>OX401412.1:15691974-17049842 GCA_947846245.1 Cerastoderma edule
TAATTTGATCATTTAGTAAAGCCTATGAGTGTACCGTTTCATATCGATAGGGTCAGAACCAAAGGAAACAAGGATGAGTTCAGTAAATGACAGATTTGGTAAAAAGGTAAACAAGACTAATATGTACGGAGGTTTCAGTAAATTGGTCTAATATAGTGTTTAGGGTGTGAACATGTCCGATAATGTGTTGATTTTTTTTTTTAAAGATTTCTCATCATAAGTTATTAGAAATGAACTTAATCTCTTTTTAATTTTCAGATTAGAGTTTATAATAAAACTGATGCAAGATTCTCCAACTCAGATTACGGAAGCTGACAAGTTTTTGAATGAGGTCATCCAGCATTATTCAAATATCAAAGCTATGCCAGCATTTGAGTATTAAACCTGGATTGCGTCCTCATACTTTTAGAATCCCTTCCTGTCCTTTGAGAGAACTTCACTCTACTTCAATAAATCCTTTTTTGTACGGCAAGTTTTTCGAGAAGTCAAAAATGAGTGGACAAAATGAAAGGATTGTCGTGAAAATGAAGAAGGATGGAATGGCTGATTTCCAGCCAGCTGACTTTACCAGTGTAGGTTGATGCAGTTTGTGTTATCCAATGCTTTTTTCTTATAATTTTGTTTTCAGTAATATTTAATATATTTTCTTTGAAATCTAAAGGCACCATTCATTATTTTGAAACATTGAATCTCTTTCATTGTTTCAGTGAAACATAACGATAAGACTCCTTTAATTATTTGATTTATGAATTGTGTGGCAAGAGCAGAAAATTTTTCATTGTACCAAATTTATAGTATTTTAAGGCAAATAACTCCAAATGAATTAAGTGATATTGCTTTGGTAGCATATCAATTTAGAGAAAAAGTTAGGAATTGCTCATATAAATGTAAAATCTTCTCTCCAATGTTATAATGTGTAGTTTAAAAGTTTTTTTGCAGCACACCAGTTACATGATGAAATGATTGTTTTTGAGGTAAAAACACATTGTCCACTGAATGACTTAGTATGCATTCTAAGAATTATCTTTTGTTAGTTAAATAGGAGCAATCCTCTCATAAAAACAATAAACGGTCCAGGTTTGATTGCATCTGATGTATAGATAGGCCTTGTTTAGTATTCTTACCACTAGACTAGATCTGACATGTATCTTACCTGCTCTCTGCTTGTTTTGGCAAGCATACTGAACACATGTGGCAGCAATTTCTTCTACCATTTCTATTTCAGTGCATATTAGATTACATAGACCCATCAAATAAAGATGGTATTACAGAAGTGAATGTGGTATTAGCTGACAACAGACTTCATATATCACCTTCTTGTGATGATGGGAATAACATAAAGATAAAGGTAGAGAATTTTTTAATAACTACTCATTGCCTTGTTTGGATGTGTTAGCATGAACAATATTTCTGAAGTTAAAGAGGTATGATATTGTACTGTGGCATAAGTAAAAGTATATTGATTGTTATTTACTCTTGTTTCTTTTTCCAGTATTAAACAACATGTGAGTAATTTATTTTCCTTATGTCTCTCATAATCATTTGAAATATGCAGCAGACATTTGTGGAAAACATTATCACTACACCTGCTAAAGGCTTATGTACAGTTTATTAACATAGAAAGATTTATAAGTATAAGATTGAAAATATGAAAACTATGGTGTTGGTAATTATTTATCAAATCCTGATTTGTGTGACTTTGTTTACATTTAGCACTTTTGTCATGTACAAAGGATTCTATTATTTCAAACTTAACATATTATATATGGACGGTCTTTTAATAGACACTAAATGACCATTGCTGTCAATGAACATTAGAATTTCATTCATACACTAGTCTTTCACCAAGTAATCCCGTTTTTTTTTAAACTTGACTCTTGTTTATGCGTAACTCGATCATGTGATTCTTTTTGTTACTAGCATCCACCATTTTGTCCAATACATCACATGACACAGTCTGACAGAGATGGTTTGCCTCCAGAAATAAACGCTCGTGGAATTGACTGTGGAGCTGCGGTTCTTGTTGAGTCTGGAGATGGAAAATTGCTGCTAACTCGACGTGGGAATAATCTCAGAACATTTCCTGGAATATGGGTGCCACCTGGTAGTGTTTTTATTACTGATTTATACATAGCCCCTGTATTCTAGTGAAAACTAGAAATAAAACAATTACAAAGCTCATTAAAAGTGTTTCTGAGTTCTCATTGGTCAGTCATGTCTGTCAGAGTTATCAATTAGAATTTAGAAATATTGACCAAATTAAATAAATAACCAAGATAAATGATTATTGACTATCTTCATTTTCTGACTTTGACAAAAGTGAATTTTGTTACTTGTCAAGATTAAAAGCAACAACAGGCGACATTTTGAAAGCGTGCAGAAATGGCAATATCTTTGTGATGTTGTATAGAGGTCATTTTGACAGAAAAAAAGATTGCCTGATATGAGCAAGTTTTCCATGTGTCATATTGTGTTTTATCCTCCTGTGTCAGATGGGATATAACAAGTATATATGAGGACAGGGATAAAGTGAGATGCTTCTAAATCATTTCTACTCTAAAGCATGATTGGCTTGTGTTACAGGGAAGGGGTGGCAAGATCAATTGTCAACATTTCCGAGTTTGTCCAAAGCTTGTCTAAAGGCCTTCATGGACAAGTTTAACTTAAGGTCCCTGGTTCAAGCCCCACCAACACCTCTGGTTTTGTGGGAGTGATGTTTGGCAAGTGACTTCAGAGCACTTGCCTAATACTGGAGGATCCAGGAAAGCCATTACATAACTGAAAAACTGTTGATATGGTGTTAAACACCATGCATACAAACATAGATTTACAATACAACCATTATACAGACAGATGCAGGAAATGATTTGGCATTTACTGACAAGTGAATCAAAATTATTTTTTAGCCACCCCTGTAGGGGTGTTGAAGAAATGCATATTACTCCATGGTACCTTATTTTAATGTGTGCAAATGATTTGTCATATGGATGAGATTTATTTTACTGTGTGTAAACAAATTGACAAAAGGATGAAATTCTTATAACCAATATGCATTGTGTTTGACATGTATAACTGATGAAGAGTCATCAATGTTAGACAGTTTTGTATTATGAACTAAATGTTTCCAACCGTCTACATGTATTTTTGTCTTTGTAGATTCTAACAAATACAATGTATAATTTTATAAGTCTTAATATTCATTCTTTATGATTGCCTTCTGCTGCAGATCTTATACAAGTCATACGATCCCATATTGGAAAGTAGATTAAGCCTTATAGTGCTGAAACTGACATGCTTATGCAAACATGTTAGATCCAGGCTAGCCGCCAAGTAAATTGGCGACTGGCCTGTGATCTTAACTGTTTGCTACTCTAAGTATCTTTGCTCATCAAAATTAAGCAGATATTTAAGGTTTGAGCAAGCAAAAGACACATTATTCTATTTTTAGAAAATTACCTAGCATTCTAAGGATTAATTGATGTCTCTCTATATTCCAGGTGGTCACATTGAGGCTAATGAAACAGTAAGTGTTGATTTTGGTTTATTTTTTGGTGCTGTTTCTAAACATTCAATGTCTGTTTCATACTCTTAGAGGGTGATAATTTGACTTGATTTGCTGTGTCAACAATATTTCTTGATATATTTTCTGTCACATTGATCAATTAATTTATTGCACCCTGCTGCAAACTGATAAAAAAAAGTTAACCTTTTCCTCATGCCTTACACATTTAACCTTCTTGAAGCAGACAACACAAGAAACAATTTTATTAAAAAAAGAAATTGATCAACTCTTGTTATATCGTCTTTTCTTATTATCTAACTGTATGCAACACCATAAAGCAAACATTTTTTAATGCTGTGTAACTATTTTCTTTAACCTCAATTTTGACCAAGCACAAAGCCCTATATAGGGAAAAGGATGAAATATTACTCATAATATTTAAGTGGTCCTTATCTTCCAGTTACCTGAAGCTGGGTTACGTGAGTTAAGGGAAGAGACTGGACTTAACATTACACCAGAAATGTGCTGTGATAATAAAGTGAACATTCTTGCAATGTGGGAGGTAACCATGTTTTTCATACCATTTTATTCCAATTGGAAAAGTTAACACACTATCCTTTAGGTTGTCAAAAAAGACTGAAGAAATTATCAAAATAGATCACTATGAAAAAGTTTATTGCATGCTCAAGGAGAAATTGTTTATACCAACTGCTTGTTTACACATGCTGATAAAACAATATACAGAGAAGCCTCGTTTATCCGGACCCTGATAATCCGGATATCTCGCAATCCGAATGAAATTGTAAGGGAACGGAGTTATTTGACCAGTTTGTTGCAGACGACTTTTGAAAACATTGTGGGTAAAGGAGAAATTGCTCGTGACGAGCAATTTCACCATTTCCCACAATGTTTTCTGCCATATCAGAAGATTATTTTTGAATTTCATCACGTTTTAAATGTCGTCTGCAAACTCTTTCAATTTGGGACGGTCGACAATTTGGCGTTTGCTTAATGGTTATAAGTATACATGTGCATACAGACCGTGTATGTCTTAATGTGTATAAGAACAGGCCCTGCTTCATTAGTCCGGATGATTCGGTAATCTGGAATTTCCGGATTAACGAGACTTCACTGTAAACAATATTTTCTTTTGTTATAATGATCTCTACCCAATAAGTATATAAATTGTTAAAAAAAAATTTTTTTTTATTTTTGCCATCTGCAGTTGCATCTGTTTTTACACATCAATGTTCAAGAATAAAAGTAACATTTAGAATGCATTTTATTGAAGTAAAATTTACAGGATAATTTTAGAGTTTATAGTGTCATAGAATCGTATCAAGCCATCTCATTTTTAGTCTATGATTAGTTGCAGAGACAAGAATTTATTTGTAAGTAGAGAAATATGTTTTTTCATGCATTTTATTGAGTGTTTTGAGTATTACTTAGCGAAAAGCCAACATTCAAAAAAATGGGACAAAATGAGGTTTTGGTGGCAATGAGCATATTGTCAATTGGTCACTTATCTTTCTAAATTCATCAAGCTGAGTAATAGATAAAGCTTGTTTGGTAAATGGTAATAGATTTATTTCAGTCAGTTTTTCCACCCAAGCTGTCTCTAGGGCAACCAAAGCGCCACCATGCTGTGATATACCTCCATGCAAAATTACTGCCAAATATAACAGCTCAATCACTTAATGATCAAATCAACATTGATCCTACAGAAGTTGGTGCTGCCGCCTGGTTTGACCTTTCTCAAATTGAGGCTATAACGTCTGTGAAGGAAGGTGAAGGTCATAGCCAAGCAAGCAGTAAAGCTCACAAACTGTCAGACTCCATCTTCAGGTAAACATTTTAGTGTTTTTGTTTGACACATGAACTACAGGTCCAAAAAGCTTATAATGAATGTGTTATTCACTGGTATTTAAGCTTTTACCAAATCTTATGAGTTGGTACAGACATATTTGAAGTTATTATGGGAAAAATGAGTTGCTCTCATAAACTAATTTTCTACCTTTCTATAGGTGTGTATTAGCATAAAAGAGTAATAATTCTCATTCTTATACAATAATTATTTATCTACCCTTATATAAGTGTGTATTAGCATAAAAGAGTAATAACTCTAATATAATAATGTTGTTGTTGTTATTTGAGAATCTTTGGAATTATAGAAATCTCTTATTTGCTATGAGGTTCTTAAGGAAATATTACCACAAAATTCATTTTTGCTTGATAATATCTGATGAATCCCTTTTATTTCTGTAAAACAGATTTTGTATGGAATTATATCTATACAGAGAGTAACAAACAGAAATATGTACTTATGTTATAACCCTTTAAGTTTATACAATGTACCTATCAATTATGATACATAAAAAACCATAAAATACAATATTACTTTCAATAACTCCTATTTTGCAGGGTAATTATTCTAGATGAAGACAAACAGCAAGTAGTCACAGATTTACCATTAGCTGACCTCCTTAAGGTGTCTGGGACCGACAAAGATCAGAGAGGACGTGTTAGTACGGGCACCAAGTTTGCTCTTGAAGAGTGGCTGACATTGCCTAGGGCATAACAAGTTTAAAAGGGTTTGTGTTTTAACAAGGTATCTCGATGAATGTGTAATGCTCCTTGATGATTCAGTTGGTAGAGTATTTGCATGTTAAGTGGATGTCTTGTTCAAGTTCAGGGTACCATTTTACTAAACGAGTTACGAAAAGTATTTGCGGTAGTGAATACTGATATACATGGATAGCATCATAAATAAAAGTAAAATATTGTAATGTTGATCATCATTGGATTCCTCTCTCTGAGTTT
Source organism: Cerastoderma edule (assembly GCA_947846245.1). NCBI lineage: Eukaryota > Metazoa > Mollusca > Bivalvia > Cardiida > Cardiidae > Cerastoderma > Cerastoderma edule. The sequence goes on from OX401412.1 coordinate 15,698,297, forward strand.
GGGACCTGCCTGGCTGAGTGTTTCTAGTGGTGGACTTAGAACTCTGGGTTCCCTGGTTCGAGCCCTACAGACACCTGGTTTCTTGGGAGGGACCTTTGGCAAGACACTTCAGAGCCCTAGACTAGTACTGATGCATCAAGGAAGGCTGTAACATAACAGAAAAAGTGTTGATATGGCATTAAACTCGATACAAAATGATGTGTTAGTTTCCAATATTGCTTATCTCACTGTCGAAATAATGTGGAGGGTAGTTTAGACTTACGCAAATTCTGAGCGTAAAATATTTAGTTAAAATGCTATATGGTCTGGTTACACATTCTAAACACCTTGGTCTTTCCTTTCTCTGATACGCCTTATTCGTCCCCTTCTGAGGAGATTTTGTGACTTATCCAATTTAAAAGCAACTGCAGACAACAAACACAAATGAGCTAAAAGATGACTGTCTTTGAAATGAATGATAAAATCATTTTGACTAAGGACAAAATCTGGTTGCTTGTGCTGATATGTCAAAACTAGGAAAAATGAAGTAACGGGTTGAATGCCTTTGTAGCCAATGGCAGTTTAAGACTATGTAAATGACATTTTGGGTCAAAGAGTGACTTGATTAACGATCTTGGGGATAGAAGTAAAATAGCACTAGCTATAGTTTTTAAACTCTTCCTGATATAATTGATTTAAATGCATTGATTTAACACCTTAATATGTAACACTCAGCTGTTGAAACTGTTGGAGACAATACATCAGGAGCCACTGTGACTAACTGAGAAGTAACCTGTCCTTTTCTCTCAGTACTTGCTTTCCAACTCCATGGACATTATTTTTCCTTACATTTGTTTGATGTCTGATGTTATGATTATTGGGTGTTTTCATTGCTTGGGTATTTTCTTCTTTAAATCAACTGATTTTTTTTCAAGTTGTCTACTTCTGGAGCTGCAAATGTGCAAGAAGGTGTCAATGTGCAATATATAACTTATTGGAGACTGCTTATCATCATTTTCAAACTTAAGAAGACATCTCCCTCATATGTTTGAAGGAGATAATGCTTTTTTTGTTGAGTAAATTACAGGTTTTCATTGCTTTGATGCTCTCTTTGCCCAATGTCTTCATGTGTTTTATGTGTTTATACCAGAATATGTTACTCTTGACTTTTTATGCCTACAATCTGTATTTGTTATGATTTTATATATAAAATGTGTTGACTGAATAAACTGTTTACTTTTTTTTTTCTGTGGATAGCATTCCCATCCATGACGAAACCTTCCCCAGTTCAGGCCCTAATAATAATTCTTTTTTTTTATCTATACAGTATTTTTGAATTCCTTTTTTCCTAAGTCAAATACATTATTGTGATAAACCATGATTTAATTAATACATTTATGGTTTGCATTTATAAAACACTGTCAAACTTGAACAAGGTAGTTCAAAGATGTCTTTAGTGTTGAAAGGGTCTTGATTTCCTTCAAACCTTTTCTCTCATATTGTCCAGAAGGTGCCAACACACTGATCCTATAAATGACATGTTCTTAGAAACGCAAACGAAACATAATATCTTGAAAGTCTTAAAGGTTTTCGGTTATTGAGCATTCAAACCCTTTTATAAAAGTTGTCTGCATGTTTTTGATACATTGTCTTTAGGAATATTTACGCACAAAGATAGTGAATCTTATTGCACAGTATGTTCAAATTTTGTATCTTAGAAAATTGTGTAAATGATTAATTTTACGGATAGGGAGCCTTGCAAAATAACTCGTTTTTGTTGTTTCTGTTCTATCAAAATGGAACCAAAAATCAAAGAACTGTTTGGGATGAGTAATAATTTACTAGTTTAAGTTATTTTACAAAAGAAATTCATTCATATCGGTTTTCAATATCAAAGTCAACAAGAGGCAACAATTGTTAAGAATGAACAATGATAATTATGTAAGATATTTTGTTAAAAACAAATTTGAAAATTACAGGGAAAAATATTTAGAATAGGTGTTAATGAAGTAACTTGTTCATGAGAAGCAGCGTCTCATTTTATTACACAGTTTTCTATTTAGTCTCATAATGGTATGCGTCATAGTACAACGTTTGAAAGGCAGATGCTACAAGAAACCTATGTGAGACATTGCTCATGAGTAATCCATCTTTTTGTTGCATTCAATTCAGACTAAATAGGTAATATTCTACAGAGTTTGTATATTTGTCTACGAGGAAAAATTCATTAAAAAACATAGTTTAAAAAAAAGTACAATTTCCTGACTGGATTATGGTGTGAGACGTATAGTCTAGGGCACGTCATAGCAGACGATCTATACTGTAACTGATATTCCAACGTATTACATATGCTGGTGATTTGATAGCCAATTTGACGGGGTAGGATGGGCTTATCGGATAGGGTGGGCCGCTTTATCTGCTCCATATTTCACACCGTACATGTCTGAAAACTAATGAGGAAATTTGATGAAGTTGGGATCGTTAAATTTTCAGCTACAACAAGGTTGTTTACTTTCCAAAATAGAAAGGGATTACAAAAACAGATTAACCATTATATTGCTGGACTCGACTTCATTCTTATGCAAACAGGTTAGATTATAGACCAGCCGCCAAGTAAATTGGCAGCTGGCCTGTGATCTAACCTGTTTGCCACTCTGAGGATCTTTCCCCATCAAATTTAAGCAGATGTTGAATGTTTTGGAAAGCAGACGGCAAAGAAATATTTTTTTGAAATATAACCCAGCATTCGAAGTATTTAACTGTAACAAAAGAGAGTGTCGGTTGTTCAAGTAGAAATAATTATGGATAGAACTAGACATGAACATTATTGTTGCTTCTACTTGTTTACATTTATTTACAGTTCTGTCTACAGGCCATTAAACCCATCAGCAGGGGTGATAAAATCAATTATGCGTATATCCCAGCTTGTCCGAAAGCCTTAGCGGGTTTTAAAAGTGCAATCTTAATGAAATTTACTATGTATAGAATCAATAAACGGACAAAAAGTATTTCATACTTAAGGACAATTAATCATATTCAGGTTTCGCCACCCTAATCAGTATCTAAAGCATAGTTAATTGAAATGTACAAAACTCAAAACGAATGGAAAAGGAGGTGATAAGAACCCCCGTCCTATGGCGCCAAAATCTCTCGTATGTTTCCTTCCCAAGATTAATTTACATCAAGGTCATTTGGCAATCTAACTCACCGGGTTTATCCAATGGAAATACCTCTGACACAATATGGAAGCCGCCTTATAATGGCTTCTTGCAATACCACTTTCGTTGTTCTTTCGCTTTCAAATGCAAATTTGTAATGCGATATCTAGACAGTCATTGAATTTGATTAACGAAGCAAAAATATATTCAACTCAATTATAAATAATATAAACGTATGAGTTACCAATCAAAAATATTGGTTTTTAAATGATGTTCATCATATCCATAGACAATGAACTACTCAATGTGGAACCTCTTAGAAACATATATGAGGCGTAATTCTCAGGTCACGGAAATAACCGAGTAGCTACGATTGAGCACGGGAATTACGCACCGTGTTTATTTGTTTGTTTGCATAATTTGTTTTACATCGATTGTGAAGGAGGCTTAATAAAGCCCATCGTGTCACTCTCGATGACTGCCTCCTGGACAATACACAAGTGATCGCGCCGGTTTGTGGGTTAGTCCCTGCTGTTTTCACCTCGCCTAACGGGGATTGGGATTTGAACCCGGGACCCTCGGTACAGTAGTCCGACGCTCTACCACTATGCCACTGTCATGTTGATGCATTGTCCGGATGGTCCAGACGTAGGAGTTCCAGTTTACTGCAATTGCAGTCTGGATCATCCAAGCAAGGTGTTGCATGGGTTAATGGACCACCTCGTTTTCTTGCGGTTGAGGATTCGATTCCTGCTCGAAAATACCACATTTGTAAAGGTTTCCAGGGACAGTGAATCTGATTTTGATTTACTTGTCCGTCAATGCTTTCTCTCTTTATCTTCACTTGTCCGTGAAACGTTTATACATGTATACATAGTAAAATTAACTCCTTCGTTAACCCATTACCAAACAATAACGACATTAAACCACTTTGTAACAGATGGCTCTTGAAAACATTGTGGGAAAAGGAAGAATTGCTCTTGATGAGCCATTTCTCCTTTTCCCACAATGTTTTATGCATTATTAGAAGATTCCTTTCGATTTCATCAAATGTCGTCTGCAAACTCTTTCAATTTGGAACTGGTGAGAATTTGGTGTTAGATAAAGGGTTAAGGCTTTTGGACAAGCTAAGCAATGCGGTGAAATGACCTTTGAACCCCTGGTTTCCAACCATGGTGCAAAGAGTAATGGTTGAAAGCCAAAATTGCCGTCAATGCAATTTGAACCCATGCGGAATAGGGCCATATGATTTCAAATGTGGTTATAGTTTTACTAAACACTAAGAAGTATTGCAAAGTAACACATCACTTAAATCGCATCTCCGAGACGCTTCCAATGACGTGTCACATTGCAATATTGCACTTGTATTTAAGATACTACACATGTATGAATTTTTATACTTACGCAGGTAGTTATCTTGAGATGTTAAATAATACGGTACTTTTTTATGTAATACTATGTACTCGAACCACTTGGTCGTTTTTCTGTATTGTCAATGTAGGAAAAGGTATTTCGAATTAGACGATGCAGTCCTATCTTTGGTTCGAACGACCCAACAATAAAACAACGACATTTGCCTTGCCCTGTGAAACAGCTGTGCTAACCCTCTACCAAACGCCATGTTTCGACTGTCCCATATTGAAAAACATATTGCAGAAGACATTTTTAAATATGATAAAATTGGAAATCAGTCTTCTGGTAGAGCAGAAAACATTGTGGGAAAAAGGAAAAATTGCTCGTTACGAGCAATTTCTCCTTTTCCCACAGTGTTTTCAAGAATCGTCTGCAGCAAACTGGTCAGATCTATTTCCTCAAATTGGATTTTGAGACTGATTGAAAGCAACAGCAGACGATAATTAGAAAATATTAAAGTTCTAAGACAGATGTTGGATGGAAACCTTTTTGATTAATGGAGAACTTGCTCGTCGAGGATAATTTCTTCCATTTTCAATATGATTTCTATAGTCCTCTACAACAAGTACGTTATATTGTTTCTCAATTCATCGACCGCATTTGCTTTATCCCTTTCCCAAAGAGCACATTTTCGACTGTCCCAAATTGAAAGAGTTTGCCGCCGACATTTCAAAATGTGATGAAATTGATCAATATTCTTCAGAAAGAGCAGAAAACCTTGTGGGAAAAGGAAAAATTGCTCCCTTTCTCACAATGTTTTCTAAGTTCGTATGCAACAAAATCGTCAAATGTCGTTATTGTTTGGGAAAGGGTTAAATATTGTAAGATCACACGAAGATCACGTAAAGATGAATGTAAACGGAAATATCAAGCTGTGCCCTCATAAATCATGTTGAAAAAGGGTTACTGTTTCCAGAGGACGTAGTTGTACAATAGGGAACGAGAAATGAGTTCATCTTCTTGACATCTGTTTCAGTAGAATAATGCCCGCTTAAAAAAACTATCTGAGTTGAGATTGTTAAGATATTGCCCACCATGAGTCATGAATGAATTTACGGTTAGAAAGAACCGAGGCTAAAATGACATTTCCGAGATTTCAGCACTGATCAATACACATGGCTATGTGTGAAAACAGTATACGACTTATGAAAAACCTACTACGATGGTGACAAACTCCTCACAGTGATCTCCCTTTATGGGGATGATCACTGCCATCACAAATGTCACATGACCACCACATCGTATCAAAAGTATCTTGCTTGCATTGTTATACACATCTCATAGGTGCTGGATAAAAAAACCATAAGTTATCTGCCTTCAATGGTTGTTTGGTTTGTTTGTGTGAATTAAGTATCTTGTCAACTGTATGTGTAACTTAGATGTATTTGTTCGTTATTTAGACAGGTAACATCGTTGACATGTCGCGGAAAAGCGAATACGTGAAAGATATAACAATCATATTTCACGAATGAGTAGTTTAGTCCTTTTCTAAGTATACTTGACAAAACGAAAGAAATCCACGTAAAATATGCAACTTGTTGTTATAATGTTTTTTTTTTTATCTCGAGTTTTAAAAAAGATAGTACCAGCCATATGGTTAACACATATGCCCGTTATAAGCAATTCGAGTTTTTTGATATTTTCATACAAATAACATGACAAACCTTACATACACACGACAATGCCCAAACGAAGTATCGTGTTGTACCTTTGTCAACTGCTCCTATTATGAATTTTGGCCACATCCCATCTTTGATGGTGGGATAATGACATAAAATTAAGACGCCTTATTGTCAATAAAATCTGTGTAACACGCATTGTTTCGTGTTAACAAGGCTATATACATAAATGTTTGACAGTATTTTGTCTGTCCTCTACAATAAACACACACACCTTTGCGAATTGCGGCCGCAGTTATATAATGAAGTACATGTTGATATCAGAGGTGGCCTCAAATGTACGTATCAAACTAACTTTATTATTCCGCATGCTCAGGAAAATTGGTGCAATGGAAGAGCGTCGGACTACAGTACCAGGGTCCCGGGATCGAATCCCCGTTGGCGAGGTGAAAATTGCCGGGACTAACCCACAGACCGGCGCGAGTACTGGTGTGTTGTCCAGGAAGCTGTCATCGAGAGTGACTCGATAGGCTTAACTAAGCTTCCTTCACAATCGATGTTAAACAAATCTATAAAAAAAAAACACAAACAGACAAACCTTTGTAAGGGCTTTTCTGAACGAAAACATTTCTCGAAAGACTTTAATGAACGACTATCCGAGATCAAAGACCTTTGTATTTAGGTCGCAGGCGTCATCTTAAGAGCATATCCCTATCGAAAGGTACTATACGAAGATTTCGAACGATCCTCTTCTTAATTAGTCTGGAGCTTTCTCCCCTACCTCCTCGACTTCGTTACGGTAATATTAACCCTATACCAAACGCCAAATTTTCGACTATCCCAAATTGAAAGAGTTTCAAAATGTAGTGAAATTGGAAAATTAGTTACTGATAGGGTAGAAAACATGGGAAATGGAGAAATTGTTCGTAATGAGCAATTTCTTCCTTTCCCACAATGTTTTCCAGAGTCGTCTGCAACAAACTGGTGAAATATCGTTATTGTTTGGGAAAGGGTTAAAGAGTACGGCAGGGAACCAGATTTATTTTCATTATATGCGTCTTTTTTCGTCTCTTAAGTTAAAGCTTATTTATTAAACATCGACTGTGTGCTTGAAGCTTAATCACTTATTTACTCTCGATGACTGCTTCCTTGATAAATCACACGCTGTCTTGCCTCGTCGCTGACGGGATCGCACCCGGGACCCTTGAAACCAGAAGCCACCCCTGTACCTCTGTTTTCAAAAATGGGACCACTCGGAAGGCTTCATTCATTTGTAGGAGGGACCCGAAGGAGATCGATAAAAAGCTGATGTTAAGTAGGTTCTCAAATTGAAAGTTGTCGTTAAACACGTGCCATTACTTTCCGAGCGGCCGTATACATTTTGTTTTACATGTACTATTATCGGCATAGCAGGATGGTATTGAGCATTTATTGATTAATTAAAATTCGAATCAATTTGCCAAAAACTTATTAAGTTTTCATATCCTGTTTCGAACCACAATGTGTATATTCGTCTGTATGTTTTAATGAAACGGGTTATCCATGCATTCGTTGATGGTTTAGTGACCATGTCAAAATTAAGACCGGGAACCGGTCTCTCATCTTGTGGAATATAATGGATTTAGAAGACAGCGGGGAACCAATTCGGTCAAAATTGTAAGCTACAGCAGACGACACTTACAAAATCTCCATTTGGTTCTTACTTTGTTTCACATGAAAGATAACTAAAATATGTTGAACCACAATAAAGAAAAATAAAGGTAGCATACTCTGGTTATCTTGAACCCCTGCTGCAGGCGAGATTCTCGGATATAAGAGGGACTATCGAGAAACGAGCGCACCAGTGTTCTGTGATCGGCTCACTGGTGCCTGCTGTATAAATCGTGCGCGGTCACAAGCAGCATTGTCGTTCGCATCGTATTTCAAAGGAACTTATTTCAAAGGAATTAAATATGGTAAGTGTGCAAGTAATTAAATGTTGATAACCGATTTGTATTCCAAGGAAGTATTTTTATGACTCACATCATTCTTGTCGCATTGCTTTAGAGTGAATAAAGCCATTACTTTATAGGGATTTATTTTGATGCGCCTGCATCAGTAGGCTTTTTACCAAATTACCACCTATCGCCACATTTTTGCATCTTCAAACAGACGACTTTCAAGGAGCATCGTGGCAAAAGGAGAAATTGCTTGTAACTTGTATCTAAAATCGTCTGCTTCAAGTAAAACAATGTCGTATGCAGGTAGTCAAGAGTCAAGAAACCTCTATGACAAATGTAAGAATTGCTTATGTTGAAACTTTCTTCTTTTTCTTATATCGTATATCCTATTTTTACGAAATATTTTTTTTTTCACTAAATGACAAAACAACTGCTGCTTTTTCTTCTTTTTAATTGTCCAGTGTAGATTAACAACCCAATGGAGGGGATATCTTGAACAATGTAATCTGAATAAACTACGTCATGTTATCTTTACGTTAAAAAAGAAAGAAAACAATTTACAATGTCGAATGAATAAGTTAGAAACAACTTAAAAGGTTATCAAGAGAAGATAACATGAACGATTTTCTGGCACTAACTATGTTTTAATATGGACGCGGGGCACACGCTTGCTACAATAAATGCTACACCATTCGACATATCATTTGTTCAAGTTAATTCTCTATTAACTAATCGTGTGTTTATATATTTCCCGTTATTTAAGGGGAGATATGCTAGCAGTGTCACTTCATCATTATTCTGAACACAGAACCTTTCTTAAATGTGTGCTTGTGAGTTATAGTTTCTTTATTTAATCTTAAGGTTTTGAGCAATCTTAAACAATTTCTTCATATCTATTTTGTGACAGGTAGAATTCCTACTAGATCGGGATATGAGAGTTGTTCCTTGCAACAATCCTTCTTTCGCCAACGAAATAATACTCATATTAGACATGCTTAGCATTAAAATTTGAATAAAGACAGTTTCAGTCAGTAGAGGACAGTGGTCCTTGGGTAGGGCGTCGGTCTCAGGACACATGGGTCGTGGGCTCGATTCCCGTCAGAAGCGGGGTCCTTATGCCAGTTTATATAATCTATTTCGGCGCAAGCACTTGTCATGTATCTGGGAATCAGACATGAGAGTGATGGACCCAGGCTGTAAAGAATTGGACCGATATCTTGTAGATTACCATAAGTACCCACTCTGTAGGGTTTTGATATAATGAAATATAGAAGGAAAGGTAACTGGTGATAAGCCTCATTGTCTTTAGCTCTATGCATGATTGAGTTCTTTTGTTGGATTTCAAAAATGTTTCTGTTTGAGTTGTCGAAATTCCAATTGATAAGCCCTGGTTTATCGGCTCCAATTCGCTTTATCTTGTTATATTGGTTCCGATTTTGAAAAAAAAATTAACAACAGAAAAGGGAGTCTTCTTGATTTACATTGCCGTTTTCAACGCTTTCAATCTTGTTCTTTGTTCCGATTTTGAAGAAAAGAAAATGAATTACAAAATTCTATCCTAAATAAAACAAAAAGCGGGTCTTCTAAATTTCACAAACTTACATCGCCGTCTTTCAACGCTTTAAGTATAGATACAGAGAAAACCAATTACAATTGTAAAATGGTAAAATCAATTACCCATTCCAAACCTTGTTATTGAAAGACCTTCTAGACAAATAAATCCTCCTCGGTGGCTTAAGTCGTTCTGATTTATTTGTATGAGATCGTATTGTATGGAGACTTCTGTCTGCTTCACGTATAGATTTCGTAATCACTTCCGGTCTGTGTGGATCTCGGGTAAGCCTCAACGCATGCGTGGTGAGCCTTATGGAGAACTTTGTGTTATAACATTGCTGATCCATCGATTTGGTTTCTACGTGTGAAGCAAAAGTTTTACGTAATGAGAATTTCTCATTGGAAGTACTTTTTTAATTTGTCAAAGTCGGCAAACATCACGTAGAAAAATTGACCACATACTTTTACGACAAAAATAACAATACGCTACAGCATACAGTTTTACGTTTACTCATTTACGGGGTTTATATACTATCGTATCACTACTTCGTATCTGAATGGAAGTTTCCCCGACATGCTAGAGTGACAACAAACATATCCTTAAACCAGCTAAGAAATACCTCCGACTTTCAAACATTTGGATATACAATATGGCTCACGACCAAGCAATCCCCATCATTACTCGGGCACATTTCACAGAGTAGTGTCACCTATTGAATACGTTGTAAATTGTAATTTATATATACGAAGAGAAATTTTGAACCTAAACTCTTTAACTGGCGTATGGCATTACATTGGAGGTTTGACGACATTTTAAAAGTGAACTATAGTAAACCGATTCAAAATTGGCGATAAATAAATATGTTATACAAACGAGCTTTTTCATACACAGGGCACACAGCGGACATGCATTGTTTCTCAATTAGAATTACAGGTAACCGTGTTATGTAACATTTCATGCTAAAAATCCGTAAGTTAAAAACAAAAGCATTCCATCTTATTTCTATTTTGTGCTAAGCAATATTGCAAAGTAACACACATTTGGAATCATATCTCTGGGATGCTTCGAATGACGTGTCGCATTGCAATATTGTGTTTTCTTTAAAGATACTATCCATGTTTATCATTTTCGCCTTACGCAAATGTGTTCCTTAATATGTTAAGTAAAACGGTTCCCAGGTGTTTTCTCGGATAATGGGGTTTTCTTCAATCGATACTACAAGTCAAGCGATTATCATTTACTTGTGTGACATGTCTAGGAAAACGTATTTTGAAGAATATGAACATTCGTTAAACGGTTTAGCAATTCCAACCGCCATTCTTACCAAGGATCTTCCAAAAGATGGTCTTTCTAAGAAAGCAAACGTTGGGAAACGACCGTCACGCTCAAAATCTTTATTCGTTGTCTCGGATTGAAAAACCTCCCGACGAAAATACCAAGAATATGAATAGTTATGTTAACGCCGCGATTTGCCTGAGATACCATTGAAAACAACCTAAACCCCACACTAAACAGAAAGCAAGCAATCAATCAATCAATGCAAATTCAGTACTTCAGTCATGGGGGTTGGTCACAAAACGTCCTACAATATTCATTCAATATCTAACCCATGAATGATAACGTATCAATTAAACGAACGACTCGTGAATCTTTTTTTGCGAGATGAGATGAATGAGTTGTAATTTGTTGTTGAATGATATAGAAGTTACTCAAAGTGGTATTCAAACAGTGTTCAATATTCCTCTTGAAAGATGATAGTATTTGAGCTAAGAGTTTTGTAACTCTGCTATTCTGGGACGATAAACATTTGCGTTGTATAGAGTTGAATGCATATTTGTTAGTACTCTCACATGTATTCAAGTGTTTATAAACGTCTAACAATCTACATATTGAACCACTTCGGAGAACAACGGAGATTAGAGTAGAACGTACAGTACACTAACACCAACCTAGCTGTATTGATTGTGTTGATATGTCGGTGTTTTATTAGGAACTTTTGGAATTGAGGATTTATTACAAAATTTCGCATCTTCTATCTACATATATTAGATACATACTGACTGACAGACAGACATACATACGAACAAGCACATACAAGGTCGCACGCACATACTCGGCAACACAGACATTCATTCTCCAATACATAGAAACACGGACAGACATTAACTTAACCCTTTACAAACAATAATGACATTTAACCACTTTGTTGCAGACGACTCTGGAAAACCCTTTGGAAAAAAGAAAATGCTCGTAACGAGCCATTTTTCCTTTTCCCACAAGGTTTTCTACCCTATCTGAAGGTTATTTCCTAATTTCATCACATTTCGAAAAGTCGTCTGCAAACTCTTTCAATTTGGGACAGTTGAAAATTTGGCTTTTGGTAAAGGGTTAAAACAGACAGACAGTCAGGTATCAATAGTCCAACCAAAGATTATCTTGGAATGAGTCACGATACGCAAAATAAGGTGATAACCACTGGTAACAAATAGAAGGTTCGATATGGCCGACATATCCCCACATCGGTGAATGATTTTAGGTTTTGTGGACGCCGTTTTTCTCTGAAAGATTCGCCCAATTAGATTATCGGTACGACAAAAAACTCCATTGGCTTCCCGAACACAACCTCTTACTTCATAATATAATTTTTGCCTCTACTGGGTGTCGTTTTACTAAACAGCTTACCCTACGAATTTTTTAAGTTCAAAACACCAACCCCTCTTATTTCAATATTTCAAAACGTAAGTTTGCAAGGTGACACATCATTGGAATCGTAGGTTCAAAACAACAGTCCTTATTATTCCAATGTTTCAAAACGCAATGTTGCAAAGTAACACATCATTGGAAGCGTCTCTCTGAGACGCTTCCAATGAAGTGTTACATTGCAATATTGTACTTTAGTTAAAGAAAATATCCATGCATATCGGGTTTGACTTAGGCAAATAGTTTCCATAAGTCGTTTAGTAAAACGCTAACCTGGGGAACACTCTGAAAACGAATGTAGTACAGGAATATCGTGTTTCCAATGAGCAGTGTATCCTTATATTAGTTGATGATGATACTGGTACTTTGACGATCAGTATTCCGTGGCTATAACAAACATATATGAATCAGAATTAGAATCAGAATAATTCTATTTGACTTATAGCAATACAGTACATCGTCATGTTAAACAATATATTTACAAAATAATGTATTGTCAACGTGATACATCTCTCGCTCACTGCTTTCTTCCTCTCTTTCTCTTTCTCCCTCTCTACCTATATGTATCGTGCGTCTTTAGACCCAACACAGAAGCTTTGAGTCTCATATTCTACTGATTATATTTCGCTAATTCAATGAAGGGACGTTGACCAAAAACTAAATAGATAAGTAACATTATGGAGACCTTTTGAGCGTGGTAATGGCTTAGTTCGTGTGACAGTTCGTTGCTTGTTAAAATCGTGTTCAAAAGAAACACCAGTCAACACTTTGGAAGTTTGAAAACCTGTGTTTTGTTTTTAATACTGGGAGAAATTGTTGTGACAAAAGATGAAACAACAGATGTTTCCGTCGAAGGCGTACAACAATAGTACCGCTTTTGACGAGTATTATCAACAAAGGAGTTTTGTACTAAATCGGAGAAACTTTATTTTTTTCCCCGTATGTTTTGGGGCAAGGATGTATACGTAACGTATGGCGTTTTATGACTCCGTCCTGTATTACGAGATTGAATTAATTTGACTGGTCATTCAATTAGCCTGGCATCGTGTCAAATGGACGAGAAATGGTGCGGCTTAATTAGATATCAGAGAGATGGTAATTGGATACAGAAACCAGGAATTACGATTTTTAGACCTTTCATAGTAAGCCGCTTTTCTAGCCCCTCTGCATGAAATAAGCGAGCCGAGTGGTTGTTTTGACCCATTACCAAACAATAACGACGTTTGACTAGTTTATTGCAGACGACTCTGGAAAACATTGTGGGAAAAGAAGAAATTGCTCTAAACGAACATTTTCTTAGTTTCCCACCATGTATTCTGTCCTATCAGAAGATTGTTTTTCAATTTCATCACGTTTTGAAATGTTGTCTGCAAACTCTTTCAATTCGGGACTGTCGAAAGTGTTGCGTTTGGTAAAGGGTTAAGAACGGTAGCAAACTCGCGGAAGCTGCTTCACGTTACTATTTAAATAAGCCCCTCCCCATTTGAAGTTGGTGCTCTGAGGTTGTTTTTTACCGATTTTTGCGAAAGCACTTTTCCGCTTATCAGGCATCCGGATTGAAGTTAGCGCTCAGAGAGGCTTCTAGGAGGCTAAAAGTACTATACCTCTAACTTATCCCCCGGTTTGAAGTTAATGCTTATAAAGAGAGGAGTATTTGAGGCTGAAAGATGTAAGTCTCTAACTTAGCCCCCGGTTTGAAGTTAACGCTTATAATGAGAGGAGTATATGAAGCCGAAAGATTTAAGTATCTAACTTAGCCCCCGGTTTGAAGTTAATGCTTATAAAGAGAGGCGTATTTGAGGCCGAAAGAACTAAGCCTCTAACTTAGCCTCCGGTTTAAAGTTAATGCTAATAATGAGAGGAGTATATGAAGCCGAAAGAACTAAGTCTCTAACTTAGCCCCCGGTTTGAAGTTAACGCTTATAATGAGAGGAGTAAATGAAGCCGAAAGAACTAAGCCTCTAACTTAGCCCCCGGTTTGAAGTTAATGCTTATAAAGAGAGGAGTATATGAAGCCGAAAGATTTAAGTCTCTAACTTAGCCCCCGGTTTGAAGTTAATGCTTATAAAGAGGGGAGTAGTCCTATTTATGGACGAAATAACAAAGCCGCCAACTTAGTTTGAAGAGAGCATTGAGGGGGGCAGTTTGATGCCAAACATTTTAAGCCTGTAACGCAACCCCTCGATTTGAAGTAAGCTCATGAAATACATAGCATGGTGCTCCTCATTTTCCTCCTCTTTCGTGTCCGGAAATTCCGTATGATGAATGGATGCTAATGTCTTTAGTTCATTCGTTTTGACTCATTACTCAAACTGTCTTCCATATGATTTCTTTAAGCAAATACGTTGTCTTAGAAATATGATATATTGCCCCTATTTTATTCGTTCATGTTCTTGGAAACGTTTCGCAATGGATTGTTTTCGATGTGCTAACAAACTGTGGCGCACCAAAGATTAATGACATTTGTTTCCTAGCAATAAATGGGGATAAGTCAATAACATGTGGCGATTTTTCGATTTTTCCTTTTCCAGGGGGGACTTTAAGCCGGATTCCAGACATCTAGGTTATTTAAGGTTGTACAATGTAATAGTTTTGTAGCATTTCGGACTTACATTGCACTTTGCGCACGAAGTTTGAAGGTGTATCCAAGATGCATTTGGATATCCCTGCAAACTTATTGGTCGATCGAAATTAGGAAAAATACGGAATCTGTATACGAAAAATAAATTGATATTGCGCAGGAAAAGTCCACTTCTTCCTGTTGACTCACTTAGGTACATGACCCGACAAATTAAAACATCTTTAATTGATAAATGCCGTCATGAAAATAAATTTTGAGGGTCTTGAACGCTTTTGTTGCTATAGTAACTGTTGTGCGCAAATCAATTTGCAATTTATATTTGCCTTTTCATAAATTATTCTTTATCTACTTTTGTTAACATACCGTGCACCTCATGTAGTATGACTACCTCATGCAGAATAAATGCAATAAGATATGATTAAACTAAACTATAAAGTTATCATGAATTGTATTCACAAAGAAAATGTTTTTTGTAGTATTAGTTACAACCTTTCGTCAGCTGATAATTCCTATTTTGATCAAACTCTAAATGAAAGGATGGGTGGTAAAATGTTGAGTGCTAGTTGACGAAAAACGGACTCTGTTTTATCAATATTAACATGTCAGGGCTTATCAGTACATTGGCTTATCTTACAAGCACACACACACACACACACATAGAGAAATCAAAACGTTTGAGATGAAGATCTGGTTATTCAACCTTTAGTTCCTTGAGTGAGAACCTGGTTACCGTTTTACTAAACAACTTAAGGAAAATATTTGCGTATGTCATAACTGATAAACATGGATATTATCTTCAATGAAAGTACACTATTGCAATGTGACACGTCATTGGAAGCGTCTCGGAGAGACGATTCCAATGATGTGTTACTTTGCAATATTGCTTCGTCCAATAATGAAATAAGAGGAATTGTTGTTTTAGACATACCCAAATCTAAAGCGTAAACTGTTTTGTAAAACGGTACCCAGATGAAAAGACGCAGACGACAATTTTGAAGACAGTTTAACCGTCATTCGAAATCATTCTTAGATACATCTATAATAGGGCACCCTGCATTACTTCCATAAGCCCTCAAAAACAGTTTAACTATTATCACCAACAATCTGTTTGTCCGTTTATCGGACACTATATGAAGCTTTCATAATTCCTTCATATAGTATGTTACGACACGTCCAATTCGAACGAAGCAGCATACGACACTTACTTTCCATGAAAAATTTGTTGCCAAGTAAATGCGGCTGGCCTGTGATATAAATTGTTTGCTTCCCTCAGTATCTTTTCACAACATCATTAAGCAGAAATTTAAGGTTTTGGAAAGCAGACGACACAAAAATCTATTTTCAGAAATTTACCCAGCATTCAAAGGGTTAAATATAAGGTCGGCTAGAATACATAGTACGGATAAAGTTATTGATTATTACAAGCTTAATGCTTGTTAGCCACAGAGACTGGCCAATTAAAAATCGTCTATATGTAGATGCGATGGAACAAATACTCACGGAGAAATGAACGGTACATTGGCGCCTAATTGGGTGATTTAAAGTCAAATGCGGAGAGGGACTTGTCATCGCTTGCCTTCATCACGAATGTACATGTTAATTACCTTGACAGCGAAGGATACATCTGTAGAGAGCCTTCTGTCAGAATAAGGATGTTTTCTCTACCAGGGCCCCTTTCTTTCATCCATGAATACGCGGATGAAAGAAACATAACCTAGCCTATGATCCTGGCATTAAGGCGGGTAAAGGGAACCCTGGCAGAAATTGGTGGGAATGGTCAAGCCCGGTTACACGATTAACAGGAGTTAGAATGATTCGCACCGATAATCGGATTGGACGTGATTTTTTTATTAAAAAATATGACATTGATTTTGACGATACAGAAATATGCAACCACCGAATTAAGACATGCGTTACTTGTACAGGCTAAGGATGGAACACGATATGTTTATGGTGTTTTTTCTTTTTCTTCAGAGGCCTGTGTAAAAGATAAAGTGCTTATTTAAAAAATCAATGTACCATTCCATGCGAAAGTGCTTTTTGATGCACTGTGAATATTTATTTAAGCACGTTTTAAGTTTTGAATATGTTGTATACATAAAAACTAAAACAAGGTTGTTGTAAAACTTATAATTAATTTACACAGGCGTTAGAAATGCATAGAAATGGCAATGAAATATATATGAAATGTTCTATGAATAATTGGTTAAGCGTTTGTTACATTCATCAACAGAGATAAATTCACAGCAAGAACGTCCAATCTAAGATCTACACCAGTCAGTTGAATGATCAGGGCGGAGGAGATAACTATCAACCAACAAACATACATTAAAGTTCAATGACCCCTGCTTTTATCTTTGTTTTCTTTTCGAACTATAGATGGTTTAAACTTATATTTTCCATTATCTTGGACATTGTTGATAACGGCATAACACATGACTTAGTCATCGTAGTCTATTATCTAATGAACTGCATGGGTACCGATTTATAACAACTTAGGGAAATATTTGGGTAAGTCAAAAGTGATAAACATAGACAGTATCTTGTAATCAATATTGCAATGTGACATGTCAATGAGAGCGTCACGGAGTCGCTTCCCTGACCCGGATAATCAGAATTGGTGGTTGAGCTCGTTTCTCGTTAGAGGGTATACATGCATACACGTGTTGCACCATCACCGAAATACCAGTATGTTTCGGACGTGTATTCGCTGACAATGTTCACAAGGTCTTCCAAAATGCGTCTGGGCATCATTAAAACTTACAACTTTCATTAGCGGTTGCAGGTCGGAAATATTGTAGAAGCATTACACGCGTTCTACTCGGACACGTTCGTCAAAGCTTCGAGGTCGCAGTTGTAAAGAATTCTTAATGTGGAATGTCTGGAATTGAGGGGGTAAACTTCTTCCCATGTAAAAGGTTCCTATTAATAAAGATACATTTCATTTTTATCGATAATGACGTTTTTATCAGGGAGCTCTTAGCAAGTATGTCGGCCTACTTCAAGTTTCGTCTGCGTGAACGGTTTGTTAATTTAACCAGATTTCATCTTCTGACAGCTACTGCCACACACGCTTTAACACTTAGAATGCTAGGTAATTTTCTAAAAATATATTTTCCTTTCGTCTGCTCTCCCAAACCTTAAATATCTTCTTAATTTTGAAGAGGAGAGCAGCTCAGAGTAGCAAACAGGTTAAATTACATGCCAGCCGCCAATTTAACTGGTGGCCGGCCTTTAATTTTAACTGTTTGCGTAAGCATGATGTCGGCTTCAGCACTTTAAGGGTTAATATTTCAGAAATATTTGTTGTAAAAACAACACAGAGTAGACAGTTTTTAAATATGTTTTATGCGAGTATCACCTTAGTAGAACCCAAAGAGTAAACAAACGATTAATCCAACAAATATACTGCCTCGTAACAGACAGAAAGTATTTGTCTTATTGTTTGCGATGATGATCAAGCGTATCAAGAATGCACCTCTTTTCGGATCTCTTCTATCATGTGTGAATAACGGCATTATCTCTACATCAATCATATCAAGAATTGCAGATCTTTGGCCATACTTCCGAGCCATGAGCTACGTGTGACGTATTCTCTATATCGAAACCTGTTTCTTTACGATAGAAGCATGCTTCTTTTGTTTAAGACTATTGCTTAAAACTATATTCTTTGAACGACCGAATTCTGATTTCATTTCCCCAAAATTGTCCACCATTGGATACTAAGTTAGGGTTATTTAGTCACACTGCAAGGATGTATTGTCGAACCAAAAAATAACATGATACCTCTGATCGGATATTTTGGTTTTCCCGAATTCTATCACTGCTCTTTTCCTTTAAAAAATGTTGCATTTGTTATGAAGTTGCTATTGTACGTCATCTGATACTACTTCCTATTTTGGCCGGTTTTATATCTCAATATTTATTTCGATTCAACCCATTTCATTCAGTTAACCATTTACCAAACGCCAAATTTTCGACTGTCCCAAATCAATAGAGTTTGCAGACGACATTTCAAAATATAACGAAATTGAAAAACAATCTTCTGATAGCGCAGAAAACATTGTTAGAATAGGAGAAATTGCTCGTTAAGAGCAATTTCTCCCTTTTTTCCACACTGTTTTCAAGAGCCGTCTGCAACACACTGGTCAAAATGTCGTTATTGTTCGGTAGTGAGTTAATGCACAACATACTTGTTACTTGCACGAAAGAATATATTCCAGCTGGATAATCCAGCCAGGATACCAGGATACGATAGACGGGTTATTTCTAATCGACTTCGTTATGATCGACAATTTGATTAGCCCTTGTACAACGGTTCCAGCTTGATCGTATCTCCGTTTCTAGAAAATTACATTTACATCGGATAACCAACAATCCATTATGAAAAATGACATTAACATTGTAATATCTTTGAGAAATCAGTGTGGGATATGCAGAATTGACTTCTCTTGTGTTAATAGCTTCCTTGTTTACAAAACCATATTGTCACGAGCAGAACTTATTTTCCCGAGTGAGTTCTTCTTTTTCGACGGGTTTATTTAACATAATGCTACGCATGTGCCTTGCTTTATGTCCGTCAAATCCCATACATTTTTGCAACGTGTTCATTTAAACCATATGGAATTGTTGGGAGAAACGTTTGGCAACAATGTCATCTCGTTTAAAACTGCTCGGGTCTGGCCACCACATTCACCAGACCTAAATCCGTTGGGTTACTTTTTATGGGGACACGTAAAAGACAATGTTTATGTTCCAAAACCAGACAATATCCAGCAACTTAAATCAGCAATACGCCGAGAAATAAAGAAAATCACCCCTGAGATGTGTGTTAACGTCATTGAAAATTTTAAAAAGAGACTTGACGTCGTTATTTCACAAAAAGGACGTCACCTCGAACATTTGATGTAGTTATGTATGCATGATTATAATATACAGTTTCTTTTAAACCAGAATAACCCTGTGATCAAATAAAACTCGAAAATATCTAGTTTTAGAATGTGTTTTGATATATTAAATAAGGTAACGAATGTAAGAACTACAAGACGCTGAAACTGTATCGGATATTCTGGATCACCCTGTACCTGTGCATGTGTGAAGGAGATAGTCAATCGAAACAAGACACAGATTTGCTTGTGGTACTGCATAATATAGCACTTCAGTGTGTAAAACGTCAGCCCAATGCGATATTTCAAATTTGCATGGATTAATTCTCGGTATATTCCCGAACCGTTCTATCCGCTGTATTAATCCGCCCGTCTGTTTGCATTTCCGCCATCACTCATGGCATAATTGCAATAAATCATCTCCTATTCAAATAGTCATCAATCCTGTTCACAGACTGGTCCTAAGCTGCTGAGATCAGTCTTCAATATTTTGTCTGATAATGATTTTTAACCCTCTCCCAAACAATAACGACATTTGACCACTTTGTTGCAGACGACTTCAAAAAAGCTTGTGAGAAAAGGAGAAATTGCTCGTGACGAGCAATTTCTCCTTTTCCCTCAATTTTTCCTGCCCTATCAGTAGATTATTTTACAATTTCATCACATTTTGAAATGCCGTCTGCAAACTCTATCACTTTGGGACAGTCGAAAATTTGGTGTTTGGGAAAGGGTTAATACATCTTGAGAAAGGCAATTCGGCAGGTGGCAGTTGCGTCAAAAAACGCTGCGATTGCTTATTGTCGGTCTATACTAAACGTTTGAAATACCTGCCTATTCTATGCATCAACGACCGCATTTGCGAATATTGCTCTGTTGCCATTAGTGTGGTATAATGGGGCCACTGCCTTTTCCCTGAAGCAATTGCCAAGTTGATTAAACATTAAATATCCTAACCAATTTATTTCACACCGTTCATATAACTCTTCGTCCATGAAGACTAAAACTGAGTCCAGAATCTAAGAATTTATCATTTTTAGTTACATGTATGTCCCTCTGTGGCTATGGTAACAGATGGGGTTGATGCGTTTTTCGATCTTTAAGTCGAATACATAATTAGTAAGTAAATGGTGAAGAATTGAAAATGGTCCTTTCGAGATCCATGCCTGTCAATATGCAAGTTATGGGATTAGGCCATAATTCATTGAAGACACGTACTTATCATACCAATTAATCCTTTGCTTAACAATGCCTTACTTTCATACATCTGTTCAAAACAACCTTTTGAATTCACCGTAACAAAATGATAATTCCATTCCATTGAGTAATTCATCCTTTTGTCATAATGGAAGCAAAATCATATTTGTGTCATCTATTGTGTCATTTAATCCGAACAAGTCATCAATGAAACGAGGAAGGTATATACACCTCTTTTAGCAGGGAAAATCGTATGTGCGATTTATTATAGAATTTGATTGAGATCAACGTTATGTTGGAACATAAAAGAACTTGTCAAATGGAGAAAAGTTGTATTGAGATTCTTCGTATTCCGGTGTTTAATGATACCTTATTTGTATGTATCTTCTGCAAATATACTCGATAAACCATTGTATCAAAAAAGATTTGTTGCTTTTAAAGATCAGTTTATCCATGGGCGCGAACACTAGTTTTGTATCCAGGAAGCAGAATCGAGAGTGATTAGTTTATGTTGTAAGAACTTGTTTCACAATCAATGCAAAAAATAAGGTTATCCTTTATGAAAGTTTCTTTTTGGTGTCTACTCAATACTATAAACAATATTCTTTATAATTTTATTAATTGTCGTTTGCTATTGCTTTCAATTTGGACCTGTCAAAAATGGCGGAATTGGGTTTTCTCGAACAAATTTCCCTCGTGTCGTTACGCCATTCAAATGTCGTCTGTCGTAATGGCACCGACCGTCATGAGAATTGTTATAGAGTGAAAACAACTTCTGTATATCCGAGAATTTATGGGCTGTAGACGTATAAATGACATAGCTGTTAATGAATCAGATTTACTAAATTCGGTTATACATTCTAGACATTGACAAACGTCTTTGTAACAAATCTAGGTCAATACAATCAATAGACCGCGCCATGGAAACGTCGGTCATGTTTACTGAGTATCTGTTTGTGATGTTCATTTCCAGCAGACGTTTAAAAAATAAAAAATAAACCGTTTTAAAAAAAGAGATTTTTTTTGCAAAGATATACAAAATTGGTGTATTAGAATTGACACCCTTTGGAAAGGGACAAGTTATGCTGGCATCACAAGGATAAAGGCATAAGAACGATCACCTATTTCTTGAGGTAGAATACCCATATTCCGCCATTTTGAAACCCATTCTTCCGTCGGTTTACTTCGGTCGTTGTCCGTATACATCGGATAGGACCGGAACTGTTCGGTTTAAAGCCCCGACCGCTGTTTCGAGCAAAAATGATTCGAAACATATGCGTTCGATAATGATAAAAATTGTCATAAGATGTACAGTTGTTATTCTAAATGATAAGACTTCATGACGAAAAAACCCCCAATACACTTTAACAATTCAAAAGAAAGATAGGAAATAAAAGGATTACCCCAAAAAGCTCGATGAATACATATAATAAAAGATTAGCCAGAAATAACAAAAGAAAGAAAGAAAGAAACCACTTGTGGTGAACCGAATAGTGGCAAATCTCATATTGCAAGCACATTCAGCTGATAACTTGTATATGTTGAGAGTGGTAACGAGAGTGGAAAACGCGGGATTTCAAATCGCTCCCGCTAGGCGATGTTCTTTCTGCCTTTCGGTCGCCTATCAGTGTCTTCCGAACACCACCATTTTACGCTCTAATCGATTTCAAGATCCTGTCGTCAAAATTTGATTACATGGGATTGGCTTTCCTCCCCGAGAATTATACCGCGATAAACGACCGTTCATTTCATTGCGGTTTTTTTTTGTAATTTACTCGGAAGGTGCAATCTTAAATCGTTAGTGAAGGACACTGGTCCTTAGATAAGCCGTTGGTTCGTGACACGAAGGTCATAGGTTCGAGTATCATGAGAAGCGACTCCACCCTGCACTTATTTCATCAATCCACAACTAGGTTTGAATATTGTTTACTTATCCGGGATGCAGAACTTTGGGTGATTGATATAAAGTTGTAACATAAGTGATGTAAGATAGAAAAAAAATGTTGAACTAATGATTTTTAAAGATTTTTTTATATATAACAAGTAAAGAATTATTCACAGAAACCCTCTTATATTTTTATATATAACAATTCAAGAATTACTCACAGAAACCCTCTTATATTTCGAAACGGTTTGCATACAGATGGGCACTAAAAAAGCAACGTCACATCTGAATGCATTGGTCCATTTTCCTAAAACATGAGCGTGAAAATAATTGTCTGTATTACCTTCCATAGTGGTACCTTTGATGGAACATCTTTCACAAAGAAAAAAGATTTTTTATATGACAAGTGATGTGATTTTTTTTATTCTTGGTTTATCATTTTATAGGAACCATTATATATACATCTATACATCGCATATACATACACACGTTTCAACTCACGCGAAGCACGAAACTAAACTTGGGAAAATGGGTATAAAACGTGAAGAATATCTAGGTGGTATACCGGTAACTTTTGGTCCTTAATTATTCTATTAAAAAACAGCCATTTAGGCCCCAGAACCTTCATGGCAAGATTCAGAATTAATCTTCGTTGTTTCAATTTTCCACACGCCATACCCTATCAAAATTCCACGAACACACATGCCGAAGATAAGCGTTTTTCTTGGCTATCGGCAATCTCTTTTTACCAGCCTCAAAATCGCATCCCAAAATGCTGGGGTCAGCGAATGGTGTCTTCTTTATCGCTAAGCCTGCCACAAAAGTAGTTCGGGGAAAAAAATCAACAACCCAAAGATTTAAAACATGGCCAACACCCATAAAAGATCAAAACAGTCAAAAGGGCACTCTCTTGTATCTTTAAAACATGTAATTAACACACAAAGTAACATCATACATTTCATGAACAACTTTTTTACTGTACATCTACCTCTGGAAGTAAATCCTGAGTGGTTTTCCACCATCAATCTGAACTAATCGGGTATTTCCGGATACACCTCGGATATAAGCAATTGTATCAACTCGGCAATCCCCGTCACAAGTCGTAAGCAGTTCATGAATACACCAAAAATCCTAGGGAAATTCGGCTTATTTCCGGTGGATAAGGCACATGATTACAACATGCACACTGGCACTAAATATGTATTTAAATACACACAAATTGGTTATAAATCACAGTTGAATGTTTTTTGTTTGTTTTTTTTTTTACTCTTTTCATTAAAGATTATCATATCAACAAATCTCTGTTTCATATTTTGTCAATCTTATCTTTTCGGCAATCCCCGGCTTGTACCGGGGATTTCCAAGTAGATACGATTGCAAACGGACATGCCCTTCGTTGCTGGCCTATTTTCAAAATGGCTCCCCATTACCTCCGAGGTTATCTTAAGAAATGGCCGAGGTGTTCCGAATGGGATATAAGTGTATGGTTACAATTTTTCGGGTAAATGGCCCCGGCGTATAACACCTTTTCGAAGCGCGCACGTTAAGTAGTTCAATGTGTATGGAAGTGTTGGACATATATAGTTGTGTCCTTAATCAAATTAAACGACTTTTTACATTTCACATTTTAGATCTATTTTTGAAAACGAAAGTGAAATGACGTCATTCCGCGGGAAACAATATGGCGTCATCCCTATTATTTCAGATGTGTTTTCATTGGATAAACCCGATGTGTTCAGATTGTAAATATCTTACATAACAGAGGTCACGTGACCCAGATATGATGCTTTTCCAGAGCTGAACCTGAACTTTTACTTTAGCTATGTGTAACCAAAATCTCAAAGATTGTGAAATAATTCTACATAGCTTAAAGGTGCTTGTTCACAGATGAAAGGAAACACATTAAAATTAAAAACGTCAGCAAATTGAATTAAGAAAGCTTTTCGATTGTTAATCTGCTTAAAAAATCATTCGTTTGCCTATCAACTTCTTATTTCCATTTCATTTCAGGCAAACATTTCTGTTCTTGACATCCTGCGGAGCATGCGCAATGAGACCGGGGAGGTTCCCGTCACAGCCAATCCGGATCTGGTACAGGCAACACATGACGTCGACAAGATTATCTCCCCTATATTATACGTGTTCGGGTTCCCCGGAAATATAATGGCGTGTATCATATGGCTCCAACCGCGCATGCGCCATTCGTCCGGGATCTATCTCGGCGCTCTCGGGTTTGCCGATTTGCTTTTTCTGCTTATCCACGTGATGTTTGAACTGTATAAAGTCTGGGACATCCACATGTTCGACGCACCAATCATCTGTGAGGGTCTTCCAATCGTATACATGGCAACGCAATATCTGTCACCGCTTCTCGTTCTTGCCTTCACCGTCGAACGATTTATCGGGGTATGTATCCCTTCGAAGCGGCAACAATTCTGCACCCCGCGCCGTGCTAGGATCGTCAGTTTCAGTCTGGCCGTATTTGCCTTGTCTCTCGGCTCTGTCCAGGGCTATTTCTACACCTTCAACAGCGAGCACGACTTCTGCGCAATCCGACCGGAAGCTGTGAAAGGCGGTCCCTTCTCGTTCTGGTCGGTCTGGACCTGGATTACGGAGATGGCGATCTTCCTCCTGGTACCCGTGCTGATCCTCATCTTTAATCTGATCATCATAAAGGAGGTGAAGCGGATATCGGAGTTCGAGACGAGCTGTAAGTTCCGCCCACAGACCACGACGTTCTCTCTGCTCCTTGTCTCCTTCTACTTCATCGTCACGACGTTTCCGGTGTCGGTTGTGTACGCCATACGGTACTACTTTATACCATCCGAGACTTCCGTCGTCATGGATGCAACCGTACAGGCCAAATACATGCTGGCCAAGACGATCATAGAGGAAATCGGAATTACCCACTTCGCCTGTAAATTTTACATCTTCATTATCGCGGAGAAACTCTTCCGTGAGGAGGCGCTGAACGTCTTCCGGAAGGTTGTATTCTTCCGCCGCCGGAAGCAGATGGGTTATGTGGTCCAGACGGAAGCTACGATGCATACCGAGTGGCAAGAGACGGAGACCCTGAATGTTAAACCGGAACCCGAAGAAACAAACATGTGAACTTGTTACACAAACCTTGTAAGGGACATGCCATCGTATTGTTTAACCCTTTACCGAACGCCAAATGTTCGACTGTCCCAAATTGAAAGAGTTTGCAGACGACATTTCAAAATGTGATGAAATTGAAAAATATATAATAGATAGGGTAATAACCATTGTGGGAAAAGGAGAAATTGCTGATTACAAGCAATTTCTCCTTTTCCCACTATGTTTTCCAGAGTCGTCTGCAACAAACTGGTCAAATGTCGTTATTGTTTTTTTGCAATGGGTTACGTTGTGCCCAGTATTTGGAAAACGATTTGGTACATCATAACTTGTTAGTAACATTGAGAATTGACTCAACTGTGTCGTTGAGTACCCAGACAGAGTGATTCGTGGAGGAAACATTTGAATAACGAACATATTATCGTTTTAGAACGGCCTGTCGGGTATACCAACATGCGATCTGGCCAATCTGCTTATTGGACACTATTTTGCGTGTGTATCCAGAAAACAAGGAAGCAGAAGTAGGTGTACGGTCATCCCGATTTTATTGACACAGTATTGAAAATGACACTTAATCCCCTCAAACAAGCAGCCGTATTCTCAAAAGGGACGTCTGCGTTTGTCATTTATCCGCATCGCCGCAACTGTTTGAACGAATGGACCAAAGGTCTAGTGTATTGTTTGACTAGTCAAGTTTACCATCATTTAAATAAACATAGTACAGTTGCTATTTCGAAAGTCTAGATGAGCCCATCACACCGTTCTGTATATAGATAGTATTTAGAAGACGTTTCCGTAATCCCTTCTTTGTTTGTAATCAGTAGAATCATGTTTTCTTATTCTAATGAGTGCCTACAATGAAATGGATTATGGAAGAAAAAAAGAAAGATTTTTTACGCGCTTAGCGTCTATAAGCTTGGTAGTTGCCGGAAGTACTACGAATACTTTATAAATCGATGTGACAAAAGGATAATTGTTCTTTAACCCTTATAGTGCTGAAAGCGAATTAATGCTTATGCAAACAGGTTTGATAACAGGCCAGCCGCCAAGTAAATTGGTGGCTGGCCTGTGGTCTAACCTGTTTGCTACTCTGAGTATCTTTCCTCGTCGGAATTAAGCAGATATTTATTGTCTTGGAAAGCAGACGACACACAATTCTATTTTTAGAAATTACCCAGAAGACTAAGGGTTAAAAGAAACGCATTATTATGTTATGCTAATTTTTGCCCGTTAGTAGATGTCAGTTATTTATGCAATTTGGGTGTGTCACTGCTTTCCATTTGGTTTTATAGGTTAAAATGAACGAAGCGATTTTGTATTAATACAATATGAAATGATGCTACTGGTCCGATCTGAATGCATAAAAGCAAACAAAATTTCTTTGTGCCGTCTGCTTTCCAAAACCTAAAGATCTGCTCAGAGTAGCAAATAGGTTAAAACACAGGTCAATCGCCAATTTACTTGGCGGCTGACCTGGATCCAACCTGTTTGCATAAGCATGATGTCGATTCCAGCACTATAAGGGTAAATAAGTATTGAACAGGTTTCAACATGGTCGGATTGATTGATTGATGATAAAACGTTTTACAATACGTTTAGTATTACTATTGTTTGTTCTACATAACGCAATTAACTTTTCATAACTATTAAACTTCTGGATCAAAAAAAAGCTTCTCTTATTTCTACAATTGTTTCTTTTTAGGATTGTCCTTTTAATGTCTAGGAATAGGTGATTGATTCAACTGTTTATATCATGGTATGTCCAAACCATGCAATACATTTAAGCCACGTCTTTATAACAAAGCGTCGAAAATCTGTTACTTTTTATATAGTTTCAACCCAATGGTTTCATGTAGATTCACATTGACTCATCTACAGCAGACGATTTCGGGAAACCACAGCTACTACTGGAAAGATAGATAGATGTATTTATTTGGTGAAAAGATACAACATTACATGACAACAACATCGTAAATAGAAATACAAAAACGTGTATCACAAATGTAATAATGCTGATAAAACATGAAAGCACATCAAATACCAAAGATAACACCAAAAAGGGAAAAGTGAGTTCCCCTTATTTCCATTGTGGCCCTTTTTAATAATGACAGTAACCTTGGGTGATGTCTTTTTATATAATAAATTTATATATTAAGTGAATTAGAAAAGCACCAATCCAATAAAGTATTTCACCATCATGAGCAAAATTGAAATCAAAAGTGTGTGTCTTGTCTCGCAACTTCATACCAAGGATCACTAACTAGTCTTTCCACTTTTATGAGTGTCGTCTGTCGTACCAATAAACCAATTCGAATCTCACTCTTTATTTTTTTCTCTCTCTGTTTTTTAACTCTATGAAGGTATCCAGCCAGGTATCCAAGAATATCATAAATAAAAAGAAGGCTTGATTTAGTAGTAATAATTGGTCGAGGGAAGGGTATTGGTCGATCAGCTACGGTACAATTATCCAGCTTTTATTGTTTATTTTTCTGCAGATGCGATGATAGATAAACTAATGGAGTTATGGATCTTGATCAACCACTTCCTTTTTATTATTTTCTTCATACATTTGCATACTTCCATGCATCCATAGCAACCGATATAAGAAACAATCATGACAAAGAGAGAAATTGCTCATGATGAGCAATTTCTCTTTTTGTCATGATGGTTTCTAGCTAGAACAACAAAAACGTAAATTTCCTACACGTGCGTTTTGCCTTCATCTTTTGCTTCTAGACTGTTGCCATGAGGTACGTGTAATAGGTAAAGAAACCGAAAACCAGAGTGTATATATATAGATATCTAGGTCCTGTGCTGGTTGCGTATCTGGATCAAGAATGTCGGCTGCAATTTGTGGATAGTTCTGTCTATTTGTATATGAATTGTTTATGGATAGACTAATGGGTCGAGCAATTCCGAAGGACGCATACTTCAGAAACTATTGGGTGAAAAGCCTCACATTTCAGACATACGAAATGTTCCAAACAGACGAATATGAAGGCGTCAAAAATGTACAATGACATTTAATATGTTTTTTCTTCGTCTTTCGTCTTGGGGAGTGGGGGTGGGGGTAGAGGCCGGGCTGTATATGAAAATACAATGTATATTTCAATTGCATACAATGCTTGGTTCGTAGGCTTATTGACGCAGAGCTTTAATCAATCTGTGCATAACCATCGATAGACTAACAAACAACGAGCGGATTACCTCTCAAGAATAATCCAATTCTACCTGTTCAATGATTTGAACCCGTGCCTAACAGTTCTGTGATTTGATCTCTCTATCCTTTCGGTCAATGAACATATCCGCTTTCTAGCGAACTACTCAAAGTTTGTTGTAGGTTTAACCCAGTCCCTCATATTTGACCATGAGGCTGTTCCGAATTGAAAGCAACAGTAGACGACAAAAATAAGCTGTTAAATAAACCCCCTTCCATATGATATGATGTAAAAATTAATTCGGTTCGCGCTCTACCTCCTATTGTAGCAAATAGTGTGTTGCAAGAGAGTCAGAACGTCAGAACGAGCCTAAAACAGATTTGTCATTAACTCTTATAATGCTTGGTAATTTTCTTTAAAAAACAGATTTTAGTGTCGTCTGCCTTCCAAAACCTTGAATATATGTTAAGATTTGATGAGGAAAGATACTACGGGTAGCAAAGAGGTTAAACCCTTATCATACTGAAACCGACTTCATTTATATAGCGGCTGGCCTGGATCTAACCTCTTTGCAGAAGAATGAAGTCGGTTTGGGCACTATTAAGGTTAAGATCATATGAAATATACAAACTTTTTCATACGCGATCACTTCTGTTCCCAGAAGCCCACCTAACTTAATCGATGTGAGTTTTTTTTATGAAACAAGATAGTTATATGTTTTCTTGTCATGTAACAGCAACATGTGTATCAAAGGAAGCAACAGAGAACAAAATGCAAGACAATCCGCGTGTCAAAAGGGACAAAAGACAACACAATACTAATCCATTCTTAAAGCAGATGAGACAACAAAGAATATAACTCTAAACAATTCTCATAAGGAGGCAACAGAGAACATAATACAACACTATCATTGTATAAAAGGAAGCAAAAGAGGGCAGACTACAAGACACTCTTTGTATAAAAGGGCAAAGGGGAACACATTACTAAACAATCCTTGAATCAAAGGAGTCACCAGAGAACATAACACAAGATAACCCCTGTATTAAAAGAGTCAGAAGAGGACATAATACAAGACAATCATTTTATCAAAGGCAACAACAGATACCATAATACAAGACATTCGTTGCATCTGAGGAGGTACCAGAGAACATAATACAAGACAATTCTTGTATCAAAGGAGACAACAAAGGACGAAGTGAAAGACAGTCCCTATATCAAATGACGCAACAGGGGACAAAACACAAGACAATCATAGTTATAGTAAGTTACTGACACAGGTCCCATATTGGTCCTCTTTGTCAGTGCGGTACAAACATTTTTCAGTTTTGTAATGACTTTCCTGGATGCACCGGTACAAGGCTAGGGCTCTGAAGTGACTTGCCAAAGGCCACTCCCACAAAACCAGAGGACTATTTACCAGAGGATTATTTCATTAAAAAAAGTAACAGAAAACACAATACAAATAAATCCTTGTATCAAAGAACGTTATATGGGATTTTAACACAAAACAATATCTTCTTTAAAGAAATCAACAGAAAACATTATACAACTATATCCTTGAATCAAAGGAATAAACAGGGGACATTCCACAAGACAATCATTTCATTAAAGAAGACAACCGAGAACATAATACAAATAAATCCTTGTTTCAAAGAAAGCAACAGGGGACATCACACAAGACAATTCTTGCATGAAAGGGGACAACAGAGAACATTATACAAGTAAAACCTTGTCATATGTGAGCCAGTAGAGCATATGGTGCAAAACACGTCTTTAGAATATGAGAGGAGGCAACAGAGAACATAATGCAAAACAATCCTTTTACCAGAGGAGACAATAGAAAACATAATATAAGGCAATCTGTACATGAAATGAGGCAACAGAGGACATAATACAAGACAATCCTTGAATCAGAGGAGGCAACAGAAAACATAATTAAAGTTAATCCTTGTATCTGACAGGCAGCATAAATCATAATGCAAGATAATCATTTTATCAAAGGAGGAAACAGGCATCATAATACAAGACAACCTTTGTACCAAATGGGACAACAGAGAACAGAGAACACGAAATCCTTTCATCAAAATAAATGGATAAAAGAAATGTGCGAAGCACTCGCCGCTTATGTGGATAATGTATTAAAAATAATAAACACAACGATTAAAACCCTTACAATACTGAAGGGAACATAAACCATAAAATATAGACAAACCTTGTGTCAAAGACACCAAAGCATAAGGATTTACACAATACAAGACAATCACTCATATCAGAGGAGATAGAATAGAACGTAGTGCTAGCTACAAGACCTTCCAAAGGAGACTACATGAGATATATTATATAACAGATTCCCTTAAATCGATAATTCCTTCATGAATTCATTGAGGTTTTCCTAGTAAAGTCGGAATAAAAGCAGAGAAATTTCCCTAGACCAGTGGACGTAAGCACATAAAACATTACAAATGTTATAAACGTTTGCTTCGAAATAATTAGCCGACCAATATAACTTTTTAGCTACTACCTAACACGATATACAGGTCAGTACCATATACAACTGACAAGCAAGTGCCTAAGATAATTGATGAACATCTACCTAAGACAATCGACGAGCCGCTACCATACACAATCGGACTTCTATCTACCACAATCTAAAATATGAGCCATTACCCAACGCGATCTAAGAGCTACTTTCCTAAACAAAAAACGAGTCAATGAAGGGCGACAATGTAACGCGATCTACCAGCTACTTTCTTACACAACATTATTATTATCATTACTATTATTATTATTGTTATTATTATTATTATTATTATTATTATTATTATTATTATTATTATTATTATTATTATTATTATTATTATTATTATTATTATTATTATTATTATTATTATTATTATTATTATTATCATTATTATCATCATCATCATTATTATTCACCGTATTTGTTTTACTTTTACATCGATTGTGAAGGAAGCTTAAAGCTTGTTCAAAGCCACTCTCGATGAGTGCTTCCTGGATACTAAACCAGTAATCGCGCCGGTTTGTGGGTTAATTCCTGGAATTTTCACACCGCCTGACGGGGATTCGAAACCCGGGACCCTCGGTACAAGCGCTCTACCCCTGCACCAATGTCGACCAATATGCTCACAATATACTACCCAAAACAATTAATGAGCATAAAGCTAAGACAATCAACAAGTCACATCATTACAGCATCGGCGATCTATTACCTAAAACAATGTATGGCCGGATACTCAACACAACTGACGATACACAACATATCATAATCAAGGAGCCCCTTCCCCACGCCATTAACGAACCACTATCTTCTAATGACTGCGTTAATGGAAAAATCATCCCGTACTTGAAAACATTTTTGGAAGAACACTATTTTTTATTTGTTACAATTTTGGAATTGTCGAGCATGATGCATACCAAGAGGTTAATCGTATCAACTCGGCAATCCCCGTCACACGTAGGTAGTTCATGAATACACCAGAAATCTTGGGGTAATTCGGCTGTTTTCCGGCGGCGTTAGCTGAAACGGGTAGCAATTTACTACCCGGGTACCCGCGGCGATGTCATCCGCGGGTACTCGAGTAACCGAACCTGATATTATGGACCGTTCCGCAAATTTTCAAAAAATCGACGGCGTCTAGTTACTGTAACTATGCTTCACAAGCTACTTCCAATATTGCGGCATCAGTCTACGCTACGGTTATCATATCGCTTGAATTATTTCTTACGCCATCCGTGTTTGGTATTTATCTGGCATGACAACATTGCCGATCACATCCTAAAGGTTACTTTAAACTACTTGTTTCAAACTTACATTTACAAAGTTAAGAAACAACGATTCTTAGATGCATAGAATCAGAGTCAGTGCAAGATGTTAGAAATTACTACGATAGAGTGACAGTTCTCACTTGGCAACGGGGTATTAGAGAGTCCCAGTATTCATTTGAAAAAGGGTTACGCATCATTATCTTCTTTAATCTTTCCTCTATAAAAGAAAGACGCTCAATTTGATCATGTTGTTTTAGCTAATGTGATATGGTTAGTGTAGATGACAGAAGAAGCTAGCTGTATGTGATGTTGATTATGATATCAAGTATTTTTTGTCTATACTTAAATATGTGACGATTCATATCATATGAATACTATAATGCGTTCAGTAGTCTAGGTAGCATTGGGAAGTACTGGGGGTCTTTTTTATGCATGTACCAAAAAGTTGGCAAGCGTTGACCAAATATGAGTACGACTTGGCATGAGTATGAAATGACTAGCGTCTTGTTTAAGCAGTATCTCATGATATATAAGACAAATCACATCAGGATTTTCCATAACCCCCAAATCATGTAGAAATTCCCTGAATGTGACACCTAAAGATTATTATTTTCCATTCACAATTCCATAAATTATTGGTCAAACGACCCCACCCCCACCTCCCAAAACAATATTGGGATAAACCAAAGGGTCAAGGGAAAACCATGTATATACTGTTGGTACTAAACAGGTCCATTGGCCGTGAAGGGACATTTCTAATCACTGTCTACAATATAGGCTTCAGGGAAAAAGAAAAGAAAATAATACTCTTATCAGGACCTCTAGGTAACACGATGTTATTAAATGTATTAGTTTTTGCACATGACTAGGGACATAAAAAGAAAAAACATATTTTATGTTAAAACATCTGTTTTACTTTTAACATGTTCAACGAAAGCAGTTAGATGTTTAGTATCTGAATTCGATAAAGACACAATTTAAGTTTTATTAGCATTGATCACTTAAATCACCCTTCTTAACTATTATCTTTAACTACCATGGCATTGACACCAAGTTTTAACAAAAGTGTATAATTAGGCAATAAATATGAACGTATACCCATAATCTTTATGAGGGAGAATTTTTATTTTTTTTAAAAGGTAATATATAGGCATTTTCATAATTTGTTACAAATACATGAATTGTAAAAAGAATAAATGCAGGATACCTACTGCCACTGACAGAACAATACTGATAGACATAATATAATGCTTGTATTTCACATAACAGTTTTTGTATAAATATATGTAATGTATACTAATTTAACACACAATATTAATAATCAGCTGTTGAGTGGACTAGTGCTAAGTGTACAAATTTGAAATCACATGACCTCTCTCAATGTTGGTTCAAATATCACGAAGTGTTAGATACGGACTTTCATGGAACAGTCTCCTGGTTGACTTGGGAAAAAATGGTTTTTGCCAAGCCCTTCTGGCAAATGGAATTTACCCAACTTGGTAAACCGTTCAGGCAGTTAGAATTGGGATCTTCTACCATCTTTAACTAGCGATAAAGCCTTAAATGTAGTCATTTTCACTTTCCCTTCGAGCATATTGACTTGCTGTTATTAATTTTAAGCTGCACGTGGTATGTACAACATAAACCACTTTGTTATAGTTTTGGGGTTTGGAAAAGTATAGAAGCGTATCAACTGCATCTATTCTGGGTATCTACTATCTACAAAACAGCATCGCGTTCAAATCTGCGAGCCATTATCGGAATTTCTTCCCTACTAATCACCTTTTCAATCCGTCGCTAAATAACCGCTTGTGAAGCATAACAACAGACTGTGATGCAGTGAATGTAAAGCTTTATTCTGATTGGTCAAAAATTCGGCATTTGGAACGGTCTTAGATCTGATATGCCCAAGAACCCAACGCATTTTCAAACTTTAGAGAAATCATGTCCAGTTGCGGTTATCTAAACTCTTCAAGTTGGTCTTCGAAGTTCGACGTTTGATCGAACGTGGGCATTGATGCACATGCATTGATTTGTTAATGTTAACATTAGATAAGATCATTGTCATTAATTGACAAGTGGATCAGTCGTTACTTAATCACCCACAAACATAATGTGTAAAAATCTGTAAAAAGTTCTATATGCTGTGAAATGTTGCTCCCATGCCATCCAAACCAATGTTTCGGAAAACCTCAATAAAGTGCCCACATCAATGTTACATATTGAAAATCCGAGGGGTCGCGATTGACAATGTAAGCACCTAATGTCCTATATCACACAGAATTGCGAGTAATGGGTATAGGCCCTAATGACTTACTGCGATGATCGGAACAAAAAATGTTGATAGTTTCGATAGCTGACGAGCAGCCTTTAATTTGGAGAATATAGTGTGTGTTCCAATTTATACACATGTTGATACGTTGTTTGGGGATAATTGATTGCTAGTTTGGGATTTAGAAACGCCTAAATCACTCGTGAATGAGTACATATTCCCACATTTTATGTGGATTTATAACCCAGGTAAAAGAACCGTCGGGTAACGGGTAGTGATTTGCTACCCGGTTAGTGGCCTGTACAGGACCCGTACCCGGGTACTCGAGTACCCGTCCCAGCCCTAGATAACGCGCATGATTACAACACGCACACACATAGGCGTAGGAGCAGGGGGGGCCAGGGGGGGCCCGGCCCCCCCAATATCCAGACTGGGGGGGCCAGAGTATACTTTGGCCCCCCCAATATTCACAGTGGCAAATGAAGATATTTGTATAGAAAAATGAAAGAAACGAAATTTAACAGCAGAATAAAAATAAATGTGTATTTGTGTGCTCTATGTAATACCAATTCGCCTTTTGTTACGAACAATAACCAAAATCTTTTTGACGTCATCATCGCAAATGGCAATCTGAACACATCGGGTTTATCCAATGAAAACTCAGCTCACTAAAATACCCGGGAAGTTTTGATCGACAGAAACAGTGGTGTAAAACATGTTCTTTAAAAGGTGTCAGACTCTATATTGTCTTTAATTGTTAGGTAAAGCTTAGTTGGATCCGTGGCTGTGACAGTCTGGTCGCTGCCACTTTTTATCTAGTTCAAAACAATTGATTTCCGCGTGAGATCGAGACCTGGCATATCCTTTTTTTTTTTTTTTTTTTTTTTATTAAAGATACATGTTTTTCATACTCTTTCTTTTAATTCTTATAATGTTTTTGAATTTGTACATGCATGAATAGTCATGAAAAAGTTTAGGAACATTTATTCTTAGACCGGTCCTCATCTGAAGTTGGCCCCCCCAATGTTGAAAACGCTCCTACGCCTATGACACAGGCACTACACATTTATGTAAATACACACACATTGGTTATATATCACATTTGAATATTATTGTTTTACTGTTTTCATAAAAGATTATCATATCAACACCTCTTTGTTTCATATTTTCTTAATCGTTTCTTCTCGGCAATGGATTTCCGACAAGATACGATTGCAAACGGACATGCCCTTCGTCGCCGGCCTACTTTCAAAATTGCTCCCTATAACCTCCGAGGTTATTTTAAGAAATGACCGAGGTGTTCCGAATGAACACTGGCGGCGGTTTTCTATTTACAAAATGGACAGAACAACGCATTCATCGGAACTTCCAGTGCTTTGATTACACGAAACTGCGCAATGTTTGTGGTGGTGCTTTGATTGGGTAATTGGATCACGTGGCTCGTGACGTCACCAAACTTTGCAAATGGCAGGATTGAGTTGGAGCCTTCTACCCAACGTTATAATTGTAGAGATTCTTTCGTATCTTTCGTGCCGAGACAGACTCCGAATATCCTCAACATGTCAACGATGGAGGTCGTGTCTATTCCAACCTTCATTGTGGCCTAAGATTGAACTAGACTTGCGGAGGAACAGCCGAGAGAAGACAAGGTTTCTGGTGGAAGTTTGTGGACGTTTCGTTCGCGAATGCGTCGTAAAGTTTAACTCTCTCGACCCAGTTGAAGTCATCGAATGCCACAGAGTTCTTTCGACTCTCTCAGACAACAAAAATCTACAAATATTACAGCTACAACCCTCCAGCTGTTACATAGAATGGCCGGAGACATTGTCTTGCATAAGGTAAATATTTTGGTTTTTGCGACTGTATATTTTAACCAATGAACAAGCCAGCTTTGAGCTAAAAATAGAAACAAACTGATGTAAACAAACCTAGTTCCGTGATCACGTGACAACTGTCAAAATGGCAAAAGAAAATATTGAACTGTCAGCAAATTTCGTTTTGTAATTATTTCCTTATAGCAAAATCTAATGTATCCATAATAACCGATGCTACAGATTGCCTTTTAGTTTATAAATATCACTTTTTAAGAAATTTGTTTTTGATGTTAGAATACTTTAGAGACTCAAAACAATTTTCTTGTGTTTGCAAAAGAGAAAAACTACCTCCTGCATAACCACACCCTTAAACACGTCACCTCAGCTAAATACCTAGGATGCACCTTCAACAGCACACTCGATTGGGGCCAACACATTTCAAACATCACATATAAAGCTAGTAACACCATCGGCTTCCTAAGAAGAAACCTAAACATAGCCTCTACAAAAACCAAAGAAACTGCCTACAAAGCCATGGTAAGACCAACATTAGAGTACGCAAGCTGTATTTGGGACCCGAACGAAAAAGGCGACATAGAAAAAATAGAAATGGTACAACGACGAGGAGCTCCAGTGTCTCCAACATGATACAATCACTCAATTGGAACAGCCTAGAACATAGAAGAAAACAATCTAGATTAATTCTACTATACAAAATCATCTGTGAAAAAATAGCCATTGACCCAGCAAACAACCTACAGAAACCAACCAGACAGAGCAGAACTAACAGCACCCTCTCGTATGCAGTCCCCTACGCCAGCACTCTCTCCCACCAGCAGTCCTTCTATCCTCGAACCATCAGAGATTGGAACTTACTACCATATGAAGTCCAGTCAGCAGGCTCAGTTGAGGCCTTCCGTGCCCAACTAGCCACCACCTATGCCTAACTTCATCTTTGTCTTTTATCTTCACCCTGTATATACTTCACTCTTTTAACTTTTTTACTACCTCTATCATGCGCACACACATACCTGGTAAAATATTCAATATGTTGAATGTGACCAGTAATGGCAGAAGAAGAAGAAGAAGAAGAAAATTGCAAGATTATCTTGCTCAATGGTTCTTATGTTTTGTATGAAACAAATATTGTTTGTTTTTTTGCATAAATTGTTATACATCGGTTGTGAAGGAGACTTCATAAAGCCCATCATGTCACTTTTGATGACTGCTTCCTGGACAATACACCAGTAATCGCGCCGGTTGATGGGTTAGTCCTGGCAGTTTTCACCTCGCCTAACAGGGATTCAACCCGGGACCTTCGGTACAGTAGTCAGACAATCTACCACTGTGCCACTGTCGCCCACAAATGGCTCCTTGTTTGTTTGATTTGTTTTACATCAACTGTGCAGGAAGCATAAATAAGCCTATCAAAGTTTACTCTCAATGAGGGCTTCCTGGATAATACACACATACTCACACTGATTTAAGGGTTAGTCCTGGCAATTTTCCCCTTGCTTAACAGGATTCATATGCGGAACCCTTGTTACAAGAGGCTGATGCTCTACCACTATAGCTTTATAGGTGGTTTTGTTTGTTTATCCATTAATGTGCAGGACTCAGTCTTGTTTGTGATAGTACATGTTCCCTGGATGACTATCAGTACTAGGCTAGAAAATGTGTCTTGCCAAAGGACTCTCCACGATGAAATAGTTGGCACCTTTGGGAATCGAACCCCGACGCTAACTATTATACCACAATTGATAAATGCATCTAGCATTTACCATTAGATAAACAATCCCTGCTAAATACTTCTGAAGCTTAAGGCAATAAAGATAAAACAAAACCAAAAAAGAATCCTGTCAGTGTGCTCATTTTCTTATTCGGACAAGCCTTTTAAAGAAAGTTTGATTTTGGAGTAGATTAATACCTTTTGATAAGTATGACATGTTAGTTTTGAAAATGCAAAACACTATTAAAATACTAGGAGCATGGTTATTGTACAATAATGGTACTCATTCCATGGTTTTGTGATTTTGAGACTTGACTGTTTAGAAATCTCTAAAAAAAAGGGGGAAAAACAAAGCATGAGGAAATTCATTTTGTTGGTTTTAGGTAGTATTCATTGTGAAAATAAAAGGGACTGCTTGTTACAAACAACTTTCCACTATGGTTCCCAAAGTAATGTGCTGAAGTAGCATTTATGTGTTACAAGCTTAGTAATATTCATTTTTGAAATTTCTTTTGCAGGTTTGTTAGACGCCTTGAACAGATTATTAGAACAAGTCGTCAACTGAAACACTTTTCTGTAGGATGTTCTGAAGAGCTCCTAGCTCACAGCTTAGATCTTGTAAACCTCCTTGGGCAACACCATGCCTCTAGTTTGGAAAGTCTTCATCTTGCCAGTGTGAAGGAAGACCCTGATAACTATGGTATCATTGACTTGGACAGTCATCAGTTCAGTCAGTTCAGAAATCTTGCTCATTTGAGCATTGACTACGATTTCCTCGATAACCAGTTTTTAAATGTCCTGTCTCAAAACTCCCGAAACAACCTTCAAACCCTTTCTCTCCATGTCCATGGAATTGATCTGGCGCAAGAAAAGATCACAAACACAACATGGCGTCAGCTGGTTTGCCATTCCCCATGCCTTGAAGTTACCATCAACTTGATACATTCCTATGTTGGCGTAACCAGACTTGTAGACATTCTGCAGGCAGAATTACCCTTGGCTCACTTTCGACAGTTTTTCTGTTCTAACCTGAACATGGCAGCCATTGGACTGATGTCTGTACACTATTCGAGAACACTGAAATCTGTTCATATTGTGGATGGTTACCAGGACGACTCCCCAGTTTCCTATTTATCTGACACTGATGAAGACCCCTTTGTAATGCTGGCCTGGAAATGCCCGAATCTGGAGGATATTGCCATTATAGGTGAGTCTATTTCCACCAGAATTATCGTACAGTCTAACTTGTGTTAAGCAGCCACCCTTTTAAGCAGCCAACCTGCCTTAAACAGCCACTACAGAAAGTCCCATTGTTAGATTATAGTGTAAATCAATTTGCATTAAGCAGCCAACCTGTCTTAAACAGCCAATTAACTCTGTCCCATAGGTTGGCCTCTTAACACAAGTTTGACTGTATCTTTGACTCATGCAGATTAAAAGCATGTACATGCAGAGGTCTCGACAAAGAGTAGATTAGAAAAGTCTTCTCCATGCCAAAGCTCAAATCAAGAAGTTCATATCTTAAATTGCAGGTATTTGTCATTATCGTCTCAATTAGATTATTCTTATCAGTACCCATAATATAGGATTGAGGAATGCAAGGGAGAGTATTTGGTTTTTCATAAGAGGCATTCTCCTGTTTGATTTAAGGAATATGGATGGTTCTTACCGATTGAGAAAAGAAAAGCAATTTGTTTTTGGTCATGTTTAAGTTTCATTGTCTTCTACTGCAAGTGTGTCGAAAGTTGGTCATAAGAGAAACTAATGTGACAAAAGGAAATATCTAATTGAAAGCAATTTTTCTATTTGTGACAAAGGTTTCATAAGTCTTGGTTTGATGTCTGGGCTACATATATAAATCAAATACAGCAGATGATGTTGAAAAAACATTATAAAAAAAGGGAATTAGCTCTTTATGAACAAATCATGTATATCTTTGATTCATTTGACCTGGTTTCAATGCTTCCTCTGCAGTTTGATTGTAAAGTGGGAATAGATTATTATGTTAAAAACAGCACATCACAATATTTATAATTGAATATCAAACCTGGATTATAAGTTTTATATGCATAATGAACAGTTTTACCATAAAAGAAGTTCATGTATGTTACAATACTCATGTTAAAAGCCTTTTACCATAGCATCTTGTAATGGTGTCTGCTGTAAAGGCATTCAAAGCTATTGATGATACATTCCTGATATGGGAATATGTGATTGTTCTGAAACAATAGCCATTTCGACATTGTTAAAGATAAAGCAATTTCATTGTATTTTATTGTGTAGAACTTGTGAAAAAACTTGTGACAAAAGGATAGAATGCTCATCATATACTTTATGCCATTTAGAAATGCTTTAAGTCTTGGGGTGTATGTTCATCAAAGAGGCATATCATAAACTTATTCAATATGCTTGCCTGCATGAAAGACCAGGTTTAGATAAGAAGTTTTTGTTTATTCAGGCTATGAGATGTCAGATAATGATGTTGTTGCCATTGCGAGACTGAGAGGCAAAAACCTCAAAAAACTACAAATTCCACGATCTTGTATAAGATGGCTGCCAGAAAACGAAGAAGTCGATATTGTAGGCGAAATTGGACCAGAATTTTCCAACATGGTAAAGAGATGTTCTCTAATACTTTCATGACTGTTAAATATAATGTTGTCAAGGTTTTTCTCCTTTTTCAAACCATAGCAGTTACAAATCACTCATTGATTTTTCATTTTATTGTCCTGACGAAGATTGCATGCAGTTTTTATTCCTTTTAGGGGTAGATCCTTTTTTTTGTTGAAGAAAGTTTATTGAGGGGGGACCGTAGAACTTAAAGTCACTTGACCCAGCTCTGCATGGGTTCTAATCCTTGAGATAGTATTTGGAATTTCATTATAGGTAGTTTTACATGCAGAATGCTGATGTTTCTATCTGGCTTGACAATACCTTAATTTGCAGTCAAGTTTGGCGTCATCCTTCATCTATATGAACGAAATTGTAAGGGAACGTAATTATTGGACCAGTTTGTTGCAGACGACTTTTGAAAACATTGTGGGTAAAGGAGAAATTGCTCGTGACGAGCAATTTCTCCTTTTCCCACAATGTTTTCTGCCATATCAGAAGATTATCTTTGAAGTTCATCACGTTTTGATATGTCTTCTGCAAACTCTTTCAATTTGGGACGGTCGACAATTTTGGCGTTTGCTAAAGGGTTATAATTATATACCGCTCATACAGACCGTTTATGTCTTAATGTGAATAAGAACATGCTCTGCTTCATTAGTCCGGATTATTCGGTAAACCGGACATTTTGTTGAGAACGGACATGTTCGGATAAACGAGGGTTCACTGTATTGGAATCATTATTATCCACACAATCATAATGCATGCTAAATTACCTCAGATGTCGAGGACCCAAAAAACACCATTCATTTATTCATTGATTGGAATTGTTATTCACGAAGAAGTAAAAATAATTTAATTAATATGGTTATGGCCAATTTGATATGTTTTAGATCTCCAGCAGTTTGGGTCAGTCATGGAGTCCTATGGAGGATAATGATCTACCCGACGCCGTGTTTGATGACTGGGCCGATGCAGAAGTCGCTTATAAGGACATCCTTCTGAAGGATCAACAGTACAATTCTATCTAGTAAGGTTTTAACCCTTAGAATGCTGGGTAATTTTCTAAAAATAGATTTGTGTGTTGTCTGCTTTCCAAAACCTTCTGCTTAACTTTGTTGAGGAAAGATACCCAGAGTAGCAAACAGGTTAGATCACAAGCCAGCCACCAATTTACTTAGTGGTTGACCTGGCTCCAATCTGTTTGCATAAGCATGCAGTAGGTTTATGTACTATAAGGGTTGAAGCAGATTTCAACTATCAAATATATTGGGTAAAGTTTATAAAGCTGGTTTTGACAGAACAAATTTAAAAAGTATGGCCATTAAAGATGTTTACAACAAAATACAATTCAAAATGTTTTAAAGCTGATTTTAACAGTATATTGATTGTAACATGGCATTCTTACATTAATCAATGCCTTTGGTATATCTCTAGCATTGCTGCACAATATTCATGTTAATCGATTAAAGGATTCCCTCTAACAAATTTGTCTTTGGTTATAAGAAAAAAGATTAGCAATTATTGACTTTGTCCCATAGGAAAATAGGCCTTCAATCAGCGAGTTTATCTCATTCAAGTCAGGTTCAAATGTGGTTCCTTAAAAAGAATCAATGTACCGGTATATGCAGGAATAATTATTTGTATAATTAGTATTGAAATACATCGTAACAATCTGTACCAAGGAAGAATTTTTCTTCATCTCAATTTAGGAGTGTAATAGATCTGTGTCCATTATTGTCAGGTTGCAGCAAAATATAGTTTTAAAAGGCCTGCAAAATACCCTCAACATGGCAGATAGGAACAGAAATTCCAATGTAAATATAATTGCAGTATATGTTTGAACATTTAGCTTTGAAAATTTGCAAATTGCAATATTTAAGAAAATAAAAGAATTATGTTAGAATATTTTTTTTCCTTTTAGGTCTAACAGATCAAGACTATCAAAGGTTTACCACCAACAAGTGTATTTGAAGATGGATTGAAATTTCCTAGAGAAGAGACTATATTCACCAGGCAAATACAAGCTGTGTTCAACAAGCTAGATATTTATTTAAGTGCTAACTTTTCCAGAATCTGGCATTATTTCATGTCATAGTGAGAATTTGATCTTGTTTCTATACTTAAAAAAGCCTTAATTTATTCCAAAGTTTGGACGATTGCAACCAAGACTTTTCCAAACAGTTATTTGTTTATTGTGTATGTTGTTAGTACCCAACCAAAATGATACAGGTTGAAGGGAGAATTGTATGCTCCCATTTTCTGAAAATGTGCTAAATGTTTACTTTTAATTTTGTTGAACAGCTATTTATATCTATCACTTGTTT
Organism: Cerastoderma edule; assembly: GCA_947846245.1. Classification (NCBI taxonomy): domain Eukaryota; kingdom Metazoa; phylum Mollusca; class Bivalvia; order Cardiida; family Cardiidae; genus Cerastoderma; species Cerastoderma edule. The sequence continues at coordinate 15,741,999 of OX401412.1, forward strand.
ACGACAATCTAATTTACGTTTGAATACAAAAGTAGCTCTTGGCTTATTATTAAGATATCTGATACAGTTATCAAGATAATTCCCTCTTATTGGAGAAGGGCTTGCATGTGTAATATTTTTACATTAATTGGAGTACTTAAAAATTTGAAATATCAGGGTAAATGTTAACAGTGAGTCCTAGATACTAATGATTTGCATTGATTTACTAGGATTACAACTGTCTTTTTCAGTGTGTTATTGTTAATAATTAAGTTACTATAATGTATATTATTTTAATTACTATTCCATTAGTTCACACTATTCAATCTAGAGAAACATATGAAAATATATTTAAAAGAAATGAAGAATTCATTTCAAAGCATTTTTCCTAGAGATAGCTACTATAAAATTAATTAATAAGCTGTTATATATATCCTTTTTGCTTCAAAGTCTTAAGAGTTTTGTGTGGAAGCGTGAATCTGCTTTTTCTGTGGCGATCATTACAACTGTGATTTAGAAACTGCCCATTTCTCCCTATTATGTATATTTTTATTCGCTTTGGTAATAGGATAAGATAATGTGACTGTAAGAGGCCAAAAAATGGTTTTATTTGCAGCCCACTTTTTATACTTCCATGATTTTTTTTTACAGAAAAAATTAAACACATGCAGGCTCATGGTTTAAACTTGTAATTTTCTTGTTCATCAATTAAGATCTCAAATTTCTGACACTCTATGGTAAGAATATATTAGAAACAGGCCTGATTATAAATATAATTGTCCTATTACCTTTAAATGCAAAACTTGGATTAATTGGGTTATGGTAATTGTGTAAAGTTATATGTCAGAATATGAGATGTACAAAGTATGAAAGTGAGGATGTATGTTGGAGATAAAGAATCTTTTTATTTAGAGTTGCTAGTTTTGTTCGGTTACAACTGCAAGTATCCACAGATTGTTATAGTCCCTGTCTTATACAAGACAACATTTTACTGTTTAAAAAGACAAACTGATGAAAATAAAAAGAGATGTATGAATGTTTCTGAATTTTTTTAACATACATTGTTTATTGCATACTGTTTAAATACTACAAAATTTTATCCTTCCTTGTCATAAACTTCCATCTTGTGATTTTTTTAAGTGTACCTTTTTGGCTCTATTGTAGATACAAGTATGTCTGATTAGGTATTTAATTTAAAGATTGCCGATTGCTTTGAGGTTTTGGAACAGAAAGTTTGAGTAAGCTGCATCAATTTGCTGAAATAACTTTTTTTTGTGGATGATGAAAGGTGAAAAAGATGTGTCTCAAGCCTTAGTATATGTTACTGAACTTTTACTTAATTTATTCTCTAAAAACTCACTTATCTTTCATTTAAGCCATATTTAGAAGATTTTTTGTGAGAAATGAGATGTTGATGATCACAAGCAAATATTTATTTTGTCATTTTGCTTTCAGTGTTGAGTGAAATGTTGTTTTATTATGTTCAATGTTTTTTTTTGGTTTTTTTTGCAACTTGATATATTATTTGAAAACACTTATCTAATGAATGTAAAGACTATCGCTTCCTCATTGTTTAGAAGATTATGAACCTTCTTTGACGGATGAAGAATCTGCTTTTAAAACAAATTAAAGTCCTAGTCAAGTTAAGTTACTCTCAAAGAGGTCTCTATTCTTCCTGTTTTACATGTCATGTCAAATGCAATTGGAATGGACTGCTTTCTTAAATGCGGTGGCAAAATTAAAAACCCACTCATCACATTGATTGCTCATTATTATCATATTTTGTGTCACTTTGATTTAATATTTGATTAGTTCTGCATTTTTCATGGGAAAGGTTGATCTGTTTTAGACAATTGTAATGTCGTTGTCTGCAAATTATTAAGTTCCGTCAAAGCTTCAGAAGAATGTTGGGTTACTCTTTAAAGAATCCATTCACTTTGGGAATTGTGACTGGTCTTTATTTTAAAAAAAGAGTGAATGGTAAAAGTTATAAAAAAATCCCACGTAAAAAACGTTGTGACATAAGGATAAATAGCTCACCGTGAGAAATTAATCTTTAAGTGCGCTTGTTTCCAAATACTTCTGCAATAAGTGCTTCAATGTAAGGGTTCTGAGTAAAATAATAATTAATAGAGGTTATGTTTATGAGTAGAGATTGTTTATAATGCAAATGTATAGTGATTCAGCTGGTTATTTTTTGTTATCAATTGTTTAGATAATACTAGTCCTGTTAATATGGTTTATTGAAAATTGCTCACAATAGAAAGTTAATTTAAACAGCAGTTCATTAGGACCAAGGAGCTTTCAAACACCTGACTTTCCTGAAGTGTTTCATCAAAACTGTTGATAGAAGTAAAAAGCCATAGTGTGTATCATAACACAAAAATGATTATAAAGCAATAATCCCATTTTGGAAATTTGTGACTGGTTTAAAAAGGAAGCAACAGCAGATGAATTTATTACTTTTTCTTTATAAATATGGGTAAAATGGGACTAAAACCATGTTGGTAAATAGATGAATTGTTATAAAAAATGATTAGTCTGTTTTTTTTGTTTTTTTTTGTTTTTTAGAGACTTTATCAATAAATGAGTCAAAATGAAGTATTGTAAAGTAAGAGGTTAATCTCTATTTCTAATTCAGGCAACATTGATGGTAAATGAAGATGTTTGATTGAAATAAACATTTCCTTATTTTATAGAAATTAAGTTGAAGTGAATGATTGTTACTTTACTGATATTGTAAAATTTTATTAAGCTTTAAGGGGGATTTTGGGCAGTAATCTAACACTCTGCTCTGATAGAGCACTTCTACCATGTCCTGGCAATAGTTGATCATCAGATCCTATAAAAACTCTTCATTGAGCAGCTTAGCAAGAGAACTGCCTCTCTTTTATTGTCTGAAATTTGTTCACCGACTTCAGACAATTTTTAAAGTGTATATGAAAAAGAAAGAGTAAATATTCACATCACTATCCTTAACCCACAATCAGTAAAGTATGCAGTGTTTTGGTTTGCATCAGACAAGAATTGAACTTGCTCTTGGAAAATTTATTTTAGATTGTTTTTTATTCCTTGAGAAATGATAATGAGGTAAAAGATTGAAGGAGTAAATTGATAGTGGTTATATAAAATCTTTCTATTCAATGTTTTGATTTTCCATTACTTTTTTATTATAACCTGTAAGTCTTGATTGGTGTTGTTTTGTTTGTTTAGATCAGGTAATTGTTTTTCAGACTTTTTGGATAAAAGTTCAGGGCTGTTAGAGCACTTGTCTGTTTGAGTCAACAGGAATGTGTTTAAAGGAAATATTTGGCTCTCTCGATGTATAGACTTTTTTGTTGTTGACGTTAAATTTCCCTCTTGCATTTGTGATGTAAATATCTGACAATTATTTTTATATAGATTTTTACGAAAAGAAGTAACCTTATGATTATAACCATCTTTACAAGGGAGGCACATGGGTTTTCTGTTTACCCCTTCACACCATTGATATCTTTATATATACATATAAACACTTTATATAGATAACCCCCATCATTGTTGGGTTGAAATTTTGTTTGAATTTATTGATATAAGCTCTTTTCACTGTGAATGTCTAGTTTTCATTGATACATGTAGAGCTTAAGATTTTATTATGTATTTTAATTTATAAAATGGATGGGTGTACATGCATGGTTGTGGTTAGACAGTGAGTAGGCATGCAGTTCAAGGATGCAATCATTGCAATGCAAGACTATAGTAAGTCTTAACCTATTACTAAACAACAACGACATTTGACAGGTTTGTTGCAGACGACTCTTGAAAGTATTATGGGAAAAGGAGAAATTGCTCTATCACATTTTGAAATGTCGTCTGCAAACTTTCTCAACTCGGAACAGTCGAAAATTTGGCGTTTGGGAAAGGGTTAATGTGGTGTAATGCAGTGAACCTGCGACTTGTATTGTAGAAGTGTGAAAGAGGGTGGTTGTTTGGATCTTTTGCTGTGTTATTGAAAAAAAATTTACCGGAGCACAGAGAGAAACAACAGTTACCATGATGATTCTCTTTTTAGAGCTGACAACAGCATATCTAGTCCATCTGTTTCCCTTCACAAATATTCATAGAAAAGAAAAACATTGAAATTCATTCCAGTTCTGTTCCTTCTGGCGATGATTGTTCAGAATATGTTCAGAATATACTTATTAAGTCATTGTGACCAAAGGAGTAATTGCTCTCAATATAACTCAAAGTTTTTGTTTTATACCAAGCCACCTATTTATTTAAAGTCTTCTTATGACAGAGGGATAAACTGTTTATCTGTAACCTCTCTTAAATTTTAATAAAGCTGTCCCCTTAAAGAAAGGTAGTTAGAGCCATTTAGTTTAGATGATAAATTGACAAAGGAGCTTTATACTTTACCTGTCTCCTGGATCATGATGAAACATCTCAAGACTACCTATTCTTTGGTTTATAGTGGTCACTACAGCCAAGATTGATTGGCATGTACCAGGTACTAGTGATTGGCACGTACTAGGGAATAAATGTGTTATGTCCACATAATTAATATTTGTGGAGGGAATTCAGAATGATTCAAGTAATTTGTTTGCAAAATTTTGTCACTATTGTCCTTTTTAAAGTAGGGTGAACACTTTAATGTAATATATTCCTTTAACCAATTTATAAAATTGTCCTTTAATCTGACAGCTGCAGATGACAGATGTTTGAGACAGAGAAATGCCAGATGTTTGAAATAGAGAATCGCATTGTTTTCAAATTATTCTTGTAAATGTCATTAATTTACATTATGATAAAAGAATGCATTTTTCTCATTTTGAATGACAACTCCATTGGTTGTCTATAGTGTTAATTGCAAAAAGCAATTTTAAGTATTGTTCTCCATTTTTGTGACAAAGTGTTTGCAAACTCAGCTACTATGACTTATGATGTATATAAATATTGAGAAAAGTCAAACAAATGGTTTGTTAAGAGTTTACACCTTAATTAATATAACTGATGCCGTATCAGGAAATAACACCAAAGGTCTTTCAGAATTAAGTGTTTTTCAAAGAAATGTTTTTGATGCCATCTTTCTAATATGTACCTGTAACTTTATTGTATAGAATATTTAGATATTCTCTGTTTTACTATACGTCTGAATAATGACAGTGTGGGTTCATTGAAGTTTGAAATGTTTAATTTGATAAGGTTTTACATCACATAAACAATTATACAGAGTTGTTGTTAGAACATCGAGGGTTTAGTGCAATACTATAGATAAGTGCTTCATGTTAATGAAGCCCTTATCTATAGTCTTGCACTGAACACTTGACATGCTCATTTCATGGTATAGAAAACCCCCATTTATTAAATTGTCCATCAAGGCTTTATCAGGTGTCAAGGTAGTGATACTTGTGAACTTGATTTATAAAGCCACATTTTAATTGCATTAAGTCTGCTGCCATATAATATAAATCTGATGCTATGCCATATTGTGTCATTGCCTTGCATAGCATAATGACAAAGAATGATGTATTGTGGTAACAGCTAATGAATCTCCATGCTATTCAGGATAAAACAGGGAATATCAATCAAAGTTGAGTTTTTTAATGTATTTAATTTAGATGGGACCAGGCAATATTCTAAGGTGTGTAAATAGTAACATTATTTCAACTGATTATAGCCAAAATGAAGATATTAGTTATTAGTCTCAAATGGCAAGATTTGAGAATGTGTCCTTTGATGTTGAAATCTATAATTGTTCTCCTTGCTCAGTGCTGCAAAAGTCTTATACAAAAGGGAATGAATAAATCACAAGTTGTTTTCTTGTACTAGACATATATTAAGTTTAAACTAGTTTAAACTTATTTATTTTTACATCGATTGTAAAACAAGTTCTTACATCTTAGATTAATCACTCTCGATTCTGCTTCCTGGATACTTAACCAGTATCGCCTAATGTGGATTAATGAAAGGTCGCAAAGCAGATCCCGCTTCTCACTAGATTCAAACCCTTGTATCCAAAAGCCAAAGCTCTACCCCTGGACCATATATAAAGTGATATGCTTATCAGTTTATCAGCAGAACTACTTGTATTTTCCCATCTGTGACCACAAATTATGCTTTTGTTGAACATGGGGAATGACTATTTAATTATGCTGTTAGTGCTATATGTGATATAAACATGTTCTGTCCTAACTGAGAATCTGATGTTAGACAAACAAACCAACTGCCTCAGGATTTCTGATTTTCAAATAGAGTTGCAATACAAATTACAATAAAGTTTTAAATAAGTTAAGCAATCCTGGCTTCCTTGCTCATATTTCTATATATAACAGAAGGAAATAATGTTGAAGTGACTTGATTTGTATGTTCAATTCTAACTATTTAGAAGTATCAGCAAACCTTAGAATTAATATTTGGAATTCAAACACTCATACAATGAAAATGTCTGCATTTTTTGGCTCATCAATGTGATTGCTAGCCAAGCAGATAAGCATTCTAATGTATGCTAAGCCACCTGCCTTTCTTTTGAAAGAACAGTGGCAAATACTGTCTCGATCTGATAGAAGGATGAAATATCATTAACATGTTTTATTTACACACCAAGTGATTTTTATAAGCAAATATTGAATGTTCTGTACTAGCACAGGTCTAAACATAGAAAAGATCTGAATTTACATCTTGTTAAAATCATATTGTTAAATTGTATAAGCTTTGAAGAATGTACACAAACCTTACATGTGAATGATTTGTGATATGACGCTCTGAAACTGTTTGCAGCAGATAACCTTGACCGATTCTTTAATATGGGACTTTGAGACAGACTCAGTTAATAGCAACAACAGAAAACATTTATCAAATGTCAGTATTTTCATTTTGCTATATGATGGAAACTTTATTGGTCAAAGGAAAAATTGGTAATGTCATGTAATTGCTTATTACAATGTACATGTATGTCAATGTGATATCAAAAAACTTGACAAGTATCTACGAATAACTTGGCAATTTATTTAAAGGTGAAACCATTGTTGCTAAAGAACTATAAGTGTTAAGAGTGCCATATACAGTAGGTATTTTATGGTGTCCATACCAGGAACAATGCTATAGCCTACAACACTTTTGGTAAAATTGATGTTGTTTCTTGTCTCAGTTTTTTTTTTTTATATTTTAACCCTTTGCCTTTTATTGGATATTGATGTCTAAGTGATCTCAGTAGCATGGCATTTTGGTTAACCAGTGTGTTGCCAAGGACGTCTTTTTTGACAAGAGTAGGACATCTTCTTGGCTTAAAGTGGACAGTATGTAAAAAAACCTTTAAGTCCTGTCATTTAATATTTTGATTTGGATTTGAAACAATTTTTGCACAAAGATTTACTCATGAGTAGATTGTTTTATTGCAATCTTGTCCATTTTACAATGCCAAGTACAGTCTGTATTTCAAAATATGATTAAAAGGATAGCAAACCTCCTGTTTAAGGTTAATTGTTACAAGTTTTTAAGCCGTCATCTAAAAATTTCTTATGCTTTTTTCACATGTGACAGTTGATGTACATTCTTTCTAAAGTGTGTATATTTATATTTATATTTTGCTTAAACGGGTCAGTACAATATCAACATTTATGACCAATTTAACATCAGAGGTAAGAAACTTTCTGAATGAAAAAAGTCGTAAATACTGTTTTTAATGAAAAGCAATTGTTAAATTACTATTCCAATGTTGAAAGAAATAAAGAGCAACTGTGCTCCAACCAAAAAAAACCTTTGAATCTCTTGTTTTTTATTCTATCTTGCTTTGAACTTCTTTAGTGCAAGTTAATTTTGTATTTCATTTGTTTAGTTTGGAGGAAGAATGTGTTGGAATTTTTCTTCTCTGGATATAAGTCCCGGTAATGAAATCTATCCTATATATGATGTAGATCATTTTTCCTTAAAACAATCCTTTGATAAAAATACTTAAAATTGAGGATTTGGAAGCTTCATAGTTATATTGACAGCAAACACATGTATAAATAAAAAGAATGACAAATGAACTCATATGAAATAGCATATTGGATTGCCATGCATTGCCTTTGAAGTCAACAAATAGGGAATTTGCTGTTCATGCGGTAATCATTTGGTAAAGTACTAGTAAACACAAAATTGACAGTTACGTCACCACATTTTATATATAGGTAATATATGAATAGAAATGTATTCCCCCAAACCCCTGTCCAGATCAAACTCACCTATGTGTATATACTAGGGATGGGAACGAATAGTGAAATCACTATTCGAATATTCGACTAGAACTATTCGAATATATTCGAATATTCGATTTTAGAATTCGTTTTGATGTCCGAATGTCTGCATGTCCGAATACTAGTACACTAGTCCTCTGTTCAAACCTTTTGTGTATAGCCGATATCTGTATACATGTACGTGCATGCAATTTCAAAGCAATATAACCATCATTTCGTTTTTTATCAACAGACAACTTTTCCACTTGGATGCTTGCCATTCAAGTGATTCAGTAGGTTGGATGTTGTATTCTTGAATACAAAGTCCTGGTTACACAGGTTACAGGTCGCCTTCGACTTGTCCGCAGAACGAGTAAAGTAATTCCAGACACGTGATGGAGACATTGTGATGTTTATCGAATAGATGTAGAAATTAGAATGAAGATAAGTCTGACAAATTATTCTGAAGAAAAATATACTTTCTAACACATTATTTGATTGGTCTTCGTGCATATGCAATCATGAGTACGATTGGTTATTGAAAGAGTAATTGTTTAATTTCACGACAAACAAGTTACTTGATTGGTTGACACTGACAATTGTCAATTAGCGTGATTGACTTGTTTTGGATAATAAGGAGCAAGTGCAGATCATTGAGGTGTTAGATTTAGCGGCTTAAAATCGACTATTTTCACACTTAGGAATTAATCGTTTTGCAAACTGTCAAAAGATGAGGTAATTTGTCACAGGTGTTTTACTGTGTGACATACGTTGTAAAAACATCCGTAACTGCACCTGGGAGCTAGGCACGTTCTTCGATATTTGGGATCGGTTTAGAGGAAGAAAATGAAAATAAAACAACATTATTTTTGAATAAAATTTATGGTAAACATACAGTAATATGGGTTCATTAAAATCGAATATTCGAATACTATTTTGCTATTCGAATATTCGACCCGCTATTCGAATATTCGAATATTCGAATATTCGTTCCCATCCCTAGTATATACTAACATTGTTATCTATGTTCAGCAAACATATAACCTAATGGATAGTGTATGCGATTGTCATGCTGAAAGTCCATGTTTGAACCCCATATAAAGGGTTTTTTCGTAATTATTTTGATAGGCATTTTATTTGTTCATTTCATTTTGTTGAAACCTATAACAAGAATAATTAAAGCTTCATGCTTATCTTCTTTTTTCGTGTCCATTTATTCCATTTTTTTTTATCATGTAACATGATACATGTAGTTCATTATATGGAGTTCTATCTGGTAACCTACAATGTCAACCCTGATCAAGCATTGTAAAAAAAAATGTGAAAAAAAGGCAAATTTATCTGGCACAAAAAGAAGCTGTAGGTGGGGATCAAACTTGGACATCTAAGGTACTATTGTGGTTTGAGCCTCCTTACAGTTTGAGCTATTTAAATCTTAATCAGTCATATGAATTTTTTCAACACAAGACCACTTTTTCAATAGTGTACAGATAGTAAACCCTTAAAATAGCACTTGGATGATGTAGCTATCAGAAATCCCATGTTGCTTAATAATGGCCCTTTTATTTTTCGGTTATTTAGAAAACAGTTAAACAGTGAATATAAACATGAACAAGGATCTATCATTTCATCTTGTGAGATCATTCTGATGGGTAAGAGTATCTTGGAACTAGGATGGTAATTGGGTCAAAACTTGTATTGCATAACACTAGCAATTTGCATCAAAGACCAATCTCGCATTCTTCAATTTTCAAGTTTTCCATTCACACTTTTAAGAAACATGTATCATGCAATGAAAGAACCTCATTATAATGCCAGTGAAAAATATTTAATCCCTTGTTTTTAACATAACAGGGGCAACATAGATAAGATTGAACCAGTTGATGTAATGGATCAGGTATCACTAATGCATAATAACTGAGGATTTGAATTTGATCTCATTCTAATCCCATTTTCAAGCCTGGCATAATAAGGCTTTATCATTACATTGAGATGTTCCTGGTCAAAACACTAACTCCTACACAAGAAGTATGTGTAACTCCGTATCGCTGGGATGTTACTAATGTAAAATTTTAATGGCATTAAAGATAGTATCTCAGAGATGTGTATTTGGAGTTAAAAACATAAAAAAAATTGGTATAGACAATCCTTGTCACTACACCAAAGTCTGTTTTCCATTTCTTTAGAAATAAGTAAAATAAAACCCATGCTTTCTGTAATTAACGTGAAGTGAGCCATCACGTTTGTCTGCTCTTCTATGGGAACGCCGGTTTATAAATAAATGGGTGAATTCTTCTTCCTGCGCTTTTTGGTTCTGTTACATGACAACTAAAAATTCCTTTCCAGGACAAATATTATGATATGAAATATGAATAGAAATGGCATTTGTTCTATTAAGTCTTTAATGTTGTTATTCTGACAAAACCTTTATTAGCTCACCTGAGCACATTTTTTCCCGGATTTTTCTTGCTCACTGAATGGCAAAAAGCCTGGGTGGTGATGGTAAACTGTCAAACTACGATTATTTCTGATCAAGCAAAATTGATTTATTAATATTTACGATGTTTGTTTTCCTCCAAATTGGAACCATTTTTGCTTGACGGAAATGATATATGTGTCCATGCACATGCATGGATTTTTTTTTTCGAAGACCCATGTGACGATGGAATCTATTATTACCACCTCTTACTCTAGGTTAAGACGTTGTTTACAAAATAAACCTGTTCAAGCAGTCTTAGATTTCTGCGATTTTTCATGTTCTATATTTTCTTTGTAAAGTTATGAGCAGGGTTGGGAAGCTGTCAATTATCTAATTCTATGTTACTTCAGAAACCTTTTTTGTTATTTTAATGGTAGAAAAGTTAAAATCTCCATCTCTGAGAGAGTCTCTGTAAACACCAATCAAGCAGACGGTTAAATATGTAACATTTGTTGTTGTCTGATTACAAAGATTGAAATATTTGTTATCGTCTGACCCTTAATCGTTTTATTTACGGGGTGAATGAGGTGCACAAAACAAGCGGCTGAAAATAAATGTACAAAAAAAGATATGCTATCGAATCTTTTAGAACAATTAAAATCAAACACGAAAATGAAATAGTGTTTATATTCAAAGAGATAATAAATACTCTGTGGAATTATCTAAAACATAATAGTCATTCGGCATCGCTTTCTCATAACAAATATGGCGACCTCGCATGAGTTTCTGTGGCAAATACCTTTTTGGTCAATATTTTAGCGCTCCATTTTGTTACTTTGGTATTGCATTGGTCGCTTTCATGATCACATTTACGATTTGATATTTGCACATTATTGCTCCAGCTGGAACGTTACAATATTGATAGGAGAGCAGTGTGAAACGACCTAAATCTGTAAAATGGCCGCCAAAGGCAAAGACAAATGTAGTGTTGAGAACATCGAGAAGAAATTGTCGTCGGTGAATAACTCGCAGGACAGCGTTCAGGCAATGTCTATGTGGATTATGCACAACAGATCCAACCATCAGATAATTGTTGACACTTGGTTGAAAGTCCTAAAAAAGAGTAAGTAGCTATGCAATTTCCAGGAACCCCAAAATGAAATTCACGAACCGAGCCAATGAATCTCTCATACACAAACACATCCGATCAGTGAAAAACATTGTCATACACTGAGTGGTTGTGTTGTGTATATATATATCAGCATGTTCTCAACAACAATGTGTTAGGTTCCCTTATTTGCATAAATGTTCAACAATCGTTACAAGATAAATTTAAAAAATGTGTATTGTTTGATTGCTTAATTTTACAACTAGGAGGCTTAATAAAGCCCATTGTGTCACTCTCGTTGACTGCTTCCAGGACAATATACCAGTTTGTGTTATAATCCCTTCAGTTTTCACCTCTCCTAACGGGGATTCGAGTTCGGAACAGAAGTCCGATGCTCTACCACTGTGCCACTGTTGCTCACATGGTGCTATGATTTGCAATTCATTTTCACATTAAGACTCCAAATTTTGTTAACATTTTGGAATCAAAATCATGATCAGCTTGAATGTCAATGGAAACAACATGGACCTGTGCAGTGTACCTAGAAATGCAAGGACGTCATGATTAGAATTCTTTTAATGCGGGGGTCAGAGTTGTACAGTGGTAGAGTGTCTGCGGGGCCTGGGCCTCTTGTACCAAGGGTCCCTGGTTCCAATCCCCATACGGCAAGGTGAACTTTGCCTTGATTAAGTTAGTCAAACTTATTTGACGCGATCGGAAAATATTGAGAAATCAGAAAATATTGAGAAATGTTTGCATCGGGCAATATCTCCTGTCACGCCAAACTTTTGAACAATTCATTTAATGGAGGACGGTGCTACAAAAAGTTTGTCACAACCTTTGAGGACCAATATTTCCATTGTAATAGAAAATTATCAAATAATTTGACTCACAGTTGTTAATTAATCCTTTTTTAACCCATGTCTATATTCCGCACAATAACATTGTAGGAATTGTTTGATTAACACTAGATGACGATTTTTTACTCCCGATTAATTTTCTCTATGCATGTGGACTAGAATGTGAAAAACCTATTTAGCGGTTTTTTAATTGATTAAGTGCAATTGATGCCTTTTTTTGGTGGTATGTTAGTTTATTTTACATATTTTGTTTCATCAATTGACGTTGAATGGTCACTGGCCATTTGTGCTTTAAATCCGAAAATTAGAAATTGAAAAGTCTGACACTATTTTGATCCTTTCAACGTTAGATTGCCCCATCATAAAATAAAAAGCAATCTTCATGTCAAATTATTTTGACTAGGATTAAGTCTAACTAACTCACAATTTGGCGCGAGTACTGGTGTAGTATCCAGGTAGTCAAAATGGTTTGACGTAAAGATTGCCTTTTATTTTCTGATGGGCAATCTAACGCCAAAATTTTGAAGGATCAAAATAGTGGTTGAAATTACCAAATTCTGACTTTCTGATTTAAAGCACAAAATGGCCATTCAAACTCAATTGATAAGACAAGATATTGAAATAAACTTGCATACCACCAAATTATTGCATCAATTGCCGTTTGATGATTAAAAAAAAACGATAAATGGGTTTTTCACATTCCAGTGAGCATGCTCAAAGGAAGTTTTTTGGGAGCAGAAAATCGTTGACTAATGATTAAATTAAAACATCCTACAACGTAAATATCCGGAATACAGACATGTTACGTGTATCTGATTTAAAAGGATTAATTTACAACTTTAAGTTATTATTGGTATTTTACTGTATTGCTGGAAATATTGGTGTTCAAAAGTCACGATGAAAATTTAGTCACAACAGACAACTGTTCACCAATAAATAAATTGTTTGAAAGTTTGACATGACCGGAGATATTGCCTGATGTAAAAATGTCTAAATATTTCCGATCGAGTCAAATTAGAATGACTAATCGCCATCCTTGTGTGTAAGAATGATAAGGCCATGTTTCACCCAAGTCAATGGCACAGATTTCAGGTACTGTCATAGTAAAGAAAGATTTCCTTTTCTAGGTGGTAATATCATTGCCTCAAGCTTTATGAAAAGATGAATTTTTACTAGGATATCAAGATGCTGTGTAATCAAATTGTATACCTCCCATTTTTGTGTGATCATAATTATCCTCCTACTTAAATGATCATGACTTAACAAGTTAAAACTTATATGGGCTTAGGCACTGCATTGAAATGTGACCACATCATAATTCAATTTCATCAATTAAGTTTGGTACTCATTTATGATTAAAATGATAAAGGAAGCGACGATTGAAATTGTTCCAAGACAATTATTAATGATACCATTTAAGGCTTTGAGTTTTACATTAAGTTACAGTAACATGTTCTGATAAGTAAGCAATATGAACTAAAGCATCATAATTGTGCAGGTCATGTCTTGTTCATACAAAGCGCATAATGTTGTAATTAAGCTGGCAGATTAAAGCAGGTGACACCCAATAAAATGGAAAGTGTCTTGTTTCTTGATAATCCTCTAAGTGAATGTCCTTTAGCATAGGATTTAGTAAGTTGTCAGCAAAATAGAGCTTTTGAGAGACTTTGCTACCTGCATCTCATCCAGATATTTTCCTCTGTTGTTTTAGGTGAAACAAAACACAAGCTGACCCTTTTCTATCTCTGCAATGATGTTGTTCAGCATGCCAAGAAGAAGAAGGCCCTTTACTACCTTGAAAACTTTAAAGATAATCTTCGAGAGGCTGTCATGAATATAAGGTGAGTTGAACACCAGAAAGTTTGGGGTCTTCCTCCAATATTATGAGTTGGAAATTGCAACATAACTGAAATAATGCTAAGGCAATGTTAACATGTAAACCCATATTAGTAATGACAGTTATAAATTGAAAAAAAAGTGTGTGAATTGCACAATTACCTCTGTCTGGAATGAACCCTGGAATATTGGAATGGTAATTTTAGATTATCACAACAACACATTATGAATATTTGATTGATTTCCGTAATTCCATTATTCATTTTGCTTAAAATGGTTGGTCATTTGAACTACCCAATACAGACCCTTGATACTTTTTGGGTATCTTGAACATGACACCTTCCTGTAGTGATGGTCAGTGGTCCAAGGGTAAAGCGTCGGCCTCCGGGCATGAGTGTTGTAGGTTCGAACTGTGTGAGAAGTAAGTTCCACCTTGGGACCTTTTATTAATTCACATTTGGCGGCAGTACTGGTTTTGTTTCCAGGAAGCAGAATAGAGAGTGATTTGTCAAAGTTTTAAGAACTTGTTTCACAACCAATTTAAAAGGAATACAAAACAACTTCCTGTTTCCTTTATAGGGATGCAGAAAAAATAAAGCCAAACATTGAACGAGTATTCAATATCTGGGAGCAAAGAAAAATCTACGATATTAAGTTCATCCTGGAACTCAGGAAGATATTAAATGGTGGTAAGTCTGTTTTTCTGTTTCTTACACTTAACACATTTCGTGGGTTCAGTGCAAGACTATAGTAAGTGCTTCATGTTTATGAAGCACTTACTATAGTCTTGCGCTGAACCCTCAATTTGCAAGTTCAAGTAACAAATGACTGTGAAAGTCCAAGTAGAAATAACCTATATTCTTCAAAGGGACCAGAAAGAGAAGTTTAGCCTCTGTTTTGAGTACTCATTACAGGGGTGGAATATTCATATTGCCCAGCTTGTCCAAAGTCCTTATGGACGCCTGGCTTTTTACTGAAATTTACTTTATAACATTTATGGACAAATACAAAACAGAATTGTCGTTTATGGGCAAGTAAATTAAAACCAGATTTTGCCACCCATGCATTAGAATAGTGGCAGTTCTAAGAAGTACCCACAGATAGGATTCTCTCTTAAAAGCATGCTAGCGCTCAGAAAAACTGCAAGACTGGGCTATACGAGTTATAAAAAATGATAGAATATTTTGAAACGTAGCGAAAAAACTCAGGATCATGACAATATAACGCCCATACTATTTATTATCAATTTTTCAAATTGCTCTTTTTACAAATTTGGTGCCTACCAATTTAACTTCTTTGTTTACATTCGAGAAACATCTAAAATAGCAAGGAGCGCTCAAATTAATGATTGGCGATCACTTGGTTAGAAAAATCACTTGAAACACATTAAAAATATAGTAATTCATCCAATGTTAACAATGTGAACATTAAAAATTGAGTATTTCTTGGGTTTTATTGGTTCCCAACGTTTCTCGGCTGACCTAGTTTTATCACTAATTGTAAACAAATCTTATAGTTTTCACTCTTTTAAATACATTGTGTGAACGTGTTACAGTCTTAATTCCTTTGTAATTGGAATTTAATGTACTTTAAAGTTAAATTTCAATTGTTCTAGAACTTTTAAAGGTCATATGTACAGGTTGGGTTTATTTCATAAAATTAAAATATGAAGTAAAAGAATCACATTGAAATTATTTGCAACATTTTAGCATAACACATTACGTCATAAATCACCGTCATAGCGCACCGATTAATAAAAGTTTGTATGACTTACTTCCCTTTGCTGTGACGTCACTCGTGATCCACTGAATGCGCCATGTAAAGGGCGTGAAGAGCGATCGCTGGTTAGAATTGGTGTTTTTCTTCAAATAAACGATCCTAAAGTCATTGTTTGGATTGACAGCGCATTTTCTTTATTGAATATGATTCATTTTACAACAAATATCAATTTGAAAAAAAAAAATTGATAACTTAACCCGTGAATTTGCATGGATTTGTCATTGCGTTAACCTATTCATATGAAAGGAACGACTTGAACTTTGGACGATTTTCCTTGAAATAAATGATTCTTAAGTCATTGTTTGGATTGACAGTGAATTTTCTATACTGGATATTTTTCATATTATAAGAATAGCCATTTGAAAAAAATGAATTAGTGACTTAACGCGTGAATTTACAAGGATATGTCAATGCGTTCATATGAAAGGAACGGCTTGAAAGTGGGACGATTTTCCTCGAAATAGCAATCCGTAAGTCAATGTTTGGATTGACAGTGCATTTTCTTTATTGAATATGTTTCATATCATAAGAATATTCTTCTGAAAAAAAGAGTAAGTGACATAACGCGTAAATTTGCAAGGATTTGTAAATGTTTTCATATGTAAGAATCTGCTTGAAATTTTGACGATATTTGTGAAAACAGCTATTTTTATTAATATTTGTTGAAAAAAAAACACGAGTACTTTTTCGTCAATGATCGTGTATTAGCATTAAGGTTTTAATTGAGTAGTAAACAAAGACATAGATCTGAATAAACGAATTGTCTTAAAACCGTACATCTTATAACTATTGACTGTCAAATTCACCCTCCATTGTCTTATCAATACATGAAATGAAACGGGAGAAGATCATAAATTGCGAACAAACAAACCGTATTATAACCCAACTTACTTGTGATATGAAGGTTATCCTTTAATTCACATTTTCACCACACATCAACTTACTTGTGATACGAAGGTTGTCCTTTAACTCACATTTTCACCACTCATCCAAATTTCAAAACTAAACACTGGCACATTCAAGAGTATTTGTTAAAATCATCCGGCAACTTTCCAGTAACTCCATCCCCAGTAAGAGGTCTCTGATTTCGAAATTGATTCCGATGTCGTCTTTCTAGATCAACTGTTTTGACTTAAGAATTGTTCTTTATATTCACTTTACATTTATGTTCGTTTTCTCACGTGTAAGTAGTCTTGACATATTGAGCATTTAATTTTTGGAAAGGTTTAATAATTAACAGCTAAAACAAAAAAGTCGTCATAATTTATTTTACTAACAACCTTAAATAAACATATTTGAATTTATTTTTTATGATTTTGTAATTTAAATTTCAATTTGACAAAACTTGATTTTGATGTTAAAACGTTTTTTTGTTGAAAACATAGAGTTAATACCGTTTTGGTGAATACTGATTATCATATACTTATTGAAGTGTCAAACTATTCTAATAGAAAAGACAACATGTTCACTTCTTTGAATATCATAACGACAAAGTATCCGACGTAAGTCACATTGAGAGATAAATATGTACTGACACCTTATCAATCCAAACATCCTGTGAGAGTTTGGTCTTAATTGGTTATATCTTAACAATGGATTTTTAGATAAATTTAATTGCCGCGCATTGAAAGTGTGAGATTTGCCGCTTGTTATTTCATGTCTGAAATAGCAGAACGTGTCAGACCTGTTAATTAACAACAGAGATATTTAAGAGATTAACGCCAGAGGCTATCTTTAACCTAAACAATAAAGGGCTTGAGACTTGAAACATACTGTGCAAATGTGGCAGATTGGTGTTAATTTGCATCACGACCCTTAATCCTTGTAATGTCCGATGTTTGTTGATTGACCCTTTGTATGTGAGGTAAACTGACAATAATCAATTAAATTGTAAACAAAAAGATTATGTTGAAATGTGTAAATTATATATTTAGTGATCTTATTACTAAATTATCAATATAAAATTTGTAATAATCATGTTTGAACACCTGAATTTTAGTGTGACATACGTCACCAATATCACCAATGGCAAAAAAATGAGGTGTGTGATTTAAATAATTCCGAAAAGCAGACGCTTAAGTTAAGATCGAACCCATTACCATTGGCATTGATGAGTCCAGAGACAGTTTGCGGATATCAAATATTCATTATTTTGAATTTTCATTCAAAGACATCGGCAGATAAAAGAAACTTGCTTGTTTTAATCGGTTTGTTATCATAACAATCAACGTACATTTTTTATTTTGTCTCATTTATGTACAATGGCAACGCTTCTACGATTATGTTAAAACATAAAACAAGTTTTGCAAATAAGAACAAGATGCATTTAAGCGTTTAAAACCCAAAGACATGACAATATAATAACTTATGATGTTGGATGAAATTAAAATATTCTTGCAACCCTTTGAATCCTTACGTAATATAATCGTAAAGCAGCCTAATTAAGTATTCCTGACTAAGTATGTAGCATAGTTAAACTGTTCCAAACAAAACTAGCTCGGCGAGTAAGAGAGTCATTCAAGGAAATTAACTTTCAAAAAAGGTGTAATCAACGTGATTTATCCTTTTCTTGAATTTATATACATTTACACAGTGCAAAGTCTATATAAAGATCTAGCAAGACTACACGAGGCTCTAACACCCCAAAATAACAGTCAGGAATTGTTTTAATCACGAACACCAATTCAGGGAAATATAACGGTTACTCAATAAGTAGAATGAATTTGAAGCGTCTTCACCTGTATAAATTACTTTGAATTGAGTCCGATCATTTAAAGATCAATAAAATCAATTCTCTGGAAACGCCTAAAAATGCGTAAACTTGCCGTCTTCGAAGTGAAAGTAACACAGCCTACTGTTCTTGTTTGGGGAATATATCTTTTGCTTATTTGTTAAGTAAACACGGTCCAGTTTACTTATCGAAACTTTTTGCAGCTTTTATGTTCGTCGGAAAACGGGAGAAACTCGCATCCCTGCTACCAAAAGCAGAATAACACCAGAAGACCTGTCAAAATACCATATTCAATATCCAATTTACGTTTCCCAAAACACAATTCAACGCTTAAAATGTCCGAAATTTGTGCAAAAACACCGTCGTTACTGAGAACTAGATTCTTCTTACTGATAGTTCATATGACTTTGAAGCACAAATGACGTCACAACAAGGGAGATAAGTCATTCACAAAAATCGATAAAGGTGAATAAAAGTAGTCAAAAACAACATTTTTCGCTTCTGTATGAGAAAAAATTCATTACCTCCGTCATAACGAAACCATAACCTTATTCAAAAACCATAATTAAAGAAAATTTTGTTTATCGAGAAATATGACCTTTAAGTTAAATTTAAGTGTTAATGGGCGCAAGTATGGCTTTAAGCATTATGACAAAACTCCGAGTATACCTATTATGTGAACCTTTGTGATCAACTGTAAATCCAACTGTCTGATAGTTATTCAGTTCACAGAGGATAACCATTTTACTGTTTGGGCTTCTGTCTTCTTAATTAATTGATGCTCATAATATACAGTATATTTCACAACATTTAGTGAAAAGTAAAAAATGATATTGATGAAGGGGGTTAAAGATGTGAAGGTCACATCAGTGATGGATTTTCAGATTTTATTTGGATTCAGATGGATTGATGGTAAAAGTACTCACTGTGACTGATTCCTGTGATGTTTTCTCATATTGAGTGGATGAATACTGTCATTGCTTGTAAATGTATTAGTTTAGCAGTGACATACATACATACATATTGAATTAAAGGGCAGGATAACTTGAGGTGAGTCTTGTATGCTCTGCAGTGCTTGTATTGTCATTTCCTGTCTTACTTAAGTTGCCCTTTTTTTCATAACAGAGTTTTTCTAGTTTTTGGGATACATTTAATCCACTTCATCATAATGTGCTAAATGACTTAAGCTGTTGATGCCCCTTAAATCACCATTCATTCATTCGTTTGTTCTAGTTCTTGGGATAGGCAAGGTTCACAACACATTTGGTAAAAATTTAGGTGAGTTTCATCATAATACATAATCCATGTTTATCAATCATTTTGAATGTACAGGGATGTCTCGTTAATCCGAACATGTCCGTTCCCAGCAAAATGTCCGGTTTACTGAATCATCCAGACTAACGAAGCAGAGCATGTTCTTTTACACATTAAGACATAAACGGTCTGTATGCACGTGTAAACTTATAACCCCTTAGCAAACGCCAAATTGTCGACCGTCCCAAATTGAAAGAGTTTGCAGAAGACATATCAAAACGTGATGAAATTCAAAGATAATCTTCTGATATGGCAGAAAACATTGTGGGAAAAGGAGAAATTGCTCGTCACGAGCAATTTCTCCTTTACCCACAATGTTTTCAAAAGTCGTCTGCAACAAACTGGTCAAATAATTCCGTTCCCTTACAATTTCGTTCGGATTGCGAGACATCCGGATAATCGGGGTTCGTATAAACGAGTCTTCACTGTATCTTTTATTATATTGCTATTGTACTGATGTCATTAAACTTTAAAGAACTCAGTGGAGGATCAAGCAAAGAATCCAGTACGAAATCTACCCCTGCCAGCCCCTATTCTCCCCCTGTAGAGAAGAAGAAAAGACGAGACAAGAAGCAGATTGATGACCTGGAGAATGATTCCAAAAGTTCCAAAAAGCACAAGGAGGAGAAGCGTAAACATGAGGAACCAGTCGAGGAAACAGTGGAAGATATTGGGGAGTTTAAGGTACATAGATTTACATATTACTGCTAATGAGGAACCAGTTGAGGAAACAGTGGAAGATATGGGGGAGTTTAAGGTACATAGATTTACATATCACTGCTAATTATGTAGCTAATTCCTTACTCCATGATACCTCAATTTCATGCAGCACCTGTATAAATGTTTTGAATACAATGTGATAAAAGGATTCATTGACCTGATTTATCATATTGCCAGAATGTGTTTTCACCAAATTTTACACAAATTTTTTTTTTGCCATTCTTTTTTTTTTCGGTTGTCTGCTGCTGACTCTTTCAATTTGGATCTGTCACAAATTCTGGTATTGAGGAAAGGATGAACCTTTCCATATATAGGGTAAAATGCAAGACTGTAGTCAGCCCTTTCAAAGTGTGAAGTACAATTACTTTAGTATTACAAAGATCCATCAATATGGTAACCAATCATTCAGTATTGGCTCACTTAGACTGTCTTTAGGCAAAACATTTGCTTATAGAACTCATATTATAAATTCAATTATAATATCTTATGGCTGTAGAAACTAATTAACTTATTTATTAATATTAATACATAATTATATATTTTTTCTATCTTAATCTCTTTTTTCTTTTTCTTATTATTTCATTTTCTTTCTTTTCTTTCTCTTCATGCCATGACGTGATGAATATTTTTCATTGTACCTAAAAAAAAAATTACCATAAACTGTAATGTTTGTGTCAATAAAATTATTTCTGATTCTGATAAAAGAAGGTGTCATAAATAATGGAAACGGGCAACAACATGACATAAAAGGTGATATCTGAGTTAGTGCAGTTTTACATACAAGTTAAGGTAATGTATGGGTATAACAGGCATGTTAGACAAAAATAGACATGATGTTGAAACGCATAAGGTACTATAAAGTGATTCTATAAATTGACTTTTTGTCTTTGAAAAAAAAATGCATATAAAGACTTGTTACTTCTTTTGACAGCCCGACAAATTTCTGGAAGAAGTGAAGGCCCTGAGACAGACAGAGTTGGACCTTGGCTTAAAAGCAAAACAACTGACTCTAATGAGAATCGATGCAACCAGTGTTGATGCTGTCAAACAATTAAAAGGTGCAGTTTACTTGTTGTACTCAGTTGTTAGATTTCATTCTTCTCTTTCTGAATACTTTGTTTTAACCCTTAGAATGTTGGGTTATTTTCTTAATATAGATTTTCATGCTGTCTGCTTTCCAAAACCTTAAATATATGCTTTATTTTGTTCAGGAAGGATACTCAAAGTAGCAAACAGGTAAGATCATAGGCCAGCTGCCAGTTTACTTGGCGACTGGCATGGATCTAACCTTTTTGCATAACCATGAAGTCTGTTCCAGCACTATTAGGGTTAAAGGGGGATTATTGATTAATTCCTTGTTGTTGTCTTTTTGTTCATTGTAATATATTTGTACTTGCTACATTCATAATTATACAACCAAAAGTATTTTCAGTTCACTAATCATTAAACTTTCTAAAATGTGTGCCTTGATAATGGTCAAACACATTTTGATATTAGTCATTTAAATTGTTAAAAAAAGCATTATTTCTGGAAAGCATGTTTTAGGTATAAGTTTTGACAAATAGTTTAAGTTTTGTTGATATTTGTCACATATTCTTTCGAACCTGCATGAGTGAAGAAAAAAAAAGATTGAATAAAGCAAATTCTCCTAACATGGCACTTTTCTTAATATTCTAACTTTTATTTTTTAATAGACCGATCTCATGGAGCAGATTTCTGCAAGCAGTTTGAAGAGTCCTGTATCAAGATTGAAGATTATGTAGCAGTTTTAGAGGGAGAAATCAGGGAGAGGAAACATTTGTTGACCCATTGTGAGCTAGCAGAAACTTTCTATGACGAACAGTTCAAGGAGGCAAAGATTGTTGCAACAGTAAATTGTTATATTTTAATATTGAGCTTACTGTAGTCTTATTCAGACGTTGTGATCAATGTTGACGATATTAAACAGGTTATATATAAAACAAATCGAAGGATGTCCATTGACCCACATAAACATCCCTCGACTCAAAAATCTCTACAGGGCAGGGTCTTGGAGGGAACAGCGCGGCTAAAATGGAAACTACAATCACCAGTGGATGCAGAAAATTGATCGTTAGTATTTGGCGTATATAAAATAGAGGAAAGCAAAAGTATTCTGCTGAAAAAAAAGCATAAATACCAGCTCATTCAGTGGCGCCGCCATTTGCAATCTCTTAATATATTGTAAACTTTGATTATGTGATTATCCCGCCTTTAACTGCAAAGTCATACCTTTATGCAGTTTGACTCAAAACATAACTGCAATGGAGGTTTAGACAAGAGGTGTGTATCCCCAGCTAACTTATCAAATGTCTTTGTTAAAACTTTTCAAAATTGCTTAAAACCTTTTTTGGAAATTATTTTAAAACACTAATAGGATTTTTTGTAAATTTCTTTGTTTTCTCTTAGTTGAACCTTATGGTGCTGGGTAATTTTCTAATGAATATTTTTGTGTTGTTTGCTTTCCAAAACCTATCCGCTTAATTTTGATGAGGAAAGATACGCAGAGTAGCAAACAGATTACATCACAGACCAGCTGTCAATTTTCTTGGTGGCTGGCCTGGATCTAACCTGTTTGCATAAGCATGAACTCTGTTCCAGTACTTTAGGGGTTAATTGCATGCAGTATTTTTCTTTATATGGACAAATATCTTATGAAGTAGTCTAGATAAAGGCATGTGTTTCTATTGGAAAGTTTTTCAATTTAACAAACCCAATTTTGTTGGCAACCATTTAAACTGATTTGTCTAGACAATTCTAATGATTACCCACACCATAGGCTTAAAAGAAGTAATTATAAGTAAGAGAGGGAATACACTTATTATCTTGACCTGTGCTTAGGAAGCATGTTGGATTTGTGTTTCAGGCCTACAAGAACTAAGTTGCTAGTATTTCAAACAAAGATCCTACATAATATAACAGTTATTAAGAAATTATATGGAATACATGTCTTATCAAGACCTTTACTATGGAGACATACATGTACTTTATTGTGTTCCAGGCCTACAAAAACTATGGTGCACGTATTACAAACATGAAAAAGCGAGTAGATGACATGAAGAAAATTATACCAAACACTCCTAGTCCTGTTCCGTCCCCGTCCGCCGACGCCCCTTCCCCAGGAAACACACCTGTACTAACGGATATGGACGACAACGATATGGTTGACATGGAGCTGTGCGAGGACGACCAGGATGAGATGAAAAAACAAAAAAGTAAGATACACTGCAATTGCTGGTCTTATTAACCCTTTATCAAATGCCAAATTTTCTGTCCGAAATTGAAAGAGTTTGCAGAGAGCATTTCAAAATGTGATGAAATTGAAGAACAATCTTCTGGCAGGGGAGAAAAGATTGTAGGAAAAGGAGAAATTGCTTTATAGGAGCAATTTCTCCTTTTCCCACATTGTTTTCGAGGGTCGTCTGCCACAAGCTGGTCAAATGTCGTTATTGATTGGCAATGGGTTAAAACAATCCGTCATGTATTGGATTTTGGAACTGAGAGGTTGAATTGAGGGAATGAATCAAACTAAGTTTATTGCTTGCAAAATTTCATGATGTTTTATTTCTTAGACTGGAAAAGCCATTTTGACTTGGAGACTGGAAAAGCCATTCCAAGTCAAAAAAGGGTTCATACTGGATTTGATTTCAGCAGAGGCTGTGGCATAGATCAAAGGTTTCAGAGAGGATCTTTTATATGTGTTAAACAACATTTGTGTCTTTTCAACATTTTGTGATTGGTTCTTATGAAACTTTCACCCAATACTTTAATGTGTGAAAAATGTAATTTTTGACACTGGGATAAAATCTTTGACAAAATAATTTGTCCTTTTGGTAAGAAAGGTTTTGCAAGAAATATTTTTCTGGTTGTTGAAATGAGATTTAGTAGCAGGTTGATCTTGATTAGTCTATAATCTGTGCTTTTTTTTGGGGGGGGAGGTCTAAAATTTGCAGGATATGCAGGGTTTAGTTGTTTGGGTAGTATCTCTGGCAGGTGCCTTTATTATAAATGTTTGGGAAGATGGACAAAATAAAAGCATGCATGTGATTTTATTTCAGATACTTCATTTTCTGGACTTCAAAACACATTTAGTAATAAAGGTGTGTAGAAAACATTCCCGTCCCACCTTGCCTAGTTAGTAGAAATTTGTCCTATATAGTTGGACACTGATAGCCTTTTCATATGTATCTTACTAGAATAAGCTTATCTGTCACTCGAAAATGATCTTGTTCAGACAAAGGAGTAAATTGTTATCCTTTTTAACTCGACTATTCGAAGAATAAGGAGAGCTGTACTACTCACCAAGGTGTTGGTGTCGCAAGTTTGTATCTCATGACCTATTGTATGAAATGGATACATTTCGCATGTGTTGAGGGTCATAATCTAAGGTCCTTGACTAGGTTTCATAATCTGTTGCTTTGAATTTAAGCAAATTATGCGACTTTTTGTAATAGGAAAATCTTGGTAAAAGTTTTGTTTGCAAGTTATCATATTTCAACACCTATTGTTAAGGAGTTATTTGAATCTTGGCATCTGTATTCAAAGTCATTTTGTAAGGTTCATGACCAAGTTCTATATTTATTGTTAAGATTTTATTCAAATCATGTCCCTTTTGTACTTAAAAAATATTGCTTCAGTTTTTATGTGCAAATTACTATCTTAAGAACTACTTCAGTGATCATATTGAATCTACACATATCTGTTTTGGATCATAATCTAAGGTCACTGAGAAACTCCCTAAACTTTGATTTTCATTTTGAGTAATTTATGACCTTCTGTGTACTTAAAACATTTTGGTTTAAGTTTTGCAGGAAAGCATTTTTCTAATTTTACAACTTTAGGGAGTGTATCAAAACTTTGCCCATGAACTGAGGGTCACACTATCAGGTTACTTACCAAGTGGAATTACTTTGCTATTTATTTGATGCAAATTATACCAGTTTCTCTTCCTGGTTTAAGTTTTGTGTTTATACTCATATTTAAGAAACAAATAATATTTCCCTGACCTATATGCCTCTCTGAAATTATCGAATAGTCAAGCACACTGTCTTATGGACAGCTTTTGTTGTTATACCATATCACCCTACCTGCTAGAATTTCAGCTTCTCATTCTCTGGCTTAAAGATTTATTGGTGTTATGCTTAAGTATGATATAATCACTGTAAAAAGCAATATTCGTTTAATCTGCATCAAATTTGTTTTCATTCATGTAAAGCACTGATACGGAAAGTTTCATCAAGTCTTGCAATGCTCATACCATGAGAAAATGGTCTACATTTAAATTATAGATGGAAACACCCCCTTTTTAAATTTCTGTTTTCATTTGTACATATAAGAGAAGTTCTTTCTTACTTCTTCTCCTAAGCCTATGTTGTTGATACTGAAAAAAACTATAAAACATTTGGGAAGCTCTTTCCTAAATGAATTGACTTCTTGAAAGCCTATATTGATTATACTGAATAGATCTTCATAACATTTGGGATGTTCTTTCCTAAATAACTTTACTTTTCTAAAGCCTATTTTGTTGGTACCGAATACAACTATATTACATGTATTGATGTATATTACAGTATAGCAGTTACCTTTCGGGTTTTGCATATGATAGACTGTTTCATATTCATAGCTACACCTAATATTTTTGTGATCTTCTCTATTAGTTATTTGATAAAGCATTTACAAAAATTGTTCATCCATACATTCATTCTTTACGGATGGATTTTTTGCATGTATGGATAGAAATTTTTGTTCAAACGTACACTACCACTACACATACTTGACAGTTTTTGTATGAACTGATCCCTGCCAAACAGTCTGTATTCCGAAAATCCCAAATTAAATTAGATCGCTTCTAGCATATTGACATAAAAGATCTAACAGTCTGTTGGGATTTTTTCAAGTTTGGCTTTGGCCGTGTCGATAACCTCCAAATCAAATATTCCGATAGGCTGGGTACCAATATGAATGAAAGAACCAGCTATGCATGTGCCTGATCAAACAAAATTAAATCAACGTATCACCACCATGCCACAAAAGAGATCGGCGATATTTGTCCAATAATTGTCGAACGGTCGGCAAAATTGTGTTTAAGGGCGATCATAAGATATATATGATTGACCAGCTTTTTGGCAATATTAATACAAAGAACAATCGGCAAAAGTCATATTTCATTTTCATCAGTACCATACTGATGCTAGTCAAGAATTATCTGGAGCCATGTTTAGCACAAATTCTTTTGGGACATCATACTAATGTATATTTTTTATTTGATGGCATGTTATGTAAAGTTTCAATATGTTACTAGTATACTGGTATAGAGGGAAAGGAACAATTTTTACTGGAAATTCACCCCTATGGTCTAGAAAAGAAGATAACAATCATGAGCATTACAATATAAAGATAAAAAGATTGGCCTACTGGTTAAGGTTGCTTCGTTAGAACTTAACCCTTATAGTGCTGGAACAGACTTCATGCTTATGCTTACAGGTTAGATTCAGGCCAGCCGCTAAGTAAATTGGTGACTGGCCTGTGATCTAACCTGTTGGCTACTCTGAATATCTTTTCTCAACAAGATTAAGCAGATATTTAAAGTTTTGGAAAGCAGATGACACAAAAAACTATTTTTGGAAAATTACCCAGCATTCTAAGGGTTAAGGGTCCCAGGGATCAAGCCCTTATGGGAATTTGTAACTTTGGTTCAAACTTGAAGGATTATAATAATTGACAAATATTTACAAGAAAAATACTGTTTTCTTAATGTATCCGGTAGATAGCATCGTGATAAAGTAGAAATTTCTTCTTTTGTGTTTGATAAATTTCTTCTTGTGAGTCTTACATCCTTTTGTTACAATGGTTTCTTTAGTCTTCTGCAACAGACATGGCCAAATGAGGTATGATGGTGTGACCCTTTATAATCTAGTAATGTTTATTTACAGGCACAAAACCGAATGCTGCTGCACGATTATATACAGCCATGGTGAAATCAATCTCACGGCCTATTCCAAGTATTACAAATATTACAATGGGTGAAAAAGGTAAATAGTGATTCACTTTTAACACTTAACCATTCCAGACCCTGAGAGTGAAAGTGTGTTTGTATTTTTTCTTAAATTATCTCTGGGAAAATGGGTACAGTATGATTATGCAGGGTTATGTTGTGAACAAGTTAAGATTGCCTTTGTATAGAGTTTCAGGCCTGTTCCTGATTTCAGGCTTTGAGATTTTAAATTTTCCTTTTTTAAAATTTTCCTTCTATGTTCATATTGAAGATGTTTAAAGTCAGGCTTCAAGTAATGATTTCCGGTTTGAGCATTCCTTAGCATAAGCAACCTGAGTTATAATCATTTTGCAATGTTGTGCCATATTATATTATGGACTTCATAACATGGTTTAGCTTTAAAGCTTGTACAAGCACTAAATCAAGATAGGCACCATTATCTAGGCCTCTGAATATTTGTTCTATGGATCATATAGAATAGCTGAGACTATTTGTAGATTACACACTTGAACTAGGACATGTTGCTTGTAATATTTCTGTGTGGATTTATGCTTCTTTATGACTATTGCACGAAAGACTTTAACCCATTACTGAAAAATAATGACATTTGACCAGTTTGTTGCAGATGACTGTGGAAAAAATTGTGGGAAAAGGGGAAGTTGCTCTTAACAAGCAATTTCTCCTTTACCCACAATGTTTTCTGCCCTATCAGAAGATTATTTTTCAATTTCATCACAGTTTGAAATGTGGCCTGTATAGTTTTTCAATTTGGGACAGTTTAAAATTTGGCGTTTTGTAAAGGGTTAAGACTATTTCATGACAAAAAATGCCATGAAAAAGATTACTTAAATATTATTTTATATCAAGGATCATACGGTTTTCCATCAGTTTAGACCTGATTTCATGAAAAACAAGCTGTATGAGTAAGTAGACCAAATATATTGACATACATATCAAGGCTTTCATGGTAAAAGGACCGGAAAATAATTTCAACCTTCATACATGTGTAAACCCAGCTGTCAGCATGGCATATTGTGAAAGATTCAAGTTTAATTAGATTTGTTGATATTTATTACAGAAGATAGTCCTGATAAAAAGGGGGAATCATCGAGTCCTGAGAAAACCAAATCATCTGAAGATGAAAGTACTTTTCAAGGTTAGTTAACCTGATTAATTAATGACAAGAAAACTTGAGGTGTGTCTAAATGGTTGCTAAAACGTTGGTTAAAAATGAGACATTCAAAATAAATTTGTGATTAAGATAATGAAACCATGACCCACCTATACTAAGGAAAATGGAATAAATTTATCAGAGAAACTTATTTATGATGAAAGTTTCACAAAAAAATCATTTTAACTGATAATTAACCATGTTTGGTTTTTCTTTGTGGAATTCTTTCTATTTACTTTTCTTTTCTTTTTTCTTTAAAATTTCCAAATTTTTCAAAGTAAATTTAAAAGTTCAATTCATTAAAGATATTTAAGGTCTTTGAAATTGCTTGAAAGCATAACATATTTTCTCTGATAAAGGGAAGAAACCATTGTTATCTAGCAAAGCTTTCTTCTGTCACAATAGAGTTTTTTTCTAATATTTCTGCGAGATGCTGAGCAAAATGAATATGAATTTGCAGTTAAATTCACTTTAACATACATTATAGTTGTGTCCATATTTCATTTTGATGGAGTTTACACGATATTTCCTATACTGTATTTCAGGCAGTAACATCCTGGAGTCGAGGATCGCGAATATGTTGCCCAATCTGGCTAAAGGGAACAGTAACATTGGCCTTAACATGCCGTTAGTTCCTGAAAAAGTGGTGGACAACTTTGCTCTGGCCCCCAAACAAGAGGATCCCGAGCCCTCAGATGATCGGGCATCGACCCCGGTCCAAGACGAGCCCGATGAGAAGGTCCCTAGTCCGGTAAAAGTCTCGCAACCTCAGCCAGCAAAATCTACGCCAACAACTAAGGTTAAAACCAACCCAATAGACTTCCTCAGTCAGCTTCTCACAAAGAGCAACAACACTTCCAGTAGCTCCAACTTCCTCCACAGTCTCTCCTTGCTTACAAACACAGTGAAGAACCAACAAAAGAAGGACAGCGCGAGCGATGATGGTAATACTCTGAACAAAGAGCCGTCTAGTCTGCCAGCATCAGAACCCCAATTTGTAGGAGTACCTGCACCCCAACCTGTGACCCAGTCTAGCTCATGGCCTGAATGGAAGATTGGTTCCACACCTCATGTGAAGCCCCCACTTCCTCAGCAGTCTGAGAACATTTCCCCTCCTGTACCACAGGCAGGACACACCCCTGCCTTTCCCCCTCAACCACCATTACCCCAGCATCCCCCACCCCCCTTAAACATTCCCCCTCCACAGCCCTACCCAGTACAGCCCCCGTCTCCTCAAGATTTCAGTATGCCTCCTCCAATGTCACAGGCTTTTCCTAGGACTCCTACTTCTCGGCCATATTTAGCCCCTACACCGTTATCCCAAGCATTTAGTCAACGTCCACCTCCCCCTCCAAGCACTGCATTAGTGAACAATCCTGCACCATTACCAGTAAACCCAGTGTCTCCAACCCAGTTACATTCTCAGAGACCCCAATTTAATCAAGTATTTCCGTATGGTTTGCCTCCAGGACAAAATGGTACGCCCACCTCCAAACCCCCTCCTCCCAGCCCGGGTGTTTATCCACCCCCTCCTCCCCCACTTTCTGTGGCCCCTCCCCCTCCACCCTGGCAGAAAGGACCTGTGGAGGTGCTGGGTAGAATTGCAACAGTTCCCTCAACAAGATCAGCTTGGAATGAGAATGAGGAGGTGGAGTATGACCCAGAAACGCCCTGGCATGATGAAGGAGAGGAGGGCAATGTCTCGGGCTATGCCCACCCGTGGGATCAACCCCAAAACTATGATGATGAGGAGGAGGAGGAAGAGAAGGCGGAGGTAGTTGTCCCTTCCAGATCTGTGAAGTCCGCCCCTAAAAGTATTCTCAGAAACAGCAGATCCTCCTCTTTAAGGGAAGTAACTCTCGTGGATGAGAAGGAGAGAAATAGTGACCATGTTCATGCAATCAGTGCACCATATGTGGCGCCTGACGTGAAACCTGTTGGAATTCTCAAAAAGCCCCCAACTGATAAGCATGCTCCGGATCATGTTGGGGATGTACAGTCAGAGTTTATTGCAAAGTTGAAACAGAAATCTGGTGGTGTAAATGTGCCTATTGGGCCTCCAACCCACAGGAACCTAACAACTGTACCCATGGGCGGTACAGACACGCATGATGGTGTTGCATTTAGTCATGGTGAGCATATAAGTACAATAGGAGTGTTGGGAAGTAGTAGTCGTACGGACTCTGTACAGTCGGATGATATGGATATAGATATAGGTGACGATGAGGGTAATATTGAAGTGAACAATGAGAACAAGTGGGTAGACACTAATGAGAATGAGTGGGTGGATACTGCAGAAGCGGAGGAATGGTTAGAAGAGAGACAAGGATACATTACCCGTGATTACAACCCCAATTCTTCTCATAATCAAAGCAATCCACCAAACGGTGGTATTATTCCTCAAGCTGGCAATGTTCCTCAAAATAGAAATATTCCTCATGAAAGAATCTTGCCAATGGACAGAAATGCGCCTCATGAGAGACATATACCTGGAGAAGGGATGTTCCCTCGCGATGGACATATCCCGCGTGAACAATTACACCCCCATGAACGAAATATTCATCCAGTGCAGCAGCCAAATGTTTCGGTACCCCAGCGTGAGGGGCCGGGTGTGAGACCCAGGTTTGAGGAGCACCATGTTCGCCCCCCACCCCCGGGGCCTTCACCCCCTCGCCCATATGCTTATGATCAACCGCGATATCCTGCGAGGGAGGAGTTCCGACACCCGCGTTTTCCGGAACAGTTCAGGGGTCCGCCTCCAGAAAAGAGACCATTTTATCCATCACCTGGCTTACGTATGCCATATTACAGATACTGAGTTTGTGTTCATTCTGTTAATGATTAGTTGCCATTTTATCAAATCTCATCCTGTTACATTATATGTTTTATTTGGATGTCTTTACCAATTTTGATTATGTGGGATTTTGAGACTGGCACAAATTGAAAGCAACAGTAAACGATAAAAGCAAAGCATGAAGAATAACATTTTCTTTCTTAAATTGGATTGATAACTAAAGAAGAAATGTCTCATTCTTGAGCAATTTGTCCATTTTAAGTTCTGTCATAGTGATTTTTGAAGGCTGCTGGAGATGCATTATGATAATCCATATAGAAGTAATTGGCTTTAACCATTTCTTCATATTTGTTGTGAAATGCAAATGCAGCAGTCAATTTTATAGGCAAAATGTAACAAAAGTACAATGGTTGGCATGATTATCTGATATTTCAATATTTGTTTCATTTTACTTGTTTTACTTTTATAGTCTAAATTTCCTGAAATGATTATATAAGAAAAAGATGAATTAAATGGTCAGATATCATGTCATGGGTTTAATATCAATGCTCAAATGCAACTCAGTGAAGCACATTTTTGAGTGTTGAGTGAAGGTACATTAAACCTTTAAAAGTAGAATAATAGTCAGTTTTGAAAAGAAAACACATAGACGTTAAGAGAAATTTCTTATGATGAGCAATTACTCCTTTTGTCTCAATGGGTTTTTTTAAGAGATGCCATATGCGGGTGTGCTAAAACAAATATATATTGGGTAAAGTGTTTAAAAATCTAAGTATTTAGCCTATGCAGTATGTTAAATGTTTTCCTGTTGCATGATGACCATAGTGTTAATAAGTGAACCTATGGAACATATTTGCTTTAAGCAGCTTCTTGGAACATGATTCAATTTATTTCAAACGATGATTTAGTAATTTTAAAGGGAATTGGAGACTGGTTACTATAAATTAGGTTTTAAATTCCTTACTGTAAATTGGGTGTTAAATGTATTACTGATTGAAATGGAGCTGTCATCCAGTGAAATAAATCCCTCCTAAAATGATGTAAGCATTTGCAACTTGCTTTTTATTTTGAAGACTGTGACTAAAGAGCAATATGAATCCAACATGTTGGAAGGTCCAAGATGGCAGACTTAGAACTTTGGGGTGCCAGGTTTTGAGCCCTACCGGCACTTCTGGTTTCATGGGAGTGACCTTTAGCAAGTCGCCTCAGAGGCCTAGCCTAGTACTGGTGGATCCAGGAAAGCAGTTTCATAACATAAAAATAGTTCATAGGGTTACAAACAAACTAAAATATTGGAGTTGATGATTAATATTTTTTATAGATACTACCTCACAAATGAGTAAATAATTGGCATGCTTTTACTTAAGCCTTCAAGACCTTTTAATCCTTTCCCAAACAATAACAACATTTGATGACTTTGTTGCAGACAACTTTAGAAAACATTGAAGGAAAAGGAGAAATTGCTTGTCTGCTCTTTCTGAAGAATATTGTTCAATTTCATCACGTTTTGAAATGTCGTCTGCAAACTCTTTCAATTTGGGACAGTTGAAAATTTGTTGTTTTGGAAAGGGTTAACCTGTCCTTTCTTATTGTAGTGTGCTATATGACCTTAGTTGTTGATGAGGCTTAAAACACTATTAATTCCATGTTGGTATCACAAATGTTCCGAATTGAAAGTATGAGGACTTGAACAGATGACAAATTAAAAACATTTAAAAGAATTGAGAGAATTATGATATTGGATAGAAAGAAACCTTTGTAAAAAAGAATTGAGTTGTATATTTGGATCAATTCCCCTTTTTTGTGTTAAAGGTTTCTTAAGATTCCGCAGCAGTTACGTTTGGTGGAGTAAGTAGTATTGAAGAATCTCGGACATTTTCTTAAAAAATTCCTCAATTTTTGAATTCTTGCAGAAGGTTTCTCGGCTTCTTTCAGCCAATATTTTATTGAAAACATTGGAGAAACATTCTTTGCTCATATTGAGCATATTCACCATTTGATGTTATATTTCCTTGAGGTTTTTATGTACCAAGCAGCAGATACTAACGACTGTTTTTGTATGTTTAAACTTGATCTGACCCCAAAATTCCTCAATTTGACGCACCTGTTTTGAGAAGCCATTGTGACAAAAAGATAAATTGCTCATGGTGAGCACTTTATCCTTTTGTGACAATAATTTCTTCTGAATATTGTAAGAAAACTGTATTTCTTTATGCATTTTTTGAAGTCTGCTGTTAGTTTCAATTTGAACCAGTTCACTTTTCTGATAATGTAGATTGGGTTTATATCATCTGCAGCACATTTGATGCAGGCTTTCATGCATGTATAGTTTCATACACAAGTAAATCAAGTCTGTAAATCAAGTATGGGATATCTATGTGTCATTAATCTAATCATGTCATGTTTCATATTCATGTACCATTGCATCATTTGAACAGAAAAGGGCTAAAATTAGAACATGATCTCTGAAGATGGCGTTGTTTTGTTCAGATTTTAATCTTTAAGGTGGAGGACCTGGGTCGGGCATGGTTCGAGCCCCTCTGACACCTCTGGTCATGGGAGTGACCTTTGGCAAGTTCAGAGCCCTATCCTAGTACTGGTGGATTCATAGAAAATGATAAGAATTGGGTAAGAGATTGGCCTGTTTGAGCATAAAGCATGTCTGACAGTCAAGCTAACTTCCCATTGGTTGAAGAGGCTTTCAGTCAATCTTGTTTTAAATGACTACTTTTAGTAGGTGCTGAAGCCATCTTTATAAAAAATGCAAGTCATTCAGAAAAGCTTCAACTGGTGCTTTCTCATTCAGAAAGCTTCAACTGCAGCTTTCTCAATGACTGGTATCCCATATTAAGGTTGTCTTATACAGCTTGTAAATAATTCAAAATAGTGTATCCACATCATCATAATGCGCGCTAAATGAGCTTAGCTGTCGATGCACCTTAAAACACCAATCATTCATCCAATTGTCTTATACACTATGACTTTGTCTCCTTTTACCATGGTCGCTTAAATCAGGAATTACATACACTATTTCTTTAAATTGCTCCATGAACATGGCTATTGGCATGCTTTTTATCTAGAACTGAGAAAGTCAGGAAGTCCCTACTCAAGGAGGTGGCTGTTGATCACATATAAGGTATTTATTTAACAGTTTTTACATTGCATCACAAAGTATTGAATTATTCTGGTATGTCCTGTTTATTATGGATGGACGAATATCCGTTACCAGACTGCCCATGACACCGGTGAAGACGTGTAAAATGATCCATATTGGTTAGTAAAAAGGTCTATAGTTATCCTGGAATCGATACTCTTTTTTTCATATGGGTTTTACATCGCATCAACATTATTTCAGTTATGTAGCGATGCCCGACTCTTAATGATGGAGGAAGACCCCATACTCAACTGCCCATAAGGGCTGGTCAAGGCAGGTAGAACCATCGGCATTCCGTAAGTCAGTCGGGAGACTGCCTCTCATGAAAATCCATATCCCTCTCAGGATTTGAACCCACGCGGAGAGGGGCCATGTGATTTCAAGTTGTGTACTCTAGGTCACGGAGGCCCCTGGAATCCATACTATATTATATATATAGTATAAACCCTATGATAACTATGGACCCATGTGTTTGTAAGTGGGAGACAAATTGGGAATGGGTCTCTGTTGCAGTTTACATACACGTTAATTCACAGTCCGAATGATCCAGACATAGATGTTTCATACCGCAGTCACAGCTTGGATCATCCGAGTTGGTTACTTATGCGATTTCTACAGGTGAATGGTTATCGATAAAATATGCCTATGCATACATACATATGTTTAGTCCGAATAATTCAAACGTATAAATATATTTCATTCTTACACAGTTGCTGCTTGGATAACCCGAGTCCGGTTAGTTGGAATACGTTCCAAGGAGTCTAGAAACGAGTAAAAATTATTGACGTTTTATTTTTAGCGCACTCGACGAACTGTTATCTCAAGATCATGTTTCAAAT
Organism: Cerastoderma edule; assembly: GCA_947846245.1. NCBI lineage: Eukaryota > Metazoa > Mollusca > Bivalvia > Cardiida > Cardiidae > Cerastoderma > Cerastoderma edule. The sequence continues at coordinate 15,777,910 of OX401412.1, forward strand.
AGTATTGGTGGTAAAACAACACGATCAAAGTAACACCATTCGTCGGTAAACGTTTCCCAAAGGGATCTTTAGTTCGAGAGCATGGTTGACCAATATATTGTATGACGTTAATTCACTCCGCAAGTGAACATATTTTTTCATCATTAAAGGTGATTTATAGGTTCTTTACACGCTGGAAGGGTTGGTAAGCAAATATTGAATTGTCATAGTATGAGAAAAATCCGCAATTAAAGGTGACAGATTCTGATTGGTTGACGATATCTCTACAACTACATCATCTCGGTTGTATCGCCTAAATACCATAAAGCGTCGACTTGATAAGTCGTGTCTTAGTCCTTACAGCAGATGGATGAAATATATCGCCGTACATTTCCCCGATGACATCGACATCTTCACAAATAAATTGGGTCACACTTGGGGATTTCTTATGAAATTACTTTGAAAACGTATGATGCTTTTCCATACTTGTCTGCTGGCGTAAGTGTTTGACAAGCCTTATTTCACATATTCCACTGTCGAAATTTCCAGTCTTGTGTGATTGAGATATTCCCGGCTTGCTTGGTTGATATGCGGAAATAGTCTTAAGCTCGTATTGACAGTTCCTGCAGGATGAAGGCGCGTGTGCTATAGCAGGTCACTGAGACTATTCAGTGTTGGTATTCTCTCTCCCTGCATGTCATTCTGTATGTAAGACACGGTCTTTGGCGTCAGGAACTTGTAGGAACTCCTGGTATTTCTTAAGAGAAGACAAAGATGGGTATACCAGTAAATCTTTCATATGAATTCAAAAGACATGACTTGTTAGGGATTTCTATCTTTTCCTGATAAAGATTTATCAATGAACAAAACAGCAAGTAAATGGAGTTTCTGAAACTGAGGATAATGATGGTTTATAAGGCACAAGTATATGAACCGAAATAAACGGTACATTGTTCATCGCTTCCCATAGATAGTCGATAGCATATTCTCTATGAAATTAACGCTTTATCTATTTGTATTTTACTATTTTAAGAAGATTTTATAGGCTGTTAAGAAATAAATCATGTACACATCGTCAAAGACATTTATTTCTGCGAGATGAATTTATTATTGAAATGTGTACACGTCAGCTCATCTAACCGGGCTCAAAAAGTGCTGATATTAACATCCAAACAGATCCCACCTAAAGTTCCGTTTGTTTTTCCATATTTTTACAGGTGTATATTTGTATGTGGATCGTAAAGGAACATATTTCTATAGGTATATAGTGTAGACAACAACTAAGTTATTCATTTAACCCATTACGACATATGACGAGTTAGTTGCAGACGACTCTAGAAAACATTGTGGGAAAAGAAGAAATTGCTCATGACGAGCAATTTCTCCTTTTCCCACAATGTTTTCTGCCATATCAGAAGATTATTTTTCAATTTCATCACATTTCGAAATGTCGTCTGCAAACTCTTTCAATTTGGGACAGTCGAACATTTTGCGTTTGGTAAAGGGTTTAACGAGTCTCCTTGTCCATTGATTGGCCTAAACGACAGGCTTATACTTCACCTCAGCTACAATGGAACGGAATGTGAGTCCCTTACCTCCATTATTTTGGACTCCTTGACGCTGATAAGCACCCATGTATAAAGACGTTTGAATTCGAGTGCAAGTCGGCTATACTTCACTGTGCGAACACCATCCACGCTCCTTCTCTCGCTCGATGAGTAAAGCAACGCCATTCTGTAACGGTGATACAAGCTTTACATGTACATACATGTACATATCTCTGACCAGATGTATGCGATGCCATAAAGAAAATACTTTTTTTCTATGTTAGCGGCGATACATATCCATTGTTTTATTGTTTGCGGACCCTTTCGGGGTTACCACTACTCTTACTCCAAGTCCTTCATTTCGGTTCTTGACTCCAAAGGCCATATTAGATGTATGTAAGCGAGTCCCATTTCCCCTTTAACAGTACTGGTTAGCAATATTTAGACACATGGATAAATGAGCTCTATAATAAATATCCATATGAGAGTTAAAAATGAACTTTTAACTCCACTATATTCCACTAAAATTCAAACTCGGAATCCAATCGACCAGGAATCAAAATGACTAAAAAAGAATATGTATAACGATTTAACCTACGGAATTGTATAAAGACACTCTGACAAACAAACGTTTGTGCGTAGGGCTCCATGCAAAAATTTATTCACAGAAGTGAACGACTTGCAAAGTATTCCATTTTTGCTAAATTGAGATATCTGTTACGGTTAACTTGCTCGGAGAGGCTTTTAAGGTTGTGTTTGTTTTTTCTCGTTTAATCATATTTCTTAGTCTCCTATACCTCCGTAAGAGGGGCTAATGTACATGTGATAGAAAAATATTTGCTGTATATAAGAATGTGCACATGATGATAAACATTGAACTGAACTGCTTAAGTCTTGAATTAAATCATCATGTCGTGAAATAGCTCCGACATTGGGTGCATAGTTTTATCGATTGGTCAATGAGACGATTCTGTTAATTAGAAGTTATCTGAACAATACGTACCTATGAGGATTAGTTGGATTTGGTCCTTTACTGCTGTGTTTTAAAGCGACATAGCCACCCACTTCCTTTCTCGGACGAGAGAAATGGGAACCCGTGGATATTATCCTGAAATAATTGTTGGAAGGTGACATGATATAAATCCTGTAATAATCACATTGCCTTCTCCGTCGTTTATGTCTGCTTCTCCTTCATATCTATCATCATTATCATACGTTTCCTCTATTTCTTTCTCAATTCTTATTCTGCCACATCTTTTCCTTCTTCTGTTACCTTTCTGTTCATTTCGGAGGTATGAATTTTTAGATCATTTGGGGAAAAAGCATATATTATTAGCAGGAAAGTATAGCTTCTGGCATTCATTAAAGTACTTTCGAAATGATGTATAGATCATCACCTATCAAGTATGTGCATGGTGGGCAGCAGTCAGCTACTTAGAAAGAAAAGCATGCCGTACATGCCAGGTAACTCCCGATGCATGCTTAAGAATACTTATCACCATTACATATAACTAAATTACTGCAAAAAAGTAAGTTATGGCTGCTTCTTTTTTTGTTTAGACCTCTCAAACGAACATTTGATTAGTTGGAATTCTATAGTTAATTTTTTACCTGGATACCATGTCGTCGTCCTCCCCACCCCCTCCGAAGAACAGATTTGAGAACCCATTGACGGCCCAGAACTGGTCCGTACTAAAGGCGTTCACGCCGCCGAAATACGACAAATACGGCAAACTGGAATATCAAGTACACATGTTAGTGTGTGCCAAACAAAGGAAATTGTATACCAAACTTCTGAAACAACATGACAATGATTCCAGACGCTCAATGTAGACCATAGATTTTCATTTTCGCGGGAACGACTGGTTCACAGGTGCGTATACAATCAAGTACACTTGTTATGGCGTTTCAAACAAGGGAATTTGTATACGAAACTTCTGGGGAAAATCATGGACTTGAAAACTCAGCTAAGCTCTGTATTGATCTTAAGTATCTTATCAAGTTTTTACTTAAGTATATACTTAAGCATTTTCGAGAAACCGGGGCCTGGCTCTCACTGTAGAATTCGGATTTTCATTTTCAAGGGATAACTGGTTAGCCGGTGCGTACTGTTCTGTCCATTCATTAAGCTACGCGGCTGTTGCAAGCGGTTGTAGGAATCACTGTCCAAAAGTAAAATTGCATCTTATATAATGAATTTATTTTTATGTTACATTTCTAAATGACTTCTGTGAAAGTTACGTCAAATTGAATGTATTATGGGGTAACGGATTACAATAGTAACAATAATATAGTGAAGACTTTATTTAACGAGGAAGTATATTTGATAATTTAAACTGACACTCTTCAATAAGATCCTCAATGTTCAATGAAAAAGTGAAACAACTAAAAGAAGGACAATTAATTAATCTCACTAACTTGTCGTCGTATTTGGAGCTAAAAGCGACTAGATGTCGAATGACGCGGCCACATCTGTACACATTCCTGTCGTCTGCCATCACGACGTCCACGTCATGTATGACGTAACACGTGTAGTCTGCTATACTTGACGCCGTCAGAAATCCAACATTCGCCAATAGGCCGCGGTTAAACTGGGTAGGGTACGCCTGGAAAATGAACCGGGATGCTGCGATTAACTGTTGTTAAACTCTCCAATACATTATGGATGGCGTTTCGCGAATCTTACCTCCGCTTCTCAGTGGCTCAGCAATGTGCAAACGGTAAACAAATAAAAACGCCACAATTAAGCCATTGTGAACATCGTCCTGACATTTCGTTTTAATCGAATTAATCGTTTGGAATGGTTGGGAATTACCATTTGATACTAATACACTGTGGCATATTTTACAAATCATAATAATGGGCCACGTCACGGGAAAAGGGGCAATCGGACATAGCAAACAGTGTAGCCCCAGACCAGCCGCCACGTCACTGACGTGGCGGCTGGTCTGGGGTTACACTGTTTGCCATCTTAGAGGACATCAAGTTCTACCTTTAAATAAATACAAATGATAACTGTCGTGACTAGATGCTGGAATAATAGCGCTAAGAAAGAGCTGAGTCAGTGGTTTTTATGTATGTCCGGGTGCCCCTTTTCGCGTGACGCGGCCCAATTATGTTCTGATTATGTAACAAAAGCAATATACTTATACTCACCATTTCTACGACGTATATTCCATATTGTATTTGTTGTCGCTGTAAAACAACGTGAAGATGTGACAATAATATCTGGAAATAGAATGAAACAGAATACGAATATGATACTTAATATACAATGTTTTTGTAAGATATTACTATTTGTTGAGGGTCTATCGCTTTACTTTAATCAAGCTTTTAGGTTATATTCGTTCTCAGACCTCGATAAATGCTAAATACCTTTCGCATGTGCTTCCACATACATTAAACTACTTAAAGTGGACGCTCACAGGAAACGTGTTATATTGAAACCCTACAATTATGTACGATGTGTACTTTTCAGGTTACGGAAAACCCCGAATAGTTACGATTGAATTCATGCTTATACATGTACATGTGTAAGTTAATGTAATTGTGTTAAGAATTAAAGGAAAATATATATTCATTATGTATTAATACACATTCCACATGTATACATTGTAATAGAATTCAGCTAGCTGTGTTAGATTTATTTCAATATTAAGCAACAAGACAATAATCAACAACACATACATTTAAAATAAGCAATTAAATACATTGAATAAGATTATGAAATTAAATGATTGTGTTATGTACCATGGCAGAATAACATCAATATCAAGAATAACACAAAAAGAGAAGAATCCTTTATTTCCGCTGTGGTCGTTAAAATTGAATGATGGTCTGTCATAGAGAGACATGAGCTATAAAGATTACCTTTAAAATATGCTTACAATTAAGAAATCAACGGAGTAGATCACATTGTAACTTATCACAGGTGCTATACAATGAATACTAAATTGAACTTATACCTGTAAATGTGTGAGCCTCCATGGGTGTAGCTAGATCATTTAGTAAGTGTACGTATTTCTAATTAGGTTATTGGTCCAACAAGCGCCAAAAGTGCGATTTTCTAGGGAGATCCGGGGACATGCACCACTTCCTCTGCCCGGAAAAAATGAAATTTCAGAGACGAAATCGTGGCATCAGGGATCCAGGGGGCGGGTGGACACCGAATTTGCGGTGTAAAAAATATGTTTAACCTCACACAGTTTACATTAACTGGCGAATGATGATTATAATATTCGAATTATTGCAGATCTGTCTGTTTATTTCTTTCATTTTCCTGGACAATGGGTACGCAATTGTGGTTCTTGCGTACAGGTAGCTACTCGCCTGACCTGTATGTAGGTACCTGTAATTGGAGCTCCCTATCCCGATAGGGTATCACTATCGCCACTTTCTCCCGCGCTGTACAATTCGGTGGACGAAAAAGCCCGCCATTACCGACCATTCGGACGTTCTGGGTGGGAATCTCGCTATACGTCATATCCTCTTTAACGGACAACCGTCCGACTGTACGAGAAGAGAAAAAAAGATGAACTGTGAAATGTCATCAAGGGGTCGGAAACCTAACCCTTATAATGTTGGGTAATTGTCTTAAAATAGTTTATTTGTGTCGTCTGCTTTTCAAAACCTTAAAATTCTGCTTAATTTTGATGGGGAAAGATACTCAGAGTAGCAAACAGGTTAGTTAACAGGCCATTTGCCAATATTTACTTCGCAGTTTGCTTGGATCCAACATATTTGCAAAAGCAGGGAAACGGTTCCAGCACTAAAGAGGTTAACCCCGTTCATCATATTTACAGTTGTAAGTACATAGCGCAGCCACCCAAGGGAAGTTGAAGGTTAACTGCAGATCCATTTCATTCAAACAAACAGAGTATGGGAGTTAGTCAACTCGCTAAAATGATACTTATTTGGGATAGAGATGCGTCCTTGCTAGACGGAGAGAAAACCCCTCTCTAACGGAGATATTCTATTTAATTTTTATGAAAAACTTTAGTGGACTACAATTTTTGATATATGACACTATCTTATGAAATGAAATCGGGACACGTCCATCAATTCAAAATGTGTATTTCAAATCATAATTTACCTAGTTCTTTCGGAAACACTGGACAGAGGTTACTGTGAGCACGCCTGAGATTTTCTATTGTTAATTTATGCTTCAATGTTTCATTGGCTGCATGTGTTTTAACAATCCATTTTGATTGGTTCAATGTGTTTGAGACAGAACCTCCGTGTGGTCCAATCAAAGACGAGTTCTTTTCCGGGTTTACCAATCTGTCTCCAAGAACATCGTCTTCAACCTCCTGTAAATCCGATAGGCCTGGTATGTTTGTGTTCACAGGCTGAAATTGCCGCACGTTAACTGGGCTGTTAAGTTGAGTGTTCAATGAGTTCGGTTGCATCACTATAGTTACGTAAAGGATCGGAAAGAGCGACATCAGCATCAACACCACAAACATGGCGGTTCTGCAACATGTCTGATACCGCCTATGTTTGTGCAGAGTGTTCGAGAAACGTTGGCATTGCTTCATCGTCAGGACCGCCTGGAAATAGCACAAAATAACTGCAAGCAAGGAATCGCTGGTGATCTAATGGCTGGTGTCGGGATTTTTGAGTTCGTCGTCACGGGTTAAATCCCCGATAACGACCTTTTTATAGACCAGTATCGGTAGATTATCATGAACTCGTCGTTGTGATACAACTAAAAAATTGTAAAAAAAAAATGCATTGAACCATATAAAAAATAAACACGGCAGCTCAACCTACGGGTGCAATGTCATTAACAGACGTATCAATAGCTGGACATTATAGTTTCAGTAAATCATCCACGAGGAACACTTTGATGCTGCCATCATGACAAACATAACACAAAGTTAAATCTATAATTGAGTCGATCCTGTAATGTAGAAGAACATGTCGTTTTGAGCTGCACTTATGAAAAACTATAAGCGTCCATACCTAAATGGACTAGAGATGTGTGGTCCGGGAGTAATAAACGTTAAAAATTTTATACGTACAATCATGTCACTAAACCAAATGCCACTTTAAAAGGATCTTTATATTGAAGTTGCGGAAATCGCGTACTTTCGTTTAATAATGCGAAGTGAGCCTTTGTGCCTTCTATGGGAAAGCCAGTTTATCAATAGATGATAATAAACCCGTTTAAACGGTTTTCAATATCTTCAATACAAATGATCTATATCTTTTCTGTACGATTTCGAACGGAGTTGGAAAGCTGGCAATAATCTAGTCTTATGTTACTTCAGAAATGTATGTTGTCATTTCATCGATAAAAGACAATTTCTGTTAAAAAGTTAAAATCCAATTATGTGAGATATAGTCCTTATAGGAAAAATTATTCAATGATATGCATACAAAGAACCTCTGACCCGTTAACAATAGTGTCATGATATAACGATATTCGTAATCAATTCAATTCAATTAATTTTATTCATTATAAAGCGCAAAGTACTTTTTACAAAAACAATAAGTAAATCAATGGAAGAACATGATAATAGTGTTGGCGAGAAGCTATGCAAGTGAATACATAAATATGAGTATAGACTTCAATTAACGACAGACCATCTAAATGTGCCTGCATGAAAAATGAACTTACTTAAAAATAGTATGTCTCTTTTATTTTGTGTCATCATAAGCTTAGAAAACTTTTGAATAGTTGGCCAGTTATAATAATATGAGTTCAAATATTGTTTTCTAAGATCATTATACGCTGGGCAAATAAGAAGGAAATGATATTCGTTTACGATATAATTATCTTTATAAATTTTACTGTATCTTTCTCTTCTTGGAATTTTATCATATCGCCCTCGTTCGACTTCAAGTTCATGAGATGAAACTCTAAATTTATATAAAGAAATTCGTAATCGCTTTTCAGTAATGCATTCAAGATATTTTTCAAGCAAGAACTCATGTTTATACATACAATAAGACACTGATTTTTCTGAGTTATTTATGTTTGAGTACCAACTTTGGTAATATTGGTCATACATTCTTTGTTTGATGCATCTATAATTTACCATTTCAATATTCTGCTGCATCCATAGGTTATTGAATCAGTGACAAAATAGAAATGAATACATGGAATCTTAGGGTCAGGGATGTTCTTATGATCGGTGTGTCAAAGATAACATTTTTGTTGTTGAGGAAACTTGTAAAAATCCAACAAAACATACATTTATTCTCTATACCTTCCCTTTAGGAAACGTGGGGGTCTGAAAATTTCAGAGTAAAGTTGTTTGAAGTTAAGTGCGAAATACAATTTACCTTGAAATATTCCTCAATAAAACTTCTGTCTAGAGAACAATGTTAGTCGTAAATCCACAATAAATTGTACATTTGAATCAATTTCAAACGCAACAGGTTTTGCATATAACAATATACGATGAGTTTAACCTGCTGTTTAAACATTAGCATTTAACTCAACAGAACACTTTGTGTAACGGTATGTGACCGCACTCTATGCATGGTAGCATGTAACTGACTTTTTCTAAATCTTACAGCAGATAAGTTATCCTCCATATAAAAACATTTAGGATATAGAAACAAAGCAAAACGATTCACCACTTTGGCTGTATTTTAAAACATCTAATAAACAAAGAAGTGTTTTAGAATGGGAAATTCTTCATCTAAGAAATATCGTTGGAAAATGGGCAGTCGATCTCGAGAGCAATTTCTTGTTTTCTTTTGATATTTCAAAGCTTTCGGCAATGATTAAATAAAATCCAGGTTTGAGTTTGTTGAGCTATCAAGAAAGGAGAGCAATCTTCATACAGTGATCGTATCAATACGAATTATACAAGTTGTGGGTACTTGCTAGATCTAAAGATACGGGGATATTCTTACTTTAGATCTGTGCTTAACTCTTATAACGCTGGAAACGACTTCACGCATATGCAAACAGGTTAGATCCGGGCCAGTCGCCAAGTAACTTGGCGACTGGCCTGTGATCCAGCCTGTTTGCTACTCTGAGTATCTTTCCCCATTAAAATTGAGCCGATGTTTAAGGTTTTGTAAAGCAGACGCTACAAAATTATATTTTAAGAAATCTACCCAGCATTCTAAGGGTAAATATCAGTTACCCTTTTGATACCTGACAGTGGGATACGTTTCGTGATTAACCCTTTCCCAAACAACAAATTTTCGACTGTCCCAAATTTAAAGAGTTTGCAGACGACATTTCAAAATGTGATGAAATTGGAAAATTATCATCTTATAGGGAAGAAAACTTTATGGGAAAAGGAAAAACTGCTCGTTACGAGCAATTTCTCCTTTTCCCACAATGTTTTCTAAAGTCGTTTGCAACAAAGTGGTCAAATGTCGTTATTGTTTGGGAAAGGGTTAAGCGATCTTTGGATCATTCTATGCCGATATGAACAATGATAATGGATTTATACATCAATACACATAAGATCTACCCAATTGTTTTAACGCTTTACAAACCGACAACCATTGTTAGTGGCCCACAGTCAACAGACGAGGGTGGTATCTTGTAGACATTATGTTAATCGTAACTACTCGGGTATTTCCGTTATCTTAGAAATGGATAAACCCGATGAGTTCAGATCGAAATTATGTAAAACAGGTCCGGATATTCTCGTTTGATTAACATGTCTTCTTCCTACAATTTTTTCGAAAGCTGTCCACAGCACATGTCTTGTTACCAATTCATTTCACCGTGGAGTGTCCTTGGGCAAGACACATTTTCTAGCCTAGTACTGGTAGAAATCCAGGGAATATTTAACTCGGATGATCCAAGCTGTAACTGTGTCACATGTATAGAATGAAATATCTACGTCTGGATCATTCGGACTAGGGAATATGTTCTTTGATACTCGAAAACGAGTGATGTACGTTAATAGGAAGAAGATCCAGGGATAGCTGTGGACCCCTGTGCTATCCCGAGGTTGATTTGCAAATTTCATATCGAGCATATATTGTGTAATATGCATGGGCGTCACGTGCTTGGTTTTATCAAAGTAACCCATGGAAAACCATGCTTTATGCTGGTAAGAATCTAGTCGCTATCCAGGCGATCCAATATATACAAGATAGTTGTCAGTGGAACTGGCTGACAGTTCTCTGACATTTATATGTATGAACATCATTATTCTAGGAAACTTGGACAAAATTCGTCTTTCGTCGACCTGTTGGGTGGTTCAAGAGTAGACTGAGATTTGAAAAAATCAATTTCATTGCTGGAGCTTTTTGTTATTTGGGAAAGGGTTTAAACTTACCTTTAGAGGCGGTATTGGGTGTTCAAGTCTCGTTTTAGCCTAGGGAACATGTTTGGTAGAGTTTGTTATCAAAGACGAATTGGAATCGTTCAGTCAAGATGCATGAGTTATCATTCCAAATGAGATGTTGTCTCAAAGACTCGCTGGCTTTTAATCTTTTGCAGGGCAACAAATTAATTCGTTCAAACAAAACAAATTAATTCGTTCAAATAAACCTTCTTTAGAAATGAACTTTAAAAATCATATAACATCCACCGTTTTCATCCTGCAGAATACAAGCACCCTCATCTATTTTCAACTTTCACTTCTTCTTCTTCTTCCAGTACTGTACAAGATCCCCTCTGGGGCATAGTCGTACAGGGTATATGTACAAAGGCGATGTGCGGCGAATAAATTTTAAAAGAATGACAATAGGGTGCTATTTAAAAGTGATTAAAATATTTTCCTTCGATCTTTCTTTACGGTGGAACAACGAGCCCCCTCTTAAAAGCCTCGAGGCTGCTTGCTGTTACTAGTTGCACCGGTAGCTGGTTCCACAGTCGGATAGCTGAAGGAAAGAAGGCGTGTTTGAGGACATCAGTGCGGCAGTAGGGCAGGTGAAATCTGTGTCCATAGCCATGGCCGCCAAGTGTTAAACGATAAAAATACTTCGAAGCTGGGATGTCAATCAGGGCATGGGCTATCCGGTATACCATAACCAGCTTGGCATTTGATCGGCGATGCTGCAGTGTGGACCAGTTCAGTTGGTTAATCATCTGACTGGCACTGCTTGTCGTCTTGTAGTCGCCTTTAACGAAACGGACTGCTCGGCGTTGGACAGCTTCAAGCTGATTTATGTCTGTCGCTGTATGTGGGTCCCATACAGTGCTGGCATACTCAAGGATTGGCCTGACAAGTGACTTGAATGATTGTGCCTTGATGTCTTGTGGGCAGCTTGTCAGGTTTCTTCTTAGGAAAGACAGGGAGTTGTTTGCCTTTTTTGCAGTGGTTTCTATGTGGGGTTTCCAGGAAAGGTTGTAAGCAATTGTTACACCAAGGTATTTACCGCTTTTTACAATTTGGAGGTCTTTTTTGTGAATGTTGTAGGTATGTGTAACTGGGCTCCTCCTACGTGTAATTCTGATGACCTCACATTTGCTTGGATTGAAGGACATCATCGATTTCTTTTCCCACTCTTGCAGTCTGTCTAAGTCCTCTTGAAGTGCCAAGGAGTCGGCAGATGAGCGGATCTTGCGATAAACCAGGCTGTCATCAGCAAAGAGGCGGCTTGATGACTCAACTACATTTGGCAAATCATTGATATAAAGGAGGAACAAGAGGGGACCAAGAACAGATCCTTGAGGTACTCCAGACGTGACTGGGGCTGATGATGAAGTGTGACCTTCTACGACAACCTGTTGACTACGGTTGGAAAGGAAGCTGCGGATCCAGTGTAGAGTGTTTCCTCTGATGCCGTAGTGGTCTGCTTTGACAAGAAGCCGTTGGTGTGGAACAACATCAAAAGCCTTACTGAAGTCCAACAGAATGGCGTCGATCTGTTCTCCCTCATCAATGGCTGCGGATAGGTCTTGTAGAGTGAGAAGGAGTTGACTCTCAGTGGAGCGTCGCTTTCTAAAACCGTGTTGTTGGTCAGCCAGGATATTGTGACTGTCAAGGTGTCTCATAATCTGGCTGTGGATGACATGCTCAAGGATTTTGCAGCATACAGAAGTTAATGATATTGGCCTGTAGTTGGCAGGATTGCTGCGGTCTCCTTTTTTGAAGATTGGCGCAACATTGGCTCTCTTCCAGTCAGATGGGACTTCGCCTTGATGCAGGGATGCGTTGTAAATAAGAGTCAGTGCCGGAGTTAAGTCATCTGCAAAGTCTTTGAGAAAGCGTGTGGGAATGTTGTCAGGTCCTGTAGCTTTGTGTGGGTTTAGGCCAAGGAGAAGTTTGTTTATTCCTTCTGGTGTTACTGTGAAGTGTGGCATATCTGGGAATTTGTTACCTTCCATGGTCGGCACATCTGATATGTTTTCTGAGGTAAACACTCCAGAAAACTGCTGGTGGAGGATAGTAGCCTTTTTGGTTGGGTTATTGTAGGCAATGCCCTCGGATTTTAGTGGAGAGATATATACTCCACTATATACTCGAACGCTTTCAGAGCCGCATTTTTTTCTCTGAATGAATGGATATTATTTCCGCGCTTTAAACTGGAAATCAAAACAAACAAAATGGCGTCGATTACCGTCTGTGACAGAACAAATGCTGGTGTTTCGTCAAGAAAAAAGATCCACGGGCTTAATTTAGCAACTTCTGTCAACTCTTTGAAAGCATCGATATCACAGAATATTGGAAAGCAAGCGGATGACTTTGGTTGGTTTGATGCTGAGTTGTATTTTATGATAGAGTTCTTGCGATACTAAGTGTCCATATATTCGGATGTTCCTAAATGACGCATTTTCTTTGTTTTCTGTATGTTATTGTGGAGTGTCTAGCTTTGATCTTGTCATGTACCAAGAACTAAGAAATAAATTTGTATGAAATAAGTTTCTATTTAATAACTGTTTTGAATGATAACGTTTGATCTGCTATAAATTATCCTTAACAGGGTTCTCTCTGGCTAAACTTTTCTTTGCGCCAACACTTGCGCCAAATTGAAAAAGTTGGAGCCAAATTAAAAAAATTGGAGCCAAATTCAATAAGTTGGAGCCAAAATAGTCTTTTGTAGAAGGGGAAATCCTTCATTAGGGTCACCTACGGTTCTAAAGAGGTTCTCAAGTGTCCGTTTGTTCTATCTATTTCTACGTGCTGTTTTCATTAGCTTCTTTGGATTAAATCCTCTCTCACACTCAACATTTGAAACAGGACATATCAGAAACATGACTTTCACCTTGGCGTCATATTATAACCAACTATTTCCTGTCCTCCAGGCCTCCTAGTCAGATGTTTATTTGATTTTTAGTGGGAGGCATATTCAACGAGTGAGAAGATAGATTTATAGTCACTCTTGTGTTGGATCAGAATTAAGTGTCACTTAAAATCGCGGATTTTATATACCAAAACTTTGGTGCATAAAAGAGTTTCATTTATTTGTCATTTAACACAACTGACTTTGTCGATGTTTGATGTCAACTTCTTTAAAAGGAGCGCGAGGGCAAACATTTTGAATGAAATACAATTAAAGTAATCAAAGTCATAATTTCCATAAAATTGAAGTTGTAAAGGCTGGCGAATGACAAAATGGTGTACAAAAGTGTCACCTTCAACAAACTTGACAATCAATAGATAATGAACTGAACAAGTGTGAAAACAGGATTATCCCGTATCGGAAATCGCATTTGATAAACAAGCTGATTCCCGAGTTCTAATTCAAAGTACTGCGATTACGGGAACCATCGATACATGGTTTTCGGCTCTACAGTAAAAACAAATCAATATTGACTCGAGATCGGCAACCATGCGGTAAACAAACATCAAATTCTCGCGGAAAATAGTCAGCGCCAGGCACTTTCGCCAAATTTGTTTTTCTTGCGCCAATTTGTTGATTTTGTCGCCAATGGCGCCATTTGCGAAGGCCAGCGTGAACACTGCTTAATAATCCTTGCTCATTTACGAGTTACTTTGTCTCATTACCAGCAAATCAAAAAAAGTCTTGACCCATTGTTGTTGTTGTTTGGTAGTTTCCTCCGTTAGATAAATCAGAAAAGCCTACTGTATGATAGCGGGTAAAATGAGCGGCCTAGGCTAGTTAAATATTGTCTTGACATTTTGAAAACATTGGAGCTGTCTTATTTAGTTGTGCTTGCACGACCTGTGACATAAACTTTTACTTGTTAAGGATGGTCACTAAACTTTTGATGTAGAAGTTTTACAAAGTCTTAGTAATGTAAGTCATTTTGATTAAACTGTTGTTTATTGAATATCTTTACATTTGTCTCTTACAGATCTCATATACTGTGGCCAGTGTTTAAAAGATGATTCTAGTTTGGAGTCACTTGGCATTCATTCTGGATCAACAGTTCATGCCCTTTTGAGGCATACTAATAGAACAACCCCAAGCAAAGGTGATTATCAGTCTTTTTTTTTAAAGAGGCCTTCTTTTTCAGGCATCAATATTATGATGTATCAGTTTTTCATCTCTGTTAATGTTTTCTAGTCTTAAATCAAAGTCCATTTCAATTTGCTAGATGTTTGCTGATTGGAGGGCAACAGCCTTAAAGATCATAATGATTAAAATGGTTAAGTGGATATAAATTGATCATATTGACTTTTTTATGGGCCTCTCAATAAAGTTATGTGTCTTGTCCCATGCTTCTAATTGTTGCATTGTTATTTTGACTACCTTTCCTCTTTGTTATAACTGCTACTTGCATCTAAATGATTAGATAATACTCTAGTGAGAATCCTTTTCAACGCCTATGTGACAAACCAAGCAAATGAACCTCTCAAAGACACAAACACATTCAACCAGTGAAAAACACTGTTGTACACTGAGCGGTTGTGTTGTCTATATATATACCTGCATGTTCTCTCAAACAATGCATTAGCTTCCTAATTTGCATAAAAGTTCAACAAACGTTGCATAACTCCCACTTCCGAGAAGACTCGTCCCAAGTCTTGGCCCTTGGGAAACACTTGGGGAAGATAACTCCAATAGAAGGAGAAGTCTTAATCCCACCGCTGCCACCAATATAACGAACCAAGCAAATGAACCTCTCAAAGACACAAACACATCCGATCAGTGAAAAACACTGTCGTACACTGAACGGTTGTGTTGTCTATATATATATACCTGCATGTTCTCTCAAACAATGCATTAGGTTCCTAATTTGCACAAACGTTCAACAAACGTTACACCTAGATTCATGTTTTTTGTGTCTTGTAACATTTTTCCTATGTTAATTATATTTTTCAGGTGGTCTCAGCAACAATGACATTAAGGTGATAAGAACTCAACTTGAAGAAGCTATTGCTAATCCTGCCTACAAACCTGTGGTAAACTTAAATACTCATTTTTATACAATACAAATATTTTAGGCATTGTTTATGTGTATTCTATTAAATCTAGAGGAGGAAAAAGAAAACCCAATTTGTCATGATACTTTTCTTTAGTTGTAAATATCTGTGTTGCCTGCATACAAAGTGAATTATTAAGTATTGATTTGAATGAAAATGCCAAATATGAATAAAAATCATTATACATGTATGTTCTTAGAAAAATGTCGTTATCATATGATTTTACATCACAATGAAATTGAGGAAGAAACAGAGAAGTTGAATTACAAAAGCGCTATGGTTTTTATTTCTTTTAACTTATTTTTCAATAAAACAAACAACTTCATATAAAATGTAGTAATTGATGTCAAACAGATAACAAATATAACATTGATTATTCTTTCACAATACTTTCATGTCCACTCATATCAAAAATATGTAGATAACATAATGAATAGTTTGTTCATTTGTCTCAATGCTCCTTTACATTTTCAAAAACAGGTGCATTTAAATGATAATGAGAAAAAAGGGTTTGTCTGTTTCCTGCTATTGCATTACAGGTTTACTACTTGCCATTGTAGTTATGAGAGAATGATATAACATATAACTAGTCCTTTGTTTTTTAACTTATTTTGATAAAAGGTTGAAGGTATCCTAAGTAATCCAGAAGAGCAGAATGAGATCTTGACAGCAGTGCCAGGACTAAGGGAGGATATAACTGCTCTAAGTGAGTATTGTAACCATCAAACATGGTATTAAGGAGTATGTACTACAATGGTGTATGACGAAACAGGCGATGTTTGTAGCAGGAAGCATAGGGGTCTATATTTATCTTGGGGTCAGTATTATGTCATATACCGAGGATTCAAAGTAAGACTATAGCAAGTGCTTCACAAACGTGAAGCATTTACTATAGTAACGGGCTGAACCCTTGATACTATAGTATACTAACCCCAGGATAAATATAGACCACTTTGGCAGGAAGTGCTTTCCTGCTGCTCAATTTCTAAGGTTTAAGCAAAATTATTTCATTTGAACATATTGATGAGATCAATCATAATGACGGATTTTGTGACTGGCTGGGAAATGGAAACATTTTTATTTTGAACCGAATTGTGACGTAAGTAATTGTGAATCACGCTTACTAAAATCTTTTGTCACAAAGGTCTTATTATTAATTTGCTGAAAATATATTTAATTGATTTTTATTGTAATGCAAAAAATGTCTAATGAGTATCAACACAAGATTTGATGATAAATCATTCATAAATGTTAACTATGGAAATAACTCTTACTGCTATTTTTGAGGATCATAGAATGTGTTTCTCTTCTTCTGATACAATGGATTTTCTAAATGTTACAAAAATATAATTGCAACTTTATGCTTATAATTTGCACCAGGCACAAAACTCATTTAAAGGTTAGCTTGAAATAAAAGATTGTGAACAAGTTCTATCAACTTAAAGCTTTCTCTCTTGATTCTGCTTTTTGGATACTTAACCAGTTCTTGTGTCGACTTGTTGGATTGCCACAACATTTTCACCTCATTGATAAAATTGATCAAACCCAGGACCCTCAATACCAGAGGCTCTAGTGCTGCACCACTGTCGCCCGCAGTTTATCGGTTTGGGTTGATGTTGAAGAGATTTTGATTTGAGTTATTCAGGTTATTTGTGTAGTGAGAGTTCCATAGTCACTGGAAAACAATGTCTAGGTAGAAAAGAGGGGGTCATACTGGTTTTGTCTAAGGACAATTGCAATATCAGCCACAACTGTTGAAAAGTGCTTTAAACAACCAAGCATGAACATTGCTCATCTGTACCATAGGCAATAACTATAACTTTAGTCAGATGTCTAATTGGGGCTCATTCGCAAATCTGTTCTACAGCTTATACTTCATTTATTTTTCAGCACTGTTCTATGATGTGGAACTGGTTGATAGGTTATCACACCCGGGCAATATTAGGAGGTAAGAAAAGTTTGGATGTTTCTATGATATATCAGAGAATTCTTAAGCTCTTTCCTTCATATACTTCATAATAAGGGTTCAGTGCAATACTATAGTAAGTGCTTCATGTTAATGAAGCACTTACTATTGTCATGTGATGAACCCTCGACATATTCCTGTTAGAACATATATGCTGAAGCAGATTTAAGAAACCACTGCCAAAAGGAGAAATTGTTCATTAAGAGTAATTTCTGCACTTGTTTCAGAGTGGTTTCATTTTAACCCTCAAAAGGCTGGGTAATTTTCTAAAAATAGATTTTTGAGTCGTCTGCTTTCCTAAACCTTAAATACATATATCTGCTTAATTTTGACGAGGAAAGATAGCAAACAGGTTAGATCACAGGCCAGATGCCAATTTACTTTGCGACTGGCCTGGATCCAACCTGTTTGCATCAGTATGAATTCGTTTTCAGCACTATAAGGGTAAATATGAAAGATAGAATATTAATTTGTATATTTTAGGAATTCCCTCTGCATAAACATGTAGGAATGCTTACTGTTTGCACCTTTTTGTTTGTCTATGTCAAAGCAACTTCAGAAATACTGCCCCTATAATATAATGAATCAAAAGTATTGGTTGGTTCGACTCATTCCTCTCCTCTGTTTCAGGGTGATAGAAACCCACCCATGCTTCCCAGATGTTGCGCGAAAGATCGCAGAGGTGGTGAAAGATGCTGGGGCTAAAGGAGAGTATGTGAAGAGTTCGACTACAGCCTACTCTCTCGACCAAATGTCTGATGATGAGGACACACCTGGAACGGTTGGTGTCATTTATCAACTATATTTTTAGAAAATTGACTAGTGTTATAATGGTTAAGTCATATCCCAGCAGTTAGCACACCTAGCCATGCTCCATGTACTTCATTACCAGAACTTAAAAACATTTTTCTAAGCCCACAACTGCTTCCCCACTTAAACATAATCAATCAATGGTGAGAGAGAAATTCCAATTAAAGATATTACCAAATTGTATAGGATTAGCTGCCAGTTCTTATAAAGAATGTATAATAGTATATTTTAGTGAAAATTAGATGAAACCATTGTGAAGAAAAGAGAAATAGTTGTTCTAAAGCATTTCTTCTGTTGTCACATTATTTCTTGAGTTGTCTGCTACAGATGCATAGAGATTATAATTCAGAATGGAAAGACCTTTGTGGTACTTCTGGAGATGAGTATTTTATTTTTTCATGAAATCAACTATAAGAATTAGTTTTCAGTTTCTGTTGTATCTTTGATATCTATTACATGTTGATCATAAGATACTCAGCATCGATCTTTTCAGATAGATATATTATGTTGTAGATTTTCAGATAGATATAAACACTAACCTCTGTTTGACATTGAAACTGAATATAAGCTTGACTAGAATAGATATGGTAGTAAACAGATGTTTTAAACTCGTTTTAACGTAGTCTATTTAGAAAAGCTACTTTGAGAATTTTAGGAAACCTTTTGACTATAGAAAACATTTCATAGTTATTATTTTGCCACAGTATTTGGAGCTTGAATTTAAGATCTAAACTTTCATGTCACATGATTTAATTTTTCTATACAATGGTATACCATGTCATCAGAAGTGATTGGTCTGTTGTTACATTTCTGGTATTTCTTTACAGAGCCAGAACCCTACCCAGCCTATAACAGCCAACCAATTAGCAGCCGCTCTAGCAGCTGCCACTGGAGTACCAGGACCTTCACAGATGGTATGTGGATTTGTCATAGACCTCATACCCTCATGTCAAAGTTTGTTACTGATCTCATTTGAGAACTACTTTAGAGATATATGTGAATGATAAATGAATACATTGTTATAGTCAATTTGGTTATTAGACCATTATGTTTGTCACACTTTTTTCTGACGTGTCATGCTTAGGGGCATTGGATTGAGTCAAATCAAAAGGAATGTTTAAGACTGTTTGTGTTGATGTAAACATTTCCTTTGTTGATGTAAACATTTCCTTTTTCAAAATAATAGAAAAAAAAAATTTCTGTTATTTGTCTTACTAGGAGAAAAGAAAAATTCCTTCATATGATGTAAGTAATATCTATCTTTCAGTCTCCCCAGAGTCAGCCCATTGCTTCTTCAATGATCACACCAGATTTCTTCCAGCAGGCCATTCTACAAGCACAGAGCTCTGCTATTGGTGTAAGTATATTTTGATACTGGGTCATTGTCTAAAAATAGATTTTTGAACCATAAATATAGGCTTAATTTTAATAAGGAAAGATACTCAGAATAGCAAACAGTCTAGATCACAGGCCAGAAGATACCTGAAGCATCTACTGCATTTTAAAGAGACAAAGTTTCCTTCAATATCACAAGAAAATGTTTTTGTTATCAATCCGTAATTTTTTCCTGTAAACTACTCCTTTCTATTTGTTCCGTCATAATATTATAAAATTGGGTAATTTGTTCAGATCAGAAAATAGTAAGAGAAGTGCACAAATAAATTACAATACTGTGAAATTCAAAAAGAACTTTAAATTGGAAGTGGCCTTAGCTTGTTGATTTGGAGAAGATTTATTGTTGAAATTAATTGCTTAATGGTGAAACTGGTTGTGTTGGAAAACTGAAAATTTTTAAGGAATTTTCAATTTGGAAGGGGTCCTTTAGGGAGGGGTCTTTTATAGGCCAGTGTTATAGAACAACTGTTATGACAATTGAATGAATTACCTATTTCTATTAATTGGTTGAAATAATTTCATTGTGTTGTTTGTTTTTTTGTTAAACCATTTATTTTGGAAATGGTCACCTATGAAACAAATAACTTTGACTGGCTTCTAGAATCAAATAGCAATCTTAACAAATTGAGCAAACAACTTATGAAGAAAATCTTTTATAATAAAGAAGCTTTTGTCCACTAATTTATTACGACGGTCAACCTAAACACCAGAAAGGATGTGTCTTTTTTTCCATTTTCCTTAACTGTTTGTTTTTAGATCAGTTGAAAAATCCTTATCTCTGCTTAAGATTACTTGATACATAACAAGAAATGGAAAAAGTCAAATGGGAATCATTATTTATTTGTTTCAGAATCAGATACAGAGAATGCTAGAAATGGGGATTACTGATGAGAATGTTGCGCGGGAGGCATTACAAGCCACACACGGTGATCTGCAAGCAGCCATTGACCTAATATTCAGTGAAGGCCGTTCATAATATACTATCCACGCATCATTGAAGGAATTAACTATATTGACTTTTTGCCTGTATATGTACGCATTTCAATTTACCTGCATCAGATGATTGAAGAAACCATTGTGACAAAAGAAGAAATCTCTTTTAGCATGCAATTTCTTCTTTTGTCTCAATGGTTTCTACTCAAAATCACGATTGAATTGTCATTTTTTATTTTGAGAAAAGCTCTTGCTTTTGATTTCGAGAACATTTAAAGAATAATGGGTACGGATAAAGCCTTGGGTAAAGGAAAAAGGCATGTCATTGGAATTTACCGCTCACCGCATATGTTCACCGTAGGTGTTTTACATCAATTGTGAAGGAAGCTAATTAAAGCTTGTTCAAAGCCACTCTCGATGACAGCTTCCTGGATACTAAACCAGTAATCACGTTGGTTTGTGTGTTTGTATGGGGAATTTTCACCCCGTCTGATGGGGATTCGAACCCGGGACCCTCGGTACAAGAGCCCGACGCTCTACCCCTGCACCAATGTTTAGAGAATATTTGCTTCAATTAAGCCTTTCAAAGCAGCCTTATGTAAAATGTCATAAAATTACAAAATATCTGACGATGCTTCATGACAAGATGATGGCCAAATGCTTGGATCCCTCTAAAATGTTGCTTTCTGTTTGTGGGTCCTGTAATTGGCTGTTGCAATATTATTAAATGATTTTTCTTTAGGACACAAATAGAATGTTAATGAGAAGAAGGAAGATAATCTACACTTTGATTTGATTGAATTGATTATATTTATAACATGATTAAACTTTCGATGAATGTTTTTACTCAAAAACATTGGCTGCCTTGTTTATAAATTACTCTTTTGTTAATGTATTTGAGAACAGTTGTTATAAAAGAAGAAATGTTTAATGCTGAGCAACTTCTCCTTTATGCCACAATTCTTTTTTGAAATAGTGATGAATCCAGTTTACATGTGATTGAGTCTCTTAAACATATGCATTGATGTCACTCTGTATTGAAGTTTACAACCTATGAAATAAACTGTTATTTATTTCAACTTGAGATTTTCATTAAGTTTTTTTCCCCCACTATTTGTTAAATTGATTTGATGACCTTTAGTTTGATATTCATACAATGCTAAGGACTTGTACTATTGAATAAGGGATAAATTGCATGAAAGACTCAACCAAATGCTTCAGAGTACATGGACATAGGTATCGACCTGCGTGAACCAGTGGTTAAGGTGGCGGACTTAGAACTTGATGTCCCAAGTTTGAGCCCCACTGACACCTCTGGTTTCATGGGAATGTCCTTTGACAAGCCTAGTACTGGTGGATCCAGGAGACATAACATAACTGAAAGTTGTTGACACAGCATTCAACACCGTATGAACAAACAAGTTGTCTACCCAATCTTGTGTACAGATTGTTGCGACAGGTCAAGATGAAAAGCAACAACAGACAATGATATGGTAAAAAAGTGTTCACCTAGTTAAATAGAGAATAAGCAATTACTAAACAGTTTACGCTTAAGATTTGCGTAAGTCTAAAACAACAATTCGTCTTATTTCAATATTGGACACAGCAATATTGCAAAGTGACACATCATTGGAATCGTCTCTCCGAGACGCTTCCAATGAAGTGCCACATTGCAACATTGTACTTTCATTGAAGATACTATCCATGTTTATCAATTATGACTTACGCAAACATTTTCCGTAAGTTGTCCACAACTGGGGATCTATAATACCATCGCTGATCCTATTGCAATTAAAATTAATGAGGTTATGACGAAAAAGTATGGAAGATTCAAAGTAACAAAAGAAAAATAAGATATATTGAGTGTATTTGCATTTATTTGCATAATATAAATTCATTTGCATAAATCTGTGATTAACATTTCCAAAGTCATGACATGATACAAACTATTTTAGAACCTGCCCAAAAGAATTACAGCATAATATTATCTGGTGATCCATTTTGAATGTATCGATCAACTGACTCAGTTAACAAGGCTATCCTCTTGATGAAATTCAAAGTATCCATTCTAAAAAATTGAAAGAAAATGCAAACAAAATGAAATTATGATTTAATAGGTATGAATAATTTCTCCTTTCTAAAAATATCTTAATATAGTCTACAATAATGGTTTTAAAGCCAAGGTTTGAAAAATACATAGATGGCAAAAAGATCATTTGTTGAACATTCATAGGAAGCTTCTTGTAATACATAAATGTGTCTTATAATTAGATAGGTATTGAGTCAGTGCACCTTTAATTATCTACACATGTACAGTGAACCCTCGTTTATCCGAACATGTCCGTTCTCAACAAAATGTCCGGTTAACCAAATAATCCGGACTAATGAAGCAGAGCATGTTCTTATTCACATTAAGACATAAACGGTCTGTATGAGCGGTATATACTTATAACCCTTTAGCAAACGCCAAGTTGTCGACCGTCCCAAATTGAAAGAGTTTGCAGAAGACATATCAAAACGTGATGAACTTTAAAGATCATCTTCTGATATGGCAGAAAACATTGTGGGAAAAGGAGAAATTGCTCGTCACGAGCAATTTCTTCTTTACCCACAATGTTTTCAAAAGTCGTCTGCAACAAACTGGTCCAATAATTCCGTTCCCTTACAATTTCGTTCGGATTGCGAGACATCCGGATAATCGGGGTCCGGATAAACGAGGGTTCACTGTATATGGGTTTTACACAGCATCAACATTATTTTAGTAAGTTGCAATGCTTGACTCTTATTCATGGATGACCTCATACTCAACTGTCCATAAGGGATAGTCAAGCTGATCTAAACTATCGGCACTCCGTAAGTCAATCAGGAGTTGACCAAGAAAATCCCTATGACATTACTGGGATTCGAAACCAATTAAGAGAGGGACCGTGTGATTTTAAGTTCTGTACTCTGACCACAAGGTCAAGGTGCACCAACCTATTTAACATGATATAGGAATATAGGAATGTACCAAACAAAAACCAGTTGTGAAACAGATTTGACATAATTGTTCAAAGTTTGCAATATCTCTCAAAAAAGCTAAGTCTACATAAATAAAAAATGATTTCTGAAATAAATAACTAGCCATATGGACAACTTCTTGACAGACTAGGTTTCATGTTTCTGGGAGAAACTTTTAACCTCCTTCTCCACACAACCATACTAATATGCCGTGCATCTTCTGTAGACAATTTTAGAAACCAATGTGAGGAAAGGATTAACTTCTTTCAAGTAAATTTTTCCTTTTTCACAATTGCTTCTGCATAACACATTACCCAATGCCGTATTTTCTAATCTTGCGCAGCAGACAACTTTCAAAAAGCATTGCGGCAAAAGAAGTCATTGCTTGTTATAAGCAAATTCTCCTTTTGCCACTATGCTTTTTCAATCTATTCACATATCACAACAGCAGAGCTAAAAGGCTTTTCACATGTTTATAAAGATTTTCTAAAGTCGTCTGCTTCAAGTAAAAGAAATGAAGTCTGAAGTTGGTAAAGAATTAATGTGCATTGAAAAGCACATAGTGAAGAAGAAGCTCAAAAAAAGGCCCACCCAAGTGTATCTAGATTGTCATACAGCAGTCATCTCTGTGTATGAATACTTGGATGGCATGCGATCTCACTTTACACAGATGAACCAAGCATCTCAATGAGTCATGCATACAAACCATGATACAAACAAAACATTATGAAAGACATAGACAACAAGATGCCCATTTTGGGCAACAAACAAAGCATTTAACCCTTAGAATGCTGGGTAATTTTCTAAAAATAGGTTTTTGTGCTTTCTGCTATCCAACAGCTTAAATATGTGCTTAATTTTGATTAGGAAAGATACTCAGCGTAGCAAACAGGTTAGATCACAGGCCAGCTGCCAATTTGGTGGCTTGCCTTGATTTAACATGTTTGCATAAGCATGAAGTCTGTTCCAGCACCATAGGGTTAATGTAAGCATTTTTTTTTATCTGTCTTTTCTTGAGAACTTGGCAGCATATATGGGAAGAAAGGCATTGTTGATTAAAAGGTTTAAAGTATTCAAAACTCAAACAAAGAATTTTGACTGTAACAACTCCAATTAGACTAGTCATGTCCAAGCTAGATTATAACAAATTAAAAACAAGAGGGCCATAATGGCCCTTTATCGCTCACCTGAGTTCTGTTTGAAAAAGAGGTATATTTAAGACAGAGTGGTTGGTATGTTTCAAACTCTTCTAAGTGCTAATTGCATTGAATACTCTAAGCCAATGCTCTTGCTTGTTAACATTTTTTTATGTGTATTGTATTTGTCTTCTTGAGTTAATGTTCACCAAGACAAAGAGAATTAAGATGAAGGAAATTTAGGTTTGTGAAAGCAGGGACAGTAACAATTGGTTGGGCAAATTAAAATAATAACAATTGGAAAATGTATCTCAAAGTCGTTTATTGGTTTTCAACAGTAAATAAATTTGGAAAATTTTAAGACAGTCAAGCTTATGGTAAATAATCCAATCATTCTGGCCAACTTTCATCAAAATTGGACCATAAATGTGGCCTCTAGAGTGTTCACAAGCTTTTTAAATTATTTGACCTAGTGACCTAGTTTTTGACCCCACATGACCCACTTTCAAACATGGCCAAGATTTCATTTTGGCAATCCTTCTGACCAACTTTCATCAAAATTGGACCATAAATATAGCTGCTAGAGTGTTCACAAGGTTTTTCAAATATTTGACCTAGTGACCTAGTTTTTGACCTCACATGACCCGGTTTCAAACTTGGCCAAGATTTCAATTGAGACAATCATTCTGACCAACTTTCATCAAATTTGGACCATAAATGTGGCCTCTAGAGTGTTCACAAGCTTTTTAAATTATTTGACCTAGTGACCTAGTTTTTTACCCCACATGACCGAGTCTTGAACTTGGCCAAGATTTCATTGAGACAATCATTCTGACCAACTTTGATAAAAATTGGACCATAATTGTGGTCTCTAGAGTGTTCACAAGCTTTTTAAATTATATGACCTAGTGACCTAGTTATTGACCCCACATGACCCAGTTTCAAACTTGGCCAACATTTTTATTGAGACAATCATTCTGACCAACATTCATCAAAATTGGACCATAAATGTGGCCTCTAGAGTGTTCACAAGCTTTTTAAATTATTTGACCTAGTGACCTAGTTTTTGACCCCACGTGAACCAGTTTCAAACTTGGCCAAGATTTCATTAAGACCATCATTCTGATGAACTTTCATCAAAATTGGAACATAAATGTGGCCTCTAGAGTGTTCACAAACTTTTTAAATTATTTGACCTAGTGACCTAGTTTTTGACCCCACATGACCCAGTTTCGAACTTGGCCAAGATTTTATTGAGACAATCATTCTGACCAATTTTGATAAAAATTGGACCATAATTGTGGTCTCTAGAGTGTTCACAAGCTTTTTAAATTATTTGACCTAGTGACCTAGTTATTGACCCCACATGACCCAGTTTCGAACTTGGCCAAGATTTTATTGAGACAATCATTCTGACCAACTTTCATCAAAATTGGACCAAAAATGTGGCCTCTAGAGTGTTCACAAACTTTTTAAATTATTTGACCTAGTGACCTAGTTTTTGACCCCACATGACCCAGTTTCGAACTTGGCCAAGAATTTATTGAGACAATCATTCTGACCAATTTTGATAAAAATTGGATCATAAATGTAGCCTCTAGAGTGTTCACAAGCAATTGTTGACACACGCACGGACACACGGACGCACGGACGCACGCACGGACGACGGACATCTCGGTATCACAAAAGCTCACCTTGAGCACTACGTGCTCAGGTGAGCTAACAAGAAGATTCAGACAGACATTTTTGAACTAAGAACCATGACAGTTGACCACAATGACATGTACCGGTAATAATAATTTTCCGTCATTGACTGGTTCTTCCCTCCCTAAAATTGGGTAAACAATAATTCCATACATCTTTATTAACTTGGTACTCCAGCAGTGGTCGGTTTAGGGCAACAGAAGTAGGGACTATAGGGAATATTTATTTATGACAAATGAAAAGATGCTTTTACATGTCACCAGCAGTTACTTCTTTAGCAACGATTGTGGATTAGATACATGTATTCAATGCAGACGGTACAAAGAAATACACCCTTAAATTCTATCTAAAGCAGGCAAAGAAAGAAAAATGTGCAAGAAAAGATTGCTTATTATAGGAGACAGTTCTCTTTACATTTTTTTCTCCATTTCAAAATGAAAATGCCATTTATCAAAATCTTTTGTTTCCAACTTATTTACCCCTATCATCATAATCATGGGTTTGGAATTGTCCAAATTACAACAGATTGCCATTTAAAGGTCTGAAACAGAACACGTATTCATTAATACACATCAATTGTTTATTTTGCCAAGGCAGTTTCGAAGAGCTGGTACAGCAGGATTAAAGAAAGTATATAATGAAGTTATGGGTTAAAAGGTCTTATCACTTACAACAGTGTAAATCATCAAACATATACATG
The DNA here is from genome assembly GCA_947846245.1 of Cerastoderma edule. Taxonomy (NCBI): domain Eukaryota; kingdom Metazoa; phylum Mollusca; class Bivalvia; order Cardiida; family Cardiidae; genus Cerastoderma; species Cerastoderma edule. Next base: position 15,805,341 of record OX401412.1, read on the forward strand.
TTTATTGTCTACATGTCTGAATGCTTATTATAGAAGTGAAAAAATGCTCAGTAACCCCTAACTCCATAATACAACACTTTGCTAATGATCAATTCCTTATATTGTCATAGTGCTTTCAACTGTAACTTGTAAAAAAGACATTTCAAACCTTTTTTGTAACAGGGAAAATTATTATTACAAATCAGAAGCTTTCAAGTCTAAGACTAGCTTGAGGTAAAGACTTCATTCCATAACTTTCTTCACATAGATCCTAATCCTGAATTGGAGTTCTCCTCCAACTGGAGTTCTCCTCCAACTAACTTCTCGATATGACTCTCTCTTTCTAAAGTTTCAGAAAGAGACTATCTAGATATTCTGGATCCTTCCATCACCATAGAAGCAGTTAATGACTTTCTAGACATTCGGGACTTGACTTTTCTATCACCATGGTTACAGAAACAGACTAAACCCCTGTATCACAGCACATGAGGATCCATCCATCACCACAGAAACAGTTAGTGACTATCTAGACATTCCGGACTTGACTCTTCCATCGCCATGGTTACAGAAACAGACTTAACCCGTATATCACAGCACATGAGGATCCATCCATAACCATAGTAACCGATAGTGACTATCAAGACATTCAGGACTCTTCCATCGCCGTGGTTACAGAAAGAGACTGTATCCCTGTATCACAGCACATGAGCAATTGTAAGGCATAAATACTGTCACACCTAAACCAGTCTAGGAGAGACTGGTCACTAGTTGTGCTAACTCTTGTCAATTTCCTCCATGCATTTTTTCATATAAGTCTGTGGATCAGCCATATCCGACAAGGCAGAATAAACCATTTCGTAGAAAATCGAGGGCCATATCTTATTCAGTTCATTGCGTTTTCTGTCTGTAAAAATGGCCTCTTTTGTCATCTCATTCACGTAACTCCGTGCAAAACCTCTCTTCCCAGTCTCCTGAAAAGAATTCCAAGAGACAAATAGAATTAAACATATTCCCTCAAGACATTATCACCTAATGCCACATTTTTGCGTCTTGCAGTAGACGACGTTCAAAAAGCATTCTGGCAAAAGGAGAAATTGCTTGGCACAAGCTATCTTCTTTTGCCCCAATGCTTTTTCAATCTTTTCACATATCACAACAGCAAAACTGAAAAAGTTCTCACATGTTTATAAAGCTTTTCTAAAGTCATCTGCAGGTAGTAAAATGTTAAGTTGGATTTCATAACCTGTCAAAATTGGAAGCAACAACAGACATCTTAGATTGAACTCATACATACAAGTTCTTAATAATATTCAAAAGAAACCTTGTGACAATAGGAAATTGCTGAACAAGAGCAATTTTTTTTTTTTATGTCAAAGGCTTCTTTCATTTTCATGTGCTAGTGCTATGTCAAAGGCTTCTTTCATTTTCATGTGCTAGTGCTTTAAAAAAAGTCTATTTGAAAAAATGCAGTTTAAAAGAAACCATTCTCTGAATTTATTTATGTCTGTTTTAGAGGAAATTTGTCTTAATCAGCCCAATCAAATAATTTAAGCATTTGCTTTTCTTAAACATGAATATCTTTATACATTTAGATCAAAACAATTTCAAATGTTATTTGCATGTTTTGAACCGGCTTTAACTTGGGACAAATTGATCTTTTAAGTAAGATAAAAAAGATTGACCATTTCTTTTTAGTACATTTATTTTACCTTTTGTTCTGTTATGAAATAATTATCAGGCCGGGGAACCACATGACCAATGTTTATGATCTTATGTCTGAACAAGATGGCTATGCCTATGACAGAACAGGTGTTTTTGCTTTTTTCGCCAATGTTAGCCACATATTGTACAATGAGTTGGCCCTCAACTTTCTGGTTTGTGTGGTTTATGATAACCCATGCTTTATAACAGCATTTCATCTATCCTTCGGCAGAGAAATCACAGTTGAAGACTAACTATATTGGACATGTGTGCTCTTTAACTGTGATTTCTCTGCCGAGTATTAGATGTAAAGCCATTACATTTCAATTGGTTAGCATATACCAACAGAACCAGAAAGTTGAGGTTTAACTCATGCGGGGTACACAATGTGGCTATCATTGGCAAAAGTATGTGAAAAAAAGCAAATACCTGTGGCGCAGCCATCTTGTTAGGACATCTTTGGAATTTAATAGCATTTGGTCAAGTTGTATATGAAAAGATGTCAACGCCTCATGGCAGGACAATTCACAGCAGACATCAAGTGATTGCTAAGCAACATGTTGAGCATGATGTACTCAGGTAGGCTTAAAACCCATGAAGAATGGCTTATTCTAATTGCCGACCCTACGTACCTGTCTAGCTGTGTCTGGTTGATAGGTAAGCCCCGCCCTCCCAACAAACTCCCCCTGGGATTTATCAATCCGTAAAGTACCATCAAGGATCTTTTTGGATTTCTCCTCGCTCATAGTCAGCAACTGCTTCCTCCTGCAATCATAGAAACGAGTTGATGTAATATGACAATTTTTTGTATTTACACATTCCTTTAACCCTTTACCAAGCTCAAAATTTTCGACTGTCCCAAATTGGAAGAGTTTGCAGACGACATTTCAAAATGTGATGCAATTGATAAATAATCTTCTGATAGGGCAGAAAACATTGTTGGAAAAGGAGAAATTGCTCATCACGAGCAATTTCTCCTCTTTTCCCACACTGTTTTTCAGAGTCATCTGCAACAAACTGGTCAAATGTCCTAATTAATTGGTAATGGGTTAAATAGAGTTTTGAAAATGAAAGCAGCAACAGATGACCGAGATGTGAAGCATAAAAACACCCGTATTTTATAAGATATAGGGTAACAACCATTGTGACTTAATGAGAAATCATTACTTACAAGCAATTGATCCTTTGGTAATTAGTGATTCAATAGCTATTTCTAAACATTATAAACTTGAAAATATTCATCTGTTTCCGCAATTATTTGGGATTTCTTTTCCCATTTCATGATGAAATTGAATAGACACAATTGCAACTTACCGAGAAATATCTCATCATCAGCAATTCTAAGATATTCAAAATTACAGGAAAAAAAAAAATATTCATGGATAATTTAGCTGATCTGAAACTACTTTTCATACTTGTATCGAAACATTAAAGAAACCTTAGGTTTACAGTTCTCATTTGGATCCTCTTATCAAGATCAATCTATTGAGAACAAATTCATGCATGTAATGGCCATAGGTATAGACTTATTATGAACCTTAACAAATTGGGATCTTCATAATCCAAATTATAGTACATGTATCAAAAGTAAAGGCTAAGAAATACAAGTAGTCTTTTATTTATATAACACTTATGGTTCACAGAAATGTATCATGAAACATTACATTGCATGTACATGTACTGGTCCAGTCGTCTTGAAAAGGGGGCATACTAGGGTATTTTATACGCTGTGCATTTGCATTTCAAAATATATTACACAAACCCTATTTTGTGGGTGATCATTAGAACAGTTTCAATGAATACCCACAATTAAGGTTTTAAGATGTAATATCTAGGAGATTACTCTAGGCCAATATACTTCTTATCTAGACCTAAGATCAGACAATAATCTGATATTAGTGAATAAACGCAATCAATCATTTTATGAGAAATTAAAATGAAATCAAATAAATTGTAAGATACATGTGTGCTTGGAAAGATGGGTTTTTTTCTTTTGAAAATACAGTCAAACTTGTGTTAAGAGGCCAGCCTATGGGACAGAGTAAATTGGCTGTTTAAGACAGGTTGGCTGCTTAACACAAATTGATTTACACTATAAATCTTACAATGGGACTTTCTGTAGTGGCTGTTAAAGGCAGGTTGGCTGCTTAAAAGGGTGGCTGCTTAACACAAGTTAGACGGTAAAGAAATTGCTCATATGAACAATATCTCTATCTTTCAGAATCATTTGCAGCAGACCAGTAAAAACACCTTAGAAGAGCTGTAAGAAAATGATTTTCATTAATGACTATTCCCCTTGGTGACAAGTAAAATACACAAATATATGAAACAATATTACAAAGTTGTTATCTTTCTACCAAGTACACTAATACAAAACAAATCACAATCAAAATGAATACCTACGCATCAGAAACCATGGTTTTTGATGTTGGAGCATTCACAAATTTTAATCCTGGACTTTTCCGATTGCCCATTTTTCTGGCCCTGTTATCGCCCATGGACGAAGAGACCCTCTCCATGTAGACACCATGTATTTCCTGCACACCGGACTTTCCATGTACTGACCCCATACATGTTGTCCACACTCACTCCGCACCAATTGCTTTTCTCACTTACAAAACACTCGCTATAACACCCGCTATAAACTCTGCAAATTTAGTCACAGTTTAACTGTTACCTTAAATTGTTTCTCACGCATTGCACAATGTCATATTCATCACTGATTTTCTGTTGTTATTTTTTTGTTATAACCCCCTATCAAACAATAACGACATTTGACCAGTTTGTTGCAGACAACTCTGGAAAACATGATGGGAAAAGGAGAAATTGCTCTTAACGAGCAATTTCTCCTATTCCCAAAATGTTTTCTGCCCTATTAGAAGATTATTTTTCAATTTTATCACATTTTCAAATGTCGTCTGTAAACTCTTCATTTTGGTACAGTCCAAAATTTGGCGTTTGGTAAAGGGATAAACAATTTTGTCTTGTGAACAGTGTTCAACCGAATGCCCCACAGCTGTAAGTTGTGATTTTATTGAGTCACTAATACAGAAAGTGTAGAAACCATCAACTAATCAAAGCACTAGTGCAGTATAGCCTTTAAGTGACCTGAAGAATAATTTGAGAGTCTATGAGCGAACCAAATAAATCACACCCTAATTCATACAGGCTTTTGTTACCCCAAAGGATGTGGTTGGTCTGTCTGATTTGAGATATATGCATATTAAATTCTATAACAGTCATATTGTACAGTCCTGCTCACTTATCTATACACCTGGGTAATTTTATACCAAACAACTTACGCAAAATATCCACATATCTCAAAACTGTTAAACACAAATGGCATCACAAGTAAAAGTACAATATTGTAACATGTCATTGAAATTGGCTCGGAGAGATGATTCCAATGATTTGTTAATTTGCAATATTGCAATAAGGAGGAAGGTTGTTTTGAAATTACAAAATCTTAGCATAAGATGTTTAGTAAAACGCTACCCTGGTATTTCTTAACCAGTACTGTGCAACATTCTTTTAAAGTCCCTGACTGCTTTCCCAACAAACACTTTTGATGAGTTGTAAGAGACAAAATATAATATCATGTCAAAACACTTTATTACACATCAATAAAAAATAACTGCAGACGTTATTTTCGAACTCAAGACCCTCTGTACCAAAATGTAAAGCAACAGTAGAGAACTTTCTGAAGATTTCGGCACAGAAACCATTGTGAAAAGAAGAAACTGTTTTTCGAGACAAAAATGAATTCTATTTTCCATCACTTATTAATCAAAATTCACAATCCTCTATGCACTTGAATAAATTCCATAAAGAACAAAAAATTCCATGAAGGACATATCTCTTTTAACACCATAAACACATCAACAAATGCCCGTGGTAAGGTTTTGATAATTAAATTCAAATAATTCCCATTTAAATTTTACTTAGTAAAACTCCTGGGCTTAATGCCAAACTAGTCTTTTCAAATGTGATGATCTTACTGCAGTCTTGCATTGAACACATAAACTTAAGTAGCAGGTACTTTATTTTGCACCTCTAAACACTAACACATTCAAACTTCATTTAACAGTTTCAAAACCAATAAATCCAGTACAACATTCCAAAATAAATTTGCTCTTTTTGGCTGTATTTACTCTTTGACAAAAGACAGGTTATGGTTGGTGCCTACTGAAAGAGTTGATATAACAATTCAATTTGATATATCATTTTGTCCTATCCATTTAGAAAGAACAAATATCATTTGAAAAGTAGATATTTCTGATATGAGAATGTTCTCCCTTTCCCATTTTTTTTTCAAATGTCTTTAGCACAGCAGACAATCAATAGATTGTTTATAATAAAAGGGTTTAAAGAAATATCTTATTAGCTATTCAAAAACAAATACTTCATGTTACAAAGTATCCAAACACACTATTCACAAAACCCCTGACAGATTAAAATCGTAAACCATCATTCATTGAAATCTCATAGTAATATACAATTGAGACCTGAAATTATTCATTTGTCTTATATACATACTCATAACACTTTATAAACCCTTACCATAAAAGCAAGAAACTTTAGGACTTTTAGAATTTGACATTAGTTGAATACAGTGTGATAAAGTAAATTTGCCCATAATCTGCAAATCCTCGTTAAAAATGATGGTCTCAAACTTTAATAATCAATGTTTTCTTCCCCCCCCCCCCCTATGTTTTAATCATTGGCTGTAACATAATCTCCTATAAATTCAAGGGTAGGGTTAATTGGACACTTATTCTTATATACCGGTCTACATGTCAACCTATTGCTTTAACCCTTTACCAAACGTCAAATTTTCAACAGTCCCAAATTGAAAGAGTTTGCAGATGAAATTTTAAACTGATGAAATTAAAAAATAATCTCCTGATAGGACAGAAAACATTGTGGGGAAAAAAAATTGCTCAAGCACAGCAATTTCTCCTTTTCCCACAAAGTTTTCCAGAGTCATCTGCAACAAACTGGTCAAATGTCATTATTGTTTGGTAATGGGTTAACCCAGGCCCTCGTATGTGATTGGGACATGTCTAAGTTAAAAGCAACAGGAGTCATGACTTATAAGTATCAAACTTGACATTATCTATGTGATATTTTAGCGAAAAAAGTGTGACATAAGAGGAAATTGCTCATCACCATCCTTCCTTTACAACAAGCTTCTAAGTGTAAATCATTCATTTACATTAATTCACATTTTTATCTTTTTTTATTATGTGCCACAGTATAACCAATTACTTAATTTCTTTTAATGTATTCATACCATGTATTATATGGTGATTAACGTCATGTAAACAATTTTCAGTTATGTAACGGCTTTCCTGGATCCACCAGTACTAGACTAGGGCTCTGAAGTGACTTGCCAAAGGTCAATCCCACAAAACCAGAAGTATCAATGGGGCTTGAACCTGGGACTCCAAAGTTCTATATCCGCCACCTTAACCACTGGACCATTCAGGACCCTATATTGCTGGCCATTTGTTTTTAAGATTTGTTCTCTGGTCAAGCATCATGAGGTAATTCTCATTTTGTCACAATGGTTTAAGATATTGTTGGGCAGAAAACACTTTTGAAAGTCAAGTGTTTAAGGTGCAAAATGTAGCGTGAAACATTTGTTATAAGGCCATCTTAAATGATATGAAATTACAGCATATTAGACTAAGCCGTCATTCAATATTTTTGAATTGGGATTATCAACTTAAGGTCAATCTAATACCTTTACCATTTGAATCTTCTCTAATGACATGAGAAAACTTTCCATATCACCCAAAATTGATGATTTAAATGCAAAACTAGAATCACAACTTAACAAATGGGAAGGAGTTGCTATAGTCTTGCTATGAATCTTAGATAAGGAAAGAATTCTAGTGATGGTAAAACTTTTTTAAGAATATAAGATAAACTTGGTTTAACCCTGTTTTTGTTCACTTATTCATCATTCTTTCGTTATCCAATAATACAAGGCCAAGAAATTGTGTTTTACCAAGGAACAAATAACAGCTACAACAAGAAACTTAAACATCATGATGATTTACACTGCTTATAATCACCAGTTTATATGAGCAATTCATGCTATTGTCAGAGAGATTTCTATTGTATACTGCAGCAGATACAGGAAGGTGAAGTATTATGGAGTAAGGTGAGGTAAACTGTATTCAACTGAGGAGTAAATGGGGCAGTCCAACCTGAGAACAGGTTTAATCCCTGCTTAAAAGATTAAAATCTTACAATACACTATTCTTTGATTATTTCTTACAATAAAATTGATAACAGCATAGCATACTAATTTGTTAACAGTCATGCATTGATTACCACCACTAGCAGTGCTTTTACACTAATTGATTTGACCATCATTTACTTAATTATAACAATGGTTTAATGCAAGCCTGCAGCAAGTCTTTAAATGTTGTGAGACTTAGTCTAGTTTTGCAAGACAATGGTGAAGCACTTAAAATAGTATTGCACAAAACCCTTTTTATGCTAAATGAATTACTCTCTTTTATGATATAATTCATGCTCATAGTCTTTGAAGTGATAGCCTTTTCTTAATATAACAAATTTCATTTTTATCCCCAATATGAATTCCAATTATGACCACCTTCAAACAATGGTGCCGTGGGCGACATTTGTGCAGTGGTAGAGCTTTGGCCTCTAGTATTGAGGGTCCTGGGTTTGATTTCTGTTAGGCAAGGCGAAAATTGCTGGGACTAACCCACAAATCAGTGCCCAGGGGGCAGTCATCGAGAGTGAGTTTAATAAGTTTCAAGCTTATGTCACAATCAATGTAAAATAAATAAGTAACCCTTTACCAAATGCCAAATTTTCAACTGTCACAAATTGAAAGAATTTACAGACGACATTTCAAAATGTGCTGAAATTGTAAAAAAATCTTCTGATAGGGCAGAAAACATTGTGGGAAAAGAAGGAATTTCTCATTATAAGCAATTTCTCCTTTTCTCACAATGTTTTCCAGAGTCGTCTGCATCAAACTGGTCCAATGTCGTTATTGTTAGGAAATGGGGTTAAAAAAAATTAAACAATGATTTCCATATCTTCCTACAGCAGATAAGCAAAAGGAAATCAAGGTAATAAATAGGTTAACCCCCGTACCTCACTTTGAGGCTTCTGTTGCAGTAGTCTTAAGTAGATTCTACTTATGCATAAGGGTGTATTCCTCCTAATGTGCAATTAATCCTTGGGTTAGAATGGTTTTTATCCCATACAAGAAATAAAATGCTTTTGTTTGGTTTTTCAGACTTTTTTATCATTGCTGCGATATCATTGAAGATAGATCAAATTCAAAATCCAAAATGAAGGAATGTTATAACTGACATAATAACCCTTAGAACTCTGGGTAATTTTCTAAAAACAGATTTTTGTGTCGTCTGCTTTCAACAACCTTAAATATCAGCTTAATTTCAATTAGGGAAGATACTCAGAGTAGCAAACACTTTAGATCATAGGCCAGCTGCCAATTTACTTGGCGGTTGGCCTGGATCAAAACTGTTTGCATAAGTGTGATGTTGGTTCCAGGGCTATAAGGGTTAACATTTCCATGATGTTAAATACTTTTGATTATAATCTAGGTTTGACCTCACATTTAATGAGATTTTTCAATTAAATTAATCTATGCATGGTACATTAATGATTGACAATTAAGGAAAGAGGTTAAAAGGCTTTGGATAAGGCAAGTCAAATAACAGGTGATTTTCAGTCTCTCAATGATTTAGAAAATCTGGACAAGACATTTTTCATGCATCATATTTTTTTTTATTTTTTCCACTCTCACTCATATGCACCCCTTTACCCCATTTACACTTATTTTGACGCAGAGGAAGAATTTTTTATGAACAGTGAGAAGAGGATTGGGTCACAATACCATACAGAAAATGTATTGTCCTTCAAAGTATCTTTTTTTGTCATCTGCTATTTCTTTCAATTTGAAACAGTCACAAATTCGAATGAAAGAGAATAATTACAATTCTCTCTTACAAGATACCCCCAATACAAACACCATTCTGACATACCCTTGATCACACTCATTATCATCATCACTCATTATCATAACACTCAACGTTGACTCCTATATCTGTGACTCATACAACCTTACTCTTATAGTTAAAGCCACTTAACCCTTTCCAAAACAACAAATTTTCGACTGTCCCAAATTGAAAGGGTTTGCAGACAACCTTTCAAAATGTGATGAAATTGGAAAATGATATTCTGATAGAGCAGAAAACCTTGTGGGAAAAGGTGAAATTGCTCTTAGCGAGCAATTTCTCCTTCTTCCACAACGTTTTCCAGAGTCGTCTGCAACAAAGTGGTTAAATGTTTGGTAATGGGTTAAGATGTTTCAATAATTTCTGTTTATTTTGGGGTTAAAAGTTTTATAATGAAAAAACTGTAAATAATAAATAAGGAAAGGAAATGAAAAGAAAGCAACCGCACGAATCTGATACTGTAATTTTACTGCGACATTTGTCTTAAGCATTGTTTAAGATGGACAAACAATGATATAGATAGTATTGATTTTACTGTTTATATTAAACAATATTGTTTAGATGCAATTCTAATTCATACATTAATGGACAAGCAGTCTTGGTAAGGGAGGTAATCTTTTAGTACAATAACCATTGTAGAATAGTATTAGCTCCCTTTCTTGAAAGACTATTACTTTACACATACATCTTAACTTTACACATCTAACTGCATACTTTTTGTTTACAGTCTTATAGCCAATCATCCATACAAGGTGTTTGACATATCAAAACTGAGATTCTTTGAAGGCAGAATAATGAAAGAAGTTGGTCCACATAAAATGTGCCAATATCAATATCTAATACCATACCTTGTTTCTCCAAGCAGAGAGAGTAGCCGTGACTGAGGTAGCTGTGATGTTGTGATGTTAGATATGGCACCAAATAACTTCTCTGCAGTAACAACATCGCTCGCTGTCACCTGTACAAATATATCAAAATGGATATCAACATTCTACAAACAACATGGGAACACTACAGTATCTCATGCAAACGACATAAAAATAAATCTTCATTTAGCAATTTCTTCATTTCCGGCAACATTTTCTTTTCTCACTGTACTGATGTTTACAAATCTTTTATTAAGATGGCAAGTGCCATCTGTAAATATGATTGTTTTGGATTATAACAAAAAAATACATGTTATGAGATTTAACAGCTTACTTAATACTGAGTCAATTTATCGCAGGTGTCTTGGCCCTTAAGAAAGTACATTGGCAAGAGGAAATTTGGCTCCAAATGAGAATATTAACAATGGTTTCAACTGAATACATTCATGTATCAAGAAGAAACTACTTCCTTTTTATGCATACAGATGAAACATTAATCTGTAAACTTTGACATCACTAACACAATGCCATTTACACAATCAGCACATTTTCAGTGACCTTTTTTTTTTCAAATACTATTTGCGATACATTTTTCTTCATTTCCTTTTTTTGAAATTGTGCCTTTTAAGGCTTTTTACCCTTATAGTGCTAGAACCGACTTCATGCTTAAGCGTAGACACAAAAATCTATTTTTAGAAAATTACCTGGCATTCTAAGGGTTAAGGCTGCTGGTTAATATACATTTTAATTATCAGTTTCAAAATTCATTCACAAAAAGTTGCTTACCTCTACATTATTAATTTTTTTCAGAGCAAAATGTGCTAATCTGAACAGCACATAATATCTCCACATATTGAACTTGGTAATCAGATTGCCTTCTAAGTCTATCATTAAATTGTCCAAACGACGAACACTAGTTAATCCATTTAATTGTTGAAGACTATGTATATTTGTTGAATTAAACACAAGGGTCTGAAAAGAAACAAAAAATATATATTTTATTGTGATAAACCTTTGTCTGTACATCTATAACTATTAAAGTATTCATGGTCAAATTGTCTTTCAATACAATCAATGTTCTAATGTCTAATTTTCTTGAATTAAAAAGTTTAAGAACATTATCATAAATAAAAACAATACACAATTGTTTACAAGTGCTATATATTTCATATCCAGCTGAATATTAGAAATGTTTAACCCTTTTCACATATGTCAACATACAGATAAACAATAATAAAATGCAGTTTAGATAAAGTCGAGAATTCTGTAACAAATTATTCGCGTCTGCAGACGACAATTCTGTAACAATTTATTTGCGTCTGCAGATGACTTCACTTTCATCCAATCAAAATATTCCATATGAGGGAAAGAGCACATCACCATCTATGGCAAACCTCGGACTGGTTGGTACAAATGATTGGGAAGAATCCGTCGTGTTAAAGAGGAAATTGCAAGCCATTTCTTCTTTTGTCTCAATTGATACTCTAGTCCTTTGTTACAAAAGTATAAAAATGAGTGGATATATATGAAGTAGAGAGGTATGACATAGTTAACAGTGTTATCCTGCCACAAGTGAAATTTATGACCAATAACAGAGTACCCTAAAACATTTTTAATATCCGTCCCTAGATTATATGAAGGCTGCACACAACTTGAGGGTTCAGTGTAATACTATAGCAAGTGCTTCATGTTGATGAAGCACTTGCTATTGTATTTCATTGAACCATCAAACTGTCAAAATTGTTTTCCAGTTCAGTTTGATCTTCGTGTTTAATTCTCATTGTTTGTTAGTTTATTTGAATCATATCAGTAACAGGATGAAGAGAATAGATGGTAGGTGTCTTTGAATAGGACATGTTATCGCGTTTGGATTATCATCCCATTTGCCTTTGGCTCACTAGATAGTATTTCACGCTTTGACCAATATCATTTCTGATGCAATACACCAACCATGTCGGGGTTTAATGCAAGACTATAGTAAGTGCTTCATAAACATGAAGCACTTACTATAGTATTGCATGGAACCCTTGATGTGCTCTATATAGCGCGAACCTTACCTGTGTGGCAGGGAATCTTGTCCTCACTTTATGTAAATGTTTCACAATTTCATCAAAGTCTATAAATTTAAACACTATAACTGTCACAGCCCCCGCGGCCTGCATGCCCCAGTTTCTATCCAGGGCCTCGAGGGACTGGGCCCCGTACATGGTCAGGGTGTCGCCCTCTAAGTCAGCAAGATTGTTTAGGTTATTCCCCTTGTTTTCTGTACTGAAATGTTAAAAGTAAAAATGAATGAGCACCATTGATTATTAAATTGGGATTTTATAGCATATCAAAAGTATCAAGGGAACTGTGGTGGTGAAATAGTTAATAATGTGTGCATGGCCTTGTCTCAATTCCTGATAGTGGCTAATCGATTCTTTTTTCAGTGTTTCTAAGCAAGATTTTATTTCCCAGTCATAAGTTGCTAGATTACCAAGGCCAAAAATCTGGTATTTTGTCCCTGATATGGCTGTACATAGTTTCTTTATAAACTAAGTAGAACCAACTTTGTGTATATAATCATGTATGTATTTTCACAAAAATGCATTTATTAGTTTATGTCCATAAAAAATTTACGATTTTGTTTTTTTCATAGGAGTGCCAGTATCTCCCATTTTGCTATGGCTAAAGAATGTACACTCTCCCAAGGTTCACATTCTGGACCAGGCAATGTCCTCATATCCTTGTTAGCTTTTGTATCTAAATTTTGTTTTTTAATCATTTATCATGGTGTTAATCATCATTTTCAACAGTTTACGATAATATTGTAGTAGGGGTTTCTGTTGAGAAGGTAGAGTCAAATGTGTAAGCAGACAGGATAGCTCAGTCAGTAGAGCGTTCACACGGTTTGGGGAGGTCCATGGTTCAAGTCCCAGTCTGGCTGTATGTTTATCTCACCTTGGTTACATTGCCGCCCAACGTAAATGACCCACGAGAGCTACAGTGATAGATCCTCCAGGTTCGTTCCACAAACAAAGGCTCTTCCCAGGTAATTTGAGACGAATTTTAATTGTGTTGGGGCGTATGTAGTAGAGTTCTCGATTGAGAAGGTAGAGTCAAATGTGTAAGCCACCACCCTACAAACCAAGTATCTTTTGAATGAATGTAACAATAAAGCAGTAAGGACAACCTACCCAAACATCATAGTTTCCTTGTAGAGGCCAGGTTTGGTTTCTGTGCGTTTGGCCTGTAGACTAGCAGTATGGGGTCTCTCCCTGGTATCCCCACCGTCCAGGTATAAACTGTGGGCGCTACTCGGGCGACTGTTGGCTCGACTACTCTGTTTGCTGAAACAATCAGGAAATATTTGTTAACCCTTCTAGTGCTGGGACAGCATCCATGCTTATTGTAAATGAATAACACCTGTGTTTAATCCTTATATTGCTGGAACAGACTTCATGCTTAAACAAACAGGTTAGATCTAGGCCAGCCGCCAAGTAAATTGGCGGCTGGCCTGTGATCTAACCTCTTTGCTACTCTGTGTATCTTTCCCTGTCAAAATTAAGCATATTTAAGGTTTTGGAAAGCAGACAACATAAAAATCTATTTTTAGGAAATTAACAAGCATTCTAAGGGTTAATATGTTGACTTTTATTAAGTTGGTTGGATTGGTTTTTTGATGTCACTTTCAACAATATTTCAATTCCAAGTATTTCCTTACAAGGACTGCATCATAATCTTTCCAAGCTGACTTCTATCCCACTTGAGCGTAATTGTTCAGTGATCCCAATACCAAGAGTTAAGTGCAAGACTACATTATGTCATTCACAGTCATTCAATTATCAAATAATGTTTCATTGCTTGTGGAAACATAAAACAGCTTTCAAAACTCTCAATACGCAAATTCAGTATTTGCCAGAAGGTTTGTCTATTAAAACGAAATGAGACAAGCTTTACAATTTAGAATTCAATGCTGATAATGTTATTTGCTGCATAAACTACAATCAGAAGACTGAAATTAAATATCTAATTATCAAATTTTAAGCCTTTAGTACACCTTTGAAAGCCATTTTTCCTTTTTCATCAATGTTTTCCAGTGTCGTCTGCAACAAACTGGTCAAATGTCGTTATTGTTTGGTAAAGGGTTTAATACCACTGGTACACAGGTTAAGATGTAGATACCTGTTTAATGACTCGGATTCATCTTTACTCTCTTCCCCATCATTATCAGGGGAGACAACTTCGGAGTTGGGGACGGAACCAACATGGTTGGCATACAGGTCTGTGCTCGGAGGCGCTAGTTTCGTGGATTTATGTATCTCGGCCCCCTGCATAACCTCCCATTGTCTCTTTGCATTGTTGATGGCAAGTCTGCGCTTTTCCTGCAATGTAAATACATTACATATACATTAACTTGTTAAGATCTGAATTTTACAGTGCTACATGCCATAAGCATTTGTATTGAATATTTGCTGCAGACAATAATAAATGCAATCAATTGTTTACTAAGTAATTAAATGTCTTTTTGTACGTATTGAAGCAATCACACCCATGAATACTTGCTTTAAATTGTTTAACTTCTTCCTTTGTTTTCTCCTCAAAAATACTAACAAAGTAAAGGATTATAAATATATATATTTGTCACAGTATAACAGTACTTGAAGTAGAAAATGTGTTATAAGCAAGTATTCATGGAACATTATCCTTAGGGTGAAATTTCTTTAACTGCAACCTCCACATAAAATTCCTATTTTTAAGTTTCAACTAAAATCAGATTTACAATCTGAGAAGTGAGAATAACCATTATAGGATGATTTATCTCAGGAGCCTAAACCTTTTAAATCCCTTATATTCAATTGTGGGGTTTAACTCATTGTCAACAATAATTAAGATTTATAACTGTATTCCTGGAATTCATCAGTACAAGGCTAGAACTCTGAAGTGCCTTGCGAAAGGACATTTCAATAAAATAACCCATTACTTCATGTTGACTCACTCATGAAGCCATGGACTTCAGAAACCTTCGTGAAAAAAGGAACATTAATATTTTGCTTGTTGTGACCTGCAATTATTCCTTTTGTCAAAATTAATTCTTTCAAATATAGCAAAGAATTGTTGTTTTTCATGTTCAATGAACTGCAAAATACTGCCTTTTTCCATTTAGACCAGTGGCAGAGTCCATTACGAGGGAATGGGTAAAATGAGGGAAACATTATTAGAACAAACATGACCGACCACTCAAAGAAATTAAAGTTCTCAATTAGTTATTGGTAAACTAAACTATAAAGGAAACTGTTTACATATTTACAATCAATAGCTGGATAGTTTGAGAGTCCACCTTGAAAAATTCTTTCATAAGAATGCTTTTAATACTTCATAACTTCTGCAGATTTTGGAAGACATTTTGTCGCATTGATTTTGATCTAGTGATCATACTTTTCTGGTGCTGCCAATAACCCTATAGAAGCCAAGAATCAAATCATCTCATATGAGTCAGTTAATCATGAGCTTCAACAAAGGATACAGGAATAAAGGGATCCATTTAGCACTGACAAAGTACCACTTACAATCAAATTTGCCTTACCCTTATCGGGCTGAAATCTGCTTCATGCTTGTTCAAATAGGTTAGATTCAGGCCAGCCGCCAAGAAAATTGGCAGCTGGCCTGTGATCTAACCTGTTTGCTACCCTTAGAATCTTAACTCAACAAAATTAAGCAAATATTTAAAGTTTTGGAAAGCAGATGTCACAATAATCTATTTTTAGAAAATTACCCAGCATTTTAAGGGCTAAGAAAGGAATTCTACTAGTTTGATAAGTTTAGATTAATAGCAATTAGCTAGCATTAGACATTTTACTAAACATGCAACTTATAAGGCTATGAACAATAAATTTCTGTAATATTTTTACCAGACATAAATTACAACATTAATACTGCTAAAATGTTATAAAAAGCTATAAAATCTCTCTATGCAAAGTACAAGATATGATCCAGTTATCCTCGTGTAGTTGATACCCTGTTTGCACTCAGAATAGTAGTATTGTAATTACAATTCATATACAATTTATAACAGGCCCAAAAGTGAAGACTGCAGTTGCATGGAATAATGTAAATGGAACATTCTCATCTGATGAAGAGAATAACTATAGAAATATCCCATCTGAAAGCCTGATAAGATAAAACTCAAGTTCTTAAAGGGGTATCCATGGGCTTAGCAAATCTTTGAAGATTACCCCCATATGTACTCACTTAAACTGATCGAACTACAACAGAGCCAACAAATTTTTAAATACTTAAAATTGTCAACTGCTTATGCTTCAAATTAAGAATCACAACAAAATTCTTTGCGGTATAAACATGAACATTTCGAGGGTTGAACACAAGACGATAGTAACTCTCTCCCACAAAAATAGAAGTTTACAACTTAATGTCTCGCAGTAAACCCTCAACTGCAGCAAAGAAAAACGCATTTTTTATTTAGTTGTTGAGCCGAATTCTATACGGTAAAGCTTGCCATTATGGCTTCTTTCTAAGGTCATCTTCAGAACTCATTTAAGTAATAAAAGTTTAAGGACATGTTCTACAGTTTTATAAGAAAATAATCCTTTCATAGAATTATAAATTTTTTTGATATGTTATCTAATATTTCATTGTGAATCCAAAAATGAAATGAAAAATACAGGTCGACGAACAATTTTTTTGTAAAATGACAGTTTCCATGGTAACCGTTTGGGGCAAAAATGTCAAAATGACCATAACATCTTAAAGGTAATAGAACAATTTCTGGAAGGTTGATTAACACAAAAAAAACATGAATTCATACATTCAATACTTTATAAATCAATGTTATTTTAAATTATTACAATCTGAACAATTTTTGTAATCCAAATCATTTTTTTTAAATTTTTGTATTCGACAAAAAACAATGGAAATTGATATGTATATTACAAATAAATGAAGATATCTGAAAAATCCTTTTATAGAAATTTCTTATTTTTCAGTATGTGAAGTAAAATTTAATCTTGAAATACAAAATGCAAAAAATAGTATATGTTGACGTGATAGTTTATCTGTAAAATGACAGTTTCCATGGTAACCGTATTTGAAAAACATTTACAAAAACGATTAAAATAACTTTAAACTTGGAAAATAGAAACTGGGCACTTGATATGCAAGAGAAATATATAATAAAGTTAATAAACTTCTATAGTTTTATTGATAATATATGATTATTCTTTGAAAACAAATGCATACAGTTTCATCCAAATAAAAATGCTTATCCGACTACTATGCAAGTACCTCTTCAGTAACAGATTATTATCTCCCTTGGATGCGCAGAGGAAGTACACAGATAAAACTACGGAAAACGTCCTTAACTCTTTCACTGCCAATTTCCATGGAAAACAATTTTTTAAATGCCATTTAATTTCATGGAATTCATAGAAAAAAAGGCTGTACGTGTTTAAGAAGATATAAATTCATTACAATATCAAGTTGAAAGTTTAAAGAAAGATTGCATATAAACTGTTTTATAACAACATACTTAACGATGCACAGTCTGATCAGATGACCTTGACCTTTGATAACATTGTACTTGATGCCATGTCGCCAAATAGGGTAACAAACAATGCAGAACCAAACCACAATCTTCAGTCACCAATTGGCGACATTGTCATTCCAAAGCTGGTCGATGGTTGGCGTTATTGGCAGTGAAATAGATAAAGAATTATTGAATTAACACATGTGAAATATAATAGAAGAAATGGCTAGAAAATCCAGTCTTACTTAGTTCAATAAAATAAATCTGGAATCAAAATCAATGGTATTTCTATCTTTTAAAATTTGACACACTCTAAACTAAAGGTTTTAAAACACCATGCATTTAGATTAATGGTACCTATTCCATGAATAATTAAGGTAAACAACCTGAAAACATGACATATGAAATTAGTAGATTTATTTCCCTTTTGAGTTAAATTTGGCATTCCAGTTATGCTTAATGGTTAACATTAAGATCTTTAAACATACCCAAGGAAATGGATTCTGCAATTAAAGAATGATTGTTGAAAACTTACTTTGTTCTTCAATTGATATGACAATAAAATAAATGAAAGCAATTAAATATGAGAACTTCTTGACCCATTTCTTATATTCAGGTGGCAAATGATCTTGTTGGAGAGCATTGGCTTTAGGGCATGAGGGTTTAGGGTTTCCTGAAAGTCGTACTGTGACCACCTTGAAATTCGAGGGTTCCATGCAAGACTATAGTAAGTGCCTCATGTTAATGAAGCACTTACTATAGTCTTGCATTGAACCCTCAAATTGTTGATTAATAATTATGTACCCAGAAAGCAGAATGTAAAGGATTATATCACATTTAATGTAAGATTATTACCGGGGTAAAATAATGGTGAGTTGAAACCAATGTGGCAAAAGATGCAAGTGCTAATTACAAGGAATTCCCTTCATCATTTCATGTTTTTAAAACTACTACATGAACTAAGGGCAACTAAAAGAATAAATTATTTAATATGATGGAATGGGTTTCAGGCAGATCTATCCTTTAAAGCAAGAAATCAAAATGTCATTGGTGGCATATAAACCTGATCATAATTCTTTTTTATTCTCATTATAACAAATAATTCCATAGCTAAAATAGAGACTCAGATGCTGAATATATAGTATTGCATGAGTCTGACCAAATTAGGAGTCTTTTAAGTTATAAATAAAGTTGGGAATCATATAAAAAGAGGGCCATGGTGGCCCTAAAACCGCTCACCTGAGATTACCACCTATTTGAAGAATATTAAGAAACATTGCTTTTAACTTTTACACAGAGTTTCTTGTGCTTCTATGCATTGACCTTTTCTTTAATTCCATTTCTTAAGTTGGACACTGTAATGCTTGATGTGGGTCACTAAAATGGTACATAATTCTTACAATGCGGAAACTGAATATTTTACTTTTACAGATTGTATATACGAAGAACAGCCCGCACTCTTGTCCAGTATGATCTATTATTGCCATTTTGTGGTTATCTTTTTTGCATATTTGGACACCCAAATTGATTGAGTATTTTGTTAAAAATTCTACCATACAAGTATATAGTGGAAATGCAAAGGGGTTCAAATTTCAACGCACCCTGGTGGCCATGTTTTTTGAGATATAAAAATTCATGTTTTTATAAAATATTAAGTAATAAATTTCACCATTCATGTATATAGTGAAAACAAAAACTCATTCAAAGTTCAACGCACCCTTGTGGCCATGTTTTTCGAGATATCTTATTTTTTTTAATATCTTTATGGAAGGGCCCCCAAAGAACATTCCTTTGAAATAATTTTGAAATCTGACCAATGGTTTTTGACAAGAAGATTTTTTTAAGGTTTTTACCAAATATGGGCATGGCAGCCATTTTGGTCACATGATCATTTTTTTTGACAAATCTTTCTCCCCTCCAACTAGGGATGCTTCACATGATATCTCATTGAAATTGGCCCAGAGGTTTGGAAATAAAAGATGTTTGTAAAGTTATAAATTTTAGCACTCATGTATATAATGAAAACAAAAACACGTTCAAAGTTCAACGAAGCCTGGTGGCCATGTTTTTTGAGATATTAAAATTCTTTGAAAAACTTTTAAAAAGAGGCCACCAAAGAACATTCCTGTGAAATTATTTTGAAATCTGACCAATGGTTTTTGACAAGAAGATTTTTTTAAGGTTTTTACCAAATATGGGCATGGTAGCCATTTTGGTCACATGATCATTTTTTTTGACAAATCTTTCTCCCCTCCAACTAGGGATGCTTCACATGATATCTCATTGAAATTGGCCCAGAGGTTTGGAAATAAAAGATGTTTGTAAAGTTATAAATTTTAGCACTCATGTATATAGTGAAAACAAAAACACGTTCAAAGTTCAACGAAGCCTGGTGGCCATGTTTTTTGAGATATTAAAATTCTTTGAAAAACTTTTAAAAAGAGGCCACCAAAGAACATTCCTGTGAAATTATTTTTAATTCTGATAGGTAGTTTGTGACAAGAAGATTATTTTAAGGTTTTTACCAAATATGGGCATGTCAGCCATTTCAAGATTTTTCTAAGGTTTTTACCAAATATGGGTATGGCAGCCATTTTGGTCACATGACTAATATTTTTTTGACAAATCTTTCTCCCCTTCAACTAGGGATGCTTCACATATCTCATTGAAATTGGCCCAGAGGTTTGGAAAAAAAAGATGTTTGTAAAGTTATAAATTTTAGCATTCATGTATATAGTGAAAACAAAAACGTGTTCAAAGTTCAACGAAGCCTGGTGGCCATGTTTTTTGAGATATCAAAATTCTTTGAACAACTTTTAAAAAGAGACCCCAAAATAACATTCCTGTGAAATTATTTTGAATTCTGACCAATGGTTTCAGACAAGAAGATTTTTTAACAATTGCAGAAATTCCTTTTTTCATGCCACGGCAACCAAAATTCTGCATGGAATCAATTTCTTTGAACAACTTTCGAAGAGCATCACCCAACTGACATTCCTGTGAAGTTTGGTTAAGGAGGAGAAGATGTTTAAAGAAACGCACGACGGTCGACGGACATTGGGCGATCACAAAAGTGCTCAAGTGAGCTAAAAACTCCAAACCATATCTGCAAAGGCTTCAAGAACTGTGCTCATTACTTTGATGAAAACAGTTCTTGAATCCTTCACCATCTTTCAAAAGCAAATAGAAATGATTAAAAACTTCAACAAGAGGAACATCATTAACGTTTTCCAATTTGATACAAACCTTATTCTATGACAAAAGAAAAGGGTACAGTTTTACTAAAGGTTTCATGTTTAGCATTTGCATTAATTTAAAAACAACATTCCCTATTATTTCAATATTGGGCTAAGCAATATTACAAAGTAACACATATCATTGGAATCTTCTCTCGGATTCATTTAAGATACTCTCCATGTTGACCAGCTTTGACTTGTGCAAATATTTCCCTAAAGTTGTTAAGTAAAACATTGCCCAGATTTCTACCTATAAATTATTCCAATAACTACCGGTACTACTTAAACACAGGCATTATTCCGTTACAATAAGACAGATGTCTATGCAGTTACTATCCAGTGGCATGCCTTGGACTATAATACAAATATAATGACAATGTTCAACTACAAGTATGCTAATAATATAGATATTCATACCAAATGTATCGTTATTGGTGCAGGAACATAAATATCCTTAAAATAATAAATGACATCAGACTTTTATTTTACTGATGAATGTAAATGTTAGAGTTATACAATCCTGGCCTATGGATGACTTGAAGCAGGTGGAATTACAAAGTGCTTATTAATGTTGCAAAAAAATATTCATAATGATCCAAAATTAATCAATTGACCTTTAAAGGTCCTTGTCTACAGATGTGAAGAAATTTGAAATATAGAAATTGATACATTGAAATTGCACAACAGCTATACTGTTATAGATAGGTACTGAAAAATAATCATTGGAAGCAAAATTAGATTGTTCCTAATTATTGAGAGTGTGAACACAGTAAATCATAATGTATTTTAATTCAAAAACTACATCATTTTGAGATCTAATACATATAAACTGCACATACTTTTAGATAATTTGACGCTTCCTGAATTAATTATGCTTTCAAAAGCTACTTCTATTTGTATATCAAACAACAAAACAAAGACTGTAATGTTTCAACAACATTTAATTTTGACTTTCAAATTTTCCTTCCTGTTAACAAGCCGCTTTAAACCATAATGACTAATTGGAAAAATGTAAATGATGAAACAAATTTACTTAAGTCACAATGACTTCAAATTTGTCAGTGAAAAAGTGATCAATATTATTTTAATCAAGGAAAGGATTAATATATATTCTCATATTGTCAATGCTCTATATTGAAAATTACCATAGAAAAAAGAAATACATGGAAGTCATATATACAGCATGGGTACATGGCTGATTCCCATCATACATTTCTTAAACAAACTCAACAAATAAAAAAAAACATGTACAATGATACAATAATGGACATCAGTAATGTTAAACTTCAGCTGAGGTTCTCCTTAGTAAATTTCTGTAAATATTATCTAACAAATAATATTGCTTTACAGCAGGAACTACTACCTCTGGAAATGTTTTTAGCCCTTATAGTGCTAGAACCAACTGTTGTATCCAGGTAAGCTTCCAAGTATATTTGCGGCTGGCCAGTGATCTAACCTGTTTGGTACTCTGGTATCTTTCCCCATCAAAATTAAGTAGATACTTAAGGTTTGGAAAGCAGATGACACAAAAATCTATTTTTAGAAAATTACCCAGCATTCTAAGGGTTAATGAATGTGATAAGCCATAAGTAGCATCATGGCCAACCAGAAGAACATATATCAAAATAACAAAATAATCCTACAATTTCTAAAATCAGAAAACATCCTTATGTCCAGTATTGCATCATTTGTTAGATAACAGTTCACACATTCAATTATTATTCATTATTCACCATCATAGCTTTCAAACTCTACAACAGCTGAAGCTTGAACAATACTTAACCAAACCTTTTTTTATCAAATAGCATGTCTTCAAAGGCTCAAAAAGACAAGAAATAGAGGAAATCTAAACCTTTTTGTGATATTCAAAATTACGAGGAATGGGTTAACAGTTTAAATGATCAATTAAGCGGTCATTAGTTAATAGTAAAATAATTATATAGTACATTGTAACTTTTGACCCTGTTGCAATTGTTGTTTGTTTAATTGCAGATCTATGCTTTGAATTTAAACTGTATGAGTAATATTTACCACAGATAACTAACTAAGTTTGTATAAATGGAATTAATCAATTATGATCTGATGGGTGGCATAAATTGACGACATCCAAAGAATGGTATAGCCACTGCAAGTGATTACTTAAATTCCTGGTTTTCAACTTTCATTTGAATTTGTCTCATTTGGAAGCCTTGAAGACTTGTCATATCTGTATAAAAGAGGTTGAAATGAACAAACATGTAATGGAGGAAAGATTCACTGAACAGGTCCCTGCTGAGTGTTGGTAGAGACACATTCATAATTAAAATAAAGGACTTTAGGTGAATGAAGGAATGGCTAACACAACTGCTGTGTGTATAAGACATACAAAATGCCAGCAAATGAGCGCAACTTCAGCATTATTACTGTACCTTTTGTCCTAAACCTTTGCCTATGAAAGGCTGCATGTACACCTTAAGGATAAAACAACAGTGTGGACAATAAAACAACAATGTGGACAATAAAACAACAGGGTGGGCAATAAAACAACAATGTGGACAATAAAACAACAGTGTGGACAATCAAACAACAGTGTTGATAATAAAACAACAGTGTGGACAATAAAACAACAATGTGGACAATAAAAGAACAGTTTGGACAACAAAACAACAGTGTGGACAATAAAATAAGTTTCTTAAAGCCACATGAAAGGATATGAGTAAAAATAAATTACTGAAAAAATATATGAAGCCCTTTTATTATGTTCATAAAATTCATGAAAATTAATTTTATGAATGCTGTGAGACTCTAATTTAATAAACTCCTTTAACATAAGTTATTTTGCGCCTGAAATATAGTTGCCTCCAATTCAATCGTGTTTATCAACAATCTGTTAGTTTAGATATCTAAAATGACGGATGCTAATTTGTTGGTTAAAAAGTGTGTGTATCACGTGACCAGGTCAGAGGTGAAGAATCAGGCAATCTGAATTATTAAACTGGCTAATCTGTTGTTTTTTCTTCACATTTAATTTGCGCTGTTTTTTATTTTGGGTGATAACGATTTGAATCTGACCAAAAGTTTACCAAATAATAAAGTAAGATATAGCATTAGTCTCCTTTTATGAGCCTTAAAGTACTTTGTTTTACTACATCAAACAACATGGCATAATATTGTACCATATCATAATAATGAATCTAACTTTAATGACTTTAGATAAACGGTAAAGTCATGAATGAGATTTCCATACACATAAAATTATGGTTATTACAATCAATACTAGAAGGTGTTGATTGCTAACAAATATGTTTTTATAGCTCCATGCAAACAAGCGTTTGATAAAACAAATTTGAACCCGACAACCTTTGTGAAAGAACTGCTTATGCCTTTGCATCCAATAGAGGATGTTGAAATGTTGCACAGTAAAGAATAACAAAATTTGATAACCTTGTTATATGTCATTCGCTCCTTATGCTGATTAAACTTCATTAACCCTTATAGCGCTGGAACCAACTTCATGCCAATGCAAACAGGTTGGATCCAGTCCAGCAGCCAAGTAAACTGTTAGCTGGCCTGTGATCTAACCTGTTTGCTACTCTGAGTATCTTTCCTCATCACCATTAGGCAGATATGTACGGTTTTGAAAGGCAGACGACTCAAAAATCCATTTTGAGAGAATTACCCAGCATTCTAAGGGTTTACAAGTCAAGCACTTTCCTACAGATAAAGGTTGAAAATGAATAACTCACCTTCATTACAGACATTTTGTTGATCTCTTTTTTCTTCTCTTCCTCCTTGCGTGCCATGACCAGAGCTATCCGTCGTTCCTCCTCCTGATAGTGCAAAACACAGTTCCAATAGGAATTAGACATCATTCAGTACTATAAGGCAGTAACACAAGACAAATCCATTTTAGTTGGCACATAAAAATCACGGTTAGCATTACAACAAGTAAGAATTAATGTCAAGTTCCTAATTCAATAACACACTTCATCATGAAATAGCACATATTGTAAGGAACATCTTTTTAAGTGCAAAAGTTCAAAAAGAATATACATCTAAAAAGTCCTGTGCATCATAATTTCGGTATCATGTTAAACTGCATATATTTTGAAGAAAGAAAAAATCATCAACATCTACACTGTCAATCTCAAATGATACTCCTTCATTTATATCATCACATTGATTCAATTCTGAATAAAAAGCATTTTCATACAGCCATTCTACATATACATTTAAACATGTATTAAGATATATGTCATCTTTATGTTATAAGAGTCTATAAGATTACTTAAAACACCTGACCAAATTAGGCATGTTAAAAATAATACACAAAACAATGAAAATATTATCTACTCCTCACCCTTTGCCAATTTATACATTTCAGTATTGATAATAAGTCAGAGGTACTGACAGCAATTTGTAGGCTCAATGCAAGACTATAGTAAGTGCATCATGTTTGCAATTTGAAGGCTCAATGCAAGACTATATAATTATAGCAAGGGCTTCATATTCGTAATTTGAGGGCTCAATGCAAGACTATAGCAAGTGTTTCACATTTGCAATTTGAAGGCTCAATGCAAGACTATAGTAAGTGCTTCACGTTTGCAATTTGAGGGCTCAATGCAAGACTATAGTATGTGCTTCATGTTTGCAATTTGAGGGCTCAATGCAAGACTATAGTAAGTGCTTTATGTTATCAATTTGAAGGCTCAATGCAAGACTATAGTAAGTGCTTCACGTTTGCAATTTGAGGGCTCAATGCAAGACTATAGTACGTGCTTCATGTTTGCAATTTGAGGGCTCAATGCAAGACTATAGTAAGTGCTTTATGTTATCAATTTGAAGGCTCAATGCAAGACTATAGTAAGTGCTTTATGTTATCAATTTGAAGGCTCAATGCAAGACTATAGCAAGTGCTTCACGAACGTGAAACACTAACTATAGTCTTGCATAGAACCCACTTGCTATAGTCTTGCATAGAACTCTCAAAGTGGCATTACGTATAAATGCATTTCATGTGGATATGGAAGAAGGTGGTGGTTACCAGTAACATTAGATGTACTTTACATATCACATCTGTAAGAAAGGACCTAATAAACGCTATGAGGGAAGGAGTCTTCTGGCTTTTGTTATTTTCTAAATTTAACTTTTACCCCATATGGAGTTATAAGAAACAGCAGCCTTTACATCAACCCCAAAGAGTGTCAAAGACTATTGCTATATTGCTATAGGAACCAATGTGACAAGAACTACATCTAGGTTACCAAACTTCTTTTGTAACAATGATATCTTGAGTTTTATGCTGCATTTATGGTTAAACAAGTACCGGTATATAAAAATCTCAATAAAAGACTATGGTAAGTGGTTCACAAACTTAATGCACTTACTATAGTATTGCATTTAACCCTCAATAAATGAGATAAATCTGTTATAATGAAGAAAAACTCATGGCTTGAAGTATGTTTATTCTCCCAAAACACGAATACGATACATCACAACCAATACAATCATCGTTCATTTATTATTATACATTTGTATACTAATTGGAATGTATTGGATTTTGCTTTGGGAGCAGACTTAAATGTACAGTAATTTTATGCCCTTTAATCAATAGCTGTAATTAGAGGCAATTTAAAGTATTGAATGTCCTAATGGATGAACAACTTGATAAAATGGCTTTTGGCCAGGTTGTACGCTATTCACACAGTGCAATTTAACCTTTGACCCATTTCTTCTTAACCCTTTACCAAACGTGAAATTTTCAACTGAGATAAGAGAAATTGCACACCACATCTTGAAATGTGATGAAATTGAAGAACAATCTTCTGATAGGACAGAAAACATTGTGGAAAAAAGAGAAATTGCTTATTAAGAGCAATTTCTCCTTTTCCCATTGTATTTTCCAGAGTCGTCTGAACAGAAATGTAGTTATTGTTTGGTAATGGGATATGAAGTTGGTGATTGTTAACCCACATGGTGCTGGAACCAACTTCATGCTTATAATAAGATCCAATTAAGCCAGCCGCCAATTTACTTGGATCTAACCTGTTTGCTAACCTGTTTGTCTGAGTATCTTTCCTCGAAAAAAATAAGCAAATATTTGAGGTTTTTGAAAGCAAATGACACAAAAATCTGTTTTTAGGAAATCATCCAGGATTCCAAGGGGTAATTAACCTTTGACCCATTCCCTCAAAAGAGATTGGTGATTGGTCTGACTTGACATGAACAACAGATGAAAGTAATGATGTAAATAGTTAAAATGGTTCATTTCACATAAACAAAATTCTTCTTTTGTCACAATGGTTGCTTGAGTCAGCTCCCATGGGTACTGTTTCACTAAGCACTTTAAGCCAAAAATGTGCGTAAGTTTACAACAAAATTCCCTTCCAATTTGATATTAGGCTTAGCAATATTGCAAAGTAACACTTCATTGGAATTGTCTCTCTGAGATGCTTCCCATGACATGTCACTTTGCAATATTGTGCTTTCATTTAAATTGCTATCTTTGTTTTCATTTTTGACTTACGCAAATAGTTTCCTTAATTTGTTTAGTAAAACGGTATCCTAGTGAATTAAAATGTATTTGTTTACATAGTGTTTAACACTGTATCAACAGTTTTTCTATTGTGTTACGGCTTTCCTGGATCCACCAGTACTTAGGCTCTGAGGGCTCTGAAGTGACTTGCAAGAGACCACTTCCATGAGACCAGAGAGATAGGTGGGGCTCGAACCTGGGACCCCTGAGTTTTGAGTCAACCACCTTAACCACTGGGTCACACAGGACCCTATAATTATAAGACATCTTTGAAAGAAAGGTTAAGCCCAATGCAAAATCTAATAATGTAGCAGAAGATTATATCTAAATTATCGAGAGAAATATCGAGAGTTACTATTCAGTTTAACCTGAATAGATGCCCAGTTTGAGATGAAATTATGTGTAAACTTGAGGACATACCGTTATACGTTTCATGCCCAGCTGTTTGAGATGAAATAATGTGTAAAGAGAGACTTGAGAACATACCGTGATGCGCTTCATGTCTAGCTGTTTGAGTTGCTGCATGTGTCGTAACACAATCTGTTTGTAATACTGCTCCTGTGTAAGAGGATTTCCATCGAGGGAAATCTCGGACAGGCTGGTTGAGTCGCCCAAACATGATATGTCTTCAAAACTGGAAATAGAAAAATTTCATTATCATTAGCTTTACATGTTTCAAAAACACAGTATGCTTTTGGAAAAGGCACACAAGGGTTAAAAGTAAAAAATATGTTGATTTATTCAACATTGATTT
The DNA here is from genome assembly GCA_947846245.1 of Cerastoderma edule. Classification (NCBI taxonomy): domain Eukaryota; kingdom Metazoa; phylum Mollusca; class Bivalvia; order Cardiida; family Cardiidae; genus Cerastoderma; species Cerastoderma edule. The sequence continues at coordinate 15,833,943 of OX401412.1, forward strand.
TTTAAGAGCAATTTCCCCTTTTCCCACAATGTTTTCCAAAATTGTCTGCAACAAACTGGTCAAATGTCGTTATTGTTGGGTAATGGGTTAAACCACTTCCATATAAGAGAATTTCTGACTGGTTGAAATTGAAATCAATAGCAGACAATATAATACAGAATTGAAGAAAAAAACAAAACCATCGTAACAAAAAGAGAATGAAACAAACATAAGGAATAATTTATCCTCTTGTTACATTGGTTTCTAAAGACTTCCGAAGCAAAGTGAGGTGTGGGTGACAGTGGCACAGTGGTACAGAACCAGCCTCTATTACTGAGGGTCCCGCATTCGATCCCTGTTAGTGGCAAGGTGAAAATCCTGGGACTAGCACACAAATCGGCACAGATACTGTTTTAATATCTAAGAAGCAGCCATCAAGAGTGAATACACATGTTTCAGGCTTCCTTTACAATGTAAAATAAAATAGGTAAAACTAAACTTAAGAGAAACAGGTTGAATCAATGGAAAGGTTTCCCATATTACACTTTACCTGTTGTTATTAGGTCTTAAGTTTCCTTGTAGAAGTTTGGAAAGAGGAAAGATTCCAATTCCAAACCTAACGTCCTCACGCTCTGCCATGTTTAGTTTGTCACAGCATGAACATGGAGACATGCATCACATTTAATTTTCTATCACATCTTAGTCATATTGACCAAGTTTTATCTCCATCAAACACATCTAGTGGCCAGTTTTTCATATCACTGTATAATTATAAACACTTTCAATACATTGTACATATTAATACATACTTTAATATTTGACCACATATCGCAGAAGATCTACAAATATGCTATGTTTTACTCTGTACCAATACCACACACACTAGACTCTGAGTTTTTTAACCTTTTACCAAACGCCAAATTTTTTACTATCCAAAATTGAAAGAGTTTGCAGACGACAATTCAAAATGTGATGAAATTGAAAAATTGTCTTCTGATGAAGCAGAAAACATTGTGGGCAAAGGAGAAATTGCTCTTTGAGCAATTTCTCCTTTTCCAACAATGTTTTCCACAGTCGTCTGCAACAAACTGCTCAAAAGTCGTTATTGTTTGGCAATGAGTTAAAAATGCAGGGTTGGCTGACATCTGATAAATATTCAACAATCATCACTTGAGATTTGTCATAAAAACAACAACAACAAAAATCAATATTCATTAAAATCTCACCATGTCATCAAACCTGATTTCTGATATTCAACTTATTTATAAAAAAAACAACAAAAAACCCCCCAAAAAAAACAATGACAATGACAGGCAATTTATCACAGTATGATACCCAAGTGTCTTCTGGTGCAAATCACTCAAAACTTGAAAAAGCTTAATGTTGCCCAGAACAACAGATCGAAGAAAGCTAATCAACCAAATGTTTCAAAGACTCAGCAAAAAACGTATCTGGCTTAGTGCAAAATGGTAATAAGTCTAGTAGTAAAAGCGAATGACTTAAAGGTCATATTTCCCGATAAACAAAATTTTCTTTAATTATGGTTTTTGAATAAGGTTATGGTTTCGTTATGACGGAGGTAATGATTTTTTTCTCATACAGAAGGGAAAAATGTTGTTTTTGACTACTTTTATTCACCTTTATCGATTTTTGTGAATGACTTATCTCCCTTGTTATGACGTCATTTGTGCTTCATCTAGTTCTCAGTAACGACGGTGTTTTTGCACAAATTTCGGACATTTTAAGTGTTGAATTGTGTTGTGAGAAATGTAAATTGGATATTGAATATGGTATTTTGACAGGTCTTCTGGTGTTATTCTATTCGTTATTCTGCTTTTGATCGCAGGGATGCGAGTTTCTCCCGTTATCCGACGAACATAAAGCTGCAAAAAGTTTCAATAAGTAAACTGGACCGTGTTTACTTTACAAATAAGCAAAAGATATATTCCCCAAACAAGAACAGTAGGCTGTGTTACTTTCACTTCGAAGACGGCAAGTTTACGCATTGTTAGGCGTTTCCAGAGAATTGATTTTATTGATCTTTAAACGATCGGACTCAATTCAAAGTAAATTATACAGATGAAGACGCTTCAAATTCATTCTACTTATTGAGTAACCGTTATATTTCCCTTATTTGAAACACACCGACAACATTCACTTTACCTTGATGTATTTGGTTTCAAGACTGTCAATGCAAACCAGACAAAGCTAATCTCACTTTCAAACACCAATCAAGCAATAAAGCACACAATCATGTGTCAAGACATTGGTGTGACGCGCGAATGTGTACATTGTATTTCGGAATGACCCCAAATATCTATCAAAAGTCGTTGGTTTATTTCCCAATGTAGGCTACCAAGTTGCTAATGATAATTTACGCCTGAAGTCCTTTTGTTACGCTGTTTCCCACATGATCTCAGGTAAAGGAAACTATTTTTCAAAATTAACGTTGTGGTGAACTGATGTTCGTGATTAAAACAATTCCTAACTGTTAGTTTGGGGTGTTAGAGCCTCGTGTAGTCTTGATAGATCTTTATATAGAATTTGCACTGTGTAAATGTAGATGAATTCAAGAAAAGGATAAATCACGTTGATTACACCTTTTTTGAAAGTTAATTTCCTTGAATGACTCTCTTACTCGCCAAGCTAGTTTTGTTTGGAACAGATTAACTATGCTACATACCTAGTTAGGGACACTTAATCATGCTGCTTTACGATTATATTACGTAAGAATTCAAAGGGTTGCAAGAATATGTTAATTTCATCATCCAACATCATAAGTTATTGTATTGCCATGGCTTTGGGTTTTAAACGCTTAAATGCATCTTGTTCTTATTTGCAAAACTTAATTGTTTTATGTTTTAACATAATCGTAGAAACGTTGCCATTGTACATAAATGAGACAAAATGAAAAATGTACGTTGATTGCTATGATAACAAACCGATTAAAACAAGCAAGTTTCTTTTATCTGCCGTTGTCTTTGAATGAAAATTCAAAATAATGAATATTTGATATCCGCAAACTGTCTCTGAACTCATCAACGCAAATGATAATGGGTTCGATCTTAACTTAAGCGTCTGCTTTTCGGAATTATTTAAATCACACACCTCATTTTTTTGCCATTGGTAATATTGTTTTAAATGACGTATGTCACACTGAAATGCAGGTGTTCAAACATGATTATTACAAATTTATATTGATAATTTAGTAATAAGATCACTAAATATATAATTTACACATATAATCTCTTTGTTTACAATTTAATTGATTATTGTCAGTTTACCTCACATACAAAGGGTCAATCAACAAACATCGAACATTACAAGAATTAAGGGTCGTGATGCAAATTAACACCAATCTGCCACATTTGCACAGTATGTTTCAAGTCTCAAGTCCTTTATTGTTTAGGCAAAAGATAGCCTCTAGCGTTAATCTCTTAAATATCTCTGTTGTTAATTAACAGGTCTGACACGTTCTGCTATTCCAGACATGAAATAATAAGCGGCAAATCTCACACTTTCAATGTGCGGCAATTAAAATTATCTAAATAATCCATTGTTAAGATATAACCAATTAAGACCAAACTCTCACAGGATGTTTGGATTGATAAGGTGTCAGGACATATTTATCTGTCAATGTGACTTACGTCTGATACTTTTTCGTTATGATATTCAAAGAAGTGAACAAGTTGTCTTTTCTATTAGAATAGTTTGACACTTCAATAAGTATATGATAATCAGTATTCACCAAAACGGTATTAACTCTATGTTTTCAACAAACAAACGTTTTAGCTGTTAATTATTAAACCTGTCCGAAAATTAAATCCTCAATATATCAAGGCTACTTACACGAGAGAAAACGAACATAAATGTAAAGTGAATATGAAGAACAATTCTTATGTCAAAACAGTTGATCTAGAAAGACGACATCGGAATCAATTTCGAAATCATTGACCTCTTATTGGGGGTGGAGTTACTGGAAAGTTGCCGGATGATTTTAACAAACACTCTTGAATGTGCCAGTGTTTGGTTTTGGAATTTGGATGTGTGGTGAAAATGTGAGTTAAAGGATAACCTTCGTATCACAAGTAAGTTGATGTGCGGTGAAAATGTGAGTTAAAGGATAACCTTCGTATCACAAGTAAGTTGGGTTATAATACGGTTTGTTTGTTCGCAAATTATGATCTTCTCCTGTTTCATTTCATGTTTTGATAAGACAATGCAGGGTGAATTTGACAGTTAATACTTATACGATGTACGGTTTTAAGACAATTCGTTTATTCAGATCTATGTCTTTGTTTACTACTCAATTAAAACCTTAATGCTAATACACGATCATTGACGAAAAAAAACTCGTGTTTTTTTTTTTCAACAAATGTTAATAAAAATAGCTGTTTTCACAAATATCGTCAAAATTTCAAGCCGATTCTTACATATGAAAACATTTATAAATCCTTTCAAATTTACGCGTTACGTCATTTACTTTTTTTTTTCCGAAGAATATTCTTATAATATGAAACAAATTCAATAAAGAAAATGCACTGTCAATCCAAAATTTGACTTAAGGATTGCTATTTCGAGGAAAAATCGTCCCAATTTCAAGCCGTTCCTTTCATATGAACGCATTGACATATCCTTGTAAATTCACGCGTTAAGTCACTAATTTATTTTTTTCAAATGGATATTCTTATAATATGAAAAATATTAAGTATAGAAAATTCACTGTCAATCCAAACAATGACTTATGAATCATTTATTTCAAGGAAAATCGTCCAAATTTCAAGCCGTTCCTTTCATATGAACAGGTTTACGCAATGACAAATCCATGCAAATTCACGGGTTAACGTATTAATTTATCTTTTTTCAAATTGATATTCTTATAAAATGAATCATATTCAATAAAGAAAATGCGCTGTCAATCCAAACAATGACTTTAGGATCGTTTATTTGAAGAAAAACACCAATTCTAACCAGAGATCGCTCTTCACGCCCTTTACATGGTGCATTCAGTGGATCACGAGTGACGTCATAGCAAAGGAAAGTAAGTCATACGAACTTTTATTAATCGGTGCGCTATGACGGTGATTTATGACGTAATGCGTTATGCTAAAATGTTGCAAATAATTTCAATGTGATTCTTTTACTTCATATTTTAATTTTATGAAATAAACCCAACCTGTACATATGACCTTTAAAACAATATTGCATTAAGCCATCAGTATCGTGATAAAACACAATAATCTCCTCACATCAAAGTCACACAGTCATTATCCAATCAATGCCATCCATAGTTGATACAATCTAACCTGTAGCTATCCCAGACTATGATACAGACTGTTTTACCCATTATCAAACAATAAAGACTTTTGACCAGTGTGTTGCATACGACTCTGGAAAACATTGTGGTAAAAGGAGAAATTGCTCACTATGAGCAATTTCCCCTTTTCCCACAATGTTTTCTTCCCTATCAGAAGATTATTTTTCAATTTCGTCACATTTTGAAATGTCGCCTGCAAACTCTTTCAATTTGGGACAGTCGAAAATTTGACGTTTGGGAAAGACTTAAAACAATATTGCACTTAGCCATCACTATCGTGATAAAACACAATAATCTTATCGCATCAAATTCACACAGTCGTTATCCAATCAATGCCATCCATATTTGATACAATCTAACATCGCTATCCAAGATTATGATACACACTGTTTAACCCTTTTCCAAACAATAACGACTTTTGACGACTTTGTTGCAGACGACTTTAGAAAACATTGCGGGAAAAGGAGAAATTTCTCGTAACGAGCAATTTTTCCTTTTCCCACAAGGTTTTCTGCTCTTTCTGAAGAATATTGTTCAATTTCATCACATTTTGAAATGCCGTCTGCAAACTCTTTCAATTTGTTGTTTGGGAAAGGGTTAAGATCAATGAAGCAAGTTTGACCCATTGTAATGGTATTTTGTACCTGATGTTAATGGAAAGCATGATAGAATATACACAGCGCCTTAATTATTTTCAAAGAAGAAATGATATTGTTCCGCATGAGATTATACCAATTAAGTTCACAATGTTTCTTTAGCATCAATATTAATTCGTAACATATGCTTTTGTATATTATCTCCTTTAAATACATTACATTTATTTTTGTAAACGAAAGGGTTTCCAGTTTACTTTTCACAAGACTGTGAAAAAATGAATATAGACGGTATTAGAGTAATAATGATTATATGTATGAAAAAGAAGTAATTGCATATTGCATTCTGTTCCCTAACAAAGATTGACCGATTCTTCTGACTTAAAATGGGATTCTTTTTGTTTCTTATCATGTAACACTCATCATTGTGATATAATACTTATGAAAAAGGCAAGAGAAGAAATGTTATAGTTTACAAAGTGTTTATTGGATATCAATTCAAGTAGCTAAAATCAACAACATATCATATAAATGTGAATTCAAAGCCTATTCAACGACTTATTTAAACAGAGTATTATAGCTTTTCCTCTTCTTTAGATCACAATAGACCCAATACCACAAGACTGAAACCAGTCCTAGCATAAGAGCAATTGGCAGCTGTGAATCCCGCAATAAAGTTTTCCTTTTAAAAATGGTATGAATCCAATGTGACAAGAAGAGAACTTCCGTTGTAGTAACTTATTTTTACAAAATGACATTTTGAGGTATCTGCTTCACAGAAAAAACAAACCCTTAAACTTTAAAGCTGATGATTTTTCATGCACTGGAATGACAGAAATATTTGCTAAATATTTAATTCTTGTTCAGATCCATAATTACCCATGAATTATTCATTTGAGTTCAATGAAGAATTAAAGAACAGAGCCCATACAGCACATTAATAGCCTTTATTTACCTTTAAAGACTTCCAATAGGCGGGGGACATTGATCTAAAACAACCTTTTGTTAAAGTAATTTTTGAAAGTATTTTGTCATTTTCACTTTATTTACCTAGCAGTTATACCTTTGGATTATTAAAAGTTTCATGAGCAGAACATAATTGAAGAAGAAAGAAACCTAGAATTATTGATGTTTTATGAATCAGCCAGAAGACTACCTCAAATGGAAATTCAAATTTGCGTCTACAGTAAATTAAACCTTTGTGGAGAGGGGCCATGTGATTTCAAGTCAAGTCTGTGCAATAATTTTACTGAATATTACGAAACGAAATTTGATTTTTCTGTCTATCAAATTGATTTTGCCATGAAACCTAAAGGAGGTGGAAAAGGTTGACACTAATACTTGTTATCCCAGCTTTTAGAAAATCGCAGCAGAATTATAACTTCAATAAAGTGCTTCTCTTATGAAAAAAGGACAAGCTAATAACCCCAAAATTATTCAGTTTCCAAGACTGTCAATGGACATTCAAAAGCGGCTTGTCACAAAAGCTTATCAGACAAGATTAGGGAAGAGATTTTCAATTTTTATAAACTTGGGATCATTTTAGTGAACAATATTGACATAGTTTGATAAAGAAACAGTTGTTAGTGTAAGTATTGATGAATTTAAGTAGCAGGGCTTTGAGACTGTGAGAGCAGAGCTCATTAAAGAGATGTCATCTTAGGAAAGCAACATTTTACGTAATGTTTGCTTTTATATAACCGCTGCAGAATGCTTAAGAAAATGTGGTAAATAATGAAATTTATATACATAACTATTTTTATGACAGCCTTTTAATCATAACTTTATTTAAAGACTTTTCTAAAATCAATGTGTTTTGGAAGTATAATTTCATGTGCTTGTAGTTATATTTACTGAAATATGTTTTTACAATACTTCATATTCACTAGTAATCTACAAATGCAGAAGACTTTCAAAGAAATGATTATAACAAAAGAAAATAATACTCTAAACAAGCAATTTCCCATTTTTATTAGAATGTTTCATACCTAATATCATATAGACACATTTTTCATTCCAATTTATGCCATCGGCTATTGCGCTGAATTTGGACATGTCCCAAATCACATAACTTGAACAAGGACCTTGACTCACAAACATAACAGACTTGGGATTAACCTTACATATCAAACAATTTCAGTATTTTATGGTTTTGCTACTGACAACTTATGAAATCATATATTTTGGACAAAATGAAATGAGCTTGTACAAGCATTGATTTTCAAATACATTCTATCCTTTTCAAAGAACAGTTGTTCAGGTGTAATCGAACATCATAATTAGCTCTAAATGGTTTAGAAAATGTAAGTTTTGAGTGGATGAAGTCATAACAAAAGTTAAGTGCAATTGTAGTATGTGTTTCACATTAGTGAAATTCTTACTATAGTCTTGCAATAAACCTTTCAAATATTCTTACGATAAATGTTGAACAACACAATTGACGACAATCCAAGAAACATAAAACATGCATCTAGCTATTCTAAATGTGTGATATAGATACTAAGTTAAAATTTGAATATAAGGAAACCTTTCAATTGGAAATATCATTCAGTGTTGTGATGACTTTTCACCTTTGGTCAATACTGTGACAAAAATAAGAATTCCCTAATAGAACTAAATTCTGTTTTTAAAAAATATATCTAAGAAAAATAACAAGCAAATTCCAGTAAGGTTTGTCCAGGTTGTCAAGTCTATCTGTTAACTATCATCATCATTAAAAAAAGTGGAACTGAATCACTGTGTCACAATTTATTTGTCGATTACAGTCCAATTTCCAAGTCCAAATTATTTGTCTAACACTGCCAACACTATCCACTTGTTTCAAAATGTCAATTGGCTGTATATTATTGAGGAGGTCTACTTCACGATTTATTCACTTTCCAATATTTGGATTTTATCATTTATAAAGGACCTAGATAACCCAAATCACCACAAATAGAGACCACCCTTTCTCATCTATTCCATCTATGATATTGCCAGCAGAGTATGACTTAAATCTGAGAATACTGGGTAATTTTCTAAAGATAGATTTTTGTGTCGTCTGCTTTCCAAAACCTTAGATATCTGCTTAGTTTTGAAGAAGGAAAGAAACCCAGAGTAGCAAACAGGTTAGATAACAGGCCAGCCCCCAATTTAAATGGTGGCTGGCTTGATATCATGTTTGCATAATAAAGCATCAAGTTAGTTCCAGCACTAGCCTGTATAATGTTTAAAATGATTAAAATTTAAATAAGAACAAAAAACGAAACTCAAATTTTCGTCAGTTTTCCCCAAACAAACTATTTCAAACACACAATAGAACGTTCAATCCTCTTTTTTTCATGACGATTTCTCCTTCACATGACTATGAAAATGTCATTTTTCAAACAAAACAATCGTTGTTTGCAGGTATGCGCAATTCTACATTCCTTATTGGGTCATCATAGGTTAAAATAAATCATAAAAGAAAATTAACAAATAAGAAGAAATAATCTAATCTTCTTCCTCTTTCAAAATTCTTTTGAATTAAAAACATTATTCAACTTTTCACAAGCAACACACAATGTAAATCCAACATGAGTCAATTAAACACACAGTGTTTTGACTCTAAATTTATCCTATTTTAGAATAGCAATGTCATTCCAACCCAAGTTAACCCACTGCATTGTTTAACCCTTTCCCAAACGCAAATTTTTTCGACTATCCCAATTTGGAAGAGTTTGCAGACAACATTTCAAAATGTGAATAAATTGAAAAATAATCATCTGATAAGGCAGAAAACATTGTGGGAAAAGGAGAAATCGCTTGGTAATGGCAATTTCTCCTTTTCCCACAAAGTTTCCCTGTGAGTTGTCTGCAACAAAGTGGTTAAATGTCGTAAATGTTTGGTAATGGGTTAATCATAGAAGACATCAGGGTCAAGGTATTCCAATGCCTGAGGGGTAGAGCGGCATGCAGGAATCATACTGATAATACAAATACTTTATGAGAACGGAGGAACTAACCCTGCTATGGCAAGTGCTTCACATTTGTGCAGGATCGACTTACTATTAGTCGTACATTGAGCTCTCATACTATTTTCTTGCATTTTCCATGCAAACATCTCTGAAATAACACAAGTGTCATCCCCACTGCATATAAATTACACTATTCCCTCATATACAATTTATTTCATTCAAATTGGATGCATCTGCAAAAAATCACAATAATGGTATTGAAAATCCATTTTTTGTAACACTGGGTAGAAATTAGGGGGAAACCTGTATGATGAATTACTGATAATGAACAATTTTGCCTGTTGTCACAAGATTTCTCAATATAATGTAGGTACCATCTTAAATATATATTGGTGAAGCCCTAATGTCATTTCAATTTGATACTATCTTGTATGCTTGTAAAATTTGTATTCGTCTCCTTTAAGCGATAAATATTTCCAAAACCAATAGCATTGATTGTTAAATGAAGGTAATTCTTGCAACTATTATTCCTTTATTTTAAAATAGATGTATGTAGTATGTCACTCAACAGTATATCCACATTTTCTCACAGGAAATAATTACAAATACAAAAATAACTATAATCTTTTAATAAATGAGTAAGCACGATATCTTGATAAGACAGATACTATATGTATAACAGTTAATGACCCTTTATTACACATTGGATGTTATAGAGTATTAAAGATGTTTAATTAGAGGTGGAATTTAAGATACTTAAAATTATCAGCAAATGGAATATCTTTGATTTTATAGACAATAATTATGAGGATATCATTTTGACAAAAAATAAAAATTCTAAACAAAATAATAATTGTTTACAAGCTTATGATGTATTCTTTAAAGGTCATATGTACAGGTTGGGTTTATTTCATAAAATTAAAATATGAAGTAAAAGAATTACATTGAAATTATTTGCAACATTTTAGCATAACGCATTATGTCATAAATCACCGTCATACTGCATCGATTGATAAAAGTTCATATGACTTAATTCCCTTTGCTGTGACGTCACTCATGATCCACTGAATGCGCCATGTAAAGGGCGTGAAGAGCGATCGCTGGTTAGAATTGGTGTTTTTCTTCAAATAAACGATCCTAAAGTCATTGTTTGGATTGACAGCGCATTTTCTTTATTGAATATGATTCATATTATAAGAATATCAATTTGAAAAAAGATAAATTAATAACTTAACCCGTGAATTTGCATGGATTTGTCATTGCGTAAACCTGTTCATATGAAAGGAACGGCTTGAAATTGGGACGATTTTCCTCGAAATAGCAATCCTTTAGTCAATGTTTGGATTGACAGTGCATTTTCTTTATTGAATATGTTTCATATTATAAGAATATTCTTCTGAAAAAAAAAGTAAGTGACGTAACGCGTAAATTTGAAAGGATTTGTAAATGTTTTCATATGTAAGAATCGGCTTGAAATTTTGACGATATTTGTGAAAACAGCTATTTTTATTAATATTTGTTGAAAAAAAACACGAAGTACTTTTTCGTCAATGATCGTGTATTAGCATTAAGGTTTTAATTGAGTAGTAAACAAAGACATAGATCTGAATAAACGAATTGTCTTAAAACCGTTCATCGTATAACTATAAACTGTCAAATTCACCCTGCATTGTCTTATCAATACATGAAATGAAACGGGAGAAGCTCATAAATTGCCAACAAACATACGTATTATAACCCAACTTACTTGTGATACGAAGGTTATCCTTTAACTCACATTTTCACCACACATCAACTTACTTGTGATACGAAGGTTAACCTTTAACTCACATTTTCACCACACATCCAAATTTCAAAACTAAACACTGGCACATTCAAGAGTATTTGTTAAAATCATTCGGCAACTTTCCAGTAACTCCACCCCCAGTAAGAGGTCTTTGATTTCGAAATTGATTCCGATGTCGTCTTACTAGATCAACTGTTTTGACTTAAGAATTGTTCTTCATATTCACTTTACGTTTATGTTCGTTTTCTCTCGTGTAAGTAGCCTTGATATATTGAGCATTTAATTTTCGGAAAGGTTTAATAATTTACAGCTAAAACAAAAAAATCGTCATAGTTTGTTTTACTAACAACCTTAAATAAACATATTTGAATTTATTTTTTATGATTTTGGAATTTAAATATCAATTTGACAAAACTTGATTTTAATGTTAAAACGTTTTTTGGTGAAAACATAGAGTTATTACCGTTTTGGTGAATACTGATTATCATATACTTATTGAAGTGTCAAACTATTCTAATAGAAAAGACAATATGTTCACTTCTTTGAATATCATAACGACAAAGTATCAGACGTAAGTCTCATTGAGAGATAAATATGTCCTGACACCTTATCAATCCAAACATCCTGTGAGAGTTTGGTCTTAATTGGTTATAGCTTAACAATGGATTTTTTAGCAAAATTTAATTGCCGCGCATTGAAAGTGTGAGATTTGCCGCTTGTTATTTCATGTCTGGAATAGTAAAACGTGTCAGACCTGTTAATTAACAACAGAGATATTTAAGAGATTAACGCCAGAGGGTATCTTTCGCCTAAACAATAAAGGACTTGAGACTTGAAACATACTGTGCATATGTGGCAGATTGGTGTTAATTTGCATCACGACCCTTAATCCTTGTAATGTCCGATGTTTGTTGATTGACCCTTTGTATGTGAGGTAAACTGACAATAATCAATTAAATTGTAAACAAAGAGATTATGTTCAAATGTGTAAATTATATATTTAGTGATCTTATTACTAAATTATCAATATAAATTTGTAATAATCATGTTTGAACACCTGCATTTCAGTGTGACATACGTCAATTAAACCAATATTACCAATGGCAAAAAAATGAGGTGTGTGATTTAAATAATTCCGAAAAGCAGACGCTTAAGTTAAGATCGAACCCATTATCATTTGTGTTGATGAGTTCAGAGACAGTTCGCGGATATCAAATATTCATTATTTTGAATTCTCATTCAAAGACAACAGCAGATAACAGAAACTTGCTTGTTTTAATTGGTTTGTTATCATAGCAATCAACGTACATTTTTCATTTTGTCTCATTTATGTACAATGGCAACGTTTCTACGATTATGATAAAACATAAAACAAGTTTTGCAAATAAGAACAAGATGCATTTAAGCGTTTAAAACCCAAAGACATGGCAATACAATGACTTATGATGTTGGATGAAATTATCGTATTCTTGCAACCCTTTGAATTCTTACGTAATATAATCGTAAAGCAGCCTAATTAAGTATTCCTAACTAAGTATGTAGCATAGTTAATCTGTTCCAAACAAAACTAGCTTTGCGAGTAAGAGAGTCATTCAAGGAAATTAACTTTCAAAAAAGGTGTAATCCACGTGATTTATCCTTTTCTTGAATTTATCTACATTTACACAGTGCAAATTCTATATAAAGATCTAGCAAGACTACACGAGGCTCTAACACCCCAAACTAACAGTCAGGAATTGTTTTAATCACGAACATCAGTTCACCACATCGTTAATTTTGAAAAATATTTTCCTTTACCTGAGATCATGTGGGAAACAGCGTAACAAAAGGACTTCAAGCTTAAATTATCATTAGCAACTTGGTACATTGGGTAATAAAACAACGACTTTTGATAGATATTTGGGGTCATTCCGAAATACAATGTACACATTCGCTGTACACCAATGTCTTGACACATGATTGTATGCTTTATCGCTTGATTGGTGTTTGAAAGTGAAATTAGCTTTGTCTGGTTTGCATTGACAGTCTTGAAACCAATACATCAAGGTAAAGTGAATGTTGTCGGTGTGTTTCAAATAAGGGAAATATAACAGTTACTCAATAAGTAGAATGAATTTGAAGCGTCTTCACCTGTATAAATTACTTTGAATTGAGTCCGATCATTTAAAGATCAATAAAATCAATTCTCTGGAAACGCCTAACAATGCGTAAACTTGCCGTCTTCGAAGTGAAAGTAACACAGCCTACTGTTCTTGTTTGGGGAAGATATCTTTTGCTTATTTGTAAAGTAAACACGGTCCAGTTTACTTATCGAAACTTTTTGCAGCTTTTATGTTCGCCTGAAAACGGGAGAAATTCACATTACTGCGACCAAAAGCAGAATAACACCAGAAGACCTGTCAAAATACCATATTCAATATTCAATTTATGTTTCCCAAAACACAATTCAACACTTAAAATGTCCGAAATTTGTGCAAAAACACCGTCGTTACTGAGAACTAGATTCTTCTTACTGATAGTTCATATGACTATGAAGCACAAATGACATCACAACAAGGGAGATAAGTCATTCACAAAAATCGATAAAGGTGAATAAAAGTAGTCAAAAACAACATTTTTCGCTTCTGTATCAGAAAAAAATCATTACCTACGTCATAACGAAACCATAACCTAATTCAAAAACCATAATTAAAGAAAATTTTGTTTATCGGGAAATATGACCTTTAACAACTTTTATTGTGTCATGACTTGAAACACGAATCACCTTGAAAAAGAAGGAGACTGTTTTTAACAGATTCCTCTTTTTAAAAGGTCTTTATTCAAATCAAGAGAAAGAATTACATTTCTTTCTCACTTTAGAATTTATAACTCAAATCAAGAGGAAGAGTTGCATTTCTTTAACACTTTACAATCAACATCAGTTGTGAACTTGATTTTTAACTTAGCAGCACTCAGCATTGGCTAATTAATAGCCGCTTTCCCTCGTTTATGCACATTTAATAAACAGCTTGATCTTACAGTAGATAACTCAAGAAATAACTATGACAGTGAAGTTATTGATGATTAGAAATTTTTCAAAAAAAATCATATCAAGCAGCCAGAGATAAATTGCTACTGCTCAGGTTTAAAACCAGCATCAGGCATCAACTACAGATTCAAAATATTATATACTGGTAACTATTTACCACATGCAGATGACATTTTGTTTCCTTGAGGCAGACGACTTTAGAAAAAGCTTAGTAAACATTTAAAATAACTTTCAGTTTTGCTGTTGTGATATGTGTTTAGATTGAAAAAGCATTGTGGCAAAAGAAGGAATTGCTTGTGACAAGCAATTCCTTCTTTTGCCACAATGCTTTTTGAAAGTAGTCTACTATAAGATGCAAAAATTAGGTGATTATGTGGTAATTGTTTACTATTGAATCTTGTAGTTGATGGCCGATGCTGATTTAAAACTGGAGCAGTAACAATATAAATCATTTATAAGGGAATGCATGGAAAGAGCATCAATAAAGGATTTTATAAAAAAAAAAAAAGAAACATACTCTTGTAATGTTGAAGATAACTCTGTGACTTTTTTATCCTTTTTGTAATCCTCGGGTACAATAAGTTCAAATTTTCTGATATACATTTTTTTTCACTCACAATTCCATTCTTACAGGTCAGTATGTCAAATTCAAACTTTTCTGACTTATGAAAAGATTAACTCACATTTGAAACCCTCACATAAATAACCCTTTCCATTATAAAACATTTCTGCAACAAATTATGTAGAAAGAAAGTCAAACAAAATACCTAAAGTTTTAATGACCGACCTATTACTATATTCCACCATGACTCAAAATGTACTTATATAAGTAAATTGTAAAAGAATGGAGACAAAAAAGGAAAAGTTTATGCATTTAGTCATCTTCAAAGGTTCAAAGCTCAACTCAGCTTAACTACATGTATCAGCATGGTTTCTCTTTGATAAAGAAATCAGTCCCATTTCGACATATAATTACAGAATCAGCACAAGACTATTGAGTTGGAATCAGAGTTGAGCATGATAATAGTTTATTAGTCTACCGTGTAATCTCTTATTTCTTATTCATTCATTTCAGCACACTTGTTGCAGAAGATTTGAGCAAACCTTTCTTGTGGAACGAACAGCCTCTGATGATGATATAGTATTTACTTCCTCCATTACATGAAGATTTATTGCTGTTAGCAAAGCATTTATTTCCTCTTCTGTACTGTTTCTTCTGTACGGTTCTTTACCATAGAAATCTTGTGTATAATTCTATTTTCAATAATATGCTACTTTGATCATCATGAAAGCTTTTTCCTCAAAACAACACTTCAATTCGATTCTTATATCACAATATGTATGACGGTTTCATAAGAATCAGTTTGAGACTTGTTTTAACAAGGGTAGACAGGTAAAGATTAATGAACACAGCTATAATGAGCAGGATTATCCTTCTGAGTTATATAACAGGTAAAGGTAATGGCTTTTCACCTTTCAAGATTAGTAACACTGATAATCATGAGGCTAATACCATTATGGGGGAGAATCACATGACCATGCAATGTTAACAATCTTATGTCTGAACAAGATGGCTGCTCTCAGGTATTTTTGCTTTTTTCAACTATTTTTCCCAATGATGGCCAAATTGTGTTCCCCCCCATGAGTTGACCATAAATTTGTGGTTCTGGTGGTATAGGATAACCCGTTTTGGAGGTATATGACAACCCATACTTTATAACGGTGTTATTTGAAACTTTCGTCAGAGAAGCTGCAGTCGCAAGGCATGCATATCCAAAACAGTCTGTCTTTGAATGCAATTTCTCTGCCGAGTGTTAGACATAACCTGTTGTAAAGCACGGGTTGGGGGAGAATCACATGACCAATGTTTACGACCTTATGTCCGAACAAGATGGCTGCTCCTGGATATTTTTGCTTTTTTCACCTTCGTTTGCCAATGATAGCCACATAGTGTCCTCCCTCCCAATAGTTGACATAAGACTTAAAGTTCTGGTGGTATATGATAACCTATGCTGTATAACAGTGTTTCATCTAACACTCAGCAGAGAAATTGCATTCAAAGACAGACTGTTTTGGACATGCTCACCTGTCAACTGCGATTTCTCTGCCGAGTGTTAGAGATTACGCCATTATAAAGCATGGATTATCATATGCTACCAGAACAGAAAAGTTAATGGTCAACTCATGTGGGGTACACAATGTTGCTTTCATTGACAAAAGTAGGTGAAAAAAGCTAAAATACCTGAAACACAGCCATCTTATTTGGACATAAGATCTTAAACATTGGTCACATGATATCCCAGTCTGATACCTATTATCTGCTATTGCTTCCATTCTGATGTCACAAAATGTATCAAGGGTAATAGCATCAAGGGAAAAAATGTTAAAAAAGGTGTTAAATATGAGATACTTCCTGTATTTGCAAATGCATTTAAAAATCGTGAGCAGATAAATAATCAATATTGTCCATATCAGTATATCAATGAAAGTCTAAAAAAATAGGTGAGAATCATTGTGCCAATCCCTAAATATCAAAATAGGTACCTAGTTCAAATTCAAAGCAACAGCATTTTTTTATGATATTTTATGGTGGAAACTGCTGTGACAAAATGAGAAAGAGCCCTTACCAATAAGGAGCAAACTTTTTTTTTGTCACATTGGTTTCTAATGTAACGTGTTACAGATGTGCCAAGTAAGATAGTATGAAGGAGTATTAACCCTTATAGTGCTGGAAATTCATGCTAATGCAAACTGGTTAGATTCAGGCCAACCTTCAAGTAAATAGGCGATTGGCCTGTGATCTAACCTGTTTGCTTATCAGAGGATCTTTCCTCATAAAAAATGAGCAGATATTTAAGGTTTGGGAAAGCAGATGACACAAAAATCTATTTTCAGAAAATTACCCAGCATTTTAAGGGTTGATTTAGTTAACAGTAATATCTCCTAGTGCAATGTATTGAAATCTAAAGGATAACCTATGAATAGACAACTCATGTAACATTACATAAATATTTAAGTGTGAGTGATGTCCCTTTATTAGATTTCCCCTGTTTGAATTAACCCTTATTCTATTATACTATATTTTAGCACATCTTCTAAAGAAGTCTCGACAGAAACCACTGTGTCAAATTGTTATCAATGAGCCTTTCATCCTTTCGTCACCATTGTTTTAATATATTAACATCATCATCAAAATAAATACTGATTTGGTCTCTTTTTAGACATTTTCAGACATAATTATGCTGTTTTTTTTTTAATCCTTTACCAAACGCCAAATATTCAACTGTCCCAAATTAAAGGAGTTTGCAGACAACATTTCGAAATGTGATGAAATTGAAAAACAATCTTCTGACAAGTCAGAAAACATTGTAGGAGAAGGAGAAATTGCTCATTAAGAGCAATTACTCCTTTTCCCACAATGTTTTCCAGAGTCGTCTGCAACAAACTGGTCAAATGTCATTATTGTTTGGTAATGGGTTAATATGGACAAGCAAATGAAATATAAGGAATGGCTTGATTAGACACAAGAAGGGAATTTGAATTCATGATGAAAGTGAAAAGATAAATAAATGGACATCTGCATAAGTGATCAATAGAAATTGAAATTGTTGTGACAAGATGAGTATTTTTGAATTATTAACACATTTTACCCATTCTCACATTGTTCTCAAATGCTATATGCAGTTAGGTTGAATAAAATTTTCCAACATGCAGAGAAATTTAACTATTTATTTCATTATCAATGACGTATTCTGATATTCCAATCGGAGATTTGCTTGAAATCCAAAGACACTGTTATCTTATCTGTATGATATAATAACCACCATAATCTAGTTGGCAATCAGAAAAACACAGATGAAAAGAAACAATGCTCATCAATGCTCATCACAAGCAAGTTCTATGTTTATGATACCTTTTACACAAATGTGTGTTATATAGAGAAGTAAATATGAAAATGAAATATGGTTAATTTAAGTACTATAAATATCAAAAGTCTTACCTAACTAATACAGTAGCGCCCCGTGTAATGGGTAGATGGGTTTTGGGTCGTCTGGGTCGGAACACTTGTTTTTTATGATCCTTTCCTTTCAAGTCATTTGTGACCAATTTTGGTTTAATTTCAGTTTCCACCTCCTTTTCCTTCCCATTGTTTCCACGGAGACAAAAATCCACCTCCGTTTTACATCTGTACATATTCATTTTCACGCTTTAATTTACATGTCACTTTATCTCAAGTGAATAGTTATCTTCCTTTTGAAACACACACACACCATAATCATCTCCCTTCTGTCTAAACTGCTTCATCCTTTATTTTTCAGAGTCATTTCAATGTAAGAGTTCAAACATACAGACAAAGTCCCGGTAAATAAACACATTTTTGTATGGTAGTAATCAATTGTGTTTTTTCCACTGAATCATCACAAACACAACTAGGCATGCAGAAACATCATATTCCAAATCAAAGGTTCAATGAAAGACTTAAGCAAGTCCATCACTATAGTCTTGCACCGAGATAGTACTCACTTTCTGTCTTTATTAAATCTGTTATCCATTCTATAACCCAGAATCAAATTATTTTCAACCCTTCCACTGACCTCATACTTATGCAAACAGGTAAGATCCAGGCCAGCCGCCAAGTAAATTGGCAGCTGGCCTGTGATCTAACCTGTTTGCTTCTCTGAGTAGCTTTCCTCATCAAAGCTCTTCTGCTCTGAAGACATGACAAGAGTAAAATGAATGAACTCACTGTTGATCTATTTGATGTGATCAATCAAGAAACCATTGTGACACAAGAGATGGTGCCCATCATAAATAAATACTTATCAATCTCAAGATGTAATTGTCTTTTCCATCTTTTCCATCCTAATTTGTTATTTCTTGGTTCAGTAACAGAATTCCATGATTATAAAGTTAAAGGCCAAAGATTGTTAAAAAGTAAAAATCAGGATTAGACAATGCAGTCTTTAACCAATTACCAAACAATAATGTCATTTGACCAGTTTGTTGCAGATGAATCTGGAAAACATTGTGGGAAAAAGAGAAAATGCTCATCATTAAGAGCAATTTCTCCTTTTCCCACAATGTTTTCTGCCCCATCAGCAGATTATTTTTGCAAATTCATCGCATTTTGAAATGTTGTCTGCAAACTCTTTCAATTTGGGACAGTCAAATATTTGGCATTTGGTAAAGGGTTAAAACAGTACTGTCAGAAGAGAAAAGCTTATTGAAATAGCAAATTACCAAGTTACAAGAGATGTAAATCAATTCCACTTACATGAATTCTGCAACTTAATCTGAGATGGAAGAATTTACATTATGCTTAAAGGCACATTTTTGAAAAAACTTTTAATAGTTTTAAAAGACAAACAAGAATGGAAGTGAGTAAACGAATTTCACATCCAATGGTCAGTTGATAATATCCACAGTATGTTTGTAATCCAATACTAACATGGAAATTCAGATCAAGCTTTCAGATCTTTTATATCACTTCACAAAAGATGAACATAAGGATGGATTAGGTTTGACCCATGATCCAATATACATGTTTGATCATTTTCCTTGTAGGTATGACAAACAAAAATTCAAAAGCAAGCACTTCCAATATCATAGACTCACTGTAACAAAGATGCATTAGAAACTATTGGAAAGCTGCAATTGCTTGGGAAAAACAGTTTCTTCCATTTTCGCTTTACTTTCTAGTTGATATCAAAAAGAGAATAAAAGACTTTTAACACATTTCAAAAATAGATAACCATTAAATATGCATAAAAGAAGAACTTTAAGACGGTAGTTACATATATCTTTACACCTTACAAAGCATTGTAGTTGATAGCAATTGCAAGTATCTGTACTTCTTCCCATTGCAATACTTCGGAAACAAGGGAGTATTTATAAATAGAGAATAAATCCATTTCATATCATTAGAATTGTTAATCAAATAAAAGACAGTTTTATAAGCAGTCTTCTGAAGGTAAGTTAAAATGAAGATTTATCGTATAAAATAATAATTGTGAGACCACTATACAACTAATGAAGTCATAGTCACTATCATTTTGTCATGATGTTTTCTATCCTAATATAACTAAAACATCTATTCTCATAATCTACATTTTGTCAACCCTTGAGATCTGAATTAGGACTTAACAAGGAATTCCATATTGTATAATGTGTTCATCACAAGACTATCATACTTTAATGATTCTGTCATACTAGATTTTTGGACTGCTTCAAATTGAAAGCAAACAGCAGATGACACATAAAATGCATGGTAAATTAAGAAATTCTTGATCTAAATTTGGCCGAAACTATTCTGACGAAAAAGGAGGAATTCCTCCTCTATTGTCACAATGGTTTCTTCCCAATTTAACAAAATTAACAAATTAAGACAATTGTATCAAGCAATTCCTCCTCTTTTGTCACACTGGTTTCTTGATTGAGTCATCTGCTACAAGTGAGTTCAAACACACAGATTCTATATGAAGGTAAGGTCAACCTAGATACCCTATCAGTGTACAGGTATTCCATTGTAGTACTGCTTACGTCTGTGATTAATGGAACAAATTTAACGATAATCAACCTTTCCTCATTATTTGATGTATTTTTTCACTGAATTGATATTTCAAGGAGTTACCCTTATTTTTGTTTGAAAGCAAACTCTCAAAATAATGATTGTGTTCTAATTAGATACAAAAAAATATTTTTTTGTTTGTATGGGTTTTAATGCAGTTTCATCAGTATTTCAAATATAGTACAGCTTTCCTGGATTTCCTTAGTACTAGCTAGAGAACTGGAGTATTTTGCAAAATGAAGAACATTCCCAAGAAAAATCCACTGTGCCTCTGGTGAGGATTTAACCTGGAACCTCTGTGTCATAAGTCCTACACACCTCAACCACTGATGAGCAACTCAGGGCTCTCTCAACATGATCAATGAACCAAGTAATTTCTACAAGTCAAATCATCTGTGATGGTACTTCAATTGTTTATTCATCACATTAACCATGTAAAATCAACTATTTCAGGAATAAACTAAATTTCAACATTAAGTAAGATTTATCAAGGACACAGTTTACCTGTTCATGCTTTGTTAATTAACAATCAGTACAAGGCTGGCAAAAAGTTTCTTGTCAAGAGGACATACATCAATGAAATTCTTAACTTGTTTTGGAGATATACATTGAAATGATAGTAGAGAAAGGAGAAAAGCTTTGAGTAAAAATGTTCTAACTGACGGTTTCAACAGTTTGAAAGAGTAAACAAAGATTGCCTTTCCCAATGGTACCTTAGCAAAACATTGACAAACCCATTGTAGTATTCAATAGAATTCACTGGAGAAATATTGTTGTAAGAATAGATTTTGCTATTCATAAGCAACATTTTGAAAAAAATTGTTTACAAAAGATGTGAAGTTAATCCAAGCACAAAGTTTGAACAGACATGTTGATCCATAATTACGTAATATCTGACTAATTCCTTTTTCATAATTGTTCAATCACAAGGGCGTTCCTATGTTTAGGACACAGTTAACTCACTACTCACATATTTTCTCAATTAATTAAGATGCCAACATGGTGGGTAAATAAATTACCCTCATGAAAAAAACATATCAGACTGATAGATCGATTGCTGTTTAAAAAGATCAATAATTGATTGATTATAAAGAAATTCTTATTGATCATAGATTAATCCTTACCTTAATTGATTGTTAAAATCATACCATTTCCTAGTTATAAGAGACTGATACTTGGTAATGTCTGAATCTCCAAATCAAGACATATAGCTTGACCAACTACTAAGTGTTAAATAATTTATATCATTAATTCATTGGGGCCAGATCTAACATTCTGTTTCCTAAACTCTGTCTTATGGCAGGGATTTAGCCAATTAGGAAATAGTCATGAGATTCATGCAGTTAAATTGATGACACCATTCAATGAACTGTACATTATTTTTTCATCATTTCTTTTTAATTAACCTACTTGGTTTTTAACTGATTACCTTTTAACAGACAGCTTAAAGAATAATTCTTTATTCTGTAAAACTACCATTTTCATGTATATGTGTAGTTACATTGGCAAATCTGTTGAAAGTCATTACAGAGGATAACATTTCAACTGAATTAATATTTTGACTTAATTTTTCAAAGAAAATTGTATTAACTCTATAATACTAAGAACTTACTGCAGACCAAAACATCATCAATTGTAATCTTTTATTGGGGAGTTTGCAACAGATTTAATTCACTGTAGTTACAGCCAACGACATTAAGTATGCAAAACTACCATTATCTTTAAGATATTAGGTAGATACAAATATAACAAAGAGAAAATGTATGTGAAACAAGTATTTTTTTCTGTATTAATATTGTATCTTGAGTTATTTGCTGGAGGTGCATAAAGATATGTATAAATGAGGAAAAAGGTAAAGTAAGAACTAGTTAAGGATGACATCATATCAGTTCTTAATTACAATGAAGCCTGCTCTAGCTGTCTTAGTTCCTTAACAAAGTGAGCTATCTTGATTAACCCATTGTAATCACATATGAATCTTTTTATTCCTTAACGTGGACAATCCTTTCAGACAAAATATGAATGAAAAGAAGAAAAATGACTTAATAATTTGCATCTAACAAATCATTGCTTTTTGTTATTCCTTTTTTTTCAAGGATTCGTGGTAAAGATTAGTTCATCGTTTAATGCCTTAATCATAGTTGTAAGAATCATTAAAAGAACAATGATTGACCTTTTAAAGATTTAAATATTGTATGTACGCAATCATATGAATTTGTTATCGAAATTATCTGCTTGGCTAAGCTAATTGTCATGATAAATTATTCCTGTTACCCCATACTCATCTAAATACACGTTTTGCAAAAGATTTAAGAAACAAATACAACAAAAGGAGGATATTTTTCGTAATACATTTCTTCCATGCCTTTGTAGTTTAAGCAAAATTGTTTAACCCTTTTCCAAACACCAAAATTTCGACTGTCCCAAATTGAAAGAGTTTGCAGTCGACTTTTCAAAATGTGATGAAATTGGGAAAAATATTCTGATAGGGCAGAAAACATTGTGGGAAAAGGAGAAATTGCTCATTACAATTTCTCCTTTTCCCACAATGTTTTCTAGAGTCATCTGCAACAAAGTGGTAATAAATGTCGTTATTGTTTGGTAATGGGTTAATAGTTGACATTTAAGTAAGCTTTAAAAACATGATAATTTAATTTAGCCTAAGAAGGTAGGCCTGTAGGTATCAGTCGCCTCTTGTCTAATGGTGGAAGTTGACTCCTTAACTCATACTATGTTTAGTTTAAACTTATTTATTTTACATCAATTTTGATGGAAGTCTAAAGCTTATTGAATTCAATCCCGACGACTGCTTCCTGGACACTAAACCAGTTCTCGCACCTATTTGCGGGCTATTTCCTGCAATTTTTACCTCGCGTAAATGGGATCGAACCCTGAACCCTCGGTACAAGAGGCTGACGCTCTACCTCTGTACCATTGTTGCCAGTCATACTAGGTTTTTGAGATGAAAAAAAGACATAATTGACAATTCTATTACTATTAAAAATGTTTCCAATTTTTGTCTACCACAAAGATGTTAGGTGTTATGTTTTAGGTTAAAATTCAATTTCTACCTGAGAAATTAACTTTTGTGAGGGACATCTATTTGTTTGAAATATGATATTTTGTTCTATGTAACGTTGTGACAATTTTGACCTTGCAGAACTGCTTTATAACAGGATTTAAATATCAAAATAATTTGTTAAGATATTAAAACATTCTTTTACTTAACACTTTCCTTTTCCCTTTCACTATTTTGAGAAAATTGGATGAATCACTGTAATTTCATTGGGCTATCATGTTAAGAGATTGACTGGTTAAAATGGCTGGTATGTTAACATTTCATTTGTGTGATTCAATTCCGCATGTTTTATTTGATTAATCCATGATATGCATTCTGCTACATGCAATTCTATCAATACTTACTTAGGAGACAGCATTGTTCCTGTCATACCCTGAATAATATTTTTCGTCAAAATAGCATATGGAATTATACATATGGAAGTCAAAAAAGAGAATTAACAAATACTTCTATTGTCTTATCTTAAAAGCTTCCCTCAAGCAAAAATTTTCAGTATTAAAAAAGAAAATTGATGTAAAAAACAGTAAAAACTGTCAAAATACTTTAACAACACTGAAAAATCAAGGTATAACTCTCTTGATCCACCGAGACAGTAGTTTTTTCCCAGTACACGATTTAAAGAAAAAAACCTTAAAAATAGAAAAAAAAACCATTTTGACAATGGTAGATTTTGCATGATGCATCAAATACTTTTCCATCAATTGGTTTCTTTTAATCTGTTAACTAAACTATTAAGAAGTATATTTCAAAATAAAATTGTTTGCAGTGGAAGGTCAGAAGCCATGAATCACTATACCTGTGAAGGATATAAGAACTGTGCTCATGAACTGCAACAACAAAAAATTGCTGTTCAAGAACACAACTTAATGTTCATGCACTGCCATTTTTTTTCATGTCTGTTCATGATCACAGTTCTTGAATCCTTCGAAGGGGCAGGTTAACAAGGGTTAAAACACAAATAGACATTTAATACCAGTAATTATTTTTAAACTGACTTTACACTCTTCCTGCTCTGCCTACCACAACTATAATCCAATCTTCATTCAGATCAGACAACTTAGTTCCTATAAATGGCCTGGATACTACCATAATACATTTTTAGTTTTAACTCTTTGTTATTCTACATCCACTGTGAAAGAAACTTGCTTGAAGCTTATTAAAGTCAGTCCTGACGACTGCTGCATGGATGCATATACAAGTACTTGCACCGACTTATGTGTTAGTTCAGCACTTCACCTTGCTGCTAACAGGGATTGAAACCACTTTCATGTACAACCCATTTTTGTAACAACCCTTTCCAGTGCTCTATATGGAGTTTGTAGAGTTCTTCAACAGTAAACACTAACAAGTGTATAATAAATGTAAAGAAAGGCAGATTTATATTTACATTTTTGAAATTATAAACTCCAAAGTGAAAAGTTCTTGTTGTTAGCAATCCCTTCTTTTGTCACAATGGATTCTTAACCCTTATAGTGCTGGAACCGACTTCATGCTTATGCAAACAGGTTAGATCACAGGCTAGCCGCCAAGTAAATTGGCAGCTGGGTAATTTTCTTAAAGTCGATTCTTGGGTCGTCTGCTTTCCAAAACCTTAAATACCTTCTTTATTTTAATGAGGTAAGATACTCAGAATAGCAAATAGGTTAGATCACAGTCCAGCCATCCATTTACTTGACAGCTGGCCTGGATCTAACCTGTTTGTATAAGCATGAAGACGTTCCAGCACTATAAGGGTTTAAATAGATTCAGGCAATGAACTTTAGACCTCCCACCTGAAGTTTGATTGCTCTAAATATCATTCAGCACCTATGGTATGAAGCCATCCCAAAGTATACCAACAACTTGCAGATTTTTTCATAAATGGAATAACAAATACAATGTACATATATAGCCAGAAAAGTGTAAATATTTCATTTTCTTACAAATATTAAAGAAAAGTTATAGGTTTGAAAGGGAAATAAACTGATGTTTACTTTAAACAGGACATTTACAATTCAAATAAGCATACATTATTGTCACTTAAATGATACAATAGAAAGCCTTTCTTTGTCACACAAAGCTATCAGAAGTGATAATTGAGTAATTTGATGCTTTTAAAAAGAGCTTTGTTTGTACTTTATGGTTGCTATTAGAATCAATAGACTTTCAAAAGACAAACTAATGAACCACTCAAACTTGCACTTTCACCACTTGAGTGGAGAAAGCTATAATTCAACTCATCAGTATATTCAGAACTTGATTATTATTTGTATAGAAGCATCAGCAAACAACATTAACAGTATATGTAAAAAGCCTTGTTTTCTTCATTTGAAAGACAATGGGGAACATAATGTGACAGAAATATCAGGTAAGGTCTACAGTGAGCTTATAGAAAACTGCTTACAAAGGAAGCCTAAAGTGTTGTCAAGTCATCAAAGCTTGTGACAGTAGAAACAAATGTAAAAAAATGAAAAAAATGAAAAAAAAAAAAAAAATATGAAATCCCTGTACTCCATAATACCTTACTCTATACCTCACTTTAGAAACCATTGTGACAAAATGAAAATCAATTTATCTCTTTGCCATGATGTTTTCAACCAAACAGAGAAATCTTTTGTTTTTGACTCTTCTATTTCATCTGTTCTGCTATTGATATTTATTTGGACATGTCCCACAAACCTATCTGAGGAATGGAGTAAAGCCAAATATGGTGCATCATTTTCCAAGGTTGACCACTTGGTGATAGCACCTATCCCTAATTAGTAAATAACTCAATAATCAATCTAACTTGAATGCTAAATTTGATAAGATTTCATCACCATCTTAGGTTTTAAAGCTCTGACCCATTGTAATTCAAACATGAGAAATAATATCTGTCCATTTAAAAAATAAATCACTCTCAAAACTGTACAATCCAAATGAATGCTGAAAAAAATAAACATCCCTCCTGATGAAGCCACATATGCTTTAAAAACAAAGATAAAGCTGCCTGTAAGGTTGAAAAAACTTTTCACATATTTCCAACCAATATCACTTTTGTTCAATATATATATTCTTCACTTAACACAAATTTTCTGTTGCTCATTGTCGATAGAAAGCTTACCATAATAAAATCTACGAAGTGTTCTATCAAAGCACGTTCCAAGGGTTGATCTAAAATAATCATGTGGAAATGAGCAATTAATCATTATGTCCAAAAATTAAGTTCAGAAGTTGTCAGCAGATGATGAATAAAGCTAAGACACTGTTTGATAAAAAGTTTCTAACATAAACACACATTTCTCATCAACAACCTTCACTTGGTACTATCCAGGCGAAATCCTCATTTGGTATAAAAACCTATAATAGCTCTCAGATACACACTCAGTTCAAATACCTTATGTTTTATACCTTTGATTAGCCTTCTTCTATACGAATAACCCTTAGAATGCTGGGTCATATTCTAAAAATATATTTTTGTGTCGTCTGCTTTCCAAAACCTCTAATAGCTGATAAATTTTGTTGAGGAAATATACTCAGAGTAGCAAACAGGTTAGATCACAGGCCAGCCGCCAAGTTGCTTGGTGGCTGGCCTGGATCTAACTTGTTTGCATAAGCATGAAGTAGGTTCCAGCACGTAAAGAGATAAGTAATTTCCGCAATAGGAAGATATTTCTGGGATAAAACCACAAACGTATTTTTTTCAAACATGATAACCAAAACAAATTATAAGCTCATGATGAGCAATGTCCCATTTTGTTACAATTTAAACTTTCATTCACAAACATGTGCCTTCATTGTCCTACAGATTTGATATCTATATGCTGTGGATGTGTATAATAAGCAGGTAGGGGTAACCTCAGGCCAGCAGTGTAAGCATTCTACAATTCACAGAGATTTTCGTTACCATGTTGGTTTTAAATTCTTCATGCTGTGAACTATTAAGACCAAAGTGGGCAGTTATTATAAAGCTTTTTGTGTTAATTATTCACACAATCACATTGTCCACACTGAGCTAACTACAAACATTTCCAGGACACTGACCAGACTTGACCTACAGGGAATGGCCATACAGAACTATATCGTGAGAACAGACCTTTAACCCTTTACCAAACGTCAAATTTTTCGACTGTCCCAAAATGAAAGAGCTTGCAGAAGGCATTTCAAAATGTGATGAAATTGGAATATAATCTTTTGATAGAGTAGAAAACATTGTGGGAAAAGGAGAAATTGCTCGTTAAGAGCAATTTCCCCTTTTCCCACAATGTTTTCCAGAGTCATCAGCAAAAAACTGGTCAAATGCCTTTATTGTTTGGTAATGGGTAAAACAGGGTTACATAACAGTGAAATCTGTCTATGGCTGGTCAATTAATGATAAATAAATCCATGTCCCTTAATTGACTTCGTACAAAGGGCTCTGATATGCAGCCAAAGGGACTCCCAGCATTGGTGGGGCTTAAACCTGGGACCCACATGTTACAAATCTACCATCTGAGTAACTAGGTCATGCATGACTTCTTTGTTCGTTATTTATTATGTTTACCCTCAGAATGCTAAGCAATTTTCTATAAGTGTATTTTTGTGTTGTTTGCTTTCCAAGACCTTAAATACATGCATATACGGTAGTTTTGATAAGGAAATGGATCTAACTTGTTTGCATAAGCATGAAGTCAGTTCCAGTGCTATAAGCAAACGACATAAAAATCTCTTTTTTAGAAAATTACCCGGCATTCTAAGTGTTAAATGCCACAGGTAAGCATTGCAAGGCTCACTGTATTTTAATTTTTAATTGATTCTATTCCTTTATTGTTTTCTTTAATATCAATCACTTCTCCAATCCTATAACGATTCCACCTCTGGAAATGTCAATTCAAAGCACTGTGACAAAAGTGGAAATTTCTCCCATTATAAAGACTTGGATACCACTTTACATTACAATTAAAAACTTTGTTTACATTGGGGTTTACTCACTTGAAAGGTTGATAGAGGATATATCCAGCATAACAAATGACCGTAATATTCCTGTAGTGCCTTTATCCCATTAATCCTAATTGTCTGCAAACAAACACTTTTTGTCAATTCAAATTCGTTTAAATAATAAATGAGCTTGTTCTTCTGAAAACCCAACACACACACTGCAAGCTAAACTGTAAATATATATCTATCATATCTAATAATTTATGCCCAAAGACAGATATATCACTCTCAGATGACAGAACAAAATGACGCTGAAACAAACTCTTTAAGAACGAGTATAACACAATTATAGTGACCTTGACTTTTGACCTTGACCCAAATAAACAACGGCAAACATCAACTCAAAATGGGATACATTCTTACTACTGTAAGCTAATTATCTATGGAGGTCCTTCAATCAATGCATGCAACCAGCAGAGGTCTTCTGAATATCAAAGGAAAACATTACTCAAATAAACTGCTAGTCTAACTGATGTCAATTAGATTACAGTCAATAAATGGTTTTCAAATCAATGTTGGAAACTTTCATATAAGTTAATTAGACTCTAAGCCTAGTGATACTCATATCTTGCGCTGAGACCAAAGCTATCCGAAGGTCAGTGATCTTTGACCTTCTGACCTCTAAGTAAACATAGGCTCATACTCAATGTGGGAAAGCATCATTGGAGTAATAAAGGTTTGGAGTAATAAAGTAGTAAAGTTATCCTTATGGCACCTTCAAAGTTATGCAATCATACAGCATCCTTTGGCTGTATACAAAAGCCAACATTATTTGAGACTAATTGTGAATGCTGATTGAGCCTTAACTTCATATTAACTCACTTTGATAAGTGTGATCCTGAACAATTTAGAAACCATTTAGATAATACGATAACTTGCCTTACTGTGCAAGTATTTCTTAACATTGAATTCCCAACACCATATAGAGAATGTATTGTTTCATGTTATTTTTGTTGTATGATTTGTTTTCCAATTTGGACCTGTCATAAACACCCATTATGGAAGAATGGTTTGGGCTTAAAAAATGTTCAATGATATCTTAGGATACTTTACTAATTGGTTTTGATATTGTGTGTTGTCAAAGTTAAACAACATGGAATGAATAAACTATTGTCATTTATCCAATGACAGTGCCTGATCCAAATCATGGAGGTCTATATTATTTTACATATAGGTTAGAGGCTAGATAGTGAAATTTAAACGATATAGAAACCCCAAGGAAGGAGCGATAGCGACTGACGGGGTTTCTATGTCGTTTAAATTTCACTATATAGCCTCTAAACAATTTAGTGTTTAACCTACATTTCCATAGAGCGCTCTATTTGACGCTGGCAAACCACGCCTCTACAGGTATGATCTGCGAATGGCATAAAACTGCTGCTCAGTATTTTGAAATTCGACATAAACCACGCCTTCCGCGGCTGTCAATTGCATGCCAAGAATCTGCCATACCATATTTGGAAGAAGAAAACTGCACTACCCAGTGATGTAGATTGCAATGTAGTTTTGAGTTTAACCCGTTACTCCATAATTTATTCCTCACCTACAGCAGAAAACTTGAGAAGCCCTTGTGACAAAAGAAGAAATTGCTTGTAACGAGCAATTTCTCCTTTTGTCACAATATTTTCTTTTCAATTTCAAAAAGAAACTGTGTTTTTTCATAATGTTTATATGTGTTGTCTGTTGATGCTTTCAATTTGTACCCGTCACATTATTCCTAATGGGGTAAAAGGTTAATATAGTTCAGTTTCTTTTTTTCTCAACGATGTTAGGATACCCAGTTAATTGTAATTCCTTTTTATTTATTTCTGTGTTTATTTCTACCCCGCGACGTCACAGCGATCTTTCAATCGCTACCGTAGGCTAGGCGTACACGTGTCATTGATTTGGAGGTGGAGCCTAAAACTACACATTTATGCGCATGCGTGATACCAGAGTAATAGTCTCATAGAGCCCAGATAGAACACTCGAATAGTAGTTTATGGAAAATAAACCAACAAAAAATTTCAAATTGACGCATTCTCATTGGATGAAAATGTAGGTTAAACACTAAATAGTATTATAGTGACCCCAGCAAAACTTTAGACTTCTGAGATCCAAATAGGGACTAATGGCTGATCTGCTAAAAAGGTCTGGCACTAGACAATAAGAATTAAGTCTTTAACAAAGGTAGAAAATTTACCATAATCTTTCACTGACATTACATACTATATGACAACAGATGATTTTAATGCAAGACTATAGTAAGTGATTCATGACTTCTTCAGTCTTGCACTGAACCCTCAAACACATCCACTTAAATGTAACCAAGTAAACAGGATTAATAATAATCTGTTTCAATTCTTATAGCATGTACTTCTCAAAGAAAGTCCCTAACTCATTTCCATACATGCATATTATAATCTTAACTTGAAACCTTGAGCTAGAAAATGTTGTGACATAAAGAAGACAAAGCTTGCCTGGTGACAAACACCTTCCCCCTGCCATGTATCCTATTTCAAATTGAAACTCATTTTGCCGAACATATCAAGGGTTTAATGCAAGACTATAGTAAGTGCTTCATAAACATGAAGCACTTTCTATAGTATTGCATTGAACCTTCGATATATTACAACACTCTTTACTTTTTTCAGCTCCATTGAGAAATGAGTTCATTGATAAGATGATAAGACTAGGCCCTCACCAACAAAATCAAAATGTGACCATTAAATTCACAATGCATTTGGTTATCAATGCGATACTATAGTAAGTATTTTATGTTTGTGAAGGATTTACTATAGTATTGAATTGAACCCGCAATATGTCTGATAATAAACCTAGAAAGGTCAGCTCAGGCAATGAAAGAGTGAATTTTTCACAGTCAATATATACATTCTATGACAAATATGACTGTTTACCCACTTCTTTGAAGGATATTTTAGGGTACATTAACTTTTCTATGAGCGCTTTTACATGATTCTAACATTTAACTGAAACAATTTAAAACTATCTGCAAAAGAAGTTGGTACTACATAACATGTCTAGTTCTGTGACAAATCCGCCATCTTGTGCAAGAAAAAAAGATAAAAAAATATTGCCAGAAACAAAAGTTGGGAATAATTCTTAAAAAGGCAAATAATGAAAGGAGAGCACCTTAACCCTTTAACAAACACCAAACTATCGACTGTCCCAAATTGAAAGAGTTTGCAGACGACATTTCAAAATGTGATGAAATGGAAAGATGATCTTGGAGTAATGAAGTAAAGGGTTAACCAATCCTTCAAAAGGCCTTTCATTCAAGGATTCTCAAACAATTTTCTCACATCTATTTTGTTCAAATGTGTTTTACATTACATCAAGTTTATTTCAGTTATGTTGAAGTGTTAAAGTCTTAATGATGGAAGAAGACCCCATCCTCAAATGCCTATATGGGCTGATTAAGCCAGGTAGAGCCATCGGCATTCTGTAAGTCAGTTTGGGGACTACCTCTCATTAAAATTTATAACGCTCATTAGGGTATATGAATGGGAGCCGATCTCTGATCTATTGGATGGTGCTGGCATGGTACAAATCTACCATACAGAATTCTGGCTGGTAACAGAAGGAAGGAAAACAGCAAACTATCCTTAGAGATGAACGATTACCGATTCAAACAAACTATTGGCCTTGATACGAAGTTTCCATCACAGAAATATTGGACCAGTTTACAACTGCACTCACTCATTGTATAACAAAGAAGCATGTGGTAATGGATTAAACAGCATGGAATCAATAACAAAGTAGAAGGTTTGTAAAAGAATCTGCATGTCCAAGTACAATGAAAATGCAATGATCAATGGATCGCCTTACTAAGTGGATTGATTTAACCCTGTACTCCATAATGACCCCCTTTTCGGCATCTTCTGCTTAAAAAAAACAATGTTTAATTTTTTTCTAAAAAGAAACTGCTCCTTATGATCCTTTTGTCCTTTGGTTTCAATGATTTTATAATAAATATCATTTAGAAAATATCTTTTTCCTTGTTTTTTTCCTCTGCTGATGCTATAAATTGCGACCAATCATGATAGAGGCCTGGGACAAATACTTGTTTCATGTTATTTTGAGCAGATAGAATTTAACCGTTTAGTGAAAAACAATCCATGAAAAACCTTTTACAACATTTAAAGCATTTTATTTTTTAAATATAATCGATCTACAGTGTTTTCAGTTTCTACTTTAAAAATGTATTAAGTTTTTGAATTTTGGAAAGGCCATGCCCATAGTTACACTTCAGACTGAAAAAAGGATAAAATTTAATTCATCCTTGTCAAAATGGATGTTACCAACAATATAAAGAAAATAATTTTTTACACTCTGTAATTGTTGCTTAGTGACTAGTTCAATTCAACTTCTTTTGTGATATGAACATATGCAGAGAGTGGCTTAGTGATTGCCATCTTATAATTCGGTCAAGGAGGCCTCTTTGAGTCTCAATACAAACAATCTAAGATGCTAATAAAAGTTTACAGGTATTGGGAGACAAGCAAATCATTGAAAAAAAATTGTGTAAAAAGAGTTCCTTTACAAAGGGAGCTAACTCAAAGTATTAAATGTGTTATCAGTTTAAGAGTTATGGTTATAAAGATATCTGATGATGTTCTTAAGTAAGCAGTTTATTTACCTTAGCAGATTAAATACTCCATTTTATCATAAAATGTTATTAAACTAATTAGAACTATACATCAAACATTTCTTTATTTACTCAATAATTACTTCATACAAACTCATCTAAATGCAATTTATGCAGATAAATTAAGTAGCCAATATGACCAAAGGAGAACATTCTTATAAAAAGTTCTCTTTTTACCACTATTGTTTCCATTATTTAATGTAAAAGATCCTCTTCATGATTTATTGTTTTAATTCAAGGTTATGGTTCACTTGGGTCACTAACAAAATGCCATTCATTGGTTAATGCAGTAAACATTGAGACTTGTGGAAAAACTCTTCATGCTGAAATGCTCCTAATAAACAATTATCTTTTAGTCACAATGCTTATAACTGAATTTATAAGTAATTTGTACTTTTTTTTTCAAGTTGACTTTTGGATCGGTTACTGCTTTCTATTTGAACAGCCAAGAAATTTCATATCTGTGAATGATTAGAGGAATGGTCAGAGTGGGTAAATAAAATAACTTTATCATGTCACCCATGCCATTTTGGGGCAATGGCAAGGTGCTGTATAACATTTATGAAATACGGCACTAGCTATATAACAGGCAGTCACATGACTAACCATAAACTCATACGTATGTCATGATACATGACGTCATGTGTACATTATTCTCTACTTGTTTTATGGTGTTTTAATTCCTTTTTTCTCCTGTTTCGTTTTCATTTTGATTATTATTAATAATCTATCAAGGTAAATAGATAAATAGAAAAGATGATGTCTTTGAAGAGGAAAAGTTATCAGGCTCAGCTTTGAATTACTATCCAATTTGCCTTCGTCTCACCAGATGATATTCCTAAGCCTTGCCCGATAACATTTCAGATTCAAGACACCAACCATTTATTCTCTATCTACAAGTAAGAAAATGACACTTACGAGGAAATCTCATTGTAGCTGAGGAAGAGTCGCTGTAGACTTGGTAAACTGTCCACCTCCAGCACTGTTCGAATCTTGTTTCTGCGCAAATTAAGCTCCGCTAAGGAGTCCATGCCTGTTAGATTGTTCACATGGGAGATCTGGTTTCCGGCCAGATTCAGGACCCGTAACTCTGTCAGGTGGTTTAAATTTTCTATACATAATATCTGAAAGGAAAATAGATCTATGATTTCAATACAATGTTATGAAACAGTCAAAACCTGTTTATTATCAGCTGTTTGTGGCATAGAATTAATGGTATAATGCCCGGCTTTGAACAATCCAAATTAAAAGAAAAAAAGTATTCCTTGTTCATTACTCAACCTACTAACTCTCAAGGGGACTTGGTCATGTCTTTTATCAATTTTTCCACATTACACTTGACCAACTTTTTATCTTGTTTGTCATAAAGGTTTAAACCACAAAGCAGAAAGACAACAATACTCCTCATGCACAACCATGTATGTGATATACTTATAATAGTCTTGCATTGAACCATCAATTTGGCTACAGGCAGATAGAAAATGTATGCAACTAAGACAAAGCATCTTACATAATTCTTAAAGTGTCAATGCAAAACACACAGACCCTTCCCCTCACAAACTTACCTGGTTGCCATGCAGGTCAAGGACATCCAATTTTATCAATGAGTCCAAGTTTTCTATTTTTCTTAATCTACAAAAAAAAATGAAAGTAAAATTTTATTTATAAGATAACAGATACACTATTTCATTTCAGAGAATACAGTCATGTTGCATGAAGATTGCAATTGCTTCTCAAAATTTAGAATTCCTATTTGTTATTATTAAAAATACAATTTAACAAAAAGACACGCTTCTTCTTTGTCGCAATGGTTCGATTGAGATCTACCGAATATAAACTGGTCATACTTAGATATATTGAAGCTTCCTGGATCAATTACACTTTCAATCGCTACTTTTAATTGTAAATCAAACATCAAAACAAAAACTGTATTGTTTCAACAACGCCTTATTTTGACTTCAAATTTTCTCTTCAGTGAACAAGCACCATTGCTTAACCCATTACCAAACAATAACGACATTTAACCACTTTCCTGCAGACGAATCTGGAAAAAATTGTTGGAAAAGGAGAAATTGCTCGTGATAAGCAATTTCTCCTTTTCCCACAATATTATCGGCCCTATCAGAAGATTATTTTTCAATTTCATCCCATTTTGAAATGTCGTCTGCAAACTCTTTCAATTTGGGACAGTCGAAAATTTTGCGTTTGGTAAAGGGACATCAATCATCCATACCGGTAACTCTGGACTTACTTGTTTTTCCCAAGCATCAGTACCCGGAGGGACCTGAGTGAGTTGAGTCCCGATATCTCCTCTATTTGGTTGTCATAGAGATCGAGGAAAATGAGGCGTTTTAGACTGGCCAGATGCTGGATCTTGCCGATTAGGTTGTGCTGGTAGTTCAGCAGTCGTAACTGTTCTTCGCCCTCGAGAATTGGACATACTGAAAGTTTCCGTCTGAAATTGAAATATGAAAACTGTCTTTGTATTTGGTATTCTTTTTCATTGGTTCATTTTGAGTTCATCAAACTCCTTAATACTTTAATGTGGTGGGTATGTATTTCAATTCTTCTTATCATTTTTTTTTTAGAAAAAATAAAATAAAATAAAGTTACATCCAATAAATAATGCTACATCCACTTATTCTTTAAATAACCATAGAATGCTCAATGTATTTCCAATTTCAAGGCCAAAATGTGTGTCCTCTGTCCATTTTTTTTCATCTTATTTTTACATCTTTACGTTTATCATTTTTTCTGTGACCTCCATTCTTTAAAAAACTTTAAAATTAGCTGACACAATTTCCTTAATCCCTATTATCTAAACAGTATCAAGGTTTGTTTGTTTTCCTTTTTAAAAAATGGTGAAATCAGGCAGACACAGAAGTGCAGCATAAGATGAAGTATTTTAATAAAACTCTTTCAAACTCCAATAGATTACCTATCTAAGTTAAGCCTGTCTGGGTTTGAAGACCGCTCTTCAGATTAGCTGACACAATTTCCTTAATCCCTATTATCTAAACAGTATCAAGGTTTGTTTGTTTTCCTTTTTAAAAAATGGTGAAATCAGGCAGACACAGAAGTGCAGCATAAGATGAAGTATTTTAATAAAACTCTTTCAAACTCCAATAGATTACC
This sequence comes from Cerastoderma edule, assembly GCA_947846245.1. Classification (NCBI taxonomy): domain Eukaryota; kingdom Metazoa; phylum Mollusca; class Bivalvia; order Cardiida; family Cardiidae; genus Cerastoderma; species Cerastoderma edule. The sequence continues at coordinate 15,870,946 of OX401412.1, forward strand.
TATCTAAGTTAAGCCTGTCTGGGTTTGAAGACCGCTCTTCAGGGGTTCTGTAGACAACAGGGATACCTGGGGCTGAGGGGCTCTCTGCAAATATCACCTTGTCCCCTGGAAATACAGAATTATAACAGAAATATTTAACAAACTAATTAATTCCCAGCACAACCAATCATGAATTATTCAACTTCATTGATTGCTATAGCAAAAATATAAAATTACTAAGTCTGGTGACATGCTTATATTGAAACACTCCCCATAAAAACAATAGAAAATGTCAATAAGAATCTATTATAAATCTTAACTCTGTTAAATCTCACTTGGATGCATTTATAGGAGGCAATACCAAGGTGAGAAAAGGATAAGTTACTCCCAATGAGTAATCTATATAGGAGGCAACAGCAGCATCAAACAAAAGTTGCGAAAATACATTTCTGCCTGATATTATAGAGAAAATGTATTTTCCTAACTTAGTGTTCTACGATGCTGCTGTTGCTAAATGGGCCGCGTCACGCGAAAAGGGGCACTCGGACATAAATAAAAACCGCTGACTCAGCTCTTTCTTAGCACTATTATTCCAGCATCAAGTCACGACAGTTATCATTTGTATTTATTTAAAGGTAGAACTTGATGTCCTCTAAGATGGCAAACAGTGAAACACCAGACCAGCCGCCACGTCAGTGACGTGGCAGCTGGTCTGGGGCTACACTGTTTGCTATGTCCGAGTGCCCCTTTTCCCGTGTTGTGGCCCAAATGCATTTTGACCAGTCCTCATTACCATAAGGAGGAACAGGATAATGTATCTGGAAAAGTTGTAGGATCAACATAGAACTTCTACTTTTTTAATTTATGAAATGATTGTCATAGCTTACATATTGGGCCCTCACAAAAAGCATTAACAAAGCCAAATGTAGGGGAATGAGTTAAAACATTAAAGCCAAGATAGAATCATGCATGTTATCTTCTCAGCCTATCTAATCTTTATGAGAAAAGTCTGCTTTCCACACTAATTCTTTATCGGATATAATCAATGGTACATTAAACATTAAAGTAGCCTTTTACTATGATTGTACTTATAAAATTCAAGCAGTTATAAAAAAAAAAAACATATTGAGGCTGAGTCTTTACAGAATAGCCTTACTGATCAACTGTTCCAACAAATTTATGTTTCTGCCACTGTTAGCCTTGGGAGGCCTGATGCTTAGCCTAAAAGTCCACATTTGCCAAATAACATGTAGCGTGTTGTGAAGTTTTAGATCATATTAAATCCTAGCATTCATTACTTTTTTAACATGATTCCATACACAGACAAAAAATGAAAAACACTCATTAACGTTGCTTCACTACTTTTTAGCTTCACAATCCTGTAGATGAAAAATTCAACACATTTTTAACCTGCATATATATCAGTTTATATTCTGTTCTATACATCTATATGTCAGGATTACATTTTCAAATTGTGTCTATTCTTGTTCTATAGATCATCTATCAAACCATTATAAATTGTGATAGAGAACTTCAAAAAATAAATGGATTCATATATCATTATAATATTTATGAAAGCATTATACAATGTCATATCCTTTTCAAGCTTAATAACAATACTTCTTTTATTAAGGATAGGCTTCACCATACATCAATATCCCAGGTGGCAATTTCTAAATGGCGATCCAATTACATTGAACTCAAATATAAGATATTTTTTTACTTTCTTGGAGAAATCATCAGCCCTAGGCCATAACCAAACTACATTTGGATTTGCTGCAGACCACTTAATTATAAGTTAAGTTAATAACCCATGTAGGAACTTGTGACCCGTCCAAAATTGAAATAAATACATACTACCGGTATTCATGACCTTGTTTAGTAACCATTGTAGCAAAAACATAAACTGCTCAATAGGAGCAATCCAACTTTTCTTCATTGAATTTCTATAATTGAATAACAAATGCAAAAAATGGCAGATACATTCATGAAAAAAAGAAATCAAAAGGGGCAAAGTTCTACTTCTTACTAACGAGACTAGAATTAGGGGATGATTAATTAACATAGGGATATTAGGGACAACTATGTTTTTGTGTCAGTTTTGTAATGTACAATGTATATTTAAACGAATCCTGAAAGTCTATAAGTTATATATACTCCTTTAAACTATCAAGGACAGTGGTCAGGGGTAGAGCGTCAACTTCTGGATACGAGGGTCATGGGTTCGAATCCCGTGATTAGCGGAATCTTCCTTGCGATTTTTCATTAATACGCATTCGGCGCGAATACTGGTTATGTATCCAGGAATCAGAATCGAGAGTAATTGATCTAAGTTGTAAGAACTCGTTTCACAATCGATGTAAAACAAATAAGTTTAATAATTATACTATCAAGGATGGGAATGTCAAGATAAGATTTTATAAAAACAGAGGGAAAACAAAGAAATACTATGGTTAATTCCTCATTTTCACCTTCAAAATATCTTATTGTCTATCTTGTTAGGCTTCTCAGTTAAAGGGTAATTGTATGTTTGGCAACTTTCATGATAAGTCTCCAAACAAATATTGCAAGACTGTACAACAGTACTACAAGGGAAAAGTATTCAAGTATCTAAAAAATCGTTTTTGAAAATACATGAAGCTTATTCATAGATATAAACCAAGTACAAAGTTAAAGACTCATAGAATTCCTGAGTTTTTCAACATTTTATTTTTTCAAGAAAAAGTCATTGTTTTAAGCAAATTATCAAAAAAGGGATTTGATGACATGTCCCATTTTGAAGCAACAGCAAACAATATCAATAAGTTGTGCAACAAAAGAATTCTTAGACCGTTTGAAAGACACAATTGTGACAAAAAGAGAAATGACGTGTTTTGTGATAGTCCTCTTTTCTTTCAACTGTTGCTCAAATCTACAAAAGGTACTGTTAAAAAGGGTTATATAAAAAAGATCTGTGGTGGTGTATTGATTAGTATCGGGGACTAGAGACGGACCAATCCGGCTTTGATCCTTGATGGTGATCATCTATGTCCTTTGGCAAGACACATGTCCTAGCTTAGTACTGATAGGTCATCCTGAGAACATGTATTATAATGCCAAAGAGTGAGCAATGTACATCAAGAATGTGCACATTAAGAAGTAGGAGGAAAAGGTTAATTCAACCAGCACTTTATAAAGTTCTAAAAATGTTCAAACATTGTACGGTGAACATGGATGCATCCATAAAATACATGAAGGACTAAACTAGCCAATTGTATACTATTCTGTAGAGCATATTAGACCAAACCAACATCAGGCAGCTATGACCAGCTGATTGTCTACAATGGGCCCTACAAAACTACCATTGGGTCCACTAGCTGACTACAGACGGAGCAAGATCTTACCAAACTGTGTTTAAAGCTTAGGATGCTGGGTTATTTTCTAAATATAGATTTTTGTGTTGTCTGCTTTCAATAACCTTAGCTATCTGCTTAACTTCGATAAGGAAAGATACTCAGGGTAGCAAACAGGTTAGATCATAGGCCAGCCAGTAAATTGGCGGCTGGCCTGTGATCTTACCTGTTTACTACCTTGAGTATCTTTCCTCATAAAAAAATAAAGAGATATTTGATATTTAAGATTTTGAAGAGCAGAAGATACAAAAATCTATTTTTAAAAAATTACTTAGCATTCTAAGGGTTAACAGCAGAATATATATGAGAGAAAAGCTTGTCATATCATTACTTTTATAATAAAGTTACCTACCCTATTTCAATATACAGGTTTTTTTCTTTTTCTAAAGAATATAATTTGTCTGCTAACGTTTTTCAATTTTAACCCGTTACAAATTCTAAACAGGAAGGTAAAAGAGTTATTAGATTTTTTTTTATCTACAATGACTTAAGAACTTTTAACAGGGAAATATATTTCATAAATGTGAGAGATATCTAGTTGTAGTAAAAGGGGTCTAATTCCTAAATTCATCTTCACTTATCTAAACGTTTGAGGTTGGGGAAAAATGGTGTCATTGCATTGCTCAAAAAACAATGTAGTCTAGTTTAACTTTCTTGGAAAAGTTTCTAGTGTCTTTTTTAAGGACAAATCTAGATCTAGATAATAGGATTCAGGAGTACAGGGCTAGGCTAGCCTTACCAACATTTCTCCTTCCTTCACAGACTAAAAATGCATTAGTAAACGGCTTTTCTGTGTGCACTGCTCTCTCTGTTGACAAAATATAGGAACTAAGTGAAACCTAATGCAAGCATAAAACACACACATACAATCAGACACAAAGCAAGTAATGGAGTGAAATATTTACATGAAAAGCAGGGTGAGAGTTTTATGCAAGACTATAAAAAGTTCATGACAAATATGAATTAAGCACTTGCCATAGTCTCCCATTCAACTTCTAGTTTAATACTAGAAACCTGTTGATAATTTACATATATCAATTTTTTATTGCCATGTGTATCCAGAGAACAATTCAAGAAGCAAATGTGACAAAAAAAACATTAATCCTCTTTTGTCACAATAATTCACAGCAATTATTATTAAGTCTTACTTCACATTTTTTTAAAGTGTTTCTTTCTTTCAATTTGGCCCATCACAAAACCTACTATGGGATAGAGGGTTTGATACCTGAGTTAATCCATACACTTGTTAAAGATGTACCTCCAAGACAATGAACAAAGGAGTCCCATGGCTTCATTATCAACTTTTATAAGCTTAATGCTTAATAAAATTACTTTGCCATTAACTGACTGCATGATAAACAACATAATTTGGTTATGGAATTTTACAAGAAAATAATATTGCAGGGGAGGTAACAAAGAATCAAACCAGTCCAATGAGTTGATACAGGGTTATGTTTCCTGCTTAGAGAAAAAATGCCAATATGAAGATATCAACATAAAAATGCACTAGTTCAAAGATTTTCATCAAACTCTTAATGATCTTAATCTTAAACACCATGCAGCAGCCACCTTATTCCACTCCAAAAAGTAGAAGTGAAACTTTTGTTAAATGCAACCTTATTAGTGAGAAATAACCTATCTTTCTATGTTTATATTCTGAAGTAGAAGCTGAAAAGTGACACAATGTTAGTGATCAGAAAATAATGTAAATGCATATCATCAATGATCTTTACAATACAACATACATAGAGCTACCGGCACATATCAAACAGATAGGATTACATGTTGAATAACCAGACAAAACATTAAAATGTCGCAACAAGTCAAAATCAAACACAATCACAGAAGAATATTACTGGTATGTTTTGTGGAATCATTCCTAGAATTATAATTATGAAATGCTTACTATGGAATCTGAATCATGAGGGGTAAATAAAGTTAAACCAACATCATGAAATTTTAGATGTTTCATAATACTATCCTTGCAAAGAATTCAAGAACTGTGTTCATGAACTTAATGAACAGACATGAAAAACAAATGGCCATTCATGAGAACAAAGTTGTTCTTGAACACAAGTTCAAGAAAGTTTTTCATTAATTTTAGGAACACATTCATGGACATCAAGAACATATCCTTGATGTTCATGAACCTGTTCTTGAAATTTGAAGTCAAGTTCAAGAACACATTTGTGTTCATTAACAGCCATTTGTCATCTTCTTTTTACATCAAAATAATTTCCTTATATTCTTATATGAATGAAGAGCATAATGAAGTATTGGAGTAGGGGTTAAAAGCTCACAGCAAGCAGGAATATCAAACACCAGCAAACAAATACACATTGTATAATGAATATGAATTATTTTAAAGCTTTAAAAAATGATACTTGAAAAAAAATCAATAAAATAAAAAACAACAAGTGCATCAAACATGAATGCCATGCAAATCAGTGCAAATTAGAAAAAACAGAACTAGCATGCATTGAAACTTCCCAATAATTTCAGATTTAGTTAAAAGTCTTTAATGAAGTTTAAAGTCTGTCAAATAATTCATGTTGAATCATTGTTATCTTGTTCATTATCAGCTTCTTATGTTCTAACTGTGTTAAATGATGACCCTTATGGTATCGAATATTATATTGAAAAAGAAATCTGAAATACATTTATTTATAAAAGAATATTTATAAATCTGAATATGGTAATTCGAGAGGATGATTATGCAAGTTCAGGAATAGAGATCATAGTTAGAGGTAGATGTTAAGGTCAAGACAGTTAGACAAACCCATCACCGACCTGGAAGAAATGCAGGCGTTTTTTGTGTCTTTGGTGAGAAGAGAGAGTTTCGGGAATGTCGGCCATCTTGGTCCTCGTCCCCTGTAATTAGGTCAGCCGGTACATGAGAGAGGTCATGTACATTGGCGGCGGACACGGGTACGATTTGTTGTTGGGGCTTCTTTGAGCTACTTCTATAATGAATGGGAAGTTTCTCTGGAAGTAAAATGTGACACAACAACTGGTGGGTGGTGTAACAGATATTAACTAACCCATTACCAAACAATAACGACATTTGACCAGTTTGTTGCAGACGACGCTGGAAAACATTGTGGGAAAAGGAAAAATTGCTCTTAACGAGCAATTTCTTCTTTCCACTCAATGTTTTCTGCCCAAAAGAAGATTATTTTTCAATTTCATCACATTTTGAAACGTCGTCTGCAAACTCTTTCAATTTGGGACAGTCGAAAAATTTGGCGTTTGGTAAAGGATTAAATGATATAAAGGTTGAACATGGGTTCCATCTCCTGTGCCGAGAACATGATGTGTAAAAAACAGAAAAAAATGGAAATAACTAAATCATTGAGAAAGAGCAGACTTCTAGGAATAGTGAGGGTTTGATCCTAGACTATAGTAATTTAAGTCCTTCATGAATTGAAAGCACTTACTATAGAAATCTAATGATCCCTTGACATTGCATATCTATATCTAAGGTAACAGAGTATTATATTAAATCTTTACCAATTGTCCTAAACAGAAAAGCTTGATTAAAAAAAAAGGACCGTTCAAAAGGTATCTCAGTGCTTCATCAAATGTAAACAATGTAACAAATTGATACTTTCAAAAGAGAATTTACTAATAAAATACATCTATTCTTAAGTCTGCACTTTCTTTACTAACACAATATATTGTGAACATATTGAAAATGGAAACCATTTATGATACAATGAATTTACCCATAATTGAAAATTAAATTGAATTCAAATTACCTTATTTGATTAGAATGCTATGCCAATAAAAAGCCAGGAGTAATACTCAAACCAATGAATATGTATGTCTATTAAACCCTCAACACAAAACATGTCTCACACTTTCCTTTAATTAAATAAGCATGTAATGCTTTTGCAGCAAAGCTTCATGAACAAGAAATGTGACGAAAGAAGGATTTATCAAGACCAGTTGATTATTAATGAACATATCTTTTAATCTAGAATATGATTTCTATGATGCCTGTTGCATTGTCCAGACCAGGTGAAAGGTAAAAATGTCTTGCTGGATTCATGGCTTGCAATCCCAAAAGAACTTCATATTTAAACCTTTACCTGCTATAAACAACTTTTAACGCAAAGGACAACATTTTAAAACATGAGAGTGTAAGTGTTTTTTATTTAGATTGTCTGATAAGGGTTTTGTTCATATACTTTCCATTTTCAATGAGACAGTAATGTGTTTAACCTTAAATAGTCCAACTGTTTTTCTAACAACTCCCATGCAACACAAGATAGCCATTCTATCTATATACCAAGCCATTAAATGCTCTTCCAATTTAATTGTTAAATTACTCAAAAGTTTTTCTTTCTTTTTATCTAAAACGAATTGTTTATGAAAACATTAAATGAAAACAATTTCATTTACAGCAGATGTAAAATGATCTTAAGTGGTAATTGATTAACTTTATTCAAACATAAAAAAACATATTTTTTTCTCTAAATACAAATGGACAAATCATCTGCATGACACACATTTAGCATGCGGAAATGTGACATCAAGTCATGAAAGGCTGTCTATTGGAAATGCCATCAAATATCACCTATGACATGGTTGAAAGAACTGGTTTGTGTAAGAGGGTAATGTTGTGTAAGAGGGTAATGTTTTACTAAACATCTTACGCTAAGAATTTGCGTAAGTTCAAACAACCTTCCTCCTTATTTCAATAGTGAAATAAGCAATACTGCAAAGTAACACATGATTGTAATCGTCTCTCCGAGACGCTTCCATTGATGTGTCACATTTCAATATTTTACTTTCGTTTTTGATGCTATCCATGTTATCAGTTTTTACTCAAGCAAATATTTTCAGTAACTCGTTTAGTATAACGCTACCCAGGTGAACATAAACCTATGGAACATAACCCACCCATGGCTGGTAATCTGTGCATACTGTTGGTGTGCATCACTTAAATCATGTGTGACCTGAACCATGCAAAAACATGCAAACATATAGTAGACATAAAAATATATACAGCTGTAGTACAAATCTATAATAAAACAGTAACAAGGCATGGCATTATATAGAGCTAATATCTATAATATATAATACACCAGTAACAAGGCAAATAATCTTAAACTCTTAGAATAATGGGTAATTTTCTAAAATTCCTTTTTCTATCATCTTATACTATAGTCTTGAATGATCTAAATCTTGTAAGTTCCTTCTTATGTTGAGCTGACATCACTAAATCTGATCATCAAAAGGCAACCCATATCAATAAAAAGCTGCTTCATTGTGAAAAATGAAACATTTGAAGTTATCTTTTTTGTCACAATGTTTTCAAGGACTCTCTTCACTATACAGCAAAACTGTAATATAGGTCTGCTGTGTTGGGGAAAGATACTTATAAGCCCTACCCTCAGTCTTTCCAAGGCCTTTCACCCAAACTACATAGAAGGGAGAGGAAGGAGAAAGCTGATCTCTTCCAAGGGGGATCACTCTACTCGGTGCTGTAGATGGACGCAGTGGAAGTTTCTTCATTCTCAAATTATCTCCCTTTAAGTTTAGGGTTCATGGCTTTTAACTTCCACTTCATGTCAAATTTTTGAGTTATTCATTCTTCTTCACATCTGTGCCACACTACATGTCAAATTTTAAGTTATTCATTCTTCTTTACATCTGTGCATTTCAACACTTTTCTACTGATATATCGTGGGTTCAATGCAAGACTATAGTAAGTGCTTCATAAACATGAAGCACTTACTAATGTATTGCACTGAACCATCAATATATTGATATCCAGTCCTGCACATTGAGGTTACACTTCCTGACACAGCCTGTAAGACACACCCCTTTTCCCTCCATGTTTCTTCAATTTTGTTTGAGAAACACTTGTCAGCAAAAATCCTTCCCTCCATTAAAACACAGATTTTAACCTTAATTGACACTCTATTTGAAATAAACCTTATTTAACACCTCTTGAAAAAAAATGTAATTATGATTTATATTTAAACATCTTATACAGTTTCAAAATCGTCAACCAGTTACTGACATTTACCTATTTACAATTAGTTGTAGAATCCATTTTTGAGCGGAAGTAGGTAGATAAAGGTAGTGTTTTACAGGTAATATATAAATAGGTAAGTTCTATAGGTAGTAAAATTAGGTACTTTTTGTTTTAGACCAAACCATTCTGATGTGTTAATGTTTACATGACATTACAGCCAGCAGAGTCAATATTATGTGGTATTACGTCACTACATACATACTTATTTTGGCAAACCCATACCAGAAATGATATAAAAGCCTGGTATCAAATTATTTTTTACTTGATTCCATTAATTTATCCTCTAAAGAAAGAAAGTTTTGTGATAGAGCAGTTTAAACTACTAGGTGGTAGATATCAAATAAGGAGAAATAACAGTCCCTTTGGGGTGACCTGCAAAAACAATCATGGTAAAAGAAAAATGCTCCTTAGAGGTCAATTTGTTGGTTACATCTTACAAAAAAGAAAAATGCTATTTAAAAGGTTTTGTTGGTGACATCTGTTGTGGGTGCTTCATTTAGAATCAATTTGAGTAGAGCTAGTTTGAGAGGCCAAAAGGATTAATGTATTAAATTGAAATCCGTCTGCAAATGTACTTTAGACTGCTCTAGTATAGTATGGATTAATGTTTAAAAGAACAAGCATAAAGTGTCAACAAAACTAAACATAGGGTTTTTAACTCTTCAACAACTTTTAACTCTTATATGTAAACTTGTCAAAAATTTCAACAAATAAGTTTAATGAGTGCTCGTATTAGCCAAAATGCAATCAAATGTGGGAAACTATTGTAATTAACCCTTTACGGTATATAGCGCCGTTCGCCGCCTTATCGATTACCGCATAAAACGCTTTTCGCCGGTATACCTATTACCGTATAAAACCTATTTTGACGGGCTATCGATTACTGCATAGAACGCTTTTTGACAGCTGAAAAATTGATTCAACTTCAACCCTTAATTACACAAATAAACACACACGTCATTTTCTCCAAAGTTTATTTTCCTATTAAACAAATATGTTTTCTTTCATATACGATGATAAAATCATGGGGTCAAAGTTTAAACTTTTGCTCTAGAGCGAATCTTTTGATAGTGGTCACGCGGCACACTTCTAAAAGAGACGCTATGGGATTGAGATGAAGGGAAATGAAATACCCACCCCCAATAAAACTGAAAGCGGCCTTCGATATCCTGTCATAAAGATCAAAACAATGCCGATTTGTAAAGACTTGATAAGGATTTCCTGCAATTCTTTACAAACTAACACTTTTCTAAAAATATTATCCAATTAAAAAGAACATAGGGCACGCGACCCGTAGACTATTTAATGAGAAGTCTTCCGGTCATAAAAGATCAAAACACTGCCGATTTGTAAAGACTCGATAAGGATTTCATGCAATTCTTTAGTAACTTAACACATTTCTAAAAATACTATCCAATTAAAACGAGAGCATACGGCACGCGACCTGTAAAGGATGTTTATGACACGGAGCTATTGTTCAAAGTTTAAAGGCGATTGAAAATCGAGCCGTCAAATAATTGACGTTATAAAGACGGCCTTTTTAAAATATTTAGCCAATTTGGTGTTTCCGATCGCAAGTCGGACATCAATGTAGATTCAGAGCAGTAATTTGATCGTTTTTTATTAAGCCTGAAGATGATGAAATGTTGATAAATATTACCAATTCACGGACAAGCAAATTAGATCATTCCTCCGACTTTGACTACAACTACGAGCTTTTGGTAAATTCATCACCCATGGACACGTATTTTACGGAAATATAAGCATGTTTCGTTGCCAAAATGAGTTGATTTTTACTGTTTTACATTTATAAGAAGGACTAGGTTTAACTCCTTTACCAAGCAATATATTTTGGAAACGGTTTGAATGGGAATTGAAGTAAAACGATTCAGCTTTGTTGAGAAATATGCAAAGACAAAGTATGTATCTCGAGTCATGAACGGTATTTTTCGGCAACAAAATTCCCTGCAATTGATGACAAACGGAAAACAAATTACGGATCTCTCAGGGAGAACACATAAGTCATATTATTAATTTTGATTTTGTATAATTCACACCGTAATATACATTTTCATTGTTTGTTTAATTTTCTACAACTTAATCCTGATATGAATGTATCACTAAATAAAGAAAAAAAACATCAACTTAAAGGAAATTTTGTTCTCGTCGTCTTTTATTCTTTGAAAAAATCTATTAGATGAATGTAAAATGCATTAATTTAGGTTTGATTAACAGTACCCCAATCAATAACAATTATCGGAGATAATCCTGTGCAAATAGGTACCCAGGGTGACTAGTTATGTATGCGTTAATGGTCTTCGATAATCGGATGGTTTATACCTATAGTGTCACTGATAAGCCTTATCTCTATACCTTAAAGGGTTAAATAAAAGAAGGGCCAATAATGAGTACCGCCAGTGACAGTAATTGTTTTTTTCATCAAGAATAACATGAAAATGCAGCTTTTTATGACCACAATCATCTTATGCTAATTGATCAAATTCATAAATTAATGAATGTATGTGATTCAACAGATTTACCCTTGTTGTAATTTCTCTAATAAAATCTGTACTTTTGATAAAACTGTATTTGAAAAAAATTGTGATAGGTTGTAAAAATCATCAACAAGATACACATTATTCTGTTGTGACATCATAATCAAATTGCTCTATTGTTACATAATGATTCAAATAGCACATTATTTATGAAGAGTCAGTAATGTTTTAAACATTTACCCTTTCCCAAACAACACATTTTCGACTCTCCCAAATTGAGTGAGTTTGCAGACAACATTTCAAAATGTGATGAAATTGAAAAATATTCTTCAGAAAGAGCAGAAAACATTGTGGGAAAAGGAAAAATTGCTTGTTACGAGCGATTTCTCCTTTTCCAACAATGTTTTCTAAAGTCGTCTCCAACAAAGTCGTCATATGTCGTTATTGTTTGGGAAAGGGTTAATGAAGTAATTTGCAAATTCTATGCAAGTGGAAATGTTACACGCACAATCCAACTGTAGATCAGCACTAAGATATAAAATAAGTTCCAACAACATAAACCAATTATCTATAGATTGAGAGAACAAACAATTGCAGTTGAAAATTTATAATCATTTAAATATCAAAAAGCTAAGAACTTCATTAAATTATAATCTGATTAAAATGTATGTGTAAGACATAATGGTTTAACCCTTTTCATAATTCTCCCATTCAAGAAAACAATTATCAAAGTGACACCTGAAAAATTAAATTGACTCTTCTTCAACCGAATGTTTTCTATGAGTTTTCTGCTACTGAGACATATTCAGAAATTGCCTTAAAAAGTTAAACTTCAACCTTAAAAACAGCTTTAAAAGGTATGTATAAACATTGTCAAAATTTTTTGGCTGCACTGAATTCTATCATCTGAAAATTGTATCATAAAGATCAAATTGCTATTTTTTGTTGAGGAATTCTTATACATGTATTAATCAGTTTTGTTTTATGCAAGAGGTATCTCAAATCATTAACCCTTAGAAAGCTGGGTAATTTTCTAAAAGTAGTTTTTTGTCATCTGCTTTCCAAAACCTAAAATATCTGCTTAATTTTGACGAGGAAAGATACTCAGAGTAGAAATCAGGTTAGATAACAGGTCATCCACCAATTTACTTGGCAGCTGGCCTGGGGTTAACCCGGGTTAACCTGTTTGCATAAGCATGAAGTTGGTTCCAGTACCATAAGGGGTAAGAAGATGGTAAAGGAGCAAATTATGAATTGGGAGATTAGCAGCAGTTTTTTAGTTAATATAAATGTTAAATGAGTTTCACCCTCTATAAATTAAATAAAATATTTTCATTATTTTTATTATCATGAAATGTAATATCAAGCCTAATTTTTTCGTCATATTTTTCCAGTTATTAGTCACAAGGACACAATCCAATTTAACTTCTTACAAACTTTCTTTATATTTTTGCCGAAATAAATCTGTTAAACACATTCTCAAATCCTTTTTTAAACAGTATCCACCGTTACATTCTCAAACTAGCAGTTTAACAAACAAAATTATGTCCATGTATATTGAATGTCAGTGAAATATAAAACACCTGATAAAAAACTTGATAATCCTATTTTCACTTTTCACTATGGAGAACACTTTCTTTAACAAACTGAAATTTCACTTTATCATTAAAATGTAACTCAATTATACATCCAAGCTTAATACTTTTTACCAGTCCACAAATATTTCCCTTTTTTTATCATTATTCATTAACAATAGAATGAATAATCTCTTATTTCCATTCTTCCATTTATTTCTTATTTTTTTATATTAGAGAAAACCTATAAATCTCCTTTCAATACTTTCATTGTAATAACATATTGAGATCAAAGATGCAATTTAATTCCATATTACTAAATCTTGAAGACAAGGATTACATGCTTCAGGCTTGAGCTATATTTTAAGTTTTATACAATGTCCTCAAACAAACCCTCATGCTGTATCCAGATTTTTTACAACTTGATTAAATATCCAAATATTTGGTCATTCATAATTACTCTTTGCTGAAAATAGATATCTATATAACTAAATTTGATAATATAAGACCTATTTTTTCACTCCATAACATGAACAGAAAGCAACCATAGTAGTCTATCCATGAAAACAAATCTTGGTTGAGAAAATTTGACTATGAACCTGCAGGCAAAGCAGTCTGACTAATTACTTAACCCGTTACCAAACAATAATGACATTTGACCAGATTGTTGCAGACAACTTTGGAAAACATTGTGGGAAAAGGAGAAATAGCTCCTAATGAGCAATTTTTCCTTTTTCCCCATAATGTTTTCTGCCCTATCAGAATATAATTTTTTCAATTTCATCACATTTTGAAAATTCAATTTGGCGTTTGGTAAAGGGTTAAACATATTTTCACTGATGGCTACACCCAGGCATGGGTTCAACCAACAATCTACTTGTGCATTTCAAAACTTTCACTGTTGAAATATTTGTCATAATAGAAGAGAAAAATAAGAAAAAGGATGTCACAATTGTCTCGAAGTTTGACATTTCAATGATTGTTTAACTAAATTTCAAACTTATTCTGTCAGCAGATGTAAACAGGGCATTAAGGATAAAAGAAATGAAGGATATACCTGTTTTCTCATAAAGTAAACTTAAGACCCAACATAATCATGATTAATCTCGGTAAATTATTTTCGCTGAATATATCTATCATAAAGTATACAGATTTATCACCCAGGTCCGTGAGCCCAGTACAAAGGGAGGGAATTCCATCTGACATATACTTCAATGGTCGTAATGTTTGTTAAACTCCTCTATATTGTGTAACTTAAGATTAACAGCTTTGTCAATCCCTTACTCGAACATTACCTCTCTTTACCACATCTACTTTAGAATAGTTTGGAAACCACTGTGATTAAAGGATAAAATGCTCCTGAGGATCAATACATCCTTTTTTCATACTTGTTTTTATCCAAGATCATTTTAGACTCAGTCAATGTTTTCTATTTTTTCATGCTAGTTCTGAATTTGTCATCTGCTGTTGTTTTGAATTCAGACCAGTCATAGTTCTGAATTTGTTGTCTGCTGTTGTTTTGAATTCAGAACAGTCATTGTTCTGAATTTGTTGTCTGCTAATATTTTGAATTCAGACCAGTCATAGTTCTGAATTTGTTGTCTGCTATTATTTTGAATTCAGACCAGTCATAGTTCTGAAATTGTTGTCTGCTAATATTTTGAATTCAGACCTGTCATAGTTCTGAATTTGTTGCCTGCTAATATTTTGAATTCAGACCAGTCATAGTTCTGAATTTGTTGTCTGCTAATATTTTGAATTCAAACCAGTCATAGTTCTGAATTTGTTGACTGCTATTATTTTGAATTCAGACCAGTCATAGTTCTGAATTTGTTGTCTGCTAATATTTTGAATTCAGACCAGTCATTGTTCTGAATTTGTTGTCTGCTATTATTTTGAATTCAGACCAGTCATAGTACTGAATTTGTTGTCTGCTATTATTTTGAATTCAGACCAGTCATAGTTCTGAATTTGTTGTCAGCTAATATTTTGAATTCAGACCAGTCATAGTTCTGAATTTGTTGACTGCTATTATTTTGAATTTAGACCAGTCATAGTTCTGAATTTGTTGTCTGCTAATATTTTGAATTGAGACCAGTCATAGTTCTGAATTTGTTGTCTGCTATTATTTTGAATTCAGACCAGTCATAGTACTGAATTTGTCGTCTGCTATTATTTTGAATTAAGACCAATCATAGCTATAAGTTTGTCATCTGCTGTTGATTTTTATGACAAGTCATGATGAAGAATTAGTTATAACAGATAACTATGTGGCAGGTGCAATTCAAAGGTAAAAGCACAAGATAGAGTAAAAAATTATATTCAAAAGAAAATATGACTAAAAAGAAGGATTTCTAAAGAGTACAAGTTTCTGTTACTGTCACATGGTGTTAAAAAAAAGTGGCTTTGTTGTCCCCATTTGATGATCATATAGAGGAATGATTTAGGAACTGTGTTCATGAACTGCATGAACAGACATTAACGAAACATGGCTGTTCATGAACACAAAGTTGTTCTTTAACATGTAAATGAATTTCAAGAATATATTCATAAACCTTAAAAAGATGGATCACCAACATATTCATGTCCATGAATACCACTATGAACATGTTCAAGAATGACATTGTGTTCAGCCATTATTTGTTCATGACTGCCTTTTAATAAGGATATAGTATAATAAGAAGCCACAATGCAAACACTCATTAGATGAGTTTTTCTTTTCCATTGTAAACTAAAGAATAATAAAGAATCTTAGTCTGGCATTTGCAAAACTTAATGTTTCTATGACTGAAATGGTCAATTCTTGGAGTTGTCAAGAATTACATCTAGTTACATGTGATTAATCGAATAAGCTTGCATTTCGTCTTCTTCTGAACTCTTTACCACCTGCAGACGAAATTTTCTTTCTTTAAGCAGATGACTTTAGAAAAGCTTTGTAAATATGTGGAAAACCTTCCAGTTTTGCTGTTGTAATATGTGAATACAGTGTAGATTGAAAAAGCATTGAAGCGAAAGGAGAAACTGCTTGTGACAAGCAATTTCTCTTTAAGCCACAACGCTTTTTAAAAGTCGTCTGCTGCAAGACGCAAAAAGATGGCGATAGGTGGTAATATACTAATGAACACCAACAGACAGGTGTGTACATATTGACACATCATTCAAAACCAAATCATCATTAACCCTTAACTGTAACTGCAAAAAAGTTCATTCATTAGTAAATAAAAATTTACAATCATCAGAACCATCAAGGTTTTTCTTGTAATTGTATTTTTAAAAACATGAAAGAGGATGAAATGATGAACAAACAGATAAAGTTCATGAAAATCTGCTTAAATGAAAGACACTTTGAAACGGTTGTTGGACCAAAAGAATTTACTCAATGAGATCTTAAATCAACAGTCTATCCCCTGCAAAAGATTGAAGAATTATGTTCATGAACTTCGTGAACAGACATGAACAAAAAACATTTCATTCATTAAGACAAAGTTGTTCATTAATTTCAAGAACATGTTCATGAATGCATTAATGGATATGAACACGTCCATAAATATGTTCATGAATATGTTATTGGTGTTCACAAAAAGAAGAGTCTTGAAATTCATGAATATAATCAAGACCTCTTTGTGTTCATAAACAGACAATATTTCTTCATGTCTATTCATCAACGTTATTGATAAGATTAAGGGTCTGTTTGTTTTTTAACTCTTGAAGACTCCCATTTGATGACTTCAAATATGGCAAAAAAAGTTGTTTATTATCTTAAAATTGTGTTGCGTAAAAGATGGAAGCAATCTTTCAATTTTATCATACTTCCAAAATAAAACTCTTTTATATATATCGCAATCTTACAAGTATCCAGTCAACCATATTAGCCACTAGGATGCGCAGAACATTACAAATGATATATATTTTCTTACTTATAAACAGGCCATACATAGATTTTCTGAGATGATGATGATGTAAAAATAATGATAAATAACTAACAAAGGAACATACCAAAAACCTTTTCTTGGCATCTCATAACTGTCAGGTAGGTCAAAATCATCAATGCAAACATATGAACAAAAACAAAGTTCAAATGATACAAACAAGCTAATTGCAAAAGGCATACAATCTTCAGAAATGCTAGAATAATTGTAATGTCTTACCTGACCCTACATAAAGAGGTTTGTGTTTACAATTCGGGTTTAAAAAGGCCGAGAGGAGCAACTGATTTTTAGGTGTCATGCTGGTGAGTCTTTTCCATAGAATAATGAAAAAAAATCACAAATAACATGTAAGGAGTCTTTTAGCAAAAGGCTTTCCCACACCTTTTATGAAACATTTCAAAAGTCTCATGTCAAATCAATTTTTTCATAACGTCCAAACCACTTTTCTAGCTTGTGTTCAATTCATCTTCATGTAAATTCTCAGATAACTGAGATATTCCTGTGCTGTCCTTTTTCTTTACAAAGAAACGTTGTTTATTTCCAAGATAATAACATCCAATATCATCTATATCCAATGAAATATGCACCTTTTTAAATGAATTATCCCATTAATTAAATATCACACTAAATGTATAATAAAGGTAATCTGCCTTGATTGGTCAAAAGTTGTCCATAGGCTATTATACTCCAACACATCATCATCTAGTTCACTCCTTCATTATTAACCCTTTCCCAAACAACAAACTTTTCCACTGTCCCAAATTGAAAGAGTTTGCAGACAACATTTCAAAATGTGATGAAATTGAACAATATTCTTCAAAAAGAGCAGAAAACTTTGTGGGAAAAGGAAAATTCGCTTGTTACGAACAATTTCTCCTTATCCCAAAATGTTTTCTAAAGTCGTCTGCAACAAAGCCGTCAAATGTCGTTATTGTTTGGGAAAGGGTTAAGTATCTATAAATTGTCCAACTATAAAAAAAAATTCACTTTCAAATTTCTTGTTAGTCTAAGCTTCTTCAGCAAAGCTCATAGTCCACTAACATGTCATTCATTGCAAAAAAATGCTTGATCAACAATCTTTTATCATACCAATTATTTAACACTTTATCATCACTATGTGAAATTATATTATCAAAGTCAACAAGCATTGATTTTGTATTCAACTAAGCAGTGTCTAAATATTAGACCAAGATTTAAAGTTAATTCCCTTAATCAAACAAATTTAAAATGTACACAATACAGTGATTAATAACTTTGAAAACACAGTGGCAAAAGAAAACAATCGTTTTTAAAAAAAATTATTATACAATAAGAATTAGCTATTCTTGCATATTTACATAGTGTATCATTTAATGTATATACTGTGCATCATGAAAAGAGTAAAATTAAAAGGCTATCGTAAAACAGTTAGTGTTATCCAACTATTTCATCTTTCAAAAACAATTCTGAGCTCTATTAGTCTGTTGCCAGCAACATCTGGAACATTGCAGGGAAATAAAAAAACAACTCCTTTTTGAAAGGTTCCTCTCATTAATACATCGTCTGCAAACTGGTTCGGATTCCGACATTTAGAGAAGCGCAATTAAAGAAATCTGTAGAAACACATTACCATGACAAGGCTGATTTTGCCAAATATTGATTTTATCAACATAAAAGAAGTTTTTATCAGAATTACATGTTTTGTGATGGTATTTTAAAAGCACATTGTAATAGATGAATGGCCCATTTTATATCCATGTCTTTTCTATAACACATATACCACAGATCTATTGATTTATCAAAACAATATGTCCTTTTAACGACCAGACACTTAATTGTTTGGTTTATACATTTGCATTCAAAATTATTGTGAAAGTTTATTCATGAAAATGAGTCTTAATAATAAATCATTAAAAATGCTTAAACCATAGTCCACATCCTTTCTGTTTAGTTAAAAGAATTGAAATGAAGAATAAAAAACGAACAGTATTATATCATATCATCACAAAATTTCTTCAGCAAGTCTGTCTGACACAATGTTTTTGTTCCAATTGAGGCTAGATAGAACTAGTGCAAATTGAGACCGCTGGATGACCATAACCCATTCTTTCATATCTGGATAATGTGCAGGTCCAAAATGAAAGGAGAAGCAGATAACAATAGCAATGTATCAGATATCTATTTTACTTATATTTGTTGAATAGGAATCATCATGAAAAAAATGAAAAACTATTTGTCAAAAGTGATTTCTTATTTTATCACAGAATTTTCCAAACAGTTCTGTTGCAGTAGTGTCTAATTAGGGGGACTCATAATTAATGAAGTATTGGGCTTATGTCTGAGCCGAAATACACTTTACATCACAGGAAATATTTGAATAAACCTAAACAATTAAACAGGGCTCAAGAAATGGTTGAGTCTATGACATGCTAATGAGAAACTACAACAATATTGACATATTAACAAATAAGTGGAATATTATTTCTAAAAGGTCCCTGTTTTTTAAGTCTTATCATGACATTTGATGAAATTATATCAAAAAAAGAAGAGGAGGAAATAGGCCCATATTTAACAAGTGCCTTACACAGGTTAAGACAGACTAATAGGAACGCTTATAGTGCTGGAACTGACTTCATGCTTATGCAAACAGGTTAGATAAATTGGCGACTGGCCTGTGATCTAACCTCTTTGCTACTCTGAGTATATTACCTCAACAGAAAAGGAATACTTGGAAAGACAACCAGCAATAGGTTTCTAATTCTAAATCAAACATATTAGGTTTGGAAGTATAAATGCCATTTGTGGTAAATGATTTGCATGATGGTAAGGGGTTTAATCTGGTAAATTAAATACCATGCTTAAAGTCCACTTTATTCCCTCACTTTTACTTTTCATGGGGAAAAGATTTTTTTCAACAAATATTCTTTTTCTGAAAATCTTTCTATTCTGTTTATCATCAAAATAAGTGTCATGTTAATATTCATGTATTTTACTGGTACATCTTTTAGCCTTTATAACCATTATATTCTTATTATAACAGGGATCTGTTTACAATTCTAAATCGATCAGTGTCAATGTATTTTACCTAAACCCATTCCACAAATAGGAATTTGTGACTGATCCAAATGATTGAATGTAAGAATAGCCCACAACATGCAACTAGAATGAAGAACATATAAACATTGTTTGTGTGATATTTAGAAACCCTTTGTGACCAAAGGTTGGATTGCTCATTACAAACAATTTAGCTTTGTGTCACAGTTATTCTTAAACATTTCTGAAGGAGGTGTGTCAAGATGAGGTATATAAGAGTATGGGGTTGACCGTTAAGGATCTTAAGCAGCTTAATAAATATGTCATTAAAGTCTGGAGTTGCTTAAACCTTTCCTTTAGCTCATCAAAGGTAACTCTTATAGTATCTTGACTTGGTTTCTGTAAAAATCGTCTGGCAAATACTTTCTAAAATTTGTTATTTGCTTTATTTACCTAAAGAGAATAAGGAAGAAGCAAAAGCAATTCTTGTAAATGTGTTCTTTATATACCATATGTTCCTTCGAAGAATCCACTTTTATCATTTAAAATCTCTTCTTTCTTTCTTTTTTTTCTTCTTTCTTTCTTTCTTATCCGAAAATCAACTGGTTGAATTTCAAGTGTTCTGTCACAGAAACTATGAGCAAATTCTAAGAGATGAACTCAAATGTTTATTTGTTGTAAGGATATGGGATGCGCAATTTTCTCACATGCATGTTGAAAATGTGTGAAATCTTAAAATTTAGGGTAATTAGCGCAATTGGGCTTTCTACAATAGACACTGAATGAGCCCGTCTTTATCATTGTAAGCTATTAAAAACTGTACGGATATTGCATACCATTTCATCTAAATCTCTTATCAGGTTGAATGATTTATCTATAGTTAAAACAATAATGAGACTCTTTGAGTTTGGTTAAAACTATTGCATCGTGAAACAATAACGCACCTAATGTTAACCCATTACCAAACAATAACGACATTTGACCAGTTTCTTGCAGACGACTTGGGAAAACATTGTTGGAAAGGAGAAATTGCTTTTAAAGAACAATTTCTCTTTATCCCACAATATTTTTGCCCCATCAGAAGATTATTCTTCAATTTCAGCAAATTTTGAAATGTTGTCTGCAAACTCTTTAAGTTGGAACAGTCTAAAATTTGGTGTTGGTAAAGGTTTATAACATGAAATAAAGTCTTACCAGCAAGATGGTTAACAGGAAAATCTGGTGCCGGCTGGTTGAATCGCTTCATGGGAAATTCTCCAATAACTTGAGTTGTACGAAATACTACTTCTTCTCTCCCCAGTGGCTGGAAATATACACAATCTATCATCAAATCTTATGCGGGCAACAACATATCATATACCCAAACATGTAGTTTAATCTATTAATTCATACATACCGTGTATATCATGATGTATTTATATGCATTTAAAAGAATCTGTAACATGTATTCAAAAACCATAGTAACAAAAGGAGAAATAACTCACACAGAAAATTTTCTACATGAAAATACATATTGTAACAAGATAATGCATGATTTAAAAACACTAGGCTTTAACTGTTTAAGACCAGTTTGGCAGTAATTCTAAAGGAGTATACTCAATAAAAAAGAGTGATACAAGCGTATGAAAAGTGAAAGCGAAGCCACATAATATATACAGTGATACAGTGTTTTCAATAAGAACAGGCTGCAGGCCAAAATGACCACGTCAAATTATGTTTTGGCCAGTTCAAATTTGCTGAGATGTTAAGAACCCCCATGGACACCCCCTCCATCACCCCCTCCCCCACCTCCTCCAAGTGGCCTGTTAAGATTTTGATTTGGCCTGTTCACCAATTCTTATTGAGAACACTAGTGATAGATTTTCATATGGTCAATCAAATGATTGATTATATGAGAGCTGACCATTTGATACATGACAAAGCCACAAAGAAAGCTTTGAATGTTTGATTAAATATGCAATTCAAAGCATGCAATGAGTTATTATTCATCTTTTATTCATCAAATTCAAGAGCGGGTTCTTGATGTCAATGAACATATCCTTGAAATTCATGGAGAAATTCAAGAACAGTATTGTGAACACCAATTTGTTGTTGATGAAAATTGGTAGATAACCACTTAATAGAATAAACCTATAGGAAAGTCAGATCAATAATAAAATGTCTATTATTCCTACAGACTAATTGTAAACTTTCAAATAATGGTCTAGTTCATATAAAAGCCTAGATATGTTGTGAGCTCCTTCCAGATTAGATAGGCTACATCACTTTTGCAGATCTAAGTACCTTATTCTTTTTCAACATAGAACTAGGAAGACAGCAGTCAAGGAGTAGAATGTCTGCCTCAGGACAAGACAGTCATGGGTTCAAATCCTGTGAGAAGGGGGATCCACCTTGCGATCTTTCATGAATTCACATTCGGCACAAGTACTAGTTGTGTATCCAGGAAGCAGAATCGAGGGTAATTAGTCCATGTTATAAGAATTTGTTTCACTATCAATGTTAAATAAATATGTTTATTTTAACTATACATAAAACATGACATCTAAAGTAAATTTTGAAAGATCTAAAATCATAAATGAGACTTTGTTTGTGTTGCAAGCTTCTAAAACTTACTTCATTGATTTTCCAGTATTAAGCTACAGTCGCATTATACAGTATTGGGGAAGGTCTCAACTTTGAGTTGACCAGAAGAACTGAATCAACTTTTTGTAACATAAGTCTGTTGCGAGAAACTTCTGCTCACAATAATTCTCAAATAACACACATAGAATTTGGTAATCATACCAAGACCAATGATAAATGACTTCAAAAATCATAATTTAAGTCAATGCAGAGTTATGGGTATGGTGATTTACAATCCCCCAAATCAAAACCATTTCAATAATGATTATAAAAATCAAACACAAAAAAAGAACAAAATAAAAAAACAGAAAAACTTACAAGTAATGAACAAGTTCTTATTTTGTC
Source organism: Cerastoderma edule (assembly GCA_947846245.1). Classification (NCBI taxonomy): domain Eukaryota; kingdom Metazoa; phylum Mollusca; class Bivalvia; order Cardiida; family Cardiidae; genus Cerastoderma; species Cerastoderma edule. The sequence goes on from OX401412.1 coordinate 15,894,340, forward strand.
ACATTGATTTAAAGATACTCTTTCAGAGATGTGTGCTTTGGGAGTAAATAAATGCTAAAAAATTTATATTCACAATCCTCGTAACTAAACCATTTAAGACCCTTTTCAAGTTCTTTACTTAAAAGTTGCTAAAACCCCGTGTTTTTGTAAATTCATGTGAAGTGAGCCTTCGCGCCTGTCTGTTCTCCTTTGGGAATGCCAGTTTTTAAATAAATTTGGGAATTCTTTCTCGCGCATCTTGCTATCACGTGGCATCTATAAATATTTTACAACACAGCAACAACAACAATATAGTAGCAAAGGGAAGTAATCCTGCACAAAATCCTTAGAATTCAATGTAGGAAGTGTAACTATTTTCTATATTCCTATCATAATGAGCAAGATTCAATATATAAATGTTAATTCTGTTTGTTTTCCTCCTCATTCTACCTATATTTGCTTGACGGAAATAATCTTTGCGACCATGCTTTTGCGTGGTATATGTTTCTGAAAACCCAAGAGACGATGTTACCTAAAAAAACACCTTTCACTCTAAGTTAAGATTGTTGTTTGCAAAATAAACTCATTTAAACGTCCTTAGATATCTGCGATTTTAATGTTCTAGATCTTTTTTGTATGGTAACGAGCAGGGTTGGGAAGCTGTCAATAACCTAGTTATATGTTACTTCAGAAATCTTTATTGTTCTTTTTACGGTAGAAGATGATTTATTTCAAAAAGTTAAAATCTTCATCTCTGAGAGAGTATCTTTAAAGATATGATTATCCTTCACAAAAGCTGTGGTAGCTAAGTTTAAAATGCCTTTGCCTAATATATTAGCTCTAATACCTATTCTTCCTGGATCCCAATATGTTTTGCCTTTATTGGACCAGGGTACCGTTTTACAAAACAACTTACGGAAAATATTTGCGCAAGTCATAACTGATAAACATGGATAGTGTCTTTAATAGAAATACAATATTGCAATGTGAAACATCATTGGAAGCGTCTCGGAGAGACGATTCCAATGATGTGTTACTTTGCAATATTGCTTAGCCCAATACTGAAATAAGAATAATTGTTGTTTTAGACTTACGCAAATCTTAAGCGTTAACTGTTTAGTAAAACGGTACCCTGAAACTTACTTTTCAGTTCTAATAAATTCTTATGAAGTGAAGGACTTTTACAATAGCCCTGCACTGAAACTTCAGAATGTTTCTTTAGCAAAGGAGATAAAGTAGTGTCTCGGCCTTACTTTCTCTCAAAGTCAAGTATGAAGGAGTGATGGGTTTATATAGTGCAATGTTCACTGGTTATACATATTTGGTATACTTGTATCATACTTACATTATTTATAAATTCTTCATATAACCTGTCAAAAAGTTTGAATTATGTCATTAATACACAAATCTTGTCTGGGAATTATCCTGGAAAGGAATATATCAACTACACAAAGTTCTTTGAGTCAGACCCAAGCATTACAAGAGGTTATACACACTTAAACGCATGAAAAAAATGCAGACGAAAAAGTTATATGAAAGCAATTTTTCTCACAGAGGTTAATTAATCCATGGGGTACTAACAGCATCAACTTTGAATACCTCCAAAAACAGGTTAGACACAGCCATGGCAAATCAACTTTACACAAAGTCCTGAGTTCAAGATTATGAGGGGGTTGTGAAAGCTGAACAAGTCTGCAACCCTAACAGGATATGTATGCATGAATTTTGGCAAGTGAAAGCAAAATTAAAACATTTGAATTATAATTAGTCAAAATGTTAGTGAGGGGTAAATTTTCTCAGAAAAGGTAAAGAACAGGTTGGCTCAATTATAAAGTATCACTTTGTTGCATAAACTCTTGTAGGTTTGCTAACAACACTAAACCCACATCTTTCTTTTGGGTGCTGGACGTTAAATGGTAAATGACTAGTTTGATGGATTTAGATTGTAACTAGTTTGGACATTACGGTAAAAATGAAATTATACAGCAATTATCTGGTAAAGTATATCAAACCTCTCACAGTGTCAAAAATGATAAAATTAGTAAATTAAAATGTGTACAGTACTTATTCATTCCCTGTTTAATTACTTATTACTAATCAATCAATCACCTGAAGAATTTTCTTCATTTTTTCGTCTGTCTTCGCTGGTCTTTCATTCTGTAATCTAGTCTAAACATTATACCTCACCTAACTATTGAAGTACATGTTCCAATTATCACCTTTACATCCCTGCTGTGTCATTGTTTCAATGAGAGGTGTGATATACTTTACCAGATGATAATTACTACATAATTGTCTTTTAAACAAAATTTTCAAATGTGTTACTATATATATTTAAATCCAATTTAGCAAACCAGTCATTTCCCAAAACATCTGTTAATTTTCCTTTCAAGTATCGGGAAATTAACTTTTGTTTCAGGAAAATAACTTTTGTTTCGGGAAAATAACTTTCGTTACTTCATTTTCAACTGGCATAAAACGCGGTACCCCAAAATCGTTCTGGATCTGGATTGTTACACTGCAGGACCTTTCGGTATACACGCAGCGGGAGAGAGAGATGGGATAAGTTAGTTAGTCCCGATATTGGAGGGCTGCTCTAAAACCCTGTACTGTCTCTGCACGCACAACTTCGCTACTAAGGTTATTCCAGTCAATAATAGTTCTGGGAAAAAAGGAGTTTCTATAGAGGTCACTGCTACAGTCTATTTGTTTAAAGCACTTGTTATGGTTAAGGCCTTGCCTTTTAATGATATTGTCACTAACACAGTCACTAAACTTTTTGGGTCTGATAAGTCTCTTACCACTAATGGGGGTCAGATAGGCATGACATGGCATTGCTGGGACCAGCCCCTCGACCACCTTGAAGAAGTATGTTAGTCTGGCGTTCTTCCTTCGATCTTGTAGGGGAGGCAGTTGAAGGTTCCGCAGCATTCTGCTTACACATCCTTGATCTCGTGAGGAATAGTCGCCCGAGATGAACCTGGCTGGGCGTCGTTGGACTCTTTCCAGCTTGTCTATGTCCTTCTGGAGATAGGGGTCCCAGACAGCTGCACTATATTCCAGTGTGGAGCGGATCAAGGATAGGTATGCGGTCTTTCTGCATGATAGTGGGCAGTGCTTCAGGTTGCGCCCCAGAAATCCAAGTGTAGAGTTGGCCTTGTTGGTGATCTTATTTATATGGCTATCAAATTTCAAGTTATCAGCAAATGTAACGCCAAGATATGGGTTTTCATCTACCTGTTGGAGAATGTGGCTATTAAGCTCGTAGAAATGGTTGAGCTTGCTGTTGATACTCATGACATAGCATTTCTTTGCATTAAAGCGCATACCCCATGTTGTTGCCCAGTTTTCAAGTGCTTTCAGGTCCTCCTGTAGTTGAATTTGATCTTGTATGGTCTTGATATTTCTGTAAAGCAGGCAATCATCGGCGAAAAGGCGGACTGTGGATTTCACACAATCAGGAAGGTCGTTGATGTGGCAGAGAAAGGCAAGTGGCCCAAGGACTGTGCCCTGAGGGACGCCCGAGTCGACGGTCACAGGTTCTGAAGTTTCGCCATCCACAACAACCCTCATGGTTCTGTTTGTCAGGAAGTCCCGAAGCCAGTTGTTTATATTTCCGTCTATGCCATATAGTTTCATCTTGTGGAGAAGGCTATCATGTGGTACGGTGTCGAAGGCTTTAGAGAAGTCAAGTATTATCACGTCAATTTGGGATCGAGAGTCATTGTGTTGAAGTAGGTCGTGGGTGGTGCTTAGCAGCTGTGATTCACATGAGTAGCCACATCTAAATCCATGGTTTAGGGAGGTAAGGATGGAGTTTTTCTCAAGATGGTCTAGAATATGTTTACAAATGATGTGCTCCAGAAGTTTGCCTGAAACACAAGTAAGGGATACAGGGCGATAATTTTCTGCCAAGTGTGAGTCGCCTTTCTTGTATACTGGAGTTACATTCGCACTGCGCCAGTCAGATGGAAGTTTACCAGTGTTTATCGATGCTTGGAATATGTGTCGCAGTCCAGGTGCTATTTGCTTCGCGCAGGTCTTCAGTATGATGTTTGGTATATCATCTGGTCCACGGGCTTTGCTGATGTTGATGTTGTTAAGAAGTTTTTCTACTCCCTTTGTAGTGATTTTCAGTGTCGGTATAGGTTCCTTGGGTCTTTTAGATGTGTCTAGGAGTGATGTTGAGGTTCCATGTTTGGTGAAAACTGATTTGAATTGCTCCACAAGTATTTGAGCTTTGTCTTTACCGCTGTTGAAGAGATGTCCCATCTTTTTTAATGGTTGAACGCCGATATTATCTTGCCTTCTTGATTTCACATATCGCCAAAATGGTTTGCTGTTGTTTTCTTCTAGGCCTTTCTGGATTGTGTTGTTAATGTGTTCTATTTCAGCTTTTTCGAACGATACCTTGCATTCCCGCTGGAAGGTTTTGAACGGTGCCCAGTTTCCTGACTGTTTAGCATGGTTGTACAGACGTGACTTCCGCTTTATCATTCTTTTGAGGTTTTTGTTAAACCAGGGTAGTGATTTCCTCTTCTTGCTCATCTTAGACGGTACATTTCTTTTTACTGATTCTGTTATCTTACTTTTGAAGAAGTTCCACATTGACTCGATGTCGGTTTCAGGGAGGGTAGATACTTCACTTGACAGTTTGTTCATATCTGAATTGATGTTGTCCCATTCTGCTTTAGGGAACTGATAATACTTTCTTGGTATCTGGCGGACATAGTGTGGTATGATGTCAATGTCTGTGACGACCATTGCATGATCACTGATACCTGGTATAGATGTGGATGATTTTACTAGGGAGGGGTTGGTAGTAAATACAAGATCCAGGAGGTTATTGTCTCTTGTTGGTTGCCGGTGCACTTGGGTTAGGCCGTGTTCTGTTGCAAAATCCACTAGCGCTTGCTGAACTTCTCGGTCTGGTGCTCCCCTCTCTACTGTAATGGTGTCCCAATCGATGTTTGGGCAGTTGAAATCACCTGCAATGATCATGTGTTTCTCTTTGGGGGACTCTGTCAGTTGTTGTACAGATTCTTTGAGTTTTGCAATGCAGTCGAGTTTTCGGTGGGGCATGTAGTAGGAGCAAAGGTAGGTATCTACTTTGTTTCGTGTGCGTATCTTGGACCAGACGATTTCGCAGTCGGTGGTGAGATGAGGTTGGGCATCCGAGGCCAAGTTATCACTTGCTGCGACGAAAACACCTCCACCCATCCCATCAGACCGGTCATTTCGGTGAACTGTGAGTGTGTCAGGGAAGACTTCGCTGGTCTTTATCGCGTTCTTCTCTGGGTCCTTACCAGGTTTCACTCCTTTAAGCCATGACTCTGTTCCGCAGATAATATCCGGTTTAATGTAGTCGAGGGCTGAATGTAGTGCTGCTCGGTTGGTACGGATACCGCAACAGTTGACAGTTAGGAGGCGGAGGTTAGCCGTCTTGGTTGGGCAGGTGGGCACACTTTTGTTGTGAGATCTAAGGTGGGAGGGCGGTGTGTTGGATACTAGTGACCTACTTCTGGACCGGCCGGTCGATGTACTGGGGCTGCTTGTATGTATCGGGCTAAAACAGGAAGATGTTATCGATTCGAGAGTGCTATCTAGGTCTGCGATTGGCATGTAAAAATTTGATGTGAGTAGCTCGTAGCTATTGAATGTAAAACTGTCAATGTTTATGCTCTCACACTTACAACAATGCCAAACGACGCTGGATCTATTTAGGTAGGACATATTCTTGCTAATATCTTCGCAGCTCTTGTGGTACCATACACTGCAGTTGTTACAACACACTCCTTCCTGGGACCAAGTCACTGGCACATCACAGCAGCCGCATGGGAAGATTGATGCATTCCTAGGGCCGGGATTCAGTTGTATGTCCCCCGAGAGGAGAATGATGAGCAAGGCAATGCCTGGTTTTGCTTTAGTTGAGCAGGGAGTGGGTATGTAGATCCCGAAGCTAGCAGATTTCGTGGAGTGAAGTCTCTTGGGAACGGATGACCTGAAGATAACTGAAAACAGGGTGGAGTAGTTCTGGTGTTGGCCGTATGAGTAGATTATCAGGCAAACAATGGTGCAAGTTAACAATGTCTGTAGTAGGACGGGGGATCGCTGTTGTTGTTTCTTTAATGTTTTGGTAGCCATCTTGGATCAGGGGGAGCAACTCGTGGGCAGACTAGGTGGTCGAGGGCGTCTACCAGCTACTTGTGCCAATTACAAAGCCATACTGACAGTGGTGGTAGGGACAGATAACATTTATATACACTTACAACCTTTTTACACTGTAGAAAACGATCTGAAAATGATGGAATAAATTTATTTTCCTTTTGGAAATTTAGCTCTAGAATTTTCACGACTTTCCGGTTGCGCGCGCACCTCTCTCCTTGTAATCTAAGGCAAGTTTACGAGTTGAATAGACCAAGAACATCTAACAAATGTATGTTTATTCGTGTCTTCTATCAGTGCCTAAGTTCATATTACTATATGATGTTTAATTGCTAACATTTGCAGCATATTTTGAAACCTATGAAAGTTAAACTGACCTGTCTAAACAGATGCAAATGTGAATACCTTTCTTGTTTAGCTGCTTTGGCAAAATTGATTACACTATTTGTTATGTTTTTATGACTGAAGTTACTGAACCCACTTCATAAAACATTGGGTAGTGTATAATTCGATTTGTTTCCAAAACATGTAGCTATACATCCTAGATTGTTGAGAGAAACGTTCTTTTACAGATGCTTGACTTTCACTCACCTCTTTACTTTGGATTGAACTCTTGTTAGTGAAGGTATTGAACATATCTGAATATCAAATCGCAATAAATAGATTTCATTCTATCAAATGTGTTCCTCAAAACAACATGTCACGTTCAGAAAATGCATAGATTTCGAAGAAAGTGTTAACTTTCTCGTTGTGTTTTCCTTAGCAGCGATAGAATGTAAGCCGCCATTTTGAAACATAGGAAGCTTCAGTGTGCGCATGCGTGCTGCCAATCTTTAATTTCACTGGTTCCCATTTTTAGAAAAGTTGGCGAACGATAACTCTGCAAACGAGATTTATCAAACTCTGTGCAGGATTATTTCCCTTTGCTACATAGTCCAATTGATCCAGTCTTAGATATTTCAAACTTACACACCGAAGACCCGATATCTTTGCACACACCCTATCTATGTCTCTGCACACACTGACCCTCGAGGATGCTATTACATCAGTGAAAAAGATTTTCTGAAATAAGTATTTAGGCTCAGAAAAAATCTGTATCTGTTTGAATATGATAGCATTTCTAGCGACGGATATAATAATGTTACACTTCACCTTGTAATCGGTCAGTCAATAGTCTTTTGGCCTGGTTACAGGATAAGTGCTAGATATCGTAAGGAAACAATCTTGTGGACACAGGAAAACGTGATATATCATGAGGAATCAATCGGATAGTCAAAATAAATGACACGGGACTCGGATAGACATGGAGTAATATCATACATCATGAGATTCCAATCTGTAATCGGTTTGGTTACAGGATAAATGCTATCATGTGATTTCAATGAACGGGGAGAGAAGAGGGCTCCTCTCCATTGTCACACAATCTAACGAGGGCCGTATGATATTGTATGCGAGATTATGTGCGTCATTTTGTCAGCTTTCCAATATAATACCGTATTTTGTTTCTGAATGAATATTCAGGAAAGGCAAAATTACAAAACTAATAGTAAAAATGGAATAACACAATACATTACGTTTCTCCTACATCATAATTTTTGGAAATTTGTTACATGCATCCGATCATAGATATCCTATTAGCCGCTTAAATATCCAACCGTCAACTTACTCTTGTATTAACCCATTTCCAAACAACAAATATCCGACTGTCCCAAATTCAAAGAGTTTGCAGACGGCATTTCAAAATGTGATGAAATTGGAAAATAATCTTCTGATAGGACAGAAAACAGTGTGGGTAAAGGAGAAATTGCTCGTCACGAGCAATTTATCCTTTTCCCACAATGTTTTCTAAAGTCGTCTGCAACAAAGTGGTCAAATGTCGTCATTGTTTGTGAAAGGGTTAATCACTCCTGAATCGTATTATCAATCTAATTAAATCCATGCCTAATCGTATTCACACGTTATTTTGCCACGTTGCATCGGACAATGGTATCTTATCAATGAAGGTTCACTTCCAAAAAAATTCAATAGAATTATCATTTTTACTTGTATTCTTATTTGCAACATCGAAAGCTCGTAAAACCTTTAAATGGCATCAGTTTCTCAAGGAATTTACATTAAACCTAGGTGGGACAGGTGATTCCCGACAGAAATCAGTTCAGCTTACAAATAGTGCGCCAAAGGTCTCCGATGTGAAGTGTGGTGTGTTGTGTGTTGTGTGCTTGTCATCTTCCAATTTCAGCCTCCAACGCTGGTAAGCCTTGCATAAGGCGAACAGGGAAGCAGACTTTGTTCATAGGTATTCTCTGTCAGTACATAGTCTCTCAAGCCCAATGCAGTACCTCTACGTGGTGGCGTACGGAAATTGGGACCGTGAGGCCTCAAGCAGAACTGCAGGGAGTCGGAGGAGGTCTGTCCATAACCATGCGGTATGTCAAGCCCAAAACCCGACTGCCCATGAGCAGACCCCCAGTTATTGACAAATAGCCCCTGTGTTCCTTGGGTCGATCTTGTGGTCAGGAGCTAAGGGAGGGGTAACCCCGACAGAACACCCAGAGAGTTGAAGTCAGAGGTGCTGGGCCGAATGGCACTCTCTAACAGACCACAGCATCATGAATTTCTCGCTATTACACAAGCAGCTTGCAAATATATCAGATTGTTATGTATTTCTCGCTATTACTACACAAGCAGCTCATAAATTGATCAGATTGTTAGAGGGTCCAAACGTTCATTCTCGTCTACCAAACACCTTGACACATACTTGCTTTGCTTTCTTTGGTTGAGACACGGACTTCATACATACATATGCTGGCAAGTAAAAAAAATACTAGATTTTTGCATAGAAGTCGTTTGTGCAAGAGATTTTATGAAGTCGTTTGTGCAAAAGACTTTATGAAGTCGTTTGTGCAAGACTTTATGAAGTCGTTTGTGCAAGAGACTTTATGAAGTCGTTTGTGCAAGAGATTTTATGAAGTCGTTTGTGCAAGAGATTTTATGAAGTCGTTTGTGCAAGAGACTTTATGAAGTCGTTTGTGCAAGAGACTTTATGAAGTCGTTTGTGCAAGAGACTTTATGAAGTCGTTTGTGCAAAAGACTTTATGAAGTCGTTTGTGCAAGAGACTTTATGAAGTCGTTTGTGCAAGAGACTTTATGGAGTCGTTTGTGCAAGATATTTTATGAAGTCGTTTGTGCAAGAGACTTTATGAAGTCGTTTGTGCAAGAGACTTTATGAAGTCGTTTGTGCAAGAGACTTTATGAAGTCGTTTGTGCAAGAGAAAGTCGTTTGTGCAAGAGACTTTATGAAGTCGTTTGTGCAAGAGACTTTACGAAGTCGTTTGTGCAATGTTTACAATATTATGTCCGAACAAGGTGGCACACCACAAATATTTTTGCTTTTTACCTTCTTTTGCCAATGAGAGCCATATTTAGATACCGTTCTAAATGGTCGCAACTTCTAAGGATCAAAGAAGGTGAAACGACCACTGTGTCTTACAGAAGTTGACATGTTTAAAGTCATTTCCTCAATTGGTATTTTGTGACCCGTTTTATGAAAAGCAGACAACTATCCTTAGAAAAGATCTAATAACATGTAACAAAAAAGCGAAAACAAATTTGCAATGAATTTAAAAACAACTTTATTCAATTTGATAATGCCCGTTTCAAGCAAGTTTTTCTTTTAATTTAACTTTTTTTTTGTCTGTAGATGTGCATTGGAAGGTTTATACAATAATAAATATATATGTTTAACCAAGAACAAAATCAACCGAAGATGATGTTCTCGAATATTGGACGTTTCGTCGTCCGCTGGTTCCCCTCGATTCCCCGTTATGAGGCTCTCTCGGCGCATACGGTGGAGGCGGGGAGGATACACTGAGCGCGTAATCGGTTCCGAGGTTCGGCATACGAACGGAATAAGCCGGAGGTGGCCGATTGGCTTCGGTATTCTTCGTGACGTCAGCGTAGCTGGGTAGTAAAGGCGTCACCGTAAATATGTCTGGCTCCTGATTCCTTGGCGCCGACAGTCGGTTTGTAACGGGAGCTTGGCGAACTGGTTGCGGTTGTGGATGGGCATCAGCTTTAAGTTTGAAAATAATAGTTTGCTTATTGCGATGAGGAAATCTTCGAACGTAATCATGTATGTGATGATAAAAACACATAGACCCAAAGGTTTTGCCGTCCAACCTGTCTGACATATACAAGAATTTGATTTTGAATGCTACGATGTGTCCTCAAGCAATGAAACACTTGTACATTTAAAACTGAACATAATCTTTAACGTGCTTGTTCACAGATGTGAGGAAGTTTTTGAAGTTAAAGATATCTTTCTTTAAAACTGCACAACAGATGCCCTGTTATATAAGACGCACTGAAGAACAGGCATTGAAAGCAAACTTAGATTGTTCTTGATTCTTTAAAATGTTTATACAGGGAGTTGAACAATTTAGTTCTTTTTAACTCGACAGCATTAATGTTGTATGATACCTCATTTGAAGCAAACTTCATTTTTTGTTTATTCTTTAACGTGTGTAAACAGTGAATTCAAATATATTTAAATCCAAAAACGTGGCATTTGACTTTTGAGATTTAACGTATACAGACTACACAGATTGACGCTTCCTGAAATAATTACACTTTAAATAGCTTCCTTTGATTGTATATCGAACAACAATACCAGAACTACACTGTTTCATCGAACATTCCTTTAACTATCACATGTTCTCTTCTGTAAACAAGCACCTTGGATAATTATTCGAACAAATTATCCTTGCAATATAGAACCATACATTGTCAGAAAAAGAAGAACTGTTTCAAAACTGCGTGAACGACATGGCTGAACAGTATCTATCGGATGTTTGTAACCAAGACCTAATTGCTAGAGTACATAACTCGTAAACACATGACCATTCTTCGCATGGGTTTAAATAATGAAAGCGGAATATTTGGGTATTCATTAACCCTTTCCCAAACAATAACGACATTTTACCAATTTGTTGCAAAAGATTTTTTCCTTTTCCCACAATGTTTTCTGGCCTATTAGAAGATTACTTTCCATTTTCATCACATTTTGAATTGTCGTCTGCAAATTCTTTCAATTTGGGACAGTCGAAAATTTGTTGTTTGGTAAAGGGTTAAAGGCTGTTTGCCGACCATCATACGGAAATGCCAATGGTCCTACCAGCCTTAACCAGCGCTTACAGACAGTAATGCTTGGAATCTTCCTTTAAAGATTTTGAACAGGGAATCTCAATGTATCTGAAAAACTATTGACGCGGTTTTAAAGGACTCTCGCATAGACTGAATTACAATATTTCTAAAATAAAATGTATTCAATGGATACAATAGCAACATAGAGCTCAAAACAAGATTATTGATTTACTTCTCAGCCAAACTCATAACTGTTTGTTAACATGTATCTTCGTTTCATTGTTTTTAATGAAAAAAACAACAAACAAACAAAAAACATCCCAAAACACCAACAACATAGGCTTTCAGCGTCAGAAATTTATGCTGTCCTTTGATAGGTAGAAGGCAATTCACACAAAAAGGATTCCAATCTGAGAGATAGGACTTTTACGATAAAGACGTGGTTGTTTGTTTGGCGACGAGGATAGATAAAGTCATCAGTTTCACGTGTGTTGGTCACAGATAGAACTGCGTTAGGCATACCCTTTAACCCTTTACCAAACACCAAACTTTCGACTGTCCCAAATTGAAAGAGTTTGGAGAGGATATTTCAAAATGTGATGAAATTGAAAAAATAATCTTCTGTTCGGGCAGAAAAACATTAAGGGAAATGGAAAAGAATTCCAACAATGATTTCCGAAGGCGTCTGGATGAATGTTGTTATTGTTTGGAAATGGGTTAGAAAGCCCTTGCAAAAAGACCCCCACACACACCCAATACCTCCCCCCATAAAAAATATATAAAAAGATATGCTTGTACCTGGTCTGACAGGGATCACAACGGGCATCGTCCTTCTTCTGTTAGTTTTGCATTTAATGCACAGTGCTATTACAATGAATACAGCAAAGACGGTGACTCCAAGCCCAACTATGGCTAGTCTTGTGTAGAAAAATGCTTGCACTCCTCTGAAATGGAATACATTCTTAAACATTAAAGTGAGAACGATTATCATGTGTTCATTCATGAAACGATGCCCTGCTAATAAATGTGGAGGACGACCTAAAACATGGCTGTCAATGAGGGGTCGTAAAACCCCGGAGAACAATCGGCATTCCGTGAGTTAATCATGATCATGATTAACTCACGGAATGCCGATGGTTCTCCGAGGCTTGACGACCCCTTAATGACAGCCGTGTCTAATGTCGTCCTCCACATTCATTAGCAGGGCATCGTTTATTCCATATACAGCAATAACCAGACGCAAGGCGGTCTAATATTCTAATCTTCTAAACTTTTAAGGGGGTAAATGAGGTAAAAGCACCTTTGTCAACAAGCCCTAAAATCGAGTCAACTTTAAAAAAAAAAAACATTTTTGTGACCGCAATAAGTAAGAGTACCATGATGTGAGGGTGATTATTAGAACGAAAAAATGAAATCATAATTCTTTCGATGTATGAAAGGACTTTATGACTTTTCCATTCAATGTTGGAATATCAGACGACTTCTTTTTTACTGTTTGTTGTCAGGTTTGTATCCAAGAGTCATAACCCTTGGACAGTATATGGCACAGTATTGACCTCAGGAAAACTGTATATCTCTTTGGTTGTACGTACTGGTTTATTTTCAAAGATGCAGAAAGGAAGATGATTAATCTGAGTTTGAATTACTTGTTTCATAATCAATGTATAATACTTGAGCTTAACCCTTTGCAAAACACCAAAATTTCGACTGTCCCAAATTGAAAGAGTTTGCAGACGACATTTCAAAATGTAATGAAAGTGAAAAATAATCATCTGATAGGACAGGAAATATTGTGGAAAAAGGAGAAATTGCTCTTTACGAGCAATTTCTCCTTTTCCCACAATGTTTTCTAGAGTCGTCTGCAGCAAACTGGTCAAATATCGTTATTGTTTGTTAATAGATTAAAACAATGGGTTAACTAGTTAAATCACTTGTTTGGAAAGCTTACGTATCATCTGGTGGTGGCCTCTGTGTGGTGGATGACCGAAATCTTTTGTATCTGCTTCTTCGACTTTGTGAGTTTGTGTCATCAATACCCAACGTTACTGTAATGAATTAAATAATTACCCCAATTACGTCTTACGTTGACGCGTCTGGGTAGCGTTAAAGGAAACAATTTCCTTAAGCATTTGTGTGAGTCAAATTCAATATAGATGTATTTAAACTAATCAAATCGTAATATTGAAAGCCAAAATTGAACTTATCAGCACATCTCAAAATCACTCAATAACTTAATAGATAGTGATCTTTACAATTCACGGTCAGTTAATATTTGTCTCAACAAACACTCTCTGTTTTTTTTTTAAAGAACTCAACAATACAATTGCATTCATTCTAGGGCGTTTGGTTAAGTTTTGAATTACGAGAAGTTATGCGTTTTCAAACATAAATAGATATCATATAAATGAAAGATTTCCCATTCTGACCCTTATAGTGCTTGAACTGGCTTTATGCATATGCAAGCAGATTAGATCCATGCCAGCCGCCAAATAAACTGGCGGATGGCCTGTAATCTAACCTGTTCTACTCTGAGTATTTTTACTCAACCAATAAAGCAGACATTTAAAGTTTGGGAAAGCAGACGACACCAAAATCTATTTTTAGAAAATTACTTAACATTCTAAGGGTTATGATACAGTTTATTCTCATCTTCACAATATTAATGTTAGAGAAGTAATAGTTAATTGGTAAAACGTTGAAAAGATTTACTTACAAAAAAGCACCAGACAAAAGATCACTTTAAAATTTCGCAGCCCCATGTCAACCTTAGTTTGAAATAAATACCCGCCTTATTCCAGAAAACATTTCACAGTAATTCAACTCTGCTCAAATTAAAGTAAACAAAGCAGGAAATATCCGCTTTGCTTTCCATAAACAGTATAAGAAGACTATATGGCACTAATTCTATTTGTTTGAGAGGAAGTATGTATATATTTCAAGCCCTACACGGTTGAATGAGAATAAGCAGTGTTCGAAGGCTTGAACAAAAGAAGTACGTTGATAAAGACGCACATTTGTTAAATTACAAAACAGCAGACACAAGGAAGTCAGGGTTTTGCCAAATCATTGACACGTGTAGACATATGTTACAAATACGTTTGAAATAAAATACCAGTTTTTAAGTATTAACTTTAGTACTCGTATTCTATTTCAAAACTGGCCGCATTGTCATACCACTATTAAAATAACCAGCTTTTAAGTATTTACTTTAGTACTCGTATTCTATTTAAAAATTGGCCGCTTTGTCTTACCACTATTAAAATAACCAGCTTTTAAGTATTTCTTTAGTACTCGTATTCTATTTCAAAATTGGCCGCTTTGTCTTACCACTATTAAAATAACCAGCTTTTAAGTATTTACTTTAGTACTCGTATTCTATTTAAAAATTGGCCGCTTTGTCTTACCACTATTTAAATAACCAGCTTTTAAGTATTTCTTTAGTACTCGTATTCTATTTCAAAATTGGCCGCTTTGTCTAACCACTATTAAAATAACCAGCTTTTAAGTATTTCTTTAGTACTCGTATTCTATTTAAAAATTGGCCGCTTTGTCTTACCACTTTTAAAATAACCAGCTTTTAAGTATTTACTTTAGTACTCGTATTCTATTTCAAAATTGGCCGCTTTGTCTTAGCACTATTAAAATAACCAGCTTTTAAGTATTTACTTTAGTACTCGTATTCTATTTAAAAATTGGCCGCTTTGTCTAACCACTATTGAAATAACCAGCTTTTAAGTATTTACTTTAGTACTCGTATTCTATCTCATAATTGGCCGCTTTGTCTTACCACTATTAAAATAACCAACTTTTAAGTATTTACTTTAGTACTCGTATTCTATTTCAAAACTGGCCGCTTTGTCTTACCACTATTAAAATAACCAGCTTTTAAGTATTTACTTTAGTACTCGTATTCTATCTCATAATTGGCCGATTTTTCTTACCACTATTAAAATAACCAGTTTTTAAGTATTTACTTTAGTACTCGTATTCTATTTCAAATTGGCCGCTTTGTCTTACCACTATTAAAATAACCAGCTTTTAAGTATTTACTTTAGTACTCGTATTCTATTTCAAAATTGGCCGCTTTGTCTTACCACTTTTGAAATAACCAGTTTTAAAGTATTTACTTTAGTACTCGTATTCTATTTCAAAATTGGCCGCTTTGTCTTACCACTATTAAAATAACCAGCTTTTAAGTATTTACTTTAGTACTCGTATTCTATCTCATAATTGGCCGCTTTGTCTTACCACTATTAAAATAACCAGCTTTTAAGTATTTACTTTAGTACTCATATTCTATTTCAAAATTGGCCGCTTTGTCTTACCACTATTAAAATAACCAGCTTTTAAGTATTTACTTTAGTACTCGTATTCTATTTCAAAATTGGCCGCTTTGTCTTACCACTTTTAAAATAACCAGCTTTTAAGTATTTACTTTAGTACTCATATTCTATTTTAAAATTGGCCACTTTGTCATACCACTATTAAAATAACCAGCTTTTAAGTATTTCTTTAGTACTCGGATTCTATTTCAAAATTGGCCGCTTTGTCTTAGCACTATTAAAATAACCAGCTTTTAAGTATTTACTTTAGTACTCGTATTCTATTTCAAAATTGGCCGCTTTGTCTTACCACTTTTGAAATAACCAGTTTTAAAGTATTTACTTTAGTACTCGTATTCTATTTCAAAATTGGCCGCTTTGTCTTACCACTATTAAAAGAACCAGCTTTTAAGTATTTACTTTAGTACTTGTATTCTATTTCAAAATTGGCCGCTTTGTCTTACCACTATTAAAATAACCAGCTTTTAAGTATTTCTTTAGTACTCGTACTCTATTTCAAAATTGGCCACTTTGTCATACCACTATTAAAATAACCAGCTTTTAAGTATTTACTTTAGTACTCATATTCTATTTCAAAATTGGCCGCTTTGTCTTACCACTATTAAAATAACCAGCTTTTAAGTATTTACTTTAGTACTCATATTCTATTTCAAAATTGGCCGCTTTGTCTTACCACTATTAAAATAACCAGCTTTTAAGTATTTACTTTAGTACTCGTATTCTATTTCAAAATTGGCCGCTTTGTTTTACCACTATTAAAATAACCAGCTTTTAAGTATTTACTTTAGTACTCATATTCTATTTCAAAATTGGCCACTTTGTCTAACCACTATTAAAATAACCAGCTTTTAAGTATTTACTTTAGTACTCGTATTCTATTTCAAAATTGGCCGCTTTGTCTTACCACTATTAAAATAACCAGCTTTTAAGTATTTCTTTAGTACTCGGATTCTATTTCAAAACTGGCCGCTTTGTCTTACCACTATTAAAATAACCAGCTTTTAAGTATTTCTTTAGTACTCGTATTCTATTTCAAAATTGGCCGCTTTGTCTTACCACTATTAAAATAACCAGTTTTGAAATAGACTCGATTTGAAATCAACTTGGTTAGATCGACCCAGACAACTTATTAAAGGCATCTAATATTTCTTTAGTACTCGTATTCTATTTCAAAATTGGCCGCTTTGTCTTACCACTTTTGAAATAACCAGTTTTTAATTATTTACTTTAGTACTCGTATTCTATTTCAAAATTGGCCGCTTTGTCTTACCACTATTAAACTAACCAGCTTTTAAGTATTTACTTTAGTACTCGTATTCTATTTCAAAATTGGCCGCTTTGTCTTACCACTATTAAAATAACCAGCTTTTAAGTATTTACTTTAGTACTCGTATTCTATTTCAAAATTTGCCGCTTTGTCATACCACTATTAAAATAACCAGCTTTTAAGTATTTCTTTAGTACTCGTATTCTATTTCAAAATTGGCCGCTTTGTCTTACCACTATTAAAATAACCAGCTTTTAAGTATTTACTTTAGTACTCGTATTCTATCTCATAATTGGCCGATTTTTCTTACCACTATTAAAATAACCAGTTTTTAAGTATTTACTTTAGTACTCGTATTCTATTTCAAATTGGCCGCTTTGTTTACCACTATTAAAATAACCAGCTTTTAAGTATTTACTTTAGTACTCGTATTCTATTTCAAAATTGGCCGCTTTGTCTTACCACTATTAAAATAACCAGCTTTTAAGTATTTACTTTAGTACTCGTATTCTATTTCAAAATTGGCCGCTTTGTCTTACCACTATTAAAATAACCAGCTTTTAAGTATTTACTTTAGTACTCGTATTCTATCTCATAATTGGCCGCTTTGTCTTACCACTATTAAAATAACCAGCTTTTAAGTATTTACTTTAGTACTCATATTCTATTTCAAAATTGGCCGCTTTGTCTTACCACTATTAAAATAACCAGCTTTTAAGTATTTACTTTAGTACTCGTATTCTATTTCAAAATTGGCCGCTTTGCCTTACCACTTTTAAAATAACCAGCTTTTAAGTATTTACTTTAGTACTCATATTCTATTTCAAAATTGGCCACTTTGTCATACCACTATTAAAATAACCAGCTTTTAAGTATTTCTTTAGTACTCGTATTCTATTTCAAAATTGGCCGCTTTGTCTAAGCACTATTAAAATAACCAGCTTTTAAGTATTTACTTTAGTACTCGTATTCTATTTCAAAATTGGCCGCTTTGTCTTACCACTTTTGAAATAACCAGTTTTAAAGTATTTACTTTAGTACTCGTATTCTATTTCAAAATTGGCCGCTTTGTCTTACCACTATTAAAATAACCAGCTTTTAAGTATTTACTTTAGTACTTGTATTCTATTTCAAAATTGGCCGCTTTTTTACCACTATTAAAATAACCAGCTTTTAAGTATTTCTTTAGTACTCGTACTCTATTTCAAAATTGGCCACTTTGTCATACCACTATTAAAATAACCAGCTTTTAAGTATTTACTTTAGTACTCATATTCTATTTCAAAATTGGCCGCTTTGTCTTACCACTATTAAAATAACCAGCTTTTAAGTATTTACTTTAGTACTCATATTCTATTTCAAAATTGGCCGCTTTGTCTTACCACTATTAAAATAACCAGCTTTTAAGTATTTACTTTAGTACTCATATTCTATTTCAAAATCGGCCGCTTTGTCTTACCACTATTAAAATAACCAGCTTTTAAGTATTTACTTTAGTACTCGTATTCTATTTCAAAATTGGCCGCTTTGTCTTACCACTATTAAAATAACCAGCTTTTAAGTATTTCTTTAGTACTCGGATTCTATTTCAAAATTGGCCGCTTTGTCTTACCACTATTAAAATAACCAGCTTTTAAGTATTTCTTTAGTACTCGTATTCTATTTCAAAATTGGCCGCTTTGTCTTACCACTATTAAAATAACCAGTTTTGAAATAGACTCGATTTGAAATCAACTTGGTTAGATCGACCCAGACAACTTATTAAAGGCATCTAATATTTCTTTAGTACTCGTATTCTATTTCAAAATTGGCCGCTTTGTCTTACCACTTTTGAAATAACCAGTTTTTAATTATTTACTTTAGTACTCGTATTCTATTTCAAAATTGGCCGCTTTGTCTTACCACTATTAAACTAACCAGCTTTTAAGTATTTACTTTAGTACTCGTATTCTATTTCAAAATTGGCCGCTTTGTCTTACCACTATTAAAATAACCAGCTTTTAAGTATTTACTTTAGTACTCGTATTCTATTTCAAAATTTGCCGCTTTGTCATACCACTATTAAAATAACCAGCTTTTAAGTATTTCTTTAGAACTCGTATTCTATTTCAAAATTGGCCGCTTTGTCTTACCACTATTAAAATAACCAGCTTTTAAGTATTTACTTTAGTACTCGTATTCTATTTAAAAATTGGCCGCTTTGTCTTACCACTATTAAAATAACCAGCTTTTAAGTATTTCTTTAGTACTCGTATTCTATTTCAAAATCGGCCGCTTTGTCTTACCACTATTAAAATAACCAGCTTTTAAGTATTTACTTAAGTACTCGTATTCTATTTCAAAATTGGCCGCTTTGTGTTACCACTATTAAAATAACCAGCTTTTAAGTATTTACTTTAGTACTCGTATTCTATTTCATAATTGGCCGCTTTGTCTTACCACTATTAAAATAACCAGCTTTTAATTATTTACTTTAGTACTCGTATTCTATTTCAAAATTGGCCGCTTTGTCATACCACTATTAAAATAACCAGCTTTTAAGTATTTACTTTAGTACTCGTATTCTATTTCAAAATTGGCCGCTTTGTCATACCACTATTAAAATAACCAGCTTTTGAGTATTTACTTAAGTACTCGTATTCTATTTCAAAACTGGCCGCTTTGTCATACCACTATCAAAATAACCAGATTTTAAGTATTTACTTTAGTACTCGTATTCTATTTCAAAACTGGCCGCTTTGTGTTACCACTTTTAAAATAACCAGCTTTTAAGTATTTACTTTAGTACTCGTATTCTATTTCAAAACTGGCCGCTTTGTCTTACCACTATTAAATTAACCAGCTTTTAAGTATTTACTTTAGTACTCGTATTCTATATCAAAATTGGCCGCTTTGTCTTACCACTATTAAACTAACCAGCTTTTAAGTATTTACTTAAGTACTCGTATTGTATTTCAAAACTGGCCGCTTTGTCATACCACTATTAAAATAACCAGCTTTTAAGTATTTACTTTAGTACTCGTATTCTATTTCAAACTGGCCGCTTTGTCATACCACTATTAAAATAACCAGTTTTTAAGTATTTACTTTAGTACTCGTATTCTATTTCAAAACTTGCCGCTTTGTCATACCACTATTAAAATAACCAGTTTTTGAGTATTTACTTTAGTACTCGTATTCTATTTCAAAACTTGCCGCTTTGTCTTACCACTATTAAACTAACCAGTTTTGAAATAGACTCGATTTGAAATCAACTTGGTAAGATCGACCCAAACAACTTATTAAAGGCATCTAATATTGCAGAATTTTTAACACAAAATGTATCTCCCTGAAAGCCAAATCGGGGTTATCAGTAAAATTTCATAATCACTCAAAAATTACTTTTAAGTCTTTAACCGGCTAGAAAACACATTAACAAGACAAAATGTTTTTTAAAATCACTTTGTCATTATAATGAAGGTAAAAGTTTGGCTTATCAGCAAATTTCGAAATCACTTTAATATGACATGTCGATAGTGGTAAAATACGAGTTTTAGAATAAATACGAGAGTTTAAGTTTTAACTTTAAAACTGGTATATAACAATGATCATCATTTTTGATTGAATGTCGGTATGTTTTGACTTGTGGGAGTGTTTTCCGGTCAAATAAAGGTTTATGAAGTCATTTTTCAGTGATTTGAAAATTTGCTGATAAGCCCAATTTCGGCATTCACTGCAAGCAATTATTTGTCATTTTAGATTACACTTTGACTTGAAAAGTTGTCTGAGTCTATCTGTCGAAGTTGATTTCAAATCGTGTTCTTTCTGATGGTTTACCTCAAAACTTATTATTTCAATAGTGGTAGAACAGTTTTTTAAACAAAATAACAAATATTGAAGTAATTACTTCAAAACTCATACTATTCCAAAAGAGAATGTAACTTGTCAACTGGAAGTCTCAGAAAGCACACCATTATACTGCCAGTACTGGGATTTAAACCCAGACATGCCTCTAGGTTTTTATACTTGGTCATCAAACCTTAACCCGAGGCTGTTCTTCCAATTGAACTATACTTGTTGGCTTAATAAGTGCTTTTAGTCAACTATTATCTCAAAGTTTGATTTTCCCAAATTTCATCTAAATGTTTGTATAGTGTTTCTGTATTCTGTATCAACACTTTTCAGTTATGTAACGGCTTTCCTGGATGCACAGAAGTAGGCTATGGCTCTGAGACTTGCCAAAGGACACTCTCACGAAACCAGAGTTGTCGCAGTGGCTCAAACGCATGTCAACATAATCTAGTTAGCATTTTACCTTCATCATTCAAAGGATTTGGATAACATAGAGATTTTATCCAAAACTTTAGAACAGGATTCGATGCTTACACAATGTCATTTGGAAATTGAATAGATGTGAATGACAATTATGGCCAGTTCATCTAAAAAGGAATTGCTTATCAAAAACAAATCATCTCTCTATATAATGCTATGTGATGGATTTTTTCTACCACAGCATAAACACCAACAGAACTGTTGCTTAGTGAGAATATGAAAACGTTTTTAGATTGAGTTAGACCTTATCTCAGAAAAAGAGTGGAGACAAAGCAGTATCAACAACAAATTTACCATCAATGGGCTACAAATATGTTTGTAATAACATTGGTTCATTGTCTTGAGTGGTTAAAAGGTTCTGCGGTTGGGAAATGGGTTTTGGTTCATATCCTATAAAGCAAAGTGATTAAAATGTGGTCAAAAGGCCTATATATCAGACGAAAGGGTTTTGAAATAATTGTTATGAGTATAGCAGATCAGACAATGCATGGAGTAAATGGTGAGAAATTATCCCTTTTCACATTGAAGAGTAAAAAAACAACAAAATAAAACCAGTATTTAAGACCGCGACTGCAAATGAACACAGACAAACTGAAAACAATACATAAGCCTTCAAGACCAGTAAGAGAATGAAGAGAACCTCTTAACCAAGATTGCGTGTAGACAATTGGAGGCAGTTTGTTATACAAAGTTTTCAATCCACAGATAAGTGGATTGATGAAATGTTTCAAGTTACTACATATCATGTTAAAGACATTTAGGACTAAGAGTGTATGTTACGATATCAAAACTGTTTCCAAACTTCGATTTATAGTTAAATGCTAAAAGGAGAGTTACTGGCATTCAAGTAAAATCATGAACAATCTAAAGGTGAGAATACAAATGTACGTGGTATATTGAGACTACCAGGAATGCCATTGTGGCCAAAGGGAGATAAACCCTACAAATTAGCTGTAATAGTACCGCAAGAGTCATCCTTTGTTGTGACACCACTGTTTGATTACTTTCAGGTTTTGTGGCATAAAAAGTTCTTAAAAATTTGAAATACAACATAGTATGTAATGAATTTGTCCAAAATACATGAGCATGCCTTATGGATTGATTTTTTTTTTATATTTTATTTTACAAAACAATTGTACTAGGCGAATCAAAATAAATAAATCATTAAGAAAGAAGCTCAGAAAATGTTTACAGACCAGAAAATTGTACAAAAAATGAGAATTGAGTAATTATTACTAAAACTTTATGTTAACCCTTTCCAAAACAACAAATTTGGACTTCCCAAATGGAAAGAGTTTGCAGACGACATTTAAAAATGTGATAAAATTGAAAAATAATCTTTAGACAGAGCAGAAAACCTTGTTGGAATAGGAGAAATTGCTCGTGACGAGCAATTTCTCCTTTTCCCACAATGGTTTCTAAAGTCATCTACAACAAAGTAGTCAAATGTCGTTTTTGTTTGGGAAAGGGTTAAAACAGGTGAACACTTTACGATTACATGCATGTCAGATATAACTCTGAAGAAAACTGCAGAAGGTAAACAAACAATTCACAATGACAACATGGTATTTGCATTGTTGTCTCCTTTGAAAATAAGACTGGTGGAAAATTTGGATAAAAAAGAATAAAGGAAAAAACGTTATTAAACTTGCATACAAGGCAGTTCACACAAAACTACTTTAGGTCATTGGGAGTCAATACGAAGAAATGTCTTTGCAGATGCTTTGACTTTATACCTTATAGTTTTGGAACCGACTTCCTGCTTATGCAAGCAGGTTAGATCTAGACATTTTGATGACAAAAATATACTTAGAGTAGCAAACAGTTTAGATTACAGAAGTATACCTTTCAAACGAAAAGTTTGTTTATTAATATAATCGATTTTCTTCACAGTACTTTCTGCATAGGTCGTCTGTATCAATACACCGGACGATTTCAATTAGTCGAAACGAACCTTTCGCATTGCTACATGCGTGACGCACATACAATGAAGGTATATATGACGGGGGGAAATATGAATAATTATCCCTTTACTCCGTATGTTTGTGCATTTTACCACACATACAGAATGCAATATTCTAGACCGTTGTGACAGAACGATAAATTTGTTCGAACAAGCAATTTGTTCTTTTGCCATAATGGTCTTTACCAAATATCTCAAAACCAATGGTATTCATTAAACTTTATAATGGTCGCCTGCTGTTACGTTCAATTCCGACTTGTCGCAAAATTCCATATGAAAGGGGGAAAAAGATGATTTACCCATTACCACCTAACGCCACAGTTTTGTGTCATGCAGCAGAATATTTTCAAAAAGCATTGTGACAAAAGGAGAATTTGCATATCACAACAGAATTAAAAGGTTTTTCCACATATTTACAAAGCTTTTCTACAGTCGTCTGCTTCAAGTAAGAAAATGCCGTCTTTAGGTGGTAAAGAGTTAAGATGTGACCGACACAAAAGGAGCGTGGGGCTAGGGTCACGAAGGTAATTTGTTGTGACATATAGTTTTACTTTGCACGTTTTGTTCGTACGTATGTGACAAGCGGATACTCCTATCATATATGTGATTTGACTCGGATTTTAGCTAAGCAATAGTTCTCTTGGGTATATGATAATCAGTACAAGGTCAAATAAATTACATTCGATCGAGTCTGTATGTTTACAACTTTCTTGATAGACGAAATCGATTTTTTTTCCTAATCCATTCAAGACTAGTATACATGTTTTGAACCTGTTAGTGAAAAGATCCGGCGGCAATATCTTACAATTTTGTCAAATATCCTCACAAACGAATAACCAGTCATGATTACTGTATACTATTTTTATTACCCATTTATGAACGTTAATGCTATGATGTGATGATAGCTTGAACGACTCGCATACTTAGTTATTACCTGTTCACATCACTTCAGTGCTTTTTGGACTTTTTAAAACTCTCCGTTTCACAACATCGGACGAACGCACATACATAGTGGAGGCTAACAATTGCCTAAATCAGGATTTAAATCTGTTGTTGGTATAGGAATTCTAAATTAATCAGAATGGGGTTTTGCCCTGATGGAAAAACGGAGGTTAGCCAGTTTTTAAAATATCTGATGTTGTTGGGAACCTTCATACATTGGGTAAGTTTAGTGTTTTTATTTCATATTAGAATATCTTAGCTTTATGAACACCTTTAAGCGTATACTGTCGTCTTCTGCATCAATTTTCTGCTCATTTTTTTTTTTTCTTAATCATTCCCAAATAACTATCAAACACATACGGAAAGAATTCTCTTTTATTTGACGACATTTACAGTATACATGTCTATACTTGGATTTAAATAAAGTTCTGTTCTGTTCTGTTCTGTTCTGACAATTATTGATTTCTGTTGCTTTTAATAAGGAACCTGCCATAAAAGCCCAGGTTGGTAGATTGGATCAGTTTTTAATGGCTTTACAAAGAAGTGTAACTTCTCATGATTTCTTGCATAAACAACATGTAACAATTCCAGATTCATCTGTTTTATGATAAAAACGAGTATAATGTCGTGCGAAAACTGTACCAAACGTTCTGAAACAGTAGCCGTATCTAATTAGAAGGTTGGATTGAAATCGATTTCATATGATAAGTTCAATGCTTAACAAAGCTCATATATTTTCATAAATCGTGCTTAATCGTTTAATGTTGATAGCAATAAACCATTACACAACGAGTGAGGCAAATTTGCCGTAAAATACTTGTAAGTGAAAACAAAAACAAAAACAAAATAGTTTTGCCACCTGGCCATTCAGTGTATAAACTACCATTATTTCAATATTCGCAGCAGTCGTCATCTAATAACTTGAGGCTAGCCGTATATACTCATATGTTATTATGTTATTACGAGACACTTTACAACGATTTCCCGTTGTTCGTGTCTCGCACCTTGTACATTGTTTAATTATGTATTTGATATATTTACTGCTTCCTCAGAGCGTGAGTCATAATTTTACATCTAACATCATAACGTTATAATTATAGACAACGGTGCATGTATTAATTGAAACGATCAGACCAAGTAAGAATATACATTGCCGATTTCCTTATTATCATTTCTCTCCTTTGACCTACGTTGTTGGTACTCTTTAAGGATATTCACAGTGGTACCGACAGCAAATTGTTTGACGATTGGTCAATGACATTCTGCAATAGAAACACTCACATACGTTTCCTTGTCTAGATTTCTTCTTCTTTCCCCACATCTTTAATATGTAATAAAAAGCATGTTTTATTTTGTGCCACAGTATCACTGTAACCGCATGTACTTACGTATAAAGCCTTGTACTGGAAATACCTAGACATATTTGTGTTTAGTAGTAAAATATAAATTCGATTTTTTTCTTACTTCAATATCCGAGATAAACGTAAATCAATGATCTTCAGTTGGTTGCCACCTGATAAAAACCTTTATTTGGAAATCAATGTGAAAATAAAAAAAGATATTTAAAGTATTCCATCGGAGAAACGGAACGACAGCAGGGGCATGGTATGAAACAAAACAAAAAGAAACCCTAATGACATCACCGATATTGATTAAACTAAAGGCTGTATTGGTAATGGGGGTTGACTATTGTCAAATACATTATAAACATTATGAGGTCTTTGTTTTTGTTGAAATGATGACAATGACGATAGTAATTACGATGATGATGGTGATGATAATAATATTGATGATAACGATGATGACGATGAAAATAAAAATGATGCTGCTGTTGCTGGTGATGATGATGACGATCATGATGATGATGGTGGTTATGGTGATGATAAAGATGATGATGATTGTTTTACCATCTGAAGACTGTTAAGCTAAGGGATGGCCTCAAACTACGTAGTCACTTACTATGTCACTGATTAATTATTCACATGTTCTTTGTCACAGTAATAGTTTTAACGTTATTACTCTTGATTCACTTACCACAATGCACTTTTGGTGACCTTTTTTCATGTCACACATATACAACCCTTTAAGAGATACAACACACAAATAAAAACATGCCAGTAAACGAATATTAATAGACAAAAAAACATTATCTATCTTGTCAATTCATCTGCTTGCACCTCAAAGTCTTTGTCTACATATATATGTAAACAACTTGGGCAACTTAAAAAGCAACGAGGCGCTTTGCGTTTCCTGGATCAAACACAACATTTGAGTGATACTATAAGTTTTTAACATTTTATTTTAAGAATGATAAATATGGATGAAGGTGGTTAGCGTAGCTTTTTTATGTTTAATGATAATGTCATCAGCGATAACAAACTCAAGGTCGAATTTTTTCGGCACTTTATGTGGCTATGGCCAATACATGTACTCTATATATCATCATACAACATGCATGAAAACATGATAATTTGCACTTTATAGAGAGTTTAAATGATATGGTATATGTTTTAATCACGGATGCAAATAGTGGACGTCTTTAGTGGATAATTATTCGTTTAGATACCATCCAACATGTCTTAATATACCCTTTTCTAACACAAGAATATGCAAACGTTGTACAAGGTTCTTGTTTCTTCATAGGTTTATCCTGTAAGTTATGTCAAACATTCTACCAAAGGGCATGGAACAAAGGGACATTGTCTGACTGCAATATACTCGAATGGTCCAGGACGCGAGGCTGAATTGCCCTTACTGATCTGGGTTGATTTGGTACCCGTGTAAATGTCTAAATTGATTATTAGGGTTTCCATCATGCCAAAAGTAAAATTTATTTATTATTTTTAAAAAGTTATTTCAAAACGCTTGCCTTAAAACTGGTGTTAGGCGGCCCAAAAAGGAACCACCGAGAAAGCTTAGTCAACTTGGTAGAACCATTGCAGTTCCACAAGTAAGCCGGGATGCTATATCTCACGCATATCGTAATCTTTCGGTTTGAGACCAATGCTATAACCCTTTCCCAAACAATAGCGACATTTGACCATTTTGTTGCAGACGACTTTAGAAAACATTGTGGGAAAAGGAGAAATTGCTCGTAACCTTTTCCCACAAGGTTTTCTGCTCTATCTGAAGACTATTTTTCAATTTCATCACATTTTGAAATGTCGTCTGCAAACTCTTTCAATTTGGGACAGTCGAAAATTTGTTGTTTGGGAAAGGGATAAGCGAGCGCTTATCGCTCTAACAAGGTGGTCCAGGACGACTATTCATAAAGACAAGCGACCTTGATGCGTTAAAGCACGAGGTTTAACCCATTTCCCCTATGATTATAACTTGAATTTTGTTTAATGAAGCATTTCATACCCGACGATAAAAATCAAATTGGTACATTAAAATGTTTCACCTATTTGGTTACGTAGGTGAGATATACGTAAATGGTCGCCCCGTGTCTTCATATATAAAACTTGTCGTCTTAATTTGACATCATGATCGAACTAGTTATGGTTGAGTTGTAGCCGAATGTATTTCAAATGATACTTCTATTAATGTTGACACGCCTTAACCCATTAACAAACAATAAAGACATTCGACTAGTTCGTTGGGAACGACTATGGAAAACATTGTGGGAAAAGGAGAAATTGCTCTTAACGAGCAATTTCTCCTTTTCACACAATGTTTTCTGCCCTATCAGAAGATTGTTTTTCAATTTCATCACACTTTGAAATGTCGTCTGCAAACTCTTTCAGTTTGGGACAGTCGGAAAATTGGCCTTTGGTAAAGGGTTAAGATGATGTTTATACTATGCCTATCGAAGCAAAGAGAAGTGAGAAAGCTCATAACGATATTGCCTTAAAGGGATTATAGAATAGATCAAGCGTGCTATCTAGGTTACGAATTCAGAATGAAACCACCCTTCGTCTCCAATCATCCATTTGTGACTGGTCCAATTCGAAAGCAACAAACGACAATCAATATTAAAGATACACACACACACCGAACATTTTTCTTGTCATTGTATCATTATTGATAGGATAATTAATCGTAATAATTCTCCGTTTACTTCACAAGGCGTCTGATGCAAGTGAAAAAGCAGACGATAACTACAAAGGTCTACAAAAATACTCCATTGTATATAAATGGAAATTAATGTGATCAAAGAAAAAAAATGCACAGGAAAAGTAATACTGTTATATCTTTTCGGTCACAATAGTTTATATAAGCAATCAGCAATCAGAGTCCATTTAAACGCGTTTATATGAAAGCAAGGGTTTAGTAAGAGATAACCATTGTTTATCAATCGTCCAGTATTTAAGATTTTCGACACCTTGTCATTATTGTCCTTTCCATGGCCACGTGTTTCATGAATACGGAATGTCAACAAAGCCGATGTAGAGTGTAATAGATTATTTTTTATGGACCATATATAGGCCAGTCATCCTAGCTTTAAATTCAAACTAATTCCTTTACAAACTTTTTTGTACGTCGCGCGCTGTATCTATATTAAGTATCCAACATACTAAACGTCCCCAAAGAAAAGAGTTGCCGATTTCGAGAAAAAGCAAGTTAGAGTTAAAAGAAAACCCAATGATTAACTCATACATTATTATTGTCATCTAGATTATTGTTTTAACAGCCATGGTAATAAACTTAACTCATTGGCTATAAGAGATGAATAGATTCTTGCCGGTATTAATTCCATATTGACAGTTTATTTTTTGGTTTCTCCTCAAACGTAGGTGATAGGACTCGGTATGGTGGCTATCGGTTCCTACGCCTTTATAGAGAAGAACAAATATTTCTACAAACCCGTGGAAGATGTTTATGACGTCATCTTTGACCTGTCTATCATCGTCATCGTGTTTGGAAGTATCATGTTCCTTCTCAACATATTCGGATTCCTCGGTACACTGAGAGAGAACACCTGTTTTCTAAGAACGGTAAGCACTACAACTATTATATTCTGTGATTTTTACGTTCTTTCTAACATACTTTGGTACACCGAGGACGGTAAGCAATACCATTATTATATTCTATTGCATTCAAGTTTTTTCCTAACGTACTTCGGTCTACTGAGAGAGAACACATGTTTTCTTAAGACGGTAAGCAATAGCATTATTGTATTCTATGGCATTCAAGTTTTTTCCTAACGTACTTCGGTACACTGAGAGAGAACACATGTTTTTAAGGACGGTAAGCAATACCATTATTACACTCTATGACTTCAACTCCAGTTCAAGGCTAAACAACACCGAACCTTAGCACTGATTTATATTTATCGGACGCTTTGGTATAAAGGAGAAATTGTTGAAAACTGTTTTAAGATTATAGTCAAAACTCAAAGTTTCTCATGGATGAGTTTTTTCACAGGCCCATGCTAATAACACTCGAATAAGGGGTATTGGCAAACAGCTTATTAAAGTGCTTAATACAGTGTAATTTCAAATTCCCAGGATAGAGCGCTAAATTGCTGAATTAAATACATGTACCTATATAATCACCTGAACTATGACATACTCAATTGATAAACATACTTTGTTATCAGTTGCCGACATGCCTGTGAATGTCGTTCCAATGTTATGTCGGAACAAACTGACATAATTTTGATGCTAAGCATGAAGCATGGTGTTGGTTCCATTTCAGTTCGTCTACATACTAATGGTCATCGTTATTATTGAGCTCATCTGTGGTATCCTGTGTCTGGCCTTCAAACAACAAGCGATAGAGTTACTAGGTATGTTTATTTTACTGTTTGCAGAATGCTTTTGTTATCCCATAACACATGACTGTCAACAAATATTTCGAAGTTTCGACTTGAAGTTCCATATTCATATCTCATGTTCTCGAAGAACCAAAGAATCCCCTGAATTGTCAT
The DNA here is from genome assembly GCA_947846245.1 of Cerastoderma edule. Classification (NCBI taxonomy): domain Eukaryota; kingdom Metazoa; phylum Mollusca; class Bivalvia; order Cardiida; family Cardiidae; genus Cerastoderma; species Cerastoderma edule. Next base: position 15,924,324 of record OX401412.1, read on the forward strand.
TTGATACAAAGAGTTTTGCAACAGTATATATTAAAATTACAATTTGAAGTCGTATGTTATGTTTAACCAGCCTTGAACAACTTCTAAACTGACCATAGGACGTTATAACAACAAAAAAATAAAACGAAACTCTTATTTTCATCATAATACATCCATTGAGTTAATTTTTTTACTTTATATTTTAGAAATGAAAAAATATTATCTTATTTTCCAGAGAATGTGTTGAAGGAAGTCTATATCCTGGACTACCAGGACGATCTTGAAGGCGTTATGGATTATTTCCAGGAGTCCTGGCAGTGCTGCGGCGTCAAGTCGTATCAGGACTACCAGGCGAACGAGTACTTTAACTGTACCGAGGCCAACCCGAGTCCCATCAAATGTGCCGTACCCTACTCTTGTTGTAAAGATCCGGATGAGATGAGTGTAAGTGGTTTGATATTTTCGTTTTGTCCAATTTGGAATCGAGTGGTCCCAAGTAACAGACCCGTGTTGGGCTAATATCCTTCAGGATGTTTAATGACGTCATTTCAACGTGGTATAAAAGTCTCTCAACACAGATCAAATATGGTCATATTGGGTGGCAGAAAGTGTTATACAAAGAATATTGCACAAAACTGCTGAATTTCGATGTACATGGATAAGTGTTCAGTGTACCGTGACTGTCGCAAAATAGATAAAAGAATGTTGACTTCATATAAAAACGTTTTATCAATCAAATGCATATCTTGTTTTAACGTTAATTAACATCTTTTGGAAATCTCAAATTTTTATCAAAGATTATAGCATCTTAATTCAATTCAACAAGAAAATGAAATAACTGTGAGCCATTATCATTAAAACATACATTAACAGGGGTAAGTTTGCTTGAGATGTCATCCTTATGACCTTGTAATCATTAGCCGATTGCAACATGCAAATGTTCTATTTATTTATGTAGACTTTCGATAGTGTAACTAAATGATGTGAAATTCGATTCTAATAATAAATAACCAATAGCAGAATCGAGAGTGATTTATCTACGTTGTAAGAACTTGTTTCACAACTGATGTAAAATAAATAAGTTTAAACTAATGATAAATATGAAGAAAGAAGGATTTCAATTGCGTTTTGCCAACTTCATACAAACTTACTAGTGTAATACACCATTTTCTTGAAGGGATTCGTGGCAACAACAGGTGTTTGATAAAAGTTCTATTTTTCATAAATATATTTTTTGGTGTTTAAAACTATTCCACAAAACTACAATAACATGTCGATAATTCCACTGGTATGTTTTCTGTATCTCTTTTCAGCCCGGTCTGAACAACATTTTATGTGGCGGCGGAAGCTTGGAAGAGGCAAGTCTTATTAACATGTTTATCTTATAATATTTAATTTCTAAAATCAAAACTGCAGTCGGTTGGTCTCTGATTAAAGTTGACCACACTTGGATAGAAAAGCAACACGTCGATTTAGATACTCATTGTTTGATATACCTTATCTTTGTCAAGTAACTCGTTTTTCTGGCACTCAGACCCCGACTCCATCAATGAATATTCGTTCCATTGTCCATTGCAGGCTGTGTACATGTAATAGGTTTCTGTAGATTAACGACTAAGAGCCTGTTTCGAGCCAAACATTAAAGTACTGGTTTGCCGCCAGGGATCATAGATAGTTGTACTTTGGCCACCATAAACATAATGAAACCGCCGCAGCGGTGCATTGCCTGTCCCACGTGTGCATGGTTAATGGTTAAAACTTTGTACCGAGCTGTACATGTGCCAAAGAACAACTAGAAGTGGTAGTAATGGTCTCCTTTCACATCTATTTTGGTAATTAGGAGAACTTGTCAAATTACAAAGCCAGTTCCAGGTTGAAAGTGGTAGTACCGGTTAGTTTATACAAAGTTCAGTGAAATTTCGTCCCGAGTAAATTATTTCCCGTTACACTCCCAAATTTAGATATATGTGAGGGAACGAACTGTAACTCTGCATATGAGATAGAGTAATTCGACGAGGATGTAAAAATCACTTAAACAAACAAACAAATATTTCCCTTCTAGAACAGCGCCACAGTCGAGAAGATCTGGACAGAAGGTTGCGTCACCACCCTCGTTAACCTAGCGGATAAAAACTTACCGATCATAGGGGGCGTTCTAATCGCGGTGTCCGTCCCGCAGTTAATGGGCATATTCCTTGGCAACCGATTGGTCAGTCAGATCGAACGACAACTCCACATCTACCATCGCGATAGGGCGCGCAGACGGACGGAGGAGTTACGTTACCGTAGCAACGGTCGCCACCGTTACTAACGACACATCTGGTTCACGCAGACGACAAAACATGTAGAAGTCAAAACTTACAGACGACTAGATACGCAGAAAACACTCGACCTTGTTATAAGAGTATGGTTTTGAACTTGTTCCGTCATATGCGATGTATTCAATTTGAAGGCAACGTTAGAAAATATTGAAGGTTGAAAGATAACATTTTCTTTGGGATTCTGTAAGGGAAATAATGATGCGAAACTGAAAAGTTATTGCTCTTTTTATTAATAATTTGTATACATTTTGTTGACTATGTTGACTCCAAATATTAGAATAAGCACTCAGATAGAGTGTGATTCAATCATTAAACATCTTCATAGCATGTAACTGGTCTAAAATAAGAGCATCCTTACAAGAAATTGGTAAAATACAAACCATTAGTCTAAAACATGTCCACATGTCTTTGTTCTTTAACATGCCATAGTTTCTTGTCAGATCATATTGTAATTATTTTAAAAAGAACAAAATTAGTTTTGAATTTAATATCAAACTATTTATATCTTATGAAATCCAAACATTTATTTTGTACCAACATTATTTTGTAAACATATGTGTTGACATTAAGTCATACAATCTGACAACCGCACAAAACAAGACTGACAGTTTAACCAATTCTTCATCATTGAATTTTATGACTGGTCAAAAATGAAACCAACAGCAGACGATGAAAAAATATTTAAAATAACACATCATTTTTTTCAATGATGTTTGGTAGAGAACAATGAGTTTCCCATCATGAAAAATTCATTCACTGTGTCTAAATTTTCTTGAGACTTCCGGTTTTGCAGTTTTGGTACAAAAAAGAATAATGAATTAAAGAGTTTGAATGACAAACACTGGTGGTTTTGCTAATCCTATATCCAGAAAATTGACGATGAGAAACTCAAATTCCGACCGTTTATAATTGCCATTGAACATGGTGCAGCTACCAAGCGAAACACCAATAAAGGGAAACAACTCATCCACACGCAATAAGTCGCTTAAACTGAGTTGTAGAACGTCATTGGTAATGCTTTCAAAACTCGACATAGCAACAATTCCACGGGACGGATTTTGTTTTTGTTAGAGGTTTAACGCCATGTAAACATATTTTCATTTATATCTAACCCTTCGTATGACATAAATCAACTAATTTAAATTTAAACAATACTGCTTACAACAGCATTAGAGAATAGAAAATAACATTTCATGAGTTAATGCGTACATTGGATAAGGCATCAATGGAAAAAAATATGCTACTTGGCGTTGCGGACTATTTCCCCTAACTGTATGTGTGCATTACTCTGAGAAAACAAGTATATATGTAAAAAAAAAATGGATTGAATTACTTCCAGTTTCACTATTTGTCATCACTACAACGTTCACAATAAAATTGAACAACACAATGAGCGTTTGTTACATATATCACCGAGGATTCAGATGTATTCTAAGCGAACATCGATCAATGGAAATTGTATGTGTTCACAAAATATCATTTTTTTCCCCATTCATATTAAATCCCACTTTTCTATGGGCATTTATTTCTTTGATTAACCCTTATAGTGCTGGAAACGACTTCATGCTTATGAAAACGGGTTAGATCACAGGCAAACCGCCAAGTAAATTGGCGGCTTTCCTATGATATAACCTATATGCTACTCTGAGTATCTTTCCTCATCAAAATTAAGCAGATATTTAAGGTTTTGGAAAGCAGAAGAGACACAAATCTTTTTTAAGAAAATTACCCAGCATTCTAAGGGTTACACTGAGTGGTCTGCATTGTCTTCTGTCCTTGTCGGTCCAACACCTCCTCTGTCCGAATCCTTCTGCGTCTTTACAAACATTGAGTAATCGGTTCTCGTACTGGATGGCTGTTTCGAACTCACTTTATATTTGTCTAGAATATAGAAAAGTTTAAAAGATATTTCATCTATTTGTGACAAAACACGTTTGAAAAAATTCAGGCGTTACATCAAGATTGAGTAAGTTGGTAACGTAGATTAAACACATTTCCTAAAAATGAAATCAATGACTGATCAGTGTGAAAGCAACATACTGCGTCAAAAATAGCATGAACAATCATATTCTCTGTATGGTATTGGGTAGAGACCATTGTGACAAAGGGTACATATCTCATTTTAACCACGTATATTCTTTAGAGAGTGGATTCCAAAGACGTTTACACTAGATGCAGCATAGTAAGGTATAATGGAATAATGTGTTACGCGATCTTTTCACCTCGCAACGATCGGAACGAATCGTAAACCAGATGTTCGAACTCGTTAGTAATCCAGCTAAGCTCGGCGTTTTACGGTCTTAACACGCATTGTTTAAGATGCTATTTGTCAAATCCTTATTTTATAAGTAGTAATTAAATTTCACTGGCCGAAGGTCCAAATTGCAACTTAGGAGAGGAACTTTAAAATCATTTAGCTTCCATTCTAATCCGTTTCACTAAATTGTTTATAATGCATACAATGGTATTTCTTTCTTGAATAAAACATTTTCAAACTAAACTGCAACTGTCTTGAAACTTGGTCAAGTTGACATTTGAGGCTTTTTAACTTTTCTTAAAGTTCTATAATGGGTTACATCTTATTGGATTTGCAAGGACGAGTATTTACCTTGATACATCCCATGTTTGGTGTGGTATCGGCGATAGAAGTGAATACCAATAAGGACGGCGATTAAGGTAATTAGTATAACCACCACAATGAATATAGCCACAGCGGCAACAAAACTCATTATGTATCTGAAACCAAGGAAACATAGATAGGTTATAGTTCAAACAAGTCTTAACCCTGATAGTGCTGGAATGACTTCGTGCTTATGCAAACAGGTTAGATCCAGGCCTGTCGCCAAGTAAATTGGCGACTGGCCTTTGATCTAACATGTTTGCTACTCTGAGTATCTTTCTGCAACAAAATTCAGCAGATATTAAAGGTTTTGGAAAGTAGAAGACACACAAATCTATTTTTAGAAAATACCCAGCATTTTAAGTCTTAAATGCACTTATAGTGTGACATTGCATACGCATGTATAATGGATGTTGACCTACGTGACCATGTGTTAGGAAGACTTGACTTGAAATCATAAGCAACGATTGAACTGTTCCTCATGATGCGATGTGTTAGTTACATTTGAAGACTTTCTTCGTCAATCAGATACCAGACGTCGTTGAGGTGATGTTAATTTCAATAAATAGATTAAAAGTGATTTTGCATTAGCTCGTAGGGTATGTCCTTATCAAAGAGACCCGGTAAGTAACCAACGTTCTTGGCAACCATAGCTGTGAAATGAAACGCTATCTCGTAGCATAATACGACTATACATTTGGAAATACTTTAGATATGAATAGATGTTATAACAAACTTTTCATGTAAGTTTTCGGTCACAAACGCTTGAAAATTGAAACTAGAAAGATGTCATACAAAATCTTGAAATAAAATAGATCAAGACTAAAAAGGATTAAATATTCTCTGAATAGAATACTTAACTCCTAGTATTATTGTTTGTTTTCCTGTGACAACACAAGCATATTGTATGTCTTTACATCTTTTGTACAATTCCCTCTTTTTTCTTTACTCAAGATGGTATGATGTTTTCTTAAAAACGTTATTAGCAGAAATAATTTGTAAAATTAACGACAATAAAGTTTCCAACTTATGTTAAATCAAAACAAATATATACCTTCGTCTTAGTCCATACTATTCATCCTCGATATAAAACAAAGACTATGGGTGTTTTGGGCGAATACCCAATGTTTTGTTTTGATCGACCACATAGATAATATCGCGCCCCTACTATATCAGTATAACCGTTGTATGTTTAGCAATACCCTTCATCTACAAAGTTTAAGGCACCGCGTAAACGAACCGATATTCTATCTGCGATAAGTGTTCTTTCAATAATGCGAGCTTTTGATCGAGAAAATCTACCTGTATGTTTGTAATTATGAATCATACGACTTCATTCATTTTGACCTTGCAGAGTTAATTAGTTTGTTCATAAATTTGTAATGATAAGAAATTGTGTCATTTTGCGTCTAAATACAGTATTCATATATACTCAATACACTGAAAAGAAAGTTGATATTTCCACAAAAAAAAGCTACATAACTTCTTATTTCTTTATTTCGAACACGATTTTGTATTTGAAAGTTATTCGATGTGAAAATTCAACAGTGATACGAAGCGAAACGATTACTAAAATCATTATTTATTACTTAGACCCAGGACGGATAATGAACCAACGACCTTCAAAACACGGATAAACATCCTACCTCGACACCACAATGGCAGGTCGCTCGTGAAAATGTCCAAATTCAATCACAATATCAGCCTCAATCTCGAACAGTTTCTAAGAAATACATATGTCGTCTGATGAATAAACTACCAAAATCCTGACCTTTTACTTTACTGTTTTATGACGATATTTGACATATGCGTAAACAATTCTTCCCTTTTACACCAATTTCGTCTTTTTATTCGTGGAATAATCTTCGTTTCATTTCAACTCAGATTGCCATTGTGAACTCGTCTAAATTCGATCAGCTAACGGGTTAATGAAAGGATCAGATCACCACGCACAGCGCCAATACCGAGTCGACTTTCGTTTCCAATTTTAAGTTCAAAGGGAAGCAACCTACATCAAGCAATGATCTGTCTTTTCAGATTTGCTTCCCTTTATAAAGGACGGCGCAATATGTTCCCAGTTTTCCCTAGCTTTGTTTCAATTCAGTTTATTCTCTGAGTTACTTTCCCCGAATCAATATGATAAACATACTTTGTTACTTCAAATGTTTCTGTTTTACTCATACATCTCGGTTCATGTATTTTGCTTTATTGGTGTGCCAATCGTGTTGCAAATTACCCCGAATGACACTATTTCCTTTTCGACCTGGATGTCATTTCACAACATATACATTATGTAAATATAGTTTAAATGATGAGAAAAAGAGAACATTGAGAATCACTGGAACATGATACACAATCTGGCCCAAGAACCGCATTTTTTTCTTCATATTGGTGCAAGACACACCCCTTAATTTATAATCGGTAGATTCATTAACCCTTAGAATGCTGTGTAATCTTCTTTCAATAGTTTTTTTATGTCGTCTGCTTTCCAAAACCTTAAATATCTGCTAAATTTTGTTGGGGGATAGATACACAGAGTAGCAAACAGGTTAGATCAATGACCAACTGCTAATTTACCTTTTGGCTGGCCTGGATCTAATCTGTAGTGTGAATTCATAAAAGGTCTCTGCATTAGAACTAAACAAATGTTGAGTGTCGATGCTTCCTTCATAAAGAGTCGGGCACTGCAAAATAACTGACATAATGTTGACGAAATGTAAAACCAATGTATACACATAAAAACGGTCCATCATTTAGAGGGTTTAAGCATTATAAAGGTTGAACCAAATTCGTGTTGATGCAAACAGGTTAGATCCAGGCCAGCCGCCAAGTAAATTGGCGGCTGGCCTGTGATCTAATCTGTTTGCTACTCAGAATATCTTTCCTCATAAAAATTGAGCAGATATTTAAGGTTTTGGAAAGCAGACATAACAGAAAATCTATTTCTAGAAAATTATCCAGTAGTCTAAGGGTTAAGAGTCCGGCATCGCAACATAACTGCCACGATGCTGAAAAGATTTTTAACACATATGAAAACATACATAGGATTCGTCGTGAATAGGCTTAGATGTATCCATAAACTTAACCTACATGCAGTGCATCGTTAAAAACGTTGTAACCCTGACAAATCTTGTTAAAGTTTACAGTGCTATTGCATTTACCCCTACACAATAGAATTTGCAATCAAGATTGATAGTTTCTCCGCACGTTCAGCTGATCAATAACCGAGTTTGATTGATCAAACACGATTTTACACTGCTTCTATTGTATCGATAACAAGAGGCAACAAAGAAAGTAATTAAACAAGACCCTTTTATCAAAGCAATCACGAGTTTTGACGTACACACTGCTAAGGGTTCTTGAAAATATTTTGCAAAAAAGAGGCCAATGCTCATATAGATATTTCTCTTGTTTCAACACCAGACATATTTAGTCCTTTTCTATTATGGTTAAATAAGGCTTAATTGAAACAGCTTGTTTAACTGTTTTTACTTTGTCGATTGAGTTCAAACTTTTTTTCACAGTATTGCAATTTTCCGACAGCGGTATCTTATGTATTCATGCTTTCTAAATTATCTAGAAGGTCGAGAATGGGAAACTACGCCATTATCGGTGAAGGTCGTTTATTCTAACTGTTCATGGAGCTCTAGCGGAGCAGGGTACCGTTTTACTTAACGACATAAGGAAACTATTTGCGTTGGTCAAAACTGATAAACATGGATAGTAAATTAAACGAAAGCACACTATTGTCATGTGTGACTATGCAATATTGCTTTGCCCAGTCTTGATATCAGAGGGGATGATGTTTTGAACTTACGCAAATTTATAGCATAAAATGTTGTATAAAATGGTACCCTGCTCTGTATCCTCACTTCAATTGACATCGGTCTTGGTAGGGGGAACCCTCTGAGTGCAATATGAAACTTCAGAACGTGCCATTGTGGCTTGTCGTTCGACACGACTATCAATACTAATGGAGCTTCGTCCGTCAAATTGAAGAAAACATGCGTAGGTTCTTTGGGCTTGCTCATAATAGTAATAATGGATTCATGGAGAAATATGGTGAAATAGCAAAGTGTGTTGGAATACTTGACTTGATAAATAAATGGACATTAGCACATATTACATGTACTAGTAATTTAATAATTTTTGATAAATTCTATCTGGTCTACAGCATTAAAAGAATATATATCCCTCATGAGTGTGTTATATTGTAAATTTGTTTGATATTATTTGGGTTATTGCAGCTGAGAATTTCAATCTCTTACTAAGTACTGTAAATAACACATGAATGTCTTTTATGTTTCAATGTCACTTTTAATTCTAAATGAATGATCATGTTCTTGCTTTATATGTTGAAGTGATTTGTATAAATGTTTGCTCTCGTACATGAGTGAGACACAAATAATATATATATAAATTATTACCAGTGGAAAGAACAGGATTGACGGTCACTTGACAAAAAGCACGTCAACAAGATATCTAGGTAAGTCGGTGGTTCAGTAGATTTTCTTTTTTTTGCAAACATTATTTTAAAAACCAATCGATTAATAAATCCCCCTTTGTATGTTATCATGAGTACATATAACCTAATTTGGCAAAGAAACCATTGAGTTAATCAGGTTAACATGACTCATATCTGCCCATCTGCACGAGGTTATGTCTATACTACATGTATTGTGATATTTAAGTATACGAAAACAACCCACAAACAGCAGTATGTGTGTGAAATATTTCGAGTGTGTCCTGCATTAGCTTTACAATCCTAAATATCTTACTGCACGAATGTGGTTAATTTGTCTCAGTGCAGACGAGTTGTGCTTCAACTGTCTTTACAACAAGGACAAACATCTCAACAATGTTTCGCATTTATAATGACTTGCAAACCACGATCACCATGCTGGTGTAGATATTTGTGGAGGGGGAGCAGGAGTATGTATTCTCCTCCCTTATAATCAAAATTTTGTTGAAATGGTGTTAATCCATTATTCAAGCCTTGTCTTCATGTTTACACATTCTACTTTTCAAAGTCAAAAAGTGTTCTACGATAAGAGATGGCTCCCACATTTGCTTGACTCGGCCAATATCGCTACAGTGATGGGCGGGTATAAATATATCTACAGTCCATCCAAGTAGAACTGGTGTACTCATTACTAGCTAGTGTAGGGTCGGGAGTGAGGTGGTTTAGTCTGGGGTAAGTACAACTATTTATCGCCAATTTTCAATTACTGGGTTACTATGCAGGTATGCAGCATTTGCAGTCGGCAGGCTCTTTGTTCATTCTTGAATTCATTGATTTCCTTACTGTGTCGCTTGTAATAAATTGGTATATTTTCATAAACTTACATAAGTGGAATTTTGAGTAGTTTCTTTTGTTACAACAGTTTGTTACATCAGTCTCTATTGTTCGTTACAAAGAAAGATTAACTGTTTAACACATAATCCCGTCTGCTTCATGTTCCAGCAGCCAGCTATAACATCTCGCGAGAATATTAATTAATATTTAGGTTATACTTAGGCTCTATGCAATATGCAGCAGGCAACTTCTTATTTGACCTTAGGAAAGCATGCTGACTTAACCGGATTTTTCCGGCCAGTTAAACAGCCAATTTTCTCACATTTGTTTCTACGCTGTTGCAAAAGTAATGGAATGATTCCTATTCAATAATTGCTTAGCGCTTTTAATCATATACGAGGCCTGTCATTTAACTTTATTCGTGATGGATTATAATGTACGTATGTAATACAAACACCGAATGTAAACATACACCTTAGATCCCTACAGTGTATAGGTATACACCGATAACAGGGCTGTCGTTTCGCCTGGATAACCTGCCCCTTAACCCATTACCAAACAATAACGACATTTAACCACTTTGTTGCAGACGACTCTGGGAAACATTGTGGAAAAAGGAGAAATTGCTCGTGACGAGCAATTATTCCTTTTCCCATAATGTTTTCTGCATTATCACAAGATTATTTTCCAATTTTTTATTAAATTTTGAAATGTTGTCTGCAATCTCTTTCAATTTCGGACAGTCGAAAATTTTTCGTTTGAAAAGGGTTAACATTACATTAGACTAATTCATTATAGAACGACGGGAGCCAGACTAGGCTAACGTTACACCTAATGATAGCACGAACCAACGTCAACAATCTGAAGCAGGAACACAATCGCCGATTGAGTAAGTTAAGCAAGCAGTAGACTATGACTGAACTGAAGGATTTTTAAAACCATCTTTTGTTTCACGGGAGTTTACTATAATTCACTGATTCTATTTGAGTTAACCTTTTACCAAACGCCATATTTTCGACTGTCCTGAATTGAAAGAGATTGCAGACGACTTTTCAAATAGTGATGACAGTGCAAATTAATCTATTGAAAGGGTAAAAACATTGTGGGAAAATGAGAAAATGTTCGTAACGAGCAGTTTCTCTTTTTCCCCACAATGTTTTTCAGAGTCGTCTGCAACAAAGTGGTCAAATGTCGTTATTGTTTGGTAATGAGTTAAAAGTCACCGATAGAATAGGGGATGTTTCTTCAGCTCTTTTAAGAGAGGTCTGTGAGTGAGCGTGGATATGATTAATGCCATAAACGATATCAGGTGTACGGATATACAACCGTTATCAGGACTTTCACGTTATTGCCAGTTTAGCGATGTTTACCTATACGTATAGATTGCATGTCGTAATACCAGTTCAAATAGATACCCTTTCAATGACATTTAGAAATATTTGTGTGTATTGAAACAGCTTGTCGAATATAAATGCCAGACCCGAATATAGCCCATTAACCTCTATAGAATTTTTGGACATACTAAAACCGAAAACAATGACAGAAGACACAACATGATATCGTTTGGTTTTCTTTCAATTGTATATAACGCTTTTCATCATAAACATCCTATGGCGTGTGAAACACACTTTAGAGACAATGTGCATTTACTACATCGCTCGATCGCTGGAAGTATGCCATCCGAATAACTCAGTAGCGATTTCGGCTCTAGGGTGTCTGCGTTCACATTTTCTTACGTTTTCAGTGGCTATGTTTGTTCATAGTACAGCGCCGCTTTCCTAAGTATCGTTCAGTTACCTCTCAGCGAAAGTGCACTAGTTAATGCGTCCTGGGTAATCTATCACCACACCTTTACTATTCTAATACCTGGTTAATTTTCGTTACTTCACAGGCCAGCCACCAAATTACTTGGCGGCTGGCCTGGATCTAACCTGTTTGCATAAGAAAGAAGTAGGTTCCAGCAGTATAAGGATTAATACAGTATCTGTGTAATCATTCCATAATGTTTTTCGACAGATTCGAAAACTTCGTAAGCGATTGTTTATTCGAAAAGCTGACTTGATGTTAAACCATTGCATGTTCACGGGTTGTGTCCATATTGGCGTAAATTTTATTTCAGTGACTGCCTGGTAATTCAACACAGGGTAGTCTAAAATGGAACACGAAACACTCATCGAATAATGTGAGATTTCTGTCGATCCGAAATGTAGGGCATGTGAAACACGTATAACTTATTCAACGATGTTGTAGTCAGTACTTTTTCCCGTTCGTGTTGTATTGTCTGTGTTTCTTGAAATTTCTCAATTGATCTCTGAAGAGGTCGCTCTAACTGATCCTCGAGTGAAGGTTTTTGTCTAAATAAGACGATATTCATAATGTGTTGCCCTTAATTAGTGGAAATACAGGATGCCTACTAGAGTTTTCTGAATGACCCATGTCCGTGATACGTCATTAGTTTGCTTGTATATTAAAATTCTCTCTCCGTATAATATGGTCACTTTAACCAAGATTGGTTGCAGTAGACACGTTTAGCATTTGGGTTAATTGAACATTTGATAACGAAATGTGTGAATATGGAGTTGTATTAAAAGGGGTATGTAAGTCCTATATTATCAGACATTTTATCTTGTGTCGGATGTTTATATATCACAGATGATAGCAAACTACATGTAAACATCGCCATTTGTGTGAAAGTATCGTACTTTGTATCTGTAAGAACACTCGCTGATAATTTAATATGCTTTCATATATATCAGTTTAAAATCAGACAAAACGGCACATTTAAAGTAATATAAACGAGGTATTTGCGTCTATGAATTGTTGCGTGACAACCGTCTACACACATTTATGAATTTAAAACACTTTATTGATACCCTTCAATTAATCTTAAGAGATTAGTGTGTTCTGCAAGGGTATCCTTTTTATAATTAAAAGTAATCACAAGGTGAAATATTGGATTCCTAGTCCAGCACTACACACTTTGGAATGACAAGGTTATTCAAAAGTAATTCTTTCGTTATAGCTTTGGACTAGTGTTTTCGTTGCCAAACACTAATCCTTGCAGTCTAAATTGATTGATCCAGAAGTAATGAATCGTTCACCATGTTCCATTCCAAACGTCTTCTAGAAGAATTCAGGAGAGGCAGGTGTTTAGGGGACTTCATCATTACCAGATTGAGGATATATCTAGGGTGTATTATTTTTCAACTAAGACTCATTGTTTACGTTTACGTCTTTCAAAGGAAATAGCTAATCCAAAACGTTCTTCTTTTACAGATGATATGGTGTGAAAAGAGAATTGAAGACAAGAATAACTGACAGGCAATTACACAGCCAATTAGCAACGAAGTCCTTCAATTACGATGGATTTGTTTGACACGGTCGAGTTATGTACCCAGGTGACGACATATTTGTCCATAGCAGGAGGGATGTGAGTATAGAATACTTATTTACACATTTCTTTATATGAACTTGTATGTACTAACCTGCAGCAGAACAAATAAGTAACCAGTTTGAAGAAAGCAAAATTGCTCGTTATGCAGATTTCCTCCTTTATACACAATGATTTCTGCCCAATATCATCGGTAGTTTTGATATGAAATCGTTGTCATCCGCATTCGATAGGAATAGTCACAAAATGATATATGGGGGAATGAGTGAAGCTAACCATTCATAGAAGACAGACAAACACCGTACTCCGATCTTTCACCACTTCGATCTTTCTCATTTAGTGGTAGACTACGCTCGTATAAGGCAGCATTTCAGACGCAAATCCACTTTCCAAGTTTATTGGGGTGTCAGGCTAAATAAATATTCGTTCAATTAATACTTGTCAAGAAATCCTACCCCTTGCAAATGGTTGGATTATCATATTTGAGAGGCGTTAAGCGCAATGTTTGGCCTCATTGAAGCTTCTCCATTGAGTGATTTCACATTTTCATTGTACATGTATACAGTGTGAACATGGTCGAGTTCTTTCCCGTGATAGTATTGTTATTTTCGTTCGCGGTAGAGTTTAAGTGACTCACATGTTTCCTTGTTGTATAGCATTTTAATGTAAAATGTATTGCTGTCGTTATTCACTCCGATATATCAGTATAATGTCTTTTGATAACAATAAACCTTGAAGTCTCCATCATTGTTTTATCTCTAAAATTTATTACTAAGCATTCAATTGTCAAATCCAAGGTCGATTTTCGCAACCGGTTCTGCTCAAAGCTACTTGTCTCTGTTGCCTCCCATTGTCAACATGCTGATTGATTTGATCACAAATTCCCCATATATCGGTAAATAGTTCTTTATTTCACTTAATTTGCTTTAGATTTACACAGACCAAGAGTGTAGTATCAAATGGAAAGAGTTCATCCGTTTCAAAGTGTTTTTGTGTAGGGTTTTAATTGTTACTTCGTGTAGCCAATCACTTAAAGATCCATTCTCCCAGAGAGCGGTCCTAAAGAAACGCCATCATCAATCTGAACATTAGCATCGATTTGTAATTTAATTTGCATAATTGCTTTGCTAAGATATATGTGTTTACTCATTCAAACTGTTTCCCTAATATATAACCATACGTGTGTCGAATTAATGCAATAAAATGACGGCATATATCGATACAAACCATTAAACAACAAGACCAAGTGGTGTGAAACCGAAATTTTACTTGTGCCGTAAAGTATTAGCCCTTAACATAACCATGCCAACGAAAATTGTACCATATTTTGCTGGTCTAGTGATAAAGTTGATCTATCGTCTTTAATTGATAGGAAAATGCAAAAATATATCCTTGTAGACCTATATTTGTCCAAAACCGTTGTTCCGAAACTGAAGGCTCCGTTTTTAAGACACTGGTTCGGGATTACTCTTTGTGTTTGCTTTATCAAGTTTCAGTTCAGATTCTTTCTCAAATCCCATTACATTCTAATTGTTTGGAATATCGCCCAAAGATCGCATGTATAATAAACTAGATAAGTTGATGAACGCATCTACATATATATTCAACCTTGGGGGCCTCTGTTGCCTAGTGGTACATGTAAAATCATAAAGTATAAAATCATTTCGCCCCTCTTCACGTGGGACCCTCTTCGTAAGAACAAGCCCATATTGGCAGTAGGGGTCTACTTCCATCTATCAGTTAGTTAAAGTTCTATTAAGTCCCATATGGGTCCTCTTCGTATGAACAAGCCCATATTAGCAGAAGGGGTCTTCTTCCATCTATCAGTTAGTTAAAGTTCTAATAAGTCCCATATGGGTCCTCTTCGTCAGTGCCGTACCAACATTTTTCAGTTTTGTAAAGGCTTTCTTGGATGCACCAGTACTAGGCAAGGGCTATTAAGCGACTTGCCAAAGGCCACTCCCACGCAACCAGAGGTCTCGTTGGGGCTCGAACCCGTGACCCCCGACCTCTGGGTCCACCACCTGAACCACTGAGCCACGCAAGGTCTAGTGATGAACTTGACACCGCAATATAACAGGCGCGCGGTTGATGCGCTGTGAAACATTAAATAGACACATAATGAAGAAAAACGTGTTAAAACATGTTTAACCCTTTCCCAAACAACACATTTTTGACTGTCCCAAATTGAAAGTTTGCAGACGACATTTCAAGATGTGATGGAATTGAAAAATAATCTTCTGATAGGGCAGAAACCATTGTGGGAAAAGGTAAAATTGCTCCTTTTTCCACAATTTTTTCTTAAACCGTCTGCAACAAAGTAGTCGAATGTTGTTATTGTTTGGGAAAGGGTTAAACATGGTAGATTTTCTGGCTGCATGCCTCGTTGCAGAATAGATAGATGTAAATATATGTTGGTTGATAAAACTGTTCATTATCTAAGTGCAGTGGTGTTTAATTGTCTATTTGAAACTTAAAGGTTGTATCCGCTTCATATAGATGTAGTAGATACGCCATTTCGTGTAACAAAGACAACATGCACACTTTATGCAAATTTGTTGTATGACTAGGAAATCATGAGGTGAAAATAGCGTAACTCTTTTGCAGGTACAGGTACCATTTAATTAATGATTTAACTGCTTTAATCAAACTTTTGCGATATATAAAGAAGGCGTTTTTATAGGAGGTTGAATTAATAATTGTTAACTATTTTCCTTTTTACGAAGATGGTTCTAAACACTAACTCAGCGTTTCATGTTTAATTCCTACATGTAATTAGAGTCGTATGCTGTTGCTTTAGGGATGGATCAGTTTAAAAATCCTACATGGGGTTAATGGAGTTGTTGTGGCCGCTTTCGACGACGCATGGCAACAAAGTGACGAATTCAGGAAATTCTTATGTCAGAAATTCGTCACTTTGACATTGTTTTTGTTTCAGTTGTAACGAATTAATTATGAAAAGTTTTACTTTCAGCAGAATTGTGTAAATTAACCGAGATATACAAACCACAGATAGACCAGTGGTCCACTACGATGGCGTAGGCGCGGAGTATCCTCCTTACTATATGGGTTTACGCTATGCTGGTATCAGTACTAGCAATACAGGGTCTTCCCGAGGCCTTTTAAGCGCTGTGGAGCCCCAGTACCTGAATTTCAAAATAAGTACTTCCCCGGCATCTGGACTGACCCACAGCATTTTAAATTAACTCCACAGCTGGTCAATATGCTTGTAACATTATTTGTTATCTTTGACTTGGTTAAAAAACAGTATTTTTTGTCTTTTAATTCCAAAAGAATCTTAAATTGTCGCCATTTGATGATGCATCTGTAGTTATTCTAGCGCCTGAAAAAAATCCAGGGGAAGAACCTACAATATAATCTAGTATTTTACTAGTACTGATCCCCGGGATAAATATAGTTTCCTATGCTCTATAACTGTAGTGTTGTGGTATTGATACCAAACCACATACAAGATTGGAATCTACATGGCCACTCTTTGTTGATTCAATAAACTGTAGCGAGTGGTACAATTTGATTTTCATAAGTGGTGGTCTCCCGGCGTACTTGTGGAATGTCTATTGTTTTAACCTAGTCCGAATGATCCAGACGTAGATGTTTCGTTCTGTGACACATTTACAGCTTGGATCATCACAGTTATTTTTATCCAGGCTGGCTAGCCCCTGCTGGCAATTACACTTGGTGTCTTCGGTGTCTCCATTGAGCGATTATGAGCTGTGCAATGCATTATAACAGAATCTTTTTTGACGCAATGTGAGACAAAAACACAAATGAATAAACAATCAAACATAGCATATCGCAACATTATATCACTGATACTTGTTTTAAACTAATTGTTCTTTTACAGAGCACCATGTTGGGATATGATAAAAACAGGGTCTACCCACGCAATGCCTTATCCCTTCTTTCTTGTTGGTTTAGTCAGGTACGTATTTTTAAGTCTTTCTATAAGGGTACAAACACCATAAACATATCCATTCCATTTTACATTCTATTACTGAGTTATGGCTCACATTTGCTTCTTAGAAAACAGCAACAATGTATATTTAGATACAACATGTTTCAAGATAGACCCGATCTAACTAGCTCAGTCGCCACAAACTGTTTGTCTCTAATTCTATGAAGAAGTCATTTAATTGGATAGATCTATAACTGTGCTGTTTCATTGATGAAATCCTTTGAGCATGGACTGGTGAAATGACTGATGCCGATATACCTTCGTCTACTTGTTAAACTGGCTTTAACCCTTACAGTGCTGGAATCAATTTCTTGCTTATGTAAACAGGTCAGATCCAGACCAGGCGGATGGCCTGTGATCTAACCTGTTTGCTACTCTGAGTATCTTTTCTCATCAAAATTAAGCAGATATTTATGGTTTCAGAAAGCAGACGACACAATAATCTCTTTGTTAGAAAATTACCCAGCAATAAACACCAACTCGAACCGATCCTTTTACATTGATTTGTAATACGTGTAATTGGTTTGGTTGGTGGTGGTTTCTTGCCAGTTTGATAGTGCTTTTAAAAATAAGCGTAAATGCCTGTTTCTTTCTGTTTACACAGTTCCGTTTCCGGTATTGCGTATGGTATCCTTGTCAATAACAACACACTGCTACAGATCAATGTGGTCGCGACTCTGTTTAATACAGTCTATGTTACGGCTTTCATACTGGTATCAAAACAAAAGGTATGTTCACAAGTATGGTGTCTTGACCACGGGAGTGGTTTCAAAAGGCATCTCCAGCAGATATGGAGTAGTCAATTTAAAACCCTGCTTAAAGGATCTACTTCGAGGCACATATACCAGTAACAAAAAAGGTTATTGCATTATATGGTACAACACACATGTCTGCTCTGTTACCGGTACCTGTGCCTCGAGGCAGAGGTATACACACGTGTTCATGCACCCTGGTATATATATGTATAATTTTACTGTATCTATTCTTTAATTGAGCTTTAATTGTCTGTGTAGCATGTCTTTTCCCCATCAACAAACCATTCAATGTGTTCCACTGTAAGGTTTTATAAAAATACATCTTTCATATGCTCTTCTAAAAAAATTTTTATTCTCAATTACAGTTTGTTTCATTTGTAAACTCGCTATTTTGTTGAAACGATAAACTCAAAGAAACAAACCAGTCAAACAGGGTATTGTTTCATGGGAGTGGCCTTTGGCAAGTCACTTCAGATTCCTATTCTGGTACTTGTTGGTCGGGAAAAGCTGTTAAATAACTAAACAATTGTCGATATGGCACTGGCGTAGAGGATCTCTATGGGATCTGTGTCAGAAACTAACTTAAACTTAAATTTGACTTAATCCGTATAGATGGATTAACAACGTCGCAATTTGTAAATAGCTATATACTCATTCAGAAAATGAACCTTTATAAATACGACCTGTTCACAAAAAGTGCATTTATCGACAGCTAAACATGGCTATGGTGGCATAGAGGTGACATGTATGCGATTCTTTTTCTTGTTATTCCGAGTTAGTAAGTCGAAAAAACGAAAAATTAAGTCGTTATTTCGACATACTAACTCGAAATAACGAGATAACTAAGTCGTTATTTCGAGTCGTACTTACTTACTGCAATAGCTGAAATATATGATGCCATCCCTATTTGGGGGGTGTGTGCTTGTAGAATCATATTGTCAAGGCAATTCTAGTGAGTACCAACAGCAGAGGGTTGAAAGGTGAAATAAGATGGTCTGATTATGTCTAAATTTCCCATTGTATTTCAGGATGCGCCAGTGAAACAGTTAGGGTTATGTGGAGCTTTACTCGCCTGTTTATATGTATACGTGAAACACATTATAGATGAGAGCAGCATGATGGACACCTTTGGGCTGATTTTACTAGTGATCTCCACATTGTTGATATTAACACCATTGCTACAAGTGGTAAGACATGTAAACAGAATAAATGTTTCTTTGTTTTCTTTTCATAACTTTTAGTTACTATCAGTATTTGTTTGGTACTTTGACATAAATAAGTAATTTATATATGATGTAGATGATGTAAAGTGTACAAGTATAAATAAAAGTTTGTTTTGTTCTGTTACTGATTTCCACTATTGCAATCTATAGAATTCAAAAGTAAAATAAGATATCTGTATAAAGTATACAAACTTACATTTTGCTTCGAATGATTTGAAGAAACTATGTGATTTAAGAATGGGAAATTACTACTTACAGGTAGTATCTGCTTTTGTCTCAATGGTTTCATGAGTCATTTGTATAAGATGTATTGTAACAATGAGTGTATTTTCATACCCTACAATGGATGTTTGAAATCAGATGAACAATTGATCAGAACTGTATAAAGGATTGAGAAGGTTTTTTAGTCAAACTTAGGGCACATCTGAGTTAAAATCTTAGTAATCCAAACTGTCATAGAATGTGTTATATGCAGAAAATCTTTATATATTGTTTGAACTTAATGAATATATTTAATTTTCTTTATGTGTTTTCTTTCATTAGACTATTTTTCAACAAATACTAAGCCATTGTCACTTTAATATTTCCAAAAGTCCATAGGCTTTTAC
Source organism: Cerastoderma edule (assembly GCA_947846245.1). Taxonomy (NCBI): domain Eukaryota; kingdom Metazoa; phylum Mollusca; class Bivalvia; order Cardiida; family Cardiidae; genus Cerastoderma; species Cerastoderma edule. The sequence continues at coordinate 15,944,493 of OX401412.1, forward strand.
TCTTTTCTTACATCTTTATTTTTTCACTTTAACCTTAAAAGAATACTCACAGCCAGATGATATTTCTCAAACTTATTACAATTATTTAGCTCAGACAATTCTAATGAGTACAACAAAATAAGGTTTTCTTCATTCGTTTTGAAATGTTGGATGTAAAAGTCTCTTATATGCCTGCTTCAATAGACATTGATTACATTACTTATCAAGGGTTCAGTGCAATACTATAGTAAGTGCTTCACGTTTGTGAAGCACTTACTATAGTCTTGCGTTTAATTCTTGTTATATGTGTAGAACTTATATATTCTAACGTCCATTTATTGCATGCTTTCAAATCATTTTTTTGCTACAGAAACAATGTATAGATGAGCAGAGTGCCTCAAGTATATCAATGTCTTTATTGGTATCCACCTCCCTATGCTCAATGTCCTGGCTGGCCTATGGACTAATGCTCAATGATTTCTATATCTATGTAAGTAATAGTCAGCAGAAATAAGTACATAGCATGGTGAGGTACATGTGCTTGAGTTTATAAATGTTGTATTAAGTTGCTCTTGTTATAAACAATGTTTCAATGCTATTTATAATTGCTAATTTGGAATTCTGCATTCCCTACCCCTCCTGAAGAAGACTTTTTTTTTTACAAATTTGAAAATGTCAACATAAAGTTTGAAAGAGTAATTTGGATTGTACATTCTGAACTTAAGCAACATTTGGTTTCAATCTGACAATTGTTAAATTTGCTGACTTTAAATTGAAGTCTGATTTTTCGTCCTTTCAAGCAGGGGACTGGTGAATACAAGGAAATCTGTTATATGACAGAATAATTGTTGAAACTGAAAAAAAGTTAATCAAATTTATGAATATCATACTTGTGTAAATGACCATTATAAACAAACATTTTTCTAACGTTTTTCAAAATGTTGCTTTTTTAAAATTCTAGGAATGTATTGTGAAACACTTATTACTCGAAAGTGAATATGTTCAATACTAAAAGTACATAGTGGAAACAGGAATTGTAACATTATTCCCTTTGATAGAACCACTAATGTATTTTATATTGGACATGAAGTATTGATGTTGCTTTGGCCATGTCTCCCAGGAATAATGTATGGGAATGATACCTCTCGTAAGTGGTATATCAATGAATATTCCAATATACATTACACCTAATGGAGGCACATTGATTCAAACCCTACCAAATATTGATCAGGACCAGGCTGTGTATTTTGGTCAACGGTTGTATGTTAGGTCAGTTTCAGCCTGTGTATGGTTTTTTTCCGAAACAGTTTTAGAAATTTAGAATGAACCATATAACAGAAGACGAGCAACTAATGATTGCCTGTGAATGTTGCATTAGCTAATTTGAGGAGATACTACAACCCTTTACTTCTCAATATCTTTTTTCCGCATCAGCTATGGATGATTTTAGAAGCCACTGTGATAAAAGGATAAATTTCTCTCAATGAGCAATTTATCCTTTTTATCAGAATGGTTTTAACGCAATGCCATTAACAATTATGCCATAAAAAATAATTTTTAATGGATATTTTTCTTTTTAGGTTAGATGTCTCTTATATTGCTCAAATTTTTCCTTTCAGGCCCCAAATGTTCTAGCCATTTTTACCAGTCTTAGCCAGATTGGTGTGGTTGTGATGTATGGAACAAAACCTGTACCTCAAAAACGGGACTAATTGGAAACTTGGTGTGTGAAGCAGTTATTCTTTATGCAGTTACGGTGTTGTATCATGGATTTTCACTATTATATATTTTCTTAAAAAAAGCTGAAATTGGTTTGTCGAATTTTTGTTGAAGTTCAGTTTTTGCTTCATGTGTCATTTTGCTTCTGCACAGTGAAGAACTTTTATAAGCATTATAACAAGGGAATGAATGATGTTTGACCATGTTTAAGCTATCCTTTTGTCTCATTTTCACCATTGCATGATTAGACATTGCATTCAGATCTTAATACATTTAGGTGACTTAAAGGTTTTCTCAGCAGATAAAAGCAAAACACCAAATTTTAATTTGGAAGATCTAAACCTCCAAACTTCTTACAATATTTTACAAGAGTTCTTAATTGACTGCATTGATTTCTATAAATTGTCTGCTAGAAGATATGCCTTCGCAAAAATAATAATAAGAACATAAGCACATTGGCTCATGTGGTATTTTATGATTTTTCCAAATTGAAAGAAAGAAAGTAACACAACATAGTTTTGAGAAAACCTTCTGAAACTGGTAAGAAACCTGTTACTAGCAATTTACCCTGTTTTCCAGTTATTTTGTTAGCTGCTTTCTGTTAAAGTGCAAATGCAGATATCTAGGGGATAATGTCTAAAGCTTGTTTTACAAAGGAAAATATAATTAGATACAAAGGAAATTCTTTTTAAATACATAGGAAAAAAGAATTAAATACAAAGGAAAAAATAATTAAATACAAAGGAAAAAGTGATTTGAGCTTACATGTATGTATCTTCAGCACTTCTCTGCATTGAATTTCACTTTAGTTTATCTTCTGTTGAAGACTTTTTAACCCGTTCCCAAACAACAACTTTTCGACTGTCCCAAATTTAAAGAGTTTGCAGACAAAATTTCAAAATGTGATGAAATTGGAAAATAATCTTCTGATAGGGTAGAAAACATTGTGGGAAATGGAAAAATGGCTTGTTACGAGCAATTTCTCCTTTTCCTTCAATGTTTTCTAATGTCGTCTGCAACAAAGTGGTCAAATGTCGTTATGGTTTGGGAAAGGGTTAAATCAATTTCTCTTTTTGTTGCAATGATATCTGCTAGTACCACAAAGAAAATGTTTTATATTTTTCTATTTATTGTTGTTTTCAATTTGGACTAATCACACATTACCAATTTAGAGATATTTTGTTGACTTGGATGTGATTAAATGATTTGGTGCTATTTTCTTAAACTTTTGATATCTCTCTATATTTATATGTACAGTATGATTCTTTGTGTTCATAGGATGGTGAAACTAATCCGTCTTTGGAACTTGTATAATAGTTTGTTCACATAGTACTAAAGCCCTTCACCGGTCTGATTTTGGTAAGATCAGCCACAAGCTCCATGGTAAGGGAATTTGTTACAAGATAAATTGATTTCTGACCAAATTCTGAAATGGGTTTTCCGTTCTAGCAAGCCTACTGTAAAGTGTCATCCCCGGATGACATTCTGTTGCATGATGAATAAGGCTTTGTCAACTTGGGATTGCAAACCATTGGGGAGAATTTGGCAGAGCAATAAATAGTGCAATGGGCCTGTCGCGAATATGTTATATCTGATCAACCTGTGTAGAGAAGGCAGTCCAATCTATAATGACATTTTATTGTTTGTTATCTTACATCATTTTCAACATGTTTTCAGTACTACAAACATTTCGTTAAAACATCCCATGCAATCTCCAGTTTCTTTTCTTTTTAAGTTCCCTAGCAAATAAAGCAGTAGATGAATGAATATCAAAGACAATTTATAAGAAACAATCAAATGCACTTTGCCAAACTTGTCAATAGAATAAACTGTATATTGAAATTATTATCATATCTTTTTAATAGCATGTGCTGTCAAGAAATTTACACTCTTATATGTTTTCAATGTAATATCATAAATGAAAGCGTTGTCTCATCTATTTCTTAAGAAACATGGAATAAATATGGATCTGTTGCACACGATTCACAAATGGTCTTAGTTTCTAAGTTTTCTTAAGACTTCTGAAGTAAGGAATCTAATACAATTGGTGTGAATATGTCTAGAGAAAACGTTCATTGTCTAAAGTGTCTTTAGTGTCTAAAGCATCTTTAGCATTTGCAATTATCAGATAATTTATTATTGGTGAACATATCTCTAGAGAAACATTTCATTGCCCAGATAGTCTAATAGTTTTGTCAGAATACTGCGTTATACAAGTGTGATACAACTTCACAAAAGAAAGTACATCTTTTCTGGAAGACTAAGATAAAAAAAAACCGGTAACGCACAATTGTGACAAATACGTAATATTATGTGCAATACTCACTTCATTGTAATGGCTTCTTAAGTTTTATGTGAATGGATTACTTGTGAGGCACTCATTTAAAACAACATGTCTTCATCTTTATGATTGAGCATAATTAACCGCCTGTTTATTACAAAGGTGCTTGCCTGTTTAGTTGGGAAAAAGATCTTGGTTGATATACGTAAACATACATACTCCTTTCCTGTATTTGTCTTCACACGCTGATCTGGTGTGTGGAAATAAAGCGTAATGAACTGAACGTTTTTTGAGAGATGCATTAGTTGATAAGTTAAACCATTCCGTTATAATACAAATAGAAACGTTATGAATATGGTGGCTTCCTTGAGACCTGTCCAACTTATTGGTTCAAAATAATATAAATTGTCATTCGGCCGGTTTCATCACTACTAAAATGATTTTGCATTTATATGAAGGTATATCGTCCCAATTGAAAAGATATCATTAAACATTAGAATGCTGGATAATTTTCCAAAAATAGGTTTTCGTGTTGTTAGTGTTGTCTGCTTTCCAAAACCTTATATATCTGCTTAATTTTGATGACAAAGGATGCCCAGAGTAGCAAACAGGTTAGATCACTGGCCAGCCGCCAAGTGGATCTAACCTGTTTGCATAAGCATGAAGTTTGTTCCAACGCAACTCGTATAAGTGATCATTGAAAATGAAAAGCCAATGTCATCGTTGTGTTCTTTTTTCTTACTTTGTGAATGAATAAAAGGCGCGCCAATATGCTGTAATTTTCAAGCCTATTCAAAGACCTAATTAACAATGTTTATTAGATCATTGGCCTATTCGATATTATTGAAAGTAATCAAATAAGGGCATAGACAATCGCATTTAGATTCATTTGTGTTTGTTTGGATTAAGTTAATACATTTATAGTGGCAATCTAGTTGCCTTAACTTAATATTGCTACAAAGAGTAGAAATTCCAAGCTAAACATGGGTTTCCTCTGATTTCCTGAGTGGTTGTAATGACCATTTAGCAATGGAAAAACTGTTTCAAATGTTGGTGCAGACCTGACAGAAGATCATCTCATGATTTAAAGAATAACGTATAAAGCAATATATACGAACTATAAATGACATACGTCTGTCAAACATGTCTCCGTTTCAGCGCAGTTGTATAAAACAATTTACTTCGTACGCTCTGTAAGAAAATCTATCGCTGTGGGCCGGTCTATACATAATGTACAGACTAAAACAATCCGGATGGAATGTACACCGAAATACCAATCTGAACACAATGAGTTTATTCAATGTATTTCTCAGCTCATGGACATACCCGAGTAGTTCCGATCGTCGAAATACGTCTTTCAATTAAGAACGATCTTTTCGCACCTGGTGGAAAAAGTGCTCCCAATAAATAAGTATTTCCACAAAGGAAGTGCTTGTCATTTCGGCATAAGGGACATTTGTTAGCCAAAGACCGTTTACTAGGTCTTTGTGTTAGCAGAGTATATTGTCTAATGACCGTGGTTTTATTTTGATTACACTGAAGAAAAAAAAACCCCAACCAACAACAACTCTGGTGCAGTTTACCATCCAGACGAATTTCCTTTAGACACACAGACGGCTTTCTGTTTTGTTAATTGCGGAATAACTTTAATTGGCGGATACTTTTAGATACCAAATGGATTCTGACATCCCATTAAGACGGTCTTATAACCATGATGTACAGGGTGATCCAGAATATCTGACACGGTTTCAGCGTCTTGTAATTCTTACATGCGTTACATTGTCTTATATATCAAAACACCTTCTAAAACTAGATATTTTCTAGTTTTATTTGATAACAGGGTCATTCTTGCTTGAAAGAAACTGTCTTGTATAACCACGCATACATAACCACATCAAATGTTCAATGTGACGTCCTTTTTGTGAAAAAACGACGTCAAGTCCCTTTTTAAAATTTTCAATGATGCTAACACACATCTCAGGGGTGACTTTCTACATTTCTAGGCGTATTGCTGATTTTAACTTCTGAATATTGTCTGGTTTTGTAACATAAACATTGTCTTTTACATGTCCCCATAAGAAGTAATCCAACGGATTTAGTTCTGGTGAATTTTTAGGTCGGACCCTTGCAGTTTTAAAAAGGGATTTTAAACAATTATCATTTTATGACGTCATGAATGGCGTCATGATGTTGACATTTTCCATTAGTTTTCTTGAGATAAAAAAAATTGACAATTCTCTTTCAAATGGTATGTAACACTTAGTTGAATCCCGGACATCTGCCCCCCCCCCTGACATTTGCCACCCCGGACATTTGCCCCCTTTTTGGTATAGGGCGGACATTTGCCCCCTTGCTGTAATGTAGAAAGCGGACATTTGCCCCCTCATATTATTTTTTTCAATTTGCTTGACATAATCATTTTACGTTATATTTAAATAGGATTTCAAATGGAAAGAATATTTTCATCAATTTTACTCTATTATCTCTTCCCTCCTAATCCCCTATAGGTGTTAGATCGAGACGACTAATCAAGAAAAAACCGATGGCACTTGGCCGATCGTACTTATCCAACCATGAAACTTAATGAATTAAAGTTTTATTTAATTAATATATTAAGTACATCTTTAATCTTATTACCGATCTGTCACTCAAGGCTAACAATCAAAAACAAAGAAGACAACAGGTATTCTAATTTGTGTCGGTATGACAATCACCATCAAATAAATAATTAAACCGAAAATAAAAAGAATAAGGTCAAATCAACATATGAACGTAATCCGCCGTTTCACGGTTGGATGATCATAATTGACCAATATTATTTCCATTTAAATTCCTGTTTAATTATAACGGAATACGATCAGGTTCATCAAGTTTAAAAAAAAAATATGAGGGGGCAAATGTCCGCCTTTTACATTGCGGCTAGGGGGCAAATGTTCGCCCTCTACCAAAAAGGGGGCAAATGTCCGGGGGGCAAATGTTCGGGGGGCAAATGTCCGGGGGGGCAAATGACCGGGGGGGCAAATGTCCGTATACCCATTTAGTTATCACGTCGACATACGGTTATATATTAAACCTTGAAACCATATCACTTATTCTGGATCACCCTGTATATGCCCCGAAAAAACATTGATTTTCAGAGAGACATTATCTCTGTAATTCATAAGGAATGTCTACGTATTCATAACCAAATAGTTTTAAGTTTATGTGAACAATGATATGGGAGATAATTCATGTGCGAGTGAATAGATGTATAAAGTTATCTCCCCTAGGCTTAAATATAAAGAATTTCTTTCCATATTTCATTCGAAAAAAAAAGGTTCTACCTAATATTAAGAACCTTACAAAAAACAGTTTTGCGGCATATACCGTCATCAAATCAAAGTCTATATTAATCCACGGCATTTGTACTCCAAATGTCCCATTCTTTTCCTACATGGCTATCTTTATCCCTGTCAGATGATGATGCCATATCTAATCTATTGAAATGATTTCTTTTGTCATAACACAACGAGGAGTATTTTATAATTCGGCGAATTGTCTGTGAACCTGGAAGACAATATCCCTCAAACATTTGCGTTTTCTTATTTTGAAATTGAATTTAAATATCCAGCAACGTTTGTTCTACAGATTATAGAATCATTTCCTAATGCAAATTGGGTGTATGCATTGTACGGTTATACATAATGCATTTCATTTACATATTAACGGTATATTTACATATAAAACATTTTAACGGCCTAGCAAAGAATAAATCTAAGAACATGCGTAAGAGCATGTGACCAGAATAGCTAATTAACAACACGATTGTCATTGATGAAGTCGCTTTAAAAGGATATGAAAACGAAACAAACACGTTTTCTTACACTGCATAGATATTTTGAACAAACGTAGATATTAAAGCGAAGTTTCACATCGTATATTTAGCTACCACTTTCTGTCAATCAAATTATGTCCCAAACAGAATGCACGGGTAGGGTATAAATAGAATTATGACGAGGTACCGATATAAGGTTTTGAACATTATTTCCCTTTACACGCTCAACGTGTTGGCTTAAACTATCAATGACTTTCCATGGGATATGTTTTAGCATAAATAAATCGTCACATACCTAAGGAACATCTAAGTTTCTTTCGTCATAACAAGTATGCAAATTATGGGATACAGTTGCTTTAACCCTGTACCAAACGCCAAATTTTCGACTGTCACATATCGAAATAGTTTGCAGGCGACAATTCAAAATGTGATAAAATTGAAAAATAATCTTCTGATAGAGCAGAGTACATTGTGGTAAAAGGCGAAATTGCTCGTCAAGAGCAATTTCCCCTTTTCCCGCAACGTTTTCCAGAGTTGTCTGCAACAAACTGGTCAAATGTCGTTATTGTTCGGTAATGAGTTAAGACATCTGAAAATAAAGTATTCTTTTTACACAGAAACCTCCGGATGTTACCAGTTAAGTCCGTGCATTACCCACAGGTTGAACAAGGGTGTAATTTAACCCATATTTTCCAAGTGAGGGACCCCGATTATAAAACGGGTTTGGAATTTCACTTCACTGCATGTCATGTTTATGACTTTGCCAATGTCAGCGACATGACGTCTATGTAGACAGTCAACTATTTACTGTATAATCTGTTTATGACACATTTCTGGATTATTTATAAACGACGGTCTGACTGAAGCATCATTCCGGTGTTTGTGTCAATTATTCAAGCACTGTATGTCAACTAGGCCTAGTGTCAAAACACACTATTATATTAGTTCAGCTATAGTTCTGTGATGGGCACACTTTGTTATTTATTTCTCAAATTCTTTTATTTTGTTCGAAGTCTGACAGTTCTACGCCCGAAGACGTTTAAACTTTCTTATCTTTTTATGTCTTAACCCTAAACGCCAAATTTCGACTGTTCGGAATTGAAAGAGTTTGCAGACGACATGTCAAAATGTGATGGAATTGAAACAAACTCTTCTGATAGGGCAGATAATATTGTGGGAAAAGGGGAAATTGCTCGTTAAGAGCAATTTATCCTTTTATCACAATGTTTTTCAGAGTCGTCTGCAACATACTTGTTAAATGTCGTTATGGTTTCGTAATATGTTAAAACACAACATAATGATAATACAAGCTATTGAAAGGTGGATAACAAATGTCAATGAATAGGACTTCAGAAAGGTTTATGAGGTACAATCAACATGTAACTAAAATTGAAGACATTTTGTGCATAATCTACCAGGCTTTCCTGTGGGCATCCGTTACTCAGCGGTTGGAGCATAAATCACTCGTATGGATTTTATTCAGTTACCATTAGATTTCTTTTTGAAATGTTTTTTGTAGTTCAAGAAACTGAATACTTGCTGATGATTTAACCCAAATGTAGAAAGCCTGTACAAAGCACAGAGTTTCTTCTTCTTGTCATGAGCCGGGAAGAGTTATCTAACTGAAGTAAAAAGATAGAACTGGGTCCCTTTCATGACACTATTAGTAGTGGGATTAAATTAAGAATGGTAAACCTGTTATAGGTAAAACGAATGCAGTACTTTTTTGAATGGAGGGAATGCTGCCGAAAATGAACGCATACTTGTTGAAACAACACTAAACCTCAAACAAACACAAGCCAGTTCATTCACAAAAAATAAAGAAAGAAAATGCACCAATCCCGGATATAAGGTGACATCCACCAAGGCCATGTTAAATATGATATACCTTCAGATTTCGTTAAACTATGACATAAATGTGTTAATTAAGGGGCGTAAATGTGTTAAACTTATGACCTTATTAATTCTACGGAAATGTCCTATGAAAAGGAACACACGGTAAAGAACGGGATGACAAAGTACGTCTGTACATTTTGTAGACTACATAGCCCATAGATGCTGATTTTGAATGAAATATTTTATCTCAGTATCAACTACAAGAAGACAATACTTTCCTTAAGAATGGTCTTTTTGGTATGCAAAGCTAATCTGTCATTAGCCATGGGCTAATTTGCGACAATATTTGTCGCATATGTTCTGAGTACATTTTCATTGTATTAAGGTCACGCCATATGATTTGTCTCAAACGTGTACTGGGATTGGCACAAGGATACCATTAGGTATTTCATTCTTAAATTCTCACGTAAAACGAGTGAATGGTTTGATGTATGGCGTGCCCCCGTCTTAAATAAGCACAAGTTCATCTGCTGACTTGCTAAAATCCAATCGTTTACCTCGAATGCTTGATACATCTCTTGAGGGGTTATGTATTTGGGTTCTTCCTTAACCCTTTACCAAACGCCAAATTTTCCACTGTACCAAATTAAAAGAATTTTCAAACTACATTTCAAACAGTAATGAAATTGAAACATACTCTTCTGATAGGGCAGAAACCATTGTAGGAAAAGGAGAAATAGTTCGTCACGAGCAATTTCTCCTTTTCCCACAATGTTTTCCAGAGTAGTCCGCAACAAACTGGTCAAATGTCGTTATTGTTTGGTAAAGGGTTAATATACAATAGGCCTTGTATTGTCAAAAAAGTAGAGCCTGGTTTTGTTCCGTATACACACATTCTGTAGAGGACAGTGGTCCAGTAGTAGAGTGTCGGCCTCGGGACATGAGGGTCGTATGTTCGAATCCTGTGAGTAGTGGGATCTGCCTTGCGACCTTTCATTAGTTCGCATCCGGCGAGAGTTACTGGTCATGTACAGGTATCCAGGGAGCAGAATCGAGAATGATTTATCTAGGTTGAAAGACCTATTTTCACAATCGATGTTAATCAAATAGCTTTAAACATATAATCAAATTCAATCAGTATGCTTTTTTGTACTTTGTACGTATGCTATCTAGACATATATACCAGAAATTAATATATTTACCTAAGTGCTAAGCATACTCAAATTTCCGACGTTTAAAAGATCCTAAAAATAGCATGCAAAGGCGTTCACGGTTGTTTATAAAGGATAGGTATGGGTTAACTTATATCGTTCTCGTTAACGTATGTTATAAATGATGATTTAAATAAAGGATTCATTGACATAACAAAACACGAGATCCATGTTTAATCACTTCGTTTTTATTCAACAAATAGCACTGTAACTAACTTTATAAGTTAAGACATTGTGTTCTAAGGTTTACAAATATACAATGAAAATAACAGCAATGCATGATTTTAAATAGATTTCTTATAAACATATTTCAACCCTATGATTACAACTAGAATGCAGTGCTGCGTTTACAAACTATCTAATCACACGCGTCGCAGACGACCAGTCTCCTGAGAATGATGATAAAATATATTAGTCAAACAGAAGCTATTGTGACGGCTAGACACTCTGACCTAAACAAGCAAAATTGTCAGATGCTTTTAAAGAAATTTTCCAAAATCAATGTCACAGCAGGCAAAGCTTGCTTTTATATAAGCAAACTCCTACGTTATTGCCATGGTTTCAAATGTCGGCCGATGAAATAGTTAGATATGTCGTCTGAGCGGGGTTCATGACCATCAGCGATGATACATTCTCTTCGTGACCAAACGTTGTTATTTATTTTCTATTGACCTATCGGTAACACATCATAAACCGAGTGTAATCATGCTTGGACAAGATCAAGGTTGAATAAAAATGTCACAACATCCGCCAGGTAATCTATAACATGTGTGCAAATGTAAGCACACGAGCGCATGAACTTGACCGGATTCAAAGAATCGTGCAACTTTGGTGTACTTCCTTATCAAACAAACGTGATTTCAGGGCTGCAATCTGAACGAATTTTAACTTTATACTTGGGCTGTAAAATTATTTTTTGTACTGTATGTACAACAGAGATTTATGAAATAAAAAACCAAAAAACACTTTGTCAATCAAGATATGTAAATCAATTCATATATACTACAGAAAGCATGTAACCAAAAGGACACTTTTACACATTCCGTGTTATATAATCAAAGTCGGAGACAGACTTGACACGTTACATGAGATTTTAGATGTTCATGAACGTTATGCTTGGGGTCAATATATCGGTTGTTTTGAGTCGACATGTACCTTTTTTACACACTAATCTTGTCCTTACTTTTTTTACTTCAAGAGAATAACCAATGAGTGTATCCATAAGGACAGAATGGCTTCTGTAAAGGTTTTTGCTTGACTAAGCGGAAATTCATTTCCTCGAATAGTGTGACCTATCTCGAACGTCGAAATCGTATCTATCAGTATCAAGCATCTAGTCATTTCATGCCACATGAGTTTGCTTTGGAAATGAGAGAGCACGACGAAATATCGAGATAGGCCTTTTCGAGATTTATTTCAGTTCTGCAACATTATCCTCAAATTGAATCTTAAAATGAATTGCATAGGCGAAATAAAAAATGTGAACCACACATTGTTTATTTCATATAACTCTTCATGTATATCAAAACAATAGATATCTTTCAAGATAAGTATTTTAAGGAGTTTGTACTGTATCTTCTTTACGCAAGTCTTCGTTTATTAATGCATTTGATAAAAAATCTCAATCATTAAGACAACACTATCCCAACGCTAATGCCAGAAAACATATTTCCAAAATCAATCATTGATGCATAGTTTTGCCTGATTTTCACATTAAATTAAGGCATTTGTTCTGAAACAATGTCAGCACTCGGCATTGTCCGGTATCTTTCAAATGAAATGGTGGCTCGACATTTCAGAACCAAAATGCTTTATATCCCTCCGTTCAGTTAAAGAGATGCGCCATTTCGGTTACATACATTCGGGTTGCTCATGTTATTTCGCTGTAAAGCATGTCTCGTCTTGATTAATTAGAACAGAACACATGTTCGAGTTAACCTTGCCGTTTCCCTTACTCAAATTGTTTGACACTCGCTTCCTCCATGTCAACAACCAACCATTTCGTTGTTGACTGATACAAACAAAGTACCTTAACTGAGAAATGTTACTTGTAACAACTCAAGATAAATGACGATACCATTCCATCTTGATTTCGTTCAACGTATACAATAACTTAACAACATACATTCATTGCCAAACCAAAACATCATACTACATCTTAACAAAAATGAAGAAGACGTTTTGATACGGAAGTGAAAGTCTCGACGTAGGAAACAAAAGAGAAATGTGTTCATGTACATGGATAGTGTAACAGATGTACGATGCTCTATTATTTTGACATACTTATATCACATCTAATCGTAATCTCTTCATGTGTAACGATGTGCAAAGATTGTCCAAGGAAAATGATAAGCCTTCGTGTATTTCATATGCCCTAATACCGTATTTAGGCACGATTGTAATGAAGATGTCACCGGTTTTATTTTATAAAGGTAGAACCCATGTAAGGGCATCCATAGTAAGTCTAGCGTACTCTCGTTTACAATGTTTTGAAACGTGTCCGAAATGCATTCAGGCACCTGCAACTACATGGGCGATTGTTTGTACGAGATTCAGTGGTAACATGACACGTGTTCTACCTTTATATGATAACAACGGATAAGGACGAGGTCTATCGATTACTTTCGATTGCTTTAATTGGTTAGCGAACGTATCCGTAAAACTGTATTTCAGAGCGTATTCATGCTCTGTTTTATCATCCAAACGTGATATTGTTTCTCACATCAATTCGCTTAATGCACCAACTGATAATGGCCTATAATCCGCTACTGTCATTCATCACAATAACTGAGCTATGCGTAGATATTAGATAATGAAACATGTAAAACGACGACAGTCACCCCAGAAATCAACATCAAACTATATGGCAATTCATAGACAAGCATGCTGATATTCTGAAAATCATGTTGCATATTGATCACTTGTGCCTGTAGTGCAAACTACAAGACACCTTTTCACCAATTCAGTCGATTTTCTTTTAGTTAATACAAATAAATTGGCGTCATTATATTGATGCACTCTTTATATGTATGGCCAGTGTTTGACTTCAATATCACTATCCTAAATGTTTCACATATTGATGTCAATTAGGATGCATATCGTTCGTCCGTACCATCACAAAGAATTATTGATAGTAATAATACTACTTCATATATTTCAATGAAATACGTAATCCAATTACAATTGACATTCAGCAACCTTAGGGTGATGGAGAGATTTGATGCGCTCCTTTAATAACGATAAACCAATGAATGGTAGCACCATCATCATGCCAATTTCCTTTTTCGTACCAAGGCGTTGAGTTTACGCCATGTTTGTTCCTCGATCTGTGGACCAAATGCTGTGCACACTTGTGTCTCATCAGCATCATCTCATGGACACTGTTAAGAAAGAAGGCTCCATTGCCAACAATGAAAAGATGGCATACCTTGCCAGTGTTCCAGTATCATTTAAGAGTTGCTATTTGACGAAGAGTCTTTATTTTGGTCTTTATTTTGATCCTTATTCTGATCTTTGTTCTGGTCTTTACTTTGATCTTTGTTTTGCGCCATAACAATTGTTCCATGTAAGGTTGTATGGTCGGCAAGTATATCGTCTACAGAGAGTACCAGCATTGCGTCTAAGGCGTGTCTTAAAGCCTGCTGGTTCCAGTTTCTATTATTATTACCCGGCTGAGTTGTGCCAGGCATGAATGCATTATTCACCGTAGATGTTTGATAATTGTTAGACATGAAACCACCAAATAAGGGACCTTCCAAAACCACCGGGTCTTTACCATTTGAGACTTTGTCCACCTCTTTAAGTATCATTGTGTTAAAATTGTTATTTCTAATATTGAATCTCACTCTATTTTGCAGTTGAATCTTTTTAATGTCATTTAAAACATCAGCTAAAGATATCAGTGGCGTTGCTTGGCCAGCTGCTAAACTAGGACCACTATTATGATTAACACTATACTGTGGCACGGATCCTTGAAAATGATGTGTTCTATCTATTTGGTGACCAGAATGTCCGAAACCATTAGCACCACTTTGAGCTGCCACTGTGCTAGGCTTAAGAGAAGTGACAGTTGCCGCTGCACTGGTGACGCTATCAACTATTGGTGGAGATGTGGAAAATGTAGTCGCTTCTGTGACACCACGAGCGTCTTGAATTGTGTGTGATTCATGTTTACTAACAGCAGAAGCGATATTTGGTAAAGTATCTGATGATATACCAAGCGTTTCAAGTGTAACGTTCGAGGCCATCTGGACTTCTGACGTGGGTTTAGGCGCAGTAAGATTCCTCGTCATATTTCCCGCTCTCAATTTCTGCATGATTACTGAGTCAATAGTCTCGTACAGATCGCTTTCTTTATTATCATTGGAAGAACCGCTAGGATCAGCTCCTCCCGTGGTGGTAGAAGGCGTATTGGCACCTTCACCTGGAACTTGCATGGTGTCGGACATCGTGGCGGTAGACACAGATTCTGTAGGCATATCTTTAGAATTCTCGGAAGCTGATCCTTGTACACTGCCAGAAGTGGTGATGTCCTGAGACACATGGCGATGGTCTTCTCCATGACTTTGAGTAACTGCATTCGGCGTTGTTGTATCCATAACGCTATCGACCGTTACATTTTCTGAGTTCAATATCTGGTTAAAACTCAAAGCATTTGAGATGATGTCGCCACTTAGCTTTAGTTCAAAATTAAAACTTGCATCACGAGCTGGATTTAATAGATACTTATCCGATGGACCGTTTGGATCGCTGTTACTGCTGCCTGAATCGTTAGCTGCGTTCTGTAAAGACCCTAACACATTGGACACCGTGTTAAAAGGGTCATTAGCTTTCGCGACAAACGAAACACGTTTTACCGAATTGTCATCTTCCTCGTTTTTCGATTTGTTCTTCTTTCCATGTAGGTTAAAATACGGCAGCACGCTAGATAAATTGACCTTTTTCCATGGAGACATAAATCGTTCGATTGGTGTTTTGCGACCACCGCCATGTGAGTGGGACGATGCACCAGCATGGCCTTCGTGACCCATTCCAGCATGGTTCATCATGTCATGAGAGTGATGGGCGTTTTCGGTGGCATGATGGTTGTGGCTCATTAGATCGTGGGCATGATCCATTGGATACCCTTCAAAAGTCGTTGTTCCTCCTTCATTAATGTGACTATGTGCTTTAACCTCGCCATGATCTTTGTTATGGGATGCATGAACATGTTGATGGCTGCCGAAACCGGTATGAACATGAGTGTTTTGCGTTTCCATAGGCAGCTTATGTTCTTTTCTCACTGACTTTAGTTCAGCCATGGGATTTTGTTCCGGGACGTAGCTCGGTGTGGTTTCTGTTTGGGTGGTGGTACTTTTCAGCATTGCTACAGTACTTGTTACCGTCTTCGACAAGGGAGCGTGCCACGTTTCGTGATATTTCACATTTGGCTTCTTTTCCGCGCCTGGGAATACGACAAGATAGAGATGACCATTTTTCATCACAGCTGTCCCAACAAGTGTTTCGAACGGAGCGGTTGTATTTTCAGCTTTATTCGTTTTTGATTTATTGGCACTAGTGGCAGTCTCATTAGATAAGGATGCGGTGAGATGAAGAGTTGGTAAAACGTTAGTTAAGTTTTGTTTCAGACTTGAGAACATTATGTGGATTCCGTTTAGCTTTATAAAGTCTGATGGTGTTACATTGTACTTCTGTTGTAGGGTAGTTGCGACACCGGAAGTAACATACTTTTCATTAATACTATTCCCCGAATCTGGGCTCGTCATAACTGTCGGGATTGTGGTCTGTGCGAACAGCGAGGTTGTCGTTGGCACAGCTTCCGGAGTTGTTGTTGTCGCTGTGGAAGTACTGGGAGATGTGGTGCCAGTAAATAACGATGTCCATCTTGTAGTCATTTGTGCTTCTGTAACCGCTGGTCTTTTCTCAACAAGCTTTCTAGAAGGGATCCTTCTTTGAAATATGCTCTTTGCTGGTGCCTTGTTTTGTTTCCAATTTCTCCCAAGCTCGGTACTGGTGGGGTTGACCTTTATAGTGTTGTTTGTGTTCCAGATGTTTAATTTGAGGATGTTTTCGATGTACCGTCTTGGTAAATGCGGGGTCATCTGGTGTTTGGACCCAAACAAGTCGACCTCAGCGATTCCCCGTTTCTTTAAGCCGTATCCATGATCAACCCCGTCAGTTGACATCGATGCCTTTAAAGAGCGCGGCAATGTTACAATGGTCTGTTCCATATTCGGTTTGACTACCTTTTGTGAGCTAAATGCTGTGTATTCATTCTTTCGAGAATCACGTTTTCGTGTATTAGTGTTCTTACTATCGTTTTTTGTAGGTGATATCCGCTTTTTACTAAGATTACGGCGTAGATTTTCCCTATGTTTTTGTAACAGAGATGGGTTTCGGTGCCTTACCAGGCGAATTGAATCATCGTCATTGAAGTGTCGATTGCGTGGTACATCGTAAACTGTGTTCTGTTCGTATGCTGCAAGTATAGGTCGAGTTGCGTGATCCAGTGGCCCATTGGATTGGCGGGATTTGTGTCCGTGATTAAATAAGTCATTTTCATGATCATGTGTTATATGTCCGAACCTCCCAGCGTGTATTGGCAGGCCTGAAAATAGAAAGGAATCGTGATAAGATATAAATCAAACAATATATTTTCTTAATATTTATATTATGTAGTTTCCATACGTGTACATGCCACTTTTCTCATATTTCTTGTCTTCTTGATGCTTTTCTTTATACAGGTATGTGTTTGACGAGAAACTATATAGTTTAAGTCAATAAAGAATTCTTGATCTTGATCTTAAATACAGTCACGTTTCATTTCTACTATAAAGGAAACATGAGAAACCATTCTACTCTGTTTCTTTTGTCATCTTTATCAAAATTGATAAAATCATCAGATTGCACAAAGCTGTCTTTTTGGCGAAACGAATACCACATGAATAAGAGGTTACATGCTATTCCGTTTAGCCCATTGCTTGCTGATGGTTATATATAGATGCGTGTTTCTTTCGAAAAGGACTGTTCTGTTTTCAGGGAAAGCTATAGTTACCCGAGTATCGCAAAATAATGGAACTGTTAAACAGAGTCTCATTTAATCAATCAATATAGATACAGCAGCAATTAATCAATTGATTAATTAATTAATCAATCAATCGATTTGCATATCAATCAATCTGGTAATTTGACTGATCGTGCGATCAATCATTCAACCAATTAATATGCAATGAAGTAAAACGTGAACTCCTATGATATTTGACGTTGAAGTATAACACATGTACTATAAAGTAATACTATATGCATATCATAAGTGTCGAGCAACCCTAATTCTCATTTTGCTATGGCAAGTACGTATTTAAAAGGTCGTTGGGCCCAATACTAAAAGCTAAAAACAAAGTTTTGTCTGTAACCTTTTACCTATTGCAAAGTGAATATGATATGCATGAAATAAACTCTCAATAAAACACTTTGAAAGCATTTGGAGAGAAATCTTATTTGCGTTGGTTCTCGTTCGACAATGAAAGAATAATACATAATTGATGGACAAGGACCCCATATTTTCGTTTCAATATCCCCCGGTCTATAAACAGCAGCAGTTAGTTTCTTTCTATCATTCGATTAAAGCATCACTGAAGATATCTTCACCTAAGTCATCGTTATTCAAACGAATTTATTGTTTATGCATAAACCATTCAAATTGCTTTATCATCTCATCAGATTTATCACCTCATAATTTATCACGCCTGACAAATTAGACATGTATATTTAAATAAGTACCTAAGGTGAAATCCGATGGACTATGATGGCGATATTTCTTAATGTAGGGCAGTTGAAAAGCCAATTGCTTTATGATATTTTCAAAATACTTCATAAATTCTTTAACTTGACATGGTCTCCATAAAGGTGAAAGAACAATTGCTTTAATGCTTAGAAGGATTTGCTGATAGCATGTCCATTGATCACTAAAATATCTTTACGTGTAGCTTTGCATAGAGTAAACAAGCTTCGACCCTCTTGGAAATTGTAAGTAACTTGCAAAGTTCCCTTTTGGTCATATGCTTATTTCAAGTATTGTGTTGAAGGTTGGTAGAGTTAAGTATTAATGGGTTCACTCGATTTATATTTTTCTCTTTCAAAATTAAATTTATTAGATACGTTAATGTAGGCATAGGCATGGTGTTGACAAAGATGAATTGCTATCTAATTGCTCTTACATTATACAGTCGAAGAAATTGGATAATTGACCAGCACAGAAATATCTATAACTTTATAATGTAAATGACTGATTGACTATTATACAGATGCAAAGTTCAAAGTTCATTGATAACACTGCGGTCTGTGAACTTTGTGAACTAACACCGATTGTTTACCAGACCAGCAACCAGAAATACACGATACTCTTGCCCAATCCGGGTTCTTTTTCTCATATAATCAATTTTGATAACAACAGGGAAACCGATAGATCATTGTAAATCGACTAAATTACACGTCAAAAGGGAAATAATGACAAAGGCGCGAAACAAGCCAGTACAAAACTGGGACACATGTACTAATTCTTTAATGAAATGTGATTTAACCTCAAGGTGGTCGTTTATTCTGTTGTATATATTACTTAAAGGAAAAAAAAGAAAATACATTGAGCACAATTCTTAAAGGCTTAAGTATCGTAAAAGCATTATGACGGATTGACATATTGTTTTAAATATACTTATGCCTTATCTTGTCACTTATTTTAACCATTGTCCGTTGACCTGGATATGCGTTTACATGCTACACGATATTTCAAATACCACCGATAGCAAATTGAAGAAATACAGGAATATCAAGTTTACAAAGCATTACATAAGAAACGCTTTTGAATCTCATATAATAAATACAGGTAGTGTCGGTTATTTCTTTTAATTCGGACCATTTACACAATCCCATGAAAGGGAATGGCAAAATTATTTGGATGTAATTGGGATCGCTAAAGGTTGTCTTACTTAGGCCGAATAAAGTGTTAATTAATGGATTTGTCAATTTGACAAAACGTGATATTATGTCATGTGTCATGTTACCCTGTCCTTGATTCAGGCGATCTTTAAAGTCCTTGAAGCGGACTGCTTTTGAACACATTTTGCCTAGACTAGATTCTACTAAAAAATAGATTCTTATTTTGTCACAGTTGTTCAATATTTTTTTAGTTGTCAATGTTAACCGGATAATAGCACATAACTTAAGTTATTGATTTGCTGGTTTGAATGCCAGCTTAGGTGAAAAAAGTAAGGATAAAGTTACCCCTAGTTGTCCATTAGAGAACTGTTCGAGTTAACCCCTTCATTAGGTCGACTTTTTTGCGTTTGAGTTTTTATTTTTCCCATCTAGATAATGTTTTAGCCTAGGCGTCGTCTATAGCATTAATCCTATTAGTGCGTCATGTTACATATACAACCATGTCAAAATGATCGCTCTTTGTTAGAGAACATATCAAGGTTTCTGTGCCTTTTTTTATATTTATAAAACAATACATTCTTAGAGCCCTATCCTCTTGTTGTCCATGAAGTATGTTATACTATGTAGTTAGATATTCGTTTAACTATAGATCGGGTGCAAGCTTGATGCTACTACCACCTAAATGTGACCATACTGTAAGTTCGTATTAAACTACAGATGTAAACCCATTATGTGAGAGATTTCGTATTTAAATGCGCGCACGTTCTTGTCATTCAAAAATTGTCTCATCTGGCTGTTTTTGCTATAAAAAAGTATCTATGTGTTGACCATGCTTACAGTTACTTGGTTAATGTTTTTGATTGCTGATTATTTTTTAACATCGAAAAACATAGATTTCCACGATAATTGATATTATGAGCAACACAACAATGGTACCATTAAACGTTGACGGTAATGTACCATATCATTCATTCTAATTAAGCGGGGAAATTGACAATAATTTTTATAGGACCTGTCGTCGTTGTTTAAATGGAACATGTTTTATTTGTTGAAATGTTAACGTCAATCTGTTAACCCTTTCCCACGGTGACACAAAATATTTGCCATTCGTCATTCCCAGCAACATAACGTCTAATGGAAAGAATAATATTGTATGATAACTGGTTGGTCATTGCGACCCTGTAAAGAGAATAAATTCACATGCTCTTTGAATAACCAAAGGGGTGATGTAATCGTAATCTAGCTGCTATTTGATTATGATATATGTTTTATGTGACGGTAAGATATAACTAAGATTTAATGGGTAAGAAAAATAAACCTTATTCAAGTCATGTCTGCGCTGCGCTCTGAAAAAATAACGTTAAAGGAAGATAGCTGTGTTCCTTACAAAGTTGGCTAGCTATTGTGACATGCTTTCTTCTTAAACGTTGTATAGTTGTATGTGGAATTGCAATACCAATTTAAAATGAATTTTCAAAACTAATATAGATTGCAATGACAATGTATTGTTCATATCTACGTACAGTACATGGCTTTCAATGAAATTTGCAAGTGTGTATATTTCATAAAGCTATAAACCATTTATTAAGAACAGATGAAATGCAGCTGTATAGTTTTATGAGTACACATGCTACTTTACGGTCTTGACAGATGTGCTAAATAGACTAAGATGTAAACGTTGACGTATTGTCGTGTATAAAACTGTCGTCTGTATTGTTTATAAATTCTTTTGAATTCGTCTCAAAGGTGGTCGTTTTTAACAGGTTTTACCAACTCGAAAAACTGATAGAGCCACAGTCCTTTCTGGCTAGATTCTAACATAGAAAATATCGATTTTCATATAGGTTAGAGGCTAGATAGTGAAATTTAAACGATATAGAAACCCCAAGGAAGGAGCGATAGCGACTGACGGGGTTTCTATGTCGTTTAAATTTCACTATATAGCCTCTAAACAATTTAGTGTTTAACCTACATTTCCATAGAGCGCTCTATTTGACGCTGGCAAACCACGCCTCTATGGGTATGATCTGCGAATGGCATAAAACTGCTGCTCAGTATTTTGAAATTCGACATAAACCACGCCTTCCGCGGCTGTCAATTGCATGCCAAGAATCTGCCATACCATATTTGGAAGAAGAAAACTGCACTACCCAGTGATGTAGATTGCAATGTAGTTTTGAGTTTAACCCGTTACTCCATAATTTATTCCTCACCTACAGCAGAAAACTTGAGAAGCCCTTGTGACAAAAGAAGAAATTGTCTTCTTTTGTCTGTTGATGCTTTCAATTTGTACCCGTCACATTATTCCTAATGGGGTAAAAGGTTAATATAGTTCAGTTTCTTTTTTTCTCAACGATGTTAGGATACCCAGTTAATTGTAATTCCTTTTTATTTATTTCTGTGTTTATTTCTCCCCCGCGACGTCACAGCGATCTTTCAATCGCTACCGTAGGCTAGGCTTACACGTGTCATTGATTTGGAGGTGGAGCCTAAAACTACACATTTATGCGCATGCGTGATACCAGAGTAATAGTCTCATAGAGCCCAGATAGAACACTCGAATAGTAGTTTATGGAAAATAAACCAACAAAAAAATTCAAATTGACGCATTCTCATTGGATGAAAATGTAGGTTAAACACTAAGTATCATTAAAATAGATTTTCTTTGTTATGAGCATGTAACTCATTAGGTGTTTATATTACAGGTTTAAGATATGGTACGTAATATGTCGTTAGCCATTTTCAATTGTTCGATGTCATTTCACAAAAAGCGGGGTTAAAACAGCTATCCAAGTTTGTTTAACTTGCATAACAATTTCTGATCGAAAGCCTCATTATCAATATGCTATGTTTATAGCACGTTTTGTATTGTCTTATAGTGGAACCTTTTCAAATACAAATATGATAACCAAATGTGTTATATGTTCTCTCTTTTTACCAGGGACATTGAGAGGAAAGATGAAAAAGTCAGTTATTACAAGAAAGGAAATAAAAGGTTACAATGAAGATGGAGAATTGCAAATGAATGTGAAAAGCTAGTCCTATCTCCTAAGTTGAGAACACGTTACATATAGATAGATACACGGTATGTACCCTTATTTATGATCGGAGCCAATACTTTACTTACCTTTTTGGTTTGAAGCTTATTCTTTTCTATAACATTAGCACGCAATTGTTTTTTTTTTCTTTTAGAAACATGACACCTTTTGAACGCATTAAATGAAAAATTAACCTCGTAGTGTTTTACATCCCAGTTACAAGACTTATGGGAAATATATGACAGGATATAAGGGCTGAATGTTATTCATGTTTGGAATCCCAATAACAGTTGGGATGCAAGCCGAAACAGAGTAAACACATTCTAAATAGTGACTCTTTGTATAAGTCAAAAATACCAACGTAGTTTTGAGACAAACAACTATGACCTAGAAATTACTGGACAGGTACAAAAATAAACGTCCGCGGCATGTTTACGACCTATATGGCTATTTATATCGGTCCTTCATGAGATAAAAAGGCGACGAAATACCTCAGGGTTACAAGTCGTCATGAACTTACTACTCATGCAAAGTCACCGGGCCGATTGTACATATTTTTTAATTTTTTTAAAAGGTTTCAATTGATAAAAACTTAGTTTACTTATCTTAATTCATTTCATACAGTTTTGATAAAACATATTGTCCAGCTCAGCCAATTGGTGTTTTTCAGGCGGATCTGTGAAAGCATTTTTGTATAGATATTACACTGCCATTATTTGAAGTAAAACATCTGGTGAGTCGAGCATTCACTTGTTGTATCCATGAACTTTGATACTATATAAGCATCAATGATAATTATTGACCATGTATTGATATTCCCTCTAATACAAAAAGGTCATGCACATCAATAAGACTTGATGTTTAATGTATACAGCGTAGATTCACACGACTTTTGTTCCAGCAGCGTTCGTCACTTTCACTTGTTTTGCCACATACAGACCTTTTGCAGCTGCATATTGGTGTCCTTAAATACCTGGGGTAGGGTATACATTCTTAAACTGGGGAAACTACTTAAGAGCTTAACACAAGCACCGAGTTAGGTCACACAGACATGCATTTCTTTCTTAACCAGGTATTGTCCTTTTTGAAGAGTTTTATCTGCCTTAAAACACCATTTTCAAAAGGGTTTGAATTCCGTACTCAATGAGAAAAATACTAGCTGAAAAATGAGGTTCATCACATAATTTGAAAATATTTTGTTTCAAATATGATAAATATTAAGCTGGAAATCATTCTACATTCGGGGAAAATTGTGCATACCTCTTTAAAACAGTTTTGATAATCCGGGAATATTATTATATATAATTTGATGTCAAATGATATGGGATTTACGTTCGATTTCATTTGAAACAGAAAGCAGAACACCAAAGAATACAATATACCTACGATTGCTTGTTTGTATTTAACATTGTCTGATGTAAGCGTTTTTAATAATTATGGAGAAATGATAAAAAAAACATCCCCACTAAAACACAAATCCAGTTATTTAATGTTTATTTTACTGACAAGACTACGATACAGGTAATGCCCCTTTACTATTGCATTCTGGGTGAAGACACGCGTTAAATGAGACTCGTACGTAGTTGACAATGATAAATGAAGAAGACAACCTATGATAATGAGCCATAAACAGCTTCACGCTACTATAACCCTTCTACGGGAAATCATCTGCAGTCCAAATAGTAAAACAATCAAAAGTAAAGCATTTTTCGTTTGCGAAGACATGTACATATGTTGAGTTTGAAATATAATTAGTTTGATTATGAAGTCATGAAATGATGGACACATTCTTTTATTTACAACGTCTTAGAATTGTCATCTGTAAATGGTCTAAATACCGACTGCAGTGTTTATGTTATAATGCCCTGGATAAGTAATGTTGTGTTAGCTCCGTACTTATTTTTTCCGCATCGGTCTCACTCTTTCTCTGAGTATCATAGAGGTAATCAAATAATTTCATCGTTTCAAGTCTTTGGAATCGATCCCGCAACACTAGGCATACAATAGTATCACTCAATCTCTGCACAACCGTTCACCGATCTTATACCGAACATCGCATGTCCGTTTAAACATCGAGAAAGACCTTGAAGACGAGCCTTATGTCCGCACTAATTTTGTTTTGACAGCTTCGTTAATGGCCATTACAATTTAACCACAGCGGGTCAATGTATTACATTCCAACTCAACATGTTTACATGATTTACCTTGACCACTCGTAGTGCATGAAGGTCAGAGAGATTGCTGACACTTAACGAATTCTTTATATAGAAAGCTCTCCGAAAACATTATCAGTTATTTGGATCTATATAAAGTCCAACATGGATCAAACATACTCTACTGCCTTTAGAGTCGCCATACATTCACGTTTGTATATCGAGGGTTCAATGCAATACTATAGTAAGTGCTTCATGTTTATGAAGCACTTACTATAGTCTTGCATTGAATCCTCGATATATTGTTAATGATGACACTACATACTATTACAAAGGCAGTTTTACAGGGACCAATCTGTACATTAAGAACGACGATTCAAGAAATGGCTTACACTACGACGTATCGAAGTTTGGTTATTCATACCATGTACTAATGTACTAATTATACAGAATTAGAATTTTTCATATTTTTTCCTCTCTTCATTAAGGTATTTATGACGAATTTGAATACATTGATTCTGTATATAACAAGAAAATCGCGTTCCTACTCCTTGTTGCACCTTGTACACTTATAGATATTCACATAATCAATACGCTTTTAATTATGCACAAGACATCTTAGTACCTTCTTGAAAAATACAAATGTTGTATCATAAATATATATACAGTTATCTCTTTTGTTTGAAATTCAGAACGGTTTTGTCTTTTTCCACTTTAAACATTAAACGTGAAAGCATATTAGTCTGTCAAGTAAAACCAAGTACTAATGTACTCATTCGAAATGGATTCACAAAGAAGACATTAACCACGCATTAGATAATCTTCTACACCCATACCACTTAACTAACCAAGTATATAATAATGTAAATTTCGGGAAAATTTGAAGTTTCCATTAGTTTGGTGGGCACTTACGAATATTTTAGCTCTTTACATAAGATTGATCAATTACCTCATACGTGCTAACACGACTAGACAAGATTGAAGAGAAAGCAACCCACTAGACAACATAAAAAGTATGAAAATTGAATTGATTTTCCTTGTGGTATAACAAATAAAATAATGTCATTTTTTCATTTTGTCACGGAACTCCCTTCACTATTCCTTACTTTATATGCGCCAGTACGATTATAAAAAAATAAATACAAGTATGTAGAAGTGGGTTAATATATATATACCAGTCGGTGAATATATTTTCCGGTTTGTTTACAACCTTGTTTTTCATTCGGTTGTCAGCCACAATCATTTATTTCCCCGTGTTTTAGCACGTCAACCGCAAGGACGGAGGATGTCTGTTTCATTCATGCGCCTTCCAATTTACTCAAGGTTGAAACTGTATGGGAATTTTTGTCTGTTTAAGTTTGCCAGGTACTAGTAAAGTTATGTATCAAAATTGTCTCAATCAAAAGTCCAATACAGTGTCCTCTTCAATGGGATGCAAGGTCTTACAGTTGGTAGTCAAACTGATCGAATGTCCATCTTAGATCGTCTTAAGGATTTATTCTGCTCGTAGTACAACTATACAATTGAAAGCACTCTCAATTGAAATGTGGAATATGGTTTGATTGTGTATATCACATTTTGAAGTTTCTTGTTTTAATTATGAATTCCAGGTGTTTGTTTTAATTGGCAGTGACATTACAGGATCTCACGCGGTGAGGGTTATAATCCAGATACTGGTTGATTTGGGTATTTATAAAAGGTTGTCTGTGGGATCTTAAACCTATTTATGATAAAAACCTCAGCTTTTTATTTTTTACACTCAATTCAAACCAATTATTCTTATATACCTTCAGTGTTGGTAATTCTTTTTTTATTTCTAACTCAGTGGTTGAGATATAAGATCTTCCTGGTTATTTTGGATTAGCCGACTGAAATGGGTATATATTGCTCCATTTCCGCCTTTTTGATGCACAAACTCCCCAACTGTAACAAAATAGACAAGTTGTTACAGATGCCGCATTCGAACCGATGGTTCTTATATATCTTCAGTTTTTATTTCTTTTTTAATTTCTAACTCAATGGCTGAGAAATAAGCTCTCCTTGGTTATCGTTTGGAATAGCTGATTGGAGTGGGGGTATAGTCATCCATTTCCCCTTTATTAATGAATAAACTCCCCGAACTGTTACAAAATAGACAAGTTGTTACAGATGCCACAGCCGCTTGCATTCCAGCCTTCTAACCGTCAGTTTCTGTGTTAAAGGCGTCACTTAATAATCATCAAGGTCACCAGGTCAGTCAAATGACCATGTGATAGACGACCTATGACATATCACCCGTTAACCCTTATAGTGCTGGAACCATCCTCATGCTTATGCAAACAGGTTAGATCCAGGCCAGCCGCCAAGTATATTGGCGGCTGGCCTGTGATCTAACCTGTTTGCTACTCTGAGTATCTTTCCTCGTCGAAATCAAGCAGATACTTAAGGTTCTGTAAAGCAGACGACATGAAATTTTAGAAAAAAATACCCAGCATTCTAAGGGTTAAAATGAAAAGTGTTTCTTATACTATGTCAACAACGGAGATAAAAGTGCATTTGCCGCAGCCTTATGATAAAGAAAAGGTTTTGACTGACAAAACAGTAATCAAAAGCTTTGTTTGTCCTTTAAAACCAACGGAATTTTGGATCTATGATAACTAATACTATCTTGAACTAATGCTTATGACACTGAGTTCATTTCTTTGTCAATCTGCTGTTTGTCGATGCCTCAGTATAGCTTTTTTTTTAATAAAGAACCTCGAAAAACTGTCTGATTAACAGTAAAAAACAGTTTTTTTTTTTGTACTTTGATGGCTTCCAATGATATGTTTGTCGACAATTGACAGATTAAAGTTGACTTATTCTTCGGTTATCAGTTTAAAAAAAAACTAGGAATACGACAGTGACAGGTGTCTTTTTGTTAAACAACATGAGAATTTGTTTTATCTAATGAATCACATTTAGATAATAGAACAGCTTGGTTCAATGAATTCCAAATTCGTCGTCTATCTTATGTCTGGGATATAAACACAAATGCTCTAGGCTTTTGATATGTGAATACTTCTATAGATAACTTTGGAATCATTACTTATACATGTTTAAAGGCACGCAGCAGTACCAGTGATGAAAGCATGTGTCTTATCATGATTCCACCGTAAAAGCGCTGCATTGTGTTGCTTTGCATTGTGTCAACATTTCTTTTAGCTCCTGCAGAAGCATGAACGCAAGGTTTGTCGAGCAAACCTATACTTTGAGATTAGGCATCTCATTTTCCAGTTCTTACAACGTTTGTTGGCTTTTGATTTGCCCACGACTGGCTATCATCATGGCTTTCGCCGATCCACCTCTGTTTGGAAGACATTACTATTACACGATGTTTTCTCAACGTTTCGACAGCATATCAATGATTTACAACTTTTATAATATCATTTATGAAAAGGAAATCTTTGATTAAAGTCTGCCTATATATGCATATAGCAAACACCATCCGTCGTAATGCGACGTTGTGGTCTGTCAAAATCTTACCAGAATAAAGAATATGCAGGATAAGATAGAATTTTCATAAAGAGTAATTGTAATTGAAGTCGTCGTATTTGCTTTTATATTGTGAATTGGTGCAGTACACACTTACAATTTGATTTACATATGACCAGGGTACCGTTTTACTAAACAGTTTACGCTTAAAATTTGCGCAAGTCTAAAACAACAATTCCTCTTATTTCAATATTGGATGAAGCAATATTGCAAAGTGACACATCATTGGAATCGTCTCTCCGAGACGCTTCCAATGACGTGTCACATTGCAATATTGTACTTCCATTGAAGATACTATCCTTGTTTATCAATAATGACTTACGCAAACATTTTCCGTAAGTTGTTTAGTAAAACGGGCCCAGGGGATATTGCGAGAAATAAGCTTGCTGCTAATGAATTGCCTGTCATGTAAATTGCACCGCTACATATAGCAGCTTCAACATAAAGATTTACGTCTTCCCTTCACCATCGGTTTCATATTTGTGCAGAACAGACATCTGTAACGCGCCAGGAAATCTCTGAATGATGTTATCAGTTTTTGGCCCAGTTTACTTACTCAATCTTCACAATTTCCATTTAAGGATTATGTAAACGCACGTTAAAAAAACACATGTTTGTTTTGCTTAGTGGTCTCTGAATAAGTATTGTCGTGATATATACGGAATAAATTGATGAAGCTCATCACTGATTAAACAACATGCTATGATATACTTCATCTGGTAAAGAAATAGAAAAATATCAAAATGAAGAAGAAAGAAAACACAAAACACTTACCGTTCACATGAACAAAGATAGTAAATGTCAGCGTCAAACTTATAAATTTCATCTTTTCTTTTTGATTATAGTTCAGTTATCTAATATGATCTATCCACAGCTGAACACATTCTCTTCACGTACGAGTATTCCAAAAGACAATTCCATGTACTAGTAAGGTCCTGGAAAGCGCTGGTTTTAGTTTTTTCAATAATGATGAAGTAATCCTTGTTTTCAAATACTAGTGTTAATAAAATTTTCCGTTGTCACTTGGAAAGATGTCAGAAAAATCTTTTTTTCTGTATTTTAAGACCACGAGTGTATGCTTTCCTTTCCTACTCAGTGTTTCTATGATATTGAAGTTCTTGTAGAGTGGTGAAGTAACGTCTAATATCGTTTTCGTCGTAAATAATGTCTTTACTGTTAATTGGCATCTGTATATTTCATTCCTAGATACGCACTAAGACACTTTATAGTCCGATGTCACTTAATTAATTGGCCTTGACTAATGTATCAAAAATAGTTTCTCGTTTAACGAACTAATTGTACCAAAGTTTACGTAGACGATAACAATATTATTCCAATATTCCACGAGAGTTTTATCCTGAGTTTCGTCACCGAGAATATGTTTCATTCAGGCACCAGTCTGACAATGTTTAATGTCCGGACCGCTTGCCAAGGAAATAAGCTCTGCGTCTTCTCTTACTTGTTACGCGTGGTATCGTTAGAACGTACTGTCGGCTAAATACAGACTGGTTGTCATACTGTTAATTCTCACCATCATCGCTTTTACACTCCCCTGACAGTCGCATGCTTGTTTATTACCTGTTGGAAGCAATTTACTACAGGGCCCTCGAGAGACCATGCATAAAATGCATTCGTATTTCAACAAGTTATAATGGACGAATAGTTTCATTATTTACCAATACTACTGCAATAGAACGTATTATATTTATGATTGAGGACTGCAATGCAAATGCCTTTGAGGTGGTACTATAATAACATATCTATATACTGTACACATGTACATCATGGTGAACACGGATAGTTAAGAAAGAGATGCACATGCTTTTAAATGATGAACTAATAGATTGTTCTTAGAATAATGGTAAAAGTAGCAAACCTGTGATCAAATAATGATTAAAAGATCGCATAGCCTTCAATAGAGCTTTAGCGAGAAGTGCTGTTTTCTTTTGTCCAAAGAAAATCATTCGAAACGCGTTTAATTAATAAGGCGCATGTAACCTGTAATCTTAACCCTTAGAATCCTGGGTAATTTTCTAGAAATAGATTTATGTGTCGTCTGCTTTCCAAAACCTTAATCGTATGCTTCATTTTGATGAGGAACTATACTCAGAGTAGCAATCAGGTAAAATCACAGACCAGCCGCCTATTTACTTGGCGGCCGGCATGGATCCAACCTGTTTGCGTGAGCATGAAGTGTGTTTCAACACTATGAGGGTTAATGTAGCATTGTTTGTAATTCTGTTGGAGAAAAAAAACATAGATATATGTAAAGGTATCTCATTACACAGCATGTTATATTCAATCATGTTTTAGTATCACATGACAATAAACATGTATACACTTATGGCTTTCATATGAATTAACCCCTCCCCCACACTCCACAATCACAATCCTAACGACAACCTAATCAAAACATTAACCATTCAAACACTAATACAAATACATTCATACATATACACACGTACATGTGCGCATATACACATAAACGAACATTTATATAAATAGTCATGTCTCTTGTCATCTGTGTAATATTGTTGTGGAAACTAACTCGGTCCAGCAGACTACGGTTAATTCTGTAGTCAAAATAACCCGGAATGAACTTGGCCCATGTTGTCACCTGTGCTTTCTTTTCCCCGAAATGGCTTTGATTCTTTAGCACAAACCAAAGACCTTCTGTTAAAGAAATTATCTGCCCATACTTGTCATGGAATGTCATGCGTTGAAATTTGTGCATATCTATATTAAAAATATTGAGAAGACCATTCAATAGTCTATTGACATATCTAAATTAACTAGTAAACTGTTCTTTTGATTAGTCCTGTCTTACTGAAATGTCACCAATTAAACCCTTACGTGATGCCTGACATCTGGACTTGTAACGGATCAAGTTTGCTTTGGGCATTTATTATCATTTTCTCCGAAAGTATCATAACTTTGAAATACAATACAATGCAATACAATAGTTTTATTTGCATTGTTATACGTCATTTGCCTATTACAAAATAACAGAACTGATTTAAAATAGAAATGGTGTTGTATAATTTTGCTAGTAAATAACATTGTTGTGAAGGGAGTCAACTAATGTCTTTAAAATGGTGCCCAGTACAAATTCATTACAGAATCACAATGCTGCTTGAAACGTTTAGATTAAATGAGGATTCCATAAAGGACTTCAATGTTTGTGTTCCAAACAATGTCTGTTGAACCTGTGCCAATTCGTTAAACGAAATACTCTATTTCCTTTACATGTATCAAATATCGATAAATCATTTCATGAACAAACAAATTGACTCTTAATGTCATTAAGTTGAAATACTGAGTAAGGCTTTGCTACGCAACACGAAACAGTAACACATTGACAAAAACGTGCGAAAATGATACTTTAATTCATATTTCTAACGTAAACGTTCTGGGTTTTTTTCTTACTTGTATTGGTAATACATATGAATAACCTACAGCGTTGTAATACGCATTGTTTCAAAATTGTTACATCTTTATTCACATGTATGTTTGTGCTGAAAGTAATAATAAACCTTTAGCTGTAAGCTGGTCAATCTTTGATTTCCGCCTATAATAGTAAACAATTGTGCCTCTCCATTCTGTGGTATAGATATATGCGGGGAATGTTCTAATTACGTATAAAATACTTTGTTGAGGAAAGTTTGCGTCCCAGAAAAGCATTATAATTAAATCCACATAATTAAATACCGAATAAACTATTCTTACTTATTCCGTGTCATAGAGCAAAAGTCAAGGCCCAATGTTATTCAAATGCCATGACTATAAAAGCATCAAAGTTGGAATCCAAAGTTAAATTAATCGATGTTATTTATTGATGGATAATTAATTAGATGGTGATATAACTCACGGATGAGCGCGGGTAAAGGTTAATGACAGGTTAAATGTCAAAATGTACTTCTACAGACCACACAACTTAACAATTTTAAAGTTATAAAACCTCATCAAATATTGACTTATCTGATAACAGAGCTTTTCGGATCTAAATTTTGTAAAAAAAAGTTTATCATATATAAAAATATCCATCTAAACTGTGAATTTGCGAAATGAGTATGCTACATGATGTAAAGCCGTTTGAAAAAAAAAGCCTCTGACGTACACAGCATTTCGAAAACATCATGCAATCATAATCAGTAATTAGATGTCGAAAGGTCATTGGAACAAGGAGAATATTTAGGTAAAACCAGTTTCGTTCCCTGCATTTTTTTTACTTAAACTTTCATGAAGTTTTCAGAAAATTTGCCTGATGATTTTCGGACACCTTTAAAACTCCCATTAACTAATATACGCCCGAAATGTTGCAGAACCACTTCACGGGTTCTAACTTCAGATGCGTTTTATCATATACGTCCACAAAACGTGACACAAATATTGCAGGAATTCATGTAAGTCCCCTTCCTGTACAACTGAACCACGGCCGCCGAAAACTAGAACTGGTAACTGGTATACAAAATTAGGTGTGCGTTGATCAGGACATGCCAGACCGTTGTAAATTGGACAGCTCGGTCTAAGACCTTACTTTGGATTCCATGGACGAATTGTCTTTCAAGCTGAGAAAGTTAAATTCTGAGTCATAAATCAGAAAATCATAAATTTACTCTACTTAGACCGCTGGTATTACTTGACGCTAATGCATTGTGATTATTTTTCAGCTGATGTTACTTCAAATGTTCCGTCAGGTGTTAGATGATTGTTAACAAGTCGTTCACACCACCTTCCTCGAATATTTCGAATTGTTGAAGACTGTTTTCCTCTTCATCAATTCATTTAATCTGTAAATTACATAAATGTCTCTTGTCGCAGCATTCACTTCATTAAATGTTTGAAATACTTTCCGCTTGTACAATATAAACATTAGAGATGATCCCCATGTTATAGGACATTTTTTTCAGATATCATCGTTCACCCTATTGTACCTACGGTTTTTGTTTTACAAGCGGTCAATCGTGTCTTTATTCATGTTAAACAACAAACCATCATTTTTATAGATAAAACAAGAAAACCGTCTATGTGTGGGCCTTGTAAACAACACTTGTTTTTCGTCCCGTCTATGTAATAAACTGACGTGAACGCATTTTCAGAGAGCAATTGTGGTATTATCAAAAATCTTTTAAGTACCAGGAATTGCAATATACATGAACATTTCAATGGTAATACGTTCTAAATAGTAGGCACAGTCCAACGCAACCCCTTTACAGTTCAGTAAACTGATACTTTCTACCTTATACGCCATCCTCTTATTTTGTATTGGAAAGATGTTATCTAGTAACAATATCGAAAGGACCCCCATATGATAGGACGTACACGTATATTTAAATAATTTGCTTGGTTTTTAATAAAGCTTCATAATAAAGGTTACATTAATAAACGGGTAAAATTATGTCATATAAAAACAATCCCAGATGGAACTCACAAATCTCATTTTATGATGAAATTGTCCGCTTCTGTATGTTTGTAAGCATAACGAAACCTTACATTTGATATACACCTAAGCGGTATCACTACACACCAATCTGTATGGGTCACACAGGTCGTTTCGGACTTTAAGTTATAGTGGACAATAAGCATTTCTTTTTCAACCTTAGCTTATCAATAGACTCCTCTACATTGGCAGGTGATCTTGGCCAAACTGAAGCCATCAACACACGTAAATAGCACGAACTACGTTCATGTTCCGTATCATTTTGGGTTGATAGAAACCACTGTAAATCAAGGATAAATTGCACACCATTAGCAATGTATCCTTCTGTAACATTGGTCTCCAAAGCCCTCTTGAATACATCTGGTCAAATAAATAATTATGGAGTAAGTGGTTCATACATGTGTATGGCCGTGTTACATTGACATGTAGAGAGAAGTTACACAACTGCCACATGCGGACAGGTACGAAACGGTCTTATGTTTGCGAGTCGTATTGTCGTCAGAACGCATATTTGTAAAAAATATAATGACGCTCTATTTTTTTTTTTTTTTTTTATATGGGTTTTACATCACATCAACATTATTTCAGTTATGTAGCGATGCCCGACTCTTAATGATGGAGGAAGTCCCCATACTCAACTGCACATAAGGGCTGGTCAAGGCGGGTAGAACCATCGGCATTCCGTAAGTCAGTCGGGAGACTGCCTCTCATGAAAATCCATATCCCTCTCAGGATTTGAACCTACGCGGAGAGGGGCCATGTGATTTCAAGTTCTGTACTCTAACCACTAGGCCACGGAGGTGTCTGATCAAACGCTGTATTATAACTGAAGAAATTGTTGTAAACGTTTTAAGTTCACGTATAAAGATTAAACAATCAATCCTTTAAGATTTTTTTTTTTCAAACAAAAGAAACAAAAAGTATACATAAAGAAGAGAAAGTATTGTACTGTATAGACACGAGTGTGTTTAAGGTAATCGAATTTGCACAAATGCTTCTCTGTGTATACTTCTGAACTGTTGAGATCAATTTTATTTTCTGAACGTATTACTCGAAATTAATCGAATTCTGTGATTGGTTCAAACAACAAACGGAAATCAACATGAATTGAACCTGATTCTTTAATGTTAAGATTGTGTTGAGCCATCTCCGTAAGACGGCAGATAACAAGTCATGACCAAGTATTTACTTTGTCTCAGTCGTTCTACTAAAGTCCTTTGATTCAAGTTTGTAAAGAACAAATACATAATGAGGTAATTGGATCACTGATTAAGCTATGTCGTTAGTCCGAAATGCATGTCGCGTTGATTACTAAACAGGTTTTGCGGTGAACCTCACCATAAGGGATCAACCACACAGTAAATGCCATTTGCCACTAGGCTGACATGGCACATATGTTGATAACGGCCCAAAGCACAATGCAAGGTCACCGTGCCACCTAATTTAGACAGTAAACACAATTCAATCCTTTACCAAACACCAAATTTTTGGCTGTCCCAAATTGAAAGAGTTTGTAGACGACATTTCAAACTGTGATGAAATTGAGAAATATTCTTCAGAAAGAGCAGAAAACCTTGTGGGAAAAGGAGAAATTGCTCATTAAGAGCAATTTCTCCTTTTCCCACAATGTTTTCTAAAGTCGTCTGCAACAAAGTGGTCAAATGTCGTTTTTGTTTGATAAAGGGTTGAGGGAATGACATAAGTTATAAATAGGTGCACTGGCTAGTCGTCATTATGTAATTTGAGTCCTCAAGAAGAACTTAAATGATAATAGAGCAGTGCATTTGTTCTTTAAATTGGGAAGAGGTCTGGGTTTGTTGATCTCTAGAAATTGTATCGCTGAAGCTGCTGATTAGTGAAACTAGTTAGATGACGTGACTTTGAGTTTTTTGGGAAAATGCATGATATTTAAGAAATTTCCGAGTATTAAGGTGCCTTTAATGGGACCCTGTTGTATAACGATAAAAGCTCTGTAGATTATTTATGTCATTTGTCATCGGCATGCGATTATTTTTCGCAGTGTAGTGTAAAAGCTTGAAAAAATGTAACATTTGGTTTTCATAAATCACAGTGAAGGTTTTTAAAATTCAACAGCTATCTATGGATTAGTAAATTCAGGAATATCCTCTTACAGAAACAGTACCTTCCAGATAAAATGACAGCAGTGCCAACAATGATATGGCGAAACATATAACACAAATAACCCAATAAAAGACCAATTCCAGTTTACATTTCAAAGGGTATTAATTATGCAGTTATTACAAGATAGACCATACTATTTGTTCATATCAAAAGAAAATCGTGTTCAAAGATTCTCCGATAAACGGAAAAAGCATCATCAATGATAACATGACGGCAGCCTTTAAACATATGTTAACATATGTTTTTTTTCACCCCAATGCAATTCACCAATGTAATCTTAATATGATCAAAACCGATAATTTAATCTTATTTTCATAATGCTTTAGAAGAATGCTATTTTCAGGTTATTTTGGAATAAAAACAGTTTGTATATTTTGAACAATGGTGTATTTCCCCTGTTTTAGACATCTGTCGTTATGATGGAACAACTTGTTCAGGTCATTAGCTCGGCATCTTGTCTATCATATCGTTTATTTTGTTTAATTTTATTGAAAGTCCAAGATCAACTGAAAATAGGGCCTGGGATAAAGTTATATAGAACCATCGGCGAGGTCTGTGAAATTGGCAGAGCGCAGAACGCAGGACATTCAGCAGAACAGTTAAGATAGACACGGAATATTTAAGATAGACACGGATTCGAATGTTCTGCTAGCAGAGCACTCCAGCAGGACAGTCTAGCAGAACCGTCAGATTTTTCAATGTTCTGCTAGCAGAACGCTCCAGCAGGACTGTCTAGCAGGACAGTCGGATTAAATTAAATGTTCTGCTGGCAGAACATTCCAACAGGACAGTCCAGCAGGACAGTCGAGTTTTTTAATGTTCTGCTGGCGGAACGCTCTAGCAGGACAGTCTAGCAGGACAGTCGGATTTTTTTAATGTTCTGCTGGCGGAACGATCTAACAGGACAGTCTAGCAGGACAGTCGGATTTTTTAATGTTCTGCTGGCGGAACGCTCCAGCAGGACAGTCTAGCAGGACAGTTGGATTTGTTTAATGTTCTGCTGGCGGATTGCTCCAACAGGACAGTCTAGCAGGACAGTCTGATTCTTTTAATGTTCTGCTGGCAGAACGCTTCAACAGGACAGTGTAGCAGGACAGTCGAGTTTTTTTAATGTTCTGCTGGCGGAACGCTCCAACAGGACAGTCTAGCAGGACAGTCAGATTTTTTAATGTTCTGCTGGCAGAACGCTCCAATAGGACAGTCTAGCAGGACAGTCGGATTTTCTTAATGTTCTGCTGGCGAAACGCTCCAGGAGGACAGTCTAGCAGGACAGTCGGATTTCTTTAATGTTCTGCTGGCAGAACGCTCCAGCAGGACATTCAAGCACGTCAGTCGGACTTCTTTAATGTTCTGCTGGCAGAACGCTCAAACAGGACAGTCTAGCAGGACAGTCGGATTTATTTAATGTTCTGCTGACAGAACGCTCTAACAGGACAGTCTATTAGGACAGTCGGATTTTTTTAATGTTCTGCTGGCGGAACGCTCTAACAGGACAGTCTAGCATGACAGTCGGATTTTTTTAATGTTCTGCTGGCGAAACGCTCCAGCAGGACAGTCTAGCAGGACAGTTGGATTTGTTTAATGTTCTGCTGGCGGAACGCTCCAACAGGACAGTCTAGCAGGACAGTCGGATTTCTTTAATGTTCTGCTGGCAGAACGCTCCAACAGGACAGTCTAGCAGGACAGTCAAGTTTTTTTAATGTTCTGCTGGCGGAACGCTCCAACAGAACAGTCTAGCAGGACAATCAGATTTTTTTAATGTTCTGTTGGCAGAACGCTCCAACAGGACAGTCTAGCAGGACAGTCGGATTTCCTTAACGTTCTGCTGGCGGAACGCTCCAGCAGGACAGTCTAGCAGGACAGTCGGATTTTTTTAATGTTCTGCTGGCGGAAAGCTCCAACAGGACAGTCTAGCAGGACAGTCAGATTTCTTAAATGTTCTTGTGGCGGAACGCTCCAACAGGACAATCTAGCAGGACAGTCTAGCAGGACAGTCTGATTTGTTTAATGTTCCGCTGGCAGAACGCTCCAGCAGGACATTCAAGCACGAGAGTCGGACTTCTTTAATGTTCTGCTGGCAGAACGCTCTAACAGGACAATCTAGCCGGACAGTCGGATTTTTTTAATGTTCTGCTGGCAGAAAGCTCTAGCAGGACAGTCTAGCAGGACAGTCGGATTTTTTTAATGTTCTGCTGGCGGAACGCTCTAACAGAACAGTCTAGCAGGACAGTCGGATTTTTTTTAATGTTCTGCTGGCAGAACGCTCTAGCAGGACAGTCTAGCAGGACAGTCGGATTTGTTTAATGTTCTGCTGGTGGAACGCTCTAACAGAACGCTCTAGCAGGACAGTCGGATTTCTTTAATGTTCTGCTGGTGGAACCCCTCCAACAGGACAGTCTAGCAGGACAGTCGGATTTTTTTTTAATGTTCTGCTGGCGGAACGCTCCAACAGGACAGTCTAGCAGGACAGTCGGATTTATTTAATGTTCTGCTGGCGGAACGCTCCAACAGGACAATCTAGCAGGACAGATGGATTTTTTAATGTTCTGCTGGCGGAACGCTCAAACAGGACAGTCTAGCAGGACAGTCGGATTTGTTTAATGTTCTGCTGGCGGAACGCTCCAACAGGACAGTCTAGCAGGACAGTCGGATTTGTTTAATGTTCTGCTGGCGGAACGCTCTAGCAGGACAGTCTAGCAGAAAAGTCGGGATTGTTTAATGTTCTGCTGTCGGAACGCCCCAACAGGACAGTCTAGCAGAACAGTCGGAAATGTTTAATGTTCTGCTGGCGGAACGCTCCAAAAGGACAGTCTAGCAGGACAGTCGAGTTTGTTTAATGCTCTGCTGGCAGAACGCTCTAACAGGACAGTCTATCAGGACAGTCGGATTTTTTTAATGTTCTGCTGGCGGAACGCTCTAACAGGACAGTCTAGCATGACAGTCGGATTTTTTAATGTTCTGCTAGCAGAACGCTCCAGCAGAACAGTCTGGCAGGACAGTTGGATTTTTTTAATGTTCTGCTGGCAGAACGATCCAGCAGGACATTCTAGCAGGACAGTCGGACTTCTTTAATGTTCTGCTGGCAGAACGCTCTAACAGGATA
This sequence comes from Cerastoderma edule, assembly GCA_947846245.1. NCBI lineage: Eukaryota > Metazoa > Mollusca > Bivalvia > Cardiida > Cardiidae > Cerastoderma > Cerastoderma edule. The sequence goes on from OX401412.1 coordinate 15,983,656, forward strand.
GTGTAGCAGGACAGTCGGAGTTTTTTAATGTTCTGCTGGAAGAATGCTCTAGCAGGACAGTCTAGCACGACAGTCGGATTTTTTTAATGTTCTGCTGGCGGAACGCTCCAACAGGACAGTCCAGCAAGACAGTCGGTTTAATTTAATGTTCTGCTGGCGGAACGCTCTAGCAGGACAGTCTAGCAGAATAGTCGGATTGTTTAATGTTCTGCTGGCGGAACGCTCTAACAGGACAGTCTAGCAGGACAGTCGGATTTTTTTAGTGTTCTGCTGGCAGAACTCTCCAACAGGACAGTCTAGCACGACAGTCAGATTTTTTTTAATATTTTGCTGGCGGAACGTTCCAACAGGACAGTCTAGCAGGACAGTCAGATTTTTTTAATGTTCTGCTGGCGGAACACTCCAACAGGATAGTCTAGCAGGACAGTCGGATTTGTTTAATGTTCTGCTGGCGGAACGCTCTTACACGACAGTCTAGCATGACAGTCGGATTTCTTTAATGTTCTGCAGGCGGAACACTCCAACAGGACTGTTTTTGACTGCAGTTTTGGCAAGAAAATCGAGCAGGACATTCTAACAGGACAGTCGGGTTTTGTTTTATATTATAAACGCTCTACTCAAACAAACTCGGGGAAAATAGATTAGAAATAAGATAATACTGGGTTTGGTCCCTCATTAACAGTTAATTGTTACAGATTGTTCCCAACAAAACTGTCGTTTTTCCTGATAAGCCATCTTGGTTTCATGTTACCAGGTAGTTTCTGAATTATCTTAGCGCAAAAATATGGTATTTTAAGATAAGTGACTTAATGCAAATATTTGTACCCTATTTTATATTTACATTAATGACCAAAACAATGTATGATTAGATACGTGGTTTTTGTACTATTGTTTTCTAACAGATTAAGGACTAAGAAGAACGTAATTGTTTAAATGTTTTTGGTTCATTGTTATACTACATATTTTCCATTTGTTACATGAAGCCTTCTGCTAGCAGAACATTAAAAAAACCCGATCGTCCTTCCTGCCAGACTGTCCTGCTGGAGCGTTCTGCTAGCAGAACGTTATAAGTCCGTCTGTTCTGCTTGACTCTCCTGCTGGAGTTTCTCGCTAACAAAACATTGAAAATAATCCGCCTGCCCTGCTAGACTGTCCTGCTGCAGCGTTCCGCTAGCAGAACATTGAAACACCCGACTGTTCTGCTAGACTGTCCTGCTAAATCGCTCCTGCTGGAGCGTTCTGCCTGCAGAACATTGAACGAACCCGACTGTTCTGCTAGACTGTTCTGCTAAAGCGCAACACTAGCAGAACATTAATAAAACCCGATTGTCCTGCTAGACTGTCCTGCTGAAACGTTTTGCTAGCAGAACATTGAACAAACCCGACTGTCCTGCTAGACTGTCCTGCTGGAGCGTTCTGCTAGCAGAACATTGAACAAGCCCGACTGTCCTGCTAAACTTTCCTGACGGCAGAACATAGAAAAAACCCGATTGTCCTGCTAGACTGTCCTGCTGGAGCGTTCCGCCAGCAGAACATAAAAAAATGCGACTGTCCTGCTAGACTTTCCTGTTGGAGGGTTCCGCCAGCAGAACATTAAAGAAATGCGACTGTCCTGCTAGACTGTCCTGCTGGAGCGTTCCGCCAGCAGAACATTAAAGAAATGCGACTGTCCTGCTAGACTGTCCTGTTGGAGCGTTCCGCCAGCAGAACATTAAAGAAATGCGACTGTCCTGCTAGACTGTCCTGCTGGAGCGTTCCGCCAGCAGAACATTAAAGAAATGCGACTGTCCTGCTAGACTGTCCTGTTGGAGGGTTCCGCCAGCAGAACATTAAAAACATCCGACTGTCCTAGTAAACTGTCCTGCTGGAGCGTTCCGCCAGCAAAACATTAAATAAATCCGACTGTCCTGCTAGACTGTCCTGCAGGAGCGTTCTTCTATCAGAACATTGAAAAAACCCGACTGTCCTGCTTGACTGTCCTGCTTGAGCGTTCCGCCAGCAGAACATTAAATAAATCCGACTGTCCTGCTAGACTGTCCTGCTGGAGCGTTCTTCTAGCAGAACATTGAAAAAACCCGACTGTCCTGCTAGACTGTCCTGCTGGAGCGTTCCACCAGCAGAACATAAACAACATCCGATTGTCCTGCTAGACTGTCTTGCTGGAGCGTTCCGCCAGCAGAACATTAAATAAATCCGACTGTCCTGCTAGACTGTCCTGCTGGAGCGTTCTTCTAGCAGAACATTGAAAAAACCCGACTGTCCTGCTAGACTGTCCTGTTGGAACGTTCCGCTAGCAGAACATTGAACAAAACCGACTGTCCTGCTTGACTGTCCTGCTGGAGCGTTCCGCCAGCAGAACATTAAAGAAATCTGACTGTCCTGCTAGACTGTCCTGTTAGAGCGTTCCGCCAGCAGAACATAAACAACATCCGATTGTCCTGCTAGACTGTCCTGCTGGAGCGTTCCGCCAGCAGAACATTAAAGAAATGCGACTGTCCTGCTAGACTGTCCTGTTGGAGGGTTCCGCCAGCAGGACATTAAAAACATCCGACTGTCCTGCTAGACTGTCCTGTTGGAGCGTTCCGCCAGCAAAACATTAAATAAATCCGACTGTCCTGCTAGAGTGTCCTGCTGGAGCGTTCTTCTAGCAGAACATTGAAAAAACCCGACTGTCCTGCTAGACTGTCCTGTTGGAACGTTCCGCTAGCAGAACATTGAACAAAACCGACTGTCCTGCTTGACTGTCCTGCTGGAGCGTTCCGCCAGCAGAACATTAAAGAAATCTGACTGTCCTGCTAGACTGTCCTGTTGGAGCGTTCCGCCAGCAGAACATAAACAACATCCGATTGTCCTGCTAGACTGTCCTGCTGGAGCGTTCCGCCAGCAGAACATTAAATAAACCCGACTGTCCTGCAAGACTGTCCTGCTGAAGCGTTCTTCTAGCAGAACATTGAAAAAACCCGACTGTCCTGCTAGACTGTCCTGTTGGAACGTTCCGCTAGCAGAACATTGAACAAAACCGACTGTCCTGCTTGACTGTACTGCTGGAGCGTTCCGCATGCAGAACATTGAAAAATCCGACTGTAGTGCTAGACAGTCCTGCTCGAGCGTTCCACTAGCAGAACATTGAGAAAACCCGACTGCCATGCTAGACTTTCCTGGTGGAGCGTTCTGCTAGCAGATCATTGAAGAAGCCCGACTGTCCTGCTATACTGTTCTGCTTGAGCGTTCTGCCAGCAGAACATTATAAGAAACCCGACTGTCCTGCTAGACTGTCCTGCTGGAGCGTTCCGCTAGCAGAACATTGAAAAATCCGACTGTCCTGCTAGACTGTCCTGCTGGAGCGTTTTGCTAGCAGAACATAGAAAAAACCAAACTGTCCTGCTAGACTGTCCTGCTCGAGCGTTCCGCTAGCAGAACATCGAAAAATCCGACTGTTCCGCATGACTGTCGTGCCTGAGCGTTCCACTAGCAGAACATTGAACAAACCCGACTGTCCTGCTACACTGTCCTGCTAAAGCGTTCCACTAGCAGAACATTGAAAAATCCAACTGTTCCGCTAGACTGTCCTGCTAAAGCGTTCCACTAGAAGAACATTGAAAGATCCGACTGTTCCGCTAGACTGTCCTGCTGGAGGTTACGCTAGCAGAACATTAAAAAAAATCCGAATGTCCTGCTAGACTGTCCTGCTGGAGCGTTTTGCTAGCAGAACATTGTAAAATCCGACTGTCCTGCTAGACTGTCCTGCTGGAGCGTTCTGCTAGCAGAACATTAAAAAATCAGACTGTCCTGCTAGACTGTCCTGCTAGACTGTCCTGTTGGAGCGTTCCACTAGCAGAACATTAAACAAATCCGACTGTGTCGCAAGACTGTCCTGCTGGAGCGTTCCGCCAGCAGAACATTAAAGAAATCCGACTGTCCTGCTAGACTGTCCTGTTGGAGCGTTCCGCCAGCAGAACATTAAAAAAATCCGACTGTTCTGCTAGACTGTCCTGTTGGAGCGTTCCGCCAGCAGAACATTAAAGAAATCCGACTGTCCTGCTAGACTGTCCTGCTGGGTTGTCCCGCTAGCAGAACATTTAATTAAATCCGACTGTCCTGCTAGACTGTCCTGCTGGGTTGTTCTGCTAGCAGAACATTTAATTTAATCCGACTGTCCTGCTAGACTGTCCTGCTGGAGCGTTCTGCTAGCAGAACATTGAAAAAACCCGACTGTCCTGCTAGACTGTCCTGTTGGAGCGTTCCGCTAGCAGAACATTGAACAAAACCGACTGTCCTGCTTGACTGTACTGCTGGAGCGTTCCGCAAGCAGAACATTGAAAAATCCGACTGTCCTGCTAGACTGTCCTGCTCGAGTGTTCCACTAGCAGAACATTGAAAAAACCCGACTGTCCTGCTAGACTTTCCTCGTTGAGCGTTCTGCTAGCAGAACATTGAAAAAAACCCGACTGTCCTGCTATAACTGTCCTGCTCGAGCGTTTCGCTAGCAGAACATCGAAAAATCCGACTGTTCCACTTGACTGTCCTGCTAGAGCGTTCCGCTAGCAGAACATTTAACAAATCCGACTGTCCTGCTAGACTGTTCTGCTGGAGCGTTCCGACAGCAGAACATTAAACAAATCCGACTGTCCCGCTAGGCTGTCCTGCTAGAGTGTCCCGCTAGCAGAACATTTAAAAAACCCGACTGTCCTGCTAGACTGTCCTGCTGGAGCGTTCCGCCAGCAGAACATTAAACAATTCCGACTGTCCTGCTAGACTGTCCTGCTGGAGCGTTCTGCCAGCAGAACATTTAATAAATCCGACTGTCCTGCTAGACTGTCCTGCTAGAGCGTTCCGCCAGCAGAACATTAAAAAAAATCCGACTGTCCTGCTAGACTGTCCTGTTGGAGAGTTCCGCCAGCAGAGCATTAAATAAATCCGACTGTCCTGCTAGACTGTCCTGCTGGAGTGCTCTGCCAGCAGAACATTCAAATCCGTGTCTATCTTAAATATTCCGTGTCTATCTTAACTGTTCTGCGGAATGTTCTGCGTTCTGCGCTCTGCCAACTTCACAGACCTCATCGGCGTTCTGTAAATCAGATGGGTCAGATTTAACCTATAACTGTAGGCAACACATACCAGTTGTCATAAGTCACCATTGCATTTCTGTTTCAAAGGGTCTCGCCAGGGTGCAGTGTATCCATTCTCCTTCATGATAAAAACAATTGTGCTTTACATTCATTCATCCATGCTTATTTAACCGACTTTTACATACTTCAACACACTTGTAGCAGACAGGAGTAATGGTTGAAATTCTACGTATATACATTTACTTACTTTGACAACGAGCGTAATGGTGCCAGCAATGTGCAGTTATTTGATTTCTTGTTTAGAGAATATATCAGGGGACATCACACTAGGTGAAACTTGAAGGGTGAATTATCACACGACATCTTTCAGCTAGTATTTTGTTATGAAATGCCCTTTTTGCTGGTATCCTTTGTTAAACTTTCTTTTAATCCGATGCAGCACATTCTATAGCGTGCATGTTTGCATCACATAGGGACACCGTTTAAACATAGGAAAATTCTAAAATGAATAAATCAACTAAATAACTCGTTTAAAGGTCCTTGCCATGTTAATTTCCCTTTATATATTTTTTTCTGTTTGGCGTCTGTTCTGTGATCTAACCTGTTTGCTAATATCTGTTTGCCTGTTTGAATATCTTTCCTCAACAAGATTAACCCATTACCAAACTTTTGATCAGTTTGTTGCAGACGATTCAGGAAAACATTGTGGAAAAAGAAGGAATTGCTATTAACGAGCAATTTCTTCTTTTCCCACAATGTTTTCTGCTCTATCAGAAGATTATTTTCCAATTCATCATATTTTGCTTGAACCTGACTATTCCAACTTAAAACATTAAAGAATATTTTCGGAAAGCCACGTTTGCGGACAGTTTTGAGAGTTTTTGTTATCGTAGCTTTTATGGTACAACATATTGTATCAACAGGTGTTGAAGTAGGTAACCCATGGTTACGCGTGATTGTTTGTCTGTAGTTTTGCAAGGTCAACACTAGGACAGGATATATGAATGAATTGCATCGGTATACGTACTGTAAAGAAATACTAAATAACCAATTAATGAAAGATAAATCAATGATAAATGACCACAAAGAGTATAACCAACACGCAATAATATTTGGAAGGTTGACACACATGAATGTAGAAAGCAAGCTATTTGTTCCTTACACCTACAACCTTTAGACATCTAGCTAAATAAGCTTATATTAATTCATAAATTGCCAGAATCTGATGTCATAGATTCGCTAAAATAAGTTAGACCATTGATGATCTCAATTCAATACTTTGATAGTATGAAACTACTCAATGAAGTTTGTGAACTTATATACGTAGATATGTACATGAAGATATGTTGTACGAATGATGAATGAGTCGATAATTCATTGTTGTTGACAATTGCCTCGTGATCGATTGGAAAACACAATTAGATAAAGATCAAACTTAGTTCTAGATCGTAGGGAAAATGTAAGAGTTGTGAAGGATGCATTTTAGACTGTCACGCCTGTTCTGAAATGTTTCCTCTTACTGATGCATTTATTTTTTGCCAAATAACAATTTCATTATCTTTTCATCGTTGTTAACCATCATTGCTAGATGCTTTCAAATTGGGGATATTTGCATAGTTATATTGTCAATTTTCTAGAATAGGGGCGTTTAAGGGTCTTTGGCAGTATTTCAATCATTACAGTTGTTTGAGAAAATCTGCAGCCAGGATATGTCCAGCTTCTAAAATCAGACTGGAGTATATTTCAATAGATTTGAGTTATTACAATCTGAACAATTTTTGTAATCCAAATCAGTTTTTCAAACTTTTATACTGGACAAAAAACAATGAAACTTATGTATATTACAAATAAATGAAGATAATTTAATAATTCCTTTCATAGATTTTTTTTTTATTTTTCAATATGTGATGTAAAATATAAATTTTAAAAACAAAATGCAAAAAAAGTATATGTTGACGAGTTAGTTTTTCTGTAAAATGATAGTTTTCATGGTAACCGTATTTAAAAAAAACATTTATAAAAACGTCTGTAATAACTTTAAACTTGAAAATAGAAGCTTGGGGATAAATATGCAAGAAAAATATATAATAATATCAAAAATCCTTTATAGTTTTATGGATAATATGATTATACTTTGAACAAAAGTGCATACAGTAAATTCCAGCCGAATACAAACGTTTATCCGACTACTATGCAAGTACCTTCGGTAACAGATCATTATCTCCCTTCGATGCGCAGATGAAGTGCGCAGAAAAAACTACCGAGAACGTCCTTAAACAAAGTAGGATATTCTACAGACAAAGGGCAATGCCCTCTATTTAGTACATTACTCTAATTAAAGTGTCTGAGTAACGGCGGGAGGAATAATAAAAACAGTTATACTTTTTACCTTTTTCGGACAATCAGTAAGATAACATAACGAGTCATGTGGTAGAAAACCGACACTGTATTTCAAAGTCATCGGTTATTTCGAATTGGTATGATGACGGTACGGTATTTCGGTAGTGACTTAACAGAGCGCTAACGCGTTGATAATGTCACGTACGTTGCTTTGGGATCTTGTTTGCGAAAAGAGATTTGGCCGTTTCACGTTAATCCAATGAAGGAGTCCACCTATTTTAGTCAACATGTATCTAATTTGTAATCTTTAATCTCTTTGAGGCGAATGTCATAGCGACTATTTCTAAAATCGTTTTTAATTACGGATGGTATATAACACATACAGTGTCGTGCCGTGCCGTTATATATGCTGCTAAAAATTATTCTTATTTTTATGTTCATCAAGTCTAAGTAATTACCATGTAAAAGGCCAGGGAAAAAATAGTTTATCCAAAGCCACAAAGTAACAGGCTGGAACAATTTCTCAACAGGATCATCTTTTGCGTGTGCCTGATTCATATCCGCATAGATGACATCATATGGCTTACATATCGACAGTTAACCCATTCCCAAACGCCAAATTTTCGACTGTCCCAATTTCAAAGAGCTTGCAGACGATATTTAAAAATATGATGCAATTTAAAAATAATCTTCTGAAAGGGCAGAAAACATTGTGGGAAAAGGAGAAATTGCTCGCTAAGAGCAATTTCTCCTTTTCCCACAGTATTTTCTTAAGTCGTCTGCAACAAAGTCGTCAAATGTCGTTATTGTTTGGGAAAAGGTTAACGGCGATTGTTTCTCCAGGAAGTGGAAATCAAATTGCTGATTGAATGATTGAATATGCGACATCACTGTGGTCGCCAATCATGAAGCAGCCATATTTCTGAGCTGTGCTTTTGTATTTGAATTGCAAATTCTGAAAGGATCGAACGATTTGTGTCTGACCGAGTGACATTGCTGTCAAAGGAAACAACAGCCGTTTGTCATCCGTGCACAATATCGCATGTGTTAGCTCGAGTCGTTAGTGTCGGCTTTAAAACGCGGAACCATGCATCATAAACGCTGCGAAGCCTTTAACACAAAAAAGGGAACGAGGAAGTAAAGATTAGAAATATGTATCATCACTGAGATGATAAAACTTCGAAAGAAACCCAAAAGACTTAGATTTACATTTACATATTGGTTAAATTTGATACTCACTTTTCGATATTGCCATCCGATCGATAATTTCAATAATTATCTCCATTTTAATAGGTCCCGGATATTAACTAATTAGCAAAACTTTATACACTTGTTTCTATTGGGATTTTATTTTTAATCAAAGCTCCTTATTTTATAATAGTTCTCCATACGTTTTAATACGTTCACATGTTTCAATCTATCAACTGATAGAGTTAACTGCCATATTCACAAGCCATTATGTCGACGAAGGCTATCAGTCGTTGTTTTCGGTTGAAAAAAAACTGTTTTTTATTCTCATAGTTAAATTAAAGTTCCGTAGATCAAAGACACAGAGTGACTTGGATATGATTTGTGTTTTAGTTGTGTCTTGGTCTATGAAGGCGGCAGGAAACCATGTACATGAGGGTCAATGGAAACGTTGTGCGCCATTCTGTCATTTGGTCGTTGAATTCAATCACCAAATAAGATTAATGGTTAAACTTCTAGCTATCCACTGTCGTTTTACATCTTGGCTACCATGGCTAACATTCGTAGATGATTGTTTACCAGAGACATAGATGTTATCTATGTCTCTTATTGTATGTCAGAAATCACAATCAGTTGTCGATATTGTACCTGATTTTGAAAAACAGCTTACATTTTTCATGGTGTCATCAATTGACAGCAGGTGCGATTGTTCAAGCCCCAAAACCAGTTGACATAAATCGTTCATAGATCATAAGCCTACGTGCGAGACGCCACTAAATTTAGATTTAAATGCCTTCAATGATTCTCTAATAGCCACAACGCGCACCTGCATTAGTCATTGATTGCTTCCTGTGCACTGTGTCAATCCTTAACAATTTTGTGCTGATGTACCTAGTCTAAATGTCAGTTAAAAACCATTATCCACAGCAATGAGATCTTTCAAACTTTGCCGTATTCTCTTATTTTGTAATTGAAAAAAAAAAAAAAAAATTTTTATCTCGCCAAAAAAACTTTGTCAGGTCATCGTAGTTTCCTTTGAGTTTGATTGTGCATAACCGGTTGATAATGAAGTATGTACAACCGATAGATAATGGATTGGTTGTAGTGTTAATCATGGACGATGATTAACTGAAGTATTCTAGGAAGGTTCCGGTAAGATATATGAGCCATCAGCGATAAGACTTGTGGTGTAATTTTTAAGCCTCTCGTAAGTATATCAAATAAATCGAAACATTGTTTCTATGAACGGAGTGACGCAGTTAATATATTCTATAATACATCAATCTGTCAATCAGGAAAATCTGTTAAGCCCTTCTAAATGATTAATTAATGACGGTCGCAGAAATTTTGCAGCAGACGCGAACAGATGAATAACATAAGGCGTGCATAAAAAATCGATGCTGCTATTCATTTGCGCTAATCAATTAAAATGTAAAAACAAAAGAATAATTTGCATTTCACGAGCAAAGTATCAATTGTAAACGTGTATCAAATTAGTAAATTGTAACGGGTCATTGTTCCTAGGAATGTATCATAGCACAGTCTGACACTGTTGCAAATGGTTTTCCATTTTGAATGTTTATGTTGTTAATATTGGATAAATGACATTATTTTTATGTGTTTCATGTGATTTTTCTAACCAGGTGATCGTCACTCATTAATCCGAGCGCTTCTTGCTATTTTAGATGTTACTCGAATGTAAACAATGAAGTTAAATTGGTGGGCACTAAATTTATGAAAATATCACTTTGAAAAATAGATAATAAATAGTGCAGGCGTTATATTGTCATGATCCTGTGTTTTTTCGCTATGTTTCAACATATTTTATCATAATTGATAACTCATATTACCCAGATTTTTAAGTTTTTCAGAGCGCTAGTATACATTTAACATTTAGAATTTTCCTTCCTGTTGTTTTCCAACAGTCAAACTTCGTTTAATTCAATGCTATTACCCTCCCTTTATGTTTGATTATCACCAAGCCATTGGTCGTTCAGGTCGATTATCGAATTAGTAAAGTTAAATGGATACTACTAAAATACACGACAAGCCTATCCTTCAGTACAAATCAGTTTTGGACATTCGACTTTAAGGAAAGTTAGCAGACATCCAAAAATACTATCCATGTATATTTGACTTAATACAAAAATTTGGGACACCACAATTCCAGTCTAACTTGTGTTATGCAATCACCCTTTTAAGCAGCCAACCTGCCTTAAACAACCACTACAGAAAGTCCCATTATTAGATTTAAAGTGTATATCAATTTGTGTTAAGCAGCCAACCTGTCTTAAACAGCCAATTTACTCTATCCCATAGGCTGGCCCCATAACACAAGTTTGACTGCACATGTATTCGTAAAATGTAGATCGAACTCGCATCTATTTATTTACTCTTTATTCGTAAGAAGAGATCTTTAGTCGTCAAATGTTTATGTAAATGTACTATGTATCTTTTAGTGGCTTTAAATAACCGAATGCATTCCTTATAAGGTATACATGCTTTTCTTTATAAAGTATTTGTAGCCATCTAATTTTAGCGTTTTGCGCGCTTAAGAAAGAAGTCACACCAACAACTGGGCGTATATCAAGTCCATTCCTGGTTAATTTATGTAACACGTTTGTGTTATTCTGTTGTGACGATTTTCATTTCATCGATTGGTTTTTTCTTTATTTAGAATACGACCAGTTGCCTTTTTGTAGATACCTCTACACAATGTCCGGACAAAGGATCTAGGCTTTTTGCACACCTATCTTACCTGTTACTCACAAGTGATTTGTCATCAGGTACTTTTCGAAGTGTATCCACAACGGATGATTTACACAAAAACATGAATACTGAAGAACTGGCATCATCTCATTCCATTTTCGTCTATGAAGTAGTATACGGGAAAGGAAATGTCGTGACAACATAACCTTGTTTTTACCGGTATTTTTTCCATCGAGTACACATCTTTTCCCTCTAATAGCACACCTTTCAGCACAACAAAAATAAAACAAAATGTTTCTGAATTAATCTTCAAATATTGTCTGTTGTTTCTTTCGATGAGAACCATGACACAAATAACATTATGATCTGTTATGGGTTATTATACAATGTATATAATGCCATGCATTAACAAAGTATAACCTTCTTAACCCTTTTCCAAACAAAAAATTTCCGACTGTCTCAAATTGAATGAATTTGCAGACGACATTTCAAAATGTGATGAAATACGAAATTAATCTCTGATAGGGCAGAAAACATTGTGGAAAAAGGAAAAATTGCTCCTTGCGAGCAATTTATCCTTTTCCCACAATGTTTTCTAAAGTCGTCTGCAACAAAGTGGTCAAATGTCGTTATTGTTTGGGAAAGGGTTAATTCTTAGAGTATTTTGTCCATTTATTTCACATCTTTTCCCTCTTATAGCACAACCTTCAGCACAACAAGAATAAAACAAAATGTTTCTGAATTAATTTTCAAATATTGTCTGTTGTTTCTTTCGATGAGAACCATGACATAAATTACATTATGATTTAATTAAGGTTATTATACAATGAAAACTATGTGACGTATAAACAACTGCTAAGCTTTTTTTATTCCCATTTCCCTTATACAATGGGTACTTTTTATTAGTCCATGTTCTAACAATTACCAGTTGCAAACGATTCCTTGACGAATCCCCTAATCAGCGACTTGTTTATAACAGGTGGGGAATTACTTGACCAATGTTAACGTTCTTATGTCTGAATGAGATGGACGCGCCATGGTACTTTTGACTATTTTCACCCACTTTTGCCAATGATAGCCACAGTATGCACCCGGCATAAGTTGACCATCAACTCTCCGGTTCTGGCTGTATATGATAACGAATGCTTTATAACGGCGTAACGTCTTACTCTCGGCAGAGAAGTCGAAGTCGACGGACGCTCATGCCCAAAACAGTCGGTCTTCGACTCCGATTTCGCTGCCGAGAAGAACTCGAGATAGTTTTTAACGTGACGCGGTTCAAGTGTTAAATCTTAGCAAAAATAATCAAGGAGCACATTTATCATCGTAATAAAGAACAACAACTATCTTTAGCATAGAGCCCCGTATGTAGAAGACAGCGACACCGCTTATCAAGAAACTCAAAAACTTGTCGGAAACGTCATGTCTCACATGACGCCAGGAATTTATACCATTTACCTCACATGGGCATTTGTGAAAGGTCTTTATTCGAAGTATTAGTAGGCAGTTTTGTAAAGTTACACTTTTTTTTCAAACGTACTGTTTGATTCAAAGATTTAGAAGAAGCCAGTATGATATCAGATAGCGTTTCCCATCAAAATCATTTCTTTGACACTTATATTTCTTGTTTCTTCTGCTACATCTTGTGCTAAAACGAAGGCATATATAGAAAAAGATTGACAGTCGTACCAAGGTCCTCATTTTTTAAAAAGATCACCTTCTGTAATTAGACAAGACAAAGACAACCAATTTGCAAATGAGCCTCAACGTAACAAAACATAAAACAGGATCGGCTGTATCATAGGAATCTCGGTTATTACATCGGAAATAGAAGAGATACTGAATATTTTTTTTGACATGTCGATGATTCTTAAATCCCAAGATAACTATCCTTTTGATTTGGAAATCTCGAATATATACCGATAACATGTATCCTTGTGTGCCAAAGGTTTAATAGTCCTTCATTAAGTCACACATCGTATTATCCTCTTTCATTAAGTCAACCACCGGTGGTCCTTATGCATTGTTTGCTGGTCTGTGTGTATCGCTTTGCTTGTAAGAAATAATTTATTGATGACAAATAAACACACATCATATAATAATGAGATAAGAAAGCAAGTGAAAACGTTTGAATAAGATGATGATTTCGTCAAAAGATAGACTCTCGTATAAATAACAGAAAGTCGTGTACCTCATATCTTTGTGCTGTGTTTATAAAAGTACGTAACTGATATTTATTAACAAGTTGGAATTCCATCTTGGTTCTATATCTTTGTTGTAATGTTATACAATTTTGTACACACAGATTTGTAAAACCAAAGAGAGCTGAACGCATTTTTCTCTATTAGTACTGTCGAATTGGAATGTAATGGTAATGCTAAAACTGAATGCCATTTCACAAAAATATATTGTCAGACCGATTTCCACCGAGAGCATGTGTCATACAAAGCTCGTCTTCTTGTGAACCTATTAATCTATTACCAAACAATAACGACATTTGACCAGTTTGTTGCAGACGATTCTGGAAAACATTGTGGGAGAAGGAGAAATTGCTCGTTTAGAGCAATTTCTCTTTCTCTCACAATGTTTTCTGCCCTATCAGAGGATTATTTTCTAATTTCATCACATTTTGAAAAGCCGCCTGCAAACTCCTTCAATTTGGGAAGTCGAACATTTAACGTTTGGTTAAGGTTTAAATTATACGAGAGAAAGATAAATTCGGGCAGGTCGACAGGTTACAGATGCATCACTTACACAGAAACGCGGAAATGTTACCTTGGCAGCGAAGATGTACGCGACAAATTTAGTAAAGTTGTCTTGTGTTTTTTAGACTGGAAAAAACGATATGCGCATTTATTAACGCTGGTGGGATCTGAAAATGTCTCCCATAAACCATTCAGTTTATCTTTGGTTTGGATACGTATGCTGAATTCACAAAGTCTAGTGTTGGATTCTGATTGAGTTCCAGCATAATCACTTATTTCGCATACGCCGATCTTAGCGAACTATTGACAAATAGAAGAATGGTAAACAATGAGAAATTGTCCGTTCATTTTCACAAAAAAAGCTTCTACATACTACTATATGGACTATTACATTTCATACTTTATTGTTTTCGTCTCCAAATGTTTTTTTTTAATTTGACTCAATTTCCTTCAAATCTTGGTTTCTTCAAAACATCGACGATATCCATATGTACTGTTTCTTTTTTTTTTTTTAATTTGTTGAACATTTGTTGTTCAAAACGCTTTTAGGGTGATCGTCTATCTCAATTGTGCAAGTACTACATTCATTGAGCACTAATAATATCGATAACAACTTTACCGTAATAAAAATAGCTCTATATGAGCGGCTCTCTTTGGCCATTGAAGAAAACAAACACTGATTGATGCGGTTCTAAATGGAGCCGATCTTAATGTCATTGTCTTTTTTAGAAATTGCAATATCACGTATGCGGCCTTTTTATCTGTGACGAACTCGTTTGGAGGCGTTTTGTCGCCATTTTGTCACTTGGTGGTTCCATAAATCTATTGTAACAACACTACTTTCTTAGGGCTGCTCTTCGATTTTACCGAATTTTGTGTTAATATAGGGAACTTATCATCGAGAGTCATATATCGAAAGAGACTTTCCATACGTATGTTGTCTGAATATTCTAATGGAGCTACAAACAACGGCTGTTTTGAAATGACGTGTATTGTAGGTTTGCATGATTGGAACATTGCAGAACCTCACCACGGCGCAACTCATCGTCTTCCTTGACTGACGGAGGCCAACAATGATTAAAACATTACGACGATTCAAACAGCGTTTGATTTCTTTCTTATGGCGGTCTCTGTGCCTGTCTATGTCCATGGTATCGTACTACATCACTTGAATTATACATTCTTAATCACAAGCCTCTGACTGCTTTCTCATATCAAAACAGTGGTTTGTAGTGTTGGGTGCAGCGTTTTGATTAGTCTCCTTTCACCATAACATACGATATTATACAGCATTTTACAACACAACGATGTTTCAGCAATCGGTAATCTCTGTGACCATATGTAAGAAATAGTTCATCCGAATTTCAACAAAACCATTATCCATATTTAACCATTACACTAATGTTTCAAGGAAAGAATGTCTGATTTTTGGATCAGGTACGTTACAAAGTGTACTTCATGCGAGCTTAATTAAAACAAAAGTTCACTCAACAACATTAAGCCTTTCTTTTCAGTAGACCGTAGCTCTATCATGAATTAGATACAGTCGTATCCGGTAGATATTAAAATAAATGCATGTTCCCTTTACTCATTACAAACAAACAGATACTCTGCATACGAAAACTTAATGACGATTAGAAAATGTTATGGATGTACTCGTGTTGGTAAGCAAAACAGTAGTTTGCAGAAGAATAATGACAAAAGGAGACTGCACGTCACAAAAAAGATGACAATCCATTAAAGGGTCGCTAAATGACGCTAAATGTAGATCGTTATAAATCGCATGGAAGAGAAAGGGGCATACGTATTAAATGCTTGCATCTTTAACTGAGTGTCAGTCATGTAGGTTATTAAACTGCATTATGATCCTTTGGTTCATTGACGGCCCTTTCCCTTGTTAGTTGAAATTTTAACCTCGATTTCAATTCCATGTTGGTAAACGGCAAAAAGTGTAACAAATGGTCAGCCTCGTTTTGAAAACCACCAAAGAATGGCGTTATTTTACCATTGTTTCTGTTTTATCTGAGTGTTTAAACGTATAATGTCTTCATCAGGTACAACAACAAATGTGACAAAGTTCAATCTTGATGACTTGTATTCTATACTTTATATTAACACTTGTTTTTCACTTGTATTGTTCAACAAACTTAACTTGAGACTACATCACTTTCGCAAAAACTTTCGGGTGTTTCCGTATCGGCCATTCGTTCTACAGAAACACAAGTTGTTACAACTACTATTCATTCAATGAATAACCAACTATTCTTTATAAAACGACGATATCCAAACAAATGGTGTATACGGATTCTCCCGAATAATCTCAAATGTTGAACAATATAGTACATTATATTTTACAATAAGACAATGTTATAAGTTCATAGGGGCAATGCGACAGTGCGACAGTGTCAGTGTGTTTTGCCGTTACTGTCGTTCAATGATTGATTAATGTGTCCCCGACTTTATAACCGGATATCAAACGGTGCTTATATAGCAGATGTATGTGTGAGAAAGCTAGACTGCACTCCTTATTTCAGATTTTATGACCGGCCCAAATTTTGACTACGTAATGACACCAGAAAGAGTTATAATTGATATTTTATATTCGATTTTGGAAAGAAACATTATGACAAAGGAATTTGATAATTATGAGCAATTTCTTTCTCTGTTGTAATTGTTTTTGGGGTATTCTTCTGTAAATGCGTTTAAAGTGTATGTATATGAAAGAAGGGTTGCATCCGATTTTGTTCTGGCAATTAAAAGTACAAGTCTTAACTGATACAAAAATGCACTATTTTCTTAACACTTGCTTTATCTTGCTTTCGTTTTCACCTTTTAAATACTACTTCAAGCGAATGAGTCAATAATGCTTTTTATCACTGTCACGCAATGCTTCAAAAACTAGACTTTTTAAATCGACAATTGATGCAGAGAAAAGACGTTGATTTTGATACAAAAAATAGAGAATCTTCCACTAAATTGAAACCTTACATTTTGTTCACATTTGTTTCGAATTTTGTGCCAACGTGCCAATTTTCCGAAAGTGTGTTAATGAATGCACACCGATGGTTTATTGTTGCAATCAAAATCTCTAAATATGACACGTAAGCAATTCCACACACAAACCTTTATTCACACGCCTGCAGAAATTACCAGTGACCATATTTCCTTTTTTCCATTTTGTTTAGTTCTCTTTGGATTTGTTTTTTTTTATGAAAGAAAACATTTTGTTCCACTTATATTATCTTGTATAGGGTGCGCCTGCAGAAGTCAGCATACATTTCATATGTATCGAATCAAAAGGATCGTTTTGTTATGAATACTTCGCATTTAATTTTCATAATCATTCACTGTCTCAAATAAGCATGTTATCGAAACATGACCGTAGACTTTGGTCTCTGATTTAAAATAAACGTCGTCACAAAATATCTGGCTCCTGCTTAAGTTATTGCATCAAAATCTTTTATTTAACGGTGCTCTAGAACAATGATGTAACTGCTATAAATAATGACCGAGTGCAATTGTTCACCTAATACAGCATTGACTTTCAGAAGAGGCTTTTCGAAAATGAATACTTTTTATATGATTATCAATGCATGTGTAAAGATATTAAACTTAACACTATGGACTCCACTACAACGTTTCTACTTCAAATAGAAATCACCGTAGAACACTAGAGGGCTTTTGATATCTGCTCATGCGCCTCAAGACATCAAATTACCAATGAGCATGTTCATAGAACTGATGGACGTGTTCAAAATCCCAATAGTCATGTTATAAATGCCAATAGCTGAACATGTATAGGTTTAGGTACCAGCGTATATTTTTTATAACCGTAAGTAGCTACATGGCTTTGGTAAGAAATGTATTTGTATGCACCCGTATAAGTTCTTGCGATCCGATGTGAAGAACTTTCTGTATTATATATTTTGTCATCATTTAAACACAATACAATAACACAAAACAACGTCAGTGCAAGAACGGTCTTGTAAAGGGTTTATACCAAATCATAAAAGCTTTTAAGAAAATGAGGATGTTGTAATAATTAAAGTGACAGGCGTCTCTGACTCATGGATATAAAACAGAAGCAATTTAGGTTAGAGAGATTTAAGAAAGGGACCAAGTACACCTAGGAACATTAACCTCGTGACTTGTTTGTAAAGTGCAACACTAAATGACTGGAAAAAAACAAAGACAAACATTAGTTCAAACTTATTTACTTTTTACATCGATTGTGACAGAAGCTTGCTTGAAGCATATATAAAATTCACGCTCGATGGCTGCTTCCCGGATGCTAAACCAGTACTCGTGCAGATATGTGGGTTAGCCCTGGCAATTTTCATCCTGCAAAACGGAGATTGAACCCTGGACCATCGGTTCAAGAGGCCGACCCTCTGCCACTGCAACAGTGTTGCACACAAAAACATTTTCATTGACATTTCATTTCAAGAATTTAGGCAACCGGTCCATTATGTAGATTTACACAATGTTTACAAGTTCAATAGAGAGTGAGTAAGCGCACATATTCTTACGAAATAAAACATTAAAACAATTCTTGTAGAACGTGTGCTCTAAGTTTGAAGGAATACCCAAGGAAAAGAGTAATCTTGTGAATAACGTGTATATTATTATTTCCTATAGAATTGAATAAAGCATTGAAGAGTTCTTTTTCAAAACCCAAAACTATCCAAATACTATTTCGAAGTTCTTCTATGCTTTACACTGACAGAAAATATGACATTCGTCTTCCACAATAAAAAAGTTGTTAGCTTTACATATCTAGTCAAATCTACTTTCTTTATCCATGGACATGTGTCTTCCCTTTTCAATCATTAAATCAGTTGACGGACATCTAAAATTAGCCAAAGTTTTTTTGATAAATGTAAAATGCCTGTATTAAGATTAAATTCAGGAGTTAATATTGATTTAAACTGTTTGAACACTTTTACAGCAACGTAGACTTATAGAGTATCCCTGTTTGGTAACTTAAAAAGACGATTTTCATTCACATACTTTTGGAATTATCGGTCGTTTGCTGAAAAAAAGTATCTACTGTGTTGTTAGGAAAAAACATAGATATTGAAAGGTTCCTTGAATGTTGTGATATAACAAGATGTTTGTTTAGAACTAAACATTGCTGTCTTAAAAGTTTTAAAAGCCTGCATTACAAATACATTGAGTGTGACCCCTTAAAAAGACCTCCGAATAACTCATTTCGCATGCATACAACAGTCAGATATTGCACTGCCCCTGCTATACATGAAAGGATAATGTCGATGCAATTATACAGCAATAAAAGTCACTACTACAAACTAGTCTAAAGCGACACGATATAAAGTTGAAGACAGTTTCATCATTGCCTCTCCCAAGGTGTAATGATGTGTTTAAGAAAATGTACGATCTTTACTAAGTAACATGTGTCCGGTATAGAGCACACATCAAACACACAAGATAAACGTTTGATTTCAAGACAGATATGTAAATTATATTCAATTTTGAAGAAGAGAAAACATGTTTCAACAAAACTCGACAAATTTTCATCACAAGGGAATTCATAAAACGTCTCAGGAGCTGCTGCGCTCTAATCCAACTCTAAAATAGAACATTTACTCTGAGTACCATCATCATGTCAAAGAAAAATTGCATTTTGCAGTATTTTCTGGAGCTGAAAAATAAGAATAAAATCGGTGTAGTTCTTGTAATAACTCATTGATAACACGAATTAATGCTGCGAACACCACCATGCAACCTGAATATCATTGGAAACCGCTTAGATACACCATAGTCAACTCATGATGTCCTTGGCACTCAATTCGAAACATTCTGTCAACACTGTTCATAATAAGGAAAAAACTTCATACCAACAGAGATATGAAATATATAATGTACAAACTTGACCGACAATGACAAAGACACTCACACACAATAACAATAATAACAGTAATAACACCGGGTCATTTGGGTCAATTTATGCATAACACGCATTTTGTCAGAAAGTACAGTCAGGAACGGCACTTGTAAGAATCTAATCGCTTTAATGATCTAAATGTGTTTAGGATAATCTAAAAGTAAACAGAAAAGGTGCTTGAAACAGTACAGTGTTTGTATTGTTGTTTGATATAATTTTAAAAGTGACTATTGAAAGCAAAATTAACCCATGAAGCGTCAAAAACTAAGTATGTACAGTCTGAACGTGGTAGGTCTCAAATGCGATGTAACAAGTTTGGATAAAAATACATATCAATTCACTGTATATACAATTTGAAGAACCAAGCATGGTCTAATTCTTTGACTATTCTTTGTCGCGTTTCATATAACAGAACAGCAGTTGTGCAGTTTTTAGGTAACTGATTTTTAAATTTCCTCATATCTGTGTTTAAGCACCTTTGAACGTTTAGAACACCCTCGATATATTGAAATGAAAGAACTCATTATCATTGTAAACTGACTAGTTGTGTTATTTCTCTTTTCTTTAGACAATAGTTAGTGGAACATGGAAAGAAGACAGGTATCGGTTGATTACAAAGGTCCCATCAATACACGTACATAGTTTTGGTAAGTTTGGCTATAATTGTCAATAATTCTCGTAATTTCGAAATAAATTTATCTCCTCACCCTATTATAATGCTATAGTTTAACCCATTATTTTCAAATATAAATATGGCTGCAACGAACGATTTGTTATATAGATTATGATAGAAGAAAAAATGCTCACGTTATCGCAACGGTTGCTTTACCAATTTATGATACAACGAGTTTTCTCCATACTTTATCATTCCAATCTTCTGTTCTGTATTTTCAACCCTTATAATACTGGAACAGACTTCAAGCTTATGCAAACAGGTTAGATCAAAGCCAGCCGCCAAGAAGATTGGCGGCTGGCCGGTGATCTAACCTGTTTGCTACTCTATGTTTCTGTCCCCGACATCATTAAGCAGATATTTAAGGTTTTGGATAGCAGACGACAGAAAAATCTACTTATAGAAATAACCCAGCATTCTACAGGTTAAGGGAAATAGCTGATATAGCCTTAAATCGACCAAATGTGAACATACTGTGAATACCCAGATAATTTAATGCACATGTATGCTTCTTAAACTCATTTGCTCACGTTGATTTTTTTTGGCTATTCCAACTTATTTTCCTTAGATGTCCGTTGTCATCTGCTCTTGCTGAATCGGAGTTTCATGTTTCGTTTTGAACGTTCGGCTGGCGATGTGAACTGTAGTAAAGTGCAAATCTATAATCCCCTTATTGCTGCGTATACAAAATTTAATGTGTTTGGGAAGACGTCATTAAACCATCATTAAACTTTAAGCTGTAAAACACTCCGTAGCTATCCAGGTTAATGAACAAAAAAATGAAGAAACGATGGCCCGTTAAGAAAATATTAGCAATATAGATGACTTTTTGGCGTCAGTTCCTTTAATCTATACAAGCTGTACCCCATTACAAAACACCCAATTTCCGACTGTCTCAAATTGAAAGAGTTTGCAGACGAGATTTCAAAATGCGATAAATTTGAAAAGCAATCTTCCGATAGGGCAGAAAAGATTGTGGGAAAAGGATAAATTACTCGTAAAGAGCAATTTCTCTTTTTCCCATAATGCTTTCCAAAGCCGTCTGCAACAATCTGTCCAAATGTCGTTATTGTTTGTTTATGGGTTAAAGTTGTCTACATGTTATAAACAATAAAATAACTTGTCATGCCATTAAGGACTAATCACTTGAGGTGTTTTCCCATCGATTTGGAAAGAAACATTTTCCAAAATCTTTAAAATATCTCGCTTTCCATCTATTATCGCGCAAATCAAAGGGCAATAACTCTTTGAAATTCATGTTGGAGATTCGGCCTTTAGGTTTTGGTGTCATTAATATTGTGACTTTAACATATCATCTATCTTTATAAAATATATTTACCCAATTAATCAAACGTTCCGAAACATATGATATTGTAAAAAGAAGTGACTCCAATTACCATTTACTCCATTGGAACTCACCTAGAGAACACATGTGTTTGTTTATCGATCGTGTAAGACATACTTGATTTTTTTGTTTACGTAATGAGTATTTTCTGTTCCGGCCATAATCGTTTTCAACCTCCTAAGATTAATTTGTTGCTTTCATGTGCATGCTTTTAATTCGATGATGTTTGTTATACTTTGATGCCGGAAGATCACCGTTTTTTGAAACTGTAAGTATATTTAAAGGGTCCATAAAGACTAATTGGCTGTGTTATCATGCATGATTATACACGGCCAAACCTTTACCTTTGTTTGGGATTGATTGATATTCGACACCCACACACGTCGCGTATGCTTTCGTCATACGCATGCGCATGGCTGTCTACGTCGTGCCTTTGATCAAAATCTTTATCAAAAATGTTATTGAGTTTGAAAATTATGTCATTCTACTTTATCATTACGTGTTTCATGCATATTCATTTTAACGCTTTAGAAACCTCTGTCAAAAAGTAATTGGTGCTTGTAATGAGCAATTTGACCTCTTGGACCGATGGCTCCTACCGAACACCATCTTGAAAAGGCTAAACGTGTACATGACGTTATATTTGTCTTGTGTTTCTACTGTAATTTGGGCAAAGTCTCAATTTGTCAAGTGCTTTAAACACATTTAAGTTATGCAGTTGAAATTTCACGTTTCACTTCTTTTTTATCGTTGTTGGAAAAGCCACTGTGCATTATATAACAGTTAAGTTTAAACTCTTCTTGTACGTCTGGATTTGTTCAGTAAATGATAAATTGAAGTCGCACTAGTCTTCAGACTTCGTTTGTCTTAAAAGTTTATTTGCACAAATTGCCCTCATTGTTTTATTAATGATAAGAACAATGTCTAATTTAGATTTGAGAGTTGAACTGCACTCATTCAGTTCCATTAATTCTCCATATACACGTGTATATACGACGCGCTTTACGAACGATATGCATGTTAAGGTCCCTTCCTCGGTAGGGATGTATAACTTGATATCCAAAGGTAAAGTTGTATTTTCCAAAGCACTCTTGATGTACTCGTAGAATAGATACACCTATTGACACAAACAAACTAAAAAAAGCAAATACTTCAACCATTTCAAATTGGTGTGGTTCTGAAGATTACGACAGCGTAGAAGTTCAAACCCCAAGTCCATTGTAATTACATTAAATCACGATTAATTAGGACCCATTTAAATATTCAATATAACGGATTCCTTGGTCGGGCAATAAAGTATGGTCTGCACTGCACAACAAGTCTACTAAAATAGCCAATGGTATGTAAATCATTCTTCATTGGAAAGGTTAAGAAATTTAAAACACTGATAGTGATGCCAAAGATCCTAACACCTTCGTTTGAAAATAGGACATACTGCCTTTTGGTTAAAGAGCTACAGCGCGCTTTGTTGACCTCATCCACAAGTACAGGACGGTTTTCTTGTCTTTGATCAGGATATTATGTAGTCTCAATATGACGTCAAATATCAGTGTTAGCTTACAAAAAGGTCGTATGTCCTATATTATGATGAAGTAGATACCAACATTTGGGTGAACATCGAAATCGTACTTTGTAAACCTTCCCATTCAGTACAGACCGATTTATCCATCTTAAACAGAATGTTATTTAGTCCAAGTATGAAGCCAATTACCAATTTTTATTCATCATTAGATTGAATCTCATTTATTTTGATAAAGAATACTTGGTTGAACGTCAACAACGTGCATTTCAATTGAGTACAGACCGTTTTCCCGCCTTTCAAATACTGGGATTGTAGAGTGTGATTGAGATTGTATGTAACATTTATGAGACTGTTTCTAGGCCATGACCTTTATAATCGTTTGTTGCCCTGAAATAATTCACGTTTACAATGCTAATAGCTTGAATAATGCATGGTACATGTCTTTAAGGACACATTTCATGTATCTAAACAACGGAAATGTTGCAACACATTTTGGTTGCGTCACAATTGATAATGCATCAAGGTGTACTTATAAGAAAAAGTATGACCATGTCCTTCTTCTAATAAGTATTCGATTGTTAGATATGTCTTTTTTATCACGTGTCTGGTTGTTAAAACTGTATAACTGAATTCAACACAGTACACAGTTCATTAAAGTTTTCAGAAATAATGGGCGTTTCGATTGAAGGGAAGTAACTCCCAGTACGATTAACATATGCTCTTGCTGATTACTTCCCTTTCTCATAAAACAATTGCTGAAAAACTATTGTATATTGGTTTAAATTATCGTTCTGATAAGAGCAAACTTTTGGTCGCTGATCTCTTGCTGTCATTGTTATTTCTACTACAATTCAGGCAAGGCCAGATATATCAACACTCGTACTGATTTTAGCATTTCCTTGTCAGCGTATACTAATTAGGTACATCTGTGGTCTCAGGACAATGACTGCCCGTCATTTTAAGGTTTCCTTTTACATCCTAATTTTGTCTCTTGTTGATTAATATTTCTCTGTTTTCCTTGTCGCATATTGACCATACAAAGGACAGAGAACCACATTTATTCTACACGTACATTGAGACTGAGTTTTATTTATCAATGACTCTGTTTCGCATGGATCCCTTTTTTTACTTGATGATAACTCTTTCTGATATGTTTTAAAAACTAGTGCATACTTTTTTAATATTTTAATGAAAGCATGGATTTGTGAATTGATAAAAGACATAGGAATCTTTATTAGACATTAATGTTTTATTTCATTTAGTCCTTGTGTATGGATAAAGGTAAAATAAACACACAACACGATGTAATATCACAAACGATCAATAACAAAACTGTTGTATGAAGGATATACCAAAAAGGCTTTAACTTAATGGAATATCTAAGTAAAAATCGAAAATGATGATAAGACAAATATTTTTGAAATTAGTTTATCTTTTTCTCAAAGTTGCGATCCTGGAAACAGAAAAACCTACCGTCACTTTAACCGGATGCCTCGGTTTATAAAAGGTTTTTGCTACAGCTTAAATAAAATCGCTTATTCGTCTTTATTTTGTTGCGCTCTTTTCACTAAAATTGATAACCGAACATTTGTTTTGAAAACGTTCAACATGTTTTGACTCTACATTTCTGATTATGCCTTGGTATATCCTTTGTTACTATGTGTCCATAAAATGTATATTGCACATGGGATGTAGTCGTAGAGGAAGTGCATCACGATAGAATGACCCTGATTGGACCTCTTTAACTACTGTTGATCAGATGAGGTATACTACTCTAGCATGGTACGGGACTTCAGGATAAGGCCACGTTTACCAATCTGAAATTAGAAAAAAGATGTTTGTGTTATATGGGGTTTCCTACAAATGACTGTTGGTGAATGAATGCCCGGCTGATAGAGTTACAGTTTCGTCATTTTTAATATTTCTAACTATTTGGATGAAGTTGAAAAGTCCAATACATCGTTGTAAAAAAACATTCTTGTCACAATCCTTGTTTCTAGTACATTGTTACATTTTAGATAAATACATTATGATATGAACTATGAAGGCATACTACTAACGACCACGGGTTTGAATTCTTCAATAAAACACAGCCTTGGTTTCAATTCTTGAATAAAACACAGCCTTAATGAATCTTATGTACAATAAAAGTGTCAATAATCATTTCCTACAGAAGGATGAATTAATGTTTAAAAACAAGATATATGTAAACTTACGTTTCGCAGCAACAACTTTTCTCTGCCTGCGACCATATCCTGTTTGGAAAGGTTGAACGAATTGACCATGACCTCCTACAATATGACCAGAGCCTCCAAGGAACGGACCAGCAGCCCCTGATGCCAGGGCAAGCTCTTCATTGGTTACTCGCGCTGCTTCTCTTGCAAGCCCGAGAGCGGCTTGTTTTGCGAACGGATCCCCGTGAGAAACACCACCTCCTGTAGCAATATCGATGGTACGACTAGCTTTTCCAGCGAGATGTTTGGCTGATTGATGGCCAATATCAGCGGCAATTGGATTATGGTGTTGTCTGACGATTCCAGATCTACCGACCTTGTGTACGTTGTGTACAGGGCTTCCTCCACCGAGTGGTTTTCCAAACGCTCCGTGACCACCAAGATGAACCGGTTGGTGTACTGGTATGACTGGTTTGGGGTGGATTTGGTGAACTGGTCGGTGAACAGGCATCATTGGCTTTGGGTGAATTTGATGAACTGGTCGGTGAATTGGCATCACTGGCTTTTGGTGAATTTGATGAACTGGTTTGTGAACTGGAATGATAGGTTTTGGGTGGATTTGTTTAGGATAAACTGGCTGTGGGTAGATTGGCTTAGGATGAATAGGTAGAACTGATTTGACTGGCTTGTGATGCATCTGGTGTCTGAATGGCGCGATCGGTTTTGAGTGAATAGGTTTGACGGTTCTCTTTGGGTGGTGAACGGGTTTGTGAATCGGATTGATTGGCTGTGGATATATCGGATGAACTGGATGAATGGGCTTCGGGTGAATCACGCCCCGTCTCAAGGATGGTCTAACGCCGAGCTCCTTGCCAGCAACATGTACTATCTCTCTGGCTAGACCTTCGGCGGCTTGATGTGCGAATGGATCGCCCCTGGAGATTGCTCCTCCAGACCCGATGTCGATGGTGGCGGATGCGCCATGTAGGACTTGGTTCACTACTTTACGTCCACCGTGTACTGCGACAGGACTGTGAATACCGCCATGTAGTCCGGCTTTGATTGGTCGGCGTTGTCTACCAATATAGCCGCCTGGGAAAGAAAACAAAGTAGTTTCTAATTAAGTTGCTGTTGACTGGAATAAATGCTTTGATAGCTTATCATTTGATTCTCTTTATACTATTCATACATACAAATCCGTTTACGTTATCACAGATAAGACAAGTCGAGAAACGATTGTGACAAAAGGAAAAAAATCTTGTATTGAACGTATTGATGGCAATTTGCTTCTACAACACGTGGTGTTTTTGAATTGGCGTCTTGTTTTTGTTTTCAATAGGTCTCATCCTACATGTCGTTCACTTAGAGCTAATATATTCAATGTTCTATAAACGGAATTGGGAACTTCGAACTTATCAAAACACATTTTCAAATAATCTTTCGTTAGTTAATAATGTATCGAAAAAAGTGTCCAATTGAGTTGCCAATTTTTATTTCGCAATCTATCTTTTTCTGGTAAGGTGGCTGGCGCAATAGCTCTTTCAAATACGTTTAAGGCGGAATATCAAACATGTAATAGAATAGCGTTTGCTTTCAGCGCATTTCTTGTTAATCTAAAATTCAACCAAGTAGATATGTTCTACAGTATCCCGATTTGACATTACTTGTTGATTTTAAAAGATAGTATGGTATCTATACGTTTTATGATAGACTTTGAAAACCACGAATTCAGTATTTGCCAATCTTCGCAATTATACAGGACAATAATAATGAAATACGATTAACAAATACTCATTTATTAAAATGAAATGATGATTTGATAATGTGTTACCTTGTCCACAAATCTGGTCCACGAACACTAAACTCAAACAGAGTACGAGAAAAAGCTTCATTGTGTCAGTTTAAACGTCTTGGCTGGATAATCTGTAGAAAAAACATAATTGTTTCGATCTTACTTACACTCTTACATAAATGTATCGGATGTAAAGGCAGAATTCTTGAACCATTGTAAATTTGTATCCTATTAAACACCTTCTTACCGCTATCTATTGTGAGAAAAATATATTTAAAAAGGTTATGTATAACCAACAGGTTTGTCTGAAATCGTCGTACAGTTCAGACAGGAGAAAAGTTTACGAAACGAGTAATTCAATATATCAACCAATATATACCCAACATAAATTCTTCGTCGTATATGTTAATTCTTTGAAGCTACATATTCCATTGTCCCGCAACAAATATTTATGAAGTAAAAATAAGTGTTTATATGACAGAATATATCTTTGAATGAAGAAAAGAAAGTTAAACAGTGTGAGCTAATAATTCTAAAAAGTCTACATCAGCTTTCAAGATGCTATTATCTCAAAAAGATATTTGCATAGAAAACTCAGAATAAGTGAAGCTTTCTTAATTGTGAATGCTATTCGAGTTACTTTCATATCTTGCTTTATATCATATCACTTACCTTTAAGATACTGCCTATGTTGTAAACGTTATGAACGGATCTAAAAGACAATTCTTATATATATTATATTTCAATATATTATTCGTCTGTTGATGCTCTCGGTTGGTGTTATCCTCCTCCTCTGACCTACCATACTGCCCACAAAGTGTTTATATACACACAACCGCCCTCTATTTTTACCCCCGTCATTTCCTAACGTCATTATTTACTGCAGTTATTGTGTGGTTGCGTCAAGTCGCGTACCGTGACGTTATTTCCTCAACTGACGGTTTTACGTCGTCCGTTTGAACCATTGGTTAATCGACGGGACTAAGACGTTTGAATGACGTCAAAAGAGCGTACGCTTCATAGGAATCTTGTAGAATGAATACGATTGACTTCTTTTCTTTATTAACCATTGCGAAGCAATAACGGCATTTGAACAGTTTGTTGCAGACGACTCTGGAAAAAAAATTGTGGAAAAAGGAAAAATTGCTCTTTACGAGCAATTCCACCTTTTCCCACATTGTTTTCTGCCCAATCAGAAGGTTTTTTTTTTTCAACTTCATCATGTTTTGTAATGTCGTTTGCAAACTCTTTCAATTTTGACAGTCGAAAATGTGACGTTTGGTAAAGGGTTAAATGTACCTTTTGAACTAAATGATTTTTCATCCAATCTATGCTAATTTTGACTATAAACAGTTTAAAGATATTGTGCAGTCTGTACAGGTACACAGCATCGGTCACATGGTGTGATTGGTAAACTAGCTATTTTACTTATGTCGTTTGGAATCGATCCGATGCAATGGTTCCGATGTGTATGAATGCTATTCAGACACGTGTACAAACTTCTTTTGCGAGTTTATGTCTGCAATGTTGCAGAAACATTGTAATGGTACCATATCAAAGGCGTTTGCGGAACATTTGGTAAAAAATCATTATTTACTGTCCGAGAAGTCATCACTTTTGTCTCAACAAATTCTACAAAATATCAGAATGCATATCTTAACAGTTGGCTGTTGACACTCTGAATTAGGACCTGTTACAAAGATCGATTACAGGAGTGAGTTTGAAACAATACAATTTTTTATTCAATGGAGATTGCCTTTTGACAATATCCCACTTATAAATAAACAATTTACAATTAGTACATATGACTGCAGTAACTGTAAATAAATAGGATGCTGTTGGGTTTTTTCTTGTCTAAAACAGAAGCACAAAAAGCCTTTGAATGCAAAGGTGTTGAAAAAGAAAGGGAAAAAACGAAAGCAAACCTCATGACATTTAAGGTTTTGGCAATTAATTGTTTTAGCATTTTGAAATGTTGTTTGGTCCATGCAACCACGATATTCCCCTTTTGTCTTTTTCTTCATTTTATTGGTATATATAGCCATTTACACGAAGGGTTTAGAAGGAACAAAATGTTACTATCACTTGTCTATCAGACAAATGGTTTTCTCACCTCAAGAAGATTTATGTATTCAGTTAAATTGTTTTCCGGTTGTTTGATGACATAAGTCTATAGAATGCGTCTTTGGAGTTCTGAGAGATATTGGATTGAATTAATCCATTAGAATTTTCATTTAAATTTCAATGGAAAAAAGAACAATTGCACGGACCTCGTCTTCTACAACCTCTACAAAGAGGTGGAGTTTGCAAACTGGACAGAATCTCAGATGCCTTTCCAATCGAATGTGTTTGCCAATTTCTATAGACAACTTATGACTGGAACATCTACATGTTGATAGTACTTTTCTAAGACAGAAAGGCAAGTCAATAGTCAGATAGCGTGTTTGTAAAATAAACATCTTCCAAACTACTCAATTTTTTCATGCAAGTGTTGGTACAAAAATTCTTGGACTCGCTGCTTAAAGGTGAAATGAAAACATTCGAACTGATTGCAAAAGCAAATTACCAATAGGTGGGACAGTTTAATCGATTCTGCCTTTTGGGATCGCACAAACTTGTCATGGTCATTTGTTTACACTCACACACCTATACCCGAATCAAACTGCGGATGAAAATGAACTGACACTATTAATGTGAGGTTGAGCCATTTTCTTCATTAATCGTATATGTATCATGATATGTAATTGGCAATCAAATAATCGAAGAGAACAATGACTAAAAGCTATTTATACTTATGTCACAATCATTTACTTCCCAGAAAAATGTTGGTTTTATCATCTGTCTTCTGTAATCACATTTTGTATTTTCTTTAATTGTTATTTGCTTTTCAATGAATCTGATATTGTCATAAATCATGCATAGGGCAAGTAATTATAACTTAATGCCATGACAAACAATCATTGTGGTGGTGTTGTTTATGGGGCTAAGTCACGATAAAAACACCCGTTACATTATATTTGTCTTTACCGATAAATATTCAATAGAAGGCTTTTTTCGTATATATATTTAAACATCCATTTGAAAAGCATCATTCGAGTTCCAGCAAATGTTGAAGTCATGACCAAGATTTAGCGTATTCAATCCCTAGTTGAATCAGCTTCCATTTTCAAAAAGCTCGATGACTGCGAACCGGCATTTTGGGTTTGAATAGATATCCTCTTTTATTGACATGTTTTCATTTTTCACCTCTATCTATGGACGCATACTTGCGTATTATTGTTTCATTTCAATTTGCTTGTATAAATGTCTGAGTTGTAATTGATCGCTTGTTTAATTTATCAAGAGAATATAAAACGGATTGT
This sequence comes from Cerastoderma edule, assembly GCA_947846245.1. Classification (NCBI taxonomy): domain Eukaryota; kingdom Metazoa; phylum Mollusca; class Bivalvia; order Cardiida; family Cardiidae; genus Cerastoderma; species Cerastoderma edule. Next base: position 16,014,440 of record OX401412.1, read on the forward strand.
TCTCGCTGAAAAGTTAGAAAGAATACACCTAAATGACCACCCTGATGATGATTAACTTGTATCTTACTTTAGATATATCCAGTCTTAGATTTTTTAGGTTCTGTAAGACTTTCAAGAGACCATTGAGTCCTAGCCCGAGGTTGAAAATCATTGTCTAATTTGTTTAAACGCTATAGGACTTTAGCGTTTAAACAAATCAGACAATGCTTTTCAACCTCGGGCCAAACCTCAATGGTCTTCTGAAAGTTTTAAAGGTGTACATGTATGTGTTACAGTACTTTGTGTGTTCATTTTATTGTTCCTTGCTCAAAGATCACTTTTGCAAATACCTTCAAATTCTAATACAGCATCGTTTGATTACACCATATGATCGGGTTGATTCTTTATTCAGTATTCTTAACATGTATGAAACATCTGACAGAATCATTAAGGATGGTCCGAACACATGAAGATGTAATTAATGTGGTGCAATAAAACGCGTGGGTTTATTGACCATAGTGTCCGTTTATAACAACCAATCAAAATTGAGACATCACTTCGTAATTAGCAAACGATTGGATGCAATGAATATTGCCTCGATAAAGATCAGACGAGTACAGTTAAGTCCTTCATGTTATGGTATGAAGGATGACTATAGATGCGTTATACGTTCATGAATACAAGATCATAGAGATACTAAACAGAATTAACCTAAGTGGGGCCAAGCAGTGGTGTATATATATACATTAGCAAGGGAGTGTACTCCTTCATTCTTAATTTTCCAGCGAGGGGATACTATTACGCCTCTGTTAAAGTAGGCCCTTGGAGAGGTCGCTGAATTAACTTCTTTTTCCATAACAATTTCATGTAAGGGTGTCCTTGGAATCATGAAATAAGGTAAAACTACATAACATTACAGATAGTTAAAATAACAGAAATAATCATGGATTTGACATTAAAGCAGACCATTTTTTGTAACACAAAATAGATCAGAAATGTTCTCTAACAAAGGAACTCTGACAAACTGCTATCGTGGATAAATACTTGATATGGACTGTTCTTCTTGAGAATCCTCAAATTAATCATTTAAAACTTGTTTATGCGTAAAAATACAGTATCTGTACCTCGATCTTCTGATTGTCGAACCCATCTTTACGTCGAAGCAAATACGGGGTCCCGAATCATTTGATCTTTATTTCAGTGTATCTATATTTCAGACATCTATACGTCGAAGTCTCTATCTGTCGAACATTTTTAAGAGGTCCCTTGAAGTTCGAGGTATAGAGATTCCACTGTAATTTGGCATGAAGATGTTTGAGTCAATGCCAATACGATATATGTTATATTATGTACTTCTATTTCCCTCGAGTCATTGAGATCATGGGTTTTTGATATATGTAGTCGTATGATATGTCCGTTAAAGTCTCCTTCATCCTTGTTCACTATGTGGTTCTTAACACAGCTTATATATTGCACTTTAAAGTTGGACATAGCAAGCTATCTGAAATAGTATCTACACTAGTACAGATTAAAGTAAAAAAGACAGACAAAGAAGTACTGATTGTGTGTCTATTGATAAATGATTGTATATATGGTGGAGTGGTAGTTATTTGTTTTGAGTGAGCTTTAAACTTAATATCAATATTCATGTAGTAGTAAACTGGATCTGCAGATCTGCTTAAAGAGTTAACTTGGAATATCATCGATTGTTTACGCTTTTGGAAGTTACTTGTTCAAAAATGTGGGGAAATTTGGAAGTACTGTCATGTGATATGCAGTTAAGAACAGTCATTTGAAGCAAACTTTGATAACATTATTTGATGGGTGTATACAGCGAATTATCATGCATATTAATCCAAAACCATTTTGAGATCTACCTCTTATAAACTGTACGTACTTAAATAAATCGACGCATCTTTAGTTAATCATGCTTTCAATAGCTGTGTTAATTTTCATATTAAACGACAATACAAAATCTGTTTATACGACATTTTACTTAGACTTACATTCTTTCTCTTCTTTCACCAAGCACCTTTGAGCTTGACTCATGGAAAAATAAGTAGATATATATATGACAGACCCATGTGTTTGCATCAGCGTGCGGCTTTGGCGTCAAAACATTGGGATTTATCATTAGCTACTGATGAGAATCGATTGAAACTTCTTACACATTATTTGAGTCATTGTGTGGATTTCTGACTAGTTCACATAACTCTTGCTTGAATTCTAATCTTTCTCTTTGAATTGGTGGAAACTGTGCTTGCAAAAAGATATATTACTAACCTTTTTAGTTGTATTTAGATCATTGAACTAGTCAGACAACCATAGCTCAGACTCTCAGCAAGTTATGACCCTTTTGAACGGAAAATGATGCGTAAAAGAGTTTTGCATTGAAGTTAGTACCTCATGATCTACAAGGGGAGGTGTGTGTGTGTCCGATTGAAACTCGACATACATGAAGGTGCTCCCAGTCATAAGGTAAGGTTACGAAATAAGCTCATTAATATCTATGCAAGTTTAAGCCAGTTTTACCACTTTTTATGTCACTGTTCCTTCTTAGAAATTCCTGGATAGGTTTCGACATGTAAGGTGGTATTCTTTTAACCACAGAAGAAATCGAATGGAAACTTCATAAATGTTCTCTCGTTAATTATGGTATGCCTCTAACTTATGGCTTGCATTTTCTGAAAATTTGCAAATACATGTGTAATAAGTAAACATTTGTTGAAATTTTGTAGGGGCCTTCACATCTCAGAAATGATTTCTCTATAACCATGTACCCACCTTTACCATTTCATCAAACGGTCCAGTGCGCTCTCCAACAAATCTCTGGACAAATCTTATTTTGTTACAACAATCATTGTTCGACCATGGCTGAAACAATTATATATTAAATGACATTTGTTAAGCTTCCCGTCGACCTAAAGGTGTAATGTAGCTAAAACGATGAATTCTTTTCTTCAACAATCGATTAAATACATGATTCTTCCTCATAATTTACAATATAGACAGATGCGAAAAAGTTGTTTTTGATCTCATTGTAATATCATTTGTGCAAAGTTCGTAGCCTTTCCAAGTCGCCAACCGGATTTTCTTCTTAAACACGGTGGTCTAATGTATGATAACAAATACTTGAGGCCACACTGACTTCGGCATAGGTCAGAAACTTTCGATTCTAGTTTCCCCTTGACATTATTAATGTGGACTTACCACGAGTACTGCCTGAATAACTGTTCAAGTGACGAAGAGTTCTTGTCAAGCTGTCAATTTTATCGTGTTGAGAATGCGATTGATATCCATCATTTGCTTTAATATGAATCCTTCTTCATTTTATGTAATGCAACTCATTGCTTTTACGTCATTAAGTTAAAGTCCGAACTTATCTAATGACTACCACAAAATATTTTTTACTATGGTAATGAATACCCGTCATTAGAAATTTAATTGAACAATGCTCGGTAGAAATGTTTAAAGTAGACTTGGGGGATGAGAACAAAAATATCCAACTTTATGATAATCTGGTCATGAGCAAGCTTGTCCTCACCCAATTGCATTTATTGTTCCATTGGAATTGTTGTTGATTCTGAACGGGAACTAATGCAAACATCCGATATGTATGTACGATTTCAACTGCACTGAACACATATATTGACATGTACTTACGTTTTCATTATGCTCCATCTTACTAGATAATGATCAAAGCTGAATCGACATTTATTTTATGTATGTGATCGATTCCGTCAATATTCTGTCAATTCCGATGATGTTCATTTTCACAGTGAATTGTTAACGGAATCGACATTTATTTTATGTATGCGATCGATTCCGTCAACATTCTGTCAATTCCGATCTACTCCATCTTCACAGTGATTCGTTAACGGAATCGACATTTATTTTTTATATGCGATCGATTCCGTCAACATTCTGTCAATTCCGATCTACTCCATCTGCACAGTGATTTGTTAACGGAATCGACATTTATTTCATGTATGAGATCGATTCCTTCAATATTTTCTGTCAATTCCGATCTACTCCATCTTCACAGTGATTCGTTAACGGAATCGACATTTATTTTTTGTATGCGATCAATCCCATCAACATGATGTCGATTCCGATCTACAACATCCTCGTCGACTTCCAATTTAATTTAAAAGAAACAATAACCGGCGTTTGTAACATCGTAGGGAAATGCATATCATCTCTTTTATTTCACTGTTACACTTATTTTCTCGAATCCACAAACATTGCATTGTAACTTGTGTTTTCTTTCTTTAATTAATTGATGTAACTGCTATAACTTTATTACCATTATTGTAAGATGTTATGAGGGATTGCCACGGCCCAATTGTACTATAGATGTGGCAAGGCAAATAAAGGTTAAAAAATATTACTGCTTTCACTTTTTTGTATCGAAATTATTTTATCATCCCTAAACTTGTAATCCTCAGAATCAATTATCCCTTTAGAGCGGAAGTTTATCGGAGATTTATCACATGTTCTGTTTACAGGTCATTTAAATATGTAAATAATAATTTCATCTTGTTTAAGATATACTTTCATCATCAATGTGTTAGTTTTGACTACCTTGATAAAGATAATAACTTAACATCAATGAAAAAATCAGTTTATATAGTAATCCATGTCGATTTCGATAATATGATGTCGATTCCGGTCGATTCCGCTAATTTACCTCGATTCCGGTAAAACGAGTGGTCCTGAATAACTACCTTTTGATATGGTTCAACAGGTTCAGGGAAAACCCTAAGGCAACACATATCAGTGTACTTGCCCGGTATTTGTGAATTCGGGAAAGTCGTAAAATAACTGAAAACTGCTGCCACAGCTTTAAATCCATTTAAATAAACTACCGTTTAGATCTTAATATTAGTATCAACATTTTAATACCAACTGGGTTTGCATAACCACCGCTTAAACAGATCGTGACTTCTTCGATGAAACGGCAAAGTTACATTGTACCATGTTATCCAAGCGAGGGCACACTTCGTGTCGGCTAAAAGGTTATATGAAGCACAATGTATCAGAGAAATCATTGTTGTTTTGTCATGCTCGTAATGAAAGGGTATACTAGTTCCGTATGTTCGATAAAATCATTCTGTCCTTCTTTAGGACATTTGCTTTAAGAACGATGTTATAGTTAAATGAGTTCGTCAGGAATGTATTCACGTTTTTTGGGGCTGAAGGGTTGTGACACGTCGTATCAAACCATGAACAATTAATCATAATTTAGTAAATATTCATCACCCTATTCTTTATGTATGATTCATATATGATACATTCATCTTAATTAACAATTTAACTACTTAAGATCCAGGACCTGGGCTGAGGAACACTTTATACAATCTCTGTGAAAAGATAGATATCATATTTCCCTAGAGTTCAATTACCAAATTGACAAAAGGTCTATTTCAAGATTAGTTCCTGTAGGCATATCTGACTCCTGTGTCGAAAACTAATATAAATAAAAAGGACTAGCTAGACTAGAATACTACTAATAAGTTAGTATGAAAAGATAGTAGTCGTATTTCCTTACAGTTCAAATACCAAATAGGCGAGGATATATTTCAAGATTGGTTCCTGCAGATATATCTGACTGCTATGACATACGTATCACTGATAAGGCCAAGTGTCCGATAGCTGTGTGATCAGGGCGACCAACATTATGGACGTTTTGGAATTTCTTTGATAGGAAGCTTCTTGGCAAAGCAATCATGAATGATCAATCGATGTCTGATGGTCAGTATTGGGTACTTATTAACGGTTCCAGCATCCCATATTGTTCATAAGAGGGCAATCATTATTAGCTCCTGGTGACTAGTAATGCTCTCAAATAAAGGTTCTTGTTCACAGAAAGAAATTCAACGTCGGTGAGACAATACGATTTGTGTATTGTTGTTTGATATGCAATTGGAGATGCTATTGAAAGCATAATTAACTCAGGAAACGTCAATTTATCGAAGTATGTACAGTTAATAAGTCGTAGATCTCAAATGTGACATCACTGATCGAGATTAAGATACATGTTAATTCACTGTATACACACATTGAAAAATTAAAAACGATTTACTGTTGCTTCCAATGGCTTATCTCCCATGTGTTTCATTCAACATTACAGCTGTTGTGTAGTCTTTAAGAGATTGATTTTTAACTTCCAAATACCCTCATATCTGTGAACAAGCACCTCTTAAGACAATAGATGGATGATAATAATGACAGACTTTGATATTCTGATATTTTGCTATTTTTATTTTGTTTTTATTTCCAATGTGTTGTAAACAACATTGGGAATGTATATATCGGTAGAATACGAAACGTAAATAAAACAAAGCACATAAATGACATAAGATGATAGTACAGTATAAGATATATCAAAGAATTTTCCCCAGTAACAGTAATAAAAGCAAATGGTCGTATCTCTCTCAACGAAAGAGACAGACCCTTTTGGTCTTTATTTCCACAATATATTCACTCTGATGTTTACTAGCTAACTTTCTTTCTTATTATAAATGTATTGCACGTTGTTTGTGTGTTTGTTGCTGTGATGATGAAGGACTAACATCCCAACGGCCCGTCTTGAGTACGGTTGATCACAAAGGTGTTGCGTGGCATCATGGTCTTGTGTAAGATTTACCATTCTGAAAGAAGAAAGAAACATGTATGTAAAGGCTTGACTACTAAATTCAAATTCTTTCTTTTGTATCTTAATATAAAAAAACACTTATTTTAATATGCCGTTTTCTGTTATAACCAATCTCTGGAGATAACCATTCATCTCAATTCAAAGGCTACGATAGAGACAATACATTTTGGAAAAGACAAAACTAGTATCGTCAGAATGACACATGTATAATAGTATGTTTTGTACCAATGGTCCCTTTTATGCGAACACCCCTCGTGGCTGATAATACTAAAATATCGATAGTTTACAGGTTCTGTAGCCTTGACTGATAAGTGTTGTTCTCGACGACAAGAGCTAAATATTTCCTATACGTTTGGTAAGTATTATTAACATTACCTATAATCAAGTTACTATAAAAAAAAAAAAGCAAAGTATGTTTACATATATATGTGTCCTTTACAGACACAAGAACACGATTTAATCGATCGATTAGAACTGTTGATCAAATACTCTATACTTACGTTGTGCTGCAACAACCTTCCTCTTTCTTTGTCTACCACCATATCCGGTCGGGAAGGGTTGGATTGGTTGAACGAATCGTCCTTGACCTCCGATGAATGGACCAGCGGCTCCTGATGCCAGAGCCAGCTCTTCACTGGTTACCCGCGCTGCTTCTCTTGCAAGCCCAAGAGCGGCTTGGTTTGCGAACGGATCCCCATGAGAAACTCCGCCTCCTGTAGCGATATCAATGGTACGACTAGCTTTTCCAGCGAGATGTTTGGCTGATTGATGACCAATATCAGCGGCGACCTGATCGTGATTTTGTCGAACGATTCCGGATTTACCAACCTTGTGGACGTTATGTACCGGGCTTCCTCCTCCGAGAGGTTTACCGAGTCCGCCAATGGATGAGACGCCAATATGGGATCCTGACTTAGCAATGTTGTGGGACATAGGGTCTACAATCGGTCCTCCAATATGTCCTCCAATCGGTCCTCCAATATGTCCTCCAATCGGTCCTCCAATATGTCCTCCAATCGGTCCTCCAATATGTCCTCCAATCGGTCCTCCAATGCCTCCAATACCTCCCATACCTTTATTGGCATCATGGATGATCTGACCGGCAGGGTGTACTGGTGCAACGCCAACAGCTTTAGCTAATTGATGTCCGGGGTTTCCGAGATGACCACCTGGTGCCATTCCTGTTGCCTTGGCGACCTGGTGTTGCTGTTGTTGTCCTTTCATGATGTAATGACCTGCGCTTTCGTCAAAGATCAGCTCCCCACCGTTGTAGTCGGTCGGGAACAATCGGCCCTCTAAAGGATCGGTCCAGCTGCTTACGGCGGTAACGACAGGCAGATTGGGATTAGCTCCCCAGTTATTCCTGAGTCCGTTGGCAAATCGCTCTCCGGCTCCGGCGCCTCCGTGACGGGGAAGTCCACCCATACCTCCGACCAACATGACATCGTCTTTAGTGCTACCGATGAGCTGTCTGATCCACTCAGGATCAGCCCCGAGAAGACCACCTCCCATACCGCCATGCATCGGACCCATTGGGCCAATCGGTTTGGGGTGAATTGGCATGACTGGTTTAGGGTGAATTGGCATCACTGGTTTGGGGTGAACTGGTTTGTGAACCGGTATCACTGGTTTTGGGTGGATTTGGTGGACTGGTTTGTGAACCGGCATAACTGGTTTCGGGTGGATTTGATGGACTGGTTTGTGAACAGGCATCACTGGCTTGTGTACCGGTTGTGGATACACGGGTTTAGGGTGGATTGGCTGGATAGGCTTCGGGTGTATGATGCCTTGTCTCAAGGATGGCCTCACGCCGAGCTCCTTGCCAGCAACATGTACTATCTCTCTTGCAAGACCTTTTGCAGCTTGGTGTGCGAATGGATCGCCCCTTGAGACTGCTCCTCCGGACCCGATGTCTATGGTGGCGGATGCGTCATGTATCACTTGGTTCACGACTCTTCGGCCTCCCTGCACAGCGATGGGATCATGTATTCCACCTGCACCGCCGATGGGCATTGGTTTAGGTTTTCGTTGTCTACCAATATAACCTGAAAAAGATGGACTTGTTATGAACATTTAGCGACCAATGACTCCGGAACGTCTGGTCTCAAACTCCCGAGCACGCGAATAAGATCCAGTCTGTAATGAAGTTTAAGTTTAATTGCCATGTTTGCGTACATTTAATATATTGAATAACCTTTCCCATTCAAAAGTATTTACAATCTTAGCATTATATCGAGGGTTCAGTTCAAGACTATAGTATCTCACTGGACCCTTGAAATGTGGTACATCGTAGCATAGCAGCACACTCCTTTTGTTGAAACAGAACTCTTTTTTTCAGCTCGGCAGAGCTAGGTTTATGAATTATCTTTCTTTAATCCTTGGTTATAATGTAAAATATGCCCATATTTGGACGCCAGGTAGTGGATGCCAAATGATTCCAAATTCTTTAGGACATAGAATTTATACGACGTTTGTAAACATATACGGAAACAATTCGGACATCTATGTAAACTAGCAGAAAATATAAGGTCCGAAACGTTGAGAAGTCATAACTCATGTTTTACCCAAGCCTTTAGAAAATATCATACCAGAGCCGGGACCAGCGCCTGCGGTTTTAGCAATAAAGTGCCCGGCTTCTTCGTCAAGGATCAGTTCCCCACCGGAGTAGTCCTGTGGGAACATTCTCCCTCCGAGCGGATCAGCCCAGCCGCTAACCGACTGATGCATGGTCAGCGCGGGGTCAGCACCCCAACCATTGCGCAGACCGCTCGCAAATTGTGGACCCCCACCTGCACCACCATGGCGTGGGAAGCCATCAATGCCACCGACAACGGCTTTCCCATTGATTGTCTTTCCCATTAGATCTCTGACCCATTTTGGTTCGGACATGGGACCGCCGTGCATGGGTCCCCTATGCATGCCACCGCCACCGAGCAGTGGGCGTCCGAGCATCGGTCCGCCAGCTCCAAGCATTGGGCCCCCAAAGGCACCACCGCCGCCTAGAATACCGCCTTGTTGTAGTCCGAGCAACCCGCCACCTGGCATTGGGCCACCCTGGATTCCAGCAAAGCCCCCTGCATGCAACGCCGGCTTCTTGGGATGTATTGGCTTTATTGGACTTATCTTTCGGGTTCTACCAACATACCCATCTAAGTGTGAAACATGAAGTTTGATTAAATGATAGTTGATGGTTTGATCACGTTGCCTTTTTGCCGTGTACTACTTGGACACAATTTATATGTTAGTAATCAATTAGTAAGTTCATGCAACAAAAAAGCTGTTTTTACTGGCCCTATACCAATTCTTCATCCGAAAATTCAGTTTTGCTAACACAGAACTGTTCCTTTGTGGCAAAAGCATTTGTCCTTTTCAATGCAATACTTCCTTTTGTTTCAATGGTTTTGTTTATAATGCATTTTGTTAACCTATATGCTTTACAAGTGCTTACTATTTGCGACATTAAACAGGATATACATGTCTTTTCTTGCACGCCTGGATGATCAGCTTGCAATGCGAATGACAGATCACCGCGACATAAAGTTAAGAGAACAAAGACGCCGAGCAAGCTTGATTGATCGAACTCATTCATTTATTGGCCAGGGTGTGATAAAAGCGCAATCTAAATAATTTGTTATTGAAGATCAGGCAGTGAATATGTACATGCCAATCAGGGACAAATACAACGTATCGCCGTTTAGAGTTCTATAGTTTGATACATATTACATGTATATCCAATTACCTATTTGTGGCGTAATTTCGCACTTAAAGATTGAGAAACACTTTGTGTAAACGCGTCAACTTTTCAAGGAAAACGTTGTTCGTAAAAACTGGTTTGATGTCATTATGGTAAAATGAATGGAGACAGATATCAACCATCGATAACAGAAATGTGGTTTATAACAAACGAGCTGTATGTCATTAAGACAAGTCGGTGATTAATGTTATTGCTAGTGATAAAAAATCCGAAAATATCCCTATGACCTTTCAAGTGTGTCTCTCGGTCAAATCAGAGCTTTTGACAATCCTTCTTTGGAACGGGGGAATGTGCGATCCAAACAAGTCAGTATTGAATTAGTTAGTCAGTTATATTAAGGTTTCCCGGTTATACTGAATTATTCAACCAACATTTTGTAATTGATTAAAAGAAAACTTCGATCACATTACAAATGGATATAACATGCATCTGAACAACCTTTATAAGCATCTCTAGTATTAATGGTGTAAAACCTGCTTTTGAGTCTTTGTTTTTCTCGACGTTGATTGGACAATAAACATGTTTTTTGTACATATAAGTTTTAGAATACATGCAAAAGCCTAAAGCAGAATGAAATTTTCAAGATCTGTTTTCAAATGTAGCAAATAAGCCCCACCATCCACACCTGTCTTTGGTGTCTTTCAAAGACAATATTTTGTTTTAATTTAAGCCGTTTTTGTACTTTCCGTTTGCTTGACAATTTTACCCTACGTTTTTGAAAAGGCTTGCCAATTCGTAATCCAAAGAGAACTTTCCTATAATCAACATGAACTGTTTTTTTTCTGAACACATTACCACTTCACGCCACAGTTTTGGTGTCTTTCAAAGACAATATTTTGTTTTAATTTAAGCCGTTTTTGTACTTTCCGTTTGCTTGACAATTTTACCCTACGTTTTTGAAAAGGCTTGCCAATTCGTAATCCAAAGAGAACTTTCCTATAATCAACATGAACTGTTTTTTTTCTGAACACATTACCACTTCACGCCACAGTTTTGCGTCTTGCAGCAGACAACTTTCAAAAAGCATTGAGCCAAAAGGAGAAATTGCTTGTTACAAGCAATTTCTCATTTTGCCACAATGCTTTTTCAATCTTTTCCCATATCACAACAGTAGAACTGAAAGGCTTTGCACATGATAACAAATCTGTTCTAAAGTAGCCTGCTTCAAGTAAATAAAGGTCGTCAGCAGGTGGTAAAGGGTCCCTCATAGTCTTCACAATGTTTTCATAATTTGTGCTTTAAAGAAAGAAACCAAAAAATCCTTTAAACGATGTTTATGGAAATGCTTCGGTAACGCTTTTAAAAGAACAAACGGGTTTAAAACGTATTAATGTCTTGGAACTAGACTCTCTTTACTGCGATTGGCCAACCCTCTCACTACATCTAAATTCTATCGTTTCAAGCAGTTAATTGAAAACATTTGCAACAAACATAATATATTTACCTTGTCCACTTATCTGGACTACGAAAACGAAACTCAAAACGAATATGAAGAAATTCCTCATTGTGTCGTCTTACACTTCTTGTTCGGTAATTCTGAAAATAAACAAAAGTTATTACATATAAAACAATGGCTCTTCAGTTAAACACACATAGTAAGTTCTCACCACAATGAAAAATAAACTTTGAATGAACATTTCTCTTGCATTATTTCTTAATCTTATCATTAATTGTATTCAAGAACAAGTTTGTGGACACCTTTGGTTAGATTTGACAAGAAACTTAAGTAACAAATGTTAAGAAAGAGAAAACATTTCTATTTCGATATGTAGCCTAGGGGTCCACAATTGATGCATTCGTGTAAGAGCAGAAGCTGACGTCATGCATTTAACATTGACAGCCACTAACACAAGTCCATATATTCTGTGAAATATATTATCCATAGTAAATGACTATATCTGATGCATTCTTTAAACACGAAACATCCAAATTTGGAAAAGCTCTACTTTTGACCAGGCAGCGTCAATAACTAATGCATATCCTACATGAAACGGGCTTTGTGTCATGTCATAGTGAAATATTTTGCATTTAAAAGTCAAGATGAAATCAGAACCTTAAATTTTATAATACATGTACGACAAGGCACATTTTTAACATGGAGCAGCTCTCAAACAGACTTAACAATCATTATTTTACAAAACTAGTTTTCATAAATATTTCCAGAACATATAATGCCACATTTTTTTTACCGAAGATAACTTTATATCTACGTGCATTTACCAATTTCTAAAAATGCAGTCAGAACAAAATGAAAATAAAGACACTTACCTTTGTAAATTATATTCTTGATTAATGCAGCTTTGTTTCAGCTTATGAGTATATTGCCTAAATATTTTCAAATATAAGTGTTATAAATGTATATTATCGTTAAGTTCCCCAAGTTTAAGAATATTTTTTTCTGGTTGTTGTTGTTCCCCGTTCGTGTTGTTCCCCTGTTTTGACCTACCATGCATTTCGGCAAGCGCTTTTATACACAGATCTTCATATTTGCTCTGTCGTCATGCTCCCGAGATAAAACGCCCGCAAGACGTAGATTAATGACCCCACAGTGACATCGTTTACGTCAAACAATCATTTTGCCGACATTTTCATTTACAACCATTGGTGAATTCGGAAAGTCAGAGACCGTGACGTTATTTCCTTGTGCGATGGTTTAGTACTTTTTATGTTTTTGATTCATTACTTCATTGATTGTCCATGAACCCGCCTGACCTTACAGGGTGACTGCAATGGCATTGTGTGAAAAGGAAAAAATCATTCTTGATGGCATTTCATCCCATTCAATATTGTCTTTACGAGTTCAACAATGAGACTCGTCCTTGCGCTAGAATATTTGCTTTTGGATCCATCTACGCGTAAATGGTTCACATACATCGAACACAAATGATAATGTTAATCTGTGGTTCGGTAGACTCAAAAACACTCGAATAAGGTATACTAAAGAGAATCAAGCTATGTAGAGTAGATCATAACTCAATTTGGAAGATTAGAATGGCCAGGTTTCGTTTACTGATAGAGGTTCTAGATTTGTACATTAAAAAACAAGCTTTGAGGTGTAGATACCGTGTTAGTAAGTACTGAAAATATCCAATTTAGTAGGGGTAACTAAGCTTACGCAGTAACAATGTTTTGACCGTTTAGCGCCGCTTTCAACGTGAGCGAATAAAAGATATTTGAATTTAATTGAATTCAATAATCCCATAGCTGTCCGAAAGAATTAGGAACATTAATGCAAATTCATGAACGACCATATCTTAGTCGTTCTTGAACATTTACATAGGTAATATCCTAACATTTTGAGTGAATGGAGTGAGAACTTTTCGTCAGATAATTTTGAGAAAAAGTTAAATATGGTTTATAAAAAGAAAAGTGTTCATCCGTTAAATACAACATGGAAAATGTGTTGTCTATTTGTGACTATATCAACCTTGTTTCTTCTGCTACATGTAAGATGTATCTATAAACATCAATGAATAAGTTATACATGTATACCAAAAACTATAGAGATAGTTCACCAAATAAGAAACATGGAATATAATTGCGTCCAGTTATTGAATTGCTTGAAACAAGCAGTTTACTTTTTCTTTTGCCTCGAAGTATTTTGATATGTAAAGGTGATTGTCGAAAGACCATAATAACTGACTTAATCTGCTGTTAAAAACTGATTAAAGCTCGACTTATTGATAAACAATTTCTGTCAAAGCAATATAAGTTAAGCATAATTGTTTACTAGAATTACTAGATTTCCTGACTGACTGGAAGTTATAACCAGATCTTGATTCAGTGTAAATGTTGAATATTGAATGCTGATTATCAAGATTTATTCTCCATTAACTAACATTTGCCGGTCTCCATAATATTTTTTTCATTTACCGTCGGAAACATTGCTGTCAGTCTGTGGCTCGAAGTTCGGCGGATGATCACATGCATTTTTTTACCTTTCATTTAAAGCCAACATACAATGCAGATGACCATCACATTCATTAAAAATAGGCTAGCTGTTTAAAACTATTTTCAGACCAACAAAGCAGCTCAAGGCGCTAGAAGAAAATGGTACAAGGGTAGAGCGTCGGCCTGGGTACATGAGGGTATTATGTTCGATTACCATTAATAGCTTTTTCTACTTTGCTACATGTACATCTCATTCACCCACATTGTGTGTAAAAACGGGTAATTTATTATCGATGTAATATGATAGGTTAAAGATTAAGCAATGGAGAATGTCCACTACCAAGAGAGTAAATGTTTGCCATTCATTTAGGATATTCCGTAAGACCCTGAACTGTCTCGAACCCACAGCAGTAAAGGACACACACCAATGTGTCTAGCTTAAACGTGTATTTATGTTTAAGAATTTTGAAATGGATACTTTTTTGTATTTGGTTAGGGCCGATGTTTGCTTGACACGGAGAGCATTTGCACTTGTGTTTTCCCGAGATAATGATCGCAGCATGACAGACTAGGAATATTCAACAAGATCAATTATGATTGGTCCTAAGCCGCCTTTGGCAAACCTTCACAGACACTCATTCGAAATAAAGTACATGCATTTTCTAAAAATGCTTGCTTAAGGTCTCTAAATGAAGGGTTAGACTGACAAGTCCGTTAACATACGGGCCCCTTTACAACACACGCATCGAATATAAACATATGCAATTAGCATAATACATACGCACGAGAAGTGTCCATGATGGTAATTCTTATCGGCCAATCAGAACGTCAAACTCTGTTGGATGATAACAAATGAGGGGAAGTTATTCTTTTTGTCTAACCTTCGTCTAATTTGCAGATGATAGATGATTTTGAAATCACGAACAGAAAGCAATTCGTATTGGTTATTCGGCTAGTCTGTGGTTCACCTCAAGCGAAAAATTGATCACATGCACTGGACATCATGTGGAGCGCGCATAGGTGCATAGTTGCACGTGTTGCGAATTGAACACAGTTAGAACATGTATCGGTAAAATAAACTTAATCGACCAATTAGCTCGGGAAGTTCGAAAAAGAAATAATATGAAACGTGTTTTATCCAATTAGATGGTGTTTGAGATTGTTATAAATATATTCAAGTTTAATCTATTTTATTTTACATTGATTGTGACGGAAAATAGAAGCTTATTAATTTCGCTCTCGATGGCTCCTCCTGGATACCAAACCTGTACTGGCGCCGATTTGAGGGCTAGTCATTTTTCACTTTTCACCTCGCCTAACAGGGATCGAACCATGGACCCACGTTATATGAGGCCGATGCTTTTCATCTGTATCAATGTCTTTTATTAATTTAATGAAGGGGATTTCACAATCTAGTCACCGATCGAAATTGATGAAGTATATACATTGGTTATAATTTTTTTAGCTCGTGATTGCTCATAATACTGTATAATTGTTACAGCAAAAATGGTTGCCGTTGCAATTCGCTGAAAACGTAAATGTACTGGTTGAGTGAAAGAGCATATTTCGTAGAAATACACTTTTATAAATAGAAATGTATGATGAATGATGTATTTCACGAGCTTGAGCCTCTTTTGTTTTCATTTGAGAGGATATTTTGAAAGATAAAACACGTTCACAAATCATCGTCACCTCATTATCATTTTAGCAATGTCATCCAAATTAGCTAATAAATTTGCGTTAGGCTTCCCCACAGCCTAATAAAACGAAAACTGAAAAAACAAGGTATCCTCCCAGGCGCAACGGTTATGTGGTGAACTTGTAACTTCGGGGGTCTCTGGTTCGAACACCGCCGCTACCGCTTGCTTCATGAGAGTGTCCCTTTGGTTAGACGCCTCAGAGCCCTGGCCTATTGCTGGCCAATCCCAGGAAAATTAATGTTCAGAGATCTATTTTCTCACATCGTGGTCAAAATAAACGATCATAGTGTAAAAACCCAGTCAATACGTCACTTTTTATTCCTGTTTCGCAATAATGATTGAACGGGTGACGCTACAAAATGTACCTTTAGATATCTACCGAGTGCCAGGTTAGCCGAGTCGGTTTACACATACTTTTCCGAGCGGTTCGGCGACACTTTTACATATGTTATGGGCAAATTGCATAGCATATATTACTTGAAGGTGAACCATGTATATATACACGGGTATATACTGTGTAAAGTATCGCTCCTGATTAACATACTCTGCGCCAGGACCCACACTGCCCACAAAAGCACACTTACAACGTACAAATTTTGGCATGTATCTAGCCATCTCAAAACGTGTATAACTACCGAGCTCGATAAGGATTACATCGAAAAAAATACGCTGATCTTCATCTTTATGCACGTATAACTAGAGATTCTTTTTCAAAAATGCGTGACTTCTTTTCAATGAAGCAGTTAGAGAGCCGGGGTAATGGGGTTGCACTTTTTCACTGCAATGAAACCATTGGGAGAAAGAGCGAAGGCATATCAGCTTAACAATATGAAACATAATTAAACGCCTTTAAGGGACTCGAACCCTTGACCCTCAGATTCCATTACATGAACTTCTATCAGTGCTAAAAGTCTGATGCTCAACCGACTGAGCTAACCGGGCATGGTTATGCCCAACATAAACACATTGGTTGTCGCCCTTTAGTTCTTGATTTGGTAATATGAAACACGAGTATACACCCTATAAAGAGCTCTAAATCTTTGCCCTTAGATTGTTGTGTTTTTTGTGAAGCGTCAAAGTCTTAAAAGTTCTGGTGCCAACAACTTATTGAATACATTCCTCTAAAGTGGTGGGTTTAGTCTATTGTTACTTATTAAACAAAATACCTCGCTAAAAGAGGGAATCAAACATGGGCCCTCGGATTACTGTACATGTATATATTAACTCCTAAATTCTATTACTGTTCCGTATAAGTGAAT
Source organism: Cerastoderma edule (assembly GCA_947846245.1). Classification (NCBI taxonomy): domain Eukaryota; kingdom Metazoa; phylum Mollusca; class Bivalvia; order Cardiida; family Cardiidae; genus Cerastoderma; species Cerastoderma edule. Next base: position 16,031,681 of record OX401412.1, read on the forward strand.
ACTGCATTGAAATCTTTCTTGCAAGCTTGTTGGTTCATGCCACCTGTTTCTTGCTTAGGCACTTGACGATGTTAGCGTTGTTGAGCGTGTGTGTTGGGTTTTGGATAGATACATGTACATGGATGTTTGTACTCGGTCTCATTCAATAAAAAAGTGTGGTCTTGTCGCTTGTTACCTGGCTAACACTACTGGGGAATTGTAATTCAGGATGAAAATACCGGTGCAGAGAAAAACCTCTGCTCAGAGTTGTTATTTCTTCTCAATCCACATTCATATGAACATTGGTTGGGAATAACCACTGTCGATTTGATATTCGGCATTGAGCTATTTCTTGCCTTATAACAGTCTTTAGGTTAAAAGTAAAATATTGTAAGTACAGTCAAACTTGTGTTAAGAGGCCAGCCTATGGGACAGAGTAAATTGGCTATTTAAGACAGGTTGGCTGCTTATCACAAATTGAAGAATACTATAAATCTAACAATGGGACTGCCTGCAGCGGTTGTTTAAGACAGGTTGGCTGCTTAAAAGGGTGGTTGCTTAACACAAGTTGGACTGTAGTAAATATGAAATACAATGTAAACTTGTACCTGGTCAACCCATGCTTAACCATCTTGGAGTATCCTTTGACGAGACATACATGTATTACCTAGCCTCGTACTGGTAGGTTATCCAGGCAACATGTACTTTAACGCTCAACAGTGAGCCATGTACATTGGTGGGAAACAAACACAATCCTTAAGATTGGGCAAAAACTAAATGCAAAGTGATAAGCTTGTAGAAAATGTATACTAATCTTAGACTTCAATGACATTTCCATTACTTTTCATGCTTAACTTGTTTCAGTGTTAGTAGTTTGTAACGTTTTCATGAATACTCTTACTACAATCAGGTTTGTTTCATAAGCAATGTCATCCCTAATACGCTTTTGTAACAACCGAGATTACCATAACGAAATTATTCAAATCGTTACATCATAAAGAAAACATGTAGACTCATTCATTTTATAAAGCCATGGGATAGAATCATAAATTTATGCGAGCCTTGGTAAAGCAAAAGGAGGAACGTTCTTCAGACAATGCAATACATGCGCTTGAGAGTTATGCTTGTGTTGCTTTGCGCTACCATGAGAGTATTGAGGTCAATTTACCAAAACATTTAATAAATATAGACTGTAGTTAATGAATATGTCATATAACATGGTGAAAAGAAAGTTTACATCCTGAGATATTTTAAACTCCAAGTAAGGGGATTGAAGTAAACTTTAATTGATTCCAACCTCAATAAAGAAGTGCTCGAATAAGCATTGTCCGTCTCACTATCAATGTATCAGGGTCTTTTGCCGAAGAATAATTCTTCATAAATGTTCTTCAATGTAAAGTACCCGCATGAAAATGCTTTTATTTCGATGAACTAAAGATTGAATTTAACAACAGTCAAACTTGTGTTAAGAGGCCAGCCTATGGGACAGAGTAAATTGGCTGTTTAAGACAGGTTGACTGCTTAACACAAATTGATTTACACTATAAATCTAACAATGGGACTTTCTGTAGTGGCTGTTTAAGGCAGGTTGGCTGCTTAAAAGGGTGGCTGCTTAACACAAGTTAGACTGTACACCCATGTGAAATTGCTTCATGTAATTGGTGATAGTCAAGTATCTATTTAATGCATCAAGAAAAGACAAGTCGTCAATAAAGATAATACGTCACACATGTGTTACTTTCATTCAAGAAACAGTTATGAAAGGTTAGTTCATGGCAAAAATGATACTCCGAAATTGTTAAAAAGTTTAATGTGCACGAGCATTGCCAAACAGGGTTTCTTTTATTCACGATTCGTTTAAATAGATATGACCGAAATGTACATGTAATACATTTTTCAAGGCTCACTTATATCGAATCATTAATCATAATTGGGTTATCAATGTTTTGCAAAACAACAAAGATGGGTATCATTCTAAAAGAAGTATTTATTCCATTACATTAATAGTTCAATATGCCAGGCAGCATTTGTCATGAATGATGTATATCTTTGCCTCTATCTAATTGTTCAACCTCTGACTCTATTTCGCTGAAAAAGACAGAAATAAAAATAAATGTAACTTGTCGAGTTCATGTAACTTTACCTTTTAACCCTTATAATGCTGGAAATGACTTTACGCTTATACAAACAGGTAAGATCTAGGCCAGCCACTAAGTAAAATGGCGGCTGGCCTGTGATCTAACTTGTTTGCTACTCATCAAAACTAAGCAGGTAGTGAAGGTTTAGGAAAGCAGCCGTTACAAAAATCTATTTCTAGAAAATTACCAGCAAGATAACCCACCGACTTTATAGTCCAAAGTCGTCTGACCTTTTGTTACGTGTACAAAGATGTTAATGAGGAATACGTCAAATTAACTGGGTGTTTGATTGTGTTTTTTTTTACATAAATTTATAAGGCTTTTATTCTTATCGCGTTGCTGTTTACCCTTTAATGTTTTAAATCATGCATTCAGACGTATAAAACAAAACGATTGTAAATGAATGGTCTGATAGATAACATTGAAGTGTATACCGAAAAACTGCTCGTTATTGCTTTATGGAATCCTTCTCAAAACAAAGGCAAATAACAGTAAAATCGTTGAAGTAATAGAATAGAGAGTATAGGTAAAAAAGAATTTAACGTATCGTCGTTTGAACCGTCTGCTTTCAATACGCAAAAATTGTCTTAATCCCCCCCTCACCCCCCCCCCCCCCCCCCCCACACACACACACATAAGAAAATATATATTACTTACAACCAATCCAGCGTTGCACAGCTGGTTCCCTCGGGTTGTTATGCGGGGTAATTTTCTCCCAATCAAAAGCCACCGTCTGGATGACGTCAAATCCAGAAGGTACAATTGGTGGTACCCGTTCTACAGCAGAACTTTCAGGCAACGTTAAATATTCAACGGCGGAATTGCTATCTGCTGGGCCCGGTGCACTGGACTCGGTTGGTGTTGATGGCATGTGTATGCCAAAATCTGACAAATCAATACCAAGAACGCCCTGACTCGGTGGCGTATTGTCTGCCGGAAGTGATGCTGGGAACTCTGGGAAGGATATTCCATCTTGTGCCGGTGCACTGTCTGTTGGCTGGGCGTTTGGATTGGTGTTGATTGGTTTCTTTTCGGTTTGAATCTTTTCGAATTCCGAGAGGTATGGTGAATACGGTTCCATACCACCGGGCGTAATAATACCAAACTGTGATAGGTCTATGTATTTCGAACTGCCTCCCTCGCTACCGCCAGCACCGGATATAAAGATATCGCCTTCGCTACCACGACCGTTGGTGCTTGCGTCGGAGCCAGAGGAAGGTCCACCAATAAACTGAGATAGATCTAGGCGACCCGAATAGCCAGAGTCGTCACCCTCGTCTCCGTAGACATCTGCTGGTAACGTGAATGGAGTTTCATCGTCATCGGCCGTCGGGTAACTGTCATCTGCGTCGTCCACACCTTCATACCCTCCTCCACCAACACTTATACCAAACTGAGACAGATCAATGCGGCCTGAATCATCACTGCCGTAGTCCGAATCCCCGCCAGTGTAGTCAGATATGTCAAAGGAGGGCATCTCACTGTTGTCATCCCCCATACCATCATCTGACGCTTCATCTGATTTGTCATCGGATCTGTCATCACTGGTGTATATACCAAACTGAGACAAGTCGATACGGCCAGCGTAGCTATCACTTTCGGCCGAAGAATCGCTTCCGTAACCAGACGAAGAACCAGCGCCGGCGGCCGAGCCGCCAGATCCTTGACTTCCGAAAGATATTCCATAATGAGCTAGATTGAAAGGTCCCGAGTCACCATCGCTGTCGTCGGCTGAATCGTCGTCATCAGCCCCTAGATAGCTATCATCAGTGTCATCGGACGGACTATCTCCGCTGTATATGCCAAACTGGGATAAATCAATAGGCCCGGAGCTGGAGCTATCGCCACCATCATCAGTAATACCGAGTCTGGACAGGTCAATTCGTCCTGATGGTCCGCTTCCACCTTCTGATGAACTACCAAACGTGTATGTAGAAGGCGCTTCATCATCGTCTCCGGAATACCCATCATCGGAATCTCTATCTCCACCGCCGCTATATATACCGTACTGGGTCAAATCGATGCCTGCAGGCGAGTATCCGCTCCCTGAACCTGAGCCGGCGCTGCTCGAACCGGACACGGAACTGCCGCCAGAGCCGCCCACACCTGCGCCCATTCCATATTGAGAGAAATCAAATGAATCATCGTCATCGTCACCATAGGAATCGTCTCCAGAATCGTAGGAACCAGCGGAGGACCCGCCAATGTACTGAGAAATATCAAAGCCCGAGTCCGAAGCTGGGCTCGAACCTGTGCCCGAACCTGTGCTGGCTGATGAGCTGGTACCTCCACCGGGGGAGTAGCTTTCTTCGTTAAACTCGCTTAAATCCAAATCAACACCGAAGATTCGGCCATCGGCGTAGTCTTCTCCGATCCCTGCACCACCCTCTTCTGGTAATCCTATATAGTATTGAAATAAAACAAACTTGTCTTTTTTACCCTAATCCAATGATATGGCTACTGTATGGATTATTGCGTGTTGTATATGATTCATTCTATTATTGAAAAGAACACTGTGTTTCAAATTAACACAGACGAATTATCTATCAATTAAAAATGCGTTCAATCCACTGTTTGGACCGTAACTGTCCTGTATTAATCGTACAGTCAGGTCCATTATAAAATATGAACAGGAGGCGAATATATTGTTTCTCTTTACAAAGTTTTCTTTATTGTCTTAAATAAATGAATGTCTATTATGAAACTTAACTGCTAATTTCACAAGAGCGGGGCTTATAAAACTATCCAATATATTGACGCTAGTCAAAAACAAACCAAAGTTATTTTTTCGCAATTTCTCATAAGTGAACAAAGCATGCGATTATACCATGAGTCGACTAGTGAATATGAAACTTACAAGAACAAAAGCAATGAGCGTATACCTAATTCTATTCATCTTTACTTAATGAAATCAAAGTACGTGTGATGAAGTATGGAGACATGTTGGCTTTTGTAAGTCAATTAACCCTTTCCCAAACGACAAATTTTCGACTGGTCCAAATTAAAAAAGTTTTCAGACGACACTTCAAAATGTGATGAAATTGAAACTATTCCTCAGATAGAGCAGAAAACCTTGTGGGAAATAGGGAAAAAGCTCTTAGCTAGCAATTTCTCCTTTTCCCACAAAGTTTTCCAGAGTCGTCTGTAACAAGCTTGTTAAATATCGCTATTGTTTGGTAAAGGGTTAAATGCCTAAAAAGTTAAAATAATTGGTTGTGCGGTGATTGGTCACGATGCAAATTCAATGTTAGTGAGGAAGTGTATACTATAAGGTTGTGTATAACAATGACAATATATAGACAATCTTTTTGTTTTAACTTATTTCCCGAAGATACAATCTGAGCAGAAATAATGAAGACAAGTATAAGTACATGTAAAACGAAAGAATAAAAATTCATGTAGAAAATTTTCCATTGTAAGAATTTTCATTGAGGACTAAATATCATGTCTTACATAGTATCATGTTTTATATACACCAAAAAGTCTCCAAATAATTACTATATGAGTAATTGAATTTTATTAATTAAAGTAGTTCATGCGGGTTTGGTGCATATTTTCTAAACGTATGTATTTGGAAGAAGGGAGACAACTCATCAAGACTTATTGAATTATTGATGCTTCGAAAGGATGATCAAATTGGAATAATTATCTCCCTTTGCAAATTATACGCGTCGCTTCGAGCGATCGAGTCAGCGTCAATAAAATTTGGACACCCAACTCCTTTAACGAACGAGCATAAACACATTTAACACCAATTTATCTGTGTACTAAATACTCAAATGACTTAACTTACCTTCTTCCGCCGGAAACAGCCAGTCAAAAACATGTCTGTGCAAAGAGAACGGTTTAATGCCAATGATGTGTGTACCTTGTATGTCCCTGTGCAGCATGTCATGTTGTGTGCAATTTGTGATTATAAACAATACAAATATTCATATAAATCATTTTTCATCACCATGTCCTATTTCGTCAGAAACAGCAATCCAAAAACATGTCTGTGAAAAGAGAACCGTTTAATGCCAATGATATGTGTACCTTCTATGTCCCTGTGTAGCGTATCATGGTGTGTGCAATTTGTGATGATAAACAAGTAAATCAATATTCATATAAATCATTTTTCATCACCATATTGTCCCCAAGGCACTGGCCTACCATACTGTGAACTGCCAATTAGACCTCGAATACCGTCTGGCAAAGAACTAATATCTAAAACAATAAAAGACAAAACATTATCTTCGGATACTCAGATTCCTAAAACACATACTAAAATTAAAAAAGTCTACGCCTACCTTTATTGTATATGGAGAAACAGGTGTTTTTCCATTACAAATTGAAATAGAAACCAGAACAATTTCATATTGGACTAAACTTACAGAAATCAAACCAAATATTTTACTACATAATGTAGACAGATATATCTATCACCTGTTCACCAACACAGCACCAGAACACACCACGTCACCTTTATTCAATTGGATTGGAAACACACAAAATATCTTAATAAAATGTGGCTTGAACAATATTTGGGATATTCAGAATTCCCCAAACAAGAAATAGTTAAAACTTACAGTTAAACAAAAACTCAAAGATTTGTTCATGAATAATAGGAAATAATAACAGTTGCTACACTAACAAACTCATAAAAAAGAAATTTGGCTTTGACAATCATCTTATAGAAATCCCCCAGCCACTACTAACATACATGATTAAGTTCCGAACAAATAACCACAAATTACCAATTGAGCATGGAAGATGGTCAAATGTGGATCTAAATGAAAGAAAAAGGAAACTATGCAACAATAACACAATTGGAGACGAATTTCACTATCTTCTCGAATGTACATTTATATCGAATCAAAGAAAATTACTAATTCCGAAAAGATTTATGAACAGAAAAAAACATTTTTACATTTGAATCATTGATAAACTGCAAATCTAAAGACGAACAAATTCGACTCTGTAAATTCATCAAAACTATTTTGAATCTATTCTAAAGTTACTATATTTTAACAAAATACTATGTATATGTATATGTGTGTGTATGTATATGTGTATATGTGTGTATATGTATTAATGTGTGTATATGTATGTATATGTATGTATATGTATGTATATAAATATGCAAGTGATATGTATCTATGAACATATTGTGTTAAGCGACCTCATAGTTCAAAGTATTGTTTTGTGATTCGTTTAACACGCATTTGATTCAAGTTTATCCTTAAACTTTCTCTTTAAAACCGTTATCATATGTATTTTCTCAATGGAATGACAAATAGAGAGATAGTGATATAGGGAGATAGTAATATATGAAAGATGATATAGAGGAAGAGATAGAGAGGTAGAAATAGAGAGGTAGATATAGAGAGGTAGAGACCAGTGAGAATTACAAAGCAGACGCCTCGTTTACATTATGTTTCATGTTATTTTAACCTCATATATTCTGTAAAACGAATTGAGTGAAATAAAGATTTTGTATTGTATTGTATTGATACGATTGTTTCATTTTTTAATCATGTGACTGGTTCATGGCTTACATATGTAGTGTATTCAGCGTATTCAAAAATGCAATCGCTCTACGAAGCAATCTAGCAATAAATCAATCAAGCAAGCAATTAAGCAAGAAACTAATCATTCAAGTGGTAAGAAAAACGTCCTACACCGACTTACATTTTATGCAGTCTGTGACTGTGATAGATTTATAACATTTCAGCAGAATATATATGATGCAGAAAGAATAGTAGAAAAGTGACAAGCAGCGCTCTATTGAACAGCGTCACATTTTGTTCAAGACCAATGACACAAAATAACAATTACAAAGTTTGTAACGTTTTAGGAATCCATAACAATGTGTAGTCTCAACAGCCAAAAGTCGTTTTGAACAGCGCTTTTTGCTCAAAATGCTGGTCTTAGAGCAAAACCGGTGTAGGTCCGAATGCCGTGAATTTCGGGGTGATCTGTTTCGCTGTTCACTAATCAATAACGCTGGAATATTGGTTATGCATCTAGGACGTCGAATGGAAGTTAATCAAGGGAGCATGTCTCAAAGTTGATATAATCTTTTCATTGTTAATTGTTACCCGGCTTGGAATCACTTGATTAGAAATGATAAAGACTGTGGTAAAAATGGCGACTTTTGTCGATTCGACTTCTTCAAACCGGTGAGTATCCTTTCATAGAGCGATCTCGTGTATGAAATGTAGCGCAAAGTACCCGCCTTACCATCTGATTTCCTCCACAGCTTATTGTAATGGTGTCAGATGAACGGTCTCTTCAAACACTCGACCACAGTGTTCGAACCACGCCAATTACAGTTGAATACGTTCCACGAAAAGTGGAATATTTTATACCTAAACCCCTTCGATTAGCTTTAAAGCGCTTGATTTGACCAAACATAGAGGCAGAACTTACATACAATCGAAGACAATCACTTTATCAATGTTTGCCGCGAAACTAACGAATTTCTGATGAACGTCGTGCACCAAATACAAAATGGACAGGGACTAGGTACAAGAAAAACTTGGATAGGGCACAGGAACAGTTGGAAATCGAGATGTACACAATGCATTTTGATCAAAATATATCGAATGCGTACACTCTCGCAGACAAATTCAACCAAGTAAGTATAGAAGATTGTAAGACATTTGACTGGGAAGCTCAGGTGGTGATTTCTCAACCAACTTTAGCAAACACGGTGCTTTCATCTTCATAAATTATATCAACAGTTGTTTTTCTTTCTCAGGGTAATGCTTGTTGTTAGGTTGAATATTATATACGAAATCACACTTTTTTCATTGCTATGAAGTTAAGTGTAATTTTAAGAATAATGAGCGTATATGCTTAGATTCTAAAAACTTTGTTCTGTTCTGGCAATTTTAATTATGTAGATCTAAATGACAAGACTAACTAACTGCATATTGTGTAACATCAAGGGTTCAATGAAATTTGCAGTGACATTCCATTTATCGATTGTCTTAGGTATTCATTGATTTCTATCGATTGCCTAACCTATCATTCACTAGATTCGATAACTAAGCACACACTTACCCTCACCGGGGTTGATATAGATACTGTCACCATTAAATCCGGGAGGCTGGGCCGTCACGGCCGTGGCAACAAGCAACACAATCAGTAACATAACTCGGCAGTTCCTATAATAGCATACAATTTATATAAAAGTGACTAGCTTTTTACCTAACATTGGAAACGAAATAAAATGCTTTTTTCTCCTTTATTCATTTTGTGATTAGCTTCGGTAGAAATATATAAAGCTCTTCGAGAATATGTTCTACGCAATACATTAATGCAACTAAAAGTAGAGTGCTTCTACTTTTAGTGGTATTTTGGTATTTCGTAGAACATATTCTAGAAGAGCGTGTTATGATTTTATACAGCATGATGCTTTCTTCACTATGTGTCAGTTATTCCGTTATAATTAATTCGCAGTGTACAAGGCCCTTTCCTTCGATATATACGTTCATGCACTTATTCTTGCGATTCTTTGATAAAGCACCTTAATCCGCAGCTTTGAACATTTTTGGACCAATCTTATGTGCCGTATATCTTAACTATACTTCACTTTGCTTTAACTGTTACCAAAGACTTACGAAACCACATTTCAAGCGGATGAATAATTCTAAACAAGCAGTTATATCATTTGTCACAATTGCCTTTACTGGATGCAGTTATTGTAGATTGTATGTTTTTCCTGCTCCTTTTTGTAGTCTGCTGTTGCCTTTAATTTAAACCAGTCATATATTCCAATACAAGGTAATATAATAAGCAATCCTAATCGAAGATGATCCACTAAATAGATGTACTGAACGCAATCATGTTTCTTGCCATGAATAAGTTTTGTTTGAAGTCATAAGAATATCGACAATTTTGCTTATTCATGAAAAGCTCTGAAACTGTTAAGTCCACCGCCTAAAAACCATGCAAAACCTGCAGAAAGCGATTTATCGTATGTCACAAAATCTAACGAAGTTATGTTTTTCGGACAAATAACAGCCTAAAAATAAGCAAACAAAGTTTTTTCTACAAAAAAATTGATTTTGGTGGATTCTGGAAGCGTTTCAAAAAATGGCTTTTTGGTGACTTTAAAAGGGTTTATATAGCAAAATTCAGTTCGATTTTTCTCCCAAAACCAACCTCGTTCATCAAATAATATGCTTTCATTGGGTACATACGGTAATCATCTGTTGATTTCAAATCTAAAACCCGCGTGTTTTTTTTGTATTTTGATGTAAATTAACACAAAACAATTTTATTTGATTTCCAAGGGAAGCAACTCTGTATACCTGGGGTTTCATGGATTACTTCCCCAAAAGGGAGGTAGTAATCAATATCAAAACTTTTCCAATAACATCTTCTATTACTTCAAACTAAATGTTATTATCATCTAAAAATTGCTTCTATTTAATAATTATATAAATCAAAATCAAGACCACTTGTTTTTGCTCTTTTTATTAATAGTTGTTCACTTATCAATTTATTTACAAATGACTCCCTTAGCAACAACAACAACAACAACAGCAAAAATAGCGGGTTTTGAAGTTTGTTGTCAGTGTAAACATTGTTGAATGGCTGTATTGTTTAAAAAATAATCTCCTTTTGATATTGATGAGATTGAAACAGATGACACAAGGGCTTCAGCTTTGTTCATGTTTACAAAGTGTAGGAAATATTTTATAGTGCAATGTCATAGTGCTTTAGACTGATAGAAAAGTCGAAGGAAGGAGTCTCAATATGACAGATTGTTTTCCTTGTCACAAAAAGTGAATGACTTAATTATCCCAAAAGACAGCCGCAATGGAGAAAGGTAAGATAATGCTTTAAATTATTTTCTATTAAATGGCTTGATTTCTTTATCTTATGTAATTGAAATATCTTACTTTCTTTGTGATGGGTGGGGTAATAATTCTGCATACTGTATGTCTAAAAAAAATCGTTTTTGGATAATGGGTTTGTGCTACTCTTATATTAAAGGGACTCACTGACCATGCTTAATTTTGTAAAGAGTGTTTTTTTTTTCGATTTCTAAGGATCATTTCTTAAAAAAAGTCTTCACAAAATCAATTGTGCACGCCTGTAGTTCCTATCAGTTACAAAAACACTCATGGTCAATGGATTAGAAGAAACTTAGTTTGAGATGAAAATAGGCTTCCTTTTAAAGTAATATGTAAAGTATTTTGCTCATATTGTGTTGTTATGTTCAGAATTATTCACCTGTCTTTATACTACTAAATATGCCATATAGTATATTTCAACTTCAAGATCATTTCCCATAATGTTCATATCTTAATTCTTAAGCCATAGTGTCTAACTAAGGATTTCCTCATTCATTTTTGTCTTATTTTATTTGGATTTAACATTATGTCAACAGTTTTTCAGTCATATTGGGATACCCGACTCATCATTGATGCAATTTGATGGAGGGAGGCCCCTTATTTTACCTTTACCCATCTGGGCCAGTCAAGATAAATAAAACCATCCCCAATTCCATTACTCGGCGAGAGCCAAGCACTCATGAGAATTCAAATATATCGCTTCCACAATTTTAACAGATATGGAGAGGGTTTGGTAATTTAAGAGGCTTATAGCAAATATTCCTTTTCACATTAATTCTATCTTTAAAGGAAACACCTATGGACTAGTTGTTTGTTAATGTATAAAAAATAACTTATCTGCTTTATAAGATGCAATAGAGTTTGATTGTAACTTACTTTTTTTTTTATTTCTTTAGGGTTGTGCCCAAGTGGCTCCATGAACACATCATCTACAAGCAATGGTGAGACCTTCTTTTGATGACAGAAAGGTGTTCCTTATATTAAAGTCAACTAGACTAAGTAGGAATGACTGTTTGTGCAATGGGTGAGTATTTATTTCAAGTTATTAAATTATGAAGTATATTGAAAAATTGAATAATCCATAACATCAAAAACCTGATGAATTCTTGTTACCACCTGATAATAAGGGTCCTGATTGGTTAAGTGGTTAAGGTGCTGGTGTTGGTACTTGGGGGTCCCTTGTTCAAGGCCCAACATTAGCTAGATCCCAGCCTATTACTAATGAATCCAGGTGAGCTGTAACATGACTGAAAAATTGTTGACACAATATCTTTCTCTATATAAACAAACAAACAAACAAACAAACCACTTAACAATGATGGTTGTATGAAATAATGTGTAAGAATTTCTGAATTCATATCTAAAGTCATACCAAATTAAGCCATATTTGAGTTCTCCCAGTTGGTTTTGAAGACAATCATACAGTCCATTTACATAAGGTTGATTTTCTATGATAGAATTTTTGATTTACACAATGTACTTTACATTCCATGCTGAAATAATTCAGCACATGTCTTCACTTTAACTGAGTCTGAAATATGTTATTAATCTTAAATTGACTTACTTATTTACCCATCCTTTTTTTTTTATCTTATTCAGAAATAACTTGTGTGAAAGACAAGACAGACCAACCATGATGCTCATAAGAAGACATCTATTACAGAAATCAGCACTGATGAGAAGTTCCCTATATGGTCTATCTTATATACACTGATAGCTTGATATTTAATTCTTACAGTTCAATGTTTTTTCATGAAGATTGGTTGACTGGTCCAAATTTGAAGTTAGAACAATTTTAAAGTATTAAACATGCAGTTTTTGTGTCATATTTTGAAGACTTTGTGGTTTAATGAGATCATTTGTTTCAATAGTGTCTTGGGTCTTCTGCTTTTAGAACATTGAAATAAATATAACCTGTTGTGCTAGAAAAATTAAATCAAAAACACCTCCTATGGTATGGTGGAATAAGAGGTATAATGAGAAAAGGAAGAAATGCTCAAATGACCAATGTCTTCTAAACAAAGCTTATCTTATCTTCTATCGTTAAGTGATAAGTTAGTTCTACCAAATTTTGTATTCTCTTATTATGCTAATTTGGGATGTTTTTTTTTTACAATTTCCAATTCCTGAAGTTCACACTAATGTCCAGCAAGGTCCACCCCTCTCCCCGAACTATTAAGTTAAAGCCCTTGAATGATAAAAATGGGACATTTTGGGCTTGTCCACAATATGATGATGAAAAAAAAACTTTATCTAATCATCATCAAATGTTATGAAATTATTATTTTTTAAATCAATCAGTATTAACTCAAAAAATAAATGTTATGCCCCTTGAATGATAAAACATTGACATTGTATCCTATAGAAGCAGTTTGGAGACAAACGATTTCTTCGTACATGTTGCTGTAATTTCCAAAATGAATATCAAATAAATTTTTATTTTGGTAAATTAAAGCAAGTCTATCGCCCCTTTAACTTACATATTGGAAAAGGTCCAACCAGGAAGGTGTTGTTTTCTTCATGTTTCCATAGCAACAGAATTGTATGGCACTATGTTTTCTAACATGAGCTCAGTAATCAATCTAAAAGAGTTCAAATGCATTTTGTGAAAAGTCCAGATAGCTTTACTGGAGTGAAAAAAATATTGAATCACAGTCGCTCAAATTTTTTATTTGATGCTTTCTACAGTACTTGTTCCTTATGAGTTGAAACACACATCTCTTTTTCCTTATTTTTTTTAGTTTAAACATGTTTTAATGTCTTTATATGTGTTTCATTTCTGAGTAAGGTGCATCAAGAAAAAAATCAAGACAAGAAAATGCCATTTTTGAATTATTTCATTTTTGTTAGGTTTCCATAGCAACACATTTTAAATGATTTTCTCATGTTGTAAACCATTTTATATATTCAAGTATATTCATCTTTTTGGTATTAAAAGTTTGTTTACCAAATTAAAATTGCATTTTGTTGCCTTTTATAGTTAAAATAGAATGATTTTAGGTGGAATGACTATTTCTATTCTTGTTGCTAAAGTTCTTATTCCTTTTTGAGATATCTCAACAAAGAGGAAAAAACATACATATTTTTTATATGATTTTGATAGAGGAGATGTCCTTTTACTGTTTTGATCATATGAGCTTTCTGTATTAGGTTGGTCTTGAGAGATAATCCAAAATAAAATATGTCAATTTTCCAAAAATACTTAAAAATAAAAAAAAAATGCAAAACCAGTATAATCTTGAAATGATCTCTGTAAAAAAACATAAAGTAGAGCAGCAACATTTTTTAAAATTTCTTTCCACAAAATGATATTCTTGGAAACTGTTATAGCAAATTTATCTATTTCCTACATTGTATGTATGTATTTTCAATGTGAAAATGACCAAAAATCATTTTTTTTGCCATTTTGGGCTGATAAATGGCAAAAAAGATTCAATACAATCATAGAGAATAAATTGGTTTTTGCCGTGAATTATAAGGCTTTTTCACCATGGGTAAGGGAGATGATTATTACTTTTATGCTCACAATAGAAGCTTAACACATATTTCTAACAGTTTGAATACTTATATAAGTTTATGTTTCTTTATCAGTATTGCATTCTTGAAGAAGTTATATCAAAGCAGAAAACTGGCGATGAAATATGCCCTTTTGGGGGGTTGGGGGGCCAGGGGTTCAATTTTTTGTTTCCATAGCAACCCTTTAAACGACCTTTTTAAGTTTACAACCAATTTTTATTTCCACAAATTATCTTTTTGGTATTTAAACTTTAAAATGCACACTTTGTATTGCCTTGTTTTGCTTTTTTGAGTGAAATCAGTATGATTAATGATGGAATGACAATTTCTATTCTTGCTGTTATGAGACCAATTCCTTATTGAGATTTATCAAAAAAAAAGAGAAAACACACACTTTTCTCTCTTGTGAAAGTATAAGGACATATCCATTTACTACCAGTCTTAATATAATGAGCCCATTGTGCTAGGTTGGTCTTAAGATGAAATAGGAGACGAAATATGATGCTTTTTTTGATTTTTTTTTATATTTTTGTTTCCTTGACAACCCTTTAAAAGGCTGTTTTTTGGTTGACAACCAATGTTTGTCTTTATATTTCATCTCATTCATAATTAGACTTATAAATGCACATTTTATATTGCCTTGTTCTGCTTTTTTGAGTTAAATCTGAGTGCTTTAAGATGGAACGACAAATTTCATTCTTGTTGCTATGGTACCTATTCTTTTTCAAGATTTCTCAAAAAAGAAGAAAAAACACGCGTTTTTTTCATATTTATGTAAGAGGAGATATTCTTTTACTGTTTTGATAGTATGAGCCCTCTGTACTAGGTTGGTCTTGAGAGAAAATTGGAGATGAAATGTGTCAATTTTCCAAAAATCCTTAAAAATCCAAAATGTGCAAAACCTGTTGAAGCCTGAATTGACATATGTCAAAAAATATTAAGTTGAGGAGCAACTTGTATTGAAATTTCTTTTCACCATATGATAATCTGAAGAAGTGATATAACAAATTAACTCTTTTTTCATTGTGTATGTATGTTTTTTCATTGTGAAAATAACCAAAAGTCACTATTTTTTTGCTATTTTGGGCTGATAAATGGCAAAAAAGAAAATGTCCCGTTTCCATGGCAACTGTAACAGGAATAAAGAAATATTCATCCAAACTTATTTTGGTCATAAGTGCTATACATCTGGCTAAAAATGGTGCAATTCTGTCACCATGGATAAATCACCTTCTGCATGGTTCTTAGAAATAGCTGCACTTAAAGAAATACTTCAACAACAAGGAAATAGCTTCAATAAATAAGACAATCATAAATTGGAATAACTCCGTCTCACCTGTTTCAGCGGTGTCTCGACCTCCTTCTGGATTTCTCCCGAAATGAATGCGGGCTGAATGTAACTGAGATATAATGAAGAACCTCCCATTGTCGGATTGCTTTTTTGATCATTTCCGATTGTCCATTGTTTTAAACACCGATGTTGTTGTTACTGCATATATCAAATTGAGGCCAGTCAAGTGGGGATGACAATGCAGCACACACAATGGTACCATTGTGTTCTAAATATGCTCTGTTTTGGTAACTATTCATATCAAGACAACATCATTGGTTATGATTGCTCCGACATGATTGGGGAATAAAACCAATTATATCGAGTTTCATTCCATTTATAGAAGTTGTTGCGATCTTGAATGCTTTAAGCGTTGTTCGAGTCATTTGATGATTTCGCGTTTTATTTGGGGTTCATTGGGGCCTCTTAAGAAGATTGATACGATCACAAATTAACCGGTAGATCGATTGTAGATCAATTACCAACTAAGATTTTATCGTATTATGTGAAAAGGGAGGTAACCTTAACATACCAGACCTTTTAAAAGTACAACACTTGAATTTCTCAAACCAGACATTGTTGTGTTTTTAATCCTGCTCTTAATTGTACCATTTTCATCTATCAAACTTGTGTGTGTTTTATCTTCAATCTCAATCAAACGAGTACACAGTCACATAGTGGAAACTGAACAGTTTGCGACTATAAGGCTAAAAAGGCTTGACAATGTGTTGCTTGGTTGCTTTATCCATCCTAATAAATCTAAGCATACAGAACTAAAACACATCAAGTAATTAAAAAGAGATTCTTTGACATATGTTCGTTCTATTAATCTGAGTACAAGTATGACGACCGATGGTCCGATGCGTATTAAACAGGGTTTCCTGTAATTGAGAAATGATAGTGCCACCTCCCAAATGAAAGTGTAAACTTACTTACACTTGAAGAAAAGGCGCCAATTTATTTACATTGTCTGTTCTGAATAACAATAGACATCGTTTTCGATATAGATGAAAATAAGGGATTGAATTGATAATATACAATACGATTGCCATAGACAACTACTACACATATGATAAAACAATCGGGTTACAAAGGGTGTTAAGTATTTGAACTGCTTTCTTTATATGTTCTAAAAGACGAAATTGTTTGCTAAACAACAGATTATACCAACTCAAGAGTAAATATATGTTTGTCATATATATTTTGAATACAGAAGTATTGTAATGGCATAGAATATATGTATACAATTTAGCTTCATTTAAGATATCTTTTCGAAATACTCGGTTTAATGAAGACACATTAGGTTGCTAATGAATGGCGCAGCTGTGTTAAGCTCTATTAGATCAATGTAATGTGCATTTCGGACGTGAGGTTTAACATGTCTAACAACAAGAACCCATCGTGGATCTCGGTAATCAACCAACCTACTTTTCTGAATAGACTCAATTTCTGGTTAACCGCATACTCCATAATACCTTAGGTAGAGGCATCTGCTTTGAAAGTCTACACCATTGGCAGGGTGGTGAAAATAAATTTTCATTTTCTCGTCCCTAATTGCCAATTATTTTCTGAACTTGTCCGCACGATGGTTTTATAGTGAATATCAGTAGTATTGTCCATACGTTCCTTTGGTTAATGAACAATACGGACACTTGATTTTGCCACCCCTGGATTTGGTATAAAGATGTATAGTTTTCCTGTTTTTGTTGATGACTGATGTAACTTTCAATTTTGAGTCGTCAAACGTTCCAATGTACACGCATATCTTATACATTCGCTGGCATTTAACATGTTACTTTAAATGTGTCAGATACGACTCAGGCGGCGAAAAGGAACACTATATATATATATTATGCTAGCATAGTAAGAAGGCAAGTTGTCTATGTTCTGCGTCCTTCGTAAATACTAGTAAAGCAGGTTAGCTACATGTATGTATGCATGTGCGGGTACGTATTTTGATTCAAAATACATTCAAATCGTTATGAAGCCAACATTAATACCGTTTGCGGCAAAAGTGTAAGCAGCAATACAGCATATTGCTTTAGTAAGTTTCTAAAGTCAAACCCGGATTTGGTTAGCCATATCTATGTAACAATCATTTCTTTCTTCTTCAAGTGTGCACCTTTATTCCAACTTTTCAGTCATTCAATTTAATGCTATGACTATGAAGGAGTGTCAAAACTACGTCATTAAGCCTTCGACATGTAACCAATATGCTTGTTTAAAGTTAAATCATGTATATAAATGGATATTTACTCAGAAGTGTTTATTTTCTTCGGTCGATCACCTATCTTATAATATATATTCAAATGATTCAACCGTAAAGTGTTGAGCACGGCACAAAAGTCTTATTCGACCAAGAGCGATCGACTGAGTCGATATCAAGTCCTGCAATGATTTTGTTTTGTATTCATTGTTGCAAGGGTCCATTATATTATTTAGAACGGAAGGTACATTGCTTCTCGAAGACACATTCATTTATTATAGCATTGGCGATTGTAAGACTGCCACGAAGTGTGATTTCAACCTATAAATATATCGAATGGCTTTCCAAAAAGATGTAAACATTGCTCGCCAATAGCACTAACATAGCACACCACTTACAATGGACACATGGGATGATGTTCCTTTTGGACAACTTTTATATCCACGGAAGCTTCTTCCCAATGTTATATTGAGACAATGTATGTGTCGTTTTTTATCAACCTATATTACATTAACACATCAACATTTAATGTGCTGTTACGACTTCTGGACCAAATTAATAATCAAACAACAAGGTCTGTCAGCAGACCTAAAAGTTATAACAGAAAAGACTTCTACCAAAGTGTTCTTGGTAGTTTGGATATGGTAATGATATTAAAGCCATTTTTTTATTTACAAAAGTCTGAATACTTGGAACATGGTGAAACGAATAAGGACTTCGCGATGTAGCTGGAAGGTTGTTGAAAATTGTACAACCAACCATTTGAAAACAAGAAAGACAAATGATAAACTAAAATCGTAAAAGTTTATTATTCAAAATACAGCATAAAACAACAACTATATATGACTCATGTATGCGACTGATTAGAGATGTGTAGTAGAATGTTTTGTGTGTAGGGCAATCCTGAAACGAGATAAATATTTTGTTAATAAAATAATATTTTGCTATCCTTATAATCTATACAGTCCAATTTGAGCGGGAAACCATACCTGAAAAACAGTGTATCCATGAACAACATCACCTTCATTCCATTTTCCTTAATACTGATAATAAAAAGGGACGTAAATAGTATCAATCGCGAGATAAATTCTTCGGGAAAACTTGGTAATCTCCCTTTTGTTATTCTTAAGTGTTTTATGTACACAGGCATACCTTCACGTAGGCTATTTAAAAACTAAACGTTTCGCCAATGAATTACCCAATGTTTTTTTTTAACTGAAAAAACTGTATTCAAAAGCATTTCAGACAACCCTATCATAAACCCTTTCCATGATACAATCAACATACGGACGACCTATCTGGAGATATATATTATATATCGTGATAAGATTGAGAGAGCATTTGTCTATTTTAAAGAAACGCCATTTTACGCCGAAGAGGAAATTAATAGTAACAGATGATTATCCAACTTTTGGTTTGTCCGCTTCGTTATTTCCTTCGAATGTAGAGACTATTTGAATAACAGCTGTTTGTCTTAATCACAAGTGCACGTGCATGGTGATTGATATGGCGCCATTTGCATACATAAAAAAAGGCAATCGGCGGGTTGATGTCGTAACCATGTAATCACAGTGCATTTTCAATAGTAATTTATAAACAATTAGCCCTCAATATTTAAGATAAAACTTGTTTAAAACGTAAGCAGTTTTTGAAAAATTTCACGAAGTCTGCAACATTTCCAGACTTTAATATAGCTATACAATCGAAATGTCGCGGAATTGAAACATATGAACCAATATTAAACCAACAGACTCCATGCAGATGATTTATGATAATTCTATGGCAAAAAAAGAGATGTATCGAGACAACTATTTCTACAATGGAACTGTCATTTGCATAACTTACCTAACTAATATTATATTTTCCATCTGTATATATACACTAACTTTTATAGTTAGGCATAGGTTGGTTTGCACAAACAAATCAGAACGTGTGCTTATTTGAAACATTTGTTTCAAACATCTCGATTTGAATGTTTCAAAATAAATACACTTAATTACTTCAGAAGATCGTTGTGTTGATCAATTAATTCTCTTGTCTCTGTTGGTTTACGAGATGTGTTAGTGGTTAACCATTAGAATGCTGGGTAATTTTCTATAAAATAATTTTCGGGTCACCTGCTTTCCAAAACCTATAAAAATAAAACGTATAATCTTGATGAGGAGAGATACCCAGAGTAGCAAACAGGTTAGATCACAGGCCAGCCGCCAATTAATTTGGCGACTGGCCTGTGATCTAACATGTCGGCATAAGCTTGACGTCGGTGTCAGTACTTTAAGGATTAAACATCTGGTATCCGAGATAAATATATGAGACATCTTTCATAATTTTCAATCGTATTAACTTTTCAGAATCGTCGCGTCGAGAGCATTATATTGATCGTCCACATATAAGATTCGTCATATTTACTTTAAGATGCTCGGTGCATAAAATTCTACTACTCCACTCATTAAGACACTGACATATCTAGATACAAATATCGTTGACAGTAATCCACTATCCCTCACATTAGATTCCCTCCTTCTTAACCAAACTGGCTCATGCCAGACATCGAGCCCCAACTACCCCGGGTCCTGATTGGAGCTCTAGGGACCGACTGGCTCTGTGACGAACTGGACCATTCGTCCGCGAACCTGTTACCCAGGGTCTGCGGATTTCCGTCCCAGCCTCGCATCATGCCGTCCGCATGCTCCTCCCCTGATCCAGCACCTCCGTGTCGGGGTAGGCCTGGGGAAATATAAACATCGGTAGATATATGACGTGGTCTTGAATATACATGATTTAATAAGTTCTTTATAGCGCAGTATATCGCCGAGTTCAAAAAATGTAAACAGGTGATTTGAGCCAAATACAATGGTAGGTCATAACCATTTCAAATCACCCCTTATCTCAGGTATGGTATCGTTCGATTGAAACATAAACATCGCATGAGAGCGCGATGGACTTATAGTTATTATATATCATTGTAAATAAGATCGTTCTTTATTCTATATCATTGTAATCAATTCCTGACTTATCATTCCCTACTTTACGCAATCATACAAACAGTTTAGAATCGTACGATACGGTCTACATTTAGTGAGACTGGTTATATCGCAAACGCATTTCAAGCATGACGCAACCTGACGCCATTTGAGCTCACTCAGAGCACTCGTGTCTATGATTAGATCATTTAAATAAAAAAGACCGTATTCTGGTAAGACAGTGGTCCTCCGTGTGCTAGCGTTATGTATAATCTTGAACTTTGGCTCTAATTCCGTTACGGGGTAGATTTCAATTGTCATGAAGATTACTCTTCTGGTGCAGATTGTCGACGATTTGGCATCTTTTTGTTTGAACCAAAGCTCCTTCAATTGCATTTTTTAATAAAACATTTATCAAACAATGATTAAACAACAACGTAAATTCTTGATGGCGTTTTGTCTTTAAACAGCATAGACTTAAAATACACATACTTTGATACTTCGTTTTAGTTTTAGTTTTGCATACCATACTAACCTTGTTCGCCCATCCTAAGTTCGCGACCTAAAATAGAGCTGCCCAGTATACGTCTGATATCATCTGGATCAGGGCCTCCAATCCTTGTTGGTGCGCCTCTTGTGCGGCCCTGTGGAGACAGGATACCAGCCCTGGATCTGATACCTGGAGTGTGTATGGTAGAAGTATTATTTTGCATATATAAAAAGGTTAAAGTAAAGGTAGGGTTTATAGTCTCATATCTATACTAGACATATTCAGACGACTCTTACAATTGATATATGAATGTTTAAGGCACAAAATGTCGTACTTCGTTCCTTCTCAGCCCAAATGTATTTTTTCTTTCTTTTCAATAAAGGAGTTTCGCATTTTAAGTTCAATGCCGACGATTTTCACCATTTATAGTTGCAAGTTTTTATGTTTACTGTTATTTTTGGATAAATTGAGCATGGTCAACGGATAAAAGGTGTATCTCGTTCCTTATAACTATTAACTAGTCACAGTTTTCGAATGATTTGTTGTAGTAATCTTGAAAAGTTGTCGAACAGTTTTGAAAATATTCATACAGTGCATGTGACAAGTTACTACTAGTTTCATAAATTTACGAGCCGCTGTCATATTACTCATATCTAAAGGGCATTGAACTGCAAATGTTTGCCCCTTTAGATTGATTCTTTATATATCTTTTCGAATGTCCATAGAAGGAGTAAAAATATAATACACGACAGCTGATCCAAAACAACTAACAATAATACTGCTCCCTAGGCGCTCTTGATAGGGAGCATACAGGTTTGAAGAAATCATTGACATTGACATGCCGAATGAGAGTGGATCAAGGGAGTGTCAAGATATAGCAGCGATTGTTGTAAATGAAGTTTTAGCCAAGACAAATGATAAGAAGGTAGATGTACTATTCAATTTTTCGAACAGTAAATAAAACAGGCTATCATCAATTCTATAGTGTTGGTGTACTCCATCATCGTATATTAAAGAGTATGAATAAGCTCTCTCTCCATAAATATGAATTTAAAATACTATCTTGCCATACGTTTATTCGTGCTTTCCTTACATTATGGAATTTGTAAGTTTACCATGGAAATCACGTTCACGCTGACATATATAAGGGAGACAACAATTTGTAAATAGGTTATTGGTCATATCTGGATGTGTGGCCTTGCGATGCATCTTTTGGTCAGGTAAAAGTGATCAACGGTTATAACCTTACCCATCTGCTTAACTGTCTGAAAAGCCACTATGATTAAAAAGAAGTGAATCGAAATTTAGATTTATGAGGATAAACAATCGATATATTAGTTTTTCAAATGACTATATGGGAGATATTGCGACGGAAAAACTTTCTTTTCTCCAGCAAGGCTTCCTGAGTTATACCTATGATTGAATATATGAATATATGGGGTTACGTTATATCAGACACACCTGTTCGATCCAATGTCGATCCAATCAGGGGCGAGCTAACAGTACGGCTAGATGCAATGCTACTTGGCTGACGAACAGAAATAAGTCCAGTCGGAGAGCCGAATTCACCAAAGTCAGCCGCAGATCCAAGCCGGGA
Source organism: Cerastoderma edule (assembly GCA_947846245.1). Taxonomy (NCBI): domain Eukaryota; kingdom Metazoa; phylum Mollusca; class Bivalvia; order Cardiida; family Cardiidae; genus Cerastoderma; species Cerastoderma edule. The sequence goes on from OX401412.1 coordinate 16,054,749, forward strand.
ACCGGCCTGAGAGAATAAACCCATACCTCCACTTGGAGAACCGAAAGAAGCGCTAGTTCGAGGAAGAGAACCAATGCCCCCGCTTGCAGAGATAAAGCGGGTACCAGTCTGAGGAAATAAGCCAGCCATTCCACCCGCTGATCCGATTCGTGCACTTCCCCGAGTGAATAAACCTGTCGATGCACCCAGACTTCCGAAACCACCTGCCCCTTCCCCAAACATGGATCCACGCATTCTACCTCTGTATATATCTAGAAAATAAATGTTAGCATGACAGAAAGAGGGAATAGACAGGAAATAGAGGTTATTAGTTAAGGAATTGATAGAAAAGCAAATGAGATCGTAACATCTAAACATAAAGATGTACATAAATAGAGAAAGGGTTTTTAAGGCGCTAAATCTGAATGGATGATTGAGAAATATGGAGATAAGAAATTTTTTGGGGGATTACGAATATGATGCTTGGGGAAGGAGAGACACGAATAGTGGAAAGTGATGAAGAATGAATAGATATATAGAGCGAAGAATAGTTGATTGAAGCTAAGGAAAGGGGCGGAAAAGGGACGTATATAAATATTGTTTGAAAAAACTGAAATGTTCTTAAGAAATGACAAAGGTAGAAGAGAGATGCAAAACAAGATATAGTTTGTGAAAGATAGAGACAACTGGTAAGAGAAAAAGGGGGCGTGCTGTGAAAAGCAAAAGGATGGGAAGGATGTAATATATAGGGATAGATCAACATCTATTCAGTGGACCGAGATATAGAAGAAACAAGAGAGTTGACACCACATGAATCTGAGTAGAGAGTCCTAAATGAAGCGTTGAGCGTATGGAGACATACTAGTTATTAGGGAGCCTGGTACATATGTACTTGTAGGTAGAAGAAGAGAATGGTAATAAAGGGTCAACAGGCATAATTGAATGACAGTGACATTGACCACCAGGTAAATATGCATATGAGAAGTATAACTAGAGAAGAAGGAGACTGGATAGGTAGTGAGGGATCAAAGGAATGATCTGGGAATGAAGAACACGAAACTCTTTTTCCAAACGTTTATTGAGCCGAATTACTTAAGCTTGTCCTGAGTTACTCACGCATTATATATCCAATTAAAAAAGAAAACTGAGATCGGGCGGCCATGTCTTGTAAAGCTGGCTTACCTTGACTAGAAACTCCATATGCCGATACACACAATACGATTAACTGTATGACACCTCTCATGATTTTGTCTAGTCGTCTACTGCAAAAGAGAACGTTTGGGTTTAGTTTTTTTTTTGCATTTAACAGTTTAATTATGATTTGTTAACGATAATTGCCTTTGATATGAAGTGTGAACCCACATGACGAATTTTTCTTACGTACAATCTGAACAGGGGGAAAACATTGGCATCACTCTCATTATCCATGTCTGCAACTTGCAGATCATTCGTTTCGAAGCATTTACTCTAAAACAGTGGTTCATTGTTTTGAGACACATAATTACAATTAATGTAAATAACGGTTGTACTTTACGGATACGTAACCAATACTTGTCCGATATGAATCAGTGTACATTTGAATTTAGTACAGGAAGACTCTTTCCGCTTGTCAATGAATTCAGACGTTCGACTCCTTATTTTCGACCGACAATCTTTCTCTCGAAAAATGACAGTCTATTCAAATACTCCTTACATTCATAATACGTTTAAACCTCATAATGTTGGAACCAACTTCATGCTTATACAAACAGGTAAGATCAAGGCCAGCAGCCAAGTAAATTGGCGGCTGGCCTGTGATCTAACCGTTTTGCTTCTCTGAGTATCTTTCGTCATCAAACGTAAGCTGATTTTAAAGGTTTTTGAAAGCAGACGACACTAAAATATATTTTCAAAAAAATTAGCAATTATGGCTCAATAAAGTACATACCATATAATCATCCTTAGTAAATATTATTATAAAATTTCACATCGAGCGAACGAATGGGCCTTGCTAACTGATGAATAACTGATCGTTTTATAAAGCCGCTTTCCTTTCTAAAAATAGATTTTATCACAACGAGACGTGTTTTTATATATTTGCCCTTTGATGCAGGACCACGACCCGCAACCAATGACATTACGGGCTGCATCAAATGTTTGTCTTTGGTATTTTTATTATGATACTTTTGTTAACGTTTCTACATATATACAGCAGCAAATATCATTATACTTTAAACCAAAACCAAAACATGTTCTTTTAAACGAACTACTTAGACTCTGTTAATCACATTTAGTATACCTTAATTCCAGAGACCTATTACATTTTTCAGATTCTTAAACTGTTTAAGATTTTGACATTGACAGCTCTTTGATATTTATATTCTCATTGCTTGAGAAATCGAGCTTAACTCAGGATCTATCCCTATGGGATTTTGAATAATCCGACAAAGTATCTGCATTGTTACAGTAAATCATTTGCCAGGTAATAAATCAACCGATTTTCTTTTGACAGGTATTTTCTCAACCCAAAATATGTATAATTGCATCAACCATTAGACCTGACACAGGGCAGCGCGATGAAGGATTAAATGAGTATTGGTTCCAATTTCGCTTCACTCATCATTCATTTGAGAACAAGACGGTTTATCTGTCTTTGTTTCTACGCAATACATGTATATATCATCTAGATAGGTTGTCATACTTAGTCGTCACATTTTTTAAGTTAGTTGATTTGTTAACAAATTACCTTTTTGAATGTCTTGCCTTGCATAACGCAGCAGATACAAACATATGGCTGCAAATAAGCTAACGAATAACAGTATCAAAAGTAGATTTAACTTGTTGCAAACATTGTTTGCCTGTTATCAGTAATTTCTCTATAGGTCTTTCACAACATTAAACATTAAAGAATGCGTGGTAATATTTCAATCTTGCCTGTGATTAATTCGTTATTTTGATAAGTCATAAATCTGAAGTGAAGGAAAGGTTAAAAGTATCAAGACATTATATTGGTTTGTTTAAATGGAGTATGACAGTATTAATGATACTTTATATAATTTGTTTATCGTTTATACATGTCAACGTGACGTAGGTGTCTGACATTTTGATTGATGTTTGGGGTTTTCAAAAAAACCAGAAACATTCTAGTTGTGATTTTAAAGAAAGACCTCTTTTCGTTTTAACTGTATGATTTCGAAGTAACCAAAATGAGATCTTCTTTACATTAGGAGGATAAACCTTTACTAATTATAAATTCTGCTCACCTTTTATAAAAGTGGCTTTTGCAAACTAAATTCCATGCAGTCGATTGAGAATAAGGTTGTTGTGATGACCGTAGGCGTTAGTTGTTTTGGTGATAAAACTGATGTAGATGCTCACGACAGTATTATTGGTTAGACAGACGCAAGACCACAACCCAAACTTATTTCCTTGTAGACACAACTAGTAATCTTTAAGAAAGTAACGCGATATAAGACATTCCATTATTTAACTTAGGAGGGAAACCGATTTCCCCGCAAAATGACGTCCCTTAAGTAGTCATGAAGACAGACTTTAGAGGGTTGTATCATTATCTTAGGAATTTTGAAAATAACAATAACAACAACAACAAAAAGCCCAAACGAATTTGTCTAAAATTTAGTCCTGATCTTTAAACAAATCAATAGATGCTTTGTATTACAACCACTGTAAACAACACGATTCATCATTCAGCGATGTGTTAAATAACTTCTACAGTGGAAAAAGACGAATTGTCTAAAACTGTGAAGATACAACAAATTGCTTTAGAACTTAGAAAAAGATCACAAAAACAAAGGAAAAAATAGTTTCTGCTTTACTTGTCAAAATGTTTTTCTCTGTAACAACTTTTCTAGTTTGACATCTTATTGATTAAGTAACATAACAACAATTTTACGTATAGCTTAATCCGAAAAAGTGTTGACACGGTAAACAGTGCAACTGAACTTGTTCATACCTTTGAAATTTTAACTTCTTTCGTCGAAAAATTAAAGTATACGAAATGGGGAGACAACCATCCATTGTCATTTAACCCTTATGATGCTGGGTAATTTTCTAAAAATAGATTTTTGTGTCGTCTGCCTTTCAAAACCTTCAGTATCTGTTTACTTTTGATAATGACAGATACTCAAAGTAGCCACCAGGTAGCAGCTTAGATCACAGGCCAGCCGTCAAATAACTTGGCGGCTGGCCTGTGATCTTACCTGTTTGCATAAGCATTAGGTCGATTCCCTCTCTATAATGGTTTAACTGACATCCGTTCAGTAATGGTACGCTGGTGTTTAAAACTAATGCAAAATAAGGGATTACCGACCTATGTGCTATATGTACATATTATCACAAGTGTACAGTTTAAATGATTGTAGACGAAGGGTGCATGATTGATTGTGTCCCTATAAAATAACATCATGTTAACCACGAATGAGACATAGGCTGCAACAATAAAAATTAGCCATTTAGCCACAGGCTCCAATTATAGCGTCTGATCAGGTCATGCACAGTTTTGAGATGCGACACTCTCTCTTTTAGTCTTGATAAAGAAATACGCATGCTTTATAGGTTCAAGTTCAAACAGTTACTTGTCGTTGCTACATACAGTGTAAGACTGAACGTATATTTGTAGCTTTAGTATAATGATATTGCTATAAACTGTAACTGTTTTTGCAATAAAGGATAATGAAATGGAATATATATTTACATAAACATATTATATATAATTATAAACAACTAATTTCCCCCTTTGATTTTCTCTGATGACTTTTTTCCTAGGCTACAAGGGACCTTATATAAGACAATCCATCAAAACTCTCTTGTGAAGGTATTTGTTTGAGGTCGACCAATTATTTCGGCTAGGATGATTGGCCTACATACAATATATGAAAATAACATGTAACATGAGATGAAAGTAATATAGATTTGAATATGGCTGCAATGGTGAGTATAAATTGAAGGGAATGTTGTCCTTAGTTACCATAGAGATGCACGTTTAGGAACTACGAGGCAGCCAGATGAGTCAGTATTGCTTTCTTTAATTATAGCCAACTGGTTTTATTTCGAGTCTTTATGCATTTCCGTGAGCAACTTTGAGCTTTGTGCGTGTAAGAGTAGGAAAATTGTAGCTCTATCTTAGTGCAAAACGATATTGAAGACTGGTATAATACAGGCAGGGTGATCACATGACCAATGGTTACGAAAAATGCCCGATCAAGATGGCTGCGCCAGAGGTATATTTGCTTTTTTTCAGCAGATTACTGTTCTTTTCCACCATTTTATATACGCTATGTTCCGACCATCATCTTTCCAGTTCTTGTGTTTTATGATAACCCGTGGTTTTAACGGCGTTACGTCAACACTTCGAAGAGAAATCACAGTCGATGGGTGATATTTTAGATCATTCGCATCCCTCGAGACGTAATTCTCTGCAGGCTCATAGAGCGAACGACACGGTCCAAATGGAAGCAGCATTCACCGGCGGTTGTAAAAAAATTGATCGACGGAACATGGCGTATATAAAACAATGGAAGACAAAAGTAATCTGCTGAAAAAAATGCATAAATACCTGCTCATTCTTTGGCACCGCCATTTGCAATCTGCTTTATATCGTAAACATTGATCAAATGATCATCCCGCGTGATAAAACTAAGGTTTGGGATGTGAATGTGAAACTAATCCATAATGATGATGATGATCAAGTCAGTAATTCATGAGTTATCGGATTAATGAAATTTCAAAAGCCGAATAAGAATAATTTTAGCGAAACACTAACAATTCAATACCACTGTCTGCAAGGTGCAGAGCATCAACCTCTTGTACTAAGGGGCCCAGGTTCGATCCCCGTTAGGTGGGGCGATAAATCGCCAGGACTAACATACAAATCGGCCGGAGTACTGGTTTTGTATCCAGGAAGCAGTCATCGAGATTGAATTCAACAAGCTTCAAGCTTCCTACATAATCGATGTAAAGACAAATAAAATTGGAATAAAATAATAAAAAATGCAATTCTCAGTTTGCTGTATCATCTAAACTTCAAAAGAAAAGCACTCATCTCTAACAGTGTAATCATTGTATGCTAAAACATAACTTCGACATTAACCCGTCAGAAGAATTGTACTCCGGTAATTGATGAAACAAGCAAATTTGTCCACTCATCAGCTGACTCATTGAGCACCATTTCCCTTTGGTCTTTATCGTTTTTCCAATACTTCATTGATTTCCTCTAACCGACTCAAACGGGAATTAAATGTGCTTAGCGCATTACCAAACAATAACGATTGTTGACCATTTTTTTTACAGACGACTCTAGAAATCATTTTGGAACAGGAGAAATTGCTCTAAACGAGCAAATTCTCTCTTTCCCACAATGTTTTCTGCCCTATCGGAAGATTATTTGTCAATTTCATCACATTTTGAAAACGTCGTCTGTTTGACAAACTCTTTCAATATGGGACATTCGATAATTTGGCGTGAGGTAAATGGTTAAAGCAAACGATCTGGATAATGCTGTTTAACACAGAAATTCAATTTGGATCATCTAATGTACGTTTTCCCTGTCAAAAATGATGTCGTTGTACGAGGGGCTTTCATTCTTGCCCTCTTCCTATTTCGTCTGCAAACGACGCCGAAAATTGAGATTTCTTCGTTGTGTAAAGAGTTAAGAATGGACATACAAAATGGTAAAAGGCCATGTTACGGAAATGACAAATTAGATATTAAAACAGGTGTAAGCAATAACGCGGCGATAAACGAACAATTCATGGCACGTGACGGATCGCTATTTTACATCTCATTAACTTGATTGGATTTCAAAGATGAAATTGAATTAGTTTAACTTGTAGTACGGTTTTAACCCTTTCCCAAACAATAACGACATTTGACGTTTTTGTTGCAGACGACTTTGGAAAACATTGTGGGAAAAGGAGAAATTGCTCATAATGAGCAATTTCCCCTTTTCCCACAAGGTTTTCTGCTCTATTTGAAGAATATTGTTCAATTTCATCACATTTTGAAATGTCGTCTGAAAACTCTTTCAATTTGGGACAGTCGACAACTTGTCGTTTGGGAAAGGGTTAAGCACTTAGTTCGTGTTGTATGTGATAATACGATAATCGCTCTAAGTTTCTTTCTTTAACATTGTTAACAGGAAGAGTTACGTTGTTTTATTATACATTTAATGTGGTTGTTCACAGAAGGGTAAATTTAAAAGACAAAAATAAATGTCGTTATGGCAATATAGTTTTTGTTTTGTTGTTTGATATATAATTGAAATAGCTATTGAAGCATGATTGATTTCAACAAACATCGATTTATCTCAGCATATACAGTTTATATGCGGTAGATCACGAAACAGATGTCACGCCTTTGGACTAATACGTCAAGAACTAAAAGCGTATTATTTTGGTTCCAATGACTTTTCTTTAGTACGCATCATATAACATTTTAACTTATAAATTTCCTCACATCTTTGAACAAACACCTATTGAGTAGTCGATAAATTGTCTTTCTGGATTATTCTATTCTTAATTAAGTTGATCCAGGACGACACAGCACGTTCCAAAGTAAAATCGGTATCGAAAAATCGTTCTTGTATGTCTCTTCGACTTGTCTCCCTTAAATGCGATTTTGAAACTGGTCAAAACCGAAAACATCCGCATACGACTGTTATTTGTTATTGAGACAAGATTGAGAACTTGTTCACCAAATTCTCTTTTTTGTCAAATAGAGTTGCTTTTTCTTTGGCTGCAGGTGAGTGGGTTACTCAAGGAAAGATTTAATAAAACAAGATATCAGACAGAAAGGGTCGTGTGTGAAGAGAGCAATTTTTGCATCTTAAAACGACTTGTTCTGTTTCCAATATAACCTTATTTGCTCAATATACCGCATGTTTTAGACATATAACATGGTGGCAGCAACGTTTGCTCACATTTCTTTTTTAACGGTAAAGGTTTACCATTATACCCGCTTTATAAGTTTAGATATACATGTAGTCAAATCTAAATTCTTAATAACAGGGTTATCAAACTTTAGACGAAATATACTTTTTTTCATATTTATGGTGACAGCTCATTAAATCAACTGAGACTATTTAAGCAGTCTGTTTAATAACTATGGAAATAGACCCTCTTCAATTGAATAACAACAATGTGCATACCATTCGACATCAAACAAGATTTCTTTCTTAAAAGATATTTTAACCAAAAACCTATAACGTTGCAAATCTTAATTTACATCACAAAACTAATACCCAATAGGTTATGACATACCGTTTATCACAATGCGTGCAATCCCTTTCACTAGCCCTCGGCGAATCCAAGTTAATGCACACAATAGTTTTGCAAACGACTGTATCCCCCCTTAAAATGAACTAGCTACCAGTGTATGACCAAAACATAATACACCGTGACTACACCAATTTGACCAGGATCATCTGAAAAAGGGCCATCAAAAGTCAAGCAGTCTGAAAGAACACACTAATCAACCAGAATACCAATTTTGTACAGTCTAGTTTTAATGGTCAATACACCAAAATAACCCCGTGATTATGTTAGTTTTCTAAGGTAAAATGTATAGATTCAGATCAGTCTGATCTCGAGCATACGACCCTAACATCCTATGATAAAGCATTGCTTTACTCTTCCTTATACATGGTCTGGCTATGATAATGGTTCGTGACGTGCAATAATGTACAATTGTGTGTATTCACATAGTGCAACATTCAATCAGTATCGAACGATGGACAACCCCTTTTTGACTTAAATTGTGTTTTTTATATTTCCTAAGACAGAAAAGATGCATTTTCACGTTGCAAGAATTTTTTAAAGGCCATGTCTTGATATATCCCCTTTCATACGCTGATCTGTGGCGCTACTTTACGCAGCGTATGGTGCAGAGTATATTATGTAAACTAAACCATCACATGGTGTATGTACTGTGTACGGTCAGCAACATATGGACAGTGGATGACTTTATGATTGACAGTTTGACCATTACTTTACGAGCCGCCAGTCATTCTTGAGTCATTGTTGAGCCGTCAGATCGGTGCGGTAAACCATCAGCTGGTCATCCCTATTGATCGTTTATGTGCCTTTGTGTTTACATATTGCGTATTCATGTTTTCGGATCGAATACTACTTAGAAAAGACTACAGGTGTACATTTACATTTTGGCCTTTGTGTTTACACAATTCTTGTATCAAAATATGTGGATTTTGGAAAGCATGCATTGACAGATTAATGCAAGACAGTCCTAGTGGAGTACCTTCTCTAAAGAGAATGTGCTACTATACTTTTGCAAAGAAAAAAAACGGCCAAAACTTTAACGTAACGTCTATTTGGTCTTTGTTTAGGTGTGATATTATGTAAACATCCCAACAATTGAGTGTGGTTTACCAGTAGTATGTTTTGAATTTGCTTTATGCCATGGTTCGATGATTCCATACAGGTACAGAGTGTTCACCCCGTGTGCTCACGCGCAGTGAGTGTGCATATAAAGATTCACGGGTTTTGATTTACCCGAACTAAACAATGCCGTAAAGGTATTTCTAATTGCCTTCACCTGTGAACATCTTTAATAATACTGTATATTGAGACAAATGCATTACCTGACATTGATTAATAAAGCGCCACAAAAAGTCTAGTAGAATCAATTTTGCATTGCATGTAATACTGTTTCTCAATAGCGACGGAGCTATTTTAACTTTACAGATTTACTCGGGGTCATTTTGTTAGGTCACAGACCAAGTCCCATAAATGTTGTTTTGATATGAACCTAATTGTGCTTATGTGTGTAGATTATATTGGTTAAAGATGTGTACGCAATTCCATATCTAAGGAATAAATCATTCAACACTGCTTTATAACATCACTCTTAAAATTTGGCTCGAAAAGCCGAACACTCCGTCTTAAAGACAGCCTTTGGCTCAATCAGTTTCGCAAATACAGAGCAGTACAGTTTTGAGTATTCTTTAATGATGAATCATCGAAGTTTTGGGTTTTTATCTTGTAGTCCATTTGATAAAGGGGCACCACCCTGACTGAAGAAATACATGATCGTTGTTTGAGTTTTCTCCCTTATTATTTGTAATACGCCGAGTCAAAATTGAAGAAAGATACGTAGGTTTTCCCAGAGCCTTTAGAATGAAAGATGTGAGTATTTGTGATACTCCGTTATCAAAAGACAAACTTCAAGTTACTTATCATCTAAAAGGAATCCAATCAAAGTAGATAAAGGATTGTGGCTATGTGAATCATACACTCGTGAATAAAAGACGATCAATCCTGAGAGGGATATGGATTTTCATGAGAGGCAGTCTCCCGACTGACTTACGGAATGCCGATGGTTCTACCCGCCTTACCCAGCCCTTATGGGCAGTTGAGTGTGGGGTCTTCCTCCATCATTAATAGTCGGGCATCGCTACATAACTGAAATAACGTTGATGTGATGTAAAACCCATAAAAAAAAAAAAAAAAAAAGACGATCAGTTCATATCACCATATCATTATATAACAGTACAACAAGTAAGACAAACCTTCTTCTAGAAAGGTCTATATTTGGTTCCTATATTAGTATACACTAAACAATTGGTCTGAATCTATCTAATTTGGTCTCTGAACGCTCGACACCTATTTCATTTGACGCCCACAGTTTCTTGGAAAGTGGAATATTGCCCATAAAGAATATTGAAATCCTAGTAAGCGTTTTTGATAGAGATACGTTTACCTCATTGTATGAGCTATTTCGACGTAATTAACAGTGACGTCTTAGCTTCTACAAACAGTCTTTTTAATGTGTCATGATATATCATTTCAGATACAGTAAGTCAATTTTTCTTAAACTTTAAAGAAAAACAAACGTAAGAGCATCAAAGAAAAGTATAGTTTTAGAAAAGTAAGATTAGTAGATAAATCAGAATATTCTATCTTTGCATGTATTTAACTTTCTGATGGACACTTTACAAATTCCAATCATCAGCATATTTACTATTTTAAGTTTTAAGCTGACTTACAGACTGACAGAACAAACATGTTGATGATAGACTCAATGATACGTTTCATAAGTTTCCAGAGTCGATTAAAGGACATCTTAATGAGAGCGCGGCTCAATTAATTAAGCCGCCAGGAAAGTCTTAATTTTATCGTCGACAATTGCATTCTCTCTCACACAATCAAGATGTTATCTTACAAGGAACCGCCAACTATACAGCGTAGATCACGAGGCGACTGGCTTACATTGAACTACGTTCCTTCATATCGTGGGACTACAATATCCGGCATGTAAATATACAGTGTTTTCATTTAGAACTAAAGTAATAGATCTAGGTTAAGATCTAACTGGTATAGCCAGATAATAAGGCATTGATAAAGGTTTATGACTTGGAATGAAGTAGCCGATTCACAAAGGATTTTAACCGATGGTTTGCATTGGTAATCGGTTCTCTTTGAATACCATGAAGTTTATGATATATCTTACAAAATACTTACGGATATAAGAGAAGAAGGCTGATACATTTTAATACCACAGAAATATATTTAGAACCATAATTATGTGATAGAATAACCTACATATTGCATTGAGTATTTCGTTAGCTTAGAATATTATCATAAGGTATTTATCGTGAGGCTTTAAATTAAGTATTTGGAAGGTAAAGTGTTGACTTCAAACAGTAGACTACGGTCTTTTAACAGAGATAATTTCTCTTAATCCAGGTGTCTAATCAGGACAAGGCAAGAATCATTGAATTCCTTCATTAATTCAGTACCCGGATATTTTCCAGGAACATTGAATACGTAAATGTACAATCGATCACAAGTATGTAACCCTTAGAAAGCTTTGTAATTTGCAAAAAGAACACTTTTGTGTCGGCTGCTTTCCAAAATATTGAATTACTACTTGATTTTGATGAAAAAGATACTCAGAGTAGAAAATAGATTAGATCACAGGCCAGGTGCCAATCTAGTTGGCGGCTGGTCTATGATCTAACCTGTCTGCATAAGCATGACGTGTGTTCCAGCACTACTCGTATAAGGGTTAATTGTATCCGAAAAACATTCGGAAAACTGCATTGATTTCGTGAGCGACTTTATGTCCGATCTGTTACAGAACCTTTATATCCTCAAGTGATAGCTTCGATCGGTCCATATGTTTTCACAGTTTGATCTGGATCGCATATTTTCATACCTTATTTCTGTAGCTTGTATGTGTATATGTCTAAAGGAAGAGTTGGTGTATTTATCCTTGCAATTAGGTTGACGAGGTTGGGTGTTTGTAGATGAAAATATCATTTAATGCGGCTTGGTGGTTATTGGTGTATGATAACATAACATAAAATAACAAAACATAAATTTTATTGTAAATAAAGGCCTCCGGCCCAGAATACACACAATGAATAGCATAGCAATCATGTTAAAATAATTTGATTAAACATACAACATTAATTTACAAACTAATACAAGTGCATTGATTTAGCAGATACTTTTTGCATATTCAATTAACCGTATAGAACTAGCAGATGTACATGGATATGAATCGACGGCCCGGCGCAAAACCGGACAAAGTCATATTTTGCAAACTACGACTCGGTCCAGTCATGCACACACCCTTCGAAACCCATCGAAATACATCTGCAAGTGAGTAAATGAAATAAAACACGCACCTCTATTAGAAACAGTATCTGAATGATATTGGCTTGTCCAGTGTAATGAACGACTAATAAAGCAATAATAATGAAAAAAGTGTTTGCATCTATTTTTTCTCAATTGTTTTTAAGTACTCTTCTCTTAGAAGTGAAGCCCTGTATATATACGTAGACAATGATAGTATACTGCTCTCTCTGGGATCCGACATAATGCTATAAAATGCTTCCCTACAAATGGCATTAGTTATCCACGTTGTTTTGAAGCATTCTAGTCTTGTATCGCAGTACAATTTACAGATAAAAAAGAAATGAAATTCGTCTTCAATAAGAAACAAATCATGATTAATTAAACAATAGGTACAGTATCGTATTTCTCGGTCGATATTCAAATGCCGCCCTTTCTCTATCAAAAGTTCGTGTCCTGAGCATCGGAAGTTCGAAAGCGCTCTTTTTTTAGGAAAGGGCATTTTTACAGATAAATATCGCTCTATGTTTAAAAGAGTTTTATAGCACTTGTAATGTTCTGCCTTTAGAGAAGCGTTGATAGTCGATTGTAACTTTTGTATGGCACAGGCTTTGATGCGGTCTGTAAACGCCGATATGAACATCCTGGCGTCACCCACGTCCTGGTTGATCCACACGTACCCGAAACCATTCTCAAAAAGTAGCTTTCTAATGTTTGTAGCCCATGCGTTTCGACCTGCGTCGTCTATGTGTTTTATCATAAGATAGCACTGATGCGGGTATCTATTATTTGGTAACTGTAGAAGTTTTATCCAATACTTAACACATTTAGTCATATAATTAACGTAGATAGGTGTTCTACCACATTCACTCAGTGCAAGGAAACATGGGACAAATTGTTTAAGACCACATATACGTTTACAAAAATTGACGTGAATTCGTTCTGTGCAGCTGAGTATTGATATCCCAAAATATCCGATGCGTAGCATAAAATTGGAAGTACCATGCTGTCAAATAGTTTAAAAGCGTCTTTTGCTGGAAAATACCCAAAATGTTTTTGGAATTCGAAAAAAGTTGCAACTGCCTTTGATGCCTGTTTCGCTAAGTTTTCCCGTGTCATTGTCCAACTCAGTTTCGGTGTAAAAAACGCACCAAGGTATTTATAGTGTGACACTGTTTCTAACTGTTCACATTTATAATACCATTTCTCATACCTCCTTAAATACCCACCATTCCTAAATACCATGACTTTCGACTTATCAGTATTAAGCTTCATTCCAATGTCTTCACAGAACGATTCGATTTCATTAATTTGTCTTTGTAGATTTACACATGTATCGGCAAAGCTTGAAACATCATCAGCGAACATAAAGGCGTATAGACAACCAGTAACATCGGATACATATATTCCCCGGTTATTATGTCTTTGTAGGTATCTAATTAAGTCATTCATGAACATAGAAAAAACTATCGGGGACGACGCACAACCTTGCTTTGTTCCAACTGTGCACCGGAAAAAGTCTGTAAGACCGCTGGGGGTGTTGATGCACGATTTTAACTGCCTGTACATAGATTGAAATATCTTTAAGAATTTCCCATTAACTCCTGATTTAGATAGACACTCTATAAGTTTTTCATGTGAGCAGCTGTCGAACGCTTTATAGAAATCAACATAGAACACATAAAACCTACCCCCGTCTGCGAGAGATGTACTTTTGTATAAGAGATTGCAAGTTAAATATATTATCTATTGTCGAGTAGTTCTTTCTGAAACCTGCCTGTGCTTCGTGTATGACACTGTTACTTTCACACCAATTTGTTAATCTCTTGGTCAGTATATTTATGAATATCTTACTCATACTATTTGTAAGAGATATTGCTCTATAGTTATTTGGATCCGTTCTTTGTCCTTTTTTATGTATTGGTGTTATAATATTTTCACTCCATTCCTTTGGAAAATAACCATTGTCGTAGATAGCATTAAAAAGATCGGTTAGATAGGGTAGTATTGTGTCAATAGTGCACTTGTACATTTCGATGCATATACCGTCAACTCCAGGAGAACAGTTTCCCTTTAAGGACATAGCACTATTTCGTATTTCCTCTTGCGTGAAAGCGTTATTCAGTTCGTCCGAGGTGTTCTCAACATTAAGGTTTACGTTAAGCGTCAAATCTTCGGCGGTCCCATCATCTTGTGTTGAACAGAAAAGTTGTTTGAAGTAAGCAAGCCATTGTTCGCCCGATATCGCACTCTGATCCTCACTTTTAACTGCAGCCAGTTTGATTTTTTCCCAGAATACTTTGGGATTCTTTCTATTCTCAATTAGTTCATCGCGCCGTTGGCTTTATGATCATATGTAGAAAGGGAGATTTAGAAGCATGGCATGACATCTTTGGCGTATTGATGCTTGCAAGTAGGTTGACGAGGTCAGGTGTCTGTTGTAATTTGTAAATGCCACCAAATAGAAAATATCTGAAGGTTGAATACCTTTTTGGAGTATGAGTTTGCTATGCTTATGGGGTTTCTTTTGTTTGTTTTGTGTAATCTAGCATCTGCTGTGACTTATTCTTATTGCTTTTAGCTTATGGTATCACCTTTAAATTTGATTTGTTCTTTGAACACTAATTGAAGTAGATACCGAAATGAAAAAAAAGTACAAAAGAAAATAGAGTTGCCTTTATGTGCGACGATCATCTCTACACGCTGAAATTATAATCATTTGCAGAAGGAGAACATTCTTTTCATAATTAAACTAAACATATTGACCATACAGACAATTGAACATCGACGTTACTATAAACTGAGAAACGATGTTTTCAAACATCGTTAACACTAGAAACAATCACGATTTCAAAATAAAAGCAAAACAAGACTCCCGAAAATCGGTAATTGAAAGATTCCGAATGCTGTGATTATAGCATTTGCCGAAAACCGATTCCGAAAATCGACAAGAAGTCAAATTAACTCTGTCATTATCTTCACAAAAAGCATTAAAATTCGCACAATCTTTGTGAAAACAAAGGTTATACTGTATGTGTCCTACAACTTGATACTTATTCATACTAATTGAAAAAATATCGCTTACGTCAAGTCCCCTTTCAAATAATTTCCTTTTTATTTCAAACTGGTCTACTTTCGTTATTGTATCTAGCGCGAATTTTCAGACGGACGAAAACGCGTTAAAGGTCAGGAAAAATAGGAAAAATAAATGGGAATGGTCCCCGGATCAATAGTGTTAAAAGGCATGTAGGAAACATCGGTAATAGCCACTTTGCTATGAATACCCACACGTTCTTTAAAAGCTAAGGTGTGCCTAATTCAATAATAACCAAATGAGCCATGTAAGGTCAATGCTTTATCCTTAATGGGAGTAACGTACGCAAGCTGTCTGGAAAGCATGGGTAAGGCTAACATTTACTGTAAGTCAAATATAACCTAATTAGAGCTTGTCCATTAGAGGTCGATTTCGAAAAAGATTGTACAGGCAAGTCAGTAAGAAGCTAGCCTGTAGTAATGTATAATGCATAGAAACCAATCGGAATCTTTTATTCCCAAGAGCCTTTGTTTCTATTCTCCTGAACTCGAAATCCTACCAGACTGTGTGAGATTTAACAAGTAGGTAAGACAAACTGCCGGCCTGTATCTGTTAAATGGCATTTCGCTTTTAAAAACTGTCTGTAAACTGAACCTGTCAGAGGCCCAGTCTTAAAAATTGTCATACGACAAGGCAATGTAGATTTGAAGTACTTTTATATAGCTGATTCAGCCGACAGTTGTATGAAAACCTTGTTGAGAAACATAATTCCTTGTCATTTATGACTTGATATTTCTGGTTCGAGAGAGTTGAGGTTTCTACTTTAGTATGTTTTCTCAAGCAAGAAGAGCATTTTATTTACTGTGCTTTCTAAGACACAACTTTGCAATAAAAGAAAAACAAACAAGCAAACAAGACACTCGTTTTTTAGCACAATACAAAGAGTTTGAAGACGATAATTCGAATAGAGACAGGACTAATCTACTGGCGGGATACAGGTTGGTTTAATCCCTTACTCTATAACACCTGCTTTTACCAGATCTGTTGCTGAGTATAACAGTAACCACACTGGAAAGTAAGTTATAGTAGGCATCTATTAATTCACATTTTTCTCCTACACAATCAAAACCTAAGACGTACATGTATGTTATTCTTCTTATTTAGTTTAAACTTATTTATTTTATATCGATTGTGTCGAAAGCTAGAAGTTAATTGAATTCACTATCGATGACTGCTTCCTGGATACTAAACCAGTACTCACGCCGATTTGTGAGTTTGTCCCGGCATTTTCCATCTCGCCTGACGGGATTCGAACCCGGGATCCTCGTTATAAGAGGCCGACGCTCTACCTCTTCACCACTGTAACCAATGTCACCACATGTTTATACTGTTTCTGTTTGCCGTTTATTTCATTTCAAATGGGTCACATATTCAGATATGTAGGTTTAAACCAGTTCATTTCCCAAAAAATATTTATCTTGGAAGTCTTCCGTAACAGACCAGTTAAATTCGCTTTTTTAAACGGTTGAAAACTTTTATGAGTACACGTACACGACATCACAAACACATTAGGATCTTACTTTAATCGTATTTCCACTAACTATCATTATCTGTGGTGAACTATATTCCTTTATATAATTGAGTGTTTCCCTCCACCTTCCAAAAGAAAGAAAAAATGTACGACCTGATTTGCTTTGTATAACCTTTACAGTATCACTTCAATTCAATAAGCAGTATTTTTCTACAACAAATTCAACCCATGTTTATTGTTGCTTTGTGAAGTTTCCTGAACATAATTGCCCCCGAGGTTTTGATTCAATCAATTAAATTTCGATCCCGAAGCACGGTTAGTCTGAGCTTTAAAAAGAGACTAAATTATTTCCCTGTGAGGATAATAAAGCGAAATTAAAGACATTTGGCATATTGGAGACAGGCCGTCACAGAATCAACACTTGGATGTCTGTGAGAAATATCGTATTGACTCTGTCCAGGGGCGATGCAATGTATTTCATTCTTTATTTCACACTTTACGAATAAACTGAACTCGAACTCGTCGACACGGAACGACGATAATGAAAAAGAAAAACATTGTCTCGGGTTTTGGACCAATCAATTTCTTCGACGCCGTCATATTTATACATACCGTAGTTAAATGACTGTTCTTTGTATAAAGACTATTTAGATTTGATTAAGTGACTTATAAGCCTATGAAGCCGAGTGTCATTATATTTATTTTGTTACAACTGTATATTACTTCAACACATGTCACTATAATAAACAATTTACTTACTTACTGACTTACTATATGAAAAGATTATCGTCGTTGATTGACTCGTGCGATGATCATGGGCGACAATTAACCAATTACCAAACAATAGCAACAATTGACCAGTTTGTTGCAGACGACTCTGAAAAACTTTGTGGGAAAAGGAGGAATTGCTCTTTACGAACAATTCCCACCTTTTCCCACAATGATTTCTACCCTATCAGACGATTATTTTTCAATTTCATCACATTTTGAAATGTCGTTTGCAAACACTTCGAGTTTGGGACAGTCTAGAATTTTGCATTTGGTTAAAGTCTATAGGTAAATCCAAACGACAGTGCGCAAATACCAAGGAACAATATCACGTGGCGCAAATAGTTCCGAATATAACCGGTCGCTAGGGAATTGTCCATTTAGAGTGGTTTAAGATTAGAAAGAAATGGTTCTATATCAAAACTTAATTACAAACCAAGAATCCGCATTCCGTCGTTTTATCAGGCTTTGATGATGCGTTTCTTTGAAAAGATGAATTAAGTTCGGCTTGCTTTTATTTAATAATACATATCCAAATATGGATGAAGATCTAGCGTATAGGCTGTACCTGATAATGCTGCGTAGAGGCTTTGCCTGAAACTGTGTCCTAAGGCATCATGTGTATTTCATCAATTAGGGTCCACACATTAACCTTTAGAATACTGGGCATTTTCTTAGAAAGTATTTTTTGTGTTGTCTGCTTTCCACAATCTTAAATATCGGCTTAATTTTGATAAAGAAAGGTGTTTGTAGTTGCAAATAGGTTAGATCACAGGCCAATCGCCAATCTACTTCGCGGCTGGCCTGGATCTTAGCTGTTTGCATAAGCATGGAGTTGGTTCCAGCACTACATGGGTGAAGAGAATAAAATGACCTATTAGCATTCTGGCACAAAGGCTTTGATATAAAAACTTGAATTTAAATCACATGAAACAATGAATGGTAGTAATGGATATCCTCTATAGTACTCTGAGTAGAACTGTTAACACAGCTCACGTATTCATTCCAGTCCAGACCAGGGTACCGTTTTACTAAACAGTTCACGCTTAAGATTCGCGTAAGTCTAAAACAAAAAATTCCTCTTATTTCAATATTGGGCAAAGCAATATTGCAAAGTAACACGTCATTGGAATCGTCTCTTCGAGACGCTTCCAATGACGTGTCACATTGCAATATTGTATTTTCATTGAAGATACTATCCATGTGTATCAGTTATGACTTACGCAAATATTTTACGTAAGTTGTTTAGTAAAACGGTACCCAGGACTTTAATCAATGCATTTAAGGTAATTTAACGCAACATCATCGTGTTTAATTTAAATTGCTGTTTTCCCAGTATTGACGATTACTAGGCTTTGCTCTGAAATGTGCAGTAAAGATATCTGTATTGACATCTAGCGGGATAGTTTTGAATCGTACCAAACAAGTACTGAAGAGGTATTATTGCTTGAAATAGTTCATCTTCAACTCGATTCAAAAACCGTAGTTGAGGCACAATCTGATTTCCTACAGCACCACTCAAACCCCTTGGTCAAAAATAATTCACATAGATGTATCTTCTACAGAAGTCTAAAACCATTGTGACAAAATGTAAACTGCTCCTTATTATCAGATAGTGTTATTTTTGCCACATACTTTCTATCTTATAGTCTTTTCAGAAAATATATAAATATTGCTACATATACTTTCGTCATCTGCTGCTGCGTTGAATCTTGACCAATTTCTAAAATTTGTTTTTGGGAAATGGGTAATGGAACAGTTTGTGGAGGAGAACTTAACCTTTAGAATGATTGGAAATTTTCAAAAATAGATTTGGTGGTCCTCTGCATTTCAAAACCTTAAATATCTGCTTGATTTTTATGAGGAAAGATACTCATAGTATGAAACAGGTTAGATCACAGGCCAGCCGATATGTATAGATGTGCATATGTACTTTTACATATAACCCAATACGCATCATTCCCTTTTGATTGCTCTCCATAAGTTAACTAATTTATATAATAATATATTTTTTCTTTCTTAATCTCTTTTTTTTTCTTATTTGATTTTCTTTCTTTTCTTTCTCGATTCATGTGATAAATATTTTTCATTGTACTTATGTAAATATGACCATAAACTGTAATGTTTGTGTCAATAAAGTTATTTCTGATTCTGTAAATTGGCGGCTGGCCTGTGATCTAACCTGTTTACATAAGCATGAAGTTGGTTCCAGCACTAGAAGGGTTAATAGCCTAGTGCAAAGCTTTTATCATATTCTTCACGTCCGTAAATGACCTAATATGATTTCTCCTCAAATGACCATTGTCGTTATTTATTCTATTTCATTATCTGTAATTCCATATCACAAGTTATAGTGGCATATTGACCCACTAGGAGCAAAGTAAACATTCGCCATCGTTCCCTTTCGTAATGGAAGACCTTTCAATCAAAAGGTTTTATGAGAAGTATTGAAGATACCCTTTGGGAATTCGACTCGTACTATTGTGAGGATATCAATTTTACTGAATAATGGCTCCAACAAACGTCCTCTCAGAGTGCAAATAAATGGTTTATACGATTTTTACATAACTACTTGTTAACCCATTACCAAACATTAACGACATTTGACCAGTTTGTTGCAGACGACTCTTGAAAACACGGTGGGGAAAAGAGAATTTGCTCTTACCGAGCAATTTCTCCTTTTCCCACAATGTTTTTTTCTGCCCTATGAGAAGATTTTCTTTCAATTTCATCACGTTATGAAATGTTGTCTGCATTTTTTCTAATTTGCGACAGTCGGTGTGTTTGGTAATGGGTTAAAATACAGATAAGTCATTTTCAAAGGTGATTGTTTGGAGAGACCAATGTCATCGTCCTCGTTTCAATTATTTTTTATCCTGAGAAATATTCAAAGTAACTTTATATTTTATGTTCTTCATAATTCGTTATTTCTTTCTGAACTCATTCCTTTTTTTATTATATTCTATCTTACGAGTGAATTTCTAAAGAAAAACCGATGTAAGGCAAACGCATATTGCACAGTGTGACACTCTTCTTTCATGATTAAAGCAGGGTTTTCCCTTGACCCCTTGTTTTATTGTTAATTTGAGGAACGTTTTACCCCTTATAAATGGAATTGTGAATGAACAAGAAGGATATTTTGGGGTTGTATCCAGGAATTGGGCGGTCATATGCTATATAGGTTTGGGGCCGAGGAAACCCCTGTTAAAAGGAACTCATTTCAACACAAGCATAAAGGGCCCGTAATGGGTCGTACCTATATGTTCTTGTTATAATTAATTCACAACCAAATGCTTCAAGTTCGTTTATTCTTGATAATATAAGGCGACAACTTAGAAGTCAAATATGACAACAAAATCATCAACTTACTATAAGTTCGCTTTAAGTCGTAATGTTCTGTCAACTATATCCTTTCATAAGTATTAACATCATCTCAGAAATATATTCTAAAATTGTGTAGGTCTGCCTTCGAACCGAATCAACTCACTGCTAACGATACTGTTTGTGTAACTTTGCAATCCACACTGTTTTGCGAAGGCACGGCTTTTATGTTTAGTAGGACGTAAGGTTATTTGGAGTCGCATGGCTTTTCAATTAAACAGGACAATAGAAATTTACGGAGCATATGGGGATAGTGGTAATTATTTATGAGAGTCATATTTCATCGTTTACTCAACATTCTCTGAGAGAGCTTACTTCGCTGGTTTTTACTCTCTCACAGTATTATAGATTTCTCGTTTTATGCATCGCTTAGAAGGCTAACAGGAAAATATCACGTATTTATGGCAGATTTATTCCATTTTAAATGACATCTTATACTATACATTGCCACGATTTGGTGGAAGTGTGGCTTAAATAAATATCTGTTTTTCCACAGACACCAGGCACAATCACTCGTTTTAAAAAAAGATGTCACCTATATGATATTTAATGACCATTTTTGATGAGATGCATGTTTGCATTTTGTATTTTAAAGTGATCTTGTGAATGGCAAACATAATGCCATTGGTACTGACAAGCTTAGTCTTGCCCTTATCGACAGCTTACCGTTAGGTTTTCAGTCATTAAACATAAACAAGACATATAAAATGTGTCTGAAATATTGTAAGGAAAACATTGAAATAGACCATCATGCTTATTGGGACTTTGTTGATCATTGTTGATTCAAGACCAGCCAGGACCTGGTCTGAAAATAACGTCATTATGCACTTTTTCGCTAATTATTACCTTTTATTTCCAATCTTTTTCTCTAGTTTAACAATCTTTATATGTTATCAACCATTTTCTACCAGCTATACATATACAATTACCACGAACTCCCTATCAATATTTACAAGTTATCTTCCTATATCTACCAGTCATCTTCAAATCTCTACCAGTTTGCACCAACCTCTGCTAGTTATCCTCTAATGTCTACCAGAATCTCATATTTCGCTATCATCATATATAGAACCAGCTGTTGACTTCTGTGCCCTGTGCAAAAGTCTAAAGTACATTCCTGGGTCACAAAAGCTTATCGGCATGAGCTTTTTCCTTGAAAAAAAAATGCTTGACTAACGGAGATTTTATCACATAACATGTTGATTCATCTGCTGAAGTATATTGGTTATATTTGATTGGCTAGGATTACACATTGTCTTCGAGATGAAAAAGAAAATGCCGAATTTGCATTGATTAACAACTATGATAATTGTCACCTGTTGATGAGTACATTGCTTAAATTCGATTGCGTAGAATGACGTCTTGCCTTGGAAATGACGGAAACGTTTAATTTTGAACTTATTTACATATTTGATAATTGATAACTACGATAAAGATCATTCATATCATAATGTGAGCACGTTACTTTCTTCTCATATCGAGGGTTCATTGCAAAACTATAGTGAGTTCTTCACATACATGAAGCACTCACTATAGTTTTGCACTGAACCCTCGCTATGTGTACATAAATGAATGAATTCGCTCTGGTGTTGAACAATATGCTCATGTGCTGCTAAATACACATTTATGCTGATCTGAGCCTATTATGAGATTTTGTGATCGATCAAAGTTTGACACAGTAACAGAAAACATGTAAGGTTAATATATAATCTTTCCCGTTCTATCTATGTAAATCTATGTGGAAAAGCAAACACTTTTACTGCGATATTTTTATTATCTCACTTAAAAAAATAAAAATGAATAAGTGATTAAAATCATATGATGAAAGCCAGGTACATGGTCATTAACGGTACAACAGATCAGTAGTTCCTTTCTTAATAATTGCTCAAAGGTATTTGTCTTTAACCCCAAACTTATGCCTGTTTATGCTACAAAGTTTGATTAATCATTGAGAGTGTCTTCAGGCTAATTCAATGTTCCTTTTTCTATGTGATCTTGTTTTGTTTGTATATTTTGAATATTATTGTAATGATAAGAAACTTTGTAAGTTTACGTCTCAATGAAGTATTCGTATTCTATATAATGTTGATGCACTATCGATTATGAGCCGGGAATGGCAATGAACTGAAAAAGTGTTGACGCGATACAAAAACATGCTGTACAACAGAACTAAGGAGTTGGCTCAGATATTCTATGAGGGATTGGGTTGAATCCATTCGTGGTTTGATGCAAACACTCGTTAACCGGAAGTATCTTTGAGACCTGTCTGATTGTTAATGCGTAAAACAAACACGCACACACGATCCCTTACGAAATACGTGCTGGCCGACTGTGTAAATTGGTACTTCTATTTAACAATGTCGCTCTATTCAAATAAATCGAATACTATGTAAGTACGGACATAGATTTGATTGATTTAGTTATTTAATTGTAAGTAGAAGCGAACCAGGAATATACAAGACGTATAGTCCAATACATTGAGAGCACATGCTTTCTCTTGAAATGACATTCATTTAAAGCCATTTATGCTTAAGCCACTGGGCATAGCAAAGATGCAAGTGCGATACTAGCAATGGCCTCTTTTCTTAGAACACTGGGTAATTGGAATAGTATAACGACTTGAATGATACTTCAAAATTTGAAATAAAAAGAGGTTCTAGTTTGGATCCAGGGAAATAAAAGAGTTAAACTGGCATTCAATCACAAAAAACTAACTCATTTCAAAGAAGAACTACATGGACATTGATGTCTTTATAGTTGACGGTTGGGTTATTATTTCTTGCTTTCTTCAGACTTTTTCCAAGAATTTAGAAAGAAAAAAATAGAAAAACAACAACGTAGTTTCACGTTACGTTAATAAAGATTGCCTTTCATACTGGATTCAAATCTCACCACCTGCGTTCGTTCCTGGAAGAGATTGTTTTCTATAACTCAACTATAGAAACTTTCACTAATCTCTTCTTGGAATGTATATGTGACTTATTTCGATCTATTGAAATGCGATACAGGGCTAAATGTACCACTGTTATTTTCGCCTCTTTGGGAAGTTCTTGGTCAGCTCTACGTATTAACTGACAGTTATATCCGTTAATAATTTAAACTAAAAACGTATACATGTATATATAGAGAGAATCGAGGTTTTAAGTGTATACGTCTTAATTCTATCAATAGCTTGTGTATATGAACTAGCACGAAATAAAGGTATGCATAGCGGTTATGTGTTTTATTTACTTTGTAACACAGATGTGTGTTAATTTATTCTTGATTCCGATTGTCCCATGTTGTCGAACATCAACCAACCAGAAACAAGAAAACTGAGTTCGCATGAAATTCCTAAATTGAAAGAGTTTGCAGACGACATTTCAAAATGTGATGAAATTGGAAAATAATTCTGATAGGACAGACATTTTTGTAGGAAAAGGAAAAATTGCTCGTCACGAGCAATTTCTCCTTTTCCCGCAATATTTTCTAAAGTCGTCTGCAAACAAGTGGTCAAATGTCGTTATTGTTTGGGAAAGGGTTAAGCCAATGATAGCTAAAGTTTGAAACCTCCGCGGTCTTGTTACTTTTAACAGAACGATTACACATATAGGCTATCCTAGATACCCCTACATTCCAAAGTTAACCTGTTCTATGAGTCGGAATTTCCTTTTTCCAGATGCTCTCAATATAAATAAATAAAGTTAACAGTGAACAGGTTCATACTTCCTACGTATTTCACCTCCACATTTGTTTACAATCTGTAAACTTTCCTCTTAGGGAACATGGCAATAGCCTTGCTTTGTGATTTATCGCCTGTCAATTCATAGAACATTCATTGTTCTCAAATAAGGTATCCTTATAGAGTTTGAGTTTTTTTCCTAATCCATTTGCTTGATAAAAGAATAAATCATGCTTCTGAAAACGATTCCCACGTTTCAACTTACCAGTAATAAGTTTGATATATTGAATTGATTCAATGAGATGCCATTCTTCTAACTGAACATATTCTTTGTAATGTTTGTGTAAATAGTAATAATAGTCTATTGGTTGATTTGTTACATTGCACAATAGCACACACAACGTGCGCCTTTTTTGTTGTGAAGACTCTAGACTTTTTAACGATAACAGACGTTCTATTCAAACTGATTTATTCGCCTTACATATTTGTAGACATAGAATCATTTTCGTCTTTGACGTTAGATACTGAAAATGGGTGGGATTTTGTAAATATCACATTCTACCTTATGAACCTAAACAAAACCTAAATATGAAAGGTAATACAAGCAGCTCTCCGGTTAATTGTGTCTATATACATTATATGTAAACGTCCGTGCCTTACGAGAGACGGCGTTTGTATTAAGGTCAGAGTACACTAAGGAATTACTTCCGGAGGTCGTTGTACAGTAAAAAGTAGTTCCTGAAAATTAAGAATGATATAAAATAGATATGAAATGGCCAAAGTGGAAACTGCTTATAATGTTTTTCCTTTTCTCTATGAAGTTACTTCTTTTGTTTTAAGGCATGTGTGATCGACGCAATTTGGCGATTGTTTTTCTAACATTATTATTTGTTTCAGGTATCTGATGTAAACAATCTCTGGACCAAAACCGTAGATTTCGCCCCAAAAGGGAATTTATGTTTCACACATCTGTTTCTTTCCTGACTCACATACGATGGTAATGTGTGACGAGAATTTATCAACCAACACAAACTTGCTCATCAAGGTTGATTCTTCACAGCTGCTTTAGAATGATTTCGAGATTGAAAGACAAATAAGCAGAATTGTTCACAGAAATATTAACTGATCGCAACAATCAATGTTCCTTTATTTTGGTTATGATATGTTTACCCGTCGAGTCCCAAATGTTTGAAACCCATACTCAGTATACTTGGTTGTATTTGTCGCGGAATATGAAAACTGATAATTGAAAGAACAGATATTTGTGCTAGAAATGTCTGTCAGGATGAATGATCGACATGATTTAACCCTTTCCCAAACAACAAATTTTCGCCTGTTCCAAATTCAAAGAGTTTTTAGACGACATTTCAAAATGTGATGAAATCGGATTATAATCTTCTGATAGGGCAGGAAACGTTGTGAGAAAAGGAAAAAATCCTCGTTTTCTAAAGTCGTATGCAACAAAGTCGTCAAATGTCGTTACTGTTTGGGAAAGGGTTAAGATAAATAATAACATATGTTCTACCGCACTGCTGTAGAGGTAAACGGTTTCCAAAATTCTTTTTTCTAACACCTACATGTACATGTAGTTGATAAGATAATACGATTTTAAGATACTCCTTTGTGATTAGCCTGTTTCGAGGGTTTAATGCATGACTATAGAAAATGCTTCATAAACATGAAGCACTTACTATAGTATTGCATTGAACCCTCGAATTATACTGCAAAGAGATAAGATGCACACCTTTTTGAACGACTTTGCGATGACGTGGCGAGCCTTTAAAGTATGCACTTGAACTCTATTGATTCGCATGCAAATAGAGGAATATATCTGTAGAGGGTACACACAAAAGGATGGATTAAGTTATCAAAGCAAATATTTGACAGTATATTGCTATTCGAAGTAAACACATGTTTGCATTTGGTCGAGTTCACTCAAGTCTTTATCAAATAAACTGCGACTTTACGCCTGCGTCGGACAATAATTTGAAATTAGTTTGACTGTGGTTGAAAACATGATAGACAAATCGCTATTGTCAGAGATGCAATTTTTTACCAAAAATGTTTAACACCATCCTTCCCAAGACAATTACGTTTATTGTTAAAAAAAAGACCTAAAGTGCTTTTTTAAACCTATGAAGAGAAGATACGTCATTTTGTTTTTAACAGAAAGACTGTTATATTCTTTTGGTGAGATGACATACATGTCCATGTACTCTTGAATGCAGCAGATGGCTACAGCGACTTATTCTTATTTTGATATTTACTATTGTTCTTTTTTGTCAGACAAAAACCTATCTTAAATCTATCTTAGAAAGGATTAAGATGGGGGAAATAATAAGTTATCTTTAATGATTAACTGACAACGGTAATTTTCATCCATTTTGCGCGCCCCGCAGCGCAGATGGATAAATATTTATCGATCCGTTCAACACTTCGCGTTCTCTGGCGAGATTCCGTCTAATCCGAAAGGGTGTTCAGTACTCGGTGGCTGACGAAGGGAACGGAGTGAAGACTCTATGTGCTTTGAAGACGGAAACCAACTGGACTTCTTGATCAAAGTTCTAGATTTTGAACGCGAGTTTTTAAACGAAAGGCGTAAATCATTTGTCGTATTTATGCCTGTAAGAACGTGCTGTTTGATTTAGGAGAAGGGGAAAACGTGTGCAGAAATTACATTCATCAACTGTATAAAGGTAAATCATTTTAACTTCTTTGTAAACGTTTTCCATAAAAAAAGTTATAGCATGTCATTCGTTGAAAATTAACCTTTGTTCCTACAGTTGTTAAACTCAACAAGATCTGTATCATTCAAAAACATAAGTGTTATACTTAATACTGCAAGGTTTATGGGGGATGCTTTCAATATTAGAGGCACTTTACTGTAAAACAACCATTTCTTTTGTAACAATTATTGCTAAATACCTCTGTATTTTCTTTGTAGATAATTTTGTGTTTGCGTTTATATGAAAAGTACATGTTCCTTTACATATGTAACCTATTGTATTTGTACTGTTTGTCATATTTTACATCATATTTAGGCTAATGGCCTAACTTATCATCGTTTAGTACCCATAAAATAAGATTCTTGGAAAAAATGGTGTATGTAATAGAATTTCTCACAGAAGATGAGACAATTTTTGGGAAAAAAGGAGAATATTCCATTTAAAAGACGAAAACTGTCATTGAAAGGGGGGGGATTGGCTCGCATGTTCCACATTATTGCTTGAACTTGCAACATACAATGCAGTGGCTAATCAAGGGTTATAAACACGTTTAAGCCACATGCAAATGTTATGCACAACGAGAAACTACACAATACCCTTGATAAAGGGTAAAACAGATTCATTAAAAACGCAAACTAACACATACATGCTTTTACTGTGAAGAGCGGAGTAGTGTTGGGGTAGTGTTGGGTAAATCGTGTACCCCGTCAATACGGCTCATTGTAATAATTGTGCATTCATGCATCATAAATAAAAACAAGGGTATACGCGCCTTTCGCTATTGTACTCACAATGGCAGCTACAACCACACATTTGATTGATGGTGGGAATAGGTTAACATTATACAAGAGATACTTCCGATTTCTAAGTAGATCATTAATACCAAAGGAGATTGGTATAATGCCAAATCTCTTTATAATTGCTACTTTATGAAGCAGAACTCCACGAACATGAAATTTAAGAGGTTGAAAAGCTCATTAAGATCAACAACTTGTTTCCTCAACAATGCGTTCTTGAAGCGTTTTCTGACAGATAATGCAGGTGCTGTGATCGACTGCTTTATTCCATAAATTAGTGGCGAATCTGTTAACGTAGCTTTGTGTCATAAAATAATTGATTTTATCAATTAATCGGGAAGCTTTTCTTATCCTGCAGAACGAACCCTCTTTGATCAAGGTGAACATTGGTTCATTCCAACACTATTACCACAATGCTTTATCTTATACTTTATAACTCTTTACGGTTACTAATTTGAATTTAACATATCAACGTACCATGAATGAAAAGGTTTGTTTAAACGGTGGTGTTATGTTTAATGTTAGACGTGGTTTTAGGAAGATGGAGTGAGATAAATGCTCCTAGGAGGTATACAGATTAAAGCTGGAGAGTCTATCATGATGTAAACTTTCATGCTCGACACCTTGATCTCCATTTCATTCTAAAGAGTAGGGTAATATCTCTATAATACTTTCATAAATGATTGATAGTCCTCCACGTTTTGAATGTAAATACTGGGAAAGATTCTTTCATACAACACATCATTGTATACAAAGCCGAATTATTATAAACTGGTATACATTATTTAGATATTTCAAAGTTAATATTCAGTTGAAACCTACCAGATTTATGTTTTTACCCTTTAAAACGAAGGACATGTACGAAACATTTTGCAGGTAAAACCGATGTGTTATCCGTTAAGAATTTACGGGATGTATTGTCTTTTAACCTCATGCTTATTAAGTACCTTCTGTTTTCGTACATAAAACATAAAACTTAAGTCATCAGGTTATATTCACTCATAAGTCTTTGTTCTGGTTCATTTAGACTATTTGAAACTTTCTGTGAAATCCCTAGACGAATCGAAGAATAATTCGATCAAATCATACATCCTTAAAATTGAATTTGAGAATATTAAAACTACAGACTTAAGCAACTCCTAAAACCGTATCTTAAGATTTAAGAAAATCATGCTGATTTAACATAGGCAAGTTAAGAGTTACATAGAGCGTTAAAACACACTTGTATGAAACCGTATAGGTTAAGACGGAACATTGAAATTCAAAGTTTGATCAGAGCATATTTACATGGAACTTGAGATATATTTAACCCTTTAACAGACATAATAAATACGTTTTCTTTAACCCCCAAGTAGATATACATGACTTTAAAAGAATTGCACAATTGATAGTATTTCTTTTTGTTGGATTTACAGCTGTTTTTGAGATAAATTTTGGGGTCTGAAGAAATTGGTTAATGGACAGTTAGTATTTTATCAACACTCGTTATGAAAGGCTTCTTCAACAGAAGCGTCAAATCAAATGCTTGTTTTGTTAAGAGTCGATCATGTTTTCCATTAAACAGTGTACATTAGAAATATGATTTCTAAAGGTGTGTCCCCAAAGTATGAATCGCACTTGATGTTCTAATGCAAACTGATTGTGAACCTGTCTTAACCCTTAACCAAACGCCAAATTTTCGTCTGTCTCAAATTTTCCCCTGTCTCAAATTGAATGAGTTTGAATGCGACATTTTGAAATGAGATGAAATTGGAAAATAACCTTCTAAAAGGGCATAAAACATTGTGGAAAAAGGGGAAATTGTTCGTCACGAGTAATTCTTCCTTTTTCCAACAATGTTTTCCAGAGTCGTCTGTAACAAAGTGGTTACATGTCGTTATTGTTTTGTAATTGGTTAAACCTGATCGCAAAGAACGAAAGCTGCGCAAAAGGAATGCACTAGGACGTCTGTTTTGGAGCATTCATAAGTTTACTTTTTTCAAAGATTAACACCAATGTATTGACACTATTGATGTAGGCAAACCCGATGTAGCTTTCCAATATATACACAGACCGGGAGGCATGAGGCTTTTCAATCAATTCTACCACACGCAATTAACAATTGAACCTTGATCCCTCTATGAGATAAAATCTTGGGTTTACGCTCTTAATCCATGTAAGCTTGCTGTTCTGAGTGTGTGGATTTGTGAGGTTATGATTCCTCTATTGTGAATCTTAATATTTGATACAGATGGTTTAAGTCTTACATACTACGGACCTAGCATACACGATTTTTAAGGAAATGTGTTTTGATATTTACTTATGAAATAAAGCTCAAACTTTACGTCGAAAGTACTACAACATGGTTGGTCATAGAGCAGTGAATTAAAAATCAAATAAAAAAACGTGCTAATTAACAATAACTTGTAATAGTGCGCACTGTAATAATACATAGAAATAACATACTGGGAAGTTTATTATCTTTCACCAAGCTATTCCCAGTTACGCAAAAACGGGTTTCTCAAAAGTGAAATAATGACACTGAGTTATTTCAGAGAGACTATATCGCGTCTGGCCTATGGTATACAAAACAGGGCCTATCAAATTATATTTACCTTATCCTTACGTTCACTTTGCCAAATAACCATATACTGCATTTCTCACCTTTGGCATTGTTCTGCTATTAGGTACAGTAAGAAACCAATTAAGAAAGAATGCTTCATTGGTCTGTCACATAAACCAATATGGGGTGATTTTATGACCAGTGGTATTGCAGGCCAATCTTCATTTACAAATAATCGATTTACGTTGCATCTGGTTAGAACTTACCAATTCGTAATCAAAGAAGCATGTCTCTATCTAAGTATCGTTTCTGAATCAAACAGAGGGTCTGAAACAATTGATCAAAGAATTTCCTCTACGAATTTGACACTACATGTACACTGTTTCATATTGGCATTTAAAAGTTGTAATTCTTTTCCGATAGTTATGGATATTGACTTAAACGTTATGATGAGCCACTTTGACTACAACAAAGCAGATGCTTTTTTGAACAAGCATATAATTCTTTAAATGCTCTCCTTCCCAAAAGTCAAAGGGAATTTGTTGGCGTAGTTGATGATTATCGTGTTCTATTACTTTTAATTAATAGCAGTCGCGATTTATCACATGAGGGAAATGGCTATCACAAGTTTAATAATATTGAATCTCATGCAAATGACGGTTCAAATGACGTTCCCAATCGAGATGATTTCATCTGCATTTGGGTTTCCGGTTTCTGTCACGTGGTATTTCATTCCTTGCATAGAATATGAAACCTGACACCTTGCAGAATATGACCTATTTAGTTGTAATAGAAACTCGGTTTGAGGGTTGAATTTATGAAACAAAGATTATAACAATACAGATAAAATACCGACAAATCGAATGATCAAATGCTTTAATATATAAAGAGGAATCAGACGTTGCAAAATCTGATTTCTTTCATTTATCTGTAAATGCCAAATCTTCTTTCTTCACTTGTCCCTAGAACGTATCATAGTAAATTTAAGGTTCTAACTAAATACTAACTTGTCCGTTAAACATTTTGGACGAGCAAGCAATATGGACAATTAAATTTGGCTTCCCTTGGATATCTTCTATTTTGAAACAGATGTAATTTAAATGTATTTACTGTTGTCTTTCTGAACCATCAATTTATGGTGTATAAGAGGGATATCGTTATAAGACCGGGCTCAAATTGAAGCTTTTATTCAAAGCACTGAGCTATTTGTCCAAATGTATCGTATGTGCAACCGAACCTGAACACTGGGTCGTATACGATCTGAACACATCGGGTTTATCAAATGAAAACACCTCTGAAATAATAGGGATGACGCGATATTGGTTCCCAGCGGAATGACGTCACCTCACTTTCGTGTTTAAAAATAGATCTTAAATGTGAAATCTTAAAAGTCGTTAAATTTGATTGAGGAAACAACTATACATGTCACAACAACAGTTTCGCCATTTGGTATGAGTTACTGATAAAAAATGATTTAACAGGATGTCCAACACTTCCATACACATTGAACTATTTAACGTGCACGCTTAGAAAATGTGTTAATTGGCGGATGCCGATTTACCCGAAAAATTGTAACCCTACACTTATATCCGAGGTGTATTTCACATCTCACGGAAATACCCGAGTAGTTCCGATTGGGTCGTATATTGCACAAACTACTCTTTGAGTGATATTTAATGAACAAATACCATTTAATCTTTTTCGTTTCACTGTCTGTCTAAATGATTTGGGGTACTATATCTAAATTAGACACACCCATTCATAAAACGTTACGCTTACCAAACGCATAGCCCTGTAGAATACCATACAGTACCTGCAAAAACAAGGAATTTATCTTGAGTGTTTCAGCGCGGTACTATGGCAATGAAAGACAGTTTGCGGCACGCTGTTTATAAAGTAATTAAATATAGGGCATATGGGGGTAGTCTGGAATTCTTAAATGCGATTGACATGTTTTCTGTGGTTTGATCGATTAACGTTTATACACGTATTGGCGGTATGTGGTAAACGTAAGGTCTGTAATTAGAATATACTGTCTGATCGAAAGAGAAACATTTCTGACTGAGACAAATGTCAAATGTTGTGCTTAGACATCCAGCTTAACCCTTTACCAAACACCGAATTTTCGACTCTCCCAAATTGAAGAGTTTGCAGACGACATTTCAAATTATCATGAAATTGAAAAACATTCTTCTGATAGGGCAGAGCACATTGTGGGGAAGGGAAAAAAGAGCAGTTTCTGCTTTTCCAACAATGTTCTCCAGAATCGTCTGCAACAAACTGGTAAAATGTCGTTATTGCTTGGTAATGGGTTAATATTTTATAGGTTACTATTTAAATGCCAATGATATAAACATTGCAACAAACAACAGCAATGGAAACAGGACGAAATGAAGTGTTACACGTCCTTATTTTACAGTCGGTTCTCCAATTCGTCTCAGAATGTTTTTGAACGGGAAAACACCTTTGAAAAAGTTGCTCTACTTTCTGCACAAAGATAAAAGTGTTTAATAGCAATATCTTCTACAAAACGGAAATGTCTACCATAATTGCCTTGTATACGGCTTCTTCAGTCTATGTTTCCATAGATACCCGTTTTGACGCACTTTCATTCACTACTTAACCCTTAACCAAACGCCGAAGTTTAAACTGTCCCAAATTGAAAGAGTTTGCAGACGACAATTCTAAATGTGATGAAATTGGAATATACTCTTATGATAGGGTTGAAAACATTGTGGGAAAGGAAGAAATTGCTCGTTGTGAGCAATTTCTTCCTTTCCCATAATGTTTCAAGATTCGTTTGCAACAAACTGGTCAAATGTCATTATAATTAGTAATTGGTTAATGAACCATCCCGACTAAAGGAAACATTTCCATTATAAGATATATCTGCTTGATCCTCAAGACTTTCCGCTCGAATCCGACCCTTTGAATACTCGTTGCGCTAAGGAAATGTTTCCTGTGCGGAGATGTCAGAACATGTGTTGTGGGAAGGTGGGACAAAACTTATATTATCGAAACGGCTTTTTGTGTTTGTCTGTCTACACTACTACCTTAACTAAGCAAGCATAAACGTTTTACAAACTACTTAATGAATATTTGATATTTTGTTTTCATATCTTAATGATGGCTTCATCAATAATACGTCGTTATCTGCGAATTCCTATTCAAATCGTTCTCTATTCATCAAATCCATTCGAATCGCACAAAAGACGTAGGCGGAGAGTTATCAGATGAGATCAAAATGTGTTTATCGTTATTTATTAAGCGGAATGGTCCGATTCATCTGAAAACCTTAACGAATCCGTTGTCCATGTCCGTTCGTTTTGTTCTAAATGCGAAATCGTAGAGGAAAGAAATAGAGATAATATTTTAGAAAAAATACAACGAAAACTCATATCAAATTGAAATAAAGAAATCATGCATCATTGTAAAACAGTAAGAATTCGGTTTAGATACCGTTTTAACGAGATTTTATTTAAATCATTACCTAACAATAATGGCATTTGACCAGTCGGCTGCAGACGTCTTTAGAAAACATTGTTGGAAACGGAGAAATTGTTCTTAACGAGCAATTTCTCCTTTTCCCACAATATTTTCTGACCTATCAGAAGGATGTATTTTAATTTCATCACATTTTGAAATGTCGTCTGCAACCTCTTTCAATTTGGGACAGTTGAAAACTTGTCGTTTGGTAAAGGGTTAAATGAAGGAGGGTATTGTACAATACACGGTGACGCGACGTATTCTATGGTTATCTGACTATGATAATATACCATGATATATGACATATGTGATGGATTAAACTCAATTTGATTTTTTTAAAGTATACAACATGGCTTAATTAGACACTACTCACCATTCTTATAACTATTTGTATGAAAAGTACATTTCATTGCTCAAGGGTTCGGTTATTGTGATTGGGTTGTTATATTTCATATCAAGGATTTGTGACTAGAAAATATTGATAGATGCAAGACAGAAATATGTTTCAAGTTTTGGCCTCTTGATTGCCAATGCGTTCTTACCATTTAAATATCCATAGAGAAATATGTTAAAAAATCGGAAACTTGGCTGCTGCTATAATTCTTCGCAGATATCTATGATATCACAATGGGTAAAGAAGGGTAATCCCAACCTTTCCATAGCAAAAACCATGGTATTCATAATTAAAAATTTTGAAGGAAAGTCAAATTTCTTAACAAGTAACATGGAACCAAACGAACATCAAATGGATACATGCAAATCTGAACTAACGATTTGAATGTGCTAACTCTCGTTTAGGGCACAGGTCTTCTTGTTTGATATAGTTGTTTTTTTTATAAAATATTTGCTCATGTAAACAAAACTCCTTTTCAAGATAATGTTCATCATTAGAAAACACTGCTGATAAATATCAATCCATCAATTAATACATACTTACATCAAATAGCTTGATAGAACATGAATGTGGAATGCAAACACCGGCGTTCTAATCTTTATTCGAGCAAATGGCATACGGATATTTATAAAATTCTGAAACAAGCCGAGTGCTCTACCAAGATTAATCTTAATTAACCTTCTTTATTTACGCCTTGCGTTTCGAAAGCCTCTTAGAACAATTGGTCTGTGTGTTTTCTGGTAAACTCTAAAGAAAACTTTCCGGAAGATCTTAACGTTTGACGCAATAAAAAGGGTAACCGTGGAAACGGAGTGAAGTTTAAGATACATTTCCCAGATAATAAACAATATACGAGCTGAACAGCGGGAAAAACACATCTCATTAGGAGGTGACCCTTTGTAATAAAACAAGGGATGTATCCAACTAGCTCTCTGGAAGAGAGCAACTCAATGTATGCTAGAAGTGTTGCCTAGTACATTTATTGTATTGTAAAGTCCAGAGTGGGCTGATCAGGAGCGAGGTATTCTACACCCAGTGAATAAGCAACACGTTTATCAGAGCTTACGATGAAAATGACTTCTTTCTCTTTATCATGGGCTATGAAATAGCTTTAGTAATTTGATAAAGAAACACTTCCTCATTTCAATATAACAACCATATCAGATATCATTTTAACAAATTATTAGTAATGAGGTATGATTTATAAAGCTTACAAACGACCGCAAGATGTAATGCCATCTTGAGTCTTTCTAATGAATCTCCTTTCGCCATTTTCCTCATTACAAAAGCAATCGATATACTTGCTGAAGCAGGAAGTTCCGATTAAGGAAATGAAAACAAGTAAGTTCACTTTGTACATTCGATATTCATTGCCATTCTGTACATCCATCACAGAGACTAGTTTCTCCTATACAATCATGCAAAAGGGATCTACGTGTCAAACGTTTACGTGCGACTGCGCGCTATTTGCATGTGATGTATATCTCAGCAATATATGGTTAGCTAACATCGCAAATTTGAAGTTGATAAGCCTACATTTATCCTTCGTTACATTCTCTGCTGTCGCAGTACTTTGATTAGAACGAAATTATGTGGTTTTGCCATTTTGCATCGCACAACATTACCATCAGTGCTTCTAGCCATGTATCATATATGGCCCTGTATGACATGGATTGGAATGAATCAATTGGAACAAAGAAGCAAACACGTAGTATATGTTAGAATTATATGGTACCAGTTTTCACAGGCAACGGCGTATAAATGCACATCTAAGCTTATTTGTCTACATTGCTATTTTAGGCAGTAGACTATCACTTGTTTGTACAGACAGTAAAGAATAACATTTAGTTGGAACAGATTCCAGACAGCTTTGGTCTGTTGTTTGATCGAAGCTTCTTTGAAGTTTTCGAGTTCTAAATTTTAAGTACCTATAGTTAACAAGAAGATATTTTAACTGCACTACCTGAGTGAGTTTAAACAATCCGGCAAAATGCTGAGAAGGTATGTTCTTCTCTTATATGTGTAGATGTGTAGTTTGCAATAGGTTTAAATGAATCGTGTGTAAATGAAACAAATTTCAGACAAGGTATTTAAACACAAACATTCTGTTACAATGGACAATCTGTCAATTCTTGATCACTACATTCTATCACGTATTTAAAATAAACACAGAAACATCTTTTACTCATTTATATCGCCAGATGGTTTCCTCGAGAGGGAATGTTAATGTTGGTAGATAAACATGCACTGATTCGTGGCATCAATTAGCTTATAAAAGATAGTTCAGATGGATTTTCTCATTCAAGTGATATAATATGTGTATAAGTGTACGAAACCTTGGCGACAGGAAGCAAGTCTTGTTGTCTCACAAAGAAGGGTAACTTTACACTGCGTTTACGCGTAAGCTGGTCGTAATAACTAGCGTGATTGGTGTCTCAAAGAGATGTTTACGAACTTTTGTTAAACATACAAATTGATAGCAATTCACAAATAATGAACATAAATGTTGCAATGCGTATATTTACTAGCTTTTGATATTAGTATACTTCACTGGTCAGGTTGCTTGTACCGGATATCATTACATGAGCGCAGGTCTATATGTTTCAATTTGCATGTTGTCTAATGTTTGATTTTGGTGTACTTACTCAGGTCAATATGTTCCAATTTCCATGTTGTCTAATGTTTGATGTTGGTGTACTTACTCAGGTCAATATGTTCCAATTTCCATGTTGTCAAATGTTTGATGTTGGTGTACTTACTCAGGTCAATATGTTTCAATTTCCATGTTGTCTAATGTTTGATGTTGGTGTACTTACTCAGGTCAATATGTTTCAATTTCCATGTTGTCTAATGTTTGATGTTGGTGTACTTACTCAGGTCAATATGTTTCAATTTCCATGTTGTCTAATGTTTGATGTTGGTGTACTTACTCAGGTCAGTATGTTTCAATTTTCATGTTGTCTAATGTTTGATGTTGGTGTACTTACTCAGGTCAATATGTTTCAATTTCCATGTTGTCTAATGTTTGATGTTGGTGTACTTACTCAGGTCAATATGTTTCAATTTCCATGTTGTCTAATGTTTGATGTTGGTGTACTTACTCAGGTCAATATGTTTCAATTTCCATTTTGTCTAATGTTTGATGTTGGTGTACTTACTCAGGTCAATATGTTTCAATTTCCATGTTGTCTAATGTTTGATGTTGGTGTACTTACTCAGGTCAATATGTTTCAATTTCCATATTGTCTAATGTTTGATGTTGGTGTACTTACTCAGGTCAATATGTTTCAATTTCCATGTTTTCCAGCTTTTGATGTTATTGTGCATGCTTGACAGCGCTATTCATCAATTTGCTACTTTTCGACGTAGATGGTTGAATCTGTAGGTTTACAAGATTTCGACATTAGTGTCATTACCCGACCAGTTTTCTTGTACATAACACCAATGTCATAACACTATACATGTTCCATCTTATATGTTTACTGGCTAGCTTTTAACGAAAGTGCACTTGTGTTCTAGCTGTTGGTGTAAGTGTTCTTGCTTGCCAATGCCAGTCATCGATGAACTAACAGTTGACGTAGATATTTCATTGTGTATGTTTACAATTTTTCGACATTAGTGAACTAAGCTGATCAGTTTTCTAGTACATACCATCAATGTCATAATACTGTAAGAGTTCAATCTTATATGTTTACTGGCTAGCTTTTGATGTAACTTTACTTGCCCGGATAACTTCTTTGTCTAGGGCATCAATACATGTACTGACCTTGGACGTCAACAGACTTATACAGGACCTAATCGTCCCCTTTGCGAGGCAAACACCAGCAAGTACAGTTTGCTCACAATCTTGTTCGTAC
This sequence comes from Cerastoderma edule, assembly GCA_947846245.1. Classification (NCBI taxonomy): domain Eukaryota; kingdom Metazoa; phylum Mollusca; class Bivalvia; order Cardiida; family Cardiidae; genus Cerastoderma; species Cerastoderma edule. Next base: position 16,093,495 of record OX401412.1, read on the forward strand.
GTTTTACCAAACGATCACGACAATAGAGCGCGGAGGCTTGTTCTTACTCAAACATGGTTTTTGACATTAATGTTCTTATCTATTCAGGTTTTGTGTAACGGTATCAATGCATTAACACCGGCCAATATGTCTTAATACTTGTCGGGAATGTCTTTGTCTGTGTACAGAGCATTAATGCACTTACCTTGAACATCAAAAGACTTATGCAGGACTTCAGTACCCACTTTGTGAAGCAAACACCAGCAAGTACAATTTGCGCAGAATCTTGTTCATACGTTTTACCAACCAACCATGACAATACAGCGCGACGGCTAATTCTTTCTGAAACATGGGTTTTGACATAAGTACTTATCTGGTCAGGTTTCTTGTAACGGATATCAATGCATTAACACTGGACAATATTTCCTAATACTTGTCGAGAAAGTTTCTTTGCCAAGAACATCAATACATGTACTGACCTTGGACGTCAAGAGACTTATACAGGACCTAATCTTTCCCTTTGCGAAGCGAACATCAGCAAGTACAATTTGCGCAGAATCTTGTTCATACGTTTTAACAACCAACCATGACAATACAGCGCGACGGCTTGTTCTTTCTGAAACATGGGTTTTGACATAAGTACTTATCTGGTCAGGTTTCTTGTAACGGATATCAGTGCATTAACACTGGACAATATGTCTTAATACTTGTCGAGAAAGTTTCTTTGCCCAGAGCATCAATACATGTACTGACCTTGGATGTCAAGAGACTTATACAGGACTTAATCTTTCCCTTTGCGAAGCGAACATCAGCAAGTATAATTTGCTCACAATCTTGTTCATACGTTTTACCAACCAACCATGACAATACAGCGCGACGGCTTGTTCTTACTGAAACATGGGTTTTGACGTTCGTGTACTTATCTGGTCAGGTTTCTTGTAACGGTATCAACGCATTAACACTGGACAATATGTCTCAATACTTGTCGGGAATGTCTTTGCCCAGAGCATCAATACATGCACTGACATTGAACGTCAACAGACGTATAAAGTACTTCGGTGCCCCCTTTGCGAAGTAAACACCAGTAAGTACAATTTGCGCAAATTCTTGTTCATACGATTTACAAACCTATCATGGCTGTAACGTATCTGATGAGAACGAAACAATGACAATAAAGCGCACGGCTTATTCTTACTAAAACCGGGTTGTTGTATCGATGGGCTTTATTGATTATGTCTCCATGGAACGTTGCCGTCGTCGGAGAGACTGTTTCCGTACTGCTATAAATCATGGTTATTATGCCGTTCTCCAATACATCACTGATATTATTGGGAACTCATTAAGAAATGATTTACACCGCGTCTGTTAGGGGACATTGATTATAATCTTATTTGGTATTTGTTTTAACAATCAGGTTTAAGGGTAATAGTTTATTGTTTCTTTTTAGAGAAAATGCGTCTTACATATTGTTGACATGGACATATCATGTATTTTGCAAGCATTGCTGATTTTTCCGTTCATCTTTAACCTTAATAGTGCAGGAGCCGACTTCATGATTATGCAAACAGGTCAGATCCAGGCCAGTCGCCAAGTAAATTGGCGGCTAGCCAGCTATCTAACCTGTTAGCTAATCTGAGTGCCTTTCCTCAACAATATGAAGCAAATATTAAAGGTTTTGAAAACCAGACGACACTCAAATCTATTTCTTGAAAATTACCGAGCATTCCAAAGGTTACATGTAAGAGCGATATTCTACTGTGACTTCTTGGAAAAATTGTTTCTGAGACACGTTGTCATTGGGCCTGCAATGTATTTTAAAAGTATTGATGATATTTCCGTTTAGCTTTAGACTCGATGGACTTGGAAAATTAGAAAAGTCTTAACGTAAATAACATGTAACGAAGCATAATATGAACAAAAGCCAAATACCATATATCACATCGTATTATATAGAAACAAATATTGCCCGATTTTCTGATATAATGATAATAAAACTCTGTTCCCACAAATCCCCCGTCTGTATATCAATCATCGAGCTTGTTTTTATCCCGATAACACGGTTACTAGACATAAATCCCGCCTGATCTACCTACATACAGATCGCATGGAAATGTCAGTTATAATACACCTGCGGTAAATAACATCGAGGATTGGTCGATGCAGTAAGCACAAGCTGATCTTATATTACAATCAAACAGATCGCGGGTTCAATGCAACACTATAGTAAGTGCTTCATGTTTATGAAACACTTACTATAGTCTTGCACTAAACCCTCGGTTTGTGAAGCACTTACTTTATATTTTGCACTGAACCCTCGGTTTGTGAAACACCTACTATAGTCTTGCACTAAACCCTCGGTTTGTGAAGCACTTACTTTATATTTTGCACTAAACCCTCGGTTTGTGAAGCACTTACCATAGTTTTACACTAAACCCACGGTTTGTGAAGCACTTGCTATAGTCTTTCAATAAACCCTCGGTTTGTGAAGCACTTACTATAGTCTTGCACTAAACCCTCGGTTTATGCAGCACTTACTATATATTTTGCACTGAACCCTCGAGATTCACTGCTGTATTTGTCTCACTCAGTATTTTTGCTGGACATGCACTCATCAGAAGCCATGCGATTTCATCTCGGACCATCCAGTTCGAATTGCAGAGCTGTTTCCGAAAAGCTTATTTAATTACATACACGTTTACTACCGCCTTTTCATAAACAACGACCCGTCTTTTGAAGATTATTTGCAGATAAACCCTTTCCCAAACAACAAATTTCTGACTGTCCCAAATTGAGGGAGTTTGCAGATGACATTTCAAAATGTGATGAAATTGGAAAATAATCTTCTGATAGGCCAGAAAACATTGTGGGAAAAGGAAAAATTTCTCGTCACGAGCAATTTCTCCTTTTCCCTCAATGTTTTTCTAAAGTCGTCTGCAACAAAGTGGTCAAACGTCGTTATTGTTTGGGAAGGGTTAACAAGATATTCTAGCCCCACGATGAGAAAAACTGGTGTTATATACTACCTTCTTCATGCGCCGATTAACATCACGTTTAACCAGCAGAAATCATGAACGATATGAAAAAAATATACGGAATATGATAAAACATGTCTGCCACTTTTTAGTCCGTGTTGAAGCATTTTGATTGAAAAAATGAACGTTTATCAAACACACAAACGTACACATGAAGGGAATAATAACAGCCTCGTAAGGAAGAAAAGAGCAGTGATTTGACGATATAAAACAAAGATTAGATATTCATAAGATATATATAAAATGAGAGGGAACCCCAAATTTACCAGGCTTTACCTTTATTTACTATGATTTAATCCAGAATTTACTTCCCATAAGTGTTGTAAATGACTGTGCGACCTTGGAAAACATTGTCTCCTTTTCCCACAATCTTTCCTGCCCTATCAGAAGATAGTTTTTTTTTCAATTTCATCACATTTTGAAATGTGGTTTGCAAACTTTTTCAATTTGGGACAGTGGAAAATTTGGCGTTTGGTAAAGGCTTAACTATGAACAAGGCGAGGTCTTATACTAAACCGTTCTTAATCGACATTTCTATATGTACCAGGATGCTTGATCCAGTCCCAAACTCCTCACAGTAATCTCCCCTTGCTACGCTGCATCGACCACTGCCACCACAAGATTTTTCATCCAGATTTGGATGAAATTCAAATGATGCTGTTTTGTTAAGAGATTACCGGATATCTTAGTTAATTTAGTAACAATATCTTGTTGTATTGATTTCTGACCAGTTAAGTTGAAAAAATAATTGGTTTTGTTTATAAATAAAGCACTAATGGATTATAATTTTCTAGTTTTGCCGCCATCTTGTTATGCCATTTTCGTTTCTAAGTAGGTGGTCACGTGACATTTGTGATGGCAGTGATCATCCCCATACAGGGAGATCACTGTGAGGAGTTTGGATCCAGTCCATACTGACGATAAACCATGCACACGTCTGAATAAAATCCGGGCTTGGCGTAATGATTGAACACTGTAAACGTAACTTGTCTATGATTTATGTCATATAGGACACATGCACGTAGAGTGTGATTGGTAGTTTCAGTTTAATAACATTTGTTCGTTTTAATCTCTTATTTTCACTAATTAAAATACTTGAAGCTGTGGACAACGCATTTAAGATGAGAACAATGTGTAATTAAATGACATCTTTTATCAGCATTGTCTTGCTCTTGTATAGTGGTATACACTTTTCGAAATAACATACGTATGTATAAACATGAACACACCTATATCCCTATAATTGACCCAAAACGGAGCGATACTTTTCTGCACTGAAATCATAGTAGACAATTCTTGCATGATTGAACTCGTTTCCTAGCATGCTGTTAATTGGTAACACGCAGACTGTGTTTCCGGAATCCAGTTAACGTAAACGTGTTGAGATCGAAGAGAAACGTCATTTCATATTGACATAAAACGAGATCAGAAATAAACGCGATGACAGTTCTTATCATCCCTAGACGCTCATAATTGAAACAGGAGCCGGCTTTTCTATAGTTTGTTCGAATCGTCCTGTCAATTTGTTAAGGTTTTATAGGGAGACAAGCAATATAGTTTGTTGCATTCGTTTGTATATATCTTTGTTGATCAAGTCTAGACATTTTAAAGCCATGGATGTAAAGATTTATTTCTGTCTCGAAGCTGCCTTTTGTTGCTTCATTGGCAGCTATAGGAACAGATTTTTGTGTGTTAAGCATGTTTCAGAAAGGCCGTTTGAAAAAGTGTAATTAAATTAATCAACCGTTGTGAGGTAATGTCAAGTAGTCGTTTAAAAGATATCAAAGTTGGGTACAAAGGAAAAGGCAAGTTAAATGAATCTTCTATATTCTGCACGTAGTCAAACACTAGCTTTACGAAGTTCCTCCTCAACCAAAATGGTTTTAGCTGACATCGTGTAGTAAATGTATATCTCCAAGTAATAATTATCAGATGGCACTGTCCTTTGTTCGGTATATTCAAAGCTTCCGTATTAGGAAATGAAGTATTTGAAGCAACCCGAAAAATAGTGCTTGTTTCAATCCAACATAAATAGAGACGTACCAAACGCACATATGTCTTGTCCATCCCTCTCCATACCGGAAACAAGAGCTTCATCTCATCTAAAACTGACAAAAGCTGTTCTTTTTCAATTTCAAAATTCTTCGATTTAAATTTTGATTTATAACTCACTATAACTATACTTTATCGAGAGTAGAAAGAAATATGCAAAAGGAATAGCAAAATGAGATTAGATTGATTTAAATGTGCAAAAGATAAATATTAGGTAAGACAAAAAGGAATATGATGCTTATGATAAATATAGTATAGGAAGATAAATGGTCGACATAATTTCTACAATGGCATTACATACCTTCTGCAAAAAGGAATCGATCTTTATATACTTGTAAATTCGAAAATGACAAGTTATCTTATAATGCTCACAATGGTTAACTGAATACGTTGATATTCCATACACATGAAGTGCACATGAATCAGCTTATTTGTCTTCAATCATAATTGGGAGTTCTTTCTCGAAAGCTAAAATGTTCAAGCATCTTTAAATCCACTCATCTACTGCTTAAGTTATGGTTTAGACTATAGAGACATGTGTTAGTGTTAAGCGATGCAATTTGACGGTGTGTGTACATTTCGCTTTTAATAGTGATAGTGTGCATCTTCTCTGTGTGTTTTATCTTATTTTTTTTTAATGATTTCGATACATACACCTGTGCCAGAAAATGAAATTAAACAGCAGGTGTGAAAGAATGGTTTATTGGTTGAAATAAACAATTCTCAATCAAAATCAATATCAATGGCAAACTATAAGAGCTTCTCACAGCGAAAGAGTGAACTGAAAACTAGCACTTTAGAAAATGCTCCTCGAAAAAAGTGAATTGGAAAGAAGCTGGTCATGCTACCACTTTCTCCCATTGCCAAAATATTTTGTTTGTCGGAAGCATTCTCATACAATCTTATGATTGTTTGGAATATGATTTATACAACATATAATTCATTCGCATACCACAGACGTAACAGTGGGAAGGATATACCATGTGTGTTTGATGTATTCAACTAAAGCAGAGCAATTTGATCGATTAAGAGATTATTGTTTATCTCGAAACCGTTTATCACCTATAACAACCCGCAGTAAAATAACTGATGGAAATTCTCATTGGTTATAATTCATTTACAGACTTGTTAATGATTGTGTACGGAACAACTTATCATCGCTTTGTGAAAATTTCCATATTGATAGGATTCAAATTTATTCGTCAGTTGTTCTGGTTTGATTTTTACCCGCGAATTCCTTTCTCCTAATTGTGCTAGCCCTAATCTCTGTATATGTTGATACATAAAAATAGTCTTTAACAATATAACAAATGATAGTCAGTGATAATAAGACAATAAACATTGTGGCGCATATTCCAAGAAAGACATCTGCTTTATATAAAAGATAAGTCTGCAACCCCTAGATAACACACCTATAATGACGTATCCTTTGTTATATATGATTGAGCCTTTGGTCAATAATATCGAAGACCATTGTATTGCGGCTTTGGGTAATAGGCCAGAGTCCTTATTTGAACCGGTCACTTAATTAACCACGGGGTTTATAGGATGGAAATGAGATGGTCTAAATGTCAGTGCCATTTGTGCCTTATGTGTACTTATATCTGACTACTATGAACCAAACATGAACTTATGTGATTACATTTAATATATCGTTGGTGAGGTAACACAATCCATATGTTTTGCGCAATACGTTTACAGTTATATGGCTTTACTGGCATTGAAAGGGAAAAGATTCAAGTCTGTCATTTAAACGTACACTGCATATATTTCAATATAATGTTTCAAAACATTTATGCAACTTCAATGAAGAAGCTATGGAACCGTTTAATTTAATGTAAAATCCCTCCAAATCATATGCAGATATTATTCATAGTGTCTGTTTGGTTCAATTGTTTTCTAAACATGTCAGCTTTGTACACAACTTGCCTCAGCAGTTTGCTTTTGTTCTTTCAAACGTGTGTAGTGTTTGAACTAAAAGATAACTGCATCAAATCGTCATGACATCTGCAAATGAAATGTAAAAGGCGTCACAAAGTCTCCATGGCTGTAATATTATGCACACCGATACGAATTCAATTATATTAGAGCATGACAAATTCAACCACTGACCTTTTTTTTAAGAACCTAAGTTTATTCGAAATGCAAATCGACGTGGCACATGGTTAATTTTGTCATTGAAAACGGTTTCTTATAATTGCATCCAAGTTGGGTCAATTCTATTTAATTCAATTCAATCAAGATTTTGAACTTAAAAGTAAACGAACGTCATAGATAAGTTATGCGTTACCTGGAAATGGTTTGTTGATAATCTGGTCATGCTAAATATGAGGTCGTGATACATTAAGTGGTTTCAAAACGAGAATTTTTCGAGTACACAACACCGTATTGCCACTACAGAACTTTGATGTTTTTTTTTTTAGCCTTTTTGATTCAAACCATTCACTTTTCTCTTTTTAAGATATTACTGATATTTCTGCTGCCATGTAAATGACAGAAAAAAAGATCGGAAAGTCAATTAAAGGCGCATTGTGACAGCGAAATCCCTGTGTGCACAAAATCCGCACCTCCCCTTGGCTGTGGCTGTCAGACCAACATGATTCATCATTTCCTTTGATGATATCACTGCAACTCGGGACTCTTTTCTCTTTCGTTTCATCAACGGAGTGTTATAAGCACTCCGTATTCCTAGTACATGTACTGCGCCATAATCCATTACCAAATAATAATAGACATTTGACCAGTTTGCTGCAGACGAATCTGGAAAAGCTTGCAGGAAAAGGAGAAATTGCTCTTAACGAGCAATTTCTCCTTTTCCCACAATCTTTTATGTCTTAAGAAGATTGTTTTTCAATTCCATTACGTTTTGAAACGTCGTCTGTAAACTCTTTCAATTTGGGACAGCCGAAAATGTGGTGTTTGGTTAAGGGTTAAACCTTACTGCGAATCGAGACTCTTCACTCTTGGCTTGTTAACTTACTCCTTATACTACACTCTGAACCTTACCAACGAGTATATATATCTAAATAGGCATGGATACATTATGATTACCTATTAGACATGTCAATATGTGTATAGAGTAGCCTCATTTCCCAACAAAAGTTGATAAATAAGCCAAAAGACTATACTAGAGCGTCAGAGATGCTTGGCAACGAACTTTTCTGACATTCAATTAAGTTATTGCTAAAACATTCTTTCGTCTCTAAGCAATGGACAGTTTATCTATATTCGGAATCAGTAGCAGCTTGGAAAAAAGCGTTTTAAGATATATTCATTGTTGAAAAATGTCGATATCTATGATAGGTATACTTTCTTCCGTAATATAGCTTTACAACAATCACCAATTTTATGAAGGTAACACCGTTTTATCCTGTCACTAGTGTCATTTTGGGACCGATAACTAAGTGCCGTAAAACATTTGTGATATCCGGCACTAACCATGTAACACATGCACGTGACGAATCATGACGTCATAAGAACGAAATGAGGTCATGTTTACATCATTCTCTACTTATTTTCTTTTTTTCTCGTGTTTTATTTACATATTGTTTGTTTGAAGGAATACATGAAGGTAACAGGATAAATGGAATAGATGGTTGGTGTCTTTGAATTGGAAAGGTTATCGGGCTCGGCTTCGGATTATTATCCGTTTCGCCATCGGCTCACCGGATAATATTCTAAGCCTTGCCCGATAACATTTCCGATTCACGACACCAACCATCTATTCTCTATTTAACCAACTATTTTACAGCAATAAAAAGGCTCCTGTGTCCATGTAATACAAGAATTAGTGTTCTAGAAAAGTTGTTATAGTGATCATTTTTTGTTAATTCTATTTTGATACACAGATTGACGTTTCAGGATTGCATTTTGAGGAAAAAAAAGAGTTTAACTTGATAAAAATGTAATTATTCATTTGAGTGTTGCCTTGCATAAACCTTTCCCAAACCCCAAGTTTTCGACTGTCCCAAATTGAAAGAGTTTGCAGACGACTTTTCAAAATGTGATGAAGTTCAAAACTCATCTTCTGATAGGGCAGAAAACATTGTGAGAAAATATGAAATTGGTCGTTAGGAGCAATTTCTCCTTTATCCCACAATTTTATCCAGAATCGTCTGCAACAAACTGGTCAAATGTTGTTATTGTTGGGTAATGTGAATCGACTTCCTGTTGGCAGCTTTCTAAATCCTCCTTTAGTTCCAAGACATTTTTGCGTCTTTTTAATAGACTGTAATTGATAGAAGTCCATTTAAATACCAATGACAAACGTGAGATGTATCAACAATTAGCAGGTAACCAGTGGTGCCCAGCTTCCCTTTGCGTTGAGATATGCTTCACATGACTCAAGCATCAACATGATTTGTCCATTACCTTTAGAAATCCTGCTTCATTCACAAACAAATTTAGATAAAACTGAACCTCATGAAAAAGATTAACTCTCCTCTGTGGTAAAACGTTTCATCGGTCATTAAAATGCAAAAATATGTTATCAATATTTGGTATTGTTTATCTCGTCTCGTCTATTGATTGTTTTCAATTTGGACGATGTACACCGTTAAGTTACAATACATGTATATCTAAACCAATATAAAATGTACTTTATACCACGGAGTAGACAATTACCGGACTAGTATCAAGGGATCCTTCGCAAGTGTGTACTTGGATTATCCCTTTACCAAACGCCAAATATTCGACTGTCCCAAATTGAAAAAGTTTGCAGACGACATTTCAAAATTTGATGGAAATGAAAAATAATCTTCTTAAAGAGCAGAAAACATTGTGGGTGAAGGAGAACCTGTTAAGAGCAATATCTCCTTTTCTCACCCTGTTTTCCAGACTCGTCTGCAACAAAGTGGTTAAATGTCGTTATTTTTGGTAATGGGTTAACTGTAAGCGGACCCTTGAGTATTCTACAGTTCCTGGGATTCGCAAAGTTTACTTTATCAAGTGTTAAATGCAATCTGTCTTAGTTTCTCCCCCGGGAGTTGAAAAGCGATCTGATATCAAATACATTTTGAAAGCTTCCGATATCTTCTGAATAATAGATGAGCATCGTCTAGAATTAAAAAGGTGTCTCTGGGACTCGACGTATCTGTTTGAAGAAAGTGTATCCGTAAAAAGCGGTTGTAGAATACCGATAGAGCGGGCCAAAGCCTATGTGTTTGCAAAACATACAACATGTCAGCAAGGTAACTAATTCGCGGCTCACCAACCAGCCATTACGGAACAAGTTCCAAGAAACACGCTTTCCTGGGAAAATGGGAACAGTTTCCGTAGGGTTCAAACCTTCGACCTCCCCCGTCCCGATGTGGACGCCTTTTCCACTAGACTATGATGGCGTAACTGAGGAAAAAGTGTTTGAATAAAGTCAAATTACAAAATGATTATTTTGTGGTACCATTGAATGATATTTGTATTCTGGTGTGGTCCGTGGCACCTATCATGAAAAAAGTGGTGTTAATTCCAGGGAAGGAATAAGACAAATCCATCCAGAAATGTCATGAAGCCATCAATCTGATTTCAAACTGACCATGCTATCGAAGGCGGTCAAACCTGACACAATTTAAGGAGGGCACTTTTGCAAATTAAGTTGAATCAAACCTCGATCGAATGGCTCGCTGGGAACATGAAATACCGTATATTGTTCACTGCAATGAAGACGATGCCGCCTTTCGGTTTTTCAGTGAGACACTTCAGCTTCTCGTATGTGCTGAGTGTTTCCAGAAGTCACTTGGTATGCAAGACAGAATGTGTGCCTTAACAGGGAACCCTTTAAATCAAGCAACTCTGTTCATACCCCAAAGAAGTACTTTTACGAATTTGTCCTTGTACCTCTCTTGTGTTGATCACTTGTTTGGCGAAAATTGTATTGCCAATACTGAAGATTAAGTTTGTCAGATTGGTAAATGATAATTGACGAGATGTTTCAACAGAATGCCGAAGAGCATTACCCAAAACCGTATATTCCTGCTTATCCGAAAACGAAAACTGCCGTTTCGATGGCTTTACTCCTAAATTTTTTATAAACATTCGATAATGTGAAGGCAATAACGTACTTCATTTATATTGAATGAACAACATATTCGTTAAGAAAATGAGCGTACTGTGGCTCCTTTAATTGTATTGCATGTGTATTAAAACATAAACAAATCAAGTTATGGTAAACAATTAGTAACACATTAACTAGATCAGGTTGAACAGACTAAAAGTTGACGTGTCTATCTTTTTGATCAGCTTGAGTCTCATCATTTCGAGGCAGATCATAGATTGTCATGTAAAATGCATTTTGCTTACCTAATCAGGCGAACACTACATAATACTGATGGGATGTGACTTAAAACATTGACAACATGTTTCTTATATCTTCTGTTTAAATGGTAAAGAAACCTAATGATACCGTATTTGTATGTTCGACATGATATGTCTTTCTGATGACGGATTAACCGTCCACAAACGTCTCGTAGGGGGTTTGTCTGACAAATATTCAATTAGCACGATGCCAAATTGTATTCTTTTAGTCTTGACGGTATTCTATTGGCCCAATTTTCCTTGTCAGAAAGAATGATCTAATCTCTACAATAGTTACCCGTGCTTCCATTTTTATCCTCCTGAAAGAACGTAAGGATATGTTACACTTGAGGATACAGCCATCCCAAACTGGCTTCTGCAGTTCGTTGCTAAGTATTAAAAATGTCGTTAGTACGTGCTACATGTTCAGTGCTTCCCCTAGGGTACATGTATGATAAGTCCCTATTCTAAGCTGTAATTCGGAATACACCACTGTATTCATGTTGAGCCTAATTTACTTGGCGGCTGGCCTGGATCTTACCTGTTTGCATGAGCATGAAGTCGGTTTCGTCACTTTAAGGGTTATTGACCAGCCACTGTATGACTCACTTACTGGTTACTCGGAAACATTGCTTCTTTGAGGACCTACTGACGTATTTTATATTATAGTGTTTGTTGAATTAAGTTATATATGTTGACAATAGAAAGTATCGCTATTTACTGATCAAACAAATAGTGAGCTGATTGTTAATAGAATAAATAGACTTCATAGTATATAGTATGATATATTTGATTGATCTATTCGGTATTGGGAAACTACAACTCGTCACTTTAAAGCAAAACTGCCCTTTAACCCTTTCCCAAACAACAAGTTTTGACTGTCCCAAATTGAAAGAGTTTTCAGACGACATTCCAAAATGTGATGAAAATAGAAGATCTTTTCTGATACGGCAGAAAACTGTGGGAAAAGGGGAAATTGCTCATTATGAGCAATTTCTCCTTTTCCCACAATGTTTTCCAAAGTCGTCTGAAACAAAAACGTCAAATGTCGTTATTGTTTGGGAAAGGGTTAAGCAGTGTTATATATTGAAATGATTGGCAGCTGACCGTTTTAAACACAAAGACAAAAGTTATCAGATTCTAAGATGGTTATATAATTATTATATCTCTGGAACCTTTATTTGTGGGGTTTTTTTTTCACATTTTTTGTTCAATTGGCTTATCATGACCCTGACCTTTTGTTTATCTTGCGAAAATAACCAAAAAAAGTATTTTATGTTCATATTTGTAAGAATACTTTATGAAACTATAACAGATTGAATGTTTAGAGCTTTTGTTGAAATTTACTTAGCTGGAAGACAACAGATGTGTCCCTGGTTATCCATCCGTTTAACCTAATAGTATTTCCTTAGTCCTCAATAATAGACTTCGAGTCATTTGAAATTAACAGTAATATTCAAGCGATCTATATCGTTGGCAAACATACATTGAACGTTCTGAAATTCAAAAAGATAATAAATGTAGTCTACTGCAAACATTTTGAAGGTCGGAGGGTCGTCAGTATACGGAGAGATGTGAAAAAACATCGTTTATCAAAACGCAACTGATATAACGATGAATTAACACTCTGAAAGAACCACTTTCAGAACATTACATCAGGGGATTCTTTAAGAAAGAAACAGACTGTACTCGTCTATTATGTTTCCTAAAGTATCTGTATAATGCGTTTTCCAAACAAATACATCCCATGTGGGTTTGCGTGTCTATTGCATTACAGTTCCCTATGATAACTTACATCGTATAACACCCATCAGAAACACCTAGTCACCAAGGATATATTCATATGATGGTAGGCTTAGCGCTGATGTATGAGTGTAGTGGTTATGGTTATTGTTGGAAAAGGAGAAATTCCTCCTAAAGAGCAATTTCTCCTTTTCCCACAATGTTTTCCCGAGTCGTCTGCAACAACCTGGTAAAACGTCGTTATTATTTGGTAATGCGTTAAGCATTTTTGAGAAATAAACTGCCATGTACAGTAAAAATAAACTCATTGAAAATATTGAATTTTTTCCGAGCCTAAACTGAAAATGGTCTGCTGGTGTTGAAATTGAAATTGTTGTTGAAAAAGGAGGAATATATTATACGCAATATTTCTCTCTTTCCAGTAATGTTAAGTCCAACAAGAGGAATATTATCTTGTTTAATCTCAACTTCTAATGCCATTGACTTGCTCTTTAATTTTGAATGATGGGAATATGAACGTTTGGTTGGAGAGTCAAATTAGGATGGTGTGCACACGCACTTGTTATCACGAGATAATCGCATTTCGTAAAACAACTTCTCGTAATTTAAATTGTTTTCTAACAAAGAATCGATAACGCCATAAAACACAGCCGTAATTGGTCGTTAAAATTAGCTTTTATGGTTTTAACATCTCGTTTTGAACATCAGAAATGATAAACAGGGGAATCTCCCGGAAGGATAATGGGGCGTGATTCCATCCGGCATGTGGAATTATTACTTGTTTAAAAACCCGGACCCATCGTCAGCTTCAATTCAAATCATACAATGTTTGAATAGTTCAAAGAAGATACTTAGAATCTTGGATGTTCGGAAAGTTAGAAGTGGGTTCGCAATCGTTAACCGCGCACAGCACTCTAACTTTAACAATTATTGCCATATGATTTTTTTTTCAAAATAACATTTTATGAAATATATGTGTACATATATAATTTGAATTGACGAAGGATGAACCGTAAATGGAAAAACCCTCGTTGCTTTATTAAAGCTTAGTTTTCGGAAAAACGAATTTTAAAGATTAGCAACATTTTCTTACCCAACAGTAATACACAGAAATATTCAGTGAAATATAGTTAAGAAACCCCCACCAAGCATCAGATTCATCCTGACTGGCATTTTACTCTCTATTTTCTGAAATCTAGTTAACGGCTAAATGAAAGCGCCATCACTATTAGCAATATCCATTAGTAATTAAACATAATTGTGCTAATTATTCATCTTTTCAGACAATGCCTAGCAAAAAGGTGTAAAACTAATTACGCACGAGGTAAAGAGAGGTGCGCCTTTAATTGTAGGATTCTCAGACCAAGATCCAGTAGAGTTAATAACATGTCTACCAATGTTTGATCTATGGAAGCTGGGTTATGCCACCACAGTGGGGAATCGAATATAAGACGTTGCAACATCAATTTATGTTTTCTTGGACTGGCCCAAATCGATGTCTTTGTGGCGATACCACTTTCATTGTCTCAAAACGGACATAAACCTTTTCCATTTTCTTATATCATCCCATAATCGATGTCTTTCTTTGTGTCGATACCCCTTCTCATTGTCTCAAAAAATGAACATAAACTTTCTCCATTTTCTTGTATCATTCCATAATGCTTCAGCTTTGGAAAGTCATAAGCTGCAGTGTTAACACCGATTTTAAGATATAACGCAAGTATGATTAATTTCTCGCCACTGTGCATTCAAGTGTGCCTGAAGTGTTGCGTTCTGGAGTTTTTCTAATGCAGCTTCCTGTATAAAAGTGATGTTATCACAGAAAATGAAACATGGTTTAAAACACTAACATCTTATTAATTATTTGCGACATTTTGTCGAAATGTATTTCCCTTTTTACAAAAATTTGCTTTTGTTTTGTCTTACAATAAATGGTCTGCAAATGGTATTTTTTGTAGGATAAAAACTGTACAATGAAGTACACAACAATTAAGATCCAACATATTTGTGATTGATGATAGACCACTATATGTATAAAGTGTTTCTTGTGTTCTAAAACGTAGCCTTTAGCAAGCAAACAGAACGCAATGATTCAAAGGTTAAACTTTCTACCTCTACTGTTAATATATAACAATAATAGAGAACGTTAAATTTATAAGTTGACCGAACAGTTGTTATGAATAATATCCCGATGCAAGTGTGAAAGCACAGTGAATGACTGTGAACTTGCTTTTAGATGCTCGCCATACACCTTCCCACACACACTCTCCGTTACGAAGAGACACAATGATGTCTGTGTTAGAAGGAAATGGTTATGACCTGCTAGAGTAATTACGCTTGAAGAAAACTTCAAAGTGAAATACTGTTATCTTGCCCCATCTGGAAATAGAGAAATTCAATTTAAAGTGTCGAAAAAAGAAATTACGCACAATTGTTCCGGAATCAAGAACTTGTTTTGACAGATAGATGCGTTTACCGGTATTTAACTAATGATATAAACTTTCATTATTGCATCTGGTTTAAAGACTGAAGAAACTAGATTGACAAAATGGGGATGCTGCTTATGACAATTGATTCATTCCCTTTGTAACATTGATTCGTACCTAAAGTCACAAAGACACACTATTTTTTATTTTTCTATCATAATTACATATATTGTCATTTTCATCTGCTATTGTATTTACTTAGGACCAGATACTGTATATGTTCTCGTATCTATATGGGAATGCGTTAATAAAGAATGGGCATGATAAGTGTGTTGCACTCAGGGGATTAACTCGTTTACGAAATATGCAATAGTATCCACATTATTTTTTTGAACATTACTGTTAACAGTGTAAGCTATCATACCTCCGAATTAATCTAGAAGCAGTATACATGTACTCGATCTACTATAACTAAAGTAACATCAAAGGGTGCCTGTGTCTAAGACGAGAAGAGAACTCCTTTCGAGGGAATGTCAATCGATGCGGTTCAGGCATCAGCTCTATTCATGCAATTACGCCTGAATGCCCCCGAATCAGAGAGTCATCATTGAAGCCATTCAAATACAATGGAATCTGTCCAGAAAAGATCATTAATTTTCAAAGAGGTGCTAATTAACATCGGGAGGCTAATCATGTAGAAGGCTCCTTATGGAAGAGCATAGAAGTCGGTTTGGGTTCGATTGGTTTTAATTGGGGTTTTGTGCATAGCGCCAAATATAGATGCGTCGCTTCGCCTAGCCCAGGCAAAAATCGATTTGTAATAATCACATTAGTGCACAATAATAACCTGTATACTATGTTTTGTGGAAATTCAAATATATAGTTATCATGATGGGGAAGGTGGTATGTATTAGGAAGTATGTTGTATATTCTCAATAAGAAGAAATGTTCAACGACTGCAAATGCGTAAGAGGTAAATGATGGCAACGTCCATTTTGGGCCCCCCGAAGTTTTTATGAGGGAGTTGAATTTGATAGTACTTGATTATGTCCCTTTTTCGTGTAACGGAATAACATACATAAAGGGTTTATTTTTTGTATAATGACTTATTGTAGTGTGTGATATATCGCCCACAATTATGAACTTGTTTAAAAAAAATCTAAGAACTGCTATAAAACTAACTGCAGGAATAGGCAGACTTTCAGAATTTAAAATCACACCCACAACTCAATTTTGATCATCATAAAAATATTTTTCCTGTGATTGGATTTGGAAGAAAAGGTAAAGTGGTTTATATATATTTCTGTACTCTAATAAACTATTTCAGACGCTCATTAACGCGTCTGTCGTCTCGAGCACTCTTAGTCACAGACATCGAGCCTCGTTCTGAAATAAAAGTGTACCCACCAAATCCTCCTTGGATCTTCTTTGTAAAGGTCAGGTCTGAAGCGATTTACGATTGAACTACGATGGTTGATGTGTTTGTCTTTGAATTAAGCATATTCTGTATCGTTTTCTTGTAATCTATATCTTTGTATCTTGTATCATTCCAACAACCCAACGAATTTCATTATATTGGGATATATCTTGACAATTTTTGTCAAGCTGTACAAGAAATTGGCAAAGTAAAACTAAAACTTAAACCAACCATATTGCATGCATTCGAATCCCAGGTGCAAGTGTCATTCTAAAAATCATGTCATATATAGTCCTCAGAATGTCCAAACTATGAATGACGTTTTGCAACCTATTCCAGGCTCACGGTTCATTAAGTATTTTTTTCCATATTGTTCAACGTATCTCGTGAATCATTTTTCAGAATGTAGCCTACATGTTTTGCAGAATAGTGGCATTATGATAACTTGAACATGATTTGCTCATAACATGGGTTTTGCCGCTCGGCAAATGCAAACATTTGAGAAAATATATATGTGTTTACACGAATCGTTTCATAGTCAAAGTTTCGACGCCATAAATATGGTGATAATGTGTTCATGCCACGAAGGGTTACCGTTCAAGAGGTTTATTTGTTGAAGGGTTCTGATTAATTTCTAAGAGGAAAACACCTGAGCTATTTCATCGCTTTCTTTAGCATCACATTCCAAGAAATCGTGGTCGAAACTAGACTAGCCCTAACCTTCTCCAGCATGACTATTCGCAGCGAAACGCTAGACATTTAGTGTGTAACAGTTTCGTAAAGTATCTACCGTCTAACCACACACGAGGATTTTAAAGACATACTCGCGCAATTCATGCGGCACCTAGCGTCTTAAACCAAGAACAGTCACTCTGTCAAAAATTTATACGGTATTTTTCACTATGAGTTACTCCCCTTAGCATTTTTCTCTAACTTTCGGTTTGGAAAAAAAGCAAATTTTCGTAACAAAATCACCAGAAAAAATGAAAAGACGATGGAAAGGGAGGTTTATAAAGGAAGGGAAGCACTCCAGGTTGAACATTTTATCCGAAAGTCGATCATCAAACATAAATAAGACGGAAAACAATCTTTCTGAGCTTGAAAACGATCCGATAGACGGCGAAAAAAGTGGGTGGAGAGTTGGTCTTTTTTGTGCTGTAGTTTTGTTAGATGCATGGTGACCTATCACTTTTTTTGTATATTTACATTCAGTATATGATAAACTACATGTATATTAATTTTGAAGTATTTCTTATTGATACTTTTTCCAAAATATCAGTTTTTTACACAAAATATGCCGAAATTGGACAATTTCTCTGTTTGCGCATTTATCGAACCACCTTACATTATTGAATAAAAATTCACTGAAAGTGCATATAATTTTCATTTTCACTAGTTTTATTCCTTCATTAGTGCAATATAACTAAACTATTAGTCTAAAAATAGTAAAAACCTTTATTTGTGTAAAATAACTGATATACAAACAATAATAGAAATTCTCAGAGATTGACCACTCAAAATGGCCGGAATATGCCTAAGATACACATTTTCTAGACCTTCTAGTAAAAATTTTAGTATGGTAAGGTACTTTTTTTAATTTGCCATGGTATTTGTAAAGGTTTAATCTACATTTCTGCCAAATTTCAAAGACTTCTTATTTAAACTTCATTTGAGCGCGTATGTCTTTAACTGACTTCAAATTATTTTCAGACATAACGTGTATTAAGTAAACACCGAGGAGTTAGTAAAGTTGCTCATGATGTGTCCAAATCGACATCGTGTAGAAAGAAAGAAGGCTTTGAAAATCATTTCGTCTGTTCAACATCTTATGATTTCTTGGTTTATGTGAGTTGACGTGTAAAGGATGACGTATGCTGTAATGCACGATACTATTCACAAGATCAAAGTTGTTATGTTTTGCTTACTCACGCGATTTTATCAAAGTTTGATACAAAAGATAACAGCTTAAACATTGCAACTAGCTACGGGATCGATTTATTTTATTACGTAGACAGATGGTATATAATGCCAAGCTTACACAAAGGTTTTTGTCAGCTTGATATCGCTGAATAATGTCCTAGGATACAAACTATTGTTATCGCAAAAGAATCACAAAATATTTAGATTCTATGAATCGAAGAAATGTTCAACATTCCTTACTTGGTCTATGAATCTCACATGAAGATCAAGTCTGTTTCATTCTTCAGCATACGCAATCGCCGCTTATATTAAATATCCCTTCATATATACGCTTCGAAATGTATTTGTAGCAGACGACTTAAGATATAGTGTTGACAAACAAAAACATTGATCATTCTGAGCTATTGCTTATCTTGTCAAAATTGTTCCAACCCATCATATATAAGAAAATGTTATCTTTTGAACTTCATATTTGACATCCCATGTTGCTTTAAAATTAAAAACAACTACAAAATCGTATATGAGGAAAATGATTACCATGTCATTCCTGGAAGTTAATCCATAGAAAAGATGCCAGGCTAGGTTTGGTATAGAACCCGACCGTTTGTTCTCGATCAGTCGCCTGTTTCCTTGGCTTCAATAACGATCCACCAAGGTATTAAACCTTTTGACAACTTATCATCAAAGGAAGCGAAAGCGTATGGTGTGAGGGCGACTACTTTAATGAAAAACGATGACGTTGAATTATGCGTGGTAAATAGGAAACTGAATATCGTCGCTGTAATCCAAAAAAGGTTTTTTGATTATGACGTCGCCTACCCATATAATGCTGTCAAAAAACAATCTGATTAATGATATTTAAAAAAAACAACAACACATTTTACGTTGTCAATTGTGTATTTGTAGAAAATGGAGTCCATTAAAAAGTGTTCACAAATTTCGACAAGGTATTAGAAATCTAAAATAGCATGTTCTCCATCTAGCAAATCATGCACTACACGTTCTTCACACACAGAGCTCTGGTTTTTGTGTTACGGTTAAACGTAATACTAGCATAATGGTCCCTCTGAGGTTTGGAAGTTCCTCTCAAGAAATTTGAGGAGGTGTCCGAATGAAAAGACTGCCATATTGTTGCAGAACCATAACTATGGCGCTATTAAGCCGGACAATCAACTATTGTGGTAAACCATTTAATGAGAACATGATCTAATACTTTGATCAGGAAAAAGGTAACTTATCTTATACGAACGAAAACGGAATTCAAGAGGATTGCTAATTAAGGACCGCGATAAGAAAACGTATATGTGTGACGATTATATCTTGGATAAGATGACTGTAACTTGTTATATATCTCGTATGGATGGTGCTTTTGCTCAACGAAAATTTAATGTCGTCTTTATTACAAATAAGGAAGATAAAATCTCCTCACTGAAAAGCGTGTGTTTGCAGAAAGGACAATTGATTCCCATTATTCTTGTCTTAAACAAGTTATTAGAAAAAAGCTGACATGTTGCCGGAATTAATATCATGTTGTTATTCAGATTAAGTGGAATCTGTTCGCAATATTCTTTGTCAGAAACATGGATTGAATCAATCCCTCAATACTCTTTGTACAGAGCGTCTTTAACCCTTTCCCAAACAACACATTTTCGTCTGTCTCAAATTGAAAGAGTTTGCAGACAACATTTCAAACTGTGATGGAATTGGAAAATAATCTTCTGATAGGCCAGAAAACATTGTGGGAAAAGGAAAAATTGCTCGTCACGAGCAATTTCTCCTTGTCCCTCAATGTGTTCTAAAGTCGTCTGCAAGAAAGTGGTCAAATGTCGTTATTGTTTGGGAAAGGGTTAATCAATACCACTTTTTCATGGCACTTTGGGATGATTATAATTTGTAAGTATTATCAGTAGAAAACTAACTATGCAACCCTTTGCGATTCTAACAAATGAGAAAATGTTCATTATAGAAATTCTTATTCGTAAAATTTTCGTCCAGGTATCAAGCAAATGGCTACCGCAAACGTAAAACTGTGATTTCTTTTTATCTCAAATGTTGTGCGTTGTTAGTGAATTGATACCAATTCTCGACCATTATGTGCAGAATGTTCAAAAACAATACAAGAAAAATACCGTATTCGATGATTCTTGTTGCAGCTGAATCGAGATCCGTTTTAATCGAAATCTATTATGGAATTTAAGATTGAATTGACATAAGATGAAATCACGTGTTGGAAGAGGCCAAAATCCGCGTCCTCTTCCTCAATAACGAATCCAATTATTCACACAAGAAGGATTGTCAACGGATTTGGTATTCCGATGATAGCACGACTGCTTAACACTTTTGACGCGAGTTGATTCTGGAATAGCAGTGTTTTATATGGAATTTGTTCTCCAATTACCGTATCCGAACATAATAGATCTAATCATAATCTAATTATGTCAGATTCCCAGAGATGGGGAAAACAACTGGCAACTCATGCCACTGAGTATGTTTCAGTTGGTTATTTTGTCGTTGCGTTGCAATGATATTGTATCTTATCACCAGTATTTACTTTAAACATATTGTATTGTCATACCTTTTACGGTGATTACAAACACAAAATATACAACTTATAGCGAAAGGGTCTAACCACAACTTCTGACCAGTAGTCACCATCATTTAGAACAAATCTTCCAAAAACGAAAACCAAACGAATGTATTCGCAACTCAATAAGAAGTCGTTTAAAATGACTAACGAACGGGAACAAATGGTCATTGAAAGCCGTTAATTGTCTTGTGCCATAATGATTTTAAATTTACAGTTCAGCCAAGAAGTATCTCATTGTGGTGTCAGCCACTTTGGTGAGTTGTTTGATTGCCGTTTCCAGCAAATTAATTATATATGGTTTATGACAAACCTCTGTGTGATATGACATTTAAGACCAGTTTGTAAAGATTGGACTTGTTTCCTTTTATAGCATTACTTGTTTAGTTGATCTTTTAAAGAGGTGGACCTGAAAAGGAAAATGATTCTCGATTTTCCTTTCATTTTACTAAAGAACGCTACATATTTTAGCATTCCGGTCCCCAAATTATCTTCAAGTGACAAAAATGCCATATATGATCATAGACATGAAAAATGTGTCTTCTAATATCTGGTTTGCGCAGCATGTTAACTTTTAACCCAATATCATTTAGAAATTATTTGTTCCTGCAGTTTTGTTCGGTTGTTGTTTTCAATTGGGATTGTCTACACATTCCAATATGAGAGACTATGTTACATGTAAAGGGGAATAAAAACCGAACACCAATTTTAAACATCTGTGTGACTTCTTGCATAAGTCCAAGTATGCCAATATGTGGTGAGTGAATATGTTATGGTATAGTTGATTTGAATACATAATACTTTTCTTTTCAATTTTTAGACTTTCGAAAGAAACTTCAACTTTGCCTTGTTGTTTTACCTTTCATGTGGGAAATTAAAATTAAAAAAGCAGCAACATATGGTTTTAATATTTGTAAGAAATACTGTAGCTCACATGTCTAATGCTACGGAATTGCAATCATGATGCCAAAGAAGGACTTGTACTTAAGAGACGAGTTTTCCTATTGTGACAAGAAAAAATAATCCGTTTGAAAAAAGGCATTCATTTTTTTTAATCATTATTGTTATTACATTATTTCATAGTATCTGCTTTAAGAGCTTTATAGCATATTTTCAAATAGTCTTTACGTGTGCTAGAAGACGTAAACTGTTACCTCAAATTGGCATATGAAGCAAGAGTTAATTACATCTCGTATTGATGCCTGTTTTGTCGTTTAACCCACTACCAAATAATAAAGACATTGAACAACTTTGTTGCAGACGACTCTGGAAAACAATGTAGAAAAAGGAGAAATTGCTCGTGACGATCGATTTCTCCTTTTCCCACAAAGTTTCCTGCCCTATTAGAAGATTATTTTCAAATGTCATCACATATTGAAAGGTCGTCTGCAAACCCTTTAAATTTGGGTCTAAAATTTGGCATTTGGTAAAGGGTTAAGATAAGATCGATTACAAAGTGTTGGGTACCATCGGTGACTGTAAACAACGTGTTAAATGGTCATGAATTTGTAATAAAAAGTTGATTACAAATCTAAAATAGGATCAAGCATTTCCTATTATAGGTTGTTTAAGACATGTTTATTTTATATTACTTGTATTCGCATATGAAGCTTTTACAAGGTCTGTTCGTTGTCCATAAGTGCGTTTGCAGGGCAGCAAAGACAATGATTATTTTACCTTCATACCACAGGGGAAAAGTCACCCACAATCGTTTTTTCATCATGAGCAAGCAAGTAATGGAAATATTAAAAAGTCGATAATTGTCTTCCTTTATCACAATTTTATTTCCATGGCTTCACCTAGTATTTTATTAATGATGACTTGATTTAAATAGATTAAACAGATTAACATATCAAATACTTTGTTGCTTTGTAATTTTGAGTGCTATTCAGCCAACTCCCTCTTGGAAATGTCGCTTTTAATACATGTTAAAGTAGACAACAAAAACGTCACATAAAAACCTTTTTATGTTGAAAATGATAATGAACGGAACCCTTTGTTACGAAGAGTTAATTGGTTATACGGAGAGATTAGTCTTTTTGTGAATGCATTCTTTTTAAAATCGTTTTCAGCAAATGCAGTAAAATGAGGTATTATTTGGGAGAGTGTTTTAATGCCGCTTACCGGAACCGGAAATGCGACTTCCCCTCAATGTTGAACTTTTGTTTCAGCAGCCATAAACGCACAGGAAGTGACTTTCAGGCATAAGTTATTTCATGCGGAGAACGCTCTTATCTGACGTGGACAGAATTGTTAAAGTAGGATTTCAATTCCATAGAGCTGTTTGACAGCCTTTGTTAAAACGACGACCTTTTATTGAAGTAAAGGGAAACGGTCATTTCATTGTTGTAGTTACGAAATTCTCACAGTGATTCGGTTCTCGGCTTCAACTTCTTTAGTTCGAACAAGTCATGAAGTAGCACTAGTATAATACTGTAGGTAGATTGAGAGAATTTTAGATATTTCTAACTCAATTTATCCTGTCACTAGTGTCATTTTGAGACCGATAACTAGGTGCCGTATAACATTTGTGATATCCGGCACTAACCATATAATACATGCACGCGACGAATCATGACGTCATAAGAACGATATGACGTCATGTTTACATCATTCTCTGCTTATTTTTTCCTTTTTTCTCGTGTTTTATTTACATCTTGTTTGTTTGAAAGAATACATAAAGGTAACAGGATAAAAGAATAGATGGTTGATGTCTTTGAATGGGAAAAGTTATCGGGCTCGGCTTTGGATTATTATCCGTTTCGCCTTCGGCTCACCGGATAATATTCCAAAGCCTTGCCCGATAACATTTCCGATTCACGACACCAACCATCTATTCTCTATTTAACCCCTTCTTTTACGCATCTAAAATTTAGGTCGTATCTGTCGATAAGACAACTTCCCCTGCATGTACTGATCATGGTTCCTTCCCAGATTCATATAGAGGATAGATAGTTGGTGTCGTGAATCGGAAATGTTATAGGGCAAGACTTATGAATATTATCCGGTGAGCCGAAGGCGAAACGGATAATAATCCGAAGCCGAGCCCGATAACTTTTCCCATTCAAAGACACCAAGCATCTATTCTATTTATCCTTTTACCTTTATGTATACTTTTAAAAAACAAAATGTAAATTAAACACGAGAAAAACGGAAAAAATAAGTAGAGAGTGATGTAAACATGACGTCATATCGTTCTTATGACGTCATGATTAGTCGCTTGCATGTATTATATGGCTAGTGCCTGATATCACAAATGTTATACGGCACCTAGTTATCGGTCCCAAATGACACTAGTGACAGGATAAAAAGATTTCTCTCCTTTTTATTCATGCAACCGTTTGTCGCCTGTCGTAGTTTCAGTTTTGATTGTTTACAGGGGTTAAAATATGGTAGTTATAAAGATACAACACATATATTGTCATTGTTGCCACAAGAATTATCATCCTATTAAAATGGCGTATTTTACTTTATCCTGTCACTAGTCACATTTTGGGACCGATAACTAGGTGCCGTATAACATTTGTGATATCCGGCACTAACCATGTAACACATGCTAGTGACGAATCATGACGTTATATTATTTTTTCCTTTTTTCTCGTGTTTTATTTACATCTTGTTTTTTTGAAAGAATATATAAAGGTAACAGGATAAATAGAATAGATGGTTGGTGTCTTTGAATGGGAAAAGTTATCGGGCGTATTTTACTTTATCAAACTCTTTTCTGATTTGCCCTCTAAAACATTGCCTAAGATATACATTGTCACAAACATATTTCTTGTAATCTTATGCGATTGACATATGGCAGATTTTTCCTTTTCATTTGTATAAGTATGTTGTCGTACCACAGAAAATGTAATGCCAATCCACTACTTCTTTTGATAGTTAGGTTCTTGTTGCCGTGTATTAGTGGAGAACTCCAATCTCGCGAAAGGAGTACTGCGACATAAGATACAATTTCGTTAAAATAATTCAATAAACAATGACTTAAAATATAAAAACTTTCGATATTGGCTTTTCGTCTTATAAATATATGTCTCAGGGAAATTGTCATCGTCTTATATATATATGTCTAAGGGAAATTGTCATCGTCCTATACATATATGTCTAAGGGAAAGTGTCATCGTCTTATACATATGTATCTAAGGGAAAGTGTCATCGTCTTATACATACGAGTATATGTCGTAGGGAAATTGTCATCGTCTTATACATATATGTCTAATGGAAAGTGTCATCGTCCTATACATATATGTCTAAGGGAAATTGTCATCGTCTTATACATATATGTCTAAGGGAAATTGTCATCGTCTTATACATATATGTCTAAGGGAAATTGTCATCGTCTTATACATATATGTCTAAGGGAAATTGTCATCGTCTTATACATATTTGTCAAAGGGAAATTGTCATCGTCTTATACATATATGTCTAAGGGAAAGTGTCATCGTCCTATACATATATGTCTAAGTGAAATTGTCATCGTCTTATACATATATGTCTAAGGGAAAGTGTCATCGTCTTATACATATATGTCTAAGGGAAACTGTCATCGTCATATACATATATGTCTAAGGGAAATTGTCATCGTCTTATACATATATGTCTAAGGGAAATTGTCATCGTCTTATACATATTTGTCTAAGGGAAATTGTCATCGTCTTATACATATTTGTCTAAGGGAAACTGTCATCGTCTTATACATATATGTCTAAGGGAAATTGTCATCGTCCTTAACATATATGTCGTAGGGCAATTGTCATCGTCTTATACATATATGTCTAAGGGAAAATTGTCATCGTCTTATACATATATGTCTAAGGGAAATTGTCATCGTCTTATACATATGTGTCCAAGGTACAATGGGATAGAAGCCTTGATAGGTTTCTTAGATTTTCCATTACAATCCTAATAAGGCTTCATTTCAAGACGACTGACATCTATGATATAGAATGTTGTTAGGCATCTTATGACGGCGAATGATTGATGTTTACCAGATACCATAACGCTTTCATACCAAACCGAACGCTTCATCTTTAGTCTCAAATTTCTGAAACGTCCAACCTCCGTGTCTTTCAACACTTGTGGATTGAAATGAAAAGTAAAATGTTATAAATTAAAAACGTTCTCTTGAAGATGAGCTAAACGCTGTTCCAGACAATGATGACTGGACTTAACTTATTACCAAACAATAATGGCATTTGACCAGATAGTGGCAGACGACTCTTGAAAACATTGTGGGAAAAGGAGAAATTGCTCTTAACGAGCAATTGCTCCATGTATCCCAATTCTTTCTGCCATATCAATAGATTGTTTTTCAATTTCACCACATTTTCAAAGGTCGTCTAAAGTCTTTCAATTTGGGACAGTCGAAAATGTGGTGTTTGATAAAGCATTAAGTGAATAGAAACATGGAGACGTAAGGTGTCCAACGAGTCAAACTATCGATATATTTATGAAATGGGCTAATAAATTCAACTGAATGTTGTGTTTATGACATGGAGACTATAAAAAATCTTTCTATTACCAAATACCTGAAAATTTTACACAACATGAAGGAGATTATTACTAAATCAAAACCTAGTCTTGAGACCATAAAGAGGTGGCCTGGTAGGACACGTTTCACATTCGAAACAGGAAACGAAATCTATAATTGATTTCATGAAAAAACTTATACCAACTTTTGGATCACGTACGCAAAGTTTGGAAGTAACCTGACACATTCAAATGAAAGTTAGGATGGATTTAAACGATTTATTCATCTTACTGTTAAATTGTTTTTCTTTTACTCAAGCTGAGGAACTTCAAACCGCATACAAGAGTAGTTTCCAATAGTCAATTGCTGTTGTTTTGTTTTTTACACGGTACAAACACTAATTTTAGTTGAATATTTAATATATATTACATAAAATAATATGAAACACGCAAGACACTTAGATAGAATTGTATGCTCCCTCAATACCTGGGATATTATCAGGCCAACGAACGCCCTGTGCACTGCATGGTTGGCATGCATTGACCTGCATTTCTCTCATTGATTTTACAATTAATTACAATAAACTTAACGTTTCATCCCCACGTAACCAGACAACATGCGGCCTGTGTTTGATTGATGGAATTCGTATTGCAGGTTCACTGTATCCGTAAGGTCGATTGTATGGACGATGATACTCAACGATGAATCCTGCTGGTAGCCTTTGGTTGATGCGTATATGTAGCTCTCTGCCTATTGACACTCTGACAACAGTTCTTCGGTTATATAACCGCTTTGGGATTCATTAGTAAGATTATAGTCTTCTTTATTATCTTGCAAAAGGATACTCTCTTGTACATGTATTTTTATTGTTTTTTTTTGTATTGATACTCAAAGGTAAATCCTGCTTTTTGTTGATGCTTATTTGTAACTATATGACGTTTGACATTCTGACAACAGTTCTTCAGTTATATAACCGCTTTGAGATCCATTAGTAAGATGCTGGTTTTCTTAGTTATCTTGCAAAAGGACAGTCACATGTACATGTATATGAGTTATTTTTTGTAGACACTAATAACAGAAAGGTATTGTAGATTGCGTTTCAGCTGCTGATTGCCTCATACGTGATGAAATAAAAGAGGTTATTTCCGCTGGCAGCTGTTACTTTCATATTCGTTCAGACTTCCTATGTTTATTTATTTATCTATTGCTAAGTTAAGGTTAAAAGTTAAGGTAAAATATCCATATTCCGCCATTTTGAAGATTCTTTTGTCGGATCACTTCGGTCTTTTTCGGTATACATCGGTTGTGGCCGGAACTATACAGTGTAAAGCGAAAAGTTCCGGCCCACACCGATGTTAACCGATAACGACCGAAGTAATCCGACGAAAGAAAGAGTTTCATACTGGCGAATCATGGGTATTCTATCTAGGAATACAATTGGTGAATAAAACATTCAGGTGCTCATCAATACATAGTTGAGACTCATCTGAATCTCAGTTGACCGCACCAGACTGCTGAATGCTTAAGAAATCATTGTAGCAAGGTAAGGAATTGCTTGTCGGTGATGAGTTACTTTACTAAAACCAATGTTTTATAATAAGGTACTAAAAGAGTAAATGGATTAAAAGTTGATAGTTTCCACCGAAATGCGGTAGAGTTATAGGTCTTCAACCCTTATAGTGCTGGAACCGACTTCATGCTTATGCAAACTGGTTAGATCCAGACCAGCCGCCAAGTAAATTGGCGGCTGGCCTGTGATCTAACATGCGTGTTACTCTGATAGTTTTTCCTCATTGAATTAAGCAAATATAAACGGTTTTGGAAAGCAGACGACACAAAAATCTATTTCTAGAAAATTAGCCAGTATCCCAAGGGTTAACAGATGTTGGAGCCACGGGAAATCGACACAGCGAGCGGTCGTGACGATTTTCCCCGTGTTTCATTAACTGATTGCATCTTATATTGTGTTTCCTGAGATTGATGCCGTCTTGAGACCAGACATTATCTTCGCATTGATTTTCTCTTTCTTTTCGCAGTGACAGCGACATTCTGGTGTGTGAGGTGCAATCGAGTGTTCTTAATGTTCGAATGATCCGCGAAAAAGCGAACTGGGAAGGGGAAGAATCATGTATTAGATATAGACCTTAAGTTCCTGCTTAACCCTCTACCATACGCAACATTTTTGACTGTCCTAAATTGAAAGAGTTTGCAGACGACATTTCAAAATATAATGAATTGGAAAATAATATGATGATAGGGCAGAAATCATTGTGGGAAAAGGAGAAATTGCTCGTTGAGAGCAATTTCTCCTTTTCCAACAATGTTTTCCAGGGTCGTCTGCAACAAACTCGTCAAAGGTCGTTATTGTTTGGTAATGGTTTTTCTGAGTCCCTAACGATGCAACATACGTTTCAAAATTCGCCATAATACTGTATGATTAAAGAAGGACTTGCTAGATGTAAGGGTTTAATCCCAGGGTAAGCCGAAAGCGTATGGTCATCAAGGCAATGAATCCTGTCTCAGGAAGATGGTCCTACGAGTAGAAAGGCATTTACAACGCATCGAGATAACGACTAGGAATTCCCTTGACCAAACGGAAACCATTAAGCCGTCCTAAATCATCACCCTCACTCCCGCTTTAACACGTCGTTTATCACAAGAGGTTCTCGCGTCGTACTGTTGAGCGTGTAGTGTAGGTGTCCTTGTAATGTCGCTTACCAGATCATACATTAGTCCGAATGATCCAGACGTAGATATTTCATTCTACAAAGTTATAGTTTTGACCATCCAAGTTAGATCTTCCCGCGACTTTACGCCAATATTTGATATTTCTTTATCAATTTATATATTAGGTGCCATAATTACTTAGATGTTTGCCAATGTATGTATGTGCTTGCATACATACAGTACCGTATATTGAGTTCGCAAGTTTTTTTTTATCCTCTTCATTTCAAAAGGTTGGAAAAGAAATGCCAAAGCATTAAACAAAAAAAGAGAGAGAACCATTAAGCCGTCCTAAATCATCACCCTCACTCCCGCTTTAACACATCGTTTATCACAAGAGGTTCTCTCGTCGTACTGTTGAGCGCGTAGTGTAGGTGTCCTTGTAAAGCCTCTTACCGGATCATCCATAGTCCGAATGATCCAGACGTAGATATTTCATTCTACACAGTTACAGCTTGGATCATCCGAGTCACAAGGGCTTGACTCATTGCATACCTCCTAACTCCCATCATATTTACTATATTAGATACCTAACTTATATAGTTTATATAGAGAGGGATTTGGGAGGCATGCAATGACTCAAGCCCCGGTGATCTGCGTTAGATAATCCTGGGACTTCACACCAGCAATTGTTATTTCTTTATCACGTTCACTATCAGGTGACTTCATAACTTTGAATTTTGACCATGTTTGTGTTTGCATATTTACATCATTGTATTGTAACGTACATTGACTTCGCTATTCTTTTTCCTTTTACAGTTCCAACTGTTGGAATTGAAATGCCTTAATGTATTATCATCGTTAAACAAAATTGCACGCCTCATTCATTCATTGGATTGGACAGATAGTTCACTGTTGAGCGTAATTCGTCTTGACATTCAATCATTTACAGTGGAGAATTATGCTTGACAACATACAAGTAATGTAGTTACGGTGAAACGGTCGAACTTTGACGCAAGGGATCGACACTTGAAAGTTCAACAATGTTTTCTGATAAATTGCAGAAGCCGTGGAAATATCATTCCTGTATTGCCTTTTTAATTCCAGCAATGTGCCAAATAAACTGTACGTTTAGAATGGACAATTTGTAACAGAGTCACTTAGTCTATCAAGATTGATGAGCAAAGATATGGTGGCATATACCAACTGTGGTTAGTAACATTTGTTTCCATTCAATGGTGTTTGTCAAATCATTATCCTGCAACATTTTTTATAACATATCGATTGTTGGGAGTTTACTGACCGTATGAATTAATTAAACGGATACCAATTTGGCTACAAGAGTAAAGAGCTAAGGCAAGATATTAAAAGAGATCTAATTGTTTCTGGAAGAAATATTGTATAACATTAGTATACATAATACCCTTATATGAAGCCAACAACATTCGACAGCCGTAAATAAAGACCATCGCATTCCTTTTTCTCTATAAAGGTTTAAAGGAAAACCGCACCTTACTTATTGTAGACTACACAATGTTTAAGTGGGCAACACTAAAAGAGAGTAAGTCGCCATTTGGAATGACACGTCACAAGCCATTCGGAACACCTCGGCCATTTCTTAAAATAACCTCGGAGGTAATTGGGAGCCATTTTTGAAAGTAGGTCAGCAACGAGGGGCATGTCCTTATGCAATCGTATCTACTCGGAAATCCCCGGCACAAGCCGGGGATTGCCGAAAGAGCCGATTGTCAAAATATGAAACAAAGATGTGTTGATATGATTATCTTTAATGAAAAGGGTAGAAAAAACCCATACAATTGTTATATATAACCAATTTGTGTGTATTTAAATACATACTTAGTGCCTGTGTGCATTTTGCGTTATCCGCCGGAAATAAGGCGAATTACCCCAGGATTTCTGGTGTATTCATGTACTGCCTACGAGTTATATCTACCGACTTGTTACGGGGATTGCCGAGTAGATACGCTTGGTCACAAGCAAATACGTACAAAGCGTTAAATTATTCTCAATTTTCTGGACAGATGTACACCGAACGTGTCATTCTAACAGGATAAATTGACAAACACTGGAGACAAATACGTTCAATAAATGGTGGGCGATTAAGAATTAGGTCCATCCATTACGTCTATACGTGACAATGTGTGACCACAGTCATGGGAAAAGCTCCACTGTATAAGGATATCTTGTGATTAGCCATGGTGTAACAAAGGTATCCTGGAAGTATCGTGTTTTCTACCTAAACTAAAGCTTAAAGAAAGTAAAAAATTAAAGTTTACAAAATGATACGTAGAACATTTTTCTGACTTTCATAATAATAATAAACAATGATATTACCCTTTTTTTCTCGATTAACCCATTACCAAATTTTACCGACATTTGACCACTTTGTTGCAGACGACTTAACGAGCAATTTTTCCTTTTCCCACAATGTTTTCTTCCCTGTCAGAATATTGCTTTCCAATTTCATCACATTTTGAAATGTCATCTGTAGACTATTTCAATTTGGGACAGTCGAAAACTTGGCGTTTGGGAAGGGTTAAAGCGATGTATTAAAATGCTTGTGAAAGATATGAGAAGGTGCACTGATGAACTGAACTACGTAAATGTTAGACCTAAACTTTATGTTTCTGTATTGCTGATATTCTATAAATCACCAATATTTGCATTCATAGCTCTCCGGAACTACACGGGTTGTCCGTTTGTCTTAGTTCCGGTACACTGCACATGTCCAATGTTTATTTATGAGATTAAACATGAATAACTAATTCCATGAATAATCGACTGTTGGGTTGGTCATACCAGGTCAAGCGAGTTCGAATACGTTACTGAAGGTATGGTCTAGAGTACGTTGAATGCAATCGATCGAGGCTCGTATGGAAATGTGTCGATGCACTTAGGCCAACACTTTTGTGAGATAAAAGTTTTTGTTTCGATCTAGTTTCACAGACAAGTCGATACGAGCCCCTCCTAGAAAGTGGATTACTATGGTTTGTTTTGAGCAGACAACATAGCATTGACATTTGATGGTTCTATAACGAAGTTTTCAAAGACTTTGGTACTCAAATATTTCAAAAGTTCATTGTTACCAAAATATAACTTTTATATCAGTACATTTCCTTCAAAGGAATCTTGAAACTAAAGAGGTATTAAAAGGGGGAAACCATAAGAGTGGAATATTTTATATTTTATAAAGACAGTGTGTGTAAAAGAATAGCATTATGGTTGAAAAGTCTATTCGGGATAGAAAACTGAATCGAGTGACCGTCGCATCAAAAGCAAACAAATGTTGTCAACGGCATTGATCAACAAGCAAATTGCAACAAACTATAGACCTCATTTAAAATACTTCAATTTGTTATCGGTTTAGTACATGAAGCAAGTAACTAGTCCGACTCGTGGCTTCTAAGTTAAAAATGCAATACATTAGGCTGGTAGTTATTTAAATCGTTTATGTTGCCACAAAGGATGTCAAAAGATTGTCTTTAAAAAAAACTATAAAGACATTCAGAAATGAAGACAAAGGGCATTTACTCTCGCCATTGTCTGACAGAAAGGTGATTCCATTTTAAGAGTGAACCCATTGGGAGAGCAAATCTCGTGTACGCCACGAGTGAAATGAAATTTACGAATGTAAATTCGACCAGGCATACGTGGATTAATGTTTTTTAAAAAGCTTTTAAAGTTGATTCTGTCTAGCGGAGTCCGATCCCATCGAAATGAAATATTGGAGTCTTTTAACCCTTAGAATACTAGGTATTTTCTTAAAATTGGATTTGTGTGTCGTCTGCTTTCCAATATCATAGGTATATGTTTAACTTTGATGAGGACAGATATTCAGAGTAGCAAACGGGTTATATATCACAGGCCAGTCGCCAATTTACTTGGCGGCTGGTCTGGATCTAACCTGTTTGCATAAGTATGAAGTCGGTTTCAGCTCTATAAGGGTTAACGTTAATTTTTGCGATGGGCAAAAACGTCGATATGTCGTATAAATTTCATTTGACAAAGCCATCAAAATATATGGCAACCCGATTCCCCCTGGTGGGTTTGATGTAATTCAATTTCACGACGAAATTTAAGTTACGTGTTTTAAAATATCACTGACTTACCATAAAACGGTCGTTTTTACCAGGCTTTGGCAAGTCATTATTGGTTGAGGGATTTGGTTTTCCCTCTTGTGTATTTATAATGGCCAAGGGAATGAAATTTAGAAACTGTTGAAGTGATGTAACTCAAAAATAATAAAATGAAAAAAACAACATGCCTAAACACTTCAAAGAGAATTGAGATAGATGTTCAATTACTATGACACCTGCTCGATTCTAAAAGGAAAAAACTTAAAACTGCTCTAGAGAAAACTAAAGGTTTACATGACTCAAGCTTTACATGCAGTTTATCACGATTTAGAAGACTGTATAGTTAGTGTTCAAGTTCCACATTGGTCATTTCAAAGCAAAGACTCAATGCTCTACCGAAACATGTTGACAATGCTATTCAATTATTTATGGTGTTTGTTGGGGAAAAAGGCCCTAAAGCTAGATCCTTATAAACCACTAGAGACATCAGCACTGCGTGTTGCCCTGATGGTATTATCATTTCTAATTGAATTTGCAATCCTTTACGTGCAACACAGGCGACACGTCGTCTCTGTCGTTTCATGTTGGAACTTAATCATTACAAACAGGAGATAGAGTATTTCAGCTAAACAGTCGAGTTGCTGTTCATGCGTACGTTAAGGATGACAGAACAAGTGTGTGCCTTTCGTTTCTAAAGATATGTAAAAAATAAAATCAAAATGTTAGTTGTAAAGGTATCATTGCATCTAAATAGTAACGTTCTTTTCCTGGCTGGAATAGATTGTCATTGCATTCTTTTAAAATCTTTACAATGTTTAATGTTATTGATAGGTTCGATTGAAAAAAGCTCAATGGTGTTTTTGAATGCAACACGTTCGCTTTTTTTCTCAGTTTAAGTCGTAAACAAACCTTTCAATTTGAAACATAATGTAGTTGAGGTCATATGGGTTTGTTTTGTTTTTGCACGTCACAATGTTATCATAATGAGCATCCGAGTAGAATATGTCCTCAAAAGCTGCTATTTTCCTGACAATGGCGTTATTCCTGATATGTATTCGGTTTCATTTCGCTCTGATCTGGATTTCATGCAATATTATACAGGTACTCAGTGATACAATATTGCCACATATACCTAAAATAAACATACGATACATAGGAACACACGTTATTCTTGTTGAGATTACAATCGCATACATATGGAGTCGCCTAACAAGGACATCTTCGATGAATGGCTGAAGCCATCTTCGTCTGACTCACCAAGATGCTTGTAGTCTCGTCCCAACGGGTGAGAGAAAGTGCTTTAAGCGTCTAACTGATCCCGAGTATTGGACATTAGGTTTCTTATATTAGAGAACGAATTTCCCCGAAGACATAGATCACATATTATTCGGTTAACCATTCAATTGGAAGCATGTCCGTTATGTATCTGCCTTAAACGTGTTCTGGATCAGTCATAAGCACATGCCGATACAGATTGGAAGTTAAGGTGATGAACATATTTTCTGCACCAAGATATTTTACAAACTAGAAATGACCTATGTATATTTTGTCTAGAAATAAAAACAAAATCGATCGGGACCAAGACTTTGATCCAGATAAGACTTGGTTCAAAGTAGCCGTCGGATAACAGATGCATGAAGGACCAAGATGCGACTATATTGAAAGAGACACATGGAAGCATGTACATATGACAGTATCCTGTCTAGTTTGGTAAACGTGATGTTCTCGATTATCCTTAATGTCAGGTTGCAAGTCTATCTCAGGAAATTTTTGAATGGCCTCTTACGTGTAACTATGGTTGAAGTATCTGCATTATTTCTGCGGTTGTACAGTTTGGAATTTACACACTTGTATATATGTGCATTGAAAAATGCAGTCTCAAAATGGGCTGTAAATAAGTAAGCATGCACTTTTTTAAGTAATCCTTGACATCACATTACCAATATGCCTCGGGATCGTTTTCGAACTTCTCGGTACGTGTGACTTGGGTTGACGTGTCATTCGTTTCTTTTGGTGTCTGGGTCGAAAAAACAGCCTCTTCGTATTGATTATAACCGTATCTTAAGTAATAAATGGTTTGTGGTATCCTAGAAATCTCTGGTTTATGCCAGGTTACTCCTGAAAAAACATCCACGTTTCCAAGGCGTCTTCGGTTGACATATTTATGGAATCAGTCTTTAGGACTTTTGTATTAAAGAACAGAATTTGTAGCTTACTGGATCAAAATTCACTTCTCTTTAAGCATTTAAGATACAGAGGTTTTGTGTGTTCCCTGTAGACAGATTTATGAGTATTCACAATTAAAGAAATTTGTCTGGTTTGCTTTTTTGACAGTGTATATACTACAATTGGAACAGTTCATGTAATATATTATTATGTCGCAGATCTTCTGGTTTATGCAGCTATGGAAAGCTCGGACGAAAGTTGCAATAAGACAAGAATAACAGTGTATGATAATAAAAAGCTCTTATGCATAAAATGGAAATGCATTTATTTCGTCCTAACACGAAGTTTTGTTCATATTATGTGAGTTTTATAATCATGGTTGTAGCATATAGATGAAAAGTATCTCTTAATTTATCTTATAAACAGCGATGTAATAGAAGTAAGCATATATTCTACACACATTATTTTTGTATTTGCAAAGTCGAAAGGAGTCGAGATAAAAACTCACTTTTAGACAGTTTTGCAGACAAGTTTCAGTCTTCTGTCAAATTGCGGGTGAACGTATTTAATTACCGTTGTAGCTTTCAATATGTGACCAAATCTTACTGCACGGGTGCCTGAGGTTATCAAGATTAGATCATATTAATAAATAACGGGATATCATCGATGCAGTATTCATTCGCATATTATCTCAGTATTCGGCGTTAGCTCTTCAGTATTTCAGCCAAAACCTAAAAGAATAATTGCCAATAATTGCAGTGGTACAATTACCTCTAATGCATGTTCTAGCAGATACATCCCTCACCCATTCACATAGAAGACATAATAAAGCCGTTAACCCTTTACCAAACACAAGATTTTCTACTATCCCAAATTTAAAGAGTTTGCAGACGACATTGCAAAGTGTGACAAAATTGTAAAATAATCTTCTGAATTTGGGGCAGAAAACATTGTGGGAAAAGAGGAAATTGCTCGTTTAGAGCAATTTTCCCTTTTCCCACAATGTTTTCCAGAGTCGTCTACAATAACCTGGTCAGACGTCGTTGCTGTATGGTAATGGGTTATACAGAATAGGGGGTGTATGATTAATGGAACCATAGACTGCACCATAATCCCATCATTCACAAGGGGCCCACACAAGCAGAAAATGTGATAACGAATGGCCTCCTAGAATGGTTGATTAAAGCCGCCGAACTCTAGTCCTTTCCTTTCTCTAGATACGTTTCATTACACAACAGGCATAAACAGGTGTGCTATCGCTTTAATATAACTTAACGATTATTTAGAGTAACACAATAAATGTTGGAGTCCTTTGAGTTTTTGGTTGCCTTTTAAACAAAAAGCTATTAGCGCCGTTAGCGAAAAACATCATCTATGTTTACCAAATTAAGGCATCTTATTTGATTCATCAAAACAGATAAGGGCTTGCAGTCTTACAGGAATGAATAGATTTAATTATGCATGCTTTTAAAAGACGTTCTAAGCATGTTTGTAAATGCCTGGCTTCCTAATTAGCAGAGCGAATCTTTGCATTTAATGCGTATTTGAGTGCCGGACTTTTAATTATATCTAAAAGAAGAGTTTTGGCAAAATAGTTCTCAATATATAGAAAACAATACTTTGTTAATTGTATTTGACCATTGCTAAATTACTTACCGTTTTTCATAAAGAGAATCGTCTGTTGTCTTTCATCATATCGAAAGTAATTCGAACAATTCCAATTAAAGGCCCATTAAAGGAGATTAATGCTATGTCAAACTATATTATTTGGTAAACCTTTGGACAAGATTCAAATAGTTATCATCAGAAAACACCACCAGCACAACTTAAATGTGAAAGTAAACCAGAAATAGCCCAGATTAGCAAGTTTTATAATTCAGATTTCCTGATTCTTCACCTCTGACCTTTACTGTTGATACAATCATTTTTGAACCGACCAATCAGAAATCGTTATTTTGAATATGTAAACAAACAGGTTGTTGATAAACATGATTGAATTAGAGACAACTATCTTTCAAGCACAAAATAACTTATTTCAAATGAGTCTATTTAATAGGGTCTCAATGCATTCCTAAACTAATTCTCATGACTTTTATGAACATAATAAAAGAACTCCATATAATTATTCAGTAATTTATTTGTACTACTCTCCTTTGATGTTCCTTTAAGCTATTTTTTTCTCTATTTCCCCGTCATAACGTCGAGTATAACTCGTTAATTGTCAGATATTCCGTAATAGCCATCAGAGGGATATATATATCCCACGAGACGAGTCTAAGAATGGTCGGAAATTCCGACATCCTCCCGCAATCAAAGTCCGCCTCCTCAATCCGTAAACGGAGACAGGAAATAATTATCCGAAAATACAGGGTCGTGGATCCTGGAAAATCTTGTACCGAGGAAAAAATAGATGTTTCTTGGTGACTTTTGTTTCTTTTTTTTTTTTGAAGCAACATTACTTCAGAAAAGTTTTCAATGTGTGACATGTTATTGATGGACGAAAATCCATAGCTTAACCCTTTACTAAACGCCAAATGTTTGACTGCCCCCAAATTGAAAGAGTTTGCAGACGACATTTCAAAATGCGATGAAATTGAAAAATAATTTTCTGATTGCACAGAAAACATTGTGGGAAAAGGAGAAATTGCTAGTTTAGAGCTATTTCTCATTTTCTCACAATGCTTTCCATAGTCGTCTGCAACCCACTGGTTTTATGTCGTTATTGTTTGGTAATAGGTTAAGTGTCAATTAGGCAATTCTAATTAGCGCAATAGAACCATCGACAATATCATTAATTATGATTTGTTAAATTGGTTTGCATATCAAGTGTCAAGGAATAATGAATTTATATATTTATATTCTTTATTAAAGTCCCATCCATATACATATACATTTCTATACATATTGAAACATTTAAATAGACTAAAAACATAAAAATATATGCACATGGCAATTCAATTTTGAATTATAAGAGATATAATGAGCGGTGTTATGTAAGGACATATAATATACCCGTAGGAAATATTGTACAGCTTTCCTGTGTACTGGTATAGTATGGGGTGGGTAAATTGTCATGCTAGACCGCTGCATACCTCCAACGTATTTGATCATTCCCTTTAAACATAAACGCATTGTCTACCATCGATGTCCGAATCAAAAGCCCTCGAAACCTTTAGGGACTGGAAAGCTTTTAACTATGTCCATTAAACTGGTAGTATATGCCCATAATCTTTTATAAGATGAACTCATATAAAGCCATTACCCCATGTGGAAATAGTTGACAAGTCTAGATCGATTTATCACACTGAACTACGTTGGTATGATGTATGCCAAAATTCAAACCGCTTTAAAACATCAAAATTAAATTTT
The DNA here is from genome assembly GCA_947846245.1 of Cerastoderma edule. NCBI lineage: Eukaryota > Metazoa > Mollusca > Bivalvia > Cardiida > Cardiidae > Cerastoderma > Cerastoderma edule. The sequence goes on from OX401412.1 coordinate 16,132,705, forward strand.
CGAGATAAACCGAGTAATATATTTGGGATATAGTAAAGAATGTTATGTGTATCTTTGAATAGTTTTTTTTCTGTTGGGTTATAGAATTCAACATTTTCACAATTGTTAATTGAACAGCAATACATTATCATTAAAACAAAGGCATTTGTGAACAAAGTTACTTTATACTATAGAAATTAGTTCGCTCTGTATAAGTTAAATACTACAATACATATTAGAGCATTTTCATACATCTTGCAACATAAATCTTGTTCACACGTTGATAAACCTAAACAAGAAATGTATCAATCAGGTTGAATCTACAAAACATGGTCATACCCTTGAGTGCCACACAAAACATTTCCTTTGTTCCTTGACACCGTTTCGGATAACAGTCTTTAAGTTTTCTTCAAGGCTAGTTGTCCCATCTCTCACTTGTAATGAGTGGTTAGGCCGTGCGGACAGGCTCGAAATGGGATGAAATTACACGTTTACAAGGGAAAACCATCGGCCTCAACACACGATAAATCTTCCCCTCCATCAGCTTGTAATCAAATTACAAAAATGTCTGTTGGGAGGTTTCCATGTCCGAATTTCAGATTTTTTTGTTTTTATTAATGCTTTAATAAGGTTTCGAAATGCACCGATGCGAGGTAAAAAAGCAAAGAAGTTGAAATCTAATTTTCAGGACGAATACTTGTACTTGATTTCACTTCCTTATTATGAAAAGAAACTGCAAATGACTTTGATTAAGAAGACACACAACCATTCCCTTACCGGTTCTACTGCCGAGCAAAATGAAACGAATCAGGTTTCTGACCGAGTTATGAAAGCCTTAAGCCCTTATTGTGCTGGAACCGACTTCATTCTTGTGCAAACAGGTGGTTAGATCCAGGCCAGCCGCCAAGTATATTGGCGACTGGCCTGCGTTCTAACCTGTTTGCTCCTCTGAGTATCTTTCCTCATCAAACTTAAGCAGATAGTTAAGGTTTTGGAAAGATGACACAAATATGTATTTTCAGAAAATTACCCAGCATTCTAGGGGGTTAACTAATTTAAATGACTTATAGTTGCCACATGATCTTTTATGTTCTAGATAAAGACACCCCTTAGAAATAAATCAAATGTATTTCGGTAAACATACCTCCAGTGTCATCCTCGTGGTCGTTTCGTATCGGAATAATCAACTTTTCACCGGCTAGAGTTAGGATTCATGTTTCTTTCTAAAAGACTCTAGCTCTAAAAATGATGGGTATCATTAAAACAAAATAGATTTGCGTGCTATCTGCTTTTCAAAACCTTAAACATATGTTTAATTTTGATGAGAAAGGATAGGCCACAGGCAAGCCGCTTATTTAGTTGGCGGCTGGCCTGGATCCAACCTGTTTGAATAAGCAAGAAGTCGGTTCCAGCACTTTAAAGGCAAACTGTTGAAGATCCTAGGTCAGAAAGTGTTAAAACACTAACTTGGTAGACCATTAGCGAGGAAATACTTTTGAGTGTCGTTAGGTGAAGGGTACATCGAATCTATTACATCGACATTTCACCAAATCAATGTTTCACAACTCCGATGTTTTTCATGTCCAATAGATAGCCTCGGTCTCATTTGGCAATGTTTGGTTGATTTCACCACGAAGATTTAGAAAGAGATGACATTTTCCTATTTATGTTTAATTGTATATGGTAGTTTTGTTTTGTTCTCATTAGACATTGGTTGTGGTGATTGGCTTGAAACGCATGCAAGCCTTTAGAGTATGCATTTTTCACTTATATTTGCTTTCAAGAATTGAAAGAAGTACATATATGAACCAATTGTTGACAATTTTGGCTCGGTTTTGAATAAATTGGATGGTGTTGCTTATTGCAGGGATAATAATCGCAAATAATTATTAAAGTAGGAACTTCTCTTTTCAAAACAAATATGAAAGCGATGAACCTTGAATCGTCAAAGTAAGCCAATCCGAATAAGAATCTTCTACATGAGAGGAGATTACATCTTAGTACAAGTAAATGGTATCTTTCTCGGGTGCCTTATATGTCAAAAGCAAAGACTGTCAGTGAAACGTGTGCGTTTTGTAATGATCTATCAGATTGTTCAAGCTTATGAGTGATAAAAGATGTCATCGTGACTAAATCTAATTAAATACCATTTAGTACATGCAGAGATTAAACTGTTGAGATGGCTGCGAAAGTGTTTCCATGGTAACGTCTATAAATGCGCACCTGTGCTTCAAAACTTAGATTGTAGCCATGGACGCATGTCATTTCTAAGCGCGGACAGATGTTTCTGTCCTCAGGTAAATGACAAACGAAGATTGTAAAACCGTTTTCTTTAACTTGCTGACGTCGCTAGGTTAACGCTTAGAATGTTGGGGAATTTTCTAGAAATAGATCTTTGTGTTGTCTGCTTTCGACAAACCATAAATATTTGCTTTATTTTGATGAAGAAATATACTCAAAGTAGCAAACAGGTTCGATACTCAGAGTAGCAAACAGGTTGGATCACAGGTCAGACGCCAATTTACTTGGCGGCTGGCCTGGATCCAACCTGTCTCATAAGCATGAAGTCGTTTCCAGCACGATAAGGGCTAAGTTCCATAAGGGGGTCAACAACCTGCAACTTCTCGTGTCTCATGTTCTGTTATGATGCTAATCCCTTCACGTAAGTTAATACGGCAATGCCCGCAATATACTTCACTATGTCAAACACGAAACCGAGATGTAGTAATTCTTATAGTCAAGCTGATTTTCGCAATTCGAAAGTGATTTCTTTTAAACAATTTGATTGTTTTGAACGATTTGTATAGGGCTACATTAAAGAGTATTTGCAAACATTAGAAATGGAATCTAAGACCACTAAATCAATAATATGTGGTTATTTTGACAATATAAGGATTATCTCACATCGAGTTAGATATGCCTTTTTAATTGTTTTCAAATGATGTTTATTTCTATGGCGTTGAAAACCCGCTTGTATTAGAGAAACATTCATCTTTCGACCTGGCTATTGAAACATTCTTGTTCATGAATCAAGGATGCGTTTAGTTAACCCTTATAGAACTGGAACTGACTTCATGCTTATGCAAACAGATTAGATCAAGGCCAGCCGCCAAGTCACTTGGCGGCTGGCCTATGATCTAACCTGTTTGCTACTCTGAGTTTCTTACCCCATCAGGATTTAGCAGATATATAAGGTTTTGGAAAGCAAAGGACACAAAAAATATATCTTAAGAAAAATTACCCATCATTCTAAGGGTTAATTGACAATTACGCGATGGGTATGATGAAGTCGATCTGCCATCAATCGATGATGCGTATTCAACCCGGAAAGCACGGCATGAAAAGAACTATTGTTTTGTAGTATTTCCCTCGGATAGGTTATTGGTTTACCCTATATAAAAGAAGCTTAGGGCCACGCAAAACAACATCGAGTCAGGTATCAGATTCAACCACGGATTGCAAACGTGGATTGTCTTACAAATTCGGTATATCCGTGAGTAATCAATTATTCTCAAATGGAAAATTGAGGATTATTATCATCTTTTTTTTTATCAGTGTGTCCAATTTTAGCTCGATTAATCGAAGAATAAGGAGAGCTATACTACTCCCCCGGGCGTCGGCGTCCCTGTCGGCGTCACACCTTGGCTTACATTTTAGATGCAAGTTTGTGTCCCATTCACTACTGTATGGAATGGGTTAATACTTCACAAATGTGTTCAGGTCATACTATAAGGTCCATGGCCAAGTTTCGTATCTCTAGTTTTGAATTAAAGCAAATGATGCTGCCTTTTGTACTTAGAAAATATTTGTTTAGTTTTAACAAGCAATTTTGTATCTCATGAACTGTTGTTTATAATAGGTGCATTACTGACAATAAAACATCAGTTCATTGACCGCTGAAATACTGTTGAACACACACAATTCACCACCCACAGAAAAGTATAAATTAGTTTTGCAAGAAATATATCTAATTGTCTTCGAACCCGTCTATTTTCTATTGGACATTAATCGCTTACACAAAACTCCCTAATGCAGTATGTCTTCTGCGGGTTTATTCTAAACTCATTTACTGAAAGGATATGGGCTTTAGATTTATGGTTCGTTTCCATGGATATTCGTTTATGTCGAACATTGAACTCTGCGTTTTCCTTTACTGGTGATTAAGACTTTAACAAATCATATCATCAAAATGAAGACATCGATAAATTGCTTGAACAATTTAAAAGATGATATATTCTTTTCCTGTCTCCAAATAATTATCTTTGTTCCGTCGAAGTTGCTCAAACAGAGAAAGATTCGATATTTAATGCCAATCGAACACACATTAATTGTGTCAGGGCGAGGGCTATATCAGTTTGAAAGATATCAATGCTTTACATGACCATCGGTCTGGTCTGTCTCTCGAATCCTCTTAAACAATTCTAGATAAACCAGTCAGTGATTTTGCATCAACTTTACAGTAACATTGTAAAATCACAGGTAACATGAATAGGTGTTCTGGATGGAAGTTACGTTTGCATCATTTCTTTAGAGTATGCAACATGATACCATCGGCACAAACAATCGCCTCTGTGTCTTGACTGCTCCTCAACTACTCCTAAAGAAACCAGTGAGTGATTCTGAAATCACATTGAGTAGCATTGAATAAGCCCATATATCATGAATAGTTGTTGGTCTGGCTGGAAGTTACGTAGGCATTTTTTCTCTGGTTAGGCAAGCTTGAGGGTTATGCAATGTGATGCTATCGGGATCAGTATTGGGTTACATGTATGAACAATCCCGTCTTATTAGAATTTGGAGGAAAGGAATAGTTAAGTCAATCCTTCAAAGTATGTCTGTAGATGATTTATAATGGTTAACGCTTATAGTGCTGGAACTGACTTCATGCTTATGCAAACAGATTAGATCCAGGCCGGCCGCCAAGTTAATTGGCGGCTGGCCTGTGATCTAACCTGTTTGCTTCTCTGGGTATCTTTCCTCTACAAATTTTGCAAAGATTTATGGTTTAGAAAAACAGACGACACGAAAATTTCTTTTTAAGAAAATAACCAAGCAATCAAAGGGTTTAATGGGATATTTTGTTTGTATAAGACAAACTGCAATTCATGCAGGAACAGACCGGGCCTAATGATGTAAGTTATGCAATAAACTTGTCTGTAATTCCTCTTTATCAGGGGCCTTTTGGGAAAGTTATAAGGGAAACGGCTTTTGCAAGCTAAGCAATGTCAAGTTTCGTTTAAGCAATTTTTCAATATATTAGATTAAAAATGTCTTACTGTTATTCAATATACTTGCCTTGCCTAGAGATGAAATATAGACACGTGGTCCCGAATTGAAACTCCAAGCAGCCAACTCAATTTGGCCCACGTGGAAACAAAAACTAATGTAACTGCGTGATGTTCAATCTTGGTTCATTTGCTTTATGTGTCAGTAATTGTTTATATATTGTAGGAACTTGCTAATGTTGCTTTTATGAACTAGGACAATGACATTGGTTTACTATTTTGATAATCAACCTAAATGTCTTCCTCTGACATTGATGCACAAATAATATAGTACATTCCCATCACAGAACACAATTGTATAATGTTGACGCCTAATCGACAAACCCTGTAATAAGAGAACAATAAAAGAAACGAAATGGGGACCGTGTTTTCTAAGACTCTCATCTAATCAATTAACTACCAATTAATGAAAATGTACTCCGTTGATACACCAGCACTTTCAGAGCAAATTGAGTTAGTGTAAACTAACGAATGCAAACTAAATGAATTAGTGAGAGGCGAAACATATTGTTACCGTTGTGTCTTAATGAACATAATCAAGCTGAGCGCTATAAGACTATTACAGTGGTTTTCCTTCTCTTGTCCTTGTTACTTATTCTTAGAATGGGAGTTCGTGACATCAGATATACATAGAACCGTTTTAAAGACATTTTTGAGCTTTCTAAAATAGACAGAATGACATTCTTAAATTAGTTTCTTACAGTCTCTATTCTAAGGGAATATTATCCATATGATTGATATAATAAAGACGGGTTGCATTTCGTGGAACCACTTTTCACTTAACGTGTTTCCGCGGTTTGCAGCGGAGGAAATCGCCTCCGTCAAGCTGAAAGACCGTACATTCATTCAATTGAAGAAGATGCAGCTATTCAATAGGATATAGACGAAATGACTAATCGCATTATCATTCTCTGAAACGTCCATTCAAGTTGAATTACGATGTCGACAAAATTACTTAACCCTTTCCCAAACAACTGAATTTCGACTGTCCCAAATTGAAAGAGTTTGCAGACGACATTTCAAAATGTGATCAAATTGGACCATAATCTTCTGATAGGGCAGAAAACATGGCGGGAAAAGGAAAAATTGCTCGTTACGAACAATTTCTCCTTTTCCCGCTATGTTTTCTTAAGGCGTCTGCAACTTAGTGGTCAAATGTCGTTATTGTAGTTGGAAAGGGTTTATAAGATGGACGGAGGGTTTCGCAAACGTATACCCTCTTATATTTGTCTACTTTACTGGTTTGCTATTTGAATCAACTTTGCGATAAGGTTTAATGTTTATGATGTCAATATGAAATCATGAACAAGACTAAATTTTACAGGCTAATGGATGCTGTAATTCACCCCACTCGTCATTTAAATGGTCCTGTGATATGTTACAAATAACCTTTACTTTTGTTGTAATCCATTAGTACAGATATATGGTTGGAAACCCGATATATTTGTTTTTGGATTGAATAGTACATGTATTCGTAATTTGAAGACCAACAGTCGAAATGTTTATCGTATACAAGATTGTTCTTCCCCAAAGTATTATGGACACCAACCACTTAGTTGATTGAGGGGACTTTTAATTAATCAGGAAGTCCTGTCTAGGAGCTTGACCATTTAATCCTTTTGGACACTTTATATTGGCGCAACAGCTGAAGAAACTTTCAGAAACTACTGCGTCAAAAGGATAGATTGTTTTTTCTGGTTGAGCTCTTTCTACCTAATTCATTATATGGCTGTTTCTACCTAATACATTATATGGCCGTTTCTACCTAATTCATTAAATGGTTGTTTCTACCTGATTCATTTTATGGTGGTTTCTGCCGAATTCTTTAATGGCTGTTTCTTCCTAATATATTATATTGCTGTTTCTCCCGATACATTAAATGACATTCATTTGGGCTCATATGCTTGGTGTTTGACGTTTCTTTCCATTTGGACTTTTCACAGGTCCCTATGCGGTAGAACTAGTAAAATGTACAAAACCACTCAAAGCATGAGCACAAACACTCCCTTTATGATATTTACTCGTTCTCTCAAAAAGGCCTTATTCAGCTCTTTTTAAGACTACATGTTGGTATTTCATATCATGAAGACACCTAGACGGATATAAACAGTGTATGGGAAACCATACGGTGGTTTGACAACATATCTGGCTTGAACCTTGGGACAGGGAGGTTGAAGGTGGCGTTGGTCCGGAGAATGTTTCTCGTGGGACTTGTTCCGAAATGGCCGGTTCGTGAGCCGCGAGCTAGTTAAATTCAATGGTTACCGACTAATATCCGCTAGGCGCCTGGCATAGTGATAGAAATTGGGAGGTACTTGGTATAATCAGTGAAAAATGTTTCATAACCCAAAACTGGCTGGCCCTTTCAATAGAGGTGACACTACAATAAAATAACCTTTACCTTTATGCCGTATGGTCCATTAGTTCTTAAGCAAGTCTATTAAATAAATACAATAGATATATTCTATATATGTAGATTTTACCAGGCAGTAATTTGAAGCAGGCGATCGTGTCAAGCAAACGACAAAGAGGAACCGGATATTGGAATGTAAACGGATTTGCCCGCGTTATTCAGACGCTCTTCAAGCATTCATATGACAGGAAACAATCGGTTTAGTTTAATTCGCGGAGGATGGAACCAAAACGATTGCTTTCTTCACTAACCCTTATAGTGCTGGAACCGACTCCATGCTTATGCACACAGGTTGGATCAAGGTCAGCCGCCAAGTAAATTGGTGGCAGGCCTGTGATCCAACCTGTTTGCTACTCTTAGTATCTTTCCTCATCAAGATGAATTAGATATTGAATGATTTGAAAGAAGTTTGCACAAAAACATATTTCTAGAAAAATTACACATCAATCTAAGGGTTAAGAAGCTTTACAGAAGCGTTAAATGCGGCTCAAATTATAAAAAGGATAGGTTTATCATAAAGTGCGTTCATTTTGTAGATGTTGTATATCTTTTTAGTCATAAAGCCCTTGTCTAGTTTAATTTTGTATGGATTTTAAATGGTTTCCGTTTCAATGATCGTAAATGAATTGAGCCAACAGTATGGAAACCAACATACTTTTTTGATAAAAATGGATTGTCATGTGTCCTTAGTTATATTGCTTTTAAAAGGGGGGGGGGATGGGGGAGGGGGGTAATCAACTGTTTCACCTGGGATTTGTGTCCTAAATAAAATGTTCAAGTAGGTCATAGCTGTGAGTTAAGAATAACTCCAACTATTGGTTCTGCATAAACCATCGTAAGGATGAGTTTCCCATTCTATCTTACTAATTTCAAAGCGCTTGTTTTAACAGGACCGAGAGAAATATCTTCTACGCTGATTTCAACAGGTGTTTTAAACGTGCATGTTTTCATTCACCTTGGCGTTTTTATGGGTATTTGATATAAAACACATCTTAGACCAGCTTATGGTTGAATGTTGACAAACCCAACCTTGCATACTTTTGAGAAACAAATATATGAATGTCAAAACCACGGCTGAATTAGACAATGACGTTTAAAGAAACGATTGCGTACGGATAACTTAAAAAAAAGGTCAGTTCCGTGATACATTAATACAGAAGCCATATTGAAGGGATGCAATGTTAACGCTTAATTGGTGTGTGTATCATGTTTTTGTAATCAATTATTTTCGTACTGACATTCGATACGTGTCTCATTGAATGGAATACGCGCAACGCCCTGGGAAATATGGACGAACAGTAATACACTGTATAGGTTTAAATTGTTGGAATAGATCTATCCTTTACATTGTATTGAGTTCTCACGAGTCATGTGTCTAAACTGTTTGAAGAGAATTTTGTTTTGAGAGTATTTCTCGTATGGAATGTTAAGATGAACACGAATTGCTTCAATGGAAGTATCATACGACATGTAGTAAAAGTGGCAATTCCAATAGCTCCTACAACCAATCGAAATGGGTCAAAAACCACTTTGTCAACACATTAAACCTATATTGAATCCTTTTTTCACCCTTATTGTCTTACTCAAGTACGCGAGATTCTCATTTATTTCCGTACGGTTTGTTTTCGAATACTCATCACGCGTATCATGACGATGGTGTATGTCTTCATTAAGTAGTTTTCATGCTTGTTAAGTGATGTATTGGTCTAGTTTTGTTTAATCTTTAGTTAATTCACCGCGTTTACATCAGTTTTATTTTAATACAATTCTATTGTTTTGTAATATGCAAATGATTTTGTAAAGTATTGCAAATAAAAATGTTGTATTGCATTGTATTGTATATATTGCGATCTGGCTTATAAAGGAATGATGGAAACTGACATACATTGTATCATCCTTTTCAGGCCATATGGCTGATGTATCGACTATGCTTTTTCCATCAGCAGACTGATTATGTTTAGCGTTTTAGCTTATTTCTTTTTCTTACGCATTTCAAATAAATACGAACTTTCTAGAATTCGAGAATCTCTTTAACAAACGTCATTGACAAAAGCGACGATGTCGTCTTAAGTAGTGATGTACGTTTCTAAACGCTAAGCACTTAGAAAACAAATCTATGACAACCAGACGGACTAATACAGTCCTTCGATTTATGAAATCTAGGAATTCTACTCATATGCCAAAACTGTTTGAATCCTCAACTACTTAGTTATAATGATATTAAAAGAAGGATGTAACTCGGGCACGACGAATAGTGATAGACAGCGGTCGTGTAAACGTGTCTCATTGCCTTTCTTTGGTCGTTGTTGTCGGTAACGTATCAAGTTGTTGTGTGACGAGAAAATACCATGTGCATTGTCAAGGAAAAGGTGTGTCAGGAAAGCAATAGAACAATACCTAAATGAACTATTAGAAAACATTACTTTTTACAAAACCATTCAAAGAATAAATTCGTATCACGAACAAACGAGATGGTTGTAACAATGTTAGGTTAGCATTTTTCTCTGTTTTGTAAAGGCTATCGTCGAATTCATTTGATAAACCAGATTCTTTGTTACCCTCTTCCCATTTTTTAATACTATTTCTAATACCCCTGTGAACTTAAGATATTTTCTTCGAACGTGAAGCTGAGGATACAGACCTGAATTTTAATTGACGTAGGCAATGGTTGTAGTTGTTCGAGGATAACTTTTCACATGAAACCCCTCTAATGGCCGTCTGTTGCCTGATGATATAAGCGACAAATGACTCTTAAAATGGCGTAAAATCGATGCTAACGACCCCTAAGCAAAGTTTCTAATCATCTACGTTAATGCAGACCCAACTATGAGCTTCAACCCTCGTCGCACGTATACGCTTTTCAAAGGTTTCACATTGAAATATTAGAACATGCAATCGTGAGACCGAGGGGATTTAATTACATGGCCCTTTATACATGTACATGTATCCAACTTGTACAGTTACGCCTCGTTAGACTTTAGGAATCACTTTATCAAATATTTCATTAAAGCATTATCCTTTTGTCAAAATGCCTTGCTTTCCTATATGATTATCAGATTATGCTTTCTCTTTTCATGCAATATTTGTCATGTGTCTCACTTTCAATTTTGAGAAAGGTGTACGAGCATGATATTCGTTTAAATGAGACCGGAAAGTAATACACTGTATATCACGGTGTCCACTTTAACACTTTCCCAAACAACAATTTTTCGACCGTTCCAAATTGAAAGAGTTTGCAGACGACATTTCAAAATGTGATGAAATTGGAAAATATCTTCTGATAGGGCAGAAAACATTGTGGGAATAGGGCAGAAAACATTGTGGGAAAAGGAAAAATTGCTCGTCACGAGCAATTTTTCCTTTTCCCACAATGTTTTCTAAAGTCGTCACCAACAAAGTGGTCAAATGTCGTTATTGTTTGGGAAAGGGTTAAGGTACAAAGTATGCGTTCATCAGACATGAAAGGGCTTAATCTACTTCACATTGGCCGATCCCATCAACTGATTAGGCCAGGACTATATTTCCCTGTTCGCTTCCAGGAATAGACCAATTTGGCAAAAGGAACCATAACTCGTGTCGAGCAGTTCATTTGCCTGGGGTCCTGGCCCATGCATACCTGTATAAGGCTATTGCGGGTATACATGGGTCTGGACCCCAGGCTAGCAGTTTCTCTGTTTGTCCTCTCAATAGACTTGATCATTATGAAAAATGGTAAGTCTCTTTGAATGAATTGTGGGTATGGTACTTGTAAGACTTTAGCAGGAGCACGGGAAGAAAAAGTGAATGTCGTGTTATGACTGAGGTACTGCTGAAAACGAGGTTAAACGCTTGCAATTCCAAAAATATCTTCAATATGTATTAATGACATATGGAGATGTACAGCTTTTGTTGATACTTTCAAAGTTTGATCAGAATTTTGTATGTTTCTTTTCATATCAATCAGATGTAATAGTTACGTTGAAGGTAAATGATGGTGCGATATTGATAATGTCATGATGCATAAAACAACAACATTTGAATAGTCTTACAAACAATATTGAATCGTGTGTTTCGATATCACAATTCCTTATAACCATTAACAGGTGAAATGATAGCTAGATTATCCTGCTAGCCTTTGCCATTGTTTTAAAACCAGAGTCTGTCTTGTTTGGATTTTAATACTAATGATTATTCATATTCGAGCAATTTTCCAATATTATCGTGCTTGAAAACATTATCATTATCTCGTATTTTCCTTCATGAAAGTAATTACCGAGGCCTCAGTGCAAGACTAAAACATCAAAGTGAAGGACTTGCTAAAGAATTCAATCGAGCCATTAATATGGTATACATGGCATGTATTAAACTCATATTCACCGATTGATTCATTGATTAATTCCTCTGGGAACTTACTTCAGTGGTTCGCGGTTAAAATCGTAATTACGCTTAAGTGGTGGTTCATGTTGCCTTTGAATTCAAGCATGTTCAGGCAAATAAAAATGACCAAGATGCATCAGTTGTATTGGTTGTAAACTTAGTGGGGAATGGTTTATATTGAATTCTTGTCTAGAGTTTTATGTCCAGATTTGCTGTCAAAAGAATAAATTCAGCATCATAAAATGATAACTTTCGAAATATAATTAAAGTGTTGTACCTCTTAAGATGTAAAACTATTGGTTAGCACTCATATAGTAGATTAAACAACGTACCAGCTGGATGCTATAGCGAAAATGAACATCAAAACGGCTTTTATCCATTCAATAGATCGCAAGTTGAGTAGCGAAATATATATGTGTCGGACTCTGGGTCCATGGGTCCGAGCCCATCGCCGACAACTCTCGTTTTTGTGGGAGTGACCTTTAGCAAATGAAACATATACTGTTGTTGCTTATAAAACCTGCACTTTGCACAAAGGCCTGACTGTCATTGACTTCTGTTTGGATATTCCAGGATCCCGGTCTGGTTTTGTGTGCTATATTTGTTACTGAAGCACATACTGTTTGTGCATATAAAGCCCATTACATACTTTAAACGATATAAACGATGGCCTTAACCCTTATAGTACTGGAACCGACTTCATGCTCATGCAAACAGATAAGATCCAGGCAGGCCGCCAGGTATATTGGCGGCTCGCCTGTGATCTAACCTGTTTGCTGCTCTGGGTGTCTTTCTTCGTTATAACTAAGCAGATATCTAAGGTTTTTGAATGCAGACGACACACTTTTTTAATTTTATAAAATTATTCAGCATTCTGAGGGTTTAAATTATTTACATATGTAATTCTGTTTGGATTGGCCTGGACCCCGGTCTGGTTTTGTGTGTTTAATTTGATTCTAAAACCCACATTGTGTCTGCGAGTACCATCGCACCCATAGGTAATTAGTGTCAACGATGGATGATGTACTTCAAATAATTACTAATTTGACTAATGGTCCCCATCCAATGACAACACCTATTGATCTTCGTCACCAGAGCAACACATTCAGCGTTTCTGTGATCCTCTAATTATACCGAAGTAATTATGTGTGAGGCATACACAGTATGGACAAAACAAACAAAAAAGAAAGAGAAGAGCGCGTAGGCTGCATCAACTGTTGCACTTTACAATGAAGTCACTGTGGACATTTACCTTAACCCTTTACCAAACGCCAAATCTTCGACTGTCCCAAATTGAAAGAGTTTGCAGACGACATTTCGAATTGTTTTGAATTTGAAAATTAATTTTCTGATGGGGCAGAAAACATTGTGGGAAAAGAAGAAATTGCTCGTCACGAGCAATTTCTCCTTTACCTACAATGTTTTCAAGAGTCGTCTTCAACAAAGGCGTCAAATGTCGTTATTGTTTGGTGATGAGTTAAATACTTACCAGTGCTTCTGTATTCCATGGTACTAGGTGGATTGCTCGTATTTCCAAAATGCAGTCGCTTAGCTTTCGATTTTGTGAGTTTGTGAGTAAACATATCATGGATTAATTTTTTATCTAAACATCTTTTACATCCGACGACTTACAAAATGGACGCCGTGCATACAACACTGACTGCACATACTGATCAAATACGTCATTTCACTCAGCTGTTTAACATGGTCATATAGTTCATTATGTATTTTGCAGTTGCTTAATATTTAAGAAAATTGTTAAATACAAAATTCGTATCATTCCTATCACATTTTTATTATTTACCACAGCTTTAAATGAATAGTGATATATATATTTATAAGCATTTACAGCTTGTTGTATATACTAACTGTAGTGCCACTAGATCGTCGTTTAAAGTTTAATGCCAAACGGTGCACGTATGACAGAAAGGATTGGCGTTATTTACAAATAGACAAAAATAGTGTTGTTTTTGTTCGATCAGTAGCGATGACGAAAGGCACATGGGTTAATTACGTTCTAGCTTCCGACCTCCACACGTATGCTGTATAACTAAGTAATTAGCACCGAAAAAGGTGTGGTCAACGGATCTATGAATGAACTTCATATTGACGTGTGTTAATCCTTCAACAGGCTAATTAGATATCTTTATGTCGTGTCATAATACGTGTAGGTGGTCTTATGGAATCGTATATGTATACATGTATTCATACAATAGGATTTTCAAGGTTTGACACCTTACTTAGCAATATTGTGTACTATTTACTTTGTGTGTGACGGTTAAATTAGATGGTTTGTTTGGTGAAACGCACAATGCAACGCTATTTCTATGAAAGCCACAAAGTGTTATGATAAACCAGGTAAACCGTACTTCACGTTTGTGGGAGTGTGCTTGTTACCAAAGCCACCTTCAAATCTAAAGTGCCCAATAATGTATCACGGGTCAGTGTTTGATATGGCATTGTCTAATATGGCATTTTGAAAAAGAAAATTTAAACCTGATTATATGTGTATATAGCATTTGTTATCTCAGTTTTTAGTTCGATATCTATGGCATTAATCACAGTTTTTAGATGACTCCTCTTGACTCTACGTGCTTGGAAAACATTCATCCCACTTTATATTTTAATTGGGTTGTATTGTAAAGTATCTTGCTACAACAGCTTCGATATCATTCAACTTAAGTGTTTATTAATTATTTACTTGTAAACACAACTTGACTCACGAATGACGCAGTACTCCAATCCATAATGGTTTCCCTTACGTTGGAGCCATTTCCAAAAACAACATGTTGCTCATCTAGATATCTGCCGAGAAATGTATACATGAAACATGTTTGAAGTGTTCAACCCTTTACCGTTTGAAACAGTGCATTTGTGCGAAGATTTCTTAAATTAAAAGAGTAAAGATCTTCATACCAAACTAAGCCTAGCTTTGACAGGGAGATGAAATCGAGTTTAATGTCCATCGCTTATAGGTTGGATTTCATAAAACTATTGCAATCCGGTCGAAAAGCCGCAACGCAAACACAACGTATTAAATAGATTGTTCGAAGGAAGACCATAGTGATGACTCACATGCTATGATTATGCATACATATTTCTTAATCTTAGAGGCATCTTTATGGTGGCCAATGAAAAAGTTGGCGCTTCCATATGACCTTGATTTCAGAGTTTCGGATTGAATAAAGACTCAATTCACCTACACTGCAATCAAACTGACTGTATATGTGTGGTGTGGATCTTGATAGAAGAAAGAACGGTTAAACCCGATTTAGTGGAATACAGAGGTTCTTATAGGAAGGGTTACCAAAACAGTTTAAATTTAATACTAAAAAACCTATACAGTCAATCCAATAAATGGGTATCATTCTTAAGCACACTGTGATGGATGCTGCCCTGATATTTATTCAAACACCATATATTACGCAAGACCTGAAGTTTCTCATCTAGATCTCTGTTGTATAACATTACTTAACCAGAATAGCATGACTCTGTAACTTGTGTTTGAACACTCACTGGGTGTATTGGAATTGTCTAATCAAAATGAGAAATAGATGTATAATATCTTTCGGCGAAATAAACTGTACGTCCTCTTTGTAATGGCAAGTACATCAGCTCTATTAACCCTTAAAATGCTGATTAGTTTTCAAGAAAGAGAATTTTTGTGTCTTCTGCTTTCCAAAATCTTAAATATCTGCTTGATTTTGACGAGGAAAGACACTCAAAGTAGTAAATACGTTAGATCACAGGCTAGCCTGGATCTAATATGTTTGCATAAGCATGAAGTCGATTCCAGCACCATACTAGTTTATGAATCTTGAATATTTAGAATGTTTACACAGCGAATGATGATGTACAAAACGTAATGATTAGTACACATATAATAAGAATAAATGATTTAAGCATTTTAAAACATTATCCAAGTCATCATTGCCATTGCTTACCTGTATGATTTACCTGCATCACTAGTTCTGACAAAGTTATGAGACTAGAATTCTTTCAGTTTTCAATTGTTCATGTGTTTTCAATTGGCTAAACAAGAATTGTCAAGCTCTCATTGTAATTGTCAAACACTTTCCCAACAACTATACATCCCAATACTTCCCAATATATATGTATGTTCTTTTGCTCACATGTCTTTACAAACTGTATATTTTTTCCACTTTGTGAACTGGGAATACAAAAAAATAATGTAGTATTGTATTGTATTGAATTGCAAAAACCCACAAATTAGACACAATAAAGGATACACGTTCTTATATTCTCGACCATACAAAATCAATGTTCGATACGACAGAAATTCCGGTACTCACGATCTATACTTTCTCATTTCAGGTGTCCCTAACGAGTGGGTTTTATCGATAGAGAGAGAACGGCCCAATGTAAACTAAAGGACAGGTGACATCGACGGTTCATCGAATAGACCACTCAGCCAGGCCATCATTAATAAACTAGCACAGCAGAACTTGCGCCGTGAGCCCAACGCATCGATTGATTTTCCCGATGTCGACTCTGAAGTCTTAGGTAGAAACTGACATAGCGGGGGAAATGCCTATTTGATTGTTCACATGCTTCAAAGTGGCTTGTGGTGTTGTGGTTAAGTACTCGCAGGTAGAAGTTTTATGACATAGTTCTGAAAGGAAAAAAGGCGAGTCCTTTGTTTATAAAGCTAACCTTGTCTTTCTCGGAGAACCGCTACTGCTGTGTCGTTTACTGATTGGATCTCTGCGTGCAGTTAGGATAAGAATCGATCTTTTGGGAATATTTAATTAGTCGGAATTTAATATACCGTGAGCACACGCGTATGATATTGGAAATTTGTGACATATTATTTCAGGAGATATAATAACGGTGAGGGAATTCTTGTGTGATTATACCTGGCCAGTATTGGACTTATTGTTCTGGATAGTGGTAAATTCATGTTAATATTAGAGTATAAATGAGTGCTGCGCTAGTGGCTTCCCGTAAAAAATTAACGTGTAAAAAGTACATAAACAAAAACAGGATATAGACTGTATCATTCAAAGGGATATAAATGTGTAGCTGAATATGATATTGTAATTAAAGATAAAACCTGGATAAATTGTTTTAGCAGGTTTTCTTTCCAACGGCTAATGCATTAGAAAGGCACTACTCAGTGTCAAATAAAGAGATACTAGCAGCAATTTCGTATCTCGATATGAATTGTCAAGTGATTCTACCGAGGTGTGGCTGAAAATAGTGATCACAATTAAACACCATATCATTATTTAACTGAATAGTAGACTTAAGTAGTTGAATAATTCGTTTAACGTTAAATAATCACAATGAATTTGGAGATACCTGACGGACTTGGGGATCTGTTACGGGACTTTACGGTGGCCGTGCTACGTGACAGACCAGAGGATATTTACGATTTCGCCGTGGGATATTTCACAAAAGTGCGGGAAAACCGCCGCCCTAAGGCCGTTCCGATGTACGTAATCGTAGACAGTGACGACGAAGCCGGGGAACCAGACAAGGACATATTTAAACCAAAGTCGCAAAAGTTGAACCGATATGGCCGCCGCCAATCCGTCTCGGCCGAGCGTTACGACCCGGAAGAAGACGACAGCGATGAAGAGAAGACGATCCACGCTAAAACTGACGAGCAACGTCAGCGGTTAACGGAGGCGGTGATTGGTATTCTACTCTTTAAAGCGTTGGAAACGGAGCAGATGCAAGACGTGCTGGACGCCATGTTTGAAACGGTTGTGAACCCTGGTGATTACGTCATCACCCAGGGTGACGACGGAGATAACTTTTACGTTATCGAAACGGGTACCTACGACGTACTCGTTACGATAAACGGTCAGGAGAAAAAGGTCCATACGTTCGAGGAGAAGGGAAGTTTCGGAGAGCTCGCATTACTCTACAACATGCCACGTTCCGCGTCTGTCGTGGCCAAAACGCAAGGCACTCTGTGGGCAATGGACCGCAACAACTTCCGCAGAATCGTTCTCAAAAGTGCATTCAAGAAGCGGAAAATGTACGAAGAACTCTTAGAAAACGTTCCCCTGTTGAAATCGTTAGACCAGTACGAAAGATCGAACCTTGCTGACGCGCTCATGTCAAAAACATTTAAAGACGGTGACTGTATCATCCGACAGGGTGATGAGGCTGATGGCATGTTCTTCCTCGAGAAAGGGGTCATACGGGTCACCATTATTACGCCTGCAGGGGACGAGGAACAACTTGGAGAGCATTCGAAGGGGAAATATTTCGGGGAGCTAGCCCTCATAGAACAGCAACCCCGTTCGGCGAATGTTTACGCAAAGGGCGACGTCAAGGTGGCATTTCTGGAGCGGGAGTCCTTCGAACGTTTACTTGGGCCGTGTTTAGATATCATGAAACGCAACACGGAGTTTTATAGACAGTACACTGAACAGCAAACAATCAACGGTAAACCTGTGAAATAATGAGAGTGGGCTTTGTTTATAGTGTCAAAAATTCATGATGAGACTGTCGCAGCTTGCAAAATTCTACCTTTAAAGACACATGACTTATATAAATGTCGACCGAGATAGATATGATTTATGTCAAAAATGTCCCGTAGGGAACGCATGTATAAATAAATGTATCCAACTCAGTCTACTAGAATTTTCAGCCTGATAAGGCCTGCATCAGACTGAACATTTGCGTAAATTGAGCTGAATTTATTTTGTTTCAGATATATATGAGTAGACACGATAGGTCTTGGCATAGATTATTTTTCAAGAGTCCTATTCCGACCCTAACAACTAAGCCTAGATGTCTGGTTAAGAGACGTTTCCATTAGGTCCATATCATTTCTTTATTTCTAAATCCTTTATCTTTGATGCTTATTCCGATCGAGACAATGTTCATGAGTTAACAAAAAAAACATGTGTTTGCGAAATAGTCTTTGAAACATTAGATGTACCTACCATATTCCATTTATCTATCTAGACATATTCAAAGTCAATAAAAAGAATGAGGGACTAACCAGGGTGTTGTACGCTAACATTTTACTATTCAAAATTGTCTTGAAGACTGTTCATGAAAAGGCCCCCCTTGCAACCTTTGAAATATTTTAGTCATTGGGAGCAACTGCATTTGCAACGAATCGCGAAATTTCAAGACATTCACATGTTTCTGTTGTGAGATAAATTTGGAACAAACGATATCAAAATATTAATCGGATTGGTTAACATAAAATAATCAATTTGTTTACCTTTTGAATTGAATTATTGTTAAACATCGATCGTTTTAAAACTAGGCATATTATACACTGCTGTTGTTATAATGTTTGTTCAAAGCAAGTTGTATTCGTATTCATATTGAATGATTGCTTCTTCTGTCAATGTCTGTCTGTCTGTCTGGTTGCCAAGTACAGTTGTAATTCATACATTTCTTTGTATTTTTCATTTCAAAAAGCAGGCATGTCGGCAACACTTTGCCATTGACCTCAACATTATTTAAACATGATAAGCTAGCAACAGCTAGAAGGAATGTAGGTAGAATATAGAGAAACCCTCTCGAAGTTTGCCAATGTGTCGGAAATCCATTCGGACAACTTAAACTCTTGACCAAACGCCAAATATCCGGCCGTCCCAAAATGAAAGAGTTTGCAGACGACATTTCGAAATGCGACGAAATTGGAAATAATCTTCTGACAGGGCAGAAAACATTGTGGGAAAAGGAGAAAATGTTCGTAACGAAGAGTTTTCAAGATGTTTTCAATAGTTGTCTGCAACAAAGTGGTTAAATGCCGTTTTTGTTTGGTAATGGGTTAAACTTGCTGTGCGATGTAACGCCGTATTCCTAAGGAACCATAACTCGGATACTACGTTAAGCCCCAAACGAGTATTTTATATCCGGTTTTCTGTTTGTAACTAGACAGTTTTATTGTTAAGATTAGATTCATCATTTTCTCTACAAATGAACAGCATAAACGAAACTTAGTCATACGTATTTACAACATACCGAAGACCCAAATGAGTCATGTTTAATGGATATTCGTGTCAGAAGGGGTATTACTTTAACCCTTTCCCAAACAATGACGACAGTTGACCACTTTGTTGCAGACGACTTTAGAAATCATTGTGGGAAAAGGAGAAATTGCTCATCACGAGCAATTTCTTCTTTTCCCACAAGGTTTTCTGCTCTATCTGAGGAATCGTTTTCAATTTCATCACATCTTGAAATGTCGTCTGCAAACTCTTTCAATTTGGGACAGTCGAAAATGTGTTGTTTTGGAAAGGGTTAAACTCTATATTTACTCGTAAAGAATACGTGTATGACTAATACTGGTAAAGAGGACAACGAATTTTCTTACTCTAAAGTTTTCCAATATAGTCTGTAAAAATGGTGGGAAAAAACTTAACGACCCATAATCCATTGTCGACGCACTTTTTAAACGACCAGCAGTTCTGCAGCAGGAAGATGAAAGTAATGATTATAACAAATATCATGTTCTGTTTATGATGACAACGGTGATGATAGTAATCATTAACTCCATGGTATTTCAAATGAATATTCTGTTTAGGAGAGTGTTGAATTTATAAAAGGATTGGGATTATAACATCAATTCACTCGAATAATACAAGCTAATAATATCCACTATGTTAAGCCATCTACGTTTGGATTAGTCAGATAAGGCAATGAGGGGTTTTAAAGCGATAAGTTGGTAATATAATAAAGACGTTTGTATGAACGTGTGTACAAACGATGATTTGCTTAGAAACTTCTTTAATTTAATTGATCTTTGTCTTTAGATGTCAGTTTATGTTCTCTTGAATCTTATTTGTCAAATAAAACAGAAAAAAAACACAAACGAACGCTTTATTCATATGATTCCGTGCGTAGCGTATTAATCCAAGCTGTTGCAAAATTGTACAGACTTCGCTTTCATAAAGTTGTTGCTAATACTCTCACCGTTAATAAGTCGATGTAAAAAAATTCATCCTGTCACTAGTGCCATTTTGGGACCGATAACTAGGTGTCGTATAACACTTGTGATATCCGGCACTAGCCATATAACACATGCACGTGACGAATCATGACGGCATAAGAACGAAATGACGTCATGTTTACATCATTCTTTACTTATTTTTGTCCTTTTTTCTCGTGTTTTATTTTCATATTTTTTCTGTTAAATAATACATAAAGGTAACAGGATAAATAGAATAGATAGTTCATGTCTTTCAATGGGAAATGTTATCGGGCTCGGCTTTGGATAATTATCCGTTTCGCCTTCGGCTCACCGAATAATAATCCTAATCCTAACATTTCCGATTCACGACACCAACCATCTATTCTCTAGTCGGCTCACCGGATAATATTCCTAAGCCTTGCCCGATAACATTTCCGATTCACGACACCAACCATCTATTCTCTATTCGGCTCACCGGATAATATTCCTAAGCCTTGCCCGATAACATTTCCGATTCAAGACACCAACCATCTATTCTCTATGTACTTGTTACCCTTGCATCGAAATAAATGCGATAACAACCATTTCGCTTAACCCATTACCAAACAAGAACGATAGTTGACCGGTCTGTTGCAGACGTCTCTGGAAGACTGTGTATGAAAAGCGGAAATTGCTCTTAACAAGCAATTTCTTTTTTCCCACAATGTTTTCGCCCTATCAGAAGATCAACTTCCAATTTTATCACATTTTGAAATGTCGTCTGCTAAATTTTCAATTTAGAACAGTGGAGAATTTGGCGTTCGGTAAAGGGTTAAGGCGAGGAACAATATTCCTGTGTTCGGATCAGACTGTGATTCCCGCAAAAATTGCTTCAACATTGAGTTGCCCCGGCTCTGTCTCGGTCGTCACTGGTAAACAGGATTCCGATGAAGGTATTCGGTATTTCGAACCATAAATATTTTTACTGGACCATGACTGCATTAATAGCTCTATAAAGCGCATTAATCACAGTCAATAAACAGATGTCGTATAGAAATGTATTTGTATTAAACCCTTTCCCAAACAATAACGACATTTGACGAGTTTGTTGCAGACGACTCTAGAAAACATTGTGGGATAAGGAGAAATCGCTCTATACGACCAATTTCTCCTTATCCCACAATGTTTTCTGCCTTATCAGAAGGTTATTTTCTAATTTCATCACATTTTGAAATGTCGTCTGCAAACTCTTTCATTTTGAGACAGTCGAAAATTTGGCGTTTGGGATAGGGTTAACATAGTGAGCGGCTTAATTGATCGAGCGTATACCATCTGTGCAGATAATACATCAATTATGAATTATTAAAGCGTTAATATTGTATGCGTCTCCCCATGAAATAATCGGCCTTAATCCTCTGGTTTCCGAGAAAAGGATTGAATTCGGAAATCATTTTACTCTGTATTGTTGATATCTTTTTCACGCATTATTTATGTTATATAACCATCGTTAGCAGAAAAATACGAGAACATGTGGTTTTGGGAAATAACTATTTGTAAGATAGATCATTATAATGGTTGTTGCAAGAAGGGGACCAATCCCACAAAAAGGTATAACAACCAGAGGTGCTGGTATCAGGTTTTTGCTTTTGTTGTTCTACTCAATGATTTATCATAAAACATTTATATTACCATACAGTTTACAATACGTTGTCATATTTATTTCTATTTATGTGCTTGTTCATATGTGTTTTAACAGATGTTACCTCTGCCTTTAGTAGGTTTTGACTTATGAGAATACCCTTTCAATAGGTAAAGAATTATATTATGGTAAAGAAAACAAAACAGACACGAACGGTTTCTGTTTTGATCAAACATTGATAAAGGTCAACTCTGCGCTATCGCACATTAAGGAATAGTTTTAATAAATTTCTGACGTCCTACGCACCTCATGTCCACGTAATAATCACTTTATAACACATGCGTTACCAACCCACTCATTTCTTAACATATTTGTATGTATTTCAATTCTCTTCAATATCCATACAAATGTCAAAATATGCAATGCAATACCTTAATATAATATCTCATTGTTTGTCAGAAATATTTATTAGGTATGTTTAAGACACTTAACGTGTATTCGCTGGCATGTATCTTGGCGGCACATTGGGTGAAACAAGAGCCATAAACAAAGATTCCATTGTTTCGTGAAAACAATTGTTTTGAAACCTCGGTTTACCTAAAGAGTCAGAATCTAATATATGCACAGTTTATCTATAACTGGTTATTTAGGAAAACTTGTAAGAATGTGAAATAGTTAGAAGCGAGCAATTTCCCATCGTGTCACAACAGATTAAGTCTAGCTATTTCACATTCTTACAATATCAAAATCATATATAATTAATACTTTATGTTTTTCGAATGATCTCGCTTTTAAATCGGACAAGCCAAACAGACATTTCGTGAAGGAATTTGTAAAACAGACTGCAATGGGTTGTTCCTTTTCTGGACGATAATGTTCGCCCACGGACTTCTATATCATAACATCAGAAAGAGGCACTTTTAAATGGTATATACGACAAACTTCATCGCGATATAACCTTTCGGATATTTTTCTCTCTAGATACTGAAAATAGAAAAGAATGGTAAAACAGGAAGAGATGTCTTTATACTTTGAAATAGTTCATGTTTGCCAACATTAAAAGTGACATGCCTCGTAGATATCTGTGGCGCGTTATTATATGAGACATATTCGCGCTACAGGGTACTGTAACGTCCCAGCGCGGGAAATCCGATACAGCCGACACCATCACGTGTTTATTACATTTGTCTAATATACACGTACGTAAAGTTGATGTTGGTACAAAATAGCAGGGAACGGCAAACGATATCGGTATTGGTAATGACAAATGGGAGTTTTGTTGGGAAAGAATTATGAAAAACCATTCAGATAATAGCAAATTGGTTCTGAAAATGCCATTACGCTGGGGGGAACGTTAATTTAACTGATGTTGGCTTAAACGGTACGAATGGAGTAATTGTTTTTACAAAGCACCAGACGTAAAAAAGAATATAAATATAGTATTTAGTGACGGGAAGGTTTTAGTCCCCCACTTATGCATAGGCTAAGCAATTTCCGTTTCCAAAGGTTTCCGTATAGAAAATATGACATGACATAGGGACAATAACTTAAGTAACCGAGCTCTTTTTCTTTTTTTTTTTTTGCCTTCATGACTTTTTTACCATCAAATGGTTTCAAATCTTATTTGCACACTTTGTCTACAGAGGAGTCGAATATCAAATACGCACAATAACTGGGTAATAACAATGGAAGCGTTTCTAAATCATATCAATTTAGAGCAGTTTTTTGTCTGACGTCCAATGTTTGACTTTGATCTGACTATCACTCTCATGTTTCATTTTAAAAGCACAGATAAGTAAATGTCAACAAGTAAATTGATGGCTAAGTGAAATAAATAATCCAAACCATTCTATTTAATCTTTAGAACGGATATGCAGTACGGTGCTATTGTATGAGGTCATATTATATACAAATATGTAGTCTTAACTAAAAGTCCTTTAGTTTTGAGTGGTTGAGATAATTTAACTTGGAATCCAAATCAACCTGTGAGATATTTGTCAATGAGGACTTCCCACACCATAAGAATGAGAATGGCAGAAGACTTATACATGTAATTGGTGAGATCAATCCTACAGAGGGCTCAAGGGAGCATTTCATTCATGTTATTTATTTTAAGACAACCCAATGGAATATACACTTTGTATGATCCTAATATACTGGGTTGACTGTGAATGGAGTTTGTACACCCACTCCTACGTCTATCATCTACAGGTTTATGGCCATGGAAAATGTTATTTCATGTCGAAAAATTAAATTTACTCCTGTTGGTCTATAATGGATAACAACAAGGCGCATCTCAGTCGAGTAATCCGAGCTAGAATTGATCACAGTGCTGAGAGGGTTGAAAATTAGCAGTAAGAAGTAATAGTTATTTATCACAGTACATGTTTATCAAAGCTTTACAACATTAATGGGGCAACATGTTTTAGTCACATTTGGTCAAGCGGCTTAATGATGCTCTGGTTAAAGAATATAGGCTTGTGATATGTCATTAATACCAGGGGCCCGTTTTACTAAACAACTTACGGAAAATGTTTGCGTAAGTCATAATTGATAAACATGGATAGTCAATCTTCAATGAAAGTACAATGTTGCAATGTGACACGTCATTGGAAGCGTCTCGAAGAGACGATTCCAATGATGTGTCACTTTGCAATATTGCTTCGTCCAATATTGAAATCAGAGAAATTGTTGTTTTAGACTTACGCAAATCTTAAGCGTAAACTGTTTAGTAAAACGGTACCCTGATGTATAGATTCTTTGTATGAAACCGGTGCAGTATTGATGGAGTTGACCTGGGACAGTTTTAATGCCTTTTTCTATTCCATCGGAGACATGTCTTAGTCGTCATAGAGGGAACTATGAATACGCATTGGTAGCCGAACACATTTCAATATGATGTCTTTGGTGGCTGCTGGTATAACAACACATTAATACACGACCTGTTTTCTATTATGAAATGTTATAGGACAAGACTCTATTAATATTCAAGCACTCAAAGTTAAAGCATGTTGGATTGATTATTGGTATGTCACCATAAAACAAATGAAAAGTGTTGAGACCGCAATGCCCAAAGAGATTAGTATATCGCGTATTTGTATAAGGGATAGGTGCATATCCATTACATTGTTGTCTAATGTTATTACCGGCATCATCAGTCGTATTGAAGCAGGGGGGCATCTTGTTTTGTGGCTGTGAAGGCCAAACTGTAGTCCTGTCAAATATATCCTGGTGATGTGTGTAATATAGGTATATGGCATTGGCTTGCTTTTCTTCTGGCCCTCTTCTGACTGTACAGCTGTCGTATGACAGATGCGCCCTCATTCAAGCCTACCGAAACCTGCTGCTTCCATATGCTTTTGTCACTGGCTATGGCTTCCTAAAAGCCTGGCTGGTGAGGTGCTTGTTTTCACAGACTCTCTTTGTGAGCTTTGAGAGAGTTTTCTGAAGCCTTGCCTATACGTTTGTAAAATTATGTGCCTTATGAAAGGGTGTCTGGTGTCGTGGCGCCAAGATATGGGAACTGATGAACAACTTCTAGTTCTTCGCAGTCGATTGATATCGATGGAAGATCAATAGTAGATTTGCCCATGGCCTAAATTATCGTTTGGCTAACTGTAAGTCGGAAGAGGTCACATGATTCAGACAACCTACCCATGAGTCTCGTGCACTTGTTAGTTGTAAGAAAACGTGGTGGCATTGTCTGCAAACAGCATGTCCCTGCTTAGCCCTTTTCTAATATTTGTGTTCTCCCAAATTCTTCAAAGGTTAAACAGACGGCCGTCAGATTTTATGTGCAGGTACACCCCATCTTCCGATGAAGGCAATACATGTTTCAACAGGAGGGCAAAGGAAATACAAAAGAGGGTTGGTGCAAACTATGTGATGTGCTTTTCGCGAGCATACAACTTTGCGTTGGGTCTTCTAATGAGCAAGGAAGTGTTTTGGCCATAATAACTCGTGGATAATTGCACTTTTACAATCACAGAAAGACATGAATTATTAGCTTATAACCTTCGTTTTACACGTGACAAGGTCGAACTCCCAATTCACACAATGACCCATCCTTACAACTGGCATTTTATTATATCTGAAACGTCTTTACCTTTTGTCATCCATGTTTGCGTGGTTGAGAACTAGGTCCCAGATGTATAACCCACGCAATATTTCAAATGAACAAAAGTGTTAACCCATCCTTTTGGGTCGATTAGTGGTCAAGATTTATCTCATTCGAAAGGTCATATCCATGCTCTTCAAACAATGATGGTACGGTGTTCTTGATCTTATCCGAAGACTTACATAGTCGTAAAAGATGTCTGCTTCCTTACGATTTAATCATTCTTGCAGTTTCTAATCGGAATACAAAACAACAACTGGTCTTGTAAAAGCTAACAAGAAGCCAAATTGGGGGTTATTGCTTTTCCAGACTCCCACATTTTGTTTCAGAATTGATGTTAATAGACGTTTTAAGATAACTTATTGTCATAAGAAATGATCTATTTCAGCTGTTCAATTGAAAAGCACCAAAACCACATATAAAACCCATCGTAGTAGGCAAACGTAGAGTGCATGTCTAGCTTGGGAATGATTGCGGTTTTGATACCCGTACTAGATCACACCAACTACATAGAAACTGTAATAACCGCTTCCCTCCATTACACTATGGGTATTGTATATTTATTTGTTTGCATAGTCTGCTGAACTGTTATGGCCAAAAGCATGTTTGTGCTGATTTTGTCGAATAAAATTGAAATTGAAATTGAATTGGTAATTATGATAACACTATGATTTCAAGTAAAAACTCGGGTCAGTAACGGGGCTATTGAAAATTAAATAACTAGTATTGAATATGTTTGTTATGTCTACTTTGAAAGTAAAGCCTGACGACAATTAAAATAAAGTTGCAATATCATATTAACTATGTTATCTGAACGGCTGAAGACAAACTTCTTGGCGAAGCACAAGCGTGTGTTAGTTTTGCAGATGCAATTGTTTGCTTGTTTATGTGATGGTTTGGTTAAGTAATGGTTTATAAGCTCTGAATAATGGAATGCCTTCAGGCTATGGGAATCTCACTGCGCCTTCACGCAATGAATCGATTCAATATTCACTACGACACACGGGAAACAATAGGGGAGCAATTTAACCGAGGCATTGAACAATTTATGAAATTTCACCCATGTCCTAGATCTAGATCAAGCTTAGAAGTACCAATGTTTCTTTAGAATAATGGCTTTCATAATTCGAATGATGTTTAACCCTTTCCCAAACAATGACGACATTTGACTACTTTGTTGCAGACGACTTTAGAAAACATTGTGGGAAAAGGAGAAATTGCTCGTCACGAGCAATTGTTCCTTTTCCCACAATGTTTTCTGCTCTCTCTGAAGAATACTATTCAATTTCATTACATTTTGAAATGTCGTCTACAAACTCTTTCAATTTGGGACAGTAGAAAATGTGTTGTTTGGGAAAGGGTTAATCAGTGTTTAGTATCGAACTAACTGTTGTAGTAATTTAGCATCGTATTTGATAAGCAATCAATGGCAAGACTAATATTCCTCAACACTTAAAGAAACTGCAACTTGACAGTTAACTTGATATTGCTTTATACAACAATAGAGATCCGTTACAAATAAGGTTTATTTCATCAACATTAAACAGGCCGCATATCGACCAATACTGAAACACAATTGACTTCATGTCCGCGCGATTACTCCGTAAATATGATTTTCATTCGTTGTCAACGTGTTCTATTGGAAATTACATGTTGCAAATAACTTGGTTTGCAAAACCGCTTTTCATGTCTTAACTTTTCTCTTTGCCACCTGCAGTCGAAATTTTTTCTTGAAGCTGGTGACTTTAAAAAGGTTTTGTAAACATGTGAATAAGCTTTCAGTTCTGCTGTTGTGATATGTGAGTTTATTGAATAAGCATTGTGGCAAAAGGAGAAATTGCTTCTTTCAGGCATTTTCTTCTTTTGCCACAATGCTTTTTGAATTTGTCTGCTGCATCACGCACAAATGCGGCTTTATGTGGTAATGTGGTAATGATTTAAGAGCAGTATTGCAAAAGTTTGCGTTCTTTTTATTCAACGGTTGGGGTTATCTATATATGTCGCGGTTTTGTACATTGCAGCAGATTTCCTAAATTGATGTTCTATCTCATTTCATACAGCTCAGGAACAAAAGGAAAAAAAACACTTGGTTAACAATTAGTTTCCTGACAGCCTGTCTCTGCTCAATTAACTGATTCAATAATTGGATTTGTTCGGGAACAAAACGGTCCATAAACCAAAGTGTACCGGAACTGGGTTAAAGTTACCTCGAGTACAGAGCGTTACAGTGACATCTTTGTGGTGTCTTTAACCACTTGTCATTTAGTAGGACTGCAATTGATCAACAAAGCTCAGTATCTTTAACAATCGGAACTCTTCGGGTATTTCCGTGAGCTGTGAAATACACCTCGGATATAAGTGTAGGGTTACAATTTTTCGGGTAAATCGGCATCCGCCGATGAACACCTTTTCTAAGCGTGCATGTTAAGTAGTTCAATGTGTATGGAAGTGTTGGACATCCTTTTTAATCACTTTTGATCAGTAACTCATACCAAATGGCGAACTTGTTGTTGTGACATGTATACTTGTTTCCCTTATCAAATTTAACGACTTTTTGGATTTTACAGTCAAGATCTATTTTTAGAAACGAAAGAAAGTGACGTCATTCTCGCGGGAAACAATATGGCGTCATCCCTATTATTTCAGAGGTGTTTTCTATTGGATAAACCCGATGTGCTCAGATTGTATCTTTAACAGCCATACATGTGTTTATTCAACTTGAAACCTTTACAATTATTACGTCCCTTGACATATACTACATTCGTACTAACACTACTTTCTACCAGATGTCATCTAACAACATAACATGGACATATTCTACAATTTTTGTCATGATATAACCTATTTATACGAAGGAAACTTTCCGAACAAGCCTTTGTGGCCCAAACAGAGTGATCAATCGTAGCAATTTAGATTCCATTTCGTTATAACAGAAGTTTATATATGCTTTCTGCTACGGCATCCTTTACTCGATGTTGAGGAGACGTGCGAATAAGCATATGCCTGTCCGATATATTTAACTCAGCAAACCACTTTATATTTGAATATCTAACACAATATACGTCTTTGATATATGTAGCTAAATATTGAAGTGTCGTTGATAATTAAGATATACATTATGTAAACAACGTTGAGTACTTTGTGATAAGACACACGTGTTTAGCTTAATTGTAGAATCAACTAAAAAATAAACTTGCACTAACTCCTGCACTTATTTGTTGGTGGATGTCGTGGTGCTTGTTTCAGACGTCTTGGGACATTGGAAAGGCTAAGACCTGATTACGTGAAAACGTGGAACAACAGTTAAGCGTTGGCAATAAATCGTTTTATTAAGTGACAATTTCCGTGTTGAAGCGATAGCTCTAAGGAAGGCATTGATTACCATGTATTGAACGGCCAGGAACAATTCTGATTCTACTCAACCCTACTAAACACCATGCAAAGCTTGATTGACGCATTTGCAGTACATTATAATGTGTTGTACAATGTACAGATCGATATGATTCATGGCGAAGTATTCCAAAGAATTGTTGATAGAAAGTAAAGGTCTTAAAGGCATGCATGTGTAATTTCACACACCGTTGAGAACGTATACAGATGCAGTTGCTTACATATCTTTCAAATCTCTTATGGGATGACTTAAAAGTTTACATGATTTGGATGTATAAGCAAACTTCTCAAGCAGCTATTAGGTCGGAACAGTTCAGTAATCATAAAATAGACGTTACTTTGATTAATTAACCCATTACCAAACAATAAAGATATTTAACTTATTTGTTGCAGACGACTTTGAAAAACATTGTGGGAAACGGCAGAAATTGCTCTTAACGAGCAGTTTCTCCTTTTCCCACAATTTTTTCTGCCCTTTCAGACGATACTTTTTCAATTTCATCACATTTGAAATGCGTCTGCAAACTTTTTCAATTTGGAACATTACAACATTTAAAGTTTGGTAAAGGATTACGACCTCTGACGTCTTTAACTTGGGTCAATGCGTGAAGGAAGTATATTCTGATTCGTTACTTCACATTCTGATCCTGGTATCATTTCCCATTAGTGAATGAATTATTGATTAGATATTCAACTACCCTTGTTGTTCTGAGACGGTCTAAAGCATAACATACATCCTCGTCCTGAATAGTGTATTTTTAAAGAACAGTAATGATCGTTTTACGAGAGAAATGCTAATTTGCCTCTTTACCAACAGCTGTTCAACTTAGGTTATTAGAGACTTCATTGATTTATTATTAATAAAGCGTGGTTGTATAAGGAGTGACAATACACCGTTTTGTCAAAGAAGTATTGTTTTGTCGCAAAGGTTTCGTTTTTGTATGCATAGAACCCCCATCCTTCTGTATGGTTGACTTCGGGTTCGATCGCTAGGCTAGAACATTATTAAGGTAGACTACCGATAATCCGCTATTCTTAATGTCTGTCCTTCGACAGATTACTTTGGTGGTTCTCGTTATACAATGGTCGCGGCCGGAACTATTCAGTGTAAAGCGAATACTTCCGGTCGAGACCGATGTATATCGAGAACGACCGAAATAATACGGCAAAGGGAAATAAAATCAAAATGACGGATTAAGGGTATTCTTCCTTAAAGCAAAATTAGCAAAAATATTAATGGCTTTTTACTCACCTTGGCGTTCCTTGTTATAAGGAAAGCTTTAGAATTTGAGCGCAAACTCCGTGTCGAAAAGGGTGGTATTAGGTTTTGGTCAAGTGGCCTAGCACTGCGATAAACCTCGAAAACAATGTGAAAACAACAACCAAATTACAAAGGAGCTAAATGAAAAGATTCCGCAGTTTACAATTCTCCTTCTTGATGTTTTCAATGCTCCAAACTGTTACAAAGCATATACCATTCCTCCACAAAGGAATCCGTAATTTGTCAAAATTGACTGCAACAGCATTAGAATATTAGGTAAAGATAATCTTTATCAAGTTTTCTTATAACATTTGATAAAAACAAATGAACACAATGAGAAAGTGCCCATCTTCAAGAGTTCCATATTTTGTCTTTTTTTTTGTATTAAAGGCAACTGTAACAAACTCGGCAAAACAATGTATCATGAATTAAGGAGTTAATGTCTGCGTTCGTAACTAGATTGTGTTTGTCTGGGAATATCCTAATTCCCCGTCGATCGAACACTTTCTGCTTATTAGATAAACCTACCATACATGAAGTAAGGGATTTATCAATAATTCAAGGCGTTGATGGTTTGATGTACGATAGGGATATGCTTGATAACATTTATTGGTAAACACGGCCACACTTATTTCCCGCTCATTTTACAATCGAGCGTATTGGTCACACCATCATGGTTTGTAATGGCAATACACAAGTTAGTGACCTTTTTAACCTCGGTTTATGGTAAGAAAAGCTTCCTGCCAAAACGAATTATATTCTGATTTTTATCTTGGGTTATAAAAGCTTTCAACATACATCCAGTTACATCGTAGCAATCATCGGATTCTGTTTATTGTCACGCTGTTTTGGCCTTGAACTGTGCCTTTATGGTCGTGTCGAGTTTGAAAGCATTCATAAGAATAAGTATAGAGCATACACGGACTTTAAACCATATATTGTTTTTCCGGCTAGTCAATATGAAGGAGGGTCCTAAATGATTTATCAAGCATCTTGGGATAACAATAGGTCTTTAGTAAGTAAGCGTATACAATCGCATCCTGTCGATCCAACTGTGAACAGTTCAAAGGGGACCTGTCTTGCACGAATCAGTCACCGCAGAGTTAGGAAGGATACTGGGCGATACTGTCATGCTTTAAAACTAAGATTGAAGTACAAGAAACATGCATTGTACTTTGAGCAATATTTAACTGTGCGATACTTAAGGTAAAGAGACTCACAGATCGAAACACTTTTGTTGCACAATTTCATTTGATAGATTTGCAAAGGAATAATGGTTTAGGTCTTTCATAAAAATCCTTTTTAACCCTGAAATGTTCCTTTCATGTCTTCCCTATGATTGCTTGCAGTTAAAAAGCCTGAGGTCCGGGCACATGCACATAGTCGTAGTTTATTCACGGACCGGAAACCTGGGCTAGCAATCAAACTGTTAACGAATATGGCAATGGTAAACTGGTTCACACACCATTACGTCGAGAAACTAATATTTGCGGTATATACTGAAGATATTCGATAATTAAACATGTTTGTCTTTTGTATATGTTGAAACATGCAATGAGTTGAAATGATTCACATTAAATATATTATGGTGCTTACAACATGTCTGCCTTACAATAGTGAGTTAATGGCATCAACTTTCATAGACATGCGTTACAAGAGATGCTTATGGCATAATGGGTCAGAGATATCACTTCCACAACGTCCTTTGAACACTTTGAGGTAAAAGTGCCTCACTGTAAACCTATACTGTAATGGTGGTAGAAACGTCTCTGCCTAGCTTCATGGTATTCAGGGTACCGACTATATAGGTATGCGTTACAAAAGATACTTATGGCATAATAGGCCAGGGATATCACTTCTGCAACGTCCTCTGTCGACGAGTGATAAATGTGCCTCACTGTCAAACAATAAGATCGTATCTCCTTTGTTTAACCCATTACCAAACAACAACGATATTGACCAGTGTGTAGCAGACGACGTTGAAAAACATTGTGGGAAAGGGAAAAATTGCTCGCAAAACTTTCTACGCTATCAGAAGATTATTTTCATAACTTTTTTAAATGTGGTCTGCAAACTCTTTCATTTTGGGACAATCGACAAGTTGGCGTTTGGTAAAGGGTTGCAACGAGGCTGTAGAGCAATTTAGCTTGACAGCGACGACGAAATACTGATTAAAGAGAATCGATATAAACATCGCCAAGCCTAATGCCCTGGTACTTCGAGCCTGGTAAACGTCAGCTCGTTCAAATGAGTGTCAATTATGGTGCCTTGGATGACGCCGGCGAAGTGTTCCATCAACATAATTGTCAGTGTTTCAAAAGCTTCTAAACATCTCAGGCCGTGACTTAAAAGGTCCTGTATACAAAGCGAAGCTAAGTGAATCAAACGTATTTAGGTGAATTGGACAACTTAAGTGTTAGCTTACGTCATTGAAAACGTTTACTTTGTAATGCACCAGAGCTTTAATCGATTCCATGATGCTGATAAATTTTGTC
Organism: Cerastoderma edule; assembly: GCA_947846245.1. Classification (NCBI taxonomy): domain Eukaryota; kingdom Metazoa; phylum Mollusca; class Bivalvia; order Cardiida; family Cardiidae; genus Cerastoderma; species Cerastoderma edule. Next base: position 16,166,530 of record OX401412.1, read on the forward strand.
TCGAGTATCGTATTAAATGTAATAGAATGTCGTGAACAATGGGTGTAACTCGCGCCAAATAATCCACATTTGGCGCGAGTAATGATTAAGAGATTCAGGAGAGGGACAAGCTTATTGCTTCCGTCCCAATCCAATTGTAAAAAATATTTTACATTAAAATGTGTTTAAACTAACTGGTTATGATCCAAGAGGCTAAATCGAAAGTGATTAATCTAAGTTGTACAAAAATTGTATCACAATCGATGTTAAATAAATAAATTTTACTCATGGGTGTTAGTATGTAGTATATAGAATATGTCTAATACATATGCTTGGCATATTAGGTACGTAGAGAAATCCTTATACCATGAACGAGTGGAGTGTGCATGTCTGGCCAATAACTTCCACAAAAGTTAACTGAATTAAGTTGATGGAAATCACCACTTTTTACATGAAGCATGGTTCAAAGGCTCGCAAGACATGTAGACTGTACTGTTAATCCTACGTTCCTATTTAATGATATAGGAAACTTCTGTACGGGCTCAGCAGTCATTAAAACAACCAGTATACAATGTACACATTCTTTACAATACAGTGTTGACAAATTTTCGACTATTTCAAATTGGAAGAGTTTACAGACGACATTTCAAAATGTGAATAAAATGGATAATAATCTTCTGATAGGGCAGAAAATATTGTGATTTCTCGTGTTCCCACAATGTTTTTCAAAGTCGTCTGCAACAAAGTGGCCAAATGTCGTTATTGTTTGTTAAGGGGTTAAACAACCAGTATACAATGTATACATTCTTAACGGTATGGCTTATACGGGAGTCATTGAAACTCTTTATAAATCGCATTCTTCGGATTTCTTTTCTGGAGATAATTTGATTCTTGTAGCTTTATGTCGAATTACACACGTCTTTCGCTGCTGCTCTCTCAGGAGTAATATTCTGTTGGTAACCAACAAAAACGATGTAGCTCTTTCATTTAACCCATTACCAACCAAAAACGACATTTCACCAGTTTGTTGCGTAACGTGCAATTCTCCTTTTCCCACAATGTTTTTTACTCTATCAGAGAAGTGTTTTCCAATTTCATCACATTTTGAAATGGCGTCTGAAAACTCTTTCAATTTTGAACAGTCGAACATCTGTCGTTTGGTAAATTGTTAAGTTGAAGTTTTGCGATTTGTACATAAGGTATTGGGCCCTAAATCAGCTACATTTGTAAAACTGTTAAAGGTACTAGAGAGTCAAGATGGAAATATATTTGTTTCGTATTTTGTATGAATTCCCTTGGTTTGGCTAGAGTGAATGATTCAAATGAAACCAGGCTGACTTTACTTGATAATTTAAATGAAACCATAATAGCTGCTTTGTGTTATTAAATGAGTCACAGTTATACCAATATGGAAAAGAAACATTGATATTAGGAATTGTCAAGATGCTATACGATCTTAAACAAACGAGAATAAAACCTGAGAGACACCCAACGTATAGGCTCAGATTTATTAGCTCGTTTAAGAGCGTCCGTAACAATTATGAAATATCTTCGGTTGAAACAACAACATTCCATTCATGTCAAACACTCTCTTAAGTTATCTCAGCAGGCTGGGAATCACGTTACCAATATTTACGATCTTATGTACGAACAAGATTGCTGCGCCACAGATAAGTTTGCTTTGTTTTTACCTAGTTATAGCTACATTGTGTATCCTGCATTAGTTGACCATTAACTTTTCGGTTCTTGTGGTACAGTGAACCCTCGTTTATCCGGACACCGATTATCCGGATGTCTCGCAATCCGAACAAAATTGTAAGGGAACGGAATTATGGACCAGTTTATTGCAGACGACTTTTGAAAACATTGTGGGTAAAGGAGAAATTGCTCGTGACGAGCAATTTCTCCTTTACCCACAATGTTTTCTGCCATATCAGAAGATTATCTTTGAATTTTATCACGTTTTGATATGTCTTCTGCAAACTCTTTCAATTTGGGACAGACGACAATTTGAACATGCTCTGCTTCATTAGTCCGGATTATTCGGTAAACCGGACATTTTGTTGGGAACGGACGTGTTCGGATAAACGAGGGTTCACTGTATATGATAACCCAGGTTTATAACGGCGTTACGTCTAACACTGGGCAGAGTAATCGCAGTCGAAAGGCGCACATGTCCAAAGCAGTCGGTCTTCGACTGCGATTTCTATGCCGAGCGTAAGACGTAACGCCATTATAAAGCAATGGTTATCATATACATGCATCACCAGAACCGGAAAATTGATGGTCAATTCATGCGGGATACACATTGAGGCATTCAATGGCAAAAAAGGATGGAAAATGCAAAAGTACCTGTTCCGTCATGGGTGTGGCCATCTCTTTCGGACATAAGATCGTAAACATTGATTCCCCGCCTACTGAAATGATCTAAGACAAATTACAATAAGAACATCATTCATCTCTTACGTATGACAGAATCGTCTGGTGTCTTCTAACTGGATCAAATGGAACGTCCTATCTTGAAGCAGTGAGCCTATCTTTACTGTGCTTGAAGAAGTAGTCATAGAACGTATTAACCTATGACCAAACAATAACGACATTTTATCAGTATGTTGCAGACGACTCTGGAAAACATTGTGGGAAAAGAAAAAATTGCTCGTGACGAGCAATTTCGTCGTTTCTCACGATGTTTTCTACCATATCAGAAGTTTATTTACCAATTCCATCATATTTTGAAATGTCGTCTGCAAACTCTTTCAATTTGGGACAGTCAAAGATTTGTTTTTTGATAAAGGATTAATACCCCATGACTGTAGTATACTACTAAGGACATCTCAAATATCTTTTTCTTTCCCACAAAAAAATCAAAGTGTCGTCGCATGCACATTTCTTCCTGTTGTCTATAACACACGATTTCAGTGTGTTTCAAAAACAAAATACGCATACACTGAAATAGGGTAGCACATTTTATATGTCGAATGGCACTTAAATAAAAAAAAAGAAATGCAGCATAAAACAAATAAACATCGTTATTTACAGTTGTGACGAAGAACGGTTAGGGAATGTCGTGTATATTTGATAATATATTTATGCTTTGTGCGTAAGTGTGAGAGAATCGTTCAGAATGTTCCAGTTTTACAAACATACTGCTAAACGAAATTTATCAAAAGCGACATGACCCATTTGGCTTTTACTGCTGAATAGCTGTGTTCATATGAGAACGTAGTAGCTAGCATAATAGATTAGTGCACATTTTTGATGAAGAATTACAGTGCGTTACATTGTGCATACATGCACTTTAAAGTCCCCGGACGTCAAAATATTTTTTTTCCAGAACTCACGAAGTTATAGGAATACATATTTATTTAATATTTCAGCAGAGAAAACAATTAGATACAAGCTAACTTTGGGCGTATTTTTTATTTTATACACATCCGGTGACAAGGCTACATGACCTAGATAAAGCTTGCCTATATGTCAAGCTTTAGACACCAGGGGCCCGTTTTACTAAACAGTTTACGCTTAAGATTTGCGTAAGTCTAAAACAACAAGTCCTTTTATTTCTTTATTTCAATATTTGGCAAAGCAATATTGCAAAGTTACCCATCATTGGAATCGTCTCTCCAAGACGCTTCCAATGATCTGTCACGTTGCAATATTGTACTTTTATTGAAGATATTATCCATGTTAATCAATTATGACTTACGCAAATATTTTTCGTAAGTTGTTTAGTAAAACGGTACCCTGGCCCGTGAAACTTAGAATACACTCTGAAAGCAAATATCAACATTCATATACTGAAGTGGTTACATCGAACTAGCCGGAATAACATACGGTTGGTCTTGTACAACTTACTCAGAAAGAATAACAAGGTATACGGGTAACTAATTACCATACAGTGGATGTAACATCCAGTTAGTGATACCGTGGGGTTTTCCGTCATTATCTACATTTATAGAGCGATTTCTGTTACTTTATTTTCATGATTATTTGTTTGGAGCATAGCTGAATACCATTCGCCAAGTCCATGTTTTACAAATATATTTCTATTCTATGACGTCCGGGAACTTTGAAAGACATATCTCAAACCTTTCTTCTTGTAACAACCGGTGAAATGGTGATAAAATAATTCGTCATCGCTACACAAAACACCTTCAATTATTCTTTAGTTTGCTTCACACTTGAATTTTTATTTGAAAAGGCGAAACGAGCTTCCATGCCTTGCAGTACTTTGATGGCAAACGTTAACTATATTTCGATGAATTTCTCATGACGAAGATAAGGTACACACACTCAAACTTTTGTGAGAACCAAATGATGATGGTTGTTAAAGATAACAACTCCCACCTATTGGTAATTCAAAAGTAGATCATTGTTTACAAAAGAACGTTTGAACGGTTTACCATTTCTTCAACATATTAGTGCTATATCTCCAGCCCACGAGTATGTATAGGGATGATGAGAGTGTCAATAATCTAGATTTAACCGATTCTACATATCTGTGATTTGTTTAATTTTAATTTTATTTCAAAAATATTTAATCTTCAATCTGTAAGAGGGGCTTTTTAAGATTTTTAATGAAGTAGATCCCCATGCGACGTTTGTTTTAACTGAGTTTGATAAATAATTATACCAGTATAAATGCAATATGTTACTAAAGGGAAATAATCCCTAATCAATTTGTGTCCATATTTATGCTAGGTTATTTCCCTTTGAAAACTTTATATCGCTGGCAGTTAATGCCGCATAATAAACCAGTAGTTATTGGATATACGGGAAATCCCAAAATCCCATTTATTCCTACTTTCGTTTTCCTCTTTTTGCATTGCATTAATTTTGAAGTTGTGTGTTATTTTGTTATATGCGAGTATATGTAAACATATCAAACCTTGATTGTTTGGACGGTCTTGTTAAAGGATCTTTTTGAAAATCGAAATATACACATTATATGTGGTTATGGGAATACGGAATTAAACTATGGATAATCTGCCCCCGGAGTTGGTAATGAATTTTTCAATCATTAAAAAAAGACGTTTATTGAACAATTGATACGTAAAAAAACAAAGATATAGCATATCTGTATGATTAGCATAAGTAACTGAAAATGTATGTTCATTTAACATAGTTGATATTGTTAGTTGATTTGTCGTTTGTTTTGGCGTGAATATAATTATATAGGCCATCGTGTAGGCCCATTCGGAACACCTCGGCCATTTCTTAAAATAACCTCGGAGGTAATGGGGAGCCATTTTTGAAAGTAGGTCAGCAACGAAGGGCCAATCGTATCTACTCGGCAATCCCCGTAACAAGCCGGGGATTGCCGAAAAGAGCCGATTGACAAAATATGAAACAAAGATGTGTTGATATGATCATCTTTAATGAAAAGGGTAAAAAACCCATTCAATTGTGATATATAACCAATTTGTGTGTATTCAATAACATATTTAGTGCCTGTGTGCATTTTGCGTTATCCGCCGGAAATAAGGCGAATTACCCCAGGATTTCTGGTGTATTCATGTACTGCCTACGAGGTATATCTACCGACTTGTTACGGGGATTGCCGAGTAGATACGATTGCGTGTAGGCCTATTTCTATTTACTTCCGTAGTTTGATATTGGTCTGTGACTAGATATGAGTCCCTGAAGTATATTCATGTACATAGTAATCGAATACTTTATTTTGAATAAAAAAGACTGTTCTAACGAGTATGGCCATTGTATGTATACGTATTGGTATGTACATACACGATGTGGTTAATGGCAATCGGAACTACTCGGGTATTTCCGTGAGCTGTGTTTTCATTTGATAAACCCGATGTGTTCAGATTGGGTTAATGGATTACATATGCTGACCTGTTACGACACGTTCAAGATTTAATTTTGACTCCCCCTCAAATCGGCGTGAGTACTGGTTTATAAGTGGTTCTTTTATTTTCATTACAGATACCAGAGATAGAGAGAGGTTTCCGGGATATAGCCGAAACAAACCGGGAAATCCTTAAACTTATCGAGATAATAGAGGAGAGGAGGCAGCAGAGAACAGGTCAGTGGGTCCTTAGGTTCATTTTTACATGTTCTCACGGTACATTAAGATATCATTTTTTCCAAATAAATGCAATACAATGCAAAATATTTTTTTCACTCACTTCTTTTTACAGAAAACATGAGGATAAAATAACATCAATTAATTGGTTTGAAGAATAAGCTATACCTACTATTTGATAGCTTTTTCGTAATAAGGGGAAACTACTGTAACGAGCAAAATACCTACTATAGGGAATTTTCCAATCGTTATTACATTCATGATTTAATAATCACATGCTCATACATTTTATTTGTATGATTAAAATGATTTACGTATGGAAAATATACAACTATTAATAACAAAAAAAGAAAACACTATTTCCTCAATATTGTCGCCTTTTACTTCACAATGCAAAAAGGAAGCTCAATACATTGCACATATATTACATCCTTGAATATAGTTATTTTTTCAATACAAGCGTCTCTTCGAGAAAATTCTATTAATTATCAAAAATAAATCAACATTTGTTGCTTTAATACAACCTTTTTCGTAACTTCATGAAATGTCTAACTGCTGTGATAGAAAGCTATTTCTGGATTTCATTGCAACAGACGGTCGTTGAAAATATATTGACCAAAAGAAGTCTAATTGCATCTTATAGTTTTAAGCATCAAATAGATTAAAATACTGTAATAACACATGCAGTCTTTCAGCTCTTCTTCTATCAATTTGGTCATTCAGAAAATCTCCTTAAATGAACAAAAACGGGATGTAATGGGTGTAAAAGGTATCTACTGTAGGTGTTACCTATAGGAACATCCACACCGCACATGATAATTTTAAATTTGGGATAAAGGCTTTATTTGTACGATGAAAGTACTATAACACTTACCAAGAACCTTTCTTTCGTCTCTGAATGTTGTCATTCTGTTGTTTCTTTTCCAATTTGGAATTGTATCAACCCAAACTCCAGTGTGGAAGTGTACTTCGAAAACACGAATTATTTATTTATTATAAATTAGCCCCGTTCTTCTCCTTTTCAGCCAAATCCGAAAGGAATACACCCATTCCACTAGCCAACGAAAAATCATCCTTAGATACGTCCAGAGCTACAAAAGTGAAACACCACAACAATGCTTTTTTATCAAAAACTGAAGACGAACACACACTTAAACTATCAGGGGCGAAGGAAATATCACACATAACTAGTGACATCACGGAAGATATTTCACCCAAATCAAGTTATGCGCGAGGTGTAAAAACCAAGCATGATAAAACTATATTTTCCAATGATTACGATATTTCACATGAAGTAGTTAAGACGGATGCGTTCAAAGGAAATGTCCTTGGTGCACCAAGTAAATCAACCAAGGAATTGTACACGGGCGAATTAATTGAGGGACTGCACACGAACGAACCAATATCAAGAGTATACTCGATCAAATCAACTAAGGGAATAAAGTTAAGCGAATCAACTAAAGAATTGACCTTGCGCAAATCAATTAAGGGGTCGCACTCGAGCGAATCAATTAAGGGACTGAAATCGAGCGAAACAAAGAGAGAGGTGTACTTCAAAAAATCATATCAGGGACTGTACTCATTTAAGACTCGTCGATCTCAAGACAACCGTATCGCTGATGCAAGGCAACACAGAGGCGATGTGGCGTCAGAAAAAGACGAAGAGGCGATAGATTCATTCTTTGCATATAACGCCGTCGGTGAAACTCCGCTTCTTAAAGGTAAAAGCTTAAGACTTGTATTAAGTGTGCATATATTTTGGGGTGTTTCAGTATGTAATACTCTTAACTTTAAAGCATATAATTAACAAACATACAAACGAATGATTTTTATGTAAATCTATACGGAATACAATATGTACTTAAGAAATATAGAAGGTCATTGAACAGTATTTAGTGCATTTAGTGGATTTTTGATTGGGCAGTAAGTTCAAAGACAAGAAATGTTTTCCTTAAACATTTACACATAAGTATTCTAAAATAATTATCTTGTGAAATTTAATTTAACATTTGTAATAACTGAACATTCGTTCTCTTTTTTTTTAAGAAGAGAGAGTTACAGTACACATAGGGTATTGGGATGAATATGCCAAAGCCGAGATAGTGAAATGGCGGTTATCGTCAGAGGTGTACGGGACTGGACGAGATATCATATTCTGCTTGGACATATCGTCTTCAATGAAAGGAAACCCGCTTAAACGGGCGAGAACATTCGTACGGAAGAAAATCAAAGGTGAGTATGGGTACTGAAATGTATATGCATTTGTTCCGACATTTTTTCTGCGATGGTGAATGATTAACGTCGGGGACTAGAGACCGGCCAATCCGGGTTCGATCCCTGAAGGCGATCAGTTATTTCACACTAGAGTGTTCTTGGGCAAGACACATTTCCTAGCCTAGTACTGGTAGATCATCCAGGGAATATATACTACAATACTTAAAAACGAGTGCTGCACATTAATATGAAGCAGAAGAAGACATTAAGTTAACCCTTTTCCAAACAACAAATTTTCGACTGTCCCAAATTGAAAGAGTTTGCAGACGCATTTCAAAAAGTGATGAAATTGGAAAATAATCTTCTATTTAGGCAGAAAACATTGTTGGTAATGGAAAAATTGCTCGTTACGAGCAATTTCTCCTTTTCCAACAATGTTTTCTAAAGTCATCTGCAACAAAGTGGTCAAATGTCTATTGTTTGGGAAAGGGTTAAAAAGTGCGATACGATGTATGCATGTTTTACCGTCCATTGAACCATCTTGTTCATGTTGGATAGGATATAGTTATGATAATACTCTTCCATGATAAATAATCGATCTATTTCGTGCTTGTTTTAGTTGTTTTAATTCATGACCTTACCAACGCTCGCATTGTTAGGATTTAATTAAAGTAAACACTCGGATAAAAGCTATAGATGCTTATCAAACCATCTTGTATACTAATGTGGTACAATGTAACGCTTGTTCTCCGAAGAAAATAAAAAAAAATGTAGGTACATAAAGGTTTGTGATAGGCCCTCAATAGATGTTTCAGCAATCGAAAACTTTCGATTCTTTTCTAAACAATCATATGTAAATAAATATGTTGAAATATGGTCATGGAATCATTTTAACTAGAACTTGATGAACCATTTGTATTCGAAGGCACACATATAGAAGTCCATTGGTATTGTAAATAGGTACAACATATTTTGTCAAAGACTAATGTACGAGGTGCCCGCGCGTATTTGATACCATTGAAAGCCCTGTATTACTTTGAGTCATGAGAGGCAGTCTCCCGACTGACTTACGGAATGCCGGTGGTTCTACCCGCCTTGATCAGCCCTTATGGGCAGTTGAGTATGGGGTCTTCCTCCATCATTAAGAGTCGGGCATCGCTACATAACTGAAATAATGTTGATGTGATGTAAAACCCATATATATATATATATATATATATATATATATATATATATATATATATATATATATATATATATATATATATATATATATATATATATATATATATATATACTGCTATATACTATATATATATATATATATATATATATATATATATATATATATATATATATATATATATATATATATATATATATATATATATACTCCTTATATGTATATATATTGAGGTTATGAGTTGAGCAACCTCAAGATGACCCATCTTGACTACCTGCTTTGTTGTGATATTACGTACGTATGGTATCCTTTAGAGCTCCAACATGCTGAGAAGACTATTTCCGTATGCGATTCAATTTCCTGGGGTCGTTTGTCCAAGAGATACACACGTGTATCAAATAGCATTAAAAACCTTTGGAAACATAGCCTTGGGTTACTTCGATAGTATGGTTTGAGCAAAGTTAAGATTAACCATGTTAAAAGGTCTCACTTATTTGCTTATGATATAACATTCATATTTTATATATTACCCTTTAGAGTTTCAGCATGCCGACCAGACCATTTCTGTGTATGATCACGTGGCACTGGTTACCTTTGGAGGCGAGACGAAGGTTCAACAACACTTAACCTATGAATATTACGAGGTGCTTACCAAATTGGGTAAGAGGCCATTTCGTGTCCTTAGATTTACAAATTTTCTGGTTAGATTCAAACGAGAACAAAGATAACAAAACTATGTTTAGTTTAGTTTAGTTTAGAGTCATTACCCGACACAGGTCCCATATGGGTCCTCTTCGTCAGGGCCGCTCCTCCATTTTTCAGTTCTGAAACGGATTTCCTGGATACACCAGTACTAGGCTAGGGCTCTGAAATGACTTGCCAAAGGCCACCCCCATGAAACTTAATGGCCTCGGTGGGGCTCGAACCCGGGACCCCCGTGTTCTGAGTCAATCACCTTAACCACTGAGCCACGCAATAAAGACTTAATATTACAAAGAGGAATTATCATCCGCTTTCTTCCTATTTTGGTCTAACTAAACAGCAGCGATATATATATATAGCCTTCTATTTCTGTTTGTCGATTTTTCCGCTTTTTATGGTTGTTTAAAGGCACATAAAAGGAGATTAATGCTAAATCAAACTATATAAATTGGTAAACTTTTGGTCAGATTCAAATAGTTATCACCAAAAACATCCAATAAGCAAGACTTAAACGTGAAAGCCAACAAGAAATAACCCAGATTAACCAGTTTAATTGTGTGTTTCTTCATCCCTGACCTTGGCAGTTGATACACAAATGTTTGAACCGACCAATCAGAATTTGTTATTTTGAATATGTAAACAAACAGGTTGTTCATAAACATGATTGAATTGGAGACTACTATATTTCAAGCACAAAATATCTTATGTTTAAGGGGTCTATCCAATGGGGTCTCAATGCATTCGTAAATTAATTCTCATGACTTTTATGAAAAAAATAAAAGAACTCCCATATATTTTTTTTAGTAATTTATTTGTAGATGAAGATGAAAAGTAATGTTTATGATTTGCTTTCCCGGCCCCTCTTGTCCGAGACTTATTGAAGAGATAGCGATCTGTATTAGATAAATTTGACCTATTGAAGCCTGAAAAGCTTAGTCCAAACTCACACACATGAACTATACTTATTCATTTGTATGGGTTATTCTTTTGCTTTAAGGTAAAGAACATATTTGCTTGACCATTAACGAAAAGGGACACTTAATTCAGACGTAAACTTACAATGTGACCTCGTCATTGCAGATAAGAAACATCTACAACAATATTGCAATATCATAAAGAGTGTGGTTTTATTATTCTAAACGATAAACCTTCAGAAACGATTATTTTGAAACAAAATCGTAGAACTTTGAAAGCACACTTTCAGATGTCGAAATGGATAACGAACTGGGTACAATTAGAGAAGGCTTAGCACATGTATAACACTGAAACTTTAGATGAAACAAACATATGCTTTACATGTAGGAGACGTTTCCATAGTTATCTAAAGTGCCCATAACAATACATAAGACAGTCTTCCACGACTCTAACGATGATCTTTAATTGATATATCCTATACACGTAGGGTCGTTTCCATAGCTATCATAAACAGACAACGTTAATTTAGATAGTGTTACGCGACTATTTCGATGTTCTTTAATTGACAGATCGTGTGAGGCCTGGCGGACCATCTCCATTGTATGCTGGCCTCAAAATATGCGAAGCCGTGATACAATCTTCCGACAGTGTAGACAACTCGTGCCCGCGGCATAAAGGTGATGCACATGTATTGTATCTTTGAAACTCTGCTGATTTAAGCACACAGACTTTTCCCTGACTAAAATGTTTTTAATATGCTCAAAGCATACTACCTTCAATACCCATTTTTTTATATAATCAATATGAGCCAATGCATTACTTGTAAAACTACAATAAGGCTAACATGAATTGTTTTCTAAATCAGTCATTTGGCAAATTAAACAATCCTGTGAATCAAATCTTGTCGCTTTGACCTCAGAATGTCATAACCTATCCATGTTTTCAAAGTGAATAAGATATTTTGGTGCTCTATTGAAAGACAAATATGACATCAAATAAATCCATGGATATCCTATTTAAACATATCACAATATCACAGTCCTATATATCTGCTTTTCAGGAACTTTAACACAAGCCTCAGCTAAAACAGGATACTCTATGCTTCACGTAATAGGGGATAAAACCACAACGGCACCATCCACTGATTCTAGAGACATCGTATACGTGATCAGTGATGGTAAGGCGACCCCTTCATCGTTTATCAAAGGACCAGATGCTTGCACTGAAGGAGAACAGAGGGAGGTGAGTAAAATTTCTTATTAATTGGGCCACGTCACGCGAAAAGAGGCACTAGGACATACCAAACAGTGTAGCCCCATTTAGCGGCTGGTCTGGGGTTACACTGTTTGCCATCTTAGAGGACATCAAGTTCTACCTTTAAATAAATACGAATGATAACTGTCGTGACTAGATTCTGGAATAAAAGCACTAAGAAAGAGCTGAGTCAGCGCTTTTTTTATGTCCGAGTGCCCCTTTTCGCGTGACGCGGCCCAATTGTTTTTTTATACAGATATAATGAGGAAAAACAATAGTACGTTTTTGGTTAATTATTTTCGATACATCTTTTGTACTGATATACGATGTGTATAGATATATATGTTTTAACAAGGTAAAGGGACGGCCTCCTGTACCGAGGGTCCCGAGTTCGAATCTCCGTTATGCGAGGTGAACATTTCCGACACTAACCAAAAATCGCCGCGAGTACTGGTTAGGTATCCAGGAAATTGGCATCGAGAGTGGCTTTGAACAAGCTTTAAGCTTCCTTTACAATCAATGTAAAACAATAGGGTAAATATGTTTTAACAGTTGCATCGTTTGTGTATACCTTTGTTAATTGATTCTTTTCCAGGAACAAGATCGAGTGGTAGACCTCTGTAAAGATCTCCAAAAGAAATATCATTTTGCAATTGTTGCGGTGTATGTAGGAGACACGAAACCGGTAAAACATTGTCCATCATTTATATCTCCCTCCGAAATTTGTGTTAACCTTTTACCAAACATTAACGACGTTTGACCACTGTGTTGCAGAAGACTCTATAAAACATTGTGGGAAAAAGAAAAATTGCCCTCAACCAGCAATTTCTCCATATCCCACAATGTGTTCTGCCCTATTAGAAATGTGTATTCTAATTTCATCACATTTTGAGATGTCGTCTGAAAAATCTTTCAATTTTGAACAATCGAAAATTTGGCGTTTTGTAAAGAGTTAAACTCTCCCATTCGTTCGGATTTTGGCATGTTCAAACGGAATGCAATTACAAATGGCAATTACTGATTTGCAAAGATGATCGTTAGTTTTGATATTTTCTATCTAATCATTTTGTAAAAAGAGAGTTTTCCTCATGGCATTATAGTCTGCTCTATTAATTACAAAACCAACTAAATAAACATAACATGGAAACAAAATGACTGTAAACTAGATTAAACAAACAACTGCATTGAGCTTGAACGGTATGATTACATATAAATGAACGTGATTCGACCTTTAGATTTTTCAGCCACTTAGTAAATTAAAACCCGTCTTTACTATTCATTCAGGACTCTATGAAATTAGTATAGCATCACGATAAGTGTTCCAGCCCCAGGTTAGACACTGGTAATAATAATTAACGATTCAGTGGTGACTCTTGTAACACTGATTATAAAGGTTTAAAACCTAAAACAAACAAATAATCCTTTTTCGATCCTCTTACATATCTGCTTGATTTTGATGAGGAAAGATACTCAGAGTAGCAAACAGGTTAGATCACAGGCTAGCTGCCAATTAACTTGACGGCTGGCCTGTGATATAACCTGTTTGCATAAGCATGAAGTCGGTTGCAGCATCATAAGGGTAGGGTTAATTCACAAAGAACCTTTCCTCCTTTTAGAACTCTTGAGCGGTGTACTATAAGGGTTAATTACCAAAAACATTCTCCATTTAAGAAGTCTTAGGCGGTGTACTATAAGGGTTAATTACCAAAGAACATACTCCATTTAAGAACTCTTGGGCGGTGTACTATAAGGGTTGATTACCAAATAACTTTCTCCATTTAAGAAGTCTTAGGCGGTGTACTATAAGGGTTTATTACCAAATAACGTTCTCACTTTTAGAACTCTTGGGCGGTGTACTCTAAGGGTTAATTACCAAATAAATTTCTCCCTTTTAGAACTCTTGGGCGGTGTACTATAAGGGTTAATTACCAAACGAACTTTCTCCCTTTAAGAACCCTTGGGCGGTGTACTATAAGGGTTAATTATCAAAGAACTTTCTCCCTTTTAGAACTCTTGGGCGGTGTACTATAAGGGTTATTAACAAAGAACTTTCCCCTTTTTAGAACTCTTAGGCGGTGTACTATAAGGGTTAATTACCAAATAACTTTCTCCCTTTTAGAACTCTTAGGCGGTGTACTAAAAGGGTTAATTACCAAAGAACTTTCTCCCTTTTAGAACTCTTGGGCGGTGTACTATAAGGGTTAATTACCAAACGAACTTTCTCCCTTTTAGAACTCTTGGGCGGTGTACTATAAGGGTTATTACCAAATAACTTTCTCCCTTTTAGAACTCTTAGGCGGTGTACTATAAGGGTTAATTACCAAAGAACTTTCCCCTTTTTAGAACTCTTGGGCGGTGTACTATAAGGGTTAATTACCAAACGAACTTTCTCCCTTTTAGAACTCTTGGGCGGTGTACTATAAGGGTTAATTACCAAACGAACTTTCTCCCTTTTAGAACTCTTAGGCGGTGTACTATAAGGGTTATTATCAAAGAACTTTCTCCCATTTAGAACTCTTGGGCGGTGTACTATAAGGGTTATTACCAAATGAACTTTCCCCTTTTAGAACTCTTAGGCGGTGTACTATAAGGGTTAATTACCAAACGAACTTTCTCCCTTTTAGAACTCTTGGGCGGTGTACTATAAGGGTTAATTACCAAACGAACTTTCTCCTTTTAGAATTCTTGGGCGGTGTACTATAAGGGTTAATTACCAAACGAACTTTCTCCCTTTTAGAACTCTTGGGCGGTGTAATATAAGGGTTAATTACCAAACGAACTTTCTCCCTTTTAGAACTCTTAGGCGGTGTACTAAAAGGGTTAATTACCAAATAACTTTCTCCCTTTTAGAACTCTTGGGCGGTGTACTATAAGGGTTAATTACCAAACGAACTTTCTCCCTTTTAGAACTCTTGGGCGGTGTACTATAAGGGTTAATTACCAAACGAACTTTCTCCCTTTTAGAAATCTTAGGGGGTGTACTATAAGGGTTAATTACCAAACGAACTTTCTCCCTTTTAGAACTCTTGGGCGGTGTACTATAAGGGTTAATTACCAAACGAACTTTCTCCCTTTTAGAAATCTTAGGCGGTGTACTAAAAGGGTTAATTACCAAATAACTTTCTCCCTTTTAGAACTCTTGGGCGGTGTACTATAAGGGTTAATTACCAAACGAACTTTCCCCCTTTTAGAACTCTTGGGCGGTAAACTATAAGGGTTATTACCAAACGAACATTCTCCCTTTTAGAAATCTTAGGCGGTGTACTATAAGGGTTAATTACCAAACGAACTTTCTCCCTTTTAGAACTTTAGGGCGGTGTACTCTAAGGGTTATTACCAAACGAACTTTCTCCCCTTTAGAACTCTTGGGCGGTGTACTATAAGGGTTAATTACCAAACGAACTTTCTCCCTTTTAGAACTCTTAGGCGGTGTACTCTAAGGGTTAATTACCAAACGAACTTTCTCCCTTTTAGAACTCTTAGGCGGTGTACTCTAAGGGTTAATTACCAAACGAACTTTCTCCCTTTTAGGACTCTTAGGCGGTGTACTCTAAGGGTTAATTACCAAACGAACTTTCTCCCTTTTAGAACTCTTAGGCGGTGTACTATAAGGGTTAATTACCAAACGAACTTTCTCCCTTTTAGAACTCTTGGGCGGTGTACTATAAGGGTTAATTACCAAACGAACTTTCTCCCTTTTAGAACTCTTAGGCGGTGTACTATAAGGGTTAATTACCAAATAACTTTCTCCCTTTTAGAACTCTTGGGCGGTGTACTATAAGGGTTAATTACCAAACGAACTTTCTCCCTTTTAGAACTCTTGGGCGGTGTACTATAAGGGTTAATTACCAAACGAACTTTCTCCCTTTTAGAACTCTTGGGCGGTGTACTATAAGGGTTATTACCAAAGAACTTTCCCCTTTTAGAACTCTTGGGCGGTGTACTATAAGGGTTAATTACCAAACGAACTTTCTCCCTTTTAGAACTCTTGGGCGGTGTACTATAAGGGTTATTACAAAGAACTTTCTCCCTTTTAGAATTCTTGGGCGGTGTACTATAAGGGTTAATTACCAAACGAACTTTCTCCCTTTTAGAACTCTTAGGCGGTGTACTATAAGGGTTATTATCAAAGAACTTTCTCCCATTTAGATCTCTTGGGCGGTGTACTATAAGGGTTATTACCAAATGAACTTTCCCCTTTTAGAACTCTTAGGCGGTGTACTATAAGGGTTAATTACCAAACTTTCTCCCTTTTAGAACTCTTGGGCGGTGTACTATAAGGGTTAATTACCAAACGAACTTTCTCCCTTTTAGAACTCTTGGGCGGTGTACTATAAGGGTTAATTACCAAACGAACTTTCTCCCTTTTAGAAATCTTAGGGGGTGTACTATAAGGGTTAATTACCAAACGAACTTTCTCCCTTTTAGAACTCTTGGGCGGTGTACTATAAGGGTTAATTACCAAACGAACTTTCTCCCTTTTAGAAATCTTAGGCGGTGTACTAAAAGGGTTAATTACCAAATAACTTTCTCCCTTTTAGAACTCTTGGGCGGTGTACTATAAGGGTTAATTACCAAACGAACTTTCCCCCTTTTAGAACTCTTGGGCGGTAAACTATAAGGGTTATTACCAAACGAACATTCTCCCTTTTAGAAATCTTAGGCGGTGTACTATAAGGGTTAATTACCAAACGAACTTTCTCCCTTTTAGAACTTTAGGGCGGTGTACTCTAAGGGTTATTACCAAACGAACTTTCTCCCCTTTAGAACTCTTGGGCGGTGTACTATAAGGGTTAATTACCAAACGAACTTTCTCCCTTTTAGAACTCTTAGGCGGTGTACTCTAAGGGTTAATTACCAAACGAACTTTCTCCCTTTTAGAACTCTTAGGCGGTGTACTCTAAGGGTTAATTACCAAACGAACTTTCTCCCTTTTAGGACTCTTAGGCGGTGTACTCTAAGGGTTAATTACCAAACGAACTTTCTCCCTTTTAGAACTCTTAGGCGGTGTACTCTAAGGGTTAATTACCAAACGAACTTTCTCCCTTTTAGAACTCTTGGGCGGTGTACTATAAGGGTTAATTACCAAACGAACTTTCTCCCTTTTAGAACTCTTAGGCGGTGTACTATAAGGGTTAATTACCAAATAACTTTCTCCCTTTTAGAACTCTTAGGCGGTGTACTCTAAGGGTTAATTACCAAACGAACTTTCTCCCTTTTAGAACTCTTGGGCGGTGTACTATAAGGGTTAATTACCAAAGAACTTTCTCCCTTTTAGAACTCTTAGGCGGTGTACTATAAGGGTTATTAACAAAGAACTTTCCCCCTTTAGAATTCTTGGGCGGTGCACTATAAGGGTTAGTTACCAAACGTACTTTCTCCCTTTTAGAACTCTTGGGCGGTGTACTATAAGGGTTAGTTACCAAACGTACTTTCTCCCTTTAAGAACTCTTGGGCGGTGTACTATAAGGGTTAATTACCAAACGAACTTTCTCCCTTTTAGAACACTTGGGCGGTGTACTATAAGGGTTATTAACAAAGAACTTTCCCCCTTTTAGAACTCTTGGGCGGTGTACTATAAGGGTTATTAACAAAGAACTTTCCCCTTTTAGAATTCTTGGACGGTGTACTATATGGGTTAATTACCTGAGAACTTTCCCCTTTTAGAACTCCCGGGCGGTGTACTATAAGGGTTATTAACAAAGAATTTTCCCCTTTTAGAACTCCTGGGCGGTGTATGATGACGTGCTGATATCGACGGATCTCGGTTTGAAGGTCAAGGACGAAAGTAAAGATAAACCCGCGGTACCAAACGCGGTACCAGACCCTGATAAACCGTATCTTGAGCTGGGAACCAGAGTCAGAAGAAAGGGACAACGCCTTTGTGGTACCGTCACCAAGCTCTACTTTGATGATGGTAAATTGGTGTTTTTGAATTGAAATGTTTATACGCTTTTGAACTGTTTTCCCTCCACCACATGTCCTGCTGTCACATTTACAGAATAGCGTGGTTTTATATGGTTATCATGGTAGATCGGGATTGTTCGTTCAATATGTAATATGTTATTGTATACGTTTTAAATTTGAATGTTCATATGATGAGACTTAAATAAACAATGAACTGCCCTTCATTGTTGAAAGCATACTAGCACACGTAAACACTGCAGATCTGGGTAATATGAGTTATAGATTATGATAGAAATTATGTCGAAACGGCGAAAGACTACAGAATCATAACGATGTATCGCCTGCACTATTTATTATCTATTTTTCAAAGTGCTATATTCTTAAATTTGGTGCCCACCTATTTAATGCCATTGTTTACAATCGGGTGACATCTAAAATAGTGAGGAGCACTCGGATTAATGAGTTGCGATCACCTGATTAGAAAAATCCCGTGAAACACATAAATCATCTTAGAATACTGTCATTTATGTGTTCTTGCATGACTTGAAAACACATAGCCACAGAACCTATGCTTGACTTTCACAACAATCTTATTTACTTAACGACTTCGGAAAAATATTTGCGTAGATCTAGGTGAAAACGGATAAACCTGGATAATATCATAAATGAAAAAGACAATATTGTCACGTGAGACTCCATTGAAAGCGCCCCAGAAAGACGATTACAATGATAAAGACAATATTGCTTAGCTCAATTTTGAAATAAGAGTGAATGTTGTTTTGAACTTACGCACATTTTTAGCTTTAACGTATTAGTAAGAAGAAAACCTGGTGATAGGGGTCTTGCTTCTGCATATATGTTGAAAACAAACAATCAACGTTCTAAAACTAACTACACTGTATACCTTTGTTAAAACTTTACAACAAATAATATCAATTTCCTCTTATTGCCTTATGTGCGTAGCTGTATATATAGCTATGTCATGCCGAGCGTGAATGATCCTGTAAATAATATTTACTTTATTACAAATGTTTGTATGTGCAAATTGTTCTATTGTATACTCATGTTGTTCAAATCACTGTTAAAGTTGAACTAAATAAATAGATAAATAAATTACCTTACAGAAGAATCTCTCTCAGGTATCAGAATAACATGGGACGAAGTAAATCCTGAAATTGGCACTGTGAAAGAAGATATTGAAGAAGCTCTATTCGACAGCATAGAAGTCGTGGATCAGCCCCGTGAACTGAATGGAACACTTATAGCTGTGGGGTGTCGAGTTATAAGAGGTAGGTCAGATAAACCCTTTCCGAAACAACAAATTTTCGACTGTCCCAAATTGGAAGATTTTGCAGACGGCATTTCAAAATGTGATAAAATTGGAAAATAATATTCTGATAGGGCAGAAAACATTGTTGGAAAAGGAGAAATTGCTCATTTCGAGCAATTTCTCCTTTTCCCTCAATGTTTTCTTAAGTCGTCTGCAACAAAGCGGTCAAATATCGTTATTGTTTGGGAAAGGGTTCGCTGTCTATATTAGCGAGAGCTCGTAATTGATAAAAGACAAAGGAATTCATCTTTCTTTATTTTGTTCTTCTCGTTCCTCTGATTTTTCCCTCTATTTCTCTATAATCATTCTTTTCTCATTTATCATTTAGTTTGTCATGTATGTAGATGCATTCATTGTATTGCCATGTTCTGTTTGTATTGAAAATAAAATCTTCTTTGTGTAGGCAATAAAGATTAATAAAAATAAAAGACTATTACCAAACGCCAAATTTGTTACTGTCCCAAATTGTAAGGGTTTACAGACGACGTTTCAAAATTTGATAAAATTGGAAAATAATCTTCTGATAGGGCAGAAAACATTGTTGGAAAAGGAGAAATTGCTCATTTCGAGCAATTTCTCCTTTTCCCTCAATGTTTTCTAAAGTCGTCTGCAACAAAGTGGTCAAATGTCGTATTTGTTTGGGAAATGGTTCGCTGCCTATATTAACGAGAGCTCGTGGTTGATAAAAGACAAAGGAATTCATCTTTCTTTACTTTGTTCTTCTCGATCCTCTGATTTTCCCTCTATTTCTCTATCATCTTTCTTTTTATCATTTATCATTTATCATTTAGTTTGTCATGTATGTATATGCATTCATTGTATTGTCCTGTTTTGTTTGTATTGAAAAAGCAAGAAAGAATAATAAAAATAAAACACATTTACCAAACGCCAACTTTTTTACTGTCCCAAATCGTAAGAGTTCACAGACGACATTTCAAAATGTGATGAAATTGAAAAGTAATCTCCCAATAGGGCAAAACGTAACGAGCAAATTCTCCTTTTTCCACAGTGTTTTCCAGAGTCGCCTGCAACAAACTGGTCAAATGTCGTTATTGTTTGGTAATGGGATAAATCAACTATCATACATGACAATAAGTAAACAATCAAGACGATTTTATACGTTCGAGTTTCATGGGATAGACAGAATCATCATTGTAAGGTTTTAACTCAGTATTATGATCGTTATTCTCTGGGTGGTTGAACTGTGTGGTTACTGAAACTCGTTGTCTCAAAAAGAAATAAGTTAGGATACATCATGTGCATACAATGGATGTAATCAGGAGTAACGTTGGTGTTGAATTTCCATCTCGCATCCATTCGTTTTCAGGTCGTGACTGGGACTTCAAAGACGAAGACAATTTATCAAAATATAGAGGAACGGTGCTCAAAGTGAGAGACAGTGGAATTGTGGACGTAAGATTGGAGTTGCCCTTTTTTAGGAAATTAACATAAACGCATGTCAATTTAATACGGCATTATGATTAGGAATTCTTGGATTGTATAATGGTATGAACGTCTAGGTAGAATGGTGATGATACGTGTAGTTGATGGGTAAGTTAAACCCATATTCCCTAGTCAAATACATACTTATTTAGATATTAATCGCTTCTCTTGTGGAAACTATTTGTCAATAATAAAACGTGATATTTAAAAAGTACTTATCTCCAAAACAGCGGGTTTTGTTGCGCTCACACCTTTATAAGGTGATAACTAGAGGGATTTTTTACTAGTTAAAGTCATATTCGACTGACATGTGTCTCAGAAAGCGCATAAATGCGGAAAGGAGTTATGTTTACAGACAGGCAGATGTCATGATTGTCAAACATTCTTAACCCTTATATACCGATGATAGGTAAGTTTCTAGATAGGTATCATCTACTTTCCAAAACCTTTGATCTGTGCTAAATTTTGATGTGGAAAGATACTTAGAATAGCAACAAGACTAGATCACTAACCAGCCGCCAATTTCCTTGGCGGCTGGCCTGGATATAAGTTGTTTGCATGAGCATGAAGTCGGTTCCAGCACTATAAGGGATATTTGTATGTTTTCAGGTTGCGTGGGACGATGGGTACGTGTCAGACCACAGATTTGGATTGGATGGGTTGTTTGAGGTTGAAATAGAGTAAGTACATGTATATTCCTGTAATTTAAGGACAATGGTTTAGCTGTAATGACAAAATGAATATTTAGTAATACCCCCTAACCTCATTACCAAAAGATAACGATATTTGACCAGACTCTGGAAAACATTGTGGGAAAAGGACAATTTCACTTTTTCCCACAATGTTTTTGCCATAGTCTATCAGAAGATTGTTTTTCAATTTCATCACATTTTGATATGTCGTCTGCAAACTCTTTCAAATTTGGATAGCCGAAAAGTTTGGTAAAGGGTTAGGTCCTAAATTAGAGCGTTTGCTTAATATTCCGTGAATTAACTTTACGCACTAGTGATATATACAAACGCTTACTTAAGATGAGGTACGAGGGTTGTTCGGAAAGTTCATAGAATTTTGTTATAAAACAGTGTAAATGAGTATTTAGATAGAACTAAATAGATCAATTTCAACACACGTCGTTTTTATTGTGTTTTTTTTGCTTCATCATCTAATTATCCTAGCATTACCACTTACTGTTTCTACCAATCATTCAAGTTCCCTTTCTCTTCGCCATGTGTCCCTAGTTATCCTAGCATTACCACTTACTGTTTCTACCAATCATTCAAGTTCCCTTTCTCTTCGCCATGTGTCCCTAGTTATCCTAGCATTACCACTTACTGTTTCTACCAATCATTCAAGTTCCCTTTCTCTTCGCCATGTGTCCCCTAGCATTACCACTTACTGTTTCTAGTTCATGTAGTTATCCTAGCATTACCACTTACTGTTTCTACCAATCATTCAAGTTCCCTTTCTCTTCGCCATGTGTCCCTAGTTATCCTAGCATTACCACTTACTGTTTCTACCAATCATTCAAGTTCCCTTTCTCTTCGCCATGTGTCCCTACTTATCCTAGCATTACCACTTACTGTTTCTACGTATCATTCAAGTTCCCTTTCTCTTCGCCATGTGTCCCTAGTTATCCTAGCATTACCACTTACTGTTTCTACCAATCATTCAAGTTCCCTTTCTCTTCGCCATGTGTCCCTAGTTATCCTAGCATTACCACTTACTGTTTCTACCAATCATTCAAGGTCCCTTTCTCTTCGCCATGTGTCCCTAGTTAGTCTGAGTAACACAAAAAGTAATTCAGCGCAATTTAATTCTTATAGTGCTGAAACCGACTTCTTACCTATGCAAACAGGTAAGATCCAGGCCAGCCGCCAAGTAATTCGACGCCTGGCCTCTGATCTAACCTGTTTGCTACTCTGAGTATCTTTCCTCGTCAGAACTAATCATATCTTTAGGTTTTGGAAAGGAGGCTACACAAAAATCTAATTTTAGAAAATTACCAAGCAGTCTTATGGTAAAGAAACTGGCTTACTTAATATGATTTCTATCTTTTTTTTAGGCAACCTGATCATAAAGAAACTGTATCGATGTCAGACGCGAATGGAGCAGAGACCTCAAAACACAGCCAGTATCATACAGGTAAACGGTTTGATTATTTCATATGTATCAACTGGTTTTAAGTTGAATTCCAATTTCAATCTCATAACTAGTGTAGGGTTTAAACGAGTAGAACCTGTAGCATTCTGTGAGTTGGCCGAGAGACAACCTCTCATGAAAATCCAATCAGGATGAAACATCAAACCGAGATTCCATCCTATGAGTAGCCATTGGTTGAATCAAAAATGGACGTAAAACCACCGATGTAATATGAGAATAGAAGATGGGTGAAGAGTGACGTTCCATACCTATACTGTAACGTCCACGGAAACGTTTGTATATATAAAATGAACAAATAAATTTGGATATTTTCTTCAGTTTAAGGCATACAACCTACATGCTTTCCTTTGTATTTTATATACATGTATACAGCGTAAGCAAGTCTGTTCCTTAGTACTGCATCAACTATTTAACAAGCTGTCGTATCCTCGTTATCAGAAACAAGGAGATGCGATGATTGATTGATAAGTGATGTCATCCATTATTATACACTATAATATTTTATGTTATATTATGAAAGCTGGTGCACCATTTATGTGGAGATGGAAGGACTCTGGTGGCGTGTGGCAAACGTATCCTGATGCTATAAACAAAGCAATAGAAGTGTCCTACTGCACTAACGAACGAGGGACCATTACGATTAACCTCGACGATAAACGGTAAATAAGAGTTATATTTTCAATGTATGATTCTGATGCTTAAACATGTGTTTGCATGTTCTACATAGATACATAATTGTTGATATGGGTGTCTGTTTAGTTACTTTTGCAATACAAATGTGCAATTATGGATTCCGATTGTTCAGTGCAAGACTGGAGTAAGTGCTTCATAAACATGAAGCACGTACTACAGTAATGCACTTAACTCTCGAGTTGTAATAAAAATTAGTCATATTAAATACTATTATTTTTGTGTCAAGCGTCTAACTTGATTTAAACACAACCCTTCACCGACTGTGTCTTACACAAAACTAAAACAAGGATTTGAGTAATTACTGAATAAAAGAACTGATATATGTGCTTTGAATGTTATAAACAAATTCAATTTAAAGAATTGTGTATCTTTAATGAAGCACCTTAGCTTAGGCATTTTTCGTGTTATTAGAAATAACTCTCAATCAAGTCCTACGACTCAGATTTCATTATAGTAATCATAGTGATCAATTTTGAAATTCTTTATAAACGGCTGTAGCCATAACATTCCCGTGATCTTCATTCTTAATTGATCGTTTTAATATACTTTCAGATATAACATCATATTTTCAAGAATGGTACAAGTCGATGTCGACACAAAGGAGAAATACCCAGTTGCAAGACGCTGACTTTATCTGTGAAAGTAACAAAGTGTTTAACTATATGTCAGGGTCTGCTTTCTCAACACAACACACATCCGTGATAATCAAATGACCGATCGGAAAAACGCCTCAAATTGAATATTCATAATGGTAAAACCCAAGGAAATTGTTTAAGACTCCGACAAACAGTTACCCGTGTGTACGTAAATATTGCGTCTGACAACTCCTATCGTGGAAACAACCCCGACAAACATTTGGACTGGGTTTTATCGAGTGTTCATTCACGTTCTGGCAGGAGGAGCAGTTCGGTTATATAGGGTTAATATTTTTACTTGAGAATACTTTGCTATACCTATGTATTTCCCGACGTTCCATTAACGTGTGTTCTAAATAGATCTAACGTGACATTAAGTAAGGTCCCGGGTACTGTTTTACTAAACTCTTTATGCTAAAAGTTTGCGTAAGTTCAGAACAACATTCCTACTTATTTCAATATTGAGAACAGCAATATTGCAATGTAACACCTCATTGAAATCGTCTCTCCGAGACGCTTCCAATGACATGCTACATTGCAAAATTGTATGTTCACTTAAGATACTATCCATTTGTATATGTTTTGACTAACGCAAATTTCTTCCTTAAGTTGTTTAGTAAAACGGTACCCAGTTGGCTGGAGTAAAGATAAACCTGTATACTGTGAATGCGTATCTTAAGAAGATCGTTTTCTTCTGTCTTACCATTGCAAAGAAAACATTAATATGAAATATGTTAGAGCTGAAGTATAAAAGTTAAAAAGGTTATGTAAACAGAACGGTGGTTCGCTAAAACACAGAATAGTTCATCGCTTTTTAGGTTTTCTTGTTGCCATTTTCCTTGTTCATCCACCGGAAGGTAAACAATTTGTTTATTTCCGGTAAGTCGGTGCTTGTAAGAATAACACATATGTAATGGGGTGCCTTCAAAAAGCTAATTAGAATAAAAGATTAAAGCGTGTGAATAGATAACAATATCTACCTCAAAGGTTTCCTTTCCCATCCTAAAATGTTGTTTGAACTGAGACGGTGTGTATAGTGGTAACACTCTCTCCACATATCCCAAAACTTTGACGACCGTGTTTCTTTTCTGCGGCTCGGACAACGCCCGCTCGACTGCTCGCGTAGTACTGTCTATCATATTGGTCATTATTTCTTCGAAACTATCGTCAACCAATTCTGTCAAGATGACTCGCTTTATTGTTGAACTCGACGCCATTTTGATTTAGAAGTAATGTTTAGAATGTTTTGATGACGTCATTTTTTAGAATTGTTACTTACATTACGTGATTTAGCTCTGCTAGCCTAGCTAAGCCTAGCATATCTCGACGTAAAAAACGCACCTCAGCAAGAATTCAAGGATAGATTTATTACCATCCTTATGTGTTTTATGTTTTAAAACACACAAGTGTTAGAAAAGTTAGAAAAGTCATTTTTAACATTCAAGTATACATACAACTTCCATATTTCAAACAAATTCGTTGTGACAAAGATGTTATAATTTCTAATCATTAAAACACATGTATCGTAACATCGTGTTTGTAATGCTGCATCAATAAACGTCTTCATGGTAGCTATCGTTTGCATTAATCAGTGTTATGACCTGTAATAGTAGAACACTTCACTTGTTGTAACATTTGGAATTAATTTATACATATGTAAAACGAAGGAAGGAACTCCCACAAAGTCCTCCATTTTTGCTAAATTCAGTTATTTGTTCCGGTAACTTGCTCGGAGAGATTTCTTTGGCTGTGTTCTTTCTTTTTTAATCATACTTTTACATACAGCCTCCTTTACCTCTGGAAGAGGGGATAGTGTACATTTGAAGGAAAATGTTTATGTTATTGAATGTATATAAGAATGTACATATGATGAAATTTTAATAAATAATGAAATGAAGTGAACTGTGAAAACCTGTATTAATTTGGGTAAACGCTTAATTGGGTACCAGACTATCGATGACTTATGACCAAAACCCCGGTTTCCTTACAATATGGCGATGAATCTATCTGGTTTGTCTTACAGGCCACATGAGTGGTTTATCCGGTGAACCGACATATAGCGGAAATACTGTTGACGCCATGTATTAACCCAAATTAACCCTTACAGTTCTGGAACAGACTTCATGCATATGCAAATAGGTTAAATAAAAGGCCAGCCGCCAAGTAGATTGGCGGCTGGCCTGTGATCTAATCTGTTTGCTTCTCTGAGCATCGTTACCAATCAAAATTAAGCAGATATCTAAGGTTTTTGAACGCAGACGACTGGAAAATCTATTTTTAGAAAACAACCAAGCATTTCTAAGGGTTGAACGAAAAATAAAAAAAAAGCAACTTAATATCATCAAACCAACTGGTTCGCCGCTTAAACGCCACAAGATAGTTAGTATGCTGTTTTAAAGAAGACAAGGTGACCATACAACCAAAAAGCATTTTAGATCAAGTTTGATATCAGATCGACATTGAAGAAGCTAAAAAGCGTGTGGGTTTTTTTTTCGAATTTTCCGAATGAACGGTTCCTTACGAAGTTTGCCATGGGGTACGAATACAGTTATGTTGTAGGAGGGAATTTTGTCGAATAGAGTGGTGAAATTTTCACATGAGGATTTGCTTTATCTTAAAGGCACATAAAAGGAGATGAGTATAAAGAAATTACTGAAACAATATATGTAGTTCTTTTATTATGTTCATAAACGTCATGAGAATTGATTTACGAATGCATTTATACCCTATTAAATAGACACCTTTAACGTAATCTATTTTGTGCTTATAATATAGTTGTCTCCAATTCAATCATGTTTATCAACAACTTGTTTGTTTACATATTCAAAATAATGAATTCTGATTGGTTGGTTCAAACATTTGTGTATCAACTGTCAAGGTCAGGGGTCAAGAATTACACAATCTGAATTATTAAACTGATTAATCTGGGTTATTTCTTGTTGGCTTTCATGTTTAAGTTATGCTGATGGGGTTTTTAGGTGATAACTATTTGAATTTGACCAAAAGTTTACCAAATAATATAGTTTGATATAGCATTAGTCTCCTTTAATGGGCCTTTAAATAGAAATCGGTTCAACGAACTTTTCCAATAATTGTTATCTACAACATTCGTTATTCTGGCAAGTAGCAATCTTTCCGTTTTGAAAAGAGTATAAATTGGAGAAAGGAATGATATTTTCAAGTGAAAATGCACTAATTTTTAGTTTTAAACGGTCTTCTTTGATTACAAGAAAATTGCTATACACCATTGAGAAACGGCTCTTGAGCCATCTAGTTTGAAACCATATAATGTTTATTATCAAGTTCCCATGACTAATTGATACCGTATTTTAGAGTTTTTTTCTAAAATCGTCTCTCCCGCACTATCTAAATTAATTCCCAAACTGTAGAATTAAAGTTATTCGTAGAACAACTCGCAGCACATATACAAGACACGTCTCATCTTGCGAAATGTTGGTAGAATCAGAGGAATCGAATTTATCCAAAGATGGTACCCGACGGTGAATAGCAGGCAATCGATACTTACTAAGCAGTGTTCGAGGAACAGTGTATAGAAAAAGACCAATATATATGTATGTTGTCTCTTCATCTTGTTTTAACCCTTTCCCAATCGCCAGATTTTCGACTGTCCCAAATTGAAAGAGTTTGCAGACGACATTTAAAATGTGATGGAACTGAAAAATAATCTTCTCTTAGGACAGAAAACGTTGTGAGAAAAGGAGAAATTGCTCGTTAGGAGCAATTTCTCCTTTTCTCACAATGTTTTCCAGAGTCGTCTGCGTATGGTCAGCAAATGTCGTTATTATTTGGTAATTGGTTAAACTGAGATTTCGTGGTCACGTTTAGTCACTTATGGTCAGAAGGCAGTTGAAATAACAATTTCCCTCAATGACTTTCAGTTATAGCTTTGCTTCGCGACATAAAAACATAGGTTCTGTTTTACCAGACAACTTAAGGATACAATTTGCGTAAGTCAAAATTGATAAACATTGCATTAGTGCATTGTGGTTTGTCATAGGAAGCGGCTATGCAATATTGCTTAGCTCATCATTGAAATAAGAGGGAATGTTGTTTTGAACTCTGCAAATATTTAGCATACAATGCTTAGTTAAACGGTAGCATGTTCCTGATAAAATGTTAAGAAAACCGTTCAACAACAAACAATTGCTCATCAAGCCGTTAGTCCAAAACAAATCTGCTATATGAAATGTTGACACTGAAACATCAGTTTTCTTACTTATTTTGCTCTTTCGGATACTTTAATGTAAGTGTTACCTGCTCAGGAACAGCTATGACAAACACGACTTTGATAGCAAATCTCACTTAGCATGTTGGATTCTCGGGATGGAACGAAAAGGTAAGGTCCGATTAGTTGTCAAGAAAAAAGACAATGAGAGTATGATATTGCATAAGCCTGATGATTTTGAATTATAAAACAGAGTTCAATGTACGTACCATATACTGTACAGTTGGCATTGCACAACATGGTACTATTTTTGTCAACGTTATATATAGACATAAACCTGTTCTAAACGCAGCAGCATTATGTTAGTTCGATACATATGACTTTATTTGTCTCGGTAAAACTAAACATAAATGCCTCTTATCGATGGCTGTTTAACGCTTGGGTTTCATACCATTTCAGTCACATTGTGGGGGCTAACGTGCCAAATAATGCTTCTGATAACCTTTTTACTTAAGAGACTTCTTCATGATCAAATACAGTATACACTCTTGAGCATCGACGCATTTATTATGACTGTGATACGGGATCGTCGTGAAAGGTTAAAAAGGGATAAAAGGTTAAGTGTGTCAACTATCCAGACCCAGTCCCGCCTTGCTACCGACAGGAGTAGCCAGAATGGTTGTTGTCTCATTGATCGTATGCTCTGAAGTTTATAAGCATTACTCGGATGTTTTGCTATGCCATCATTTTTTAATATAAAATTTAATCATTTGATAAAAGATAACAGCTTAGAAAAACAAATGACCACGACGAGACTCGAACTCGCAATCTTCTGATTCGAAGTCAGACGCCTTATCCATTAGGCCACGCGGCCGATGGAAAGATAGGATCGGAATGCTTTATTGATTTACCAGACTTCACATATTTGACCGTCCCAAATTGATGGAATTTGAAGACAACATTTCAAAATGTGCTGAAATTGGAAAGGTATCCTTTGATAGAGTAGAAATCATTGTGGGAAAAGGAGAATCTGCTCGTTACTAGAAATTTCACCTTTTCCCTCAATGTTTTCTAAATTCGTCTGCAACAAATTGGTCAAAGGTCGTTAGTGTTTGGTAATGAGGTTAAACCAGGTCACATTGCAGCAAAAAATTGGTTTCGGTACTTCCATATATATTTTTTTCAAATTTGATTGAATTGGACTTGTTATCGACAGCTTCAAACTTTGCACTGTATCTCTTCAATACAACCGTAAAAGATTGTATACTTGCACTTTACTTTAAACATATTTTATTGCTATAACAATTGACAAAAGAAACATGCACATTCAATCAGGCAGGTGAACAATTAAGCAAAAGGGTATGGCCCCAAAATCTACCAGTTAAGATTCGGCCATCCCATTGGCACGTATTTACATATTTTAATTATCAAGAATGTTTTTACATGCCCAATGTTTCAGTTTAATATTCGATTCACTAATGTTCTGGTTAATATAAAAACAAACATCTCTATGATATAGAAAAAAAGAGCAACCAATCGAACCAGAAAAAAACTTTGAAAAGAAACAAGTCAGAAACACTGAAACAAGTGATGTCAATTATGAGCTACTGGGGTCCAGGTCGTATGATCGCATGCATGAATATCGAAAGGAGAAGAAAAACGAGAGTAATTTCTCTATTCGTCAAAAAGCTTATTTTACCTTACATTAAAATATCATTGAACAATCCTTGTTTTCATACAAGATAACTGTAGTTTGCTCATTTCTTGCCAGTTACAAAACAAACACATTTAATGAATAAATGGCACCTATTACCAACTCGTCACAGAGGAACAAGGCCAGTTTGATGACCTCAATTGAGGTATATGGCCTCTATGTGTTCATCATTGAGTTACAACCTTACAACGATAAAGTTTCTCTCACTACCCCTTTTTCTCATACAAGAAATAAACGATCAGACTGTTAAAAATCATCTTTCTATCGTAAGATAGTGTTCCTGCCATCATATAACCTCCATCTAGCGTAGTGTAGTGTTCCTGTCTTCATATGGTATCTCTCTATCATAGACCTACATCGCTACCCGAGATAAACGAAGGAAATGCTGGCAATGACGAACACGAAAGCGTTATAGAGATGGTCGATGAGAAAGGCGATGATGGAACGTCTACTGAACACCAGGTGGGGAACGTCTACGAGTGCAGAGAGAAGGGTGATCGCTAGTCCGATCTTCACCGCCACATTCACGTCCTTCACACCCAGGTATGGCCTGAAATAATACATATTCCCATATAAAAGTAGACTGTCAAATATATTTTAATATATAAGGCAAAGATGCGGAACATAATGTCTTCAACTGCGGAACATAATGCCTTAAATTTACTTTCAATGTTGTCACAATGTATTGGTTACGCATTTCTCTCATAAATTGAAGAAGCGAATTGTGTCGTTCAAGAAAAAATAGAAATAGCTCAATAGTACGGAGAAGAGCTCAATATAAGTTTTCAATGTCTAGAATTACATTGACCGTCGAGATATAAATGAAAAACGGTTCGTATTAGTAACAAATGCATGTCAATCAGTCGCATCTGTTACAGTTATCATCTTCTTTTTTTTCAGAAAGTATATCATAAAAGTGGTTTTAACTCATTTCGTAAAACGTTGGTCGTAAAGAACAACGTGTGCAGTCGGCGATGCCAAATCAATCGAAATTGAACATTATATTCTGAAAGAAACGCTATAAATTATACTAGCTGAAACCTGCTGATAAACTATCTAGAAAGATTTTCACAGTGTGTTTCTACCTGTGTAATTGGGCCATAAATGATGCCATGAAAGCTAAGTGAAATATGAAGCGTTTTCGAGGGGGGAAATGCGTCCAGGGTACCGTTTTACTAAACAGTTTACGCTTAAGATTTGCGTAAGTCTAAAACAAGAAGTCCTTTTATTTCGATATTTGGCAAAGCAATATTGCAAAGTAACACATCATTGGAATCGTCTCTCCGAGACGCTTCCAATGACGTGTCACATTGCAATATTGTACATTCATTGAAGATATTATCCATGTTAATCATTTATGACTTACGCAAACATTTTCCGTAAGTTGTTTAGTAAAACGGGCCCCTGGTGTATTGTTACATCTATACCGGATCAGCGTTGGGAGTCTTTATCTGATCCGATCATATGTAAACTATTTGATTCCCACCTACACCCCCACCCCATCCCGTCTGGAGCCCATAACCCTCATGTCAGGTTGTTCCCTAGGGGCTATGTTGGGATGATTTTTCATAAATGCTATTCATTCGGCCTGTCATATGAGACCGTTCCAGGTAAAATTGGTTGATATACAGCGAGGATATTCGCATCATCCCAGAAACAGGCGTTTGCTTCGTCAATTAGGAGTCGGTTATCTTTTCGTATTACATAGTCATTAGGGATCATTGACCCTAAGACTGCTGGGTAATTTTCAAAAAATAAATTTTTGTGTCGTTTGCTTTTCAAAACCTTAAATATCGGCTTGATTTTGTTGAGGAAAGATATTCAGCGTAGCAAACAGGTTAGATCACAGGCCAGCCGTCAATTTACTTGACGGTTGGCCTGGATGTTACATGTTTGCATAAGCATGAAATCGGTTCCAGCACTATAAGGTTGAATGCTCTATCAATATGAAATGATGGCCTTAACATGTTCTTACATGTATATGTTTTTCGTAGCGGGGTAATGCTGCAGAGTTAATGGGTCATCATACGCCCATTACCTGTGTGTCTAGCGATATACAATGGATA
Organism: Cerastoderma edule; assembly: GCA_947846245.1. Classification (NCBI taxonomy): domain Eukaryota; kingdom Metazoa; phylum Mollusca; class Bivalvia; order Cardiida; family Cardiidae; genus Cerastoderma; species Cerastoderma edule. Next base: position 16,198,954 of record OX401412.1, read on the forward strand.
GACTGACTCAAAAAGTTTCTGCAAGAAGATAACATTAACCCTTTTCCAAACGCCAAACTTTCGCCTTTCCTAAACTGAAAGTGTTTGCCGACGACATTTCAAAATGTGATGAATTCAAAAACAATCTTCAGATAGGGCAGAAAATATTGTGGGAAAAGGAGAAATTGCTCGTTAAACAATTTCTCCTTTACCTACACTGTTTTCCAGGTCGTTTGCAACAAACTGATCAAATGTCGTTATTGTTTGGTCATGGGTTATTATTGTTTCGTAAAAGTGTTGGAAAGATTATAAACAAATGCTCTTCTGTCAGTATCTTATACATCATCATATGGAACATTAATATTTTCCCTTTGAGGGATATAATGGTAACACTATCTTCGAGTAATGGTTCAATACTTCTGCAACAAGATTGCGTTTATCTATCACCTTGCAGTGAAGCGTTCCCCTTCCTACATATGTTTTCGTAGAAGTGTTTGAAAGATTATAAAGATTTAAAAGGATGTAACAAGCTATCACTTTTGATGCATTCCTTTTTCGCGTTTTCATGGTCCGACTAATGACCTCTTTATTCAAACTTGGATTTTCTCACGGCTTATCCCTTAGCTAAATTTGTAAAAATAGATTTAAGTGCCATCTGCTTTCCAAAACCTTAAGAGTCTGCTCAATTTTGATGAGTAAAGATACTCGGAGTAGCAAACAGGTGAGATCACAGGCCAGCCGCAATGTAAATTGGCGACTGGCCTAGATCCAATCTCTTTGCATAAGCATGAAGTCAGTTCCAGGAATATAAGGGTTAAGCAATAATTACAGTATTGGTGCCTTTAAATGAATCAAACATTTTCGAGTGAAGGAATACGAGTAAACTGATGATTCTATTAAAAGTCAGTCTCGAACCTGCTGATCTATAGAATTTAATTTTATAGTGTTGATATTTTTGCATCTTTATGGGTGACCCCTATACCTCTATAACCCGTACGCTCGTCAGAAATAAGTTCTTAATTACATTACGGAATGCGGATGGGATTGGAGGAACGCCTTGGGTTCCAACTAATGGTTAATAGAAGCTTATAGAAGGTTATCTCTGAGAGTGATAGTGTTCTCTCATCTCACCCTATCTATATCGCCTTGAGTGATAGTGTTCTCTCATCTCACCCTATCTATACCGCCTTGAGTGATAGTGTTCTCTCATCTCACACTATCTATCGCCTTGAGTGATAGTGTTCTCTCATCTCACACTATCTATCGCCTTGAGTGATAGTGTTCTCTCATCTCACACTATCTATCGCCTTGAGTGATAGTGTTCTCTCATCTCACCCTATCTATCGCCTTGAGTGATAGTGTTCTCTCATCTCACCCTATCTATACCGCCTTGAGTGATAGTGTTCTCTCATCTCACCCTATCTATACCGCCTTGAGTGATAGTGTTCTCTCATCTCACCCTATCTATCGCCTTGAGTGATAGTGTTCTCTCATCTCACCCTCTCTATACCGCCTTGAGTGATAGTGTTCTCTCATCTCACCCTATCTATCGCCTTGAGTGATAGTGTTCTCTCATCTCACCCTATCTATCTGCCTTGAGTGATAGTGTTCTCTCATCTCACCTATCTATACCGCCTTGAGTGGTAGTGTTCTCTCATCTCACCCTATCTATACCGCCTTGAGTGATAGTGTTCTCTCATCTCACCCTATCTATACCGCCTTGAGTGATAGTGTTCTCTCATCTCACCCTATCTATCGCCTTGGTGATAGTGTTCTCTCATCTCACCCTATCTATCGCCTTGGTGATAGTGTTCTCTCATCTCACCCTATCTATCAGTGATAGTGTTCTCTCATCTCACCCTATCTATATCGCCTTGAGTGATAGTGTTCTCTCATCTCACCCTATCTATCGCCTTGAGTGATAGTGTTCTCTCATCTCACCCTATCTATCGCCTTGAGTGATAGTGTTCTTTCATCTCACCCTATCTATCGCCTTGAGTGATAGTGTTCTCTCATCTCACCCTATATATCGCCTTGAGTGATAGTGTTCTCTCATCTCACCCTATCTATCGCCTTGAGTGATAGTGTTCTCTCATCTCACCCTATCTATCGCCTTGAGTGATAGTGTTCTCTCATCTCACCCTATCTATCGCCTTGAAATAGCACATCGGTGCGTGAAATAATGAATGTATGCCAGATTGTTGTTTTATTGTGCTTTACCATGCACATGCGAACCTTTGTTAATGCTCACTCGCTCAATACAACTTTAGTTCACAAATTCCCTTTTAATAATAGACTATAATTCTTGCATGTTGTTAAAATCGGACAAAATTCTCAAACACATTATATCCCATTCAAATAAGTTATTAATAGAATACTAATAAATAATAGACTAATAAATGGTAAATCAATTTTATTATTCTTGTTTGATTAACGAATTTGTAATTCTAACCGGATTGTTTGGTTTTCGCCCAAACAATCGTTGTTTTTGTGGAATAGTTGACAGCAGTGGTGATTGATTGATACTGATAAACTCCTCTGACCACCATGATATAATGTTGAACTTAATTCTAATCAATGAAATAAGAAGAATATGTTGTTAAACCATGTTCAAAAAGCGGTAGTGAATGACTTAGTTTCCTTACAACACAATTTTTATTGCACTAAAACGTTCATTACCCCCGAAATTATACCAATCAGCAACACGTGTTTTCACGGCAGTCCTTGTTATGAATTGGCATTTTATTTCCTCTGGTAATAGCATTTTTGCCATCTGAATATTTATGCTATACATATAAAGTCATAGGAAAGATTTTACAGTGGAAATATGCAGTCTTCTTTTATCCTTTATTTAGCATTTGTATTAAGTAACCACTTTTAACTTGGTATACAATATGCATGATAACTTAGTGCAGGTGGTGAAACATGCAGAGAAGCTCTGTCATGAGCTCATTGATAAATTGGTGTCTGTACTATGTGTACTTATGAGAAAAAAGCAACCATCAAAAAGTTGATCAAAGGTGGTCGCTAATTGTAAGATCGTGTCTACGACCTGTACGTCCATAGTTGTCAAACAACAAAGAAAGAGATGGTTTTAAAGGAACCATCAAAAAGTTGATCAAAGGTGGTCGCTAATTGTAAGACCGTCTCTACGACCTGTACGTCCATAGTTGTCAAACAACAAAACAAATAGATGGTTTTGAAGAGAAGATTTACTTTTCACGGCAATGAATAATGAAGCTTCGAATATTCATGTGCTAATCTGTGAAACACTCTTCGTAGACGTCAAAATTAACTTGACACACTGACAGTTCTAAAGAAATAACGATACCAGAAGTTTCCCACAACTGTCTTATTGTTGACGTACTGTGTGTAACAAAAATACGGCTAGCTAACAGTTGGATATCTATTTCTGAGCATCCATTACGAATCACGCCATTAATCATGTCTTCTCGTAAAATCTCGCGAGATATGACAGGTGAGAAATATCTCAATAACGCATGCGTAGTGCGGGTATGTTCGGGTGTGTAGTCCGGGTTGAGCTTATGAAGTTTAAAGGCACATGAAAGGATATGAGTACAAATGAATTACAGAAAAAATACATGGAGTTCTTTTATCATGTTCATAAAAGTCATCAAATTTATGAATGCTGTGAGACCCTATTTAATAAACTCCTTTAATATAAGTTATTTTGTCCTTGAAATATAGTTTTCTCCAATGCAATCATGTTTATCAACAATCTGTTTGTTAACATATTTAAAACAACGAATTCTGATTGGTCCGTTGAGAAACTTGTGTATCATGCAACCAGGTCAGAGGTGAAGAATCGGGCAATCTGAATTATTAAACTGGCTAATCTGGATATTTCGTACTTCTCGTTGGCTTTCACGTTTACGCTGAGCTGATGGTTTTTTTTGTTTGTTTTTTGTTTTGTTTTTTGGTAACTGTTTGAATCTGACCAAAGGTTTACCTCAAAAATATAGATTGATATAGCATCAATCGTCTTTCATGAGCTCTAAGATAATATTTTCCGTTTCTAGGCAGTTCTCATTTACTCTAAATGTTCAAGTCAGGTGATCCATTGTTATTAGTAGCAACATACCATGACGTCTCTACATTCTTTCGGGGTTGAGTTACGCTTATACTCTTAAACAGACGTTTGATTGATGGAGTACAAGACAATGGGTTACCAATTAGAAGGTACAATTCGGACAGCCTACAGGTAAACTAACCATGTAGTCATAAGCAGCAAAATACCGCATTATGCCTACTCATTTGAATACGTTGCATTTTGCTACCATGAAACCTGTACGTGGTTACGTCTAAAAGCGCTTCGGCAGGATGATTTTTATCAACACCCAAGCCTACGGGATTAAATGTATAGTTTTAGAAATTTCCCAATGAAATACCCAGGTACACCCTTTGTCTTGACCGATAAATCCTTGTTTTTTGCACATAAACGACATTTGCCATTGTAACTTGTACAGTGTATACATGTTTATCGTACTGAAATACGGATATCTTTCTTTTAACCCATTACCATACAATACCGCTATTTTACCAGTTTGTTGCAGACGACTCTTAATGAGCAAGTTCTCTTTGTCCCACAATGTTTACTGCCCCATTGAGAATTGTTGTTCAATTTCATCACATTTTGAAATGTTGTCTGCAGATTCTTTCAACTTGGGACAGTCGAAAATTTAGCGTTTGGTAAAGGGTGAAATGAAGAGGTATGGCTTTATTTCGACAGTGATATGCAACGCAAAACGAAACAGACAGTTTAACGATATCAGTGAAAGAGTATCAGCCATGATATGCCTTCGCTCAGAGCGATTTTCTAAGCAATTCTGGGAGGGATTTGTGTTAACCCTTTGCCAAGTATTAAGAGCAATTTCTCTTTTTCCCACAATGTTTTCCAGAGTCGTCTGCAACACACTGGTCAAATGCCGTTACTGTTTGGTAATGGGTTAAGCAAACGTTCTGGCAACGGAAAAGTTCGAAGCGAATAATAGATAAGATGTTGCATATCATGTATGGTTTCAATTCGAACTACATTCATGCTTTGTTTAAAAAGAAAATATTGTTACGAGCTGCTTATCAGTATTGACGGCAACATGAACCATAAATAAAACAAGTGCATGCATTTCTGGATATTTATATTATAAATCCAGGAGGAGTTAATCTGGACCTCCGCTGTGAACCAATGATAAATCAGGATAAATTCATCTACATATTTCACGGCTTTTGTGTTTCCGTTATGAAAAAATTATCGCGGAAAAATCTTCGTCTTAAAGTTGCCTCGATTTGTAATGAGTACCAACTGATTATAAATTTCTAAATGACATTTTAGTAGATGAAAAGTAGACATGTTTCGCTTGAACTTATTCAAACGTTACAAATAAAAAAAGCTTTGGCATGTCACAATTCGTATACATGTGTAGCCAAAAACTACAAGTGTGTTCACTTCTTTCTCTTGTGGCATGCAAAGAACTGTGAAGCAACGCTGTAGAAAAGCCGGCAACCTGGATAGGTGCACCATTGATTGGTTATAACTCAACATTACAAAAACCAAACTTAAATCGTTGTTTTCTCAGAGCAGCTCGTGCAGCCTGTAAAGACTGATAAAAGAGATTCTTTGTACGCTTATCAATCAACGGATGTTATTACATCAATTAACCCATTACCAAACAATAACAACATTTCACCACTTTGTTGCAGACGACTCTGGTAGGAGAACAATCGAGCAAAATTTTCCTTTTCCCACAATGCTTTCTGACCTATCAGAAAAAAGGAAGGATAGTCTCTCAACATAGGTCATACAATTAAACATCAATAGGAGATTTTGGATTCATGCATTTTAAAAAACGATTGGCATATACAGAACAATCACTTTCGTTCCCAATTTGCAGGGTTATAAAATGCTGGTATAATATCGAACACCTGCCAGAGAGGTAATCAAACGTGCAAACATGTTTCTCGCTTGAGTCAGTCTACTTAATAACTTGGCGAAAGTAAATTTCTCACGCTTATGATCAGGTAAATGATCCTGTTAAGTTCTAGTGCAACACTGTACATGATCTATAGTAATGTAATCTTGCCCTTTTATCAAAATAAGGGGCTATACAGGGTATAGGGATTTTGAGATTCCAAGTTAATGACGTAAATAATATTCTTTATAGATCTCCATCTTTTGTATACTATGGTAGTTAAAGGAATTTTAGAATTTTGTGTAATAAAATACAATGAAAAGATATCACAACATTTGTGGTTTTGCAATACAGAAATTGTTGAAAATATATGAAATGCAATACTCAAACAGTTTTTTTCACTCAAATTAAAGAATTTCATAACAAATTTATCGTCATTCACAGGCAATCTTAGTCAAAGAGCAGTTAACAAATGCTGTCTAATCAGTTCTGGTTAAAGATCGGAAAAAAATCGAAAATTGGCAAATCAGAATCGGGAACTATTGAATCTATCTTCAGATTTCACCATGCGCAATATTCTATAATCTCTTAACCCTTTCCCAAACAACAAATTTTCGACTGTCCCAAATTAAAAGAGATTGCAGACGACATATCAAAACGTTATAAAATTGGAACATAATCTTCTAATAGGGCAGAAAACATTGTAGGAAAAGGAAAAATTGCTCGTCACGAGCAATTTCTCCTTTTCCCGCAATGTTTTCTAGAGTCGTCAGCAACAAACTAATCAAATGTCGTCATTGTTTAGTAATGGGATAACAAATACTTTATCTTTATCCATGCTCTCTCTTGCATGTTTTGATTGAACCCTCAGTAGACAGCAAGGAAAAGACAAAATATATTCATAATAGCTAATTTCTCATTTTATCGTTAAAAGCAATTTCTCCTTTTTCCCACAATATTTTCCAGAGTCGTCTGCAACAAACTAGTCAAATATCGTTATTGTTTGTTAATGGGTTAACCCATCATGGAAACTTACCCGATGACGTAGTGCATAGCCATGACGAGCGCTAGCTGCGACAGGAGACAGAGGACAAACTCCACGTGGAAAGTTTCTTTCTGGATCTCCGAGATTTGGGCCCACGTCTTGCCGGGGAATGTGGCGCGACACCAGGGTTTGCCGAGCACCAGCTTCGAGTAGAGAATCATACCCACGAGCTGGGCCGAGGCAAGGCCGACTATTGCTCCCCACACCATCCTGCAGGAATTAAACAATGAACAGAACAGAACAGAATAAAACATATTTTATTAAACAAGTACATAGTACATAGTCATATATTATACATAATTTGTATAAAGTATTGTATCATAAAGGTAATGATTGGTCTTTTATAAGCATTGCCATTCATTAAGTTTTCTTGGTTCTTTTCCTTTTGCTGCAGTAGAAAGCCAAATAAAAACTCTGTCATTGGGGAGAGAAAAGGTATTTGATTCGAATGACTTTGTTAAGGCAGACACTTATTCATAGAATTGAACATTAATGTCAGTGAGTACTTTGTTGTAGCTAACCTACAACTAAAGGTTTGGTGAAATATCAGCTCGAGATCTGAGTTTTGGTACGGAGTCATATTAGAATATATCTGCCTGAGAGTATAACGGAAGTCGGGTGTTTGTTCGTTCTTGTTTTGTTCCTACTGTTCCTACAGTCTGTCTTAATTTTATGTCACAGGTCCTAAGAATATTTGTAAGCTTGTTTTATGTATCAAAGACACATGACTAAAGGCTAGCCTGTAGAATATGATGTCCCTTTCATCAAGTTATGGTTTAAGGAAAGGTTCATGACAGGATCTTTTCTGGTTGCAGGCATTATGATACCTAAAATTCCGCCTGTTTTGTACCACATTCATCGTTGAATAAATATTTTTACCATAGTTCAGTCCAACGTTTTAGCATGAAATCATTGACTGAACTATGGTGAAAAAGATAGGATGGATCAAAATAAAAAGAAGGGAGGAAAGTGAGTAAGAGAGGGTTAGAGAGAGAGAAGAGGGAGAAAGAGAATGAAAACAAGAAAGACATCACGAAAGATTGAGAGAGAGAGAGAGAAAGAGAAAGAGAAAGTGAGAGAGAGAGAGAGAAAGAGAGAGAGAGAGAGAGAGAGAGACAGAGACAGAGAGAGAGACAGAGACAGAGACTGAGGGAGAGAGAGACAGAGAGACAGAGGGAGACAGAGAGAGAGAGAGAGAGAGAGAGAGCGAGAGAGAGAGAGAGAGAGTGAGAGACAGAGTCAGAGAGACAGAGAGACAGACAGACAGAGAGAGAGAGACAGAGAGACAGAGAGAGAGACACAGAGAGAGAGACACAGAGAGAGACACACAGAGAGATGGAAAGTGAGCGAGAGAGAGATAGGAAGAGAGAGAGAAAGAGAGAGAGAGAGAGAGAGAGAGAGAGAGAGAGAGAGAGAGAGAGAGAGAGAGAGAGAGAGAGAGAAATATACCAAGCGAAAAAGGAAAAGAGCGAAAAAGAGAGAGAGAGAATGGACCGGTAACGTATGAACTGAATAAGCCATTTACCTGCTCTTTCCGTACTGTTTTTAAACAATCCAACAATCAATCACCTTCTTTAGCTGCGTACCCCTCTTCACACGTTGTTTACTTAATGGAAAGTTTGATTGTTTGACCTAGTTTTAGTAACTAAATTATAGGCACTCCACTATAAACGTTTCCCGCCTTTCCCACCTTCGATAACGTTGGTAGGATACCGTTCCCCGATTTATGTATTCCGCTAAAGCTAGGTTATCCCCTCGTGTTGATAGACACAGGCCTTCGCTTCAGACGAATTGCGCTTTATATTGTTTACCATTTTCCAAACGTTAAATTTTCGACTGTCCCAAATTGAAAGAGTTTGCAGACGACATTTCAAAATGTAATGAAATTGAAAACTACTCTTCTGATTGGACAGAAAACATTGTGGGAAAAGGAGAAATTGCTCGTCACGTATAATGGTATATAATGTTGGCGGGTATGTAATCAATCATGCACATGTTGTTTCAACACGATTCGATCTAACGCACCTACAACAAAAATCTTTATTAAGAAACTAACAACGGTTTGCTTAGAACAAATAATCCAAAATTAAGTATAAGGATAAATGATGCAACAGATTATCCAAGTGATTATTAAGTAGTTTCAACTAAGATAGCATTTGTAGGGGCTTAAATCTGCTGTTTGCCTGTAATTTCAGTTAAAACATTGCAATGTTTGTTTAGATATCAAAGGCAACTGTATTTTGTTAATGCTTTTCTTCCTATTTCAACAGTTGGTCAAGTATTGCAGCGGCTCGACTTTTTATAAACGTGCACGTCTTTGGTGTAACAGAAAACAAGAAACATATTTCATCAAAACGTTTAACAAAATAACTTTATCTCAAATAATACGAAATATGATGAATACAATGTCCAATCGCAGGAAGGGGGATTATTGGAATTCGAATGAAGTGAGACATAGTGAGGGCAAGGAGTCAAACATGTTTTAAGCAACAATCCGTAACCCTTTACCAAACGCTAGATTTTGGACTGTCTTAAAGTGAAAGAGTTTGCAGACGACATTTGAAAATGTGATAAAATTGAGAGGTAATCTTCTGATAGGGCAGAATAAATTGTGGGGAAAGGAGAAATTGCTCGTTAAGAGAAATTTCTCCTTTTCCCACAACAGTTTCAAGAGTCGTCTCCAACAAACTGGTCAACTGTCTCTATTGTCTGGTAATGGGTTAAACAACACATATGACACCGTTAAAGCTATCATCTTCTAATGATTGGACGCAAACAATGCTCCGATTTCCTGTTCGTTCTATATTAAACTATTAACAATTCTTTAAATTAAATCTAACCCTTAACTCCAGTTTATCCTCACTTGCCCAATCTACTGCAAACATCTTGGGAATCCTTTCGAGGCAAAATGGCAATTTATCCTTTTGTCACGCTGTTTCCACCAAACATCCAATTTCTCTATCTACCATTCGTCGTCTGCTATCGCTTCGATTTTCGACCAGTTACAAATTAGTATGCGGGGTACGGGTTAAGTCATCAATATTAAACAAATGACTGACTGTAATTCTTCATCACAATAACACCTCGAATATTACTCGTGTTTATTCATTTTGCAATCAAGCAAGTGCAACATTTATGGTGCAAAATTCATGTTATCATGTGTTAAAGATAAATGGAAAATTATGAATAAGATAAGTGCGTTTTATTTCGTTTACAATTCATTAACGTCAAATACACATGTAAATCGAGTGGTTAAAACTGAAACAATTTGATTCTACAATTGAACAGAAATAAGTTTAAATTTCATAGATCGAAAAAAATGTATGATACAAAGAAACAGTAAAAATGATAAAGGCTTGAATAATATTTAAACACTATTTAAACAGTAAAGGGTCATTTAAAGCTTGACAATTTGACTCTTTTGAAATGGAAATGGTCCTTCAAGGAAATTTATGGGAATATGTATACAGTGAAGCCTCGTTTATCCGGACCCCGATAATCCGGATGTCTCTCAATCCGCACGAAATTGTAAGGGGACGGAATTATTTGACCAGTTTGTTTCAGACGACTTTTGAAAACATTGTGGGTAAAGGAGAAATTGCTCGTGACGAGCAATTTCTCCTTTTCCCACAATGTTTTCTGCCATATCAGAAGATTATTTTTGAATTTCATCACGTTTTGAAATGTCGTCTGCAAACTCTTTCAATTTGGGACGGTCGACAATTTGCCGTTTGCTAAAGGGCTATAAGTATACACGCGCATACAGACTGTTTATGTCTTAATGTGTATATGAACATGCCCTTCTTCAATAGTCCGGATGCTTCAATAATCCGAACCTTTTGTTGGGACCGGACATGTTCGGATTAACGAGACATCACTGTATATGACAAGAGTAACATAGGCAAGAAAATGTGCGTTTGAACCTGTACATCAGTGTGTAAATGTGACGTATTTGAAAAAATGCATTATATAGATGGCATTGCTTGATATGATATCTTCCCCTTTGTCAGAATGTTGTTCTTAAAGCACATTTCTAAAGAAGCCCTTCGTGATTCTATAACGATTTAAATCGGTTCCCGAAACGCCCTTAACCCTTATAGTGCTGGAACTGTCTTCATGCATGTGCACACAGGTTTGATCCAGGCCAGCCGCCAATTAAATTGGCGGCTGGCCTGTGATCTAACCTGTTTGCTATTTTGAGAATCGTTCCTCGTTGAAATTAAGCAGATATTTAAGTTATGGAAAGCAGATAACACAAATATATTTATAAAAAAAAAAAACAGCATTCTAAGCGTTAAAGCTATTGCATCTACCCGTGTGCCGTATACATGATCACAACAACTGTTAATCATTCTTTCCAAACAATACACCAAATCTTTCTGTGACAATATGACTCTCTTTTGCTTTGAAACGCTATAGCATCTCATTCGGCCTCATTATTCGCCGACAAGGAAATATTTCTCGGAACGGCGGAGAAACCAGTGAGAGAAATGTCTTCCTCAAATTACAAATCTGTATCGCTCCGAAATGACCTATACAGGCTCGGTGCCAGTAGACAGAGACAAACTGTAGCTCTTCGTGCTCCTTATATTACGAAGAGAAATACCCGTATGTAAAGTTCCATTCATGCCGATAAAATCGTCATCCAGAGTCGGCATCAGCTTCCGTCTTTTGGATTGTTTCAAACGCCTGCAGGTAAACACAACGAAAAGCACAGCCAGTACAAGCAGAGCACCCACCACCGACAGTACTAGAATCACCGTCTGGTTAATGACGCTCTCCGACGCGCTCTTAGACGGAGCAGCAACGAGAGAACGTATAGTAGAGTTTTGTGTTGTTCTGATAGATTCTTTAATAAAAGTGTTTGTAACGACACCGGATTGTGTCGAGCCTACCTTGGGAGGAGCCGGCGATTGTAAACTAGTAGTGGTTGTAGTGGGCGTAGTTGTTGTAGTAGGCGTAGTTGTTGTAGTAGGCGTAGTAATTTTAGTAGGCGTAGTTGTTGTAGTAAGTGTAGTGGTGGTAGTAGGTGAAGTTGATGAAGTAGGCGTAGTAGTTGTAGTAGGCGTAAAGGTTGTAGTAGGTGTAGTAGTTGTAGTAGGCGTATTTGTTGTAGTAGGCGTAGTGGTTGTAGTAGGCGTAGCGGTTGTAGTAGCTGTAGTAGTTGTAGTAGTTGTAGTAGTTGTAGTGGTTGTAGTAGGCGTAGTGGTTGTAGTAGGTGTAGTAGTGGTAGAAGGGGTTGTAGTTGTAGTAGGTGGAGTGGTTGTAATAGGTGAAGTGTTTGTAGTAGTTGTAGTAGGCGTAGAAGTTGTAGTAGGTGTAGTTGTTGTAGTAGGCGTAGTTGTTGTAGTAGGTGAAGAAGGTGTAGTAGTTGTAGTAGTTGTAGTAGGTGAAGTAGTTGTAGTAGGTGTAGCTGTTGAAGTAGGTGAAGTAGGTGTAGTAGTTGTAGTAGTTGTAGTAGGTTTAGTGGTTGTAGTAGGCGTAGAAGTTGTAGTAAGCGTAGTAGTTGTAGTAGGTGAAGTTGTTGTAGTAGGCGTAGTAGTTGTAGTAGGCGTAGTGGTTGTAGTAGGTGAAGTGGTTGTAGTAGGTGTAGTGGTTGTAGTAGGCGTAGTAGTTGTAGTAGGTGTAGTGGTTGTAGTAGGTGTAGTTGTTGTAGTAGGCGTAGTTGTTGTAGTAGGTGTAGTGGTTGTAGTAGGTGTAGTTGTTGTAGTAGGTGTAGTGGTTGTAGTCGAAGTAGTAGTTGTAGTAGGTGTAGTTGTTGTAGTAGGTGTAGTAGTTGTAGTAGGTGTAGTAGTTGTAGTAGGTGTAGTTGTTGTAGTAGGCGTTGTAGTTGTAGTAGGTGTAGTAGTTGTAGTAGGTGTAGTAGTTGTAGTAGGCGTAGTAGTTGTAGAAGGTGTAGTGGTTGTAGTAGGTGTAGTTGTTGTAGTGGGTGTAGTGGTTGTTGTAGGCGTAGTAGTTGTAGTAGGCGTAGTTGTTGTAGTAGGCGTAGTAGTTGTAGTAGGCGTAGTGGTTGTAGTAGGTGTAGTGGTTGTAGTCAGCATAGTGGTTGTAGTAGGCATAGTGGTTGTAGTAGGTCTAGTTGTTGTAGTAGGCGTTGTAGTTGTAGTAGGCATAGTGGTTGTAGTAGGCGTAGTTGTTGTAGTAGGCGTTGTAGTTGTAGTAGGCAAAGTGGTTGTAGTAGGCGTAGTTGTTGTAGTAGGCGTTGTAGTTGTAGTAGGCGTAGTTGTTGTAGTAGGTGTAGTTGTTATAGTAGGCGTAGAGGTTGTAGTAGGCGTAGTAGTTGTAGTAGGCGTAGTAGTTATAGTAGGCGTAGAGGTTGTAGTAGGTGTAGTAGTGGTAGAAGGGGTTGTGGTTGTAGTAGGTGTAGTGGTTGTAGTAGGTGTGGTAGTTGTACTTGGTGTAGTGGTTGTAGTAGGCATAGTAGTTGTAGTAGGCGTAGTAGTTGTAGTAGGTGTAGTAGTTGTAGTAGGTGAAGTTGTTGTAGTAGGCGTAGTAGTTGTAGTAGGCGTAGTTGTTGTAGTATGGGTAGCGGTTGTAGTAGGCGTAAAAGTTGTAGTAGGGGTGGTAGTTGTAGTAGGCATAGTAGTTGTAGTAGGCATAGTTGTTGTAGTAGGCGTAGTAGTTGTAGTAGGTGTAGTAGTTGTAGTAGGCGTAGTAGTTGTAGTAGGCGTAGTTGTTGTAGTCGGTGACTTAGTTGCAGTAGGTGTAGTAGTTGTAGTAGGCATAGTAGTTGTAGTAGGCATAGTGATTGTAGTAGGCGTAGTAGTTGTAGTAGGCGTAGTAGTTATAGTAGGCGTAGAGGTTGTAGTAGGTGTAGTAGTGGTAGAAGGGGTTGTGGTTGTAGTAGGTGTAGTGGTTGTAGTAGGTGTAGTGGTTGTAGTAGGCATAGTAGTTGTAGTAGGTGTAGTAGTTGTTGTAGGTGTAGTGGTTGTAGTAGGCGTAGTAGTTGTAGTAGGTGTAGTAGTTGTAGTAGGCGTAGTAGTTGTAGTAGGCATAGTAGTTGTAGTAGGCGTAGAAGTTGTAGTAGGCATAGAAGTTGTAGTAGGTGTAGTAGTTGTAGTAGGTGTAGTGGTTGTAGTAGGCGTAGTAGTTGTAGTAGGTGTAGTAGTTGTAGTAGGCGTAGTTGTTGTAGTAGGTGTAGTTGTTGTAGTTGGTGTAGTAGTTGTAGTAGGTGTAGTTGTTGTAGTAGGCGTAGTTGTTGTAGTAGGTGTAGTTGTTGTAGTTGGTGTAGTTGTTGTAGTAGGTGTAGTAGTTGTAGTAGGCGTAGTTGTTGTAGTAGGTGTAGTTGTTGTAGTTGGTGTAGTAGTTGTAGTAGGTGTAGTTGTTGTAGTAGGCGTAGTTGTTGTAGTAGGTGTAGTTGTTGTAGTTGGTGTAGAAGTTGTAGTAGGTGTAGTAGTTGTAGTAGGTGTAGTAGTTGTAGTAGGTGTAGTAGTTGTAGTAGGCGTAGTTGTTGTAGTAGGTGTAGTAGTTGTAGTAGGTGTAGTAGTTGTAGTTGTTGTAGTAGTTGTAGTAGGTGTAGTAGTTGTAGTTGGTGTAGAAGTTGTAGTAGGTGTAGTAGTTGTAGTAGGTGTAGTAGTTGTAGTAGGTGTAGTAGTTGTAGTTGTTGTAGTAGTTGTAGTAGGTGTAGTAGTTGTAGTAGGCGTAGTTGTTGTAGTAGGTGTAGTAGTTGTAGTAGGCGTAGTAGTTGTAGTAGGCATAGTAGTTGTAGTAGTTGTAGTAGGTGTAGTTGTTGTAGTTGGCGTAGTTGTTGTAGTAGGCGTAGTAGTTGTAGTTGTTGTAGTAGTTGTAGTAGGTGTAGTAGTTGTAGTAGATGTAGTAGTTGTTATAGGTGTGCTTGTTGTAGTAGGTGTATTAGTTGTTTCAGGTGTAGTAGTTGTAGTAGGCATAGTAGTTGTAGTAGGTGTAGTTGTTGTAGTAGTTTTAGTAGGTGTAGTGGTTGTAGTAGGCGTTGTAGTTGTAGTAGGTGTAGTGGTTGAAGTAGGCGTGGTAGTTGTAGTAAGCATAGTGGTTGTAGTAGTTTTAGTAGGTGTAGTGGTTGTAGTAGGCGTTGTAGTTGTAGTAGGTGTAGTGGTTGAAGTAGGCGTGGTAGTTGTAGTAAGCATAGTGGTTGTAGTAGGCGTAGTAAATGTAGTAGGTGTAGTAGGTGAAGTGGTTGTAGTAGGTGTACTTGTTGTAGTAGGCATAGTAGTTGTAGTAGGTGTAGTAGTTGTAGTAGGTGTAGTAGTTGTAGTAGGTGAAGTGGTTGTAGTAGGTGTATTTGTTGTAGTAGGCATAGTAGTTGTAGTAGGTGTAGTAGTTGAAGTAGGCGTAGTAGTTGTAGTAGGTGTAGTAGTTGTAGTAGGTGTAGTAGTTGTAGTAGGTGTAGTAGTTGTAGTAGGTGTAGTAGTTGAAGTAGGCGTAGTAGTTGTAGTAGGTGTATTTGTTGTAGTAGGCATAGTAGTTGTAGTAGGTGTAGTAGTTGTAGTAGGCGTAGAAGTTGTAGTAGGTGTAGTAGTTGTAGTAGGTGTAGTAGTTGTAGTAGGTGTAGTAGTTGTAGTAGGCGTAGTTGATGTAGTTGGCGTAGTGGTTGTAGTAGGTGTAGTGGTTGTAGTAGGCGTAGTAGTTGTAGTAGGCGTAGCGGTTGTAGTAGGTGTTGTTGTTATAGTAGGCGTAGAAGTTGTTGTAGGTGTAGTAGTTGTAGTAGGCGTAGTTGTTGTAGTAGGCATAGTAGTTGTAGTAGGCGTAGTGGTTGTAGTAGGCATAGTGGTTGTAGTATGCGTAGTAGTTGTAGTAGGCGTAGTTGTTGTAGTAGGTGTAGTTGTTGTAGTAGGCGTTGTAGTTGTAGTAGGTGTAGTGGTTGAAGTAGGCGTAGTAGTTGTAGTAGGCATAGTGGTTGTAGTAGGCGTAGTAGTTGTAGTAGGTGTAGTGGTTGTAGTAGGTGAAGTGGTTGTAGTAGGTGTAGTTGTTGTAGTAGGCGTAGCTGTTCTAGTAGGTGTAGTTGTTGTAGTAGGGGTTGTACTTGTAGTAGGTGTAGTGGTTGAAGTAGGCGTAGTAGTTTTAGTAGGCATTGTGGTTGTAGTAGGCGTAGTAGTTGTAATAGATGTAGTAGTTGTTGTAAGCGTAGTGGTTGAAGTAGGTGTAGTGGTTGAAGTAGGTGTAGTAGTTTTAGTAGGCATAGTGGTTGTAGTAGGCGTAGTAGTTGTAGTAGGTGAAGTGGTTGTAGTAGGTGTAGTAGTTGTAGTAGGCGTAGTTGTTGTAGTTGGTGTAGTGGTTGTAGTAGGCGGTGTAGTTGTAGTAGGTGTAGTGGTTGTAGTAGGCGTAGTAGTTGTAGTAGGCGTAGTAGTTGTAGTAGGCGTTGTAGTTGTAGTAGGTGTAGTGGTTGTAGTAGGCTTTGTAGTTGAAGTAGGCGTAGTTGTTGTAGTAGGTGTTGTAGTTGTAGTAGGTGTAGTGGTTGTAGTAGGCGTAGTGGTTGTAGTCGGCATAGTAGTTGTAGTAGGCGTAGTGGTTGTAGTAGGCATAGTGGTTGTAGTAGGCGTAGTAGTTGTAGTAGGCGTAGTAGTTGTAGTAGGCGTAGTTGTTGTAGTAGGCGTAGTTGTTGTAGTAGGTGTAGTTGTTGTAGTAGGCGTTGTAGTTGTAGTAGGTGTAGTGGTTAAAGTAGGCGTAGTTGTTGTAGTAGGCATAGTGGTTGTAGTAGGCGTAGTAGTTGTAGTAGGTGTAGTAGTTGTAGTAGGCGTAGTTGTTGTAGTAGGCGTAGTAGTTGTAGTAGGTGTAGTTGTTGTAGTAGGCGTTGTAGTTGTAGTAGGTGTAGTAGTTGTAGTAGGCATAGTGGTTGTAGTAGGCATAGTGGTTGTAGTAGGCGTAGTAGTTGTAGTAGGTGTAGTAGTTGTAGTAGGCGTAGTTGTTGTAGTAGGCGTAGTAGTTGTAGTAGGTGTAGTTGTTGTAGTAGGCGTTGTAGTTGTAGTAGGTGTAGTGGTTGTAGTAGGCGTAGTAGTTTTAGTAGGTGTAGTAGTTGTTGTAGGCGTAGTGGTTGTAGTAGGTGAAGTGGTTGTAGTAGGTGTAGTGGTTGTAGTAGGCGTAGTAGTTGTAGTAGGTGTAGTGGTTGTAGTAGGTGTAGTTGTTGTAGTGGGTGTAGTGGTTGAAGTAGGCGTAATAGTTGTAGTAGGTGTAGTTGTTGTAGTAGGTGTAGTTGTTGTAGTGGGTGTAGTGGTTGAAGTAGGCGTAATAGTTGTAGTAGGTGTAGTGGTTGTAGTAGGTGTAGTTGTTGTAGTGGGTGTAGTGGTTGAAGTAGGCGTAATAGTTGTAGTAGGTGTAGTTGTTGTAGTAGGCGTAGTAGTTGTAGTAGGTGTAGTTGTTCTAGTAGGCGTAGTAGTTGTAGTAGGTGTAGTTGTTGTAGTAGGCGTAGTAGTTGTAGTAGGTGTAGTTGTTGTAGTAGGCGTAGTAGGTGTAGTAGGTGTAGTGGTTGTAGTAGGCGTAGTAGTTGTAGTAGGTGTAGTGGTTGAAGTAGGCGTAATAGTTGTAGTAGGCGTAGTGGTTGTAGTAGGCATAGTGGTTGTAGTAGGCGTAGTAGTTGTAGTAGGTGTAGTGGTTGTAGTAGGTGAAGCGGTTGTAGTAGGTGTAGTTGTTGTAGTAGGCGTAGCTGTTGTTGTAGGTGTAGTTGTTGTAGTAGGCATTGTACTTGTAGTAGGTGTAGTAGTTGTAGTTGGTGAAGTGGTTGTAGTAGGTGTAGTAGTTGTAGTAGGCGTAGTTGTTGTAGTAGGTGTAGTTGTTGTAGTAGGTGTAGTAGTTGTAGTAGGCATAGTAGTTGTAGTAGGCGTTGTAGTTGTAGTATGTGTAGTTGTTGTAGGAGGCGTTGTAGTTGTAGTAGGTGTAGTGGTTGTAGTAGGCGTAGTGGTTGTAGTAGGCGTTGTAGTTGTAGTAGGTGTAGTGGTTGTAGTAGGCGTAGTTGTTGTAGTAGGCGTAGTTGTTGTAGTAGGCGTAGAAGTTGTAGTAGGCGTAGTGGTTGTAGTAGGCGTAGTTGTTGTAGTAGGTGTAGTAGTTGTAGTAGGTGTAGTGGTTGTAGTAGGCGTAGTAGTTGTAGTAGGCGTAGTAGTTGTAGTAGGCGTAGTAGTTGTAGTAGGCGTAGTAGTTGTAGTAGGCGTTGTAGTTGTAGTAGGTGTAGTGGTTGTAGTAGGCGTTGTAGTTGAAGTAGGTGTAGTGGTTGAAGTAGGCGTAGTAGTTGTTGTAGGCGTAGTTGTTGTAGTAGGCGTTGTAGTTGTAGTAGGTGTAGTGGTTGAAGTAGGCGTAGTAGTTGTAGTAGGCGTTGTAGTTGTAGTAGGTGTAGTGGTTGTAGTAGGCGTTGTAGTTGAAGTAGGTGTAGTGGTTGAAGTAGGCGTAGTAGTTGTTGTAGGCGTAGTTGTTGTAGTAGGCGTTGTAGTTGTAGTAGGTGTAGTGGTTGAAGTAGGCGTAGTAGTTGTAGTAGGCGTAGTTGTTGTAGTAGGCGTAGAAGTTGTAGTAGGTGTAGTTGTTGTAGTAGGCGTAGTAGTTGTAGTAGGTGTAGTTGTTGTAGTTGGCATAGTAGTTGTAGTAGGCATAGTTGTTGTAGTAGGCGTAGTTGTTGTAGTAGGCGTAGAAGTTGTAGTAGGTGTAGTTGTTGTAGTAGGCGTAGTAGTTGTAGTAGGTGTAGTTGTTGTAGTTGGCATAGTAGTTGTAGTAGGCATAGTTGTTGTAGTAGGCGTAGTTGTTGTAGTAGGTGTAGTAGTTGTAGTAGGCGTAGTAGTTGTAGTAGGTGTAGTGGTTGAAGTAGGCGTAGTAGTTGTAGTAGGTGTAGTGGTTGTAGTAGGTGAAGTGGTTGTAGTAGGCGTAGAAGTTGTAGTTGGCGTAGTTGTTGTAGTAGGTGTAGTTGTTGTAGTAGGTGTAGTTGTTGTAGTAGGCGTAGAAGTTGTAGTAGGTGTAGTTGTTGTAGTAGGCGTAGTAGTTGTAGTAGGCGTAGTAGTTGTAGTAGGCGTTGTAGTTGTAGAAGGTGTAGTGGTTGTAGTAGGTGTAGTTGTTGTAGTAGGTGTAGTGGTTGTAGTCGGCGTAGTAGTTGTAGTAGGCGTAGTAGTTGTAGTAGGCGTTGTAGTTGTAGAAGGTGTAGTGGTTGTAGTAGGTGTAGTTGTTGTAGTAGGCGTAGTAGTTGTAGTAGGCGTAGTTGTTGTAGTAGGCATAGTAGTTGTAGTAGGTGTAGTAGTTGTTGTAGGCGTAGTTGTTGTAGTAGGCGTTTTTGTTGTAGTAGGCGTAGTAGTTGTAGTAGGTGTAGTAGTTGTAGTAGGCGTAGTAGTTGTAGTAGGTGTAGTTGTTGTAGTTGGCGTAGTAGTTGTAGTAGGCGTAGTTGTTGTAGTAGGTGTAGTAGTTGTAGTAGGTGTTGTGGTTGTAGTAGGTGTAGTAGTTGTAGTAGGTGTAGTAGTTGTAGTAGGTGTAGTGGTTGTAGTAGGTGTAGTAGTTGTAGTAGGTGTAGTTGTTGTAGAAGGTGTAGTAGTTGTAGTAGGTGTAGTAGTTGTAGTAGGTGTAGTTGTTGTAGTAGGTGTAGTAGTTGTAGTAGGTGTAGTTGTTGTAGTAGGCGTAGTAGTTGTAGTAGGTGTAGTTGTTGTAGTAGGTGTAGTAGTTGTAGTAGGCGTTGTAGTTGTAGAAGGTGTAGTGGTTGTAGTAGGTGTAGTAGTTGTAGTAGGTGTAGTAGTTGTAGTAGGTGTAGTTGTTGTAGTAGGTGTAGTAGTTGTAGTAGGTGTAGTGGTTGTAGTAGGTGTAGTAGTTGTAGTAGGTGTAGTTGTTGTAGAAGGTGTAGTAGTTGTAGTAGGCGTAGTGGTTGTAGTAGGCGTAGTTGTTGTAGTAGGCGTAGTAGTTGTAGTAGGTGTAGTAGTTGTAGTAGGTGTAGTTGTTGTAGTAGGTGTAGTTGTTGTAGTTGGCGTAGTTGTTGTAGTAGGTGTAGTTGTTGTAGTAGGTTTAGTTGTTGTAGTAGGTGTAGTGATTGTAGTAGGCGTTGTTGTTGTAGTAGGCGTAGTGGTTGTAGTAGGTGTAGTTGTTGTTTTTGGCGTAGTTGTTGTAGTAGGCGTAGAAGTTGTAGTAGGTGTAGTGGTTGTAGAAGGCGTAGTGGTTGTAGAAGGTGTAGTAGTTGTAGTAGGTGTAGTTGTTGTAGTAGGTGTAGTTGTTGTAGTAGGCGTAGTGGTTGTAGAAGGTGTAGTAGTTGTAGTAGGTGTAGTTGTTGTAGTAGGCGTAGAAGTTGTAGTAGGCGTAGTGGTTGTAGAAGGTGTAGTAGTTGTAGTAGGTGTAGTTGTTGTAGTAGGTGTAGTTGTTGTAGTAGGCGTAGTGGTTGTAGAAGGTGTAGTAGTTGTAGTAGGTGTAGTGGTTGTAGTAGGTGTAGTAGTTGTAGTAGGTGTAGTTGTTGTAGTAGGTGTAGTTGTTGTAGTAGGCGTAGTTGTTGTAGTAGGTGTAGTTGTTGTAGTAGGCGTAGTGGTTGTAGAAGGTGTAGTAGTTGTAGTAGGTGCAGTGGTTGTAGTAGGTGTTTTAGTTGTACTAAGTGTTGTGGATGAAGTAGGTGAAGTAGTTGTAGAAGTAGTATTTGAAGCTTTTCCAGCAAACGTTCTTAATTTAACCGTTGGAACAATTTCAGTAGTTAGGTTTGTTGATTTGACTGTTGTGTTTGAAAGCACTCTTTGTTTGGAAGTTGAAATAGTTATATTGTCCTGTATTCCCGAACCGACAGATGCTAAATTCGCTCCTTTGATGATAGGGTCAGTCCTTGTTAGATGAAGTATATCTGCAATGGTAGTAATATCGGCTACTCTCATGTCAACTGTTGTTCTCTTTGGAGGCACTGGAGAAGGTGTGAAACCTACATAACTATTTGTACTAGACAGTATCTTTACTGGATCTTCTTTTGCCTCACGAAAAAGTTCCGGAGTATCCTCCCGCTTCATTCGTTTGTTGTCGGACATGTTGTGCTGTGTTAATTCTCCTGATGCTCGCTCTGGCGATGAAATTTTCAGTTCTGTGATGGGTTGCTCGACTATCGGACCTTTACCTGAATGATCCGTGGTCTGTTCTATAAGTTCTTCGGTTTCACTCCTGTAACCTGTTTGAACATACTAGCGTTATAGAGGTTTTCATAAATTCGAATTATTGTTATTTCATCTTTTAGCGACCAATGCTTAGGAGTTTAATGTATTCCATATGAGTGACTTCCCCTGATCAATGTAACGGTTCATTACATATACAGTTTAGTGTCTTATGATGCTATTATCTTTACACTTTACCAAACGTTAGATTTTCGACTGTCCCAAATTGAGAGAGTTTGCAGACGACATTTCAAAATGTGATGAAATTGAAGACCAATCTTCTGGTAGGGCAGAAAATGTTATGGGAAAAGGAGAAATTGCTCGTTAAGAGCAATTTCTTCTTTTCCCATAATGTTTACCAGAGCTGTCTGCAACAAACTGATCAAATATCGTTGTTGTTTGGTAATGAGTTAACGTCTTAACTACATGCTTTCAAATGTCATATGGGCCAGCATTTCTTCCTTTATTTAACGACTTTCGTTTGATAAACCTTTACTAGGAACGTCTGTGAAGTGTACTATCACTATGTCATACTCCCAAAAAACAAACGGGTTTAGAAAGTGAGTTTTTGTGCGCTTGAGCCGACACATCAAAGGCCCCGAAATGACCAACCTGTACCACTCACTCGATTATGATGGTCAAGTACTGATGCTATGATTCATTCATAAACAATTTTACCTACAGAAAGTCAAAGTCTTATCAGAGACAAAGATAACAGTTTATCTATGTCTCTGGTCTTGTCACTGTTCCTTAGCTGTCTTCCTATACTGCTTTGCGCTATTGTACATGTATATAGAATCTTATGTTTACAATGTTAGTAATTCTCGTAATACGTTAGTCTCGTTGGCCATAGTACAATAATTGTATCTTTTGTTTTAACCCTTTACCAAATGTTGAATTTTCGACTGTCCAAATTGAAAGGGTTTGCAGACGACATTCCAAAATGTGATGGAATTCTAGAGTAAACTTCTACGTAGAAAACACTGTGGGAAGAGGAGGAATTGCTCCTAACGAGCAATTTCTCCTTTTCCCAAAGTGTCTTCCCAGAGTCGTTCTCTTTCGCATCTTTACATATTCATCAGCATTATTGACTCGATACATCATACTTACACAATGTTAACGTTAAATTGTCGATTCTCAAGGAAGAGTCCTGAACATTCTCGTAGCACTTCCCTCTGATGATAATCTGAAGAGAAAGTGATATCAAAATGCATCTTGTATTGAAGCAGTTATACATCGTCAATATGGTAATTAGTAAAGCATATATACATTACTATCATTGATAATAATTATGTTGCTACAAAAGAAGAGATCGATCGGAAATGTAATTGTTAGTATTTCAGGTTGACAATCAAATAATTGACGACATTACAAATTAATTATCATTTTAGGCATCGATTAAGCTTCCTGTAAGTTGAGAAAGAATGTAAATGTTCAGCAGAAGAAACACCAAGCACCGAAACATGTTTTCTTGACAGAGTGTCTTCAATAGAATATCATTCTTATGTTGCATTTTGGAACCTTCCAGTTGTCTACGTGTCATTTTATCGAATTTGCTTCATGTACCAAATAAACAGACCATAGTAATTTGCTCTTCCCTTTAGGTTACATTTTTCTTGGTGTATCGAAGCAAAGTGTACTGAAAAGATTTATAAACAATATTTTGATATTGCATTTAACATGCCGCATTTAATAGTTACCCGAAATGCTTCCTCTTCCTCAAATCGAATTGCAAATTCTTTCCAGCCATGCGAGAGACGTCCATCGCTATTCCAAAAGGGGGTTTCCTTGTTGTTTGTCGAAATCAATACTTTAATTGTTGATGTACCGTGCAAATTATTCATCATGAAATTGAATCGATATCTTCCCGGTGGTAAGACAGGGGATATGATATCATCACCTTGTAGTGTACCAAGGTTTGCCAATACTAGAGGAAAAAAAGTTGATTTTTTATTTCAAACACCTTAGTATAATCTTTAAAACGTTGACATAAACGTAACTTGTTTTTTTCAGAGAGGCTTGGCAAATACAGGGATGTCTCGTTAATCCGAACACGTCCGTTCCCGACAAAATTACCGGATTACCGAATCATCTGGACTGATGAAGCAGAGCATGTTCTTATACACTTTAAGACATAAACGGTCTGTATGCACGTGAAAAATTATAGCCCTTTAGCAAACGGCAAATTTTCTACCGTCCCAAATTGAAAGAGTTTGCAGACGACATTTCAAAACGTGATAAAATTCAAAAATAATCTTCTGGTATGGCAGAAAACATTGTGGGAAAAGGAGGAATATCTCCTTTACCCACAATGTTTTCAAAAGTGGTCTGCAACAAACTGGTCAAATAATTCCGTTCCCTTACAATTTCGTTCGGATTGCGAGACATCCGGATTATCGGGGTCCGGATAAACGAGGCTTCACTGTATGTAGCTTTCATGTTTTGCCGTTAGTGTGCCACTTTAACGCGGTTTACACTTAATTTTCGTAACTAGCAAACAGGAGGTTACATTTTCCTTATCGGGTTTTCATTTGATGTTTAAAAATACAAGGACAGAAAAAGTCCTCACACAAAAGGGTTCCATTAGGACAAGTAAAACCCGGAATATGTCAAAACGATTGGTATTATTTTGAATCCAGAGTTTTTTTTATATATATATATATATATATATGTATTGCGTTCTAATCTCAGCTTCGACATTCTTTCGGGTACAACAAAATAAAGTTTAAAAACTACAAACCAACACATAGATTAATCATAAACGACACATATTCATCTAATTTGGATAATCCAAGCTGCACCTGTGTTACAATGAAATATCTACGTCTGGATCATTCGGATTTACCTTCATCGTGAATACTCGGAACACAATGGTAAACTGCGTGACCTTCGATTAGTCTCCAATGGTTACCGATCTTGTATCCACATTTCCCAGCATTCCCGTTGGCGAAATCACAGGTTCCCAGCCCCGATCGTCTGGTGCACGGTAGCGGTGTTTTTTGAACCAATCCACTCTGGACGAACACTGGTAATTACGTGTAGAGAGAGTTTATTAGTTTGCATTGATATATATGTATATAGGGATTTAACCTCCTTTATGGTTCGCTTTCATTGCTTACTGTAGCAATATTCTTCAGATCTTGGCCAATACAAAAGGAGGTATAACATTCATTAGAATATAGGATGAAATAACCTGTTGTTCCCACAGCGACGATTTCGTTTCCGTTGAGATTGACCTACATACATATTTGAACACCAGACTGTTATATTTTGCGTTTAAACTGTGTGGTGTTTGCAAGGTCTTGTATTTGATTCAGACAATAGAAACAGACATTGTGAGAAAAGAGAGGTTATGTCATTAATTCATACTCTTCCAAAAAGAAGAAGAAAACAACATTTTGCATGATTTAAAAAGTGTACTTTGAGAGCCTTTTTTTTCAAATGTGCTTTTTATTCTGTACTGATGCATCATTGTTAGTCTTTGTAACAGATTAGTCAGTCATATGCTTCCATTATTTCGTGTAGTGGTAAATGAAAGTGTCTGCCTATGTGCATCCTTTAGTGTAACATTGGGAATATATTATACTTATGTTAAGCGAGGGAGATAACTCCCACAAAGTCATCAACTTTTGCAAAATTTAGACATCTGTCAAGGTTAACTTGATCGGAGAGCTTTCTTAGGCTTGTGTTCTTTCTTCATACTTTTACAGTATCGTATTCCTCTGTAAGAGGGAATAATGTTCATGTGATCCCTTCAGCAAATATTCGCCATGATCACAAAGAGAGCCCGTTTTAAAACTTTGAAATTTCTTCTGATCAAAAGGTGCACAAGACTTACGCCCACTTTTGATATACGGTCCTCATTATCTATTTTTCCTTTACGATAATTTCATAACTAAAAGTAGAAGTGGGATTTTGTCTAACTGCGATAAGTTTCTCGTATCATTCGGGTTAATAAGAGCGTTAACAACAGGGGGAGGAGTTAATTTAATCAGAGTATATGCACCCTTACGACGTCAAATCCACATCTGTCTGATGCATCTATTTGACCTATTCATTCATTAAGTCCAATTTGAAACTAACATCAGTCAAAAAAGAAAAGGTTGTTTAATGGTTGTCTTTCTGTTTGGTTGTGCGCATACACCACTGTGACAAATAGATTAAGTAGCTGTCGCAGATCAATTAAAATAATGCAATAGGACGTATCCGAGCACACACGCATTGCTGCAAACCCAAAAGAACGGAACCCTTTCGGTGAAACTAATTTGGTACTGTCGGTATAATTTTCAAACATGAAACCTATGAATATCGTAGATATATATTTGTATAATACGGAACATTAGAATATAGAGTAAGTTAACATATTTTCCAAAAGCAATGTTTCATTAGTTTTGACTTTGTTCGTTCTCACCGCTGTGCCTTGTACTAGAGTTAAAGAATATTCATATAAATGCAAGTACGTTTCCAGGCTGCAATGATGAATACAATACAAAATATAGCGTAGCAATACACTAAACGAGAGCAGGAATACAGTTGCATTTAAGTCAAACGCCGATTTCAACCGTTTTTCGCTTTAAGCACGAACAGAAGTTCCTAATTGAAGGACACGGCGTGATAAAACAAGAGTACTATGCTAGGTGCGCTTGCCTTGTCTAATGACCGGCAATGACATACATATTCATATATATATATATATATGGTGGAATCCGACATATTACCATTTTACAAATTGGAATCCTCTTCACAGAGAATGAAGAATTTAGAATGTGTTAGTTTTCGACCCTTTAAAACACTGGTTCTTAATAGATACTGCTCAGAGAATCTGGTAACTGTTTGGTCAATACTTTGATTATTTTAGTAATACAATTAATCGAAGGCTATGCGTTGTTAAGGTTTTGTGCTGTATAAGCAATTGGCATGTCCGTGTCTCTCTTTTTATTTGAGACAATATCTTATTTTGGGACTATTTTGATAAGGTTATATTTTTAGCGAATAAACTAATATATCTGCCTGGTGAACTGAATGTTTAGACTAAGATTTATTAAGCATGATTAAGCAAGTACATCCCTTGGAAAGAACATTGGACAGAACTACTGGTTAACAAGAGATGACTAATAAGACAGCAGGGAACCAGTTTAGTATACGAATAATTTTAAAACAAAATCTATTCCTATAGACTGTTTCTATGTGGTTCTGATTCCCAGAGAAGGTTGGGTGCGATTCTATGATTGGAAAGATACTATGGCTGACTAGCAATGGATGTATGACTCCGCCTTTATTGGTTCAAAACTCGGGAGGGATGTCTCCATCCATCTTTAAGATACGGCCATCACAAAATAACTGATATACCGTTGATTGGGTGTGGAAATAATCAATTTATTATCTAAGCTGGGTTTTTTTAATGGAAACATCAAACACAACTTGATAAATAAACATTCTGTTTCTGTAGCATTTATCATAGTAATTAGTCTTACTTCACTAATCAATCTAATTTTAAAATTCCACGAGAGTTCGTTTTTTTTATTCATCTAAACATTTTCGTCGAAAAAACATTTTTTCTATAACTTCGGACTTAGGTATATCAAAATACAAAAAAGACTAATGATGTACAATATCTTGTCCTTACCTAAATTGATCAAAAGAAATACAATCGAGTTAGTTAATTCCATCATAACGGTATCACAGTAACATTAAGTTAATGAGGTGTCTGTACATAAGTATGTACGCATGTGGTACAAGTTACCAAATATGGTCTAATTGGTATGTAAATAGGGATAATATAGGTTCAAGATAAGTCGAAAAGTCCGGAAATTTAAAAACTTCAACCCTTCACACGGGTAAGTAATGATTTCCATGATATAAATATAGAAAGGTATCTTCCCGTTCTTGTTTAGGGCTATAACAACTATTGCATCGTTTACTATGTAACTTCATTGAAATACAAATGTATACTAATACTAATGCATACGCCTTCACATATCGTTTTTATATAATTTATTTATTTTGCATAGGTGTTTCGAGATAATGAAGGAAACCAGAAAGGGAGAAATGTTTCCGCACCGTTATCGGGTCATGAAGAATCTTTACTCAGGGCGAGTTATCATAGATAACCCCATCCTTAATGGTCCGCTATATCGGTTTCTGAACCGCGTCGTATAAATATGTACCATCAAACGTGCGTGTAAGGCGAAAGCCCTTTGACTAATTAACCCTTTACCAAACGCCAAATTTTCAACTGTCTCATATTGAAAGAGTTTAGTTTAAACATATGTTATTGTAAAATATTTTTACAATTGGATTTGGACGGTATTATTGAAGGAGTTTGCAGAAGACATTTCAAAACGTGATGAGATTGAACATTATTCTTTTGATAGGGCAGAAAACATTTTGGGAAAGGGCAATTTCTCATTTTCCCACACTGTTTTCCAGAGCGGTCTGCAACAAAGTGGTTAAATGTCAGTTTTTAATTCGTGCTTATGTCCTTAGCCATTGTAGTAATGACTTCCCATATGGGGTATGGGTTCAGTAGAATTCTTTCCATTTATGGAATGCATTCGACCGATGTGATTATCGGATACCTTTACTCTTTTCGTGAGTGAGGATTTGTCCAAAACGATGCGGAACCAAAAACAAGAATACTAATATCTTACGTTTGTCAATTTTCAGGATATTACCATCTTAATTATGTCAATTTTCAATCTAGAAACATTAAACTTATCATATACTAGTATGTATTAGTATGTACACATCGTACGTTTTTGGCTTCCGGTTGTTCGCGCAACTGCGTTAAGATCGCTTTTAAGATAGGTCCGAATCATTCTTGTATCACGGGTCACGAATAGAATTACTCATTTTAAGTTCAAACAAGTCACGCGGAAAAAAACTTTGATTGTTTGACCGCCCATATATGATTTATTGATACTGCAAGTTATGATAAATTCATAGTGACAAAAGCCATTTACGGGTGTTTGACGGGACTTACATTTAAAGCCTCTTTCAGTAGCTAATTATCTATTTCACGGCAATTAGCTGATCTATTCAGCAATGGGTTACGAATTGATCAATGATGCCGATTTGACATATAGCAGCAAATGTGCAGTTGTAGACGTTTGTCTCTTGTACCAAGGGTCCTGTGTAAGATCCCCGTTAGGCGAGGTGAACATTTACGGGACTAAGTATCTAGGAAGCTGTCGTCGGGAATAAATTTAATAAAATTAACGCTTCCATCACGATGTGAAACAATTAAGTTAAAACTGAATATTTAAAGAATATTGACTGATCTGGTACTTGACATCTAGACATATGAACTGCATATTCTATTTTTCAAATTTATTATTTTCTGATTTTATTCTTATCCCATAGAATGGTTGGTAATTTTCTAAATAACAGATTTTGTGGCGCCTGCTTTTAAAAACTTTTAAAATATCTGTTTAATTTTGACGAGAAAAGATGCTCAGAGTTGCAAACAGGTAAGATCACAGGCCAGCCGCCAGTTTTCTTGGCGGCTTTCCTGGATCTAACCTGTTTGCTTAAGCATGAACTCGTTCCCAGCACATCCGCGAATTAATGACGAAACTATTATTTCAAACACCCTCTGAAGCCAGGGTCTCGGAATAATCTATCTGCGTTTGTCATGTTCAAACAGGTTAGTCACATGAATCGCATTTTCGGTAAATGGAGACTTGTTACCGAACGGTTCTTAATCTTTGGGGTCATTAATCATGCATTCATAGTTCACGCCCAGTGAAATTCAAAATGACTGAAAACAACACAAGACCAGTTAATACCTGATGAAAATTGTAACCGAAGGAGTTTCTGCTTATCATCACCACCTTTTCTTTTATTCTTAATTCTTGACATTATTGGATAAACATTTATTAGTGACAATTTGAAATACTGTTAACCAATTGATAACTATTTGTATGAGTTTTTAAAAGAATCCTACTTGGAAATTGATTTAAATGAATCGCGTTGATGCCGCCATTGTTACCGGCTTATTCCTTTACCAAACGCCAATATTTCAACTGTCCCATGTTGAAATAGTTTGAAGACGACGTTTCAAAATGTGAAGAAATTGAAAAAAAATCTTCTAATGGGGCAAAAGCTATTGTTGGGAAAAGAGAAATTGCTCGTTAAGAGCAATTTCTCCTTTTCCCACATTGTTTTCCATATCCTTCTGCAACAAACTGTTTAGATATCGTTATTGTTTGGTAATAGGTTAAGCATGTGTCTATAATTACAAACTTTGTTACAACCTAAAGTTACCCATATAAATCACTCAGAAACATAAACGAAGAAACGCCCCGTTTTGTTACAATATACTTCGTCTGTATATCAGAAGGGGTAGAGAGGTTATCATTAAGTACTGATACCGAACTTTCTGTATGCGCGGGCCATTTTCGGAAAACGATTGCAATGACCGAAGGTTAGATAGAAAGACGAGTGTTTGAGTTAACCGATCCAGTCAGTTGACCCTAAGCAAACGACACAGAAATCCATTGCAATCAACAGGGAAGAACTTAAATAAAACGAGCGCTTTTTTTAACAGTAGTATCACAAAGTAAAAAATGGAGATTTATTATTATTATTTTTTTGTGAACTTATTTCAGTTTTAAAACTTTGAAAGCGTGATTTGCGGCGCTGCCTATTTTTACATACAACGGGGCAATTCGTAAAGGATGCTGTTTTTCTGTCTACATGTAGATAAGTGTTGATGGTCGCATGACGTAGTCCATACTCCGCGCATGATTGCTTCCCTTTGCCACACTGCAGTACATGGAAAGGGAGATAACTGTGTCGTACAAGGCTGTATGTAACTCATTGTCCTTATATGTCAGTCTTTGACCCTTTACCAAACGCTGAATTTTCGACTGTCCCGAATTGAAAGAGTTTGCAGACGAAATTTCAAAATGTGATGAAATTGGAAATATTCTTTTGATTGAGTAGAAAACATTGTGGGCAAAGGAGAAATTGCTCTTCACGAGCAATTTCTTCCTTTCCCACAATGTTGTCCAGAGTCGTCTGCAGCAAACTTGTCAAATGTCGTAACTGTTTGGTAAAAGGATAAACGTGTCAATGTTTTGAAATCAGCATACAAAGGGAGCTTACCATCAACTATCTGTAGGGGATTTTGTAACCTATTTTACTGGCACCTATTAAAATTGTCTTGGTAATACGTGTGTATTATTTGAGTGCAAACGACGTGTGAATTTCTTTAAAAGGAGAGAATGGGACTCGAGACAGCCAAAACGTCCCTCGTAAAACTTACATTTACGAAACTTACGAAACAAATCAATGCTTTGAAGGGACTAATTCACAGAATGTGTTGTGTGAGTAACGCATGTTAAAACGCTGATTGAAACAATCATCATCACTAACTGACTAACGTTTAAACGTTTTGCTAAATCTGCAACCTATGCGTTATCTCAACTACAATGCAATATTCTGGTATCAATCGAGTCTCTTTTTTAACTTGATAAATCTGTAATGTCAAGCTATTCATAGAAGAAATAATTTTTCAAAAAGTTTAAAATCTCGACCTGTGAGTAAGTCATTTTAAATGCTAGAAATAAAGACGAATCTTCGATTATTTACACAATTTCGTTTTATGTCATCCCGGCCAGAAGTAAGTCTTTGTGTACACTGGCCTCTTAACACAAGTTTGACTGTATATGAGTTGACATATTACCTATATCAAACCGATGAAGTTTTAATATTCTAAAGGTATAAACATCATTAGACACTTGATAAAGTAAAAATTGAGGCAAGTGTGTTAAAATTGATATGTTTAGACACATTCGTGCCAAGATAACAAGATTCCGGCACTCGTCTTACGCATAGTATTTTACAGCATCAGGAGATCCTTTAAGGCATTGGCACATGCGATTATAGCGAAGCGTGACTTTGACCCATGCTTAGGACTTTGATATCTTCCGTATGGTATGAGTGACTTCCCCTGATCAATGTAACGTTTCACTATATTTACAGTTCAGTGTCTTATGATGCTAATATCTTTACCCTTTACCAAACGTTGAATTTTCGACTTTCCCAAACTGACAGAGTTTGCAGACGACATTTCAAAATGTGGTGAAATTGAAAAAGGATCTTCTGATGGGGCAAAAAAACATTGTGGAAAAGGAGAAATTGCTCGTTCAGAGCAATTTCTCCTTTTCCCACAATGTTTTCCAGAGTCTTCCGCAACAAACTTTTCAAATGTCGTTTTTGTTTGATAATGGGTTGGAACAGAGCAATTTCTCCTTTTCCCACAATGTTTTCCAGAGTCTTCCGCAATAAACTTTTCAAATTTCTTTTTGTTTGATAATGGGTTGGAACTACTTAAGTTAGAATTATTTCGAAAAAAAAATCGGTAATACTCGTAGATCATTTGGGTTTGATCGGAAATTTACGGAAATTCAGCCAATTTTACCGAACAATATACTTGAAGGCAGTGGTTAGTGTGACGAAGCGGAAGTAACCACTGTGAGGAGTTGATATGATATTGTGTATGAATAACCTCCCCTGATCTGAAAAATCTTGAGCGTGTGGACACCGGCGACCATTAAAATGACTCCCTCACAGCTGGATAATGTGAAAGATAGACACGCGTGTTTCATTTATAAAATGCAAGTATAGAATGTAGTGTAGAGAACAGATACAGAATATTCTATTCTGTTCTGTTGTAGGAACGAAATGTTATCTAATACGGATTCTTATTCGATTTTGGTAGTTTAATTGTCATGATTTGAGCATGTGAAATCTGAACGTTAGATATTAGTGCAATTACCACTGAATATGCAGGGTACATCAAAGTTTATTCTGGAAGCTATGTATTATATTGCAAATTTTTTATTTTCTGCAACATTATTATATTATGTTTTAACATATTGTATTGTATTGAAGTGTTTACCACTTTTAGTTACTTGTAACCCAAATCTATTTTGCAACAAAAATCAAGCTGATCTAAACATTCTTAAGAGGAGCTCATTTGTCGAGCACGGGGAAAAATGGAAATACGTTTCCATAGGAAAAAACAAAACATGAAGTATATACCACCACACACACATACATGCACACGTCCAAAACGTATAAATAGTATTTTACATGCATTCTTAATGACATGGTTAACGTATTTGTGATATCTGGGTCGTGTTTTAAACCGAGAGCGAGGCTAAGTTTAGTCTTGGTTTCTGGCCCGTTGTTATACCCCGAACTAGGCTTAGTGCAGGTTATACGCATCAATCAGGGCCCAAAGCAAGGCTAAGACAGCGTTTAACTATTCTTGGTAAAACAGTGCATATTCGAAGTCAATCTTAACTCATCGTGAAAAGATCAGGGAAATACCAGAATAGTTCCGATTGGGAAATACCTAAGAAGTTGCGGTTGATCCGAAGCGTGAAATTGGAAAGGGTGTAAACAATTTACGGTTTGCTGAGCGTTGGTATATGTCATATCCCGCACTCAAATAAATTTTCAACACACACCATTAGATACGCTTGCCAACTCTACACATATATTGTTTACCCTTAGAATGCTTGGTAATTTTCTGAATATAGATTTTGGTGTCGTTTGCTTTCTAAACCCTTAAATAGCTGCTTAATTCTGACCAGGAAAGATACTTAGTGTGACAGACAGGTTAGATCACAGGCTAGCCGCCAATTAACTTGGCTGCTGGGCTTGATCCAACCATTCTGCAAAAGCATAAAGTCGGTTCCGGAACTTTAAGGGTTAATTGTGTATAACATGTGATGCAATGTGATTTATCAGCAAAGAAAATGCTTGTAGATGACAACTAGGGTCCTGCGTAGCCGAAAGATCAAATTGGCTTGATCAAACTTGTAACTGTTAACTTTGGGTACGGGTTAGATCTTCGCCAGTACCGCTCATTTTATGATAGTGTCCTTTGATAAGCTTTTTATTCTTTTTGCACATTGTTTATATTATGTTGATAACTGTACGTATATAAAGAACGTAACTGGAGAATTGTTTTACTGACGCAGTCATGTTTTCTTGACGTTCCTCGGCTGATGAGATACGTCAAGCACGAACGTCTCACAAAAATTGTTAAAATGTGTAAATAGAATTATGCACAATATGAGTTGAATTAAAAACATAGCATAACACTAAACGAACAAGACTTCGTAACGCCTGCTTTATTTATATTCAATTTTTCAAAGTTCTTTTTTCACACATTGTTAGATACTGAGTCGCATTTCCCTTAAGAATATAGGTCAAAGCACAGGCTTCATCATAACAAATATAGTCGACACCATTTGATTCGAATGCACATTGTCATAGAGAACGGAATATCTATAAAGAGATTTATTACATTCTATACTTGGATGCAGCATTCTGTCTGGACAAGCAGACGAGTGCAACGATGAACTGCAGGACGATTACAAACAGCAGAACACCCAGAGTCACCCAAAACTCCTCACGTGTAAACTTCAAATCTGAAAAGATAGAATAGACTGGGCTATGATATGGATAAGTCTCGAGGAGAGGCGATTATAACAAGATCTTTGAAAGCGGTTTTTGTTAATAACAAATGAACACCACGTCTGTCAAATAATCATCTTCATTATGTTAGCCTTTGAGTTCTACTATAGCGATATGTGAATAAATTGCAAGATCATTGTAGCAAACGGAGAAATTGCTTTTGACAAGCAATTTTTCCTTTTGCCATAATGCTTTCTGAAATTCGTCTGTGGCGTTTGTTGGTAGTGCGTTAATTTTACATGATAGTAGAAAATGATAAAGTTCTTCCTATGCAGAGCTATTATTCAACAGTTTTGATGTTAAAAAGACAGGATAGTTGTGAGTTTGAGTCTTGTTATAATGATTAATTTTTATTCATGTGCATGCTTGGAGTTAATTAGGTATCCATTAACCAGGAAGCAGAAAGGAGACATCGTTTCACAATTGATGTGAAAAAGAAAAAAACTTGCAACAGCTGGTGAGTGTTACCAAACTTAGCTATTGGTGATTAATGATCTTTTAATATGAAAGAATGCCATAGCTCACCAAAAACCTGCTTGTCAAAAAATGGTGTTTGTCCATAATAAATTAGTAGCGTTTAACGTATAGATGCGTATACAAAATATGTTTTGAACTGGGGGTAAATGAATAATACACAAGAAATCCAACAAACAAACAAACCATCATCGCATTGTGAAGTCGGACACGTCATTGAAGCAGGCGCCATGGTGGTAATCTGATCCACTAGTGTGGTGGTTGTTTCGAGGATCGGATCCACTTCCTCCGGCATCGGACGGAAGTTGCCGCACGTCGGGAACCCTCTGGGTGGGCGGGGAATATCGGTAAACGAGTCATTCAGCAGTACAGCCATGCCTGTAAGCAAGACAAGTAGTTTTTGTTATACTAATATACCAACAAAATATTTGAAACAATTAAAAACAAGCTTTATACAGGCTTACAAAATGGTTACAAATGATCTTTGCGAGTCTTGAATATGACAACAGGAAAACAGGTGTTAAAGTTAAGAAAGGGGATCTCTGGTTAACGAACTTAGGGGTGGTTGTTCACAGATGGGAGGTCATTTGAAAGTTGAAAATTAATATCTTTTTAATTTTACGAAAGCTTTACTGTTGTATTATCATATTGGAGAATAGCCACTGGAAAAGAAATTAGTTCTTTTTAGGATTAATTAAGAGCGTGTATTCAATGAAAGAATAAGTAACAAATCGCGAAAGCGTTGCAATGGCTTTGAGATCTGATGCATATAAACTGTAGGCCTACATTCTTTGATATACTGCCTCTTCCTGAATTAAGGATGTGTTCAATAACTACTTTTTAAAGTATATCAAACAGCAAAACAATAAACTGCGTTGTCTCAACGACCTTATATCTTGACTTTCACACTTTCTCATCTTTGAATAAGCCTCTTTAAGATGCTGCTGTCAGACTCACCCATGTGGGCGACAGTGGTGCAGAGCGTCGGCCTCTTGTACCAAGGGTCCCGGGTTCGAAGCCCCGTAAGGTGATGTAAAAATTGCCAGAACTAACCCACGAATCGGCGCAAGTACTGGTGTAGTATCCAGGAAGCAGAATCGAAAGTCATTCTAAGTTGTTTCACAATCGATGTTAAATATATAAGTTTAAACTTAAACTCACCCATTATGTCGTTGTGCCATGTCTGATGACAATGCATAAACCAGAGCCCCGGATTATCCACGACAAAACGTATAACAGCGTATCCCCCAGCCGGGACCACCACTGTGTCCTTTAGTGGAGCCTGCGAGAGTTCGATTCCCGGGATTTTACCCCCGGACCAAGCCGGGTCCGCCCAAGAGGCGTTATTGCAGATCAGAGGTCCGTCGCTGTCCGTATTGCACGTTACATCAGGACTCGTACCAAACAGCGCAAAGCTATCGTTTGTTGGACGATGTCCAATCTTCAGAACGTGGAAATTGTAGCCATGTGTGTGCATAGGATGGTGTACAACGTAATGGAAGCCAGCGTTGACCAAGTTCATCTGAACGACATCCCCTAGCTGCAGGTCAATAGATCCGGTACACCGGCATGTTTTCTCTACACCGCACCCATGCTCCTCCGTACACAGATCCGTTACCTCTCCAGGCTGGGTCAAGGCCGAAACGGTCGGTAGCTCGAAGGATTTTCCATTGATTTGACCAACAGCTACGCCATTAGGCATGTAGCCGAACCCAATACTCATAAACAGTTCTCTGAACCTTCCTCTGATGGCCGATGGTGCTCTTGATGTGGTGTCCGCAGATTTGAGATTGTCTATATTCAGGCAATTAACGTTCGCGTAACTTTCAAACGGACAATTCAGCTTAACGCACTTGTCACTTGTCGTACATTGCTTCGTTTCGGACTGCGGGTCTTCAATCGAAGCTCCTCTGTATCTGAGAATGGCATAGGCCATGAATCGCCCTGTCACAACGCTATCAATCCGCATCCAGTAGTTACCAACAGACTGGTTGGCCGTGAGCAGGAAATCGAACCTCTCACCGGAGTGCGAATAGACGCTGTCCGCGGTTACAGGCTCGATCTCGTGTCCATCAAGGGCAAACACGGATAGGGAGTGCTGGTCCACCGATAGAACACTCTGGTAGGCAAACGCTGCATTGATGACGCGAAACCGGTACGACCGTCCCTGGACCACGTCGAACACATACCACGGTGTGCATGTCAACGCGGCACCTTGTTCGTCAAACAATCGGCCCCGCCCATTCACAAGCTGTGACGTCACATCCACCACAGTAGTCCGGGAACCATCAGATGTTGGGTGACCTACGAAGACTGTTCCATCTTCATACACAACGCCGTTTAGTTTCTCGGAAGCGCTCTCCTCGCTGCTCCGTTTGTTGTTGTAGTCCTGTATGGTGACGATATGTTCTTCATAAACATCAGCTTTCCTCTCCTTAACGATCAACGGCCCAAACAAGCCCACTGTAGCCAAAGCCCCGGAATGGGCGTGGTAGAAATGGGTTCCTATTCTGTCGGCCTTGAACTTGTATGTGAACGTTTGTCCCGGTAGGATCGGGCATTGCGTTATAAACGCTGCGCCGTCCATCCATGGTGTCCCCTTCATTGTCAATCCGTGCCAATGGATAGCAACGTTCGTGCCATGTAAACGATTCGTCACGTGTACCGTTATCTCCTGGTTCACATACACGGAAAGCGCTGGTCCCGGCATCGTACCATTGACCACAATGAGGCCGCTGAGGTTTTCGGAACCATCCGCTAGTATTATATCGTCCGGTGGGATGGGTCCCGGTTTGCCGAATGTGTATGGGTTACAGTCGGTCTTGTTGATGTATACGCGCTCACGCGGCCCGCGCCACATCGTCATCCTGGTGGCGACGGTGAGGAAGAACTCGCACGAACTGTCATCCTGGCCACAGTGGCCGGCACCGTCACTACTTCCCACCAACAGACATCCTATGAGGAGCATAGACACCAAAGACGAGGCCATCTGGAAATATTCAACAACGTGATTGTACAGTTTGAGAATTTAGACGGCGACTAAAGCGTAGATATCTTTTTAGTTTATTTAGTTTAGATCACGTAACCATGGAGTTATTTCAAGCAAGCAAGCAAGCAAGTAAGACAGACGGACAGTTTGTTGATACTGATTTCTAACCGACATGTTATTAAAAGGTACAACATTGAATAATCTATATTTTGTTTTGTCATCTTTTTAATTTTGCTTGCTTTCGTGGTTTATAACTTACGGGGCCACATTAACGCATTGGAATGAAATGTTTAGCATAAATACGTATTTATCTTAGTTGTTTTTCTAACATTGATATAACTGCATTCGTGTAACAACCCCGTTTGTTTGTTGTATTTTTCATTTCTGTTTTAACTGATAGCCAGATGTTTCGATTTTTTTCTTTCCGATCTGAGAACCATTGTCACTAACATAGCTGTTGGGTCTGATAAAATTGATAATTGTAATGTTCATATTTAAATGAAACGCAAAAGCGATAATGTATATCACAAAACATAAAAAGCAAAAACATGAGTTTGTAAATTAATAAGGAAAAATAATTGACATATAAGAATAAAAGAGACAAGAGAATAATTCAATGAGCTAATAATTCAACTCACCGCTAACGAGAGTCCTTTGTGCACTTACCTGTTTTACTTTAAAGAAATGGAGCAGCTTATGTATTCAACCGAAACGGTAGGCGAACCCTTGATTGTTTACTTGAGACTTAACCTTTACAGTGCTGAGACTGACTGCATACTAATACAAACATGTTAATTCCAGGCCAACCACCAAGTGAATTGGCGGCTGGCCTGTTATATAACCTGTTTGCTACTCCAAGTATCTTTCATCGTCAGAATTAATCAACTATTTAAGGTTTTGAAAAGCAGACGATGACAAATATCTATTTTGAGAAACTGACCTAACATTCTATGGGCTATTCAGTTACGCGAGACCTTAGATATTTTCTGTTTTTCAGAAACTTAGAGTATTCGTCAAGTTCGTTTAATTTCAGACATGATTGATGAAAAAGAAAATCTCACTGTGTAAACATTTGGTTTTAATGACGTTTGGTGGAATGACATTGTAGTGTCGTCTTTCTTACGCTCATTATAAAAGAAGAACTCTTTTCATTATGAAGTCCACAGTGATTGATTGAAAGGAGTCTGGTGGTGTAAACATTGTGGTAAAAAGAATTTTCTGCTCAGAGATATTTTGTGATAAATCACCAATATTCTAGCCACGCACATGTCAATTCAAAATACTTTAAAGGCTCATAAAAGGAGACTAATGCTAAATAAAACTATATTATTTGGTAAACCTTTGGTCAGATTCAAATAGTTATCACCAAAAAAAACATCAGCACAATATAAATGTGAAACCCAACGAGAAATGACCCAGATTAGCCAGTTTGATAATTCAGATTGCCTGATTCTTCACCTCTAATCATGGTCAATTAATACACTCATTATTGAACCGACCAAACAGATTCGATTTTTTAAATATGTAAACAAACAGATTGTTGATAAACGCGATTGAAATGGAGACACCTATATTTCAATCACAAAATAACTTGTGTTATAGAAGTAAATTAAATAACTTCTAACAGCATTCTTAAATTCATTTTCAAGACTTTAATGAACCGGCTGGTCTGGATCTAACCTGTTTGCATAAGCATGAAGTCGGTTCCAGCACTATAAGGGTTAAGTAATATCCAATGCATATTCTTGGCATGTGAGAAAAGGTCGGTTAAAAGCTACTCATTCCCTTCAATAACCCGATCCTATCGATTAACCGACAAATGTCAGTGTCGAATCGAAAATAAAGTGAAGTTAAGGGTTACGATTTAGAAAACAAAATTATGGGTATGCAACATAACCTTGACTAGTCTCTTTTTTGCGAAATCACCAGAGCAAACGAAATTGCGCTTTATGAAATAAACCAAACGATATCATCATATTGAATTACATGACATGTTAAAATTGAATGAAACAGTATATGCAGTGTCAAGGCTATGGTAGAATTTGGAGGTTTTCGGCAAGACTTTTTTGTGATAAATGGGCAGAAATAACTTGTGCATAAAAAATCTTCTCTTTCTTATATACTTTTTTAAAATCTCCTGATGCATGTGAATTACATTTTACAGTCTAACTTGTGTTAAGCAACCACCCTTTTTTGCAACCAACCTGCCTTTGACAACCACTACAGAAAGTCCCATTGTTAGATTTATAGTGTACATCAATTTGTGTTAAAGGCACATCAAAGGAGAGGAGCACAAATAAATTATTGAAAAATATATGGAGTTCTCTTATTATGTTCATAAAAGTCATGATAATTAGTTTAGGAATGCATTGAGACCCATTAAATAGACTCATTTGAAATAAAAAAAAAATTGTGCTTGAAATATAGTTGTCTCCAATTCAATCATGTTTATCAACAACCTGTTTGTTTACATATTCAAAATAACGAATTCTGATTGGTTGGTTCAAAAATGTGTGTATCATAGGTGAGAAATCAGGAAATCTGAATTATAAAACTTGTTAATATGAGTTATTTCTTTTTTTACTTTCACATTTAAGTTGTGCTGATGGTGTTTTCTGGTGATAACTATTTGAATCTGTCCAAAAGTTTACCAAATATTATAGTTTGATATAGCAATAATCTCCTTTAATTGGCCTTTAAGCAGCCAACCTGTCTTAAACAGCCAGTTTACTGTGTCCTGTAGGCTGGCATTTTAACACAAGTCTGACTGTATATGTACGAGATCTTGGGTTTACATATCTGATACCCGATTGGATTTAAAACTGTTTCCATTTTGTATTTTGTACAATACGTGAATGATATGACAGGACATTCCTCACAAAAAATCTTGATTTGCGAAACGAATATCACCCAACTTTAGGATTGTACTTATAATACCCCAGTACCTAACCAAATTAAAGCTCAACATCATCTGTGTTTCGTGACCTGCATAAGGAGGTGATTATGATCCGAACAGCTTAACCCTTTACCAAACGCAAAATTTTCGACTGTCCCAAATTTGAAGAGTTTCAAGACGACATTTCAAAATGTGATGAAATTGGAAAATAATCTTCCGATAGAGCAAGACACGTTAAGTTAATAACAATTTCTCCCTTTCCCACAATGTTTTTCAAACTCGTCTACAACAAACTGGCCAAATGTCTTCATTGCTTTGTAATGGTTCAAGGATTAAAAAGAAATGTTTATATCAAAAGAAACCCATTTTTAATTGTTTAGTGAAATCAATCATCATGTAAATGAATGGAAAACTTGCACAAAATGTAAATGTAAAATATGAAGCTGTAACTGTAGAATGAAATATCTACGTTTGGATCATTCGGACTAGCTATAGGTGTGACAAGTGTTAAAAATTTGATATGTTCAATTGTTTTCACTAAACTAAGTACCAATATCAATTTATTTTCGTCTAAGATACGGATATATCGAGTTGTGTTAAATAACATGAAATGAGCGTTCGTACCGGTAAGCGCTTCTATGGGAAAGCCGATCTACAGATATCCACAGGAATTCATTCAGGGGCGCCTTACTAGCCTCACTTTACAATAGCGGTTAACCCATTACCAAACAATAACGTCATTTAGTCGCAGACGACTCCGGAAAGCATTGTGGAAACAGGAGAAATTGCTCGTAACGAGCAAATTTGTCATTTTCCTACAATGTTAGAAGTTTATTTTCCAACTTCATCATATTTTGAAATGTCGTCTGCAAACTCTTTCAATTTGGGACAGCCGAAAGTCCGGCATTTGGTAAAGGGTTAAACGTTCTGAAGATCCGCGAGACGATGTTACAAGTATATAGAAAAACCATCCTAATTCTAAATTTAGATCTCTATTTACGAAAGGTTCCAATTAAACGTTTTACAATCCCTGCAATATAAATGGTCGTATTCTTTTCTGTACAGTTACAGCTGTCAATCATCTAGTTTTAGGAGACTTGGGTAATTTATGTTGGCATTGAACTTTTATTGATGGAAAACAATTTAATGCAAAAGGTTTAAAACCCAAATCTGTGAGACAGTTCTTTTTAACTGTTGGTATAACTGCTGCGATTTTTTGTCTATATAACGACAGGGAGTTGCACTTCACCGCATATTAATGCTTTACAATGCCTTCGCAACAAACGACTCAAGAAGCAATTGTTACAAAAGAAATACTTGTTCGTGACGAGCAATTTCTCCTTTTGTTGAAATTGTGTCATCACTGTTTACGTTGAAAATTATCTTGAATCTAACTCTTGTCGTCTGCTTTCCATTTCAAATTAGAGTATTCAAAAATGAGACGTAAAGAAATAGGATTTAATCATATAGGATAGAATGTATGATAAGCAAGGTCCAGTTGCATTTCCCACATTTTCTGCAGAAAATTTGCACAAATAAAGACGTTTGAACGTACCTGGGTTCCATGAAATTCAGGTAGTGCGTTGCTGCTGAGTCGTGCACACAT
Organism: Cerastoderma edule; assembly: GCA_947846245.1. NCBI lineage: Eukaryota > Metazoa > Mollusca > Bivalvia > Cardiida > Cardiidae > Cerastoderma > Cerastoderma edule. Next base: position 16,240,410 of record OX401412.1, read on the forward strand.
GCTTATACAGGAAAATTTGTAATCTTGGTGCATGCTAACACATGAAAATTGGTAATCTTGGGACATGCAAACACAGGAGAATTGGTAATATTGGGACATGAACACACAGGAAAATTGGCAATCTAGAGACATGCCATCACAGGAAAATTGGTAATGAAGAATCATGCTTACACAGGAATTTTGGGACATGCTCTTATAGGACAATTGGTAATCCTAAGACATGTATTGACAGCAAAATTGGTAATATTGGGACATGGTTAGACAGCAAAAATGGTAATCTTGGGACATGGTTAGACAGCAAAATTGGTAATCTTGAGACATGCTTAGACAGGAGAATTGGTAATCTTAGGACATGCATCGACTGGAAAATTGGAAATCTTGGGACATGCTTAGACAGCAAAATTGGTAATCTTGGGACATGATTAGACAGGAGAATTGGTAATCTTGGGACATGCTTAGACAGGAAAATTGGTAATCCTTCGACATGCATTGACAGCAAAATTGGTAACCTTGGGACATGGTTAGACAGGAAAATTGGTAATCTTGGGACATGCTTGGACAGCAAAATTGGTAATCTTAGGACATGCTTAGACATGAAAATTGGTAATCTTTGGACATGCTTAGACAGCAAAATTGGTAATCTTGGGACATGCTTAGACGGGAAAATTGGTAATCTTTGGACATGGTTAGACAGGAAAATTGATAATCTTGGGACATGCTTAAACAGCAAAATTGGTAATCTTGGGACATGGTTAGACAGGACAATTGGAAATTCTGGGACATGTTTAGACAGCAAAATTGGTAATCTTGGGACATGCTTAGACAACAAAATTGGTAATCTTAGGACATGGTAAGATAGGAAAATTGGGAATCTTGGGACATGGTAAGACAGCAAAATTGGTAATCTTTGGACATGCTTAGACAGGAAAATTCGTAATCTTGGGACATGCTTAGACAGGAAAATTGATAATCTTGGGACATACTTAGACAGAAAAATTGGGAATCTTGTGACAGGCTTAGACAGCAAAATTGGGAATCTTGGTACATGCTTACACAGAAAAGTTATTTCGAACTAGGAAATAGACATAAAAAATCATAGATAATAGTTTTGTTGTCGTTGTCGTTTTACCTGTCATGTTAGTTTCTCCTTATAAAGTCTAGACACCATTCGCCGATATTAACTATCATAACAATCAATTAGTTTGATCAGTCAGATGTGTCATTCACATCAGTATACATTTTCTTGTTAACAAATTACCATGAAATATACCTGGTTAATGTTTAATGTTAAAGTAAGTCATGGTTGAATTGCTTCCAAGAAAAATCAAAATTCTTTTATAGTTTTGTGTCAAGTCATCCATAGCCATGCGTACTCATTGCACTCAAGCATTTTTAAAAATTGCCATATGTATAGTGTGAACAAATTGACCTATCGTTGATAACCTCTATCATTATAATTTCACACAACCTTGGGTTTTTATATAATATATGTCCGTCAGTTATTTGCAAGAGAACACACACGTTAAGTGTATATACGATTTTTTGGCGATTATTGATTATTAGTGTGTAATCCTACTCTTGAATATGCTTGCATAAAGGTCAACACCAGGTGAATCTTGTCAACACTATAAAACTATGACTGTTCGCTTTATATATTTTATGTATGAGTATACTGTTTCAATCGTTACGAATACCATTGAAATCGAGAGAGACTTAAACACTTGCGTGAAATGTGACCAAGATGGGCACATACAGTGTGTTTTGATGGTGGCATACTTAGGTAAAGTGTGGAATCTGTTTTTATAAATGATTTGAGGTGTTTTACGACTCATTTATGATGTATATTAAACCACGATAGTAACAGTAGTGTCCTAATGTATTCAGACCCGTCTTTAGACTTAATGAGCTAGTTTAATCCATTACCAAACAATAAAGACATTTGATAAATTTGTTGCAGACTACTCTGGAAATCACTGTGGGAATAGGAGAAATTGCTCCTAACGAGCAATTTCTCCTTTACCCACAATGTTTTCTGCCCTAACAGGTGATTATTTTTCACTCTCATCACATTTTCGAATGTCGACTGCAAACTCTTTCGGTTTGGGAAAGTCGAAAATTTGGCGTTTGGTATTTGGTTCTATATCACGTCAACAAGTGTTGAGTTATACAAGTACAATGCGATGGCTGGATCATAATGAATAGCGGAAGACCTCCGCACACAACCTAGCAACAATACTGGTAAAAAGGTTGACAGTGTGTTATCTCTTGAAAATTCAGATTAACCTTAACCACGATCTGAACCTGCAAGGAGATGGCCATTGGGCTTTCAAGTTCAGGGCCTGTATTCGCGAAACGTACTTACTAGTAATAGGTCTATCTTGCTTAAATCCAAAACTCTTGCCTAACCCTTTACCAATCGCCAAATTTTCGAATGTCTCAAATTGAAAGAGTTTGTAGACGACATTTCAAAATGTAAAGAAATTGGAGAGTACTCTTCTGATAGAGTAGAAAACATTGTGAGAAAAGGAGAAATTGCTTCCAACAGTGTTTTCCAGAGTCGTCTGCAACAAAGTGGTCAAATGGCGATATCGTTTTGTAAATGGTTAACTTTGTATCTAAGTATAAGCATCGAAATCAAGTAGGGATCTAGAAATGTCCTTATTCCAAATATGTTGCTTAAACTTAATTTTCATCATTGATTTTGAGTCAACTTTGACGCTGTCTCAAATGACGAATTAAATACAAAAAGAAATAATCGAATCTAAAGATCACCTACAACTATTTAGCCTTAATCAAAGTCTAAAAAGGTTTTATATATTCATTATATCAGTAGTTGAAATGGAAAAAAACAACATCTACATCTACTTCAAATCTACTTATTTATTGTATATAAATGCGTCAAATGGTAAACAATTTTAGAACAAAATAAATATTTAAAATGCATTTTCAATTTGAGTTTATCTTTTCGAAATTCACATGAGCTTCAACCCGAATGGTTTATAGTGCTAGTATAAAAACATTTAGAATAATGTTTTATCTATACATATAGCCTCCTTAATGCGTCATACTTTAATCTAGCATACGGTTTGTTTGGGAATAAATATCACAGATATAAGCATTAAAATTAATTAACATTATCACAATTACCCTGTGGATAAAACAACAAATTGTTACAATTAAATGTACAACGATCAATAAGGCACTGCGTTAAAACTTTCACAACGTTTGGATAAGTCCCTAAATCTTCGACATTACTGTAATAGGGAAAATGAATCATTTTGAATCGCTGGTATTGGGTCTAACATTACCACGGACTAATTACAGTCAACTGTCGGTAATGCTAAATCTCTGCCTACTTTGTTTTAACCAAAGCTAGTCCGCTTAACCAATTTCGATTAACAAATCGACTTGGTGCGTTATGTGGGGAAAACAATCAAGGCTAAATAATAAGTTACTGACAAAAAAATTACAAGTGTGTCACAGTTGTCACTACCTAATTTAACAAAGAGCATGGACGTGTGCCTTCTGTATGTGTTGCTAGTTTGGTCAAGTCTAATTGATTTGGAATTATGACGAAAAGGACTAAAGCAGCACACATGACTTCGATTTTTTACTCGTAGAATCGTTGGACTTTCCCGTATCTTTTGATTTCTGCGGAGGCTCATTGCTTTGTGCTGACTTTGGTGAAGCATCCGTTTCCTTTAGGGTTTCTGCAGGGGAGGTCTTTACTTTGTCTTCCCATTTGTTCGTAAATCCTTGCGATTTGTCACCATCTGCTTGACTGGTGTTATTTGTATCCGACTCGTTTTTATTTTTCGATTCAACTTTTGGATCATTTCCTGTAGCGTCCTTCGTTTGAACTTTCTGATCGCTCCCAGTCGGTTTTATGCTAGGTATATGGGTTTCAAGTTTCTGTAAGAGCTCGTCGAATTTCAGACCGGACCATTTCGTCTGCATATTCGGATCTTTATACATGTTGATAAAGAGAAGCTCCGTAAAGACCATGCTCATAGGACCACCTGGCGGCCATTTCATCTCCTCCAACAACAATGGTATAATAGGCTTCTTGAGCGCGTCTGCGAGACTGACCTCCCGTCTGCAGTTTGCCGATAGGGAGTATTTGGGCGTCACACAGGACACAATCACCTTGCAGCCTCTCAATCCCCGGTCTATCTTATCGTAGAGCGAGTCTCCGCCTCCCATCTGATGTATGTCCATCCACACTGTGTAACCAAGGGAGGTTAATCGTTGGTAAAGGGCGATAACCTCGGGCTGCTTACCCCACTGGTATGAGAGGAATACTAACGGTGATTCCTCCGGGTCGGGAGGCTGATGAGAGAATAGACAAATACGATTCTGTATAAGATTATATTATATAATACCTCTCAACTTATATTTTACAAATACCAATTACCAATAATAAGAAGCATATCACCACCATTTGGAAGGAAAGACAAAAATGGAATCTACTTTTACGAGTAGCTATTCTGTCACCTGGGTTTCTTGTGTAGTTGGCTGCTAAAGTTTCAACATAGAAAATATGAAATATGGATAAAGATTATAATTGTAAAACATATGCGTTTGGGTCAGAGCGTTTATTTTATCATATTTCAAGCAGAAGAAGCTGTAAACAGGTAAGCTTGTACTATCTTCATACATTTCAAATAAAAAAAGTGCAAGTGATATTTTGAAGCTCAAACTATCCGTTTTGATCACTTGAAGGTTAGTTGTTAATTGGAGGTATGATTTTCATTATAAGCAAATAGGGTTTTTTCTATGCATATATTACCCTCAATTTGAAAATAAATAAAATGTAAGTCAGTAAAACGCCTTAATTGTCAAGGTTTCTTTACAAATTGATAATCATTCTGTGTTTGCAATGCATTTTAGTGATAGAAATTAACATTCATTGTAAAATTTATATCGGTATAAGGGTAATCATAGATCCATTTATAGTCTAGATGGCTCTTAAGATAAAGAAAAATCCGACTCGAGAAAAATATTAGAATTACCTTCATGTCTGTATTTGCAGTCGACGATTTCCCTTTTCCTTTGTTTTTGTCTATGACAATAGCCTCTACTATTGGATTCCACCAGTTCTTGTATTCTGGAATAATAAGTAAAGGTATATGTTGAATACAAAATACGATAGCACATTTTTGTAGAGCCGTTGAACCTACCGATGTTTTAAGGAAAATTAAGTTTGAAAATATTAATATGTTATGACAATGAATTAATTTCAGTTTAACGTTCAGCTATAAGCTCAACACAAGGTTGGCATCTTGTATAAGAGCCCGAACCAGGGCTTCATGTGTAAAAGGCAATCGGTATTGCTGTATTATCTTGATATTAAACAATTTGCTCATTCATGAATAGTAAACTTAACAACATCTCTATGTTACTTCAACACCAGTATATTGAAACAGAGGCTGAGATATATCATTGAATGAAAATTAATTTTTTTTATGGGTTTTACATCACATCAACATTATTTCAGTTATGTAGCGATGCCCGACTCTTAATGATGGAGGAAGACCCCATACTCAACTGCCCATAAGGGCTGGTCAAGGCGGGTAGAGCCATCGGCATTTAGTAAGTCAGTCGGGAGACTGCCTCTCATGAAAATCCATATCCCTCTCAGGATTTGTACCCACGCGGAGAGGGGCCATGAGATTTCAAGTTCTGTACGCTAACCACTAGGCCACGGAGGCCCCTGGGCAATATCGATGTATCTAGGTACACGATATATCATGTACATACCTACAAGGGTTCTAATGCATAATATTCTAAAGATTTACCCACTAAAGAAAGGAAACAACCGTCTCTGTCAAGCTTACAAACCACAAGCCCTTCCTTTTACTGAAAGAGGTGCAGTGTTATAGTCCGACATTGACAATTAATCAATCTAGTCAACAGTAGTTTAACATACCATTTTGAACAAGGCTTTGGTCAGGCACAATATACAGATAGATCTGCATCAAGAGCTCGTTAAACTTTGGTAAAGGCCAGTATCGTTGGTCCGAATCTTCCGTCTCCTCCCCACTCCGCTGGAAAAACCGGATAAACAGGTACTCGCTGAAGATTGGACCCATAGAGCCCTTTGGCGGCCAGGCCATTTTCTCCATCAGTAAGGGGATAATCGGCTTACCAAGGTTCACTGCTAGGTTTACCTGTTAGAAGAAAGTACTAGGAATAAATCAAGATATTAGATGTAATTGATTGTCGGTTTGAGATTTTCCGCTGTTTTAACACATTGTTTTGTTATATTACCGAGTTCTCTTGACCCGAATCATCACAGTACTTCCTTGGACATTGAATTGGTTTGACATCTACGTATCGTGTGGCATAGAGACAACTAAAGAACGATTAGACTTGTTTTACGGTATTTGGTATATAAAACTTAATTCAATAAAACTCTGCTTGTCCATGTAAAACAAAGAATGCGCATATCTAAATGTTTCTTTTGACGAAATATGTATAGCACGGAAAATGAAACATTGATTTACCGGTGATCAACAAATAAAGGCATAATGAATAACAGTTGACTTAGTTCAAACACAAAACATGACAATACGGAATTAATTATTCATTGATGTTGGAGGGAAACATAAACCCAATGGACCCACTTATTTCACTTCGATATGTGGTAGAATATTTCATAATTGTAAAAAATTTTTTTTTTGATATTATGAAACTGTACCCGTATATTTTTATATCAATGTTTGTTGATCAAAAGTTTGCGTTGCATCATGTTGATTCAGTACAATTTTTCTGAGTTTAACCCTTTACCAAACCCCAAATATTCGTCTGTCCCAAATCCGAGTTTGCAGACTAAAATTCAAAATCTGATGAAATTGGAAAATAAACCTTTCCAAGAGGGAAGAAAACATTGTGGGAAAAGGAGAAATTGCTCGTCCCGGGCAATTTCTCCTTTTACCACAATGTTCTCCAGAGTCGTCTGCAACAAACTGGTTTAATGTTATTATTGTTTGGTAATGGGTAAAAACAAGCCTACCTCTCTATTGCAGTTTGGTGATTTTGCATATTTCTCTGTCGTACAGGATATAACGATTTTGGCCGCCCTGATTCCGTCATCGATCTTATTGAAGAGTTTGTCACCGCCTCCCATTTGACCAATGTCCATCCAGCATTCGAACCCAGCCATCTGTAAATGCTGTTTCAATAGCTTGACCTCCTCCTGCATTCCCCATTGATAGCTCAGAAATATCGGCGGTGGGGTAACGTATTCAAACTCTTCGTCTTCTACTACACCCTCTGGTAAACAAAAACAACAACAAATATTACATCTGTGAGAATTGTATTGTATGTATACTTAAAGGCCCATTAAAAGAGATAAATGCTATATCAAACAATATTATTTGGTGAACTTTTGGATAGATTCAAATAGTTTTCACCATAAAACACCATCAGCACAACTTAAATGTGAAAGTAAACCAGAAATAACCCAGATTAGCAAGTTTTATAATTCAGATTTCCTGATTCTTCACCTCTGACCTTGATACTTGATACACACATTTTTGAACCAACCAATCAGAATTCGTTATTTTGAATATGTAAACAAACAGGTTGTTGATAAACATGATTGAATTGGAGACAACTATACTTCAAGCAAAAATAACTTATTTTAAATGAGTCTATCTAAAAGGATCTCAATGCATTCCTAAACTATTTCGCTTTACTTTTATGAACATAATAAAAGAACTCCATATATTTTTTCACTAATTCATTTGTACTCCTCTGCTTTGATGTGCCTTTAATCAACTTTATACATTCATTTCAAAGATGAGTTCGTATTTCAAAAATGTGCACGTATTTCAAAGATGTGCACGTATTTCAAAAATGTGTTCGTATTAAGGCAATTGCACTTTGCAACGTATTGAACCATTTCACTGTTCTCTCATGATGGGAATTTGAGTATTCCCCAGAATAGAAGAGAAATTCCACTAACGATTATTTAAAAATATTTTAGTGCTATTGCGTAGAAATTGTTGAGACAAATGAACAAAATGCCCGTCGCGAATTCCTTTTTCTTTTGTCAGAGCGACTGTTTACGTACTATGTTGCAGATACACCGACGTAAGCCATAACTTAGCACACAATACCACTATCAAAGAACAGAGTCAAATTTCAAAACATGTTTCCAACTTAGTAGCAGTCATTGTGAATGAAATGTTTTATTGCGATGTATTAACGGAATATGTGGCTACACCCATTTGATGGTTTCGCAATATTCTGGTAAATAGTTCTAGGAGCATTCTATGCTGTCCCAATATACTTAGGACACCTCTTCAAACTTCTAGAGCAACGTTATTCCCGGAATGTGGAAATATTTCTCTGTTAATATAACTCTAATATTAACTGAAGGGGGTCCTGCATGGCCCTGAGATTCAGGTGGTGAGTTTGAGCTCGACTGACACCTCTGGTATTCTTGGGCAAATCCTTTCAGAGGCATAGCCAGTATTGGTGGATCTAGGAAAGCAGTATTGTAACTGAGAATTTGTTTACGCGGCATTTAACACCATACAATCAAAAGAAATGAAAAATTGGCCTCACCACTTGCTTTCATAGCGTTCTCCACGATAATGTAAGCATCCATCCTGTTCATATCATCAAGAATCTTCAGGATGGCGTGAGTTGCCTCGCTTGTCTTGTGTGTGGCGTACCATTCACTGAGTACGGCCATACATGGGTCATGTTGCTGAGCCCAAGCTCGGATATCATCGTTACTGTATTGGAGTCGCTGAGCAAGGAGGCGCCAATCCGTATCGCTCTTGGGGTTCATTAGCTTGGTTAGATCTCTTGACCATTTAGGGGCATTTGTCATAGTCTGAAAGTAGGTGGGTTCATAAACTTGAGAAGGCAAATCTCAAAAGTTCTTATAAACATATTTATAGTGTAAATGAAAATTACCACCGGGTGGAAAATTTTTGTTTAGACATTCCATAAAATAGGTTAATGACACTCTGTAGAATGGTCATAGATCTAGTTATTATAAGTTCCAACATGAGTTTGTAATGTTAAGTCTTGTATAACATTTACATTGGAAAACTTTCTTGTACGTATGGTTATGAATATTTGCGACTGATAAAAAACACAACCTGGCATTCCAAATGTTTACAAAGTAGCCTCATGTTCCATAAACAAGTGTGTTCTTTTTGTAAAGCACTTGTATTTCAATTTTTCCATTAATCAAATACTCGTATTTATAAAAGATTTGTGTTTCCGTATTCTTTCTTACAAAATCACTTGTCGGATAATGCACCATGCAATTCACCATAAATCTTTATAAGTGTTTTTCATACATGTCTTCGTAATCTTTTTAAAAAGAACAGCCATTTGTCTATCAGAAATCAGCCGGACACCATTGTAAATCTTTAGAGCAATGGTACACCCAGAATGCTGCAGGACTTTTACAGTGCTTCTATAAGTTGAATCAAAAGCAATTTAGGGATGACAAAACAATGTTAATAACACTTAATGAACCCATGATCAGAATACGTCATTTACCTTATTATCGATTTCTTCCACTTTAATCTTTGTCTCTCCAAGGTCATTTTCTACATCATCTACTCTTTCGTCTAGGTAATCCATTTCCTTTTCTAGTTTAGATATGTCTTTGTCATGGTCTACTACCTTATCTCCAATGGTTATAACTGTGTTTATGGTGGTATCGACCTTCTTGTCTATGACAGAAACTGTCTCCTTGGTTTCCTGAACATCGTCATATACTTCCTCAATTCTGTAAGGAAGGTGAATATGAATTATAGCAGTGGTCTACAATTTTCTAGAAAAACTGATAAGAAATTGTTACAATCTCGAACATAGTAACCTCTAAGCATGTACCTTGAAGGCTGCAATACATGTACCTTCAATGATGACTCCGTTTTCTTTTCATAGGGTGTTTATTAGTCCTTCATCCACAAAAGCTCATCCTTGTACATATCCAGCTAATTTTTTTTAATCAAATACAATTCACCACGGGTTTTAGTAATATTTCTATAAATTTCTATAAATAATTTCGAGACAATAAAAATCAATAATTCGAATTTAAACATGAAAACAAGGTCATGAGAGTGTTAGTTCAATTAATTTGTTTACTTGGTTTTAAAAAACGTATTACTCTTTGTCTTTACTCTCACCAATTGAAAGAAAAAAAACAGACGACTATTAAAAAAAGAAAGAAACTAATTCTATTTGAGATATTGATTAGATCAAAATCGGCTTGACAAAACAGAAACTTGTTGTTCTGAGCAAACGTCTCCTTAAACGATAACACAAAGACAGAGGTGTGCCCCAAAGACGAATCGGTCAGCCAGGGCTACAAAATCCATGATTGTTTGAGGCAGGGGCAACATGAAAGACATTGTGCAGTCAATGTTTAGAGAAGATGTAGAGAAGATGTAAGTAACGGATTTAAAGATTAACTTACACTTTTCCGTCGAGAACGTTAAGTATATGGGTACAGCCGTCTCTAATGCCTGGAGTTGTACCAGTGCGCTCTAGTTTTTCGACATCTTTCCTGTACTTGTGCATGTACTCACGGGTGACCTTCATCAGCGTGGCTATCATACCAGTGATCACGTGAACAACGTTCGGGTCGTTGAAGTTGAGATTTGACACCATGAAGTCTATTGATTCTTCTGCTAGGGTCTTTAAATAAAAGGAAGAAGAGGATATTATAAAAAGAGCAAATCTTACCTTATTGAATTTTGTGGATATTTCTGTAATTGGCCGATCTTACGTTAAAACAAACAACGAAAGAATAAAGAAATGAATATATTTTGAATACAAGAACAAACACCAAATTGTTTGTTGAAACGTCCAGCATTCACACAAAAAAAAGGATAACACTTTTATCGTTAATTCTAAAAATGTGTCACTGTATAATTTCCTAAATGAATTACCATTAGATCACTGTTAATCCTATCAGTTGTTAACATATAAAAGAAATATTGACTCCTCTTCATAGGTAACCGTCTTTCATACAACTTTAAAAAAAACAGAGCACATGAAATTGAATTAACGGCATTCTGTTTGAGGTGTCTCAGTACCTTTTAACTTGTCACCAAATGTAGGGAAACTATGTATAAATATATATAAAATGATGAATAAAATATGTTTAAAATAAATCACCTTTTAACTTGTTACCGAATGTAGGAAAATTGAAAAGAAAATCTCTAAAAGTAAATGCTCTTGTCGTCACCATGGTTTCTTCCTGATACAACAAGGCAATCAATACCATGCATACGTTTTCTGTTAGCTGATGATGATTTTATATTTGACATTATTTTCAACTAATCAAAAGTCAATATTTAATTTACCTTGTCCAGAACGGCCACATTTCCTATGATATACATCTTCATACTGAACATCATTGAGTGACCCTTCTTGTGTGGCTTCAAGAACGATCGTAAATGCGGAACAAGCAGCTTGGGTATTTTCTCCGATATGTAACGAATAATGACCAACAAGACGTTATTTTCGTCTGTCCCGGGCTCAAGGTGCCAATCCACCAGCGATTTGATCTGTTCTTCTGTCAATACCTTTAATGAATATCCTATTATCAGTGGTCTACAAATGTGGGTGTGCTTTGAGCTTTTACAGGCAGAATGTTAAAGATAATAAAACCCAATATTATTGTTACTCATTAAACGATTCTAATGAATACCAATAATACTAGATTTAGAGAAGCGATTAGGAACTTAGCTAGAGGAATATACATCTTATTTAGAAGTCTTATCTTTGTGTTTCATCCTTTTTATGTACATATCTCGTCTAATGCACCTGCTACAGAAAACCTTTGAGATTCCTGGAATAAAGGTGACTAATCGAACTCAAACTCACTTTTTATTTTAAAATCGAAATGTGGTCTGATGATTCATGCAAACCTAGCAACATACATAAGTTGACATTTATTTTAAAGTTTAAGGTCTTAAAGATATTCATTTTAATATTAACAACTGTGTTATTCATGAGGTATATATGCAGTGGACAGGGTATTGTGCAATGCTAGCAAGGAAATATTTAGAGCATAGATAGGAGTTTTGACCATCGTGGTACTATTGATAATTTTTTTTACAAACAACATACAACTGCCATTCAAATAGTACATAGGACAGACATTTAGGTACATGTATAGAAAGAAAGCAGAGATACTGCCAAAAGACTTTGTAAACAATTTCACTACAACACAACGTTTTTGGGGACAAATATCATATTTCTTTAGAATGCAAACGTTACGAACCGCTTCGTAATTTGTACCTCGGATTTTCGTGGCTTAGAAATGTAAATCAGCAAATATTTTATTCAATTTTAGAATGTAATAATAAGTCAACTATATTCGAGTTGTCAACATACCTTGTAAAAGCCTTTGAAATGAGACAAAATCTAGTTGAAGCAATACTCTAATGTATTTATTCGTGGATTGTCACCCTTGTATGTATATTTAATTATTGTATGCTGTACTATTGGCCTATGGTCTCTGTGCTCGAATAGATATGTCTATGTTTATGTTTAAAACTATGGGCCTATGGCCTTTCTATGTACTCGAATAAACATGTCTATGTCTATGTCTATATATAAATACCTCAGGATGTGTAGTCGATACTGTCATTATAATGTTAAGGACCAAATTCTGGTCGTCATCTTTCATCATCGGGAACTTGTCAAATAGTTCTGGTAGGCGAGCATGAACACCGTCTGGGTTTTCTGGGTAGAGTTTGGTGACCAGCACTAAAGGAAAATGCAAACATAGTGATTATATATAGAGGTGTCTGGTAAAAGCACGTTTCGAATTCAGTTTGTATCATCGTTATATTTGTCTTAACTTATTTACAAGGAACATGTAGTTGAGGAGCGATACTTTGAAACTTAATTTGGTGTGTGGAAATAACACTCATACGTATATCCTCTTGATTTGTTTTTACATCATCTGACCATGGTCACGGTACAGTCAGAGTGGCATGCCTCCATCATTTGAACAAAAGACTTATGGATGTTGTTTAAAACTAAACTACTTCAGAACAGTTTTTGCCTGAGTCGAAACTGATAAGCATGGATAGTATTTTAAATGAAAACGCAATATTGTCAAGTGACACTTCATTGATAGTGTCCTGGAGAGAAGATTTTAATGATGAGTTTCTTTGCGATATAACTTTGCCCAAAATTGAAATAAGAGGGAATGTTGTACATGTATGATAATGAACTATGGTCTTTTTGCTGAACAATAAAATTCTGTCCTATCAATAAAAGTATTCTGTCGTGGATGAGACATACGGACATTTATCTACTTACTAGATAGATCCGAGTACTGTTCACTCAGGAACATCAGATCCATGATGTCATTAAGGTAAGCTTCCATGCCTTTTACCATCTTCACGGCACACATCTGGAGAATGCCGAAACTGGTGTCTTTCACGGGCTCACAATTCTCTTCAACGGATATCTTTGCCCACTTAAGTACGCCAGGTATAACATCAATAAAACAGTCCTGGGTACTGGTGTCTTTGTGCTGGAATGGAAGGAAATGGTGCAGGAGTGCATCACCTAGGCATATAAGGCAATCTAGATTGTGTAAAGTGTTTGGGATAAAGATGTAAGTTTTGGTGAGAATTGCCCAACAAATCACTTTCTCATACCGCTTCAGGAATTCAAACCATTAGACACTTCGTTTTGAGCTGAAGGTTTGTTGAAAACATTCCTTCATATATATTTGTTTGAGTCATCAACAAATGAATATACAATAACTCTTATAAAAATCATAAATAAACGGGAAACGTATCACAATGAATTATGAAACTTAAGACCGACCTAAGATTCGTAATTTTCCAGGATATTCCATTAATTAGAAAATCAACATGATTGTTTATGTGACATGTAACTTGTATATATGATATTTTATTTCAGGCACAGTTATATATATCACAAGGGTTCTAACAAAGCTTATTAGAAGTCTGAGTTTTTAGTACTAAATTTGAAGATCTGAATGATACGCTAAGATGAGAAGACAGCGATTTGTATGCATTGATAAGATCTAAAGATGCAATGAAGAGGTAAACAAAGAAAGACAGCTTTCATTTCAGTCTATATATCCGATGGTTGCAAAGCTTAAACTATAGTCCCATATAAACGTAATTGTCAAAGTTTGTCAACAGCAGATTGGCAAAATACAGGGAATGATCAAACATTGTGAGTACGCACCAATACATAATAGTTCATAATGCAGATCTGGTATATGTTAAGAAAAACTGTGTGGCGTTCGTTGTAGTCAAGGAAATGTCCCTCTGTTGAGTCCCCTTCCATGCATATGTTGAATATATCTACAAACAGCTTGTGTTGTTCCGGTGTCACCAGTTTGCCATTCCTGTAATTACGAGAACACTATTTAGATAAGCAAGACCATTCATCTTAACACAATCTTGGAGTGTTGTAGCCTAGAACTGTCACATTTCCTGGTACTCACGAATGAACTTAACACTACAAGATACGATTGGCTACAAGATACGATTGGTGAAAATTCCTTAAAATCCAAATCGAGCAAACGAACATATTTACCAATTACATTAAATGTTTTAGATACACAATGGTCTTTATGTTCCACTCATGTGGTCTCCAGTGTGCCATTTTGAACTCAATGCATATGACTTTCTATTTCATCGAATTTGAGCATAGCTAAGTCAAAATATGAACAAAAATGAGCTTAGATGCTACACTCCAAAGTGGAAATAAATTGGTTACGCTATCATTTGTTAATCATTAATTCATTGTGCATCGGATGCCAGTTTCAGTAGTAAAACAGTATGTTTTATTTGAAATACTTATCAGCATTTGTTTTGAACTAATAGATAGTAAGATCTCACTCAATATGATGTATTGATTTTATAATTTCTTTGTATTATAGTATGCAAAATCAGAGCTTTGTCAAGTCAGAGTGCGGTTGAAACAATGACACCATCAGTGCGTAGTGTCTTAGGGATAAAATGTATATTCTTACCCATTGTAGGATTCAATCAGTGCCATTAGGACATCCGCCACACCCCTAGCACATTCTATCGTCCAGGTGATGTCCTTGTTGCTCAGGTCAGCTTTAGATCGGGTCAGAATAAACATGATGAGCTCTTTGTCGGGTTTCTTAATGTAAGAAAAAACATTTCAATCTTCATGTCTTGGCATAGCTTACAAAATATCTTTCATTTTTATAAATTATTTCCGCCTTTCATACAAACATCAATGTGAGCAAGAGACTTTAATACAGAACCTTAAAGCAGCTAGTATATCAACAATAATTTTCACAACTTCAATAACCTGATAAGAAAACGATCAATTTATTAAAATCTGCCTTTGATCGAAAGTGTTTAGATATTGTCTTAATGGGGATGTTGCTTTAGTGTCCGTAACGAAACAAACTACACAGACTGGTTCTCAACATCATTTTGTACCTGTCTGGGGCCAAGCATTCAAATAAGGTTCCTTTACCTGGACTCTGACTTTGATTACATAAAAATATTTTAGAACTGTCGACAATGCCATTTTGAAGTTCATACTATACACCTCTGAATGCAATTGTTAAAAATGTCTTGTTCCGAATTTTGATAATTATTTTCGAAAGAAAAAAAGTCAAGGTTTCGGCCATTTGTTCCGTTGAGATTTGATGAACCGTTAAAAAAGACAAAATCTAACCTCTTTGAAATGAAATTTAATATTTACCCCATTCAACATCACACTTTACTCACCAATAAACTAATATCATCTCGTAGTTCATAGGCTAATTCTCCTTTAAGTGGATTTTCGAGTTCAATACAGTCAAATAATGCTTCTACAAGCTCCTTTTGTACCTTGTCGACCACTTTTGCCTTTCTGTAAACGAATAGAATACATAACATGTAGAGACCATATAAACACATTTTGGAAATAACGTACTTATTTCCAAATTATTGCAAATTGTTCACATTGGCGCTGACAAGTTTTATGATCCAATTGTCTGTTTGTAACAGCATATGAGGCTTAACACATAACGATCGTTTTCCGTTATAAAAAGGAATGGATATATTTGTGCAGGGACATACACTAGTCAATGGCAGGAAAGATAAATAACAATGCTGATCATGAACAACTCTTTACAAAGTTAACAATTCAAAAGACAGGTCCAACTAGTATAGACAGAATGGTGTGACAGAATGATGTTCGACACGTTTAATATCAAATAATGCATAAGGACGTTGTCATTTGAAAGAAGACGATTTGTTCTGATTTACTTACTACCAGCTATAGTTTTGAAAACGATAGCCACTCGTATACATGTATAAACAATCGTCTTTTAGAAATTCAAAAGTGCTATTATGAAAGCAATGGTTTCATGTAAATCATATTCGAAATAGGCAAATACTACTTTAGCCAAAATTATGCCTAAAGAGTTCCTTTGCAAAAGCGTTTATGGTTACAATAACGCAAAAATCTCCAAACTTACTTGATGAAAAAAATTGATTCTTTGTACATTAAGATGAGTTCACTTTAATCAACGGCTTTTCCAAAGGCGTGACCATTCATCATTTTAAAAAAGTATTTTATATAATAAGAGAAAAGATCATTAGAATATTACTTATATCATTTACTTCGGCACAGGCTCCCCACTTACATTAAAGATGGCACGAAATAATCACAGAAATCCCTGTATGCCTTCAAAGCCCCACTAAGTTCTCCGCGCTTGTCGAGTTGCATTTCCTTCGTCGGTTTCTTTCCAACTATCCTCAGCAATGTCTTAACCTCTTCGGTAAAACTCTTTTAATAAAAGACAACAAAAAGGTATGCGTTTGCGTTTGAAACATCTGGGTACCGTTTTACAAGACGACTGGAGGAAAATATTTGTGTAATTTAAAACTGATACACAAAGATACGGTCTTAAAAGACAGTACAATATTGCAATGTGACACATCATTGGAAGCGTCTCAATGATGTGTTACTTTGCAATATTACTTAGCCCAGTATTAGAATAAGAGGGGGTGTCGTTTTTGTGAACTAATGCAAATTTTAAGCATAAAATGTTTAGGAAAATGATACCCTTGTTCTATGGGTTTCGAATGTCCGTTTGTGGTCCATCTTGTTTGTGAAAGAATCTCTCAACACGCCCTATGATGCAAGAACTAGCCCAAGAAACTTGTCATAAGAGAGCTAGTTTATACAATGTATGTCTGGACCTTTTTATAAAGACTATGTAATTCAATCATGCAAGTTTATTGATACAAACATATAAACAGACATATTTTATTTCATTAGTAAAGGCTTAAGATAAACGTTTATAATTCGACCATAATCGCCTCTTGTAAGCTGCTCTATTTTCAGACATAAAACAAAGCAACCCAGAGCTGATGTTATTGTTACGTAGGTTTTTCCGAATATTTAAGTAAGGCATTCATACTGCGATTTCAATCATAAGAATCATCTCGTTGTCAATTCGCTGATCTTTTTTTTTTTACGCAATAACGTTCTTTATCATCATTATAAAACAGACTTGCGTTCCATTTTAAAGGGCACAACACTTGTTACTGTCTTAACCTATATCCTAAAGAACAAAAATCTCAGTATATTTTATTGGAACTAAGAGGCCTCTTGCCCAAAATACATATCACAAGTTCATTTACATAAACATGTATGTCATTAATTAAATATACATATACAATTAGACTTAAATATGTCTTACAATTTGTATGGTCTTTAAAGACTGTCCATTCAGTTCTCTATAGAAAGCCGTTTTGAAAAAATAAAACGTAATTTGAGAAGGACTTTGAAACATTAAAACCTTTCTATAACAATGCTCTTTTCGATAAAGATACCACGTATTTTGGGTTATGTTACCGGTTTGCACTAACTGCCTTAACTGGGTATCCGATATAATAACGTCATTGATATATTGGTTATATGATCTTGGTAAATATCAAGTAAATATTAAGGCATGTACTATTGATTATTCAATAAAGACCAGCATAAAAGACTAAACACTGCGTAACAGTATAGCATTGCTAAGTCCCTGTAAAAGATCTATACAAACCTTCCATTTGAGACGTTGTTTCATGTCATCATCTCTTATTATCTTGACGTTTATTTCCACCAAGGCAATGTTTCCTGATTCGAGCAGTTTAATCATTGCGTCAATACATTTCTTTGCCAGAGGTTGTGTCCTGAAACAAAAGTATGCTGATGATAAACACGAGCCTTCTAAACAGGTGTCATCAAACTCTATGTACTGAACAAAATACACAATTTCACTCGGTGTGTTTGGGCAGAGACATAAATAACTATGTCACTGGTTTGGGATATATAACTTAAAACATAATCAGTGGTTAAGTTACAAGCGTCGAGAATGTAATGCCGATTCGGTTCCTTATTGTGACGAAAGGGTTTTCGTTTAGGATTGTCTTTAGGAACTATACTGTAGTTGAAAGACATACAATGAAGAATCAATAAAGGATTTGTAACTGCGATGCGACTGAGGAATTGTTTTTAAGTGTCAAACGCAAAGATATGCCACAAAACAAATGAAAACCATATGACACTCAGTATTGAGTAAGTTTAAATCAGTTTTGTTTAATTACGATAAGAGTTCGGAAAATGAACGTTAAGAATTGATAGAACGAAATAATACATTAGAGAAAAACAACCTTACATTTCAGGAAATTTCATTATGCAATAACGAAATGCTGACTCCATCATTTCCTCCATCCCCTTCACTATATGTGGGTTTGGTAACATGCTGAGAACCATGTCCACGCAAGACTCATAAACCTTGGCATCTGGTATCTGTAAACAGTTTTATGAACACGTAGAACAAATAGTTCTTTAAAGTAATTATATATAGTAACTAAAATAAGTTTTCGTTCATTTGGATACGAAAATAGTTTATGATATATCTATCTTTAATGGCATAAGCCACACAGATTGAAAGCAAAGTATTTGACAAAATACATGTGCATATGGCAGTTTGCAGTATTTCATTGATTTATGGAAATCAAACTGTATTTCCATCTTGACCGGCCCATATCCGTTACTGAAGTTTCAGAGCCATTTGGTTGTGATAGATGATTTCTATAATCACATTGAGGATCCGTTACAAGACTAGGAGAGGCTTTTAATTTCCTGCTCTCTAAAGACGAGCACTGATCCTTTGGACTCTTCGCTAAAGCCTTAAATGTTGTAGGTTTAAGCTTCACTACGTAACGATATACCTTCGTGTCAATATTTGTGATCTGATACATTTGATAGACATACATAAGATTCTTCGTCCATCCCTCTGAACAGTTCCCGTCTGTAGGCCCCATAGACATCATCTCCGAATTGTGATCCGGGTGACTTGGAGAAATCCACAACGAGGCTCGTCAATGGTCCAATCATGGCCGGAATCTCGTTGGCTTTCCTGCAGTAAACATGAGGTGGTTTGAATAGTTGAGAAGGGTGTCGTCACATTTCTTCTTTAACTTGATTGATAATGCGAGTGAATTGAGAAATATCCATTTTCTTCAAAGTTTCAACATGGAAGTATGTGTAAAGTGTGTCTGACATCATGTATTAAGATGGCAGTAGTCCGGTAACCACTAAGCTTTCATCTCTAACGTCTATTGACTGGCCAATTTTTATATTTAATTGAATATATGGATATGGCTCCATGAACTTAAGTTGCTTATCAGTGTTTATGATCAGATATACACAATCTTTGTCCCGGGAACTTTAACTGATACCCAAAGGACTTCATTATTATATTATCAACTTGTATGGGTGTCGAATGTCTAAGGCGTAGATAAGACGCAATTTTCTTTTGATAAGTCCTTTTTTTCTCTCTAAACCCCTTTATCATGTGAAACAATTGAATTTACATTTCCAGGACGACTTCTATAGGTCACACGTAACTTGATATATCACAAAATTTTGAAAACTGTATAAACAAAACTCTTATACATGTTTCTTATCTAGTTTTCTACAATGTCATTTTGTAATGATAGGTGGGGAAAGACTTACATGACACCCTTGATGATATTTTCTAGGGATGCTCTTATGTTTAACTTGTCAAGTTGTTCCTTGCTCTGTATTTTCGGATCGCAGATCATTGTTTTCACCAGCTCTATGCTTTCTCTAAACTGAAAAAGTCATAACTTGTTTTATTAATACCTTTGTGTTTGTCAATGCATATGTGTATTCATTGCCCTAATTAATGTGATTATGTATTGTAAGTTTTCTATGCATTCTGTTTTATTGTCAAACACACTGTGATAGGTTTTACTAGGATGGTTCTTCATAGTTTTCTTTTTGCAACACGATCTTTGGTCATAATACGTATATGCCTTTACCAACAACACGTGGAGGACAGTTGTCTAGCGATAGATTGTCGGCCTCCGGACACGAGGGGTGTCGGTTCAAATCCCATTAGAAGCGGGTTCCGCCTTGCGACCTTTCATTAAGCCGTATTCGGCACGAGTACTGGTTATGGTCCAGGAAGCAGAATCGAGAGTGATTAATCTAAGTTGTAAGAGCTTGTTTCACAATCAATGTGAATTAAATAAGAATAAAATAAATCATGATTCACTCGGAATTCATCACGTATATTCCTACTTTGCTGCTTTAATCATTCCTCGATTAGTATGGTATCAACAAGGACCGAAATGATAATAATATTAACCCTTATAGAGCTGGAACCGACTTCATACTTATGCAAACAGGTTAGATCCAGGTAAGCCGCTAAGTAAATGGGCGGCTGGCCTGGATCTAACCTTTTTGCTATTCTGAGTATCTTTCCTCTTCAAAACTAAGCAGATATTTAAGGTTTTGGAAAGTAGACGACACAAAAATACATTTGAGAAAACTTCCCAGCATTTTAAGGATTGATAATCGATAATTGAAAAATGAACGTTCGACTATTTTGCATATGTATTTAGGTCTATGGGCATATCGAAGGCAATGCTGATTTTATCGATACTCACGCTTGCTGGGTTGGCGTTTTCGGATGATTCTTCCGTTTGCTGAAACAGATATAAGTTTACTTTAATTCGTGTCTGTGAAAAGATTCCATAGTATTACAATTTGCAGAAAACTCCAAATGTAACACATATATGTTTAACATCTTGTACTGAAGTGCTAGTAACTTAATATCATTCCATCAAAATAGGTCCATGCATTCGACGACAGCTTTGTATCTAAACCTAATGTTTTCTATAAACAATCTAATTTTGGTTGTGAATCCGGGATATGGTTATGAGGTTCTGAACTCTTAGAAATAACGCAAGCGCTTTGACGCATTTATTATGTGTTTCAGAAGCTAATGTACATTCTATTAATTTTCTGTACGGGTTCAATATTTCATACTTTTGAACAATTTCACACGACATATGAAAATGTATTTGAGACTTTATTATGGACTTTTCAATATATGTTCGGTTAATCCAATATGGTATGTGTATGTTTGTTGAATAGATTCGGTTTAAACTGTCCATATTACATTACCTTTATTGAAAAAAACAACAGTTACCGTTTATAGCAATAAACATATAATACAAATGGTTCATGACAAAGAACATATAAGAGAACATATAAAAGCATAGATGTTAGATGAAAAACAAAAGTGTAAGTAGACAAGGTTGTATGCTCGAACCAGTGCGTCCAAAGATTGTACCTTACAGGTATATTTGGTAGTATTTATATAACTTTGAAAAGTAAATGTAATGAATACAGTGACACATGGACATGGCTTTGTACGATATACTAATAAAATGAAAAGATTGTTCTGCTCAGTTCAGTGTAATGACTGTTTACATCTATATATCCTGTCATCAAAGCAATATACGGACCGATAACAGGGTGCCGTATGACATTTGTGATATCCTGCACTAAACATATAACACGCTTATATGACGAATCATGACGTCATATTAACGTCATGACATATGACGTCAAATGAGCATAATTTTACTTGTTTACTGTCTTTTGTTTCCTTCATTTCGCATTTTGTTTCTATTTTGTTTGTTTATAAGACTTCATAAAGGTAACAGGATAAATAGAAAAGATGGTTGGTGTGTTTGAATAGGAAAAGTTATCGGGCTCGGCATCGGATTATTATCCGTTTCGCCTTCGACTCACCGGATAATATTCCTAAGCCTTGCCCGATAACATTTCCAAATCACGACACCATCTATCTATTCTCTATATACCTACAGCGAATGGGTTATTGTCCGGAAACCCAGAGGCCATTTCTCTGAGCAGATAACCCACGTATTCGGCGAACGATTCGGATAGACCCGACAGTTGCTTCTGGTAGTGTTGGTACAAATCCAGGAACTCTTTCTGAGCGGCCAACAGTTGAGACTCTCTTCAAAGTAATATAGAATAATATGAATTAATAATAGTTTGGAAATAGATTATTAACATAATTCTACAAAGTACGGTTGAGGAATGCTTACAAATGATTGTTTGTAAGTGATGAGGAAGATTAGTGCTTTAAATGTATTTATGTTAAGTAATACAGCAAATGATACCAGTAATTTTTATTTAAAGAAATGCAGAACAAGAAACAATATCAAAATGATGTATGTAAAGCAATACTGAATACAAACTAAAAGATGTATATCTGTAAAGTAAAAACATAAAATATCTAATTTCTATAAATGTCTGTTTTGGTTTGAGTGAATATAATACATACTGACAAAAGGATTGGTCCTAATCAGAGCATCCTTCCTTATTCTGATGGACTTAACTTTGTGTATTTCTAGAGACGCAGATGCAGAGAACGTTATTTCTGTTGAGCAAATAATAAGGACTCTTAATAGACAAGAGATGGAGGAAAGACCACGTCATTGTTGTACACAAACAGGTGAATTCTTTGATAATGCTGTCGATGGTTAGTTATATCGAGCCTTACAGTTATCCTCGGATGATCAAAGCAGTATACTTGTTAGCAATGTCTATGTATGGATCATTTGGACTAGCTTCACAACCTTTATATATGAGTTAAGCTTGGCTCTTTTTCTATCGTTTATGGGAAGGGAAGGATGACATCATTTCAGTAAAGCGGTGTTAAAGTTCCAATATGAAGAAGCAAACGATAACATTGATTAATAAAATATGAAACTCGATAAAGAAATATAACATACTCCATGCAATCAAACAAGTATTCGATGGCTCCACGAACAAAGTCAGCGTACAATCGCTCCTCGTGGTCGGTCTCTATGGACGCATCATAACGAAACGTGATCTTCATTTGTGAGAATATCTCTGCAAACTGCTTCTTTCCACAGCTCTAGAATAAACATTATTCAATATCAGTATGAGGTACTTGACGGAGTGAGGGATGTGTTCATATGCCCCTTCCAATCAATTTAACCTTTTTACTCTGTAGTTTCCCCCCATATCATAAATGTATTATTTTCTTCCTATTTTTGTTGTCTGCTGTTGTTATAGCTTTGGACCATTCACAAATTCCCATGTTGGAATGGGTTTAGACAAGAATATACATACTTAGTTAAACCTGGCACCAAACGAGACCTTTTCATTGATATATATTTCGTGACGTGTATTAAATATATCCAATGTTATAACGCCACTTACAGTTAAATTGAGCATAACATATACATGACCTAGTCTATGTAAACTTGGCGAGGACAACATTACTTTTTCGCTAGGATTAATTTTGCAAGAGACTTAAGAAATATAGAATACGATGAACGTGTATAGTATTTCATGTAAAAATGTCGTAGTATAGTTGGTATGTTTGTACTTATATTTGGAAGACGGAACTAATTAGTAATTACCAATGGCATTGTTTCATTTCGGTTTTTAGTCGTTTAGTTAAAGATCGAATTAATTGTAAGAATAATGGTAGACAATATAATGGTACATCACGAGAAAACGTGTCTTGTCCGTTTTATTATACATGTAATAACTGTAACTAGTCATACCTTGATATGGTTTTCGAAAATCTCATCATGAAACTTTGACATCAGATCTGTTTGCCCGGTACTTGGTCCTGCTTTGAGCAGCGCTAACCATGTGTCCACGTATATTTTACCGAACGCCTTCATGGCACTCTCATCTTCGTCTAGGTACCTAGTCAGTCAGAGCGATAAAACATGTAATTACGATTAAACATGAACGCACATGTTTATTCTGTAGGTCCAATGATAACGAAATAGAAGATGAGTTTCACTTTCTCTTAAAATGTGCTAAATATGACGACCAAAATACATATCGAAAACCAGAATTTTTTATAACTTAACCGATGATGAAAAATTATTTTTCTTACTTAACAATGAATACGTACACACAGCAAAATAGATTCATGATGCTTTTCAAAGACAAACATACAGTATTTCCAATTAACCGATTACTACAAAATTATTCTTTACAATGTACTTAAAGAGGCAATATTCATTCATTTATGTAAGGATCAGCAAGAGGCCATCAGAGCAGTTAGTAAAAATGCACTCTACCTCTATTTTAACCCGTTACCAAACAATAACGACATTTGACCCGTTTGTTGCAGACGAACTTTGGAAAACATTGTGGAAAAAGGAGAAATTGCTCTTAACGAGCAATTTCTCTTTTCCAAACAACGTTTTCTGCCCTACCAGAAGATTATTTCATTTTCAATTTCACCACATTTTGAAACGTCGTCTACAAACTCTTTCAATTTGGGACAGTCGAAAATTGGGCGTTTGGTAAAGGGTTAATTTCGAGACTGGAAGATTTCGAGTATTATAAGGGACAGAGTCTTTTTTACAACTAACTAAAATAATTTATGAGCCATTCATCGCAATAGAATTGAGAAAAAAATGCTGACTTATTGAAAGTCTAAGTTAGCGAACATAATTGAAATTGCTACACGTGTTTTAAAAACATCGTTTTAACGCAAGGTTCATTGTAACATGAGTTTTTTCCTATCGTGCCGCATGTGCCCGTAGCCTATTGGTGGAGACGTCTTCTAATTCTAAGCAATAAAAAGTCAAAGATCATTTAATATTTCCGGTCGGTTGAAGAAAATCTCTTCATGTGAACAAATTTATCATTTCATTGGCAAAGGTATTGTTTCCTAATGAATCATTGATTTTCATCTGTTCTCATAAATGTGAACTCTTCTCAAACAGTTATTTTACAATATGTTAATCAACGTTATACGTAAAGGACCATTTAGCAAGTATGTATCATAAATGAGAGTATATTTTGTAATTAAACCCTTTACAAAACGCTAAGTGTTCGACTGTCACAAATTGAAAGAATCTGCAGACGAGATTTGAAAATGTGACGAAATTGAAAAATAATCTTCTGATAGGACAGAAAACATTGTGGGAAAAGGAGAAATTGCTCGTCACGAGCAATTTCTCCTTTTCCCACAATAATTTCCTAAGTCGTCTGCAATAAACTGGTCGAATGTCGTTACTGTTTGGTAATGGGTTAACAAATATCGTATTTAAACATTTGTGGAATGGCATACCCAACAAGCCTAGTAAGAACGTTGATAGCGGAGTAGGCAGCCCAATAGCCCCCGGAATGACGTTCGGGAAATTTGGGTACGCCCACCTTCTCTGCGAACGCTGCGAACCCGTCCTGAAAGTTAAACGAAATGTCTTAATCCACTACCAAACAATAACAGCATTCAACCACTTTATTGCAGACCACTCTTGAAAATATTGGGGGAAAAGGAGAAATTGCTCGTGACGAGCATTTTATCCTTTTTCCACAAGGTTTTCTACCCTATCAAAAGTTTATTTTCCAATTTCATCACATTTTGAAATGTCGTCTGCAAACTCTTTCAATTTGGAACAGTCGAACATTTGGTGTTTGGGAAAGGGTTAAGGCTGTTTTAAGAAAACATAGTTGGGTAAAGCTTTTTAAATGTGTTCTAGTGTGATGATGTATGTTTTCGGTGGTAAAGTGGTGACCGTTAGTCAAACGATATTTACAGTTCGAGGACCCGAGGCAAGACTATAGTTACTTAGTCACTACGGTAAAGGTCCTATCATAGTTCTGTATTAAACCATCGATTCCAGATCACCCTGTACTTTCAAACATGTCTTATCGATACAAAAGCATCTTCTTTACTTCACTCCGCTTGGCACGTATACTAAATGTTAAAAGGAAAAAATCCATATATATACCTGTACTCATATTGTTTCTCGCGAGACTTACTTAATGTACTTTCGTTTCCAAATATACAGTAGGTCTTAAATGTGGAATCTATATTGTCATTTAATTTGATCAAGGAAACGGTTATATATACCACTACTTTGATTTGAGTATAACATATGAGTTACCGATGAAAAAGAAATACAATGATGTTCAACACTTCCATATACATTGAACTACTTAACTTGGACGCGCAATGGAAATGTGTTATAAGCCGGGGAAGATTTACCCGAAATATTGTAACCCTACACTTATATCCGAGGTGTATTTCTCAGCTCACGGAAATACCCGAGTAGTTCTGATTGGGGACACTGCTGTGTAATCGTTTATATGCTTACCTTAATTTCATCAAACTGAACATCTTCGTTTCCAATCTGCCCCTCGATGTCTATCATTTCATTTCCGCGCTCATCCCCTTCTTCCTTGGATAACTTGAGAAAGTTAATCCCTCTGATAAAGTTACCGATCCGCTTTTTACCTGTAAAATAGCACAAATCATATTTACCGCGTTCCTTAACCCATTACCAAACAATAACAACAGTTGACCAGATTGTTGTGGACGACTCAGGAAAACATTGTGGGAAAAGAAGAAATTGCTCTTAACGAGCAATTTTTGCTTTTCCCACAATGTTTTCTGCCCCACAAGAAGATTATTTTCAATTTCGTCGCATTTTGAAATGTCGTCTGCAAACTTTTTCAATTTTGGACAGTCGAAAATTTTATGTTTTATAAAGGGTTAATCAGATGACTCCGCGACATTTCGAAATCAGCACGCACAACGCACAATTGGTCACAAAACTTGCAGAATGAGCCGAGTTCCATTGACTATTTCTGCTTAGATCAATACATGCAAGAAAGGATCGACTACTTAATCTGTTTTATGCATTTATTGTGTAGGTAGTAACGCTTTTCCTATTAACTTAGTATAATGAAATATGTAACCTAGTATGGAATATTCTCTTCATAAGCACTTCTCTCTTTCTACCAAAAAAATACCAAGAAAATTACCAAAGAGCCCCAAACTACCTTTTCCATACAAACATTTCAATTGTATGTATAGCATCAGCCTTGTCTATTCAGGGAATGTGTTTCATATAGATTGGTTGAAACCGGTCTTGTTTGCCTTGTTTCTTACAACAGGGTCCTGTATACAAATATTTGCGCTCTAAATGAGGACAAATAGATCTAGTCATCGATTTATTAACAATAAAGATCACGTTGTTTTACCATCGGCTCAATTTCAGTGAAATCGCCACTAAGCAAATCGAAAATAATGCAAATTTCGACATTGCCGGTTTGAAATTCAAGAAGAAACCGTTAATGCAAAAGACAAAATTGGTTGTTCGGTCACAACAGTCCGCATGCAGCACTTTAAACAACATTTCACTCTGTATGCACATTCGTTGGCATGTAAACAAACAATTTAAACGATCAATCATGTTGTAGTATCAAAATTCATTCTTGACAAAAAATATCCGATTTGGTATAAATATGGTGTATTCAGACAATGTCATTTGCTGCATTTGCTTTTGATTTCTTATATGTCGGTGTATCAAGAGGCTTACCATTGGGCATAAAAGGGTCTAAAACGTCAAAACCTTATCACAATATTCGTGTCATTCGACATTTATTGAACCAGAGATCGAACTTTCATGAAATATGCAAAGTTTTACATGCGATGTATTACTTAAAAAACCAGCTTGACTCTTTTTATTGAAAATTCAAAAAATTCATCCACAAGCCAGGACAGGAAGAAGTGAATTAAAACCATATTAGGGACAAGTGAATAAGGACATTTATTGCAAAATGTCATAACAAATATTACACTTCTTAAGAGTGTTATCTCAGAAACAAAATCATAGTCATTTCTAAGAGAGTTGTTAAGACAACTCAACTAATATTCACACTTTAACTAACTGGGTGGCCAAACAAACCGCCAAACGTACGCAGTAGAAAGGCAGTTTTTTTATCGCCATTCAATGAAATATGTATAAGGGCAGCCCCTAACTGATAAATCTGTCTTTCCTAGACAATTAAATATTGTTTAACCCATTAACAATCAATAACGACATTCGACCAGTTTGATGCGGACGACTCCGCAAAACATTGTGGGAAAAGGAGGAATTGCTCTTAACGAGCAATTTCCCCTTTACCCACAATTTTTATTGCCCTATCAGAAGATTATTTTTCAAATTCATCACATTTTGAAATGTCGTCTTCAAACACTTTTTCAATTTGGGACAATCGAAAATAAAGCATTTGGTACAGGGTAAATAATTAAAAATGATGCCTACGAGCAATGGCATATCGTCTTGCAATGGTTCAATATGAAAGAACACCTCTTATATCCCTGGAATGCATCAACAGAGGTTGACATTTTAATTGCGAACCGTCTAATTAAGAATACAGATGAGTGATGAATGTAGACGAGTGCATACTGTAGATTAGTGCATATTGTAGACGAGTGCATATTGTAGACGAGTATATGTTGTAGATGAGTGCATATTGTAGACGAGTGTATGTTGTAGACGAACGAATATTGTAGATGAGTGCATAATGTAGATGAGTGATGAATGTAGACGAGTGCATAATGTAAACGAGTGCATATTGTAGACAAGTACATATTGTAAACGAGTGCATAATGTAGACGAGTGAATAGTGTAAACGAGTGGATATTGTAGATGAGTGCATATTGTAGACGAGTGCATATTGTAGACGAGTGCATATTTTAGACGAGTGCATATTGTAGACGAGTACATATTGTAGACGAGTGCATATTGTAGACGAGTGCATTTTGTAGACGGGTGAATATTGTAAACGAGTACATATTGTAGGTGAGTGCATATTTTAGACGAGTGCATATTGTAGACGAGTACATAATGTAGATGAGTGCATAATTTAGACGAGTGCATATTGTAGACGAGTGCATATTGTAAATGAGTAACGATTTCATTGTGAGAAAAATTAGTCCCCATTTTTTCCATAACCAACACTTATTTGTATCATACCGTATAGTTATATTGGTTTCAAATATCCATGTATACGAGTTTTTAATGTGAGGAAAAGGACAGTATACTCTCAATGTCTGCTTTTAACCCATTACCAAACAATAATGATATTTGATCAGTTTGCTGCAGACGACTCTTAAAAACATTATGGGAAAAGGAGAAACTGCTCTTAACGAGCAATCTCTCCTTTTCCCACAATGTTTTCTGCCCTGTCAAAAGATTATTGTCAATTTCATCACATTTTGAAATATCGTCTGCAAACTCTTTCAATTTGGGACAGTCGTAAATTTGGCATTTAGTAAAGGGTAAAACAATATTTCTTATCGTACACAAAGAATAAACTTCTTTTCTGGCAATTACAAACCCGTCTTCTCCTAAACATTCAAATGGTAACGAAAAAAATGAAACAGGAAAAGGTCGTTAGAAACGTGTGTGGACTTTATTCGCGGCCTTGAACCCTTTGTATATCGGTCGGTCGATTGTCTTGGGATTCATAGAGACGTTAAGTAAGGAGACTTTGTAAAGATCAAACTCGGACCAAAGTTCGAACGTGCTTAAGGATCACGCACTGTATAAACAAACACAAAATTGTCGTCTGTCCCAAATTCAAAGAGTTTGCAGACGAAATTCCAAAATGCAATGGAATTTGAAAATAATCTTCTGAAAGGGAAAAAACAAGATGGGAAAAGAAAAAATTGCTCGTCACGAGCAATTTCTCCTTTTCCCACAATGTTTTCCAGGTTCATCTGAAACAAAGTGATTAAATGTCGTTATTGTTTGGTAATGGGTTAAGGAATAAGCTCATAAGAGATTTTATCACTTATTTGGTCTGGAAATGACTTCCCTTAACAATATACGTGAAAGTTTATTTATGTTATAAGAAACCATTGTGCCAAAAGAAGGATTTGATATTGATGGGTGATCGCTTCTGATATCAACGTGTTTTCTTGAACATTTCATTGATCCTTATTTAACACAAGTACTGGTTATTATCCATGAAGCAGAATCGACAGTGATTAATCTAAGTTGTAAGAACTTGTTTCACAATCGATGTTAGATGAATTAGTTTAAACTGAACATTGTTCCATACATAGTCATTGCACAAGTTCCGTTAACAAAAAGAAATGTATTGTACTTTATGAATTACTATACATATTTTTTGTTACTGGTAACCGTGAGTCATTATACTTTATAAAAAGGACTATGGGAACGAAATCACTGTGAGAATATCTAAGATATCAGTTAATAATAACATTTGCTTCAGTTTTGAACATATAAACACTGACAAACTTAAAAGATGAGTACCTCAGTTTATTGAAATGAAGAAATTAACAGCCTTTTAGATAACTCGACATAGACGATGTTTGATCTGTTCTGAACTTATCACTGTAATTTCCGATTGACACATGTACTTCTATAATGCATGCGTATATACATACCGAAGTGTTTAAATGTATTTTAATCCTTTAGTCGATAGATACCAATTACACCCACATTGGTATAATACGATTAACATAAGGGAAGATACAAATAGAAAGAAATCACATTCGCGGTGCATGAATATTTTTCTTTAAATCCAAGAATTCAAAATGTGTTTAATCCATACTTAATCAACTCTTCTGTTGTCACTTAAGACTTGTCCTTAACCCTTTACCAAACGCCAAACTGTCCCAATTGAAAGAGCTTGCAGACGACATTTCAAAATGGGATAAAATTGAAACGTAATTTTCTGAGAGGGCAGAAATCATTGTGGGAAAAGGAGAAATTGCTCGTTAAGAGAAATGTTTCCTTTACCCACAATGTTTTCCAGAGTCGTCTGCAACAAAGTGGTTAAATGCCGTTGTTGTTTGTTGAAAGGGTAAGACTATTCGTTTTCTTTTTTTTTCTTTGTGAATCCAAAATAATTTCTAGAAAGAGGACACTTGAAGAGTAGCCCTAAAGCATATGACTTTCGTAAATATCAGCTACGAAATGAAGAAATCTGTATAATGAACATCTGTTTATGAGACGTTACGAAGAACAATACGTGAATGCAGGGGCATTTTCTTATACATGTATGGGTACGTATAAATGAACGATAATAAAGAAATGTATTACATGTACTACATATATAGTTTACTCACCCATTTTGCGATTTATATATCCGACGTTAAGATTATTCCATTATTCGTGCTACGACAAGATTATGGGTTGCCGAACAAGAGTTCAATATTCAAATTCCAATGGCGGTCTGTGTAAGCATACCTGTATGTATGTTATGGAAGAAATGTTAGGTTCAAGTATATAAAAGGCCGGATACGGTGAAATATCGATAAAACACTTCACTCGAGGACATAACTTCTCCCTTGATCGATAATCGGAACCGCGTTGGATAAAGATTGCTAATTTGAACTTTACAACCGGGGTCCAATCCCCCCTAGCGGCTTTCTGATAATAGTGTGGCGTGTCCTATGCCAACGCACAATTATTTAGCCTGGTCCCTCTTTAACCATTACCTCATTACTTGAGCAATCGTAACGCAAATATGCCTGACAGTTTGGGCGACAGTGGTGCAGTGGTAGAGCGTCGGCTTCTTGTACCGAGGGTCCCGGGTTCAAATCCCCGTGAGGTGAGAACTGCCGGGGCTAACCCACAAACTGGCGAGTACTGGCGCAGTATCCAGGAAGCAGTCATCCTGTATTTAATAAGCCTCAAGCTTCCGTCACAACCGATGTAAAATAAAAAAGTTTAAACTAAATATGCCTGATTTTTTTTCAAAATAAGTGTATGTAAAGAAAAGAAGAATGTCCCATAATTAAGCGTGTTAATTTATCGACAGGTACTTAAAGAAAAACATCTGTATAATTGAAGCTCAACTGTGGGGGGTATATCCTGAAGTAGCGCCATGCGTGGAGATGAAGGGTTGTGTTTTATAGCCTTTAACATATTCAAGGGAGGTCAATCTTACTTATATCTGACTTTAGACTGTAAGGGTTATGTCCCTTTAAATTAAAAAAATACGAAGATCCAAGCTGTAAAACGTGTAATCTCTACGTCTGGATCATTCGGACTAGGATATTCCGGACTTATTCGGTTCTTGTCGTAATACAATGAAATAGTACCAACAACAGTATCCTTGTAAAGCTGTGTATAACCATCGGCCTTCCGACAGTCAACCGTGAGATCACCCTATAAACTTACAAACGTTCCATACCATGATTGTATTCCCCGTCATTGGACCTGCCTGATTTGCATGAATTACACGTTATGCTGAGTATCTAAAAGTATCCTCGGAGCCGTCCATAATGGACAATATTCACAATGGCAAATGAAGATATTTGAAAAGAAAAAAAGAAAAGGGAAGAAACGAAATTTATCAGCAGAATAAAAACAAAAGTGTATTTTTGTGCTTTATCTAATACCAATTCGCCTTTTGTTACGAACAATAACCCAAATCTTTTTGACGTCATCATCGTAAATGGCAATCTGAACACATCGGGTTTATCCAATGAAAACACAGCTCACAAAAATACCCGGGAAGTCTTGATTGACGAAAACAGTGGTGTTAAACGTGTTCTAAGGAATCAGTTGCAATATTGTCTTCAATTGTTAGTATAGCTAAAGCTTGAAGAATAATTCAATTCTTTAATTACTTAACAAAATTGAATCCGTGGCTGTGACAGCCTGGTCGCTGCCACTTTTTTGTTTAGATCAATGAATTTGATTTCCGCGTTAGATCGAGACCGGGCATATCCTCTTTGATTTTTTCTAATTTTTTTTTATTATTAAAGACACACATTTTCATACGCTTTCTTTTAATTCTTATAATGTTATTGAATTTGTAAATGCATGAATAGTCATGAAAAAGTTTAGGAACATTTATTCTTAGACCGGTCTTCATCAAGTTGCCCCCCCCCATGTTGAAAACGCTCCTACGCCTATGAATAAGGAAAAACCATCTATTGAAAAAGAAAATCGCAAACGTTCGCTTTCATAAGAGAGATAAATGAAATCCGATAAAGGGAGATCGCTGTAAAAATTTGGAATTTGGTTACGAATTTATATGTGCATGGTCCTGAAGAAACATATTTGTCAAAAATATTCCTTTTATGGATATATGGCAAGTAATGCCTCATATTTCTCATGATGTAAATTAAAATGAAACAACCTGTAAACGTTAGTTTCAAATTTATTATGAACCACCCTTAATCCATTACATAATCAATGAAAACATTTTAACAAGAAGTGAAAGAATCAAAAGTCCTCCATTTTGTTTTGCCAGTTTATAACAAAATCACGCAGGATTTCTTCCCTTTGCTAGTCTGCAGTACAGTTGAACTTAAATACGATTATGTCCGTGTACGAAAAGCTACATCACTGCCAAAATAATCAATTTAAGAGTTTATGACAGCAAACATCTCAGATTTCTTTTGGTGTAAGATAAGTCTGAAACAACCGAAATACATTCATTTTAATTTTATTTTGAATAGCCTTTTTTTTCATTACAAATCAATACAAACATTTCAACAAGTAGCGAAAGAATCCGAAGTCCATCAGTTTTTCTGAGTGCTAGTATGCATTAAGTGAATTTTCTAGAATTTTCACAGTTTGAGTGTAAATGAGCGCAAGAATGGCTTTAACTCGACAATAAACTATGTAAGACCTTTACAGCTTGGGGTCAGGGTAGTTACACAAGTGAGTTATCTTGCCTGAAATAGATCATTGTATGTAGGCAACCCGCAATAATGTCTTAGACAGAAAGACGTATTCAAAGACCGCGTTGTGTTTTTTACATTGGGGCTCACAAACTTTATTGTAGCAGGACATTGGCGCAATTGTCTTAGAATGCATGACAGATCAAGTATCAATCTCCCTAGCAGAGTCGTCATTCATATCTCTATTTGAGAACATAAATTATTTTCATGTGTATAAAGGATGTTTTTCGTCTGATCGCAAAAGGTGTGTCATTTCCCACATCTCCTTTCGGTAACGCCATTTCTGCAGGTAGATTCTGTTCATTTCGTCACGAGATGGATCGAAAATACGGTCAGTTTTTACGACCGATTTATATAGTAATTTACGTTTGCGATTTATCCACGACTTGAAATTCGAACATTTATGGGAAATATTTCTGATTGCGAGTGAATTAATAGTTACCTTTAAGCTTGCGAATATTAGTGAGACACGCCCATTCCGTGAACGCCCAATCTGTGAATGTTTATATTTACCCAAAAACATTGTTATACAAATTGTGTGAGACAGGCACCTGGACAGAAATGAAAAAGAAATCGGAGAACTGAGTTAAATATGGACGTTATGCACGGGAAAATACAAAACGGGGCATACTTCCGTATGTACAATCTGGCATACCCACGATGCTTTGCATCCATGATTTTTAAATCTCTCCGTAAAACGCTAATACAAACGCTGGAAGTGAACGGTTCCGTTCATATCACTTTATAGGCAATTGAAATGTCATAGACCCCAGTGTTGAAGAAACGAAAACATGAACAAGAATGCAATTGATACGAACAGAAACTATGGTTTGTCTTTCCGACTATTTGTTTATTTATTTATAAAAAGGTACAGTTTAAAACAAATTGATGGTATGAAATAGCCCACTCGGTTCACACAATTGCTTTATTTCACTCATAACCAAATGAGATATGTATTTGTTCACAGATGAGATAATTCAAGCCCTTACCAAACGCCAAATTTTCGGCTGTTCCAAATTCAAAGAGTTTGCAGACGACATTTCAAAATGTGAAGAAATTCAAAAACAATCCACTGGTAGGGTAGAAAACGTTGTGGGAAAAGGAAAAGTTGCTCGTTAAGAGCAATTTTCCCTTTCCCCTCAATGTTTTCAAAAATCGTCTGCAACAAACTGGTCAAATGTCGTTATTGTTTGGTCATGTGTTAAAAGTCAAAATCAAATGTCGTTGATATACAATAAAAAATAGCTATCTAAAAGATAATCAGTTCAGGAAGTGTCAATATATACATATATAAAAGTATACATGTTCAACCTATTTGCGATAAATCTTAAACTTGTTGCAACATATTTGAATCTACAGTAATTACATATCAATTTACCGTAAACAGGCTCAGATAACGATCTGTGTTTGTTTCCAATGGTTATTCTTACGTGCGTATCACAAAGCAATACAGCTGTTGAATAGTTTTAAGGAAATTAAGTTGTAATTTTCTCACATCTTGGAAAAAAAACAGAAGGGATTTTCTCATACGGAATGCTTTTCTAACCGGTTCACACGGAACATATGTTACCGTATTGACTTCGTAATACTCCTTCGGCACGAACCGTATATGTTTAAAAATGCATTATATTTCCGTACTTCATTGTATCTCAATTTCTGTGACAAATAAATATACAAAACCTTTTCGAAAGGCAATCATTGATACTTATGAGCAATTTATCCATTTCCAAAATTGATTTCAAACCTCAAGCATGTGTATTATGTTATATTACATGTTTATCTTATGATTATTATGACTATGAACTAGTCACAATTTTCATACTTCTTTATACTTGGTAGTTGTGTAACGAACCGAGCAAATAAACCTCTCAAATACACAACCTCAACAGTGGAGGACAGTGGTCTAGGGAAGAGCGTCGGCCTAGACACGAGGACCGTGGGTTCGAATCCTGTGAGTAGCAGAATCTCCCTTGCGACCTCTCATTAATCCACATTTAGTGCGAGTACTGGTAATATATCCAGAAGCAGCATCGAGAGTGATTAATCTAAGTTGAAAGAACTTGTTTCATAAGCGATTAAACTAAATAAGTTAAAATTAAACCGATCAGTAAAAAAAACTGTCGTCCACTGAAAAGTTATAATGTCTTTTTATGTACCCACGTGTTCTCTAAAACAATGCATTCAGTTCTTAAACTTGCATGACGATTACGCGAACGAAACAATCGTGGTGTGGGTCGGATGCCTATTTGTTTCAAATAAATATATTGCTTATTGGGCACTATATAATGTAGTATATAGACTTATCAGATCAACACCAACACTAATCAAAGAAATACTCCTCGTTCATAAGTGTAGGGTACAATACCACGGGTGAATCGTCGCCGGCTTATAACACATTTCTTATAAGTGTCCACGTAAAGTAGTACAATGTATATTGAAGTGATGAACTACATTTTGCATCATATATTTTATCGGTTACTCATACATAATAATGACATTTTAAGTTATGATATTTATAACTGTTAAAAACTAAATGACTAATTAGACTTCACATTTAAGATCTATTTTTGGGAACGAAAGTACAATGAAAGAAATCTCGCGTGAAACAATATGGCGGATGAAATCAGATTTCGCCAACCCATTGTTGACTTTTTACCAAACGCCAAATTGTCCACTGTCCCAAATTGAAAGAGTTTGCAAAGGACATTTCAAAATGTGTTGAACTTGAAAAATAATCGTCTGAAAGGGCAGAAAAGATTGTGGGAAAAGGAGAAATTGCTCGTTACGAGCAATTTCTCCTTTTCCCACAATGTTTTCCAGAGTCGTCTGCATCAGAGTGGTCGAATGTCGTTAATGTTTGGTAATGGGTTAAGGCTTTGAATAATCGCGTGATCCATGAAAACTCGAAGATTTGTATCACGTATTCTCCATAAGTCATATTTGGCTATGTTTTATCATTAAATGCTTTCTCACTGGTTTTCGACTTCATTCAGACGCCTATTCAATTGCTTTTGACCATAACTTGTGCTTATGTTTGTGTTTTAACACCACTTAGAACAAATAGTACCCAACATGCCTACGATTAAGTATGTCTGACACAATTGGTCACACGTCGATGAAACAATAATGGTACAAGTATCACGAAAATCACTGACACATACGGTCTAAAACTTTGTGTTGGAATAGGAACGTTTAGTCCATCTATTTTCACAAACCTTTCGCAGCAATACTGAGAAATATACAAAGGACATAGACTACACTTCGACAGTGCGTAAATGTATTCATTTTCCGAAACGGAATGAAAATTTTGTTGAGAAACAGAAAACACTCAAATGAGCGATGTGCTACTTGTACGCATTAATTTCAATCGTTGACTAACACGTGAATGCAAAACTCATTCTTGGGAAATGAGTAAATCCAAATCAAACATACAGATCCTTTTTGCCGCTTACATAACCTACTATTTCAGACATGTACGACTGGTAAGTTTCAAAATTTAGACGTTGCGATCTCAATATTGTTACTACCCACCCTGAACGATTCCTGCTTTTTCTTCTTTCGAGATTTTATAACACACGCCGTGACGATAACGATAATGATAAGTCCCCCAGCAACCCCAAAGATCACTACTAGTTCTTTGTCAAACGAATCATTTGACTCTGCGTCTTTGTCAGCACTGGCAACAGGTGTCATGGAAACACCAACAGTTGACGAGGATTGCCCTGTATGTCCAGTTGATGATTCTATGACATTCGCTGCGGGAGACGTCTTTGTCGCTGACATTGTAGAAGTACTCGCGTCGGTTGAGTTTTCTGACTGTGATGAATTTGAAGGATTCATTGGCGTTGAACTCGAATTTAGATTTGAATTACTGCTACTTAAAGTCGTTGAAGGTTTCTTTGTAGTCTCCATTGGTGCTTTACTGGCTGTCACGTTTGGCGTGCTTGTAGGAGGTGCAATCGAACTTATGCTAGTTGATGCGATTATCTTAGATGTCGTTGAAGTTACGTTGGTACTATTTACTTTGGTTGGCAGTGTAACAGTTGTAGTGTTAAGTGTTGACGAAGAGCTTGCAGAAGGTGCTTTTGTGTTGTTAGAATTACTCCCAGCGGATAATGCCGTAGATGAGTCTGCGACAACTGTTGTTGAAGCTGTTGATACCGAAGTTATTGATGCTAATGTCACATTTGACTTTGTTGCCGACGGTTTTGTAGTTGTATTCGCACGTTCTGCTGTAGTTAACTCTGATGTTGTTATGGCTGATGTTGTTGTTGTTGCTGCTGCTGTTGTTGTTGTTGGTGTCGGTATTTCTGATGAGGTTTGTGCTGCTTTTTGTTCTGTTCCCTTTTGAGATGCTACTGTTGTAGTTGTCGTTATGTTTGCGATAGATTTATCTGTTGCTGTTGTTGTTGTTGTTGTTGATGCTGTTGCTTTTGTTGTTGCCGTTGATGATGATGTTGAATTAGTTTGTGATGCTTGTGTTGTTGAATTTGGATTGCCTATTTTAGATGTTGATGGTGTTGGTGGATCATCTGTCGTTGTTGTCACCGTTGTTGTTGAGCTTTTTGCTGTACTTGTTGTAACGTTTACCGATGTAGAAGCCATAGGATCCGGCATAGAAATTGTGGCCTTTGATGTTGGATTTTCTGTTGTTATGTTTGTGGTAGCTTTATTTGTCGTTGGTGCCACCGTTGTTGTTGTATTTTGTGCTGTAGTACGAGTAATCTGCAATGTATGTTTTAATAATATGCAATGACGCGGTAATTTTATGTTTCGAAGCATTGAGGTATAGACATATATCTAAAGAATTAAGAAGTTCAAGTCCTTTTTTTATGAAAATCTAAGATATGTATCAAGTTGACGAAATCTGAAATCTTAATTTATCTCTTATGTCATGATACACTTGAACGAAATCTTATTCAGGAGGAAGAATTTAGGGGAATGTCGACTAGTGAATGATATCTCCATAAGTGACTTATCAATTTCCCTTTTATCGCCTTCATAACAACAGTTTCTTCAGTCTTAATACCGGGACACAGGCTATGTAGTATTGAAAACGTGTCTATCGGATAGACATATTGTAGTTGTTATCAATAGCTATGATTCACACAACTTTATCAAAATTGGAGTGACCTGTTAGCCAATTACTCCATTACAGCTAGATTTACGCATTTGTAGTATTAGAATTTCTCCTGGTGAGCAATTTATCTTTTTGTTTTGAACAACGGTTTCTTCCTTTTACAATTAAAAACGTGTTTTTCATACTATTTGTCTTATCTGCGATTGCTTTCAAGTCGGACCATTCATTAATTTCTATATGGGAGAACGGGTTAGCCCATAACTTGTATCATATTTACAATTTTCCTATTCGTTGCTGTTTTCAGCATACGAAATTTAACCCAATTAAGAATTAGATCTGTATTCAAAATGAGTAGTACACAGACAATGTGAGATATCACTGTTATAAATAGACAACATCAAAACTCAAAATAGACAAAACAGCACTTCCGCCTTGCTTACAAACATTTCTTTGGTCACAAAGTTTCATTTATCATATGTTAAAACAGCGCTTACAATTGTGTGTTTAAAATAAAGAGTAGCTATAAGATAACATGAAAATCGAAATCATGATAGCTAGCTAGTAACAGATAGATAATACTGTCGATACATTTGTTTATAGACTTATTTGTGTTAGTGTTATTTGTAAGAGACAACCCGGCTTTTGTAAAAAATATACGGGTAAAACCCTTTCCCAAACAACAAATTTTCGACTGTCCCAAATTGAAAGAGTTCGAAATTTCAAAATGTGATGAAATTGGAAAATAATCTTCTGATAAAGCAGTAAACATTGTGGGAAAAGGAGAAATTGCTCGTTACGAGCAATTTCTCCTTTTGCCACAATGTTTTCTGAAGTCATCTGCAATAAAGTGGTCAAAGTCGTTATTGTTTGGGAAAGGGTTAAGTGTCAATAACGACTCATATCAGAAAAATAACTTGATCATTATATCACAAAGTAAAAAAACATATATTGAATATCCTTTGATTGGCTTTCTATCAATTTTTGTTAAAGAAGTGACATGTTCGTAAATGTTGCTTCCTCTTTGGACGCTTTTCAAATACCCATTTATTTTTTACCAGTTTCTTGACATAACATGACATATTTCGATACATAGCACTGATTGTATTATTTGAAACAGTACAAACTCTTACATTTAGCCAGTAGAGTTTAATTCTTTCACATTATTTACTTTATTTGTATATTTTAACTCATGTAAGAGATAAGTTTGAACTTTTTTTCGCATATGTAGCACAGGATATTGTACAGGAGAAGTAAAAAGGAATGGATTGCACTTAACACTTACAACTTATAAGGAAAAATTTCAAACTTGTAATAATGTGGTCTAACACCATTGGTTTCGTTTATTTTGAATTATTGAATAATGCAAAGCAACAAGTATTTGAACAGTTAAATTAAGAGAAAGGATACAAGAAGGAGAGAAAAGAATGAGAGACAGACGTAATGGTTGGATGTACAGTAGTATATTGTGCTTGAAACGATTTTATAAACATTTTGAAAATGAATATTGTTTAGGTAATAATGTACACAAATTGATCGAAAAATAAAAACACAAAAAACAAA
Organism: Cerastoderma edule; assembly: GCA_947846245.1. Lineage (NCBI taxonomy): Eukaryota > Metazoa > Mollusca > Bivalvia > Cardiida > Cardiidae > Cerastoderma > Cerastoderma edule. The sequence continues at coordinate 16,280,927 of OX401412.1, forward strand.
GATGTTGTAAATTTTACCTTCATGTATATTTTGTGTTTACAATTCTCTTTAAAAAATTGTTTTGGGGTAATAAAATATGTTTTAAGTAATAATATCATAATATACCTGTACTATAAAGATCACAAACGCAAACATTTTCCATTGTAGTCCCATGTTTCGGTTATTACTATATCCTCTGTGTTATTGCGACTTACACGACCTTTGTGAGATATCACCGTTGTAACAGGGCCGAGCAACTGGCTGTAAGAATATTTAAAGTTGTTCGTTATCTCCAACCTACGGAAGCACATTCGGACCACTTGACGTCTCGTCTACGTTCAGACTGGTAAAGAAATCTTATCGCAAATCGCACAACGGATAAAAAGGAAATATTCTGGTATACTCTCCCTCCCTCTCCCTCCCTCTTTGTCTCCCTCTTTGTCTCCCTCTTTGTCTCCCTCCCTCTCCCTCCCTCTTTGTCTCCCTCTCTCCTTCCCTCTTTGTCTCACTCCCTTCCCCTCCCTCTTTGTTTCCCTCCCTCTCCCCCCTCTTTATATCCCTCTCTCCTTTAAAACATTTTGAAATTTGGATTTAAACAACATTGAACGAGACCAAAACGATAAATTACTCCTAATGAGCAATCAATCATTTTGAAACAATGGTTTCTTTCCAACCTTATAAAGATATCGATTGCGCGTTCCCTTTGGTTTGCTCTCATTTTCAATTTCGACATGTCACGAAATTCTTACAATTTCTTTAGTTGAAAGCACATGACCACTCGACGCGTGGGTTCAACTCCCGGTAACGACATTTGGACTTTCATGAGAAGCAGTCTTCCAACTGACTTACGGAATCAATCGTATCAACTCGGCAATCCCCGGCACAAGTCGGTAGATATATTTTACATATTGGCCGAGGTGTTCCGATTGTTACGGAATGTGGATTGTTCTACCCGATTTGACTAGTTCTTCTAGGCAGTCGAGTCGGATATCGTGACATAGCGTTGACGCGATGTTAAACCTATACAACATAGAAATAAAGAACAATTCTTATAAAATTGAATGTTAAAAACCTGTCCGAAAAGTTGCCATTGAAATAGGTAAGCACCTATGAGGCTACCTGGATCGGAATCCCACAGCCTTAGCGAGTGGTTAGAGAGCTTTTGGAGTCTCGAACATGTCAGTATGTTTGTAGATATACATCCTGGAAGGGCTTGATATACACTTTTATACTCAACCCTCGGTTCAACCCTCGGTGCATTTTGACATATACAATGTAGTCAGTTTTGTCAATTTGGTATTCATCATTTTTTCTTTCTGTTTTTTTTATCCTTTCTTTTCTTTTTGAAAAAGCTGGTATTGGTATACTTTACATTTCTTTTGCGATAGCTGATTTTCACTTCCAGTTTGTTTTTTTCAATTTTGATTACTTACATTATAATTATCATCAATACCATTATTTTTGTTATCATCAGTATTGGTATTCTTCACTTTTCTTTTGCAATATGTTCTTTTCATTTCCAGTTTTATATTTTCGATTTTGATTACTTACATTACCATTAACATCATTACCATTCTTTATATTATCATCATTATTGGTTGGGTTTTTTTTTCAAGATGGTTGGGATAGGCCTCCGTAGTGGTCATGGAAGTCAATTTCAATGTCTCACATTTGGTTGCCACACCCGATTGAATGACGAAATATTCAACCCCTTCCCAATTTGTCAATCCCAGTTTGCTGAATGTGCCGTTCAAAGATAACAAAATAGTTTATCCCATTACCAAACAATAACGACATTTTATCAGTTTGTTGCAGACGACTCCTAGAAAACATTGTGGGGAAAGGACGAGCAATTTCTCCTTTTCCCACAATGTTTTCTGCCCAGTCAGAAGACTGCTTTTCAATTTTATTACATTTTGAAATGTCGTCTGTGAACTCTTTCAATTTTGGACAGTCGAAAATTTTGCGTTTGGTAAAGGATTGAATGAGCTAATCTTCGATTTCCGACCTGCGTCAGTTTAGATATACAGAGAAAGACCTACTTATATTACTTATTCGGCTTCTAAGTAAAACGGAAGTCGGGGAGAAAATAAAACCTACATGTTTGACGAGTATTGTATGCGCGTGTTCTCTTTTCCTCTTTGGTTCTTTGTTATTTCTATTTTCTTTTTATCACAAAGAATAGTTTATTCTTACTTGCGCCCTTTGTAGGAAAGGATCGAAAACATGCATGTTTTCTTTCATTTGTCCATTTATTTGATATACGATGATAAGGCTTTAAATACAATTGCGATAAAGTTGGGCCCTGAGTGGGTCTGAATGTTATCTACGCGTTTCTGTGTTTGATTAAATCCTGCAACGTGATGTTAACGCCTATTCACACGTAAAGAGCAGGGGATAAATCACTAGCCTAGTGCACAATGAATCAACATAGGTCCTGATAAGGTGGGTGGGGTAACTACACTTCATTGAAATCCGATTTTCTGGGTATATGTACTTGTTTTGGTGGTCTCATCAGTAGAGAGTCAAGGTTACATCACCAGAGTATCGTTAAACTAATCATTTTATCTTAAAAACTTGCGATTATACAAAACAATATGTCCTTGTGTTTCAATATTGGGCTAAACAATATTGCACCGTAACACATCATTGGAAGCGGCTAATATTTCATTTAAGATACTATTCATGTATTTCCCGACGTTGTTTAGTTAAATTGTACCTAGAGCTTTTACCAGATTGTAATAGTCGACACGAAGATCTTAAGAATCAAAAACTTTGTAGAGCAGAAAAATGCAACGTAAATTATGATGAGAGTGAATTGACCGAGATAATTACATAACACTGGCATAGAGAAACACATATTACGTTTGTTAATATAATTGCATCGATGAAATAATGGGGTCACGTTGCAGATATTAAACAAAGCGAACAGGACATATTACTGGGTCGAATAAAAGAAATATAGGCAAACATAAAAACAGAGAGACTGTAGGAGTGAGGAGGGAAATAACAAAGGCTATGAAGGAAATATTTCTAAAAGCGTACTTGAGAGAGGAGGAAGAATGGCACCAAGCACGTTTTGTAAAGAGAAAAAGGGGAAATAATCAAGCAATATTGCACATTTTGTGTCCTGAAGCATAGCGTGAGTTGATTAGCGATTCAAGCAATGGTCGAAAAACATGTTTGTATTGTTTATCTTTTTTTATTTATCTATTTGTGTATTCATATGTCATACATTACATCGTTTACCTATCCGCATCAATTGTGTAGATAGGACATTGGGAAATAGTTGTCGCTAGGAGCCTCTTTCTTCGTACATGTTGGGGGTATATTAGCTCATTTTGGCTACCACTGGTCTTTTATGTCAATCAGAACTGTCTCGATGGCTGAATGGAAGAAAAAAAAGAAATTATGTATTTCCCACAACATCATAGAACTGTTTGACGAGTGGGCGCCGAGCATGTTTTAAAACAATTCAATGGAAAATTCTAAATCTTTCAATTATTGACATCTGTACTGCGTTTCTGCACAAACATTATATTTGTGCGATTTAATACTAGAAGCACTACTTGAAATAATGGTTTACATCTTATTTAAACCCCGCATGTTTCGTGCGTTTAAACATCACCAACCCTTTTTGAAAGATGTATCTATAACTCATAAAAATCCGTTTTCTAGAGCAATGTTTAACTGTTTTATGTTCACAGCAGATGAGATTTCTTTTGTTCTAATAACACTGTCTTAAAGGCACATCAAAGGAGAAGAGTACAAATAAATTACTGAAAAAATATATAGAGTTATTTTATTATGTTCATAAAAGTCCTGAGAATTAGTTTAGGAATGCATTGAGACCCTATTAAATAGACTCATTTAAAATAAGCTATTTTGTGCTTGAAATATAGTTGTCTCCAATTAAATCATGTTTATCAACAACCTGTTTGTTTACATATTCAAAATAACGAATTCTGATTGGTCGGTTCAAAAGTGTGTGTATCAACTGTCAAGGTCAGAGGTGAAGAATCAAGAAATCTGAATTATAAAACTTGCTAATTTGGGTTTTTTCTGATTTACTTTCACATATAAGTTGTGCTGATGGTGTTTTCTGGTGAAAACTATTTGAATCTGTCCAAAAAATTACCAAATAATATAGTTTGATATAGCATGCATCTCCTTTAATTGGCCTTTAATCAAACAGAAGTACCGTATCGGCATCGTTATCAAGTAATCCAATATAGTGTTTCGGATAAAGTTCGGTTATGTGATCGCCTTAAAAGGTTTCAACGGTTTTTCAAAGACTTTCGGACACCGGTGAAACTTTCGTTGGGGATCAAACGCTCGAAAAGTGGCAGCGGAACGGGGCCAAACGCTAATGTTGTTAAAACTTGTGGCCCGATCTTTTTGCGTTATACTCTTATAATATTTATGTATGTGTTGTGTTTACATATGTTGTACAGATATCAAACAAATGTTGTTGGGATTGGTTTTTTTGCAATAAGATATGATTAAACTAAGAGTGGCAGATTGATTCTAAAACTTTTATCTTATTGGTAGTTAAGTTTAATAATGGAAGTTTGCGTTTTGAATCATGGTTAAAGCTGCAACTGTTTTCATGGTTCAATTGTCAATTCAGTTTGCAGATGGCTGATATGAGAATTAAGGTCAGGAGCTATCACTCGACAAGGAATTCGGTAATCTTTACATCAATGAACGAGATATGGTTTGCGAATACGGTCGGCTGGTTGTATTTGAACTTGAAAACGTTTTCGACATAAAACCAGGCATATCGCGATGACCAGCACCTACAATAAAAATCAAATTGGAGAATAAAAAAAAACACATGATCAAAACGATTTGGTTCCACATCCCTTCCCACTATAAACAGAGCCTCTATGCTTCAATACCAAAAAGAATCAGACAAGTTATACTCAGCACGGGTCATATTACTAAATACTAAAAAACGAGAAAGTTTTTACAAAAGTTGGGTTTGCAGTTCAGTTTAAAGTCAACTGCTATTAATGATGTAAGCCATTTTGTTTTTTGAAGTGATGACTCACTTCTGGCCAGTCACTGTATATTCATACTCCTGGGTACCGTTTTACTAAACAACTTACGGAAAATATTTGCGTAAGTCATAATTGTTCAACATGGATAGTATCTTTAATGAAAGTACAATATTGCAATGTGTCTCATCATTGGAATCGTCTCGGAGAGCCGCTTCCAATGATGTGTTACTTTGCAATATTGCTTAGCCAAATATTGATAAAAGAGGAATTATTTTTTAGACTTAAGGAAATCTTAAGCGTAAACTGTTTAGTAAAACGGTACCCTGGTTTTCTTCATTGAGAAATTTCGTTTTAATATTCTTTTGACTTGCTTAATTTTTTGAACATCGAAATGATTTTGCGGTGAGAGAACAATGAATCAATGAATCATATCGATTTGATTTCATTAAAAGAACTATCCCATAAATCGAGACCGTTAACTCTTCAGATAAAATGCCTTGTACGATAAGACGAAAATACTGATCTATTAAGTTGAATAAAACTAGATGACTGGTACATCTATTTTAATGACAGTTCATAGCAGTTTGGTAAATATGTATCCTATTCATTCTGAAGACTTTTTAAACCGCTTTAATGGTTTATTTTGTTAAAAAAATGTATTTCTGTCTTGCAAAATCATGGAAATCAGTAACAGCATCTGGGACTCAAACCACGAAATGTGACATCATTCTAATTAAGTGGTACTAGAAATGTGTGTCTGACAGCAATCCAACTTATTTTTTATAATAAAAATCCATTGTATTTTGTTTCATCAACGTATTGATAAGAGCGAATGCTCGTTAAGAAGTCATTAAATAAAACACGTGTTTTCAGTATGTTTAGCAGAACTTTAAGATGGTCATTTTATTTTTAAAAGGATTGGTTAAATAACGTATTTAATGTGTGCCACTTCTTGGTAATAATATATAGGGTAGTGACTTTAAGGCTAGGATTTGATTATGACGCATGTGCAAAGAATGTTTCCATGAAACAGCTTCTCCCTGTATGGCGGGTAAACGATCGGCCTGTAGATTGAGAGCTGTACGCATTTTAATCCATTACCAAACAATAAAAACATTTTACCAGTTTGTTGCAGATGACTCTGGAAAACATTGTGGGAAAAGGAGAAATTGCTCGTCACGAGCAATTTCTCTTTTTCCCACAATGTTTTCTGCCTTATCAGATGATTGTTTTTCATTGTTATATCTAGTCAGTGCTCATACGTTTCAACTGTCCCGTAATGCCCAAACAATACAGCACAATACACATGTACTGTTAAACCCACTGACCCCATTAAACTTAATTGTTTCCTTTAATCACACTTTAATACTTTTTTTAATATAATTAATAAAAACGGGTAGAAATGAAGGAATAAGATGATAAAGAAAATTTTACGAGACAATTTCCTTCAATACCATGATCGAAATCGTTCCTGCTTAGGAAGGCATCAGCTATCTTAGGTTTCATGTTTCGTCATGATGTTAGGAAAAAGCAGATTCTCCGTCGGACGTGGTTATGCTGGTGATACTTAACTTTACGTTTAACACAAATTGCTTTACTAAATAAATAAAGCAAACAAAATCGTTGCGTAGGGAAACGCTAAACCAATGTCCAAACGATACTGAAGTGTTTTTGTTTTTTTTTATATGGGTTTTACATCACATCAACATTATTTCAGTTATGTAGCGATGCCCGACTATTAATGATGGAGGAAGACCCCACACTCAACTGCCCATAAGGGCTGGTCAAGGCGGGTAGAACCATCGGCATTCCGTAAGTCAGTCGGGAGACTGCCTCTCATGAAAATCCATATCCCTCTCAGGATTTGAACTCACGCGGAGAGGGGCCATGTGTTTTCAAGTTCTGTACTCTAACCACTAGGCCACGGAGGCCCCATACTGAAGTGTTAGTATGAACAATATCTGTTTATCAAAAAATAATGACGGACGCTTGAAGATTATCAAATTAATCTTTGATGCCAGACTTCCAGGATACTTAACCAATACTCTCGCCGATTGTATTCTCACTTTGTCGTTGACGGCGATCAACATCGGGAGCCACGGTACAATATGTCAACGCTCAACTACTGTACTACTGTACCCATCGAATGTAGATACGATGTCGTAACGTCTTGTTGCTCATCATCAGGTTGGCCACCGACGTTACAATTTCTCGCTTATCACTTGTGGTCTGAGTAAAATCAATTTCAACAAAAGCACGAAAGAAAACACTCTTATAATGACCCTAGCATTGTATTGTCTAAGATATCAAAACAGACAGCTTGAAAGAAGCATGAATTTCTTTATTAAGTTAAACATTGTATTTCCTGATTCTTGGTGAAATATAACGAAAAACACACCGTAAGGGCCCACTTTGATTTTATCGCAACTACTCGCACTTTCTGCATTTCAAACCCACTGAACTCGTAGGGTTGATCTGATGAAAACACCTGTTTTTCCCGCTGTTTTTTAAACATCTTACAACGTTACTACGATTGCAAAATATGAAGTATGAGATTATATGCGTATAATTAATCAGGTGAAGTTTTGCTGCATTTAGTTGCTCCATTTTTTAATTATTGTAGCGGTTGTGATACACAGCCGGCCTGCTCCATAGAGCAAAGAGGGCGGATATATTACTATGTCCAAGACATGGTAGTAACATTACTTTTGCCTCCAATGTTGCTAGACATTCGGCGAAAACAGACGCAACCATTCCATCCTATACTCTGGATCTTGATTTATTACCAATATTGCTTCTAATGGTATGACGGGACGCTTAGTGCGGTCATAAGAGAATGGTGTTTCTGGTGCTGATTGAGGAAAACACCAGGGTGTCGTTTAATTAAACATGTCACGCCGTTGAGAACTTGTCAAAGTCCCCTTTACCAAACGCTAAATTTTCGACTGTTCCATATTGAAAGAGATTGCAGACGACATTTCAAAATGTGATGAATTTCAAAAAATAATCTTCTGAGAGGGCAGAAAACATACTTTGAAAAGGAGAAATTGCTCGTTAAGAGCAATTTCTCCTTTTCCTACAATGTTTTTTCAGATTCGTCTGCAATATTGGTCAAATGCCATTATTGTTTGGTAATAGGTTAAGCAACGTTCCCTCTAATTTCAATATTGGGAAAAGCAGTTTTACAAAGTAACACATCATTGAAATTGTCCCTCACAGAAGCCTCCAATGACGTGCCACATCACAATATGGCATGCTTGCCTATGCTTATATTAATATAAATGTATTTGGACTAATACAAAAAGATACCTCTAATCGTTTATAAAACGCACTTTAAATCATCGGGGTCAGAGCTTAGAGTGATCCCCTTTACAATGCATAATCAACACAGAACTTCATATTGTACAAGCTTCTGACTAACCTAACCTTGGATGTTCATTATGAGAAACTTGTCTCTTGATAACAACCGCTGTTTTTAAAGTACCTGATCTTAATGGGTTAAAACGAGTCACAATGAAAGAATAAATGACAACGAATCGAGGAGACCTGGTCGAAAACGTTATTTTGGGAAAGCAGAAGCTGACTTGAGTTACATGTTTCGTTGAAATGTTGAGGAATTAACAAGATCACAGATAAATGCCTTCCCAGACGTAGTTTGACTAAAGTACTGTGCCTTCCCAGACGTAGTTTGACTAAAGTACTGTTAAAAATGACGTAAAACAAAAATTGTCTTACATAAATACTAAACAAGTGCAAACCGTTTCAAAGAGAAACTCCTGGCCGATTTTAGAGCCCGGGTATACTCAAGTGTTGCTAGGCATTGGGTGGAATCCCACCCGCCCACTTTATTCTGGATCATTAATTTATTACCAATATTGCTTCTAATGGCGCGATAAGAGGCTTAGTTTTGTCATGTGGAAATTTTGTAATAAATACTAATTGAAAGAACTTGTGGAGGACATTGGTTCAATGACAGATTGTCGGCTTCTGGACACGTGGGTCGCGGATTCGAATCCTGTGAAGAGCGGGATCTGCCTTAAGACCTCTAATTAATCCACATTCGGCGCGAGTACTGGTTATGTATCCAGGAAGCAGATTCGACAATGATTAATCTAAGGTGTAAGAAAGTGTTTACCAATCGATGTAAAATTCATAAGCTTAAACTAATTGAAAGAACCACCAGATGACGTGCATAATGTAAATAAAACAAGTGTTTTCGTTGTGACTTTTGGAGCCTTTTTTCAATGCTCAATTACGGTTTTGGTAGTAAAGAATGGGCTTATTTATAGTAACATTAAAATGATGCCGTTTTAGGGATTTCGATCTCATCCCCACTATAGATAATGAATTTTCGTGTTGCTATGCCGTCCAAATCATAAGGCCTACATAAATCACACAGTGACTCCTTAACATAGTGACTCTTTAACAGACAAGAAGATTTTCATCGGTCCAAGTTGAAAGACGCGACAGAAAGTTTATTTCTTTATTTATTTTATTTACAAAAAAAGGCTCGAGGGTATGTGAATGAAATAGACTTAAATGATTACCGTCCTGGTAAATCGTCACCGTCACTAGATACGCAATACAACCCAAGTAAGCGAAAACACGCAATTTCGTGTCATAAACACATTGTCATGTGGCTGAAAAGTTACTTTGTGTTAGTTGAGGTCGCATTTTTGGAGGCTTTATCCATTAACCTATTACCAAACAATAAGAACATTTTACAACTTTGTTGCAGACGACTCTTGAAAACATTGTGGAAAAGAGAGAAATTGCTCTTAACGAGCAATTTCTCCTTTTCCAACACTGTTTTCTTCTCTATCAGAAGATTAGTTTCCAATTTCATCACATAATATTGAACTGTCGTCTGCAAACTCTTTCAATTTGGGACGGTCGAAAATTTGGCGTTTGGTAAAGGGCTTAAAGCCACTGGTGATTTTCCCTACGGATTATTATTCTTACAAGCTGAAATAGTAAACCATAGGGGAAGTAATCAGTGAACCTTATCAAAATGAAAAGAACTTGTTTTTATAACGTTTATGTTTGCATATGGATTGACTTGATCCTCACGAGGGTAATGTTGCCTAGTGGTTAGTGTACTGTGATATAAAATAACCTCTATTCCGTTGAGTTCAAATCCCGCTACAACCCATCGCTTTCACGAGTCGGTACGTCGGTAGATTTCCATATTCATTGAAGGCGATTTACCAACCGGCTAGAGGAATGTCGGTGGTTTTACCAATCTACAAACAATGCAATAAAAGGCACGTATGCTTTTTATCTTGCGTTGTTAATTTAAAGCCGATCCTTGCATTATACAAGCAATTTTAATGCTGCTGACGCTGATAAAAAGCCATTTTCACTAAACCGTTCAGATAAACTATGATAAAGTACAAGACTTTTTTTAACAGTATTCGTTATAATACAACATTTGTTTCCCTTGCTTTGCAGCTGGTGCAATGGATATATAAATACCATTGAACTGGTATATAAATTGTATCAACATGATTGAGATTCAGCTTATTTTTAAATGTGTCTTTTGTTGTAATGTAAGCGAGAACGAGTTCAGCTGGTGTTATAACATAAACATATAAGCAGACCAAACTTGCTTGGTGCTAACGGCAGGTAGACAGTTTTTGACAACAAAATTCAGCTAAGTGTACCATTGCAACAATGACTTTCCTGTTTTCCACTTAGGATGCTGATGTTTGAACATATTTGTTTCACCATGACAATTATTCTGCCTTCTCGTGAATCCTTCCTTCACTTTTTTACTCTTCCATAAGTTGTGTTCTGTGAGAAGCAAACATGAGAAATGGTAACTTAAGAGATCTTCGTCACTTATCAAAAGGCCATTTTTGATTTCTTTACCTTGAAACTGTGCGTTTTCGTTAAATGAATATAAAGGATTTCCCGTCTTTCAGCGCTTTTCTTGCAAAACGTTTATTTTTTTATTTTTTATTTTTTCAATTTGACCAATTTAAATACCCAAATTTGAGAAAATAAGCCATTTTTTCCTCCTGTCACAATGACTTCTTCAAATTTCTACTAAATTTGATCCTTTTTTCCTCACTTGAACCAACTTGGAGATGTTTCAACTAGCAATAACTTGTAGCAGTAAAGGGTTCATCGGAATGTGGTCAGGTAATTAACACATGTTTTAAAGATGTATTACTCATCGTTTTGTTAGGACGTGTGTGTGTCTTACTTGTTTATGTCTGAACATGCGGTTTGACAAAACAGATGATTCACAGTCGTTAAAAAATGTTGCAGATATCGCTGCAACCAAGTCGCAGCATACCATGGAAAAACGGGTCAGTATATGCATGAGTCTTTGAAGCTTTTACTAAACAAGTAAAGGAAGATATTTGCGACGATCAAAATTATTATGCATTGGTATTATCTTTAAAAAAAGAAACATTTTGTGATGTAAAACGCCATTGAAAGCGTCTCAGAGGGACGAATCTAATGATCTTTTACTTAAATCGCCATTCTCATTATTGAAATGTGATGTGACGTTGTTATGAAGTTACCAATTTCTTAGCATAAAATGTTTAGTAAATCGTAAACCCTGTGGACCAATATTTATAGATGTATTAAATATATACAGTTAGGCTTGGTTCAAAAGATTTTACAAAAAATTCTAGTTATAAGACAATGGTCCACTTAAACTACTCTGAGACCACTTTTAAATAGTCATAAGGACCTAACCTCTCGTTGTAAGTCAGTCGAAAGTCTTTCTCTCATGGAAATCAGCACGCTGACATTCTGGTATTCTTGTTGGTCAGGGTACCGTTTTACTAAGCAACTAAAGGAAAATATTTGCGTAAGTCATAACTGATACACACGGATAGTATCTTCAATGAAAGTATTATATTGCAATGTGACACGTCATTGGAAGCGTCTCGGAGAGACGATTCTGATGATGTGTCACTTTGCAATATTGCTTCGTGCAATATTGAAATAAGAGGAATTGTTGATTTAGACTTACGCAAATCTTAAGCGTAAAGTGATTAGTAAAACGGTACCCAGAAGTCTAGGAGGATGGGCAAGCACTCAGACGGGGCAGGTTGAATTATGTAGGGTCGGACTGTCTGCAAAAACATGCTTATATCGTAAGTCGTTCTTCATATGTGGAGTGATAGCTCATTTTATCGAACCATCAAGCCTTAGCTCGAAACTCGTCTTCCTGAATAAGGAATTAAACTTTTGCTAAATAATATAATGATAGCTAGTTCAATGTATCATTTTTATTTATATGAAATAAATGGCCAGTTCAATGTCATTCTTTATTTATTATAGATATCGGTCCCCGAATCAAACGAGCAATCCAGTGAGTGCATCTACAACAAGTATAACATAGATGAGCACAAATGAAATAAACTCTTAACGTTTCCTTGCTAAAAAGAAAGGGGATGTTACATCCAACTACATGTATATTAAATTATCGTGTGCCCACATCTAAGATGACACGTTCCGAAAAACATGATGCGTTTTATCAGACCCGGTTGCACTTGAATAAAGGAAACTGTATGACTCGTGCTTCCTTCATTCCTAGGAAGCCGGGCATGCTGAAACCAAGATAACTGACCACTTCAACCGGATACACACATCTTTAACATCCCATTGGATAGTACGTTAATCCAGCAAAGGATATGAATAATTCGAAGCATTGGACAATCCTCAGCATCGAATTTGATTCATGATTCGGTTTTGAAATGTAGCTATAGTTTATCTGCATACATTGGAAAATGAAGACGCACTTCTAGTTTGGTGCTCTGAATAAAGGACAAATTGAAACGAATGTACCTGTTAACCCCTTCGTAGACAACAATTTTTCGTCTGTCCCAAATCGAAAGAGTTTGCGGACGACATTTCAAAACGTGATGAAATTTGAAAATAATTTTCTGATAGGGCAGAAAAAATTGTGGGAAAAGTTACGAGCAATTTCTCCTTTTGCCACAATGTTTTCTAAAGTCATCTGCAACAAAGTGGTCAAATGTCGTTATTGTTTGGGAAAGGGTTAACCCGTATAGTGCTCGAGCCGACTTCTTGCTTATAAATGCAAACAGGTTAGATCCAGGACAGCCGCAAAGTCACTTCGCGAATGGCCTGTGATCTATCCTTTTTGCTACTCTGGATATCTTTCCTCGTCAAAATTAAGCAGATATTTAGGGTCTTGGAAAGCAGACGACACAGAAATCTATTTTTAGAAATTATTATTGACGGCACGATGCAGAACCAGGTTCACAGACGGTCATTATGGTATCATGTAATCATGTCTCGAACGGTGTAAACCCGACTGTGTAAATCAGGCTGTGTAAATCAGGCTGTGAAAATCAGGCTTTCTAAATCAGCCTTTGTAAAGCAGGCTGTGTGAATCAGGCTTTCTAAATTAGACTGTGTAAATCAGGCTGTTTAAATCAGGCTATGTAAATCAACCTTTGTAAATCAGGCTTTGTAAATCAGCCTTTGTAAATCATGCTATGTAATCATGCTATGAAAATCAGACTGTGTAAATCAGGCTTTGTAAATCAGGCTTTGTTAATCAGGCTTTGTAAATCAGGCTTTTGTAAATCAGGCTATGTAAATACTACTGTGTTAATCAGGCTATGTAAATTAGACTGTGTAAATACGACTGTGTAAATCAGGCTGTGTAAATCAGCCTGTGTAAATTAGACTGTGTAAACCAGCCAGTGTGAATTAGACTGTGTAAATCCGACGGTGTAAATCAGGCTCTGCAAATCAGGTTGTGTAAATTAGGCTGTGTAAATAATTTTGTGTAAATCGGATTGTGTTAATCAACCTGTGTAAGTTAGACTTTGTAAATCAGCCAGTGTAAATAAGCCTGTGTAAATCCGACTGTGTAAATCAGGCTATGCAAATCAGGTTGTGTGAATGAGGCTGTGTGAATAAGGTTGTGTAAATTAGACTGTATCAATAAGGTTGTATAAATAAGACTGTGTTAATCAGCCAGCGTAAGTTAGACTGTGTAAATCAGCCAGTGTAATTCAGACTCTGTAAACCAGCGAGTGTTAATCAGACTCTGTAAATCAGACTCTGTAAATCAGACTCTGTAAATCAGACTCTGTAAATCAGACTCTGTAAATCAGACTCTGTAAATCAGACTCTGTAAATAAGCCTGTGTAAAATAGACCGTGTAAATACATGTATGCATTTGTATAACAAAAAGGTATTATTACGATTGTGTGGGCCGGGCTTTGCCATCAGATTTTGAAAACCAGATTGTATTTATCAGATTCTGTAAATCAGACTGATTAATTAAACTTTGTAAATAAGACTGAATAAAACAGGTTTTGCAAATGAGGCTGTTTATCAGACCGACTTCATCAGACTGTAGGCATCGGACTGTGAAAATAGGACTGGAACTCAGACTGTATAAATCTGTAAACAAATAATCAGACAGTATAAATCCAACTATGATAATTCGTCTTTGTTTATCAGACTGATTTAACCAAACGTTGTAAATAAGACTGATTTAACCAAACGTTGTAAATAAGACTGATTTAACCAAACGTTGTAAATCGGACAGTTTACATCAGGCTGTGTAAATCCGACTGCAAAAGTCTGACAGTGTAAAATCGACTGTGTAAACGAGATTGTCGAAATCAAACTGTTAAACATTGCTTTGTACGTAAGACGGAATTGATCAGACTGTCTAAATCAGACTGTATATCAGACTGTAAAACCAGATTGTGTATTCAGACTGTGGTAATCTGACCCAGACTTCTATTGTGAGATGGTAAAAATCTGAATGCGAATGTCAGACTATGTAAACTAAACATCAGAAGAATAATCATGATAAACAGTATTGAACTAAACTTTATCGGACTTCAGTCGCACGGTTTCGGATTCGACAACGGAAACGATCAGATGGTCTTGTTAAACCCATTACCAAAAAATAACGGAATTTGACCAGTTTGTTGCAGACGTCTCTGGAAAACATTGTGGGAAAAGGTGAAATTGCTCGATAAGAGCAATTTCCCTTTTTCCCCACAATGTTTCTGGCCTAACATAAGGTTATTTTTCAATTTAATCACATTTTGAAATGTCGTCTGCAAACTTTTCTCATTTGGGACAGTCGAAAATTTGGTGTTTGGGAAAGGGTTAAAGGTTACGTACAACAACAACATAGGCTTAGATATACTCAATAATGTTTTATTCAATTTACATATTTTTAGAAACATTTTGGTAAGGTTAGAAAATATAAACATACATTTCGTTTCAAATAAATACACAATTAAAAGTTTTATATAATGTTTGTTTTTTGTGTGTGTTTGAGTTAATAAACATCCCCAGTCTATAACAAAGCGGATGGCCTTTGGGACATATCCATGATACAGATTTTATCCACGGATGTTTTCAGGATCACGACCAGGCTATCCAGGAAGGATTTCTTGTGAACCTCGACGAAGGCTTTGGCGTCCGGAGACAGGAAGAGCACGGCTTCCGTGTTGTACAACATCTCTTTGGTTCTCTGCATCACCTTAATGTAGTTGTTGATACAGCCGTTGTTTCGTTCCATGACGGAAACCATTGCATATCTCATCAGCTGTTTCCTGTAACGAAAATCGAGATGTTCTTTTAACCATTAAAGTGCTGGAAGGGGCTTCATGTTTATGCAAACAGGTTAGATCCAGGCCAGCCGCCAAGTTATTTGGCGTCTGGCCTGTGACCCAACCTTTTTGCTACTCCTGGTATATCAGCATTAAGCAGATATTTAAGGTTTTGAAAAGCAGACGACACAAAAATCTTAGAAAATTACCCAGCATTCTAAGCGTTAACCCAATTTTGATCTAGGACATACTTGTTACCGTCATCGCAAAGCCCTGAATGAATTTACTTTCAGAAGTATTCTTCAACAAAGACGAACATTTTCTTAACAAGAATTTATACTTTTGGCCTCTTTCAAAACTTTCATCCTAGCGTATCAAACTAAAAATCCTTAACTTGTAAAATCAATGAGAGGCGAAAGTTGAGAGAATTAAAAATAATATTTTTATTTGTGACACTTTATGTTGTAATGACCATATTGTTGACTCGTTATGCGTTATGAGCAATTCTTCTTTGTTATCGAAACGATTTCTATATGACTCGCGTATGCCTTAGACGGTTCTGAATTTTATCCATTACCAAAGAACAATGACATTCATCTAGACGACTCTGGAAAACAATGTGTGAAAAGAAGAATTGCTCTTAACGAGCAATTCTTTTTTTTCATACAATGTTTCCTGCCATGTCATATGATTATTTTTTCAATTTCATCACAATTTGAAATGTCGTCTGCGAACTCTTTCAATTTGGGACAGTCGAAAATTTGGCGTTTAGTAAAGGGCCAAGTCACTAATATCTAAGAAAATAGTCAGATAATATGAAGTTTAATATACCTATCTATCCATGTAACACTCGGTGCATCTCTATGAGGATCAAAGTACTGTAGCAGGCACTCGTAGGCGAGTTCTGTGATAGAGAGGCGCAGTCCCCCAGTTGCTGTCTGATGTCTGTCCGTCTGTATCATTAGATGGGCTCTAGGACGGAAGTCGTTACTCCTCTCGCTGTGCGCAACCAAATCCGCTAAAACTGTCGGGGATGGCATGGTTATTCTGAAATATTCAAGAAGATGGTGATGAAATGTGTGTGTTATTGAATAATACCTCATCTTTAAAGAAAAGAATAGTTTATAGCTAGATTCTGAAATAGTCACGAATTGAGAACAAACATCATTTGCTAAAACCATGTCTGCTTTGAAACTTCTTACCAATGAAATAGAAGTCACTTGTTCAATAAAGACACCATTAAGTTGTTGAAATATTGAAAAAAAAAGTTAGGATTTCGAATAACATGGTTTGTCCTTTACGATTACAGACTTTTATATTTTATGATGGTGGATACATAAGGACCACAATGGAAATAAGGGAAATAACTTTTCCCATTTTTGTGTTATCCGTGGTATTTGATGTGCTTTCATGGTTGTTCAACATTATTGCATATATAAAACATGTTTATATATTTCTATTACAATGTTGTTGCCATGTAATGTTACCTTTTTGTCAAATAAATCTATCTATGAACAAATTTCTCTGTCAAAAATATCGCGCAATAAGCATTACATACAAACTACTTTAGAGGCAGATAGTACAATCTCGCATTTGTTCTTAAGATCAAACAAAATCGTTCAAGACGAGACTGTACAGAAATAGTTCAGAAACTCAAACCGTCCAGCAAATATAAGTTTGCACTGAATCGGCATGTAGATATAGATATAGTAAGTTTTTAACACAGGTCACATATGATTCCTCTTCGATCATAGACTACCATAAGCAAAATAGATAACACTTAAGCAAAAGGTATACAATGATTTCTCGTTAATCCGAACACGTCCGTTCCCAACAAAATGTCCGGATTATGAAGTAGCGCATGTTCTTATACACATTAAGACATAAACGGTCTGTATGCACGTGTATACTTATAACACTTTAGCAAACGGCCAATTGTCGACCGTCCCAAAATTTATCTTCTGATATGGCAGAAAACATTGTGGGAAAAGGAGAAATTGCTCGTCACGAGCAATTTCTCCTTTTCCCACAATGTTTTCAAAAGTTGTCTGCAACAAACTGGTCAAATAATTCCATTCCCTTACAATTTCGTTCGGATTCCGAGACATTCGGATAATCGGGGTCCGGATAAACGAGGCTTCACTTGTATGTTGCAAGGGGTTTTCCTACCGTTGAAAATCACATTTACATGTTATAGGACTACATTTTACTTAAGCAAGATGTCATTTCATTAAAATTCATTACAGGCAAATTATCGATGATGTATAAAAATGAAGAATGATTATGAACGAATGCAATTTTTTGTCACTGTTATGCAACAGCGTTTTGCCAACAAGAACATGAAATAACCATAAACTTACTTAATAATTCTGTTGTCTTCTGTAAACCGTGTTGGAACGTAGTCAAGTTAATGAACTAATGGCGTCGTTGTTAGCGTAACAGCGTCTTTAAGTAGACAAAATAATCAACGTCATGACGTCATATACGTAGAGTGACGTGTTTTTTAGCGTCAATTTAGTACTTCACAGCCACACAAATACTCCTTTGGATAATCCGGTTTGTTTATTAGATCCTATATACAGACGGTATCGACCTGAACAGAAAACGGCTTCATGTTGAACAACTGCAGAGACCTCTGCGAAAACTGCAGTTCTTGTAACTTTAAAACAACGACAAAGGGTGCACCGTCTTACTTAAGGACCCGAATGGATATAAGAGATTGTTCTCTGTTTTGTGTTATCATTGATATTGATGTAATTGAAATTCTGACTTGGCTCATAACACAATTATTTATATTTCATTATTTTATTCAACGTATTGCTTATTGTAGATGCATCAGTTGTTGTTTATTTTCTTGCTCAATATTGAAATAAATATATCTATCTATTAGCCTGTAGCACTGGCCAATGTATATACCCGCATTGTGTGTGGTCAGAACCCCAGGCTACCGTCTTACCAACACTTGAAGAAATATTTGCGTAAGTCAAAACTGTGATACCGTCGAATTCGCGATTATTCGAAGTTGATTGAACCGAATGTCTATTTTGAATAAGGCATGGTAAGTATATGGATAGTATTTTAAACAAAAGTGCAATATGTAAAGAGACGCGTCATTGGCAACGTCTAAAAGAAACGCGTCCACTGTCTAGGCACTTTGCAATATTGTTCATTTTCGATATTGTATAGCATTTTTGATATTGAAATAAAAGGGAGTAACGTTTTGAACTCATATACAGTTTTAGCCAGGAATATCAAGGGCGTAGCTTCCTATTAGGCACTAAGGCACGTGCCTACACATTTTTTTCAGTAAATGAAAAAATAAAAATGCCAAAAACGCAATGAAAATCGATTTTAAACTGTAAACAATGGAAATGGCGGATCAGGACCCTCCGTATCCCGGGCTTCTCTGTTGCACATGATGACGAAGAAACCGAACGACGGCTTCTCAATGAAACCTGGCGTGCATGTCTGTCGTATCAATTTCCACTCCAGTAAGTTGATATATTTACATATTTTATCTATATGACATCATAACACTTGACCCTGTAAAGGACATAGGCTACGTTTTACGCTTGACCATAAGTTAAAACTTTGTTTTGTACGTAGCGGCCGTGATCTATCAAAAATCTCGATTAATTGTGAACCAGTTATGTATGTGGTTCTAGCGAAGGCTCTCTGTCCTAGCGACCCGAGTTCGTTTCTCGCTCGGAGCAACTTTTTTTTATATATTTATTTTGGTATTATAAACATTCAGTCTTACTATATATCAATACAAAAAAAAAACAGTTTTGATTTATTTACCGGCATATTCGCCTTAAAGCGCCGTTGAAAAAAATGAAGTCTCAGATCAAACGCCGCTTTTAAAGGAGGAGTCTGATCTAGGAATTCAATTCACTTTTTGTTAAGGCAATCGATGCTGTTCCGATAAGTGCATGAAGGAAACTATTTTTAAAACATATATACATCGGGAAAACAACCTGTGATTTGGTAACAGTGTAATTTATCAATATTCGATCAGCAAAAGTATTCCATAATTCGTTCCAGGCAAATCATATAACAACTGATTTTATGATTATATTTCTTTTACAGAACATTTGGAAGCAAGCAGCGGAGGTTTAACGGGAAATGGCTTCTGGAGAACAAATGGCTCAGGTATTCAAAATCAAAAGGCGCGATATTCTGTGTGAATTGTTGCTTGTTTGGCGGAACTGATGGCCGGGAGAGGACATTTACAACATCAGGTATGACAGACTGGAAGAACTTGTCGGCGCTCGTCAAACGCCATGAAACTGAATCGTGCCATGTAAATGCATCTGCTCGTGCTGAATGCTACAAAGACATTCAGTCAGGCAAAAGTGAGTCCATTAACAAAAAGATATCAGATTCAGCAAAAATAACTATTGAGAAAAACAGGCACATCTTGAAAAAGATTGTTGAGGTCATTGTGCTATTTGCAAAGCAAAACATACCGTTACGAGGTCACACGGAAGAAAATAGCAACTTCAGTGCTATACTGACCACATTTGCAAAGAGCGATGACATTCTGTCTGCACACTTAGCTAGTGCCCACTACAGTGCAAAATATACCTCACCCGGAGTGCAGAATGAGATTATTGACATATGTTCTGAACAGATCAAAAACAATATCTTAAGAAGCTGTCGAAGCTGTCCATTTTTTGCCCTTATGGCAGTTGAGGCCACCGACAAGGCAACAAAGGAGCAGTTATCGCTATGTGTTCGGTTCGTTGATGGTACGGGTGCCGTTCGAGAGGAGTTTTTGGGGTTCGTTGAGTGTTCTTCTATCAAAGGAAACGAACTTTGTACCATAATATTATCTTTTCTACAAGAGCAAACCTTGATTTGTTAAAACTGCATGCACAGTGTTATGATTGAGCGTCAAACATGTCAGGAAAATATCGAGGCGTACAAGCACTTATTCGCGAAAGATCTCCTCATGCCAATTATGTGCACTGGAAATCACACTGCTTGAACCTCGCGTTAGTGCACAGTTCCAATATTCCATGCATTCGAACAATGATGGCTACAGTCCAGGACATAGGTTTCGTGTTCGGCTACTCTGCAAAACGGCTAGCAGCTTTCATTGATGAGTTATCCCGAGATGTTGTCACTCAAGAGCAAATGGATCAAAGACAGAAACTGCGAACGCTATGTGAGACCAGATGGTCAAGCCGTGCAGATGCCCTGGCCACATTCGAAAACGCATTACCCGTTGTCGGTCATGCGCTGGAGACCCTGGAACAGGATCACGATGGAAAAGCAGGGCAGTATCTCCAAAGTGTTCTTCGGTTTGACTTTATTGTTACGTTGGTAGTAGCGAAGCATATGCTTAACTCTACATTTAATCTGACAAACCTGCTACAGAAAGAAGACAACGATCTGCTGCATGCAGTTGGTGAAGCCAGGGTCGTCATTCAGCTAATGAACGATGAAAGAAATGACCCTGAAGTGTGGAACGCTCTCTACGAAAAGGCTACCAACAACGCTGCTGAGTTTGAGATACCCGCTTCACGACCGCGTAGAGCTGGCATGCAAATTCATCGTGCTAACCCGGCTGTAGATACCGTCTCCGAGTATTGGAAAATAACATTATTCAATACATTTATTGATCACCTTATACAAGAAATGGAAACGCGCATTGTCAGCAACGAAGAACGTTTCGTAGCACAATACCTGCTGCCGAACCGGTTGCCAGACCTGCTAGACGACATGCTACCGTCAATATATGTTCAGACGTACGGACAGCCGGACAAATGCACATATATATGCCCCCCTCTTTAACTCGTGTGTGTCGACATTACTTGTCGACTGAATTTTATTTTTATTAAATTGAATATTTGAAAATTACACTTTGGCTCATTTTAGGTCTACATTTCGGCGGAATGTTTTTCCATTAGGACATAATAACAAAATACACGTATTTAGCTTTATAAATTTTTTATGATTCAATTACGCACCAGAACGCACCAGAATGCTTCTCAAGCGATGTAGATTTTTTAAAAAATCCGTTGGGGGGGCATGCCCCGGACCCCCCTAGAATAAGGGTGCCTACATATTGATTTTGATGAAGCTACGCCCCTGCAGGATGTTTAGTACAACGCTATCCTCGTGAGGCTCAGTGGGACCGCTGCTAAAATAATGGTGTAGAGACTGGCATCATGTCGTGTTTTTGTACTGTCAAGCCTAACTCGGATGATCCATGCCAGGTGCGTAGCTAGAGCAAAATGAACCATACGCCAAGTCATGCCGTAAGGCTTGACCCGAGGCGCGTAGCGCTGAGTTGGGGAGGGTGGGAGGGGTATCCCTCCCGCTGGCGGGGGTCTTGGGGGCCTCCCACAGGGAGATTTTTTAAAATAAGAAGTCATTTTGTTGCATCTCGTGAATTTTCTATGGCGTTTCACCATAAATATTTCATCAAATGGATCCACCAAATCTGTATTTTCAAATTCATTACCTGAACAAAAATGATATAAAATACAACACCTCTACAACGAAGAATGTTTGAGTACATGGTTTAGCTATCAAACGTGTGTAAACGAAAAAATAATCAAGATGTGGTTGATTAGACATAAACAACACTTTATTTAAAACAGAAATAAAACCTATTCCACTCACAAAAAAATTAACGATACACCGTTTATGTATGTGTGGTACTAATGTTCGTAGTATTTGGTAATTGGACTCACAACTTACTCGAGGCCTCATTAAACTTAGATTGAATTGATTTTTGTTAAGGTGGTGTTATGCCCATTTTGTCCAAATTATGCAGGAAAAAATATTGGTCTAAATGTTATGGAAAATGATGTCTAATGACCCATTATCCCATCTCTACCTGCCACGAGTTTGAAATAATAACCTCCCAACATGTATTTATTACAAAAATGCTGCCCCATTTGATAAGAAAAACGAAGATTCCATTGATTGTCGATGTGAACCGAAGACTCGTCTTGTTGATTTCCGTGAATCACGTAGTTAATTATGTGCACGAAAACAAGACGGAAAAAAACACAGCATTAACAGATTAAGACGGCGGACTAACGATGAATACTTCTCGTTCTGCATGATTCTACGTTTATACACCCCTTCCCTAAAAGACGGTAACTATTATTGCCTTGGATTCATACCGACACCTTTTCTTATTTCTTCTATTCTTAACGAATGTGTTGTTTTGAAAAAATATCTCTTCGACGTTTTGAAAATTTCCTTAAACAAAACTGATGCACATTATATCATACAAGTGTCTATGTAAGTGCCCGAATCACTGTGTAGTGGTTTTTAAACAGAAACTAGGTTACTTTTTTATTACTCTCAATTCACTATTTCTAAAGCATCTACAACAATTATAATAACACAGCAACCGACCACAATAAAAAAGATATGTATAATAATGACATTCAACGGTGAACACGTAGATTGTCGTATGGTTGGCATAAAATTAATTTAAGCACAAATAACAGAATAAAAATATATTTATCACATAACTGATCCCGGAAAATGAGGGCTAGCCGTCGCTCTCGTCGTTTGGCGAAGACGTCGACGACCCTTTCTGCTTGGATCTCTTTTTTCCCTGTTCAGGAGTCCAAGGCCAGAGAGTCATCTGATTGTCATGGTGCTCCTGAGGTAGGAATTTAACATGGAAATTTTCCGGATCATTGAAAGGCAGATTCACACCATTAATGAAAAGACCCCCACATATCTACATTGAAAATCAACCACTTATTCAACCACTTAAAGCAACTTACTCTATGTGGTTATCTAAGTCATTAGCTTCAAACGTTTTTCTGTATTTTAAAATTAGCTGAAACACATTTGTGATGCAGTCTCATTACCTCGAGTCTAATATGACTAGGCTCCAAGACATATTACTAAATAATATCTCGCAAACACCCTGCAAA
This sequence comes from Cerastoderma edule, assembly GCA_947846245.1. NCBI lineage: Eukaryota > Metazoa > Mollusca > Bivalvia > Cardiida > Cardiidae > Cerastoderma > Cerastoderma edule. Next base: position 16,304,399 of record OX401412.1, read on the forward strand.
ACATTGATTTGTGTTGTACTGACAGTTAGACAGAGAAATTCGATGGGAACATTCGACTTTATAGAGCATATAACTTGTGTTGAATTAGTATTTTCAAAGTGTCTGTCTTTATAATCTAAGAGGATGTGGATAAACAAAATTATTTTTGAATCAGCAAACATTTCTAATACTATTTCCTTGAAGGTTTTTATATACCTTAATGGAGATTACTAATTGTGCCTTAAAGCGCTCATTGCCCTGCAAAAGTCTGGTGTTCAGCTCAACACTCAGGTGGTCCATAAAGGACAGGTAGATATTTTTCCGCTAAATGTCGGAGGGCGTTGCTGCCCGAACTATTGTGCATTTTTTTTTGTTAGGTTGTGGTGTTTTCCAAAAGATTTTTGACAAATAAAAACCGTCAGAAATCTGTATGTACTTTTAATGCATATGTTGGAGCTGCACATGTTTTTTTCACAAAATATCATGCAAAAGACCTGTTGACAACTTTTCAATTTCAATTTTCTGCTCTAAAAACTTTACCTGGTCGATTTCAGGAAAGGCGTAACTTTTTGATTCAGTCAAGTAATGTCTGTTCTAAGTTTTTGTTATTTTTTCGGGTACATTTGTAAGCAAGACTCCACTGATTCGCATTTGAAAAGTTGTAATAAATCAAGTTACGTAGATAACCATGAGTTTGATAAACCCATGAAGTAATCTGAATTCAGTGCGGCATGGTCAGTCAAATTGAAAACTTCGCATTTACAAAACAACTTCAGTCAGATCAAGTCATATTTTCTTCCTTTTTTCCGTTCACACTAATATCAAGTTTTATTTCAAGAAATAATGTAATATCAAGGAATTATTTCGACTATTCAAAATCTTATTTTGTCTAGATGCATTGGTAAATTTACGATAAGATTATGTACAGTTTTCATATTTGTTTTTGATAAACATGAGTGAAAGTGTCACACAAAATAAGTTACATTAATTGTTTGGATCAAGCGTAGATGATCCAACTAAGTAAGTTATATACATTTGCTAATTACACCAATTTCCAGTTCATGCGTCTAACGACAGGCCTAGTACGTTTGGCGTACAGTATAGTTTGAAGATAATAAACAAAGTAGATCTAGCAGATTTAAATGCGTGTACACTTATGTACAAAGGGACCAATACCTATATTGATATGTGATATAGCGTTGCAAAAAAATACATTTTGTTTTAGACAAGAATTGGACAAAACAAAAAACTTCCTTGAAGTAGCAAAACATGCATATTGCCAAACAGTTAGTCAAGTTGAATAGACTTCAACTTTGATGACAATCATCTGCGTTCCTTGTCAACATGTTCATTGTTCATCAACGATTGATGTTTACATACCTGTGGGGAAACTTGTATGAATGTACATAGTTTCATTTTGCACTTTTAAGAGCAACTTTCTGGTTGTTGTGAAATGAATTTGCCGTGGCACCGAGGTCTTCAGAAATATCTGGATATGGTGGAACATCGCTCGTGGCCGATTCTGCCATTTTAAACTTTAGCGGGGTAACATACGAAATCTATTTTTGGTTTTGATCGCCGCAATGTAGAGCTAACTGGCTATATATCTATATAGTGTAAACTACACTTACCATCAAAAGATCTACGGCATAAAGATTCGAAGCTGGCATTATCATGCATTCATCTGCTTGTCTGAACTAGAGAACTACATGGACTTTAGGGAACAATGTTAAGCTTTTTTCACTGTTAGGAAACCCTACCCCCTTAGGTTTAAATTTTTATTGCATTTTTCGGCCACTTTATTTTTTCATTTTCTCCAGCCAAGTATACGCCATGGCGTATTGGCGTATGCCTGGCTACGCGCCTGCATGCTGTAACTGCGTGACAGCTTGGAGGCGCCCTGCGATAAAAACACGTCAGCATTCCCCCTCTGTGTGTGAGGGGTCCAATCGGCGACGAGAAAAAAATATGGGCACCAATCAGAAAGAAGGTGGGATTGACCAATAAGATTGCTTATTGCATCCATTTTCGGTGATTTACAGAAAAAACAAAAACATGAACGATTGTAAAAGGCCTAGTCTTTGGAATGTCTGGTATCTTATCTCCCACTGGGCACCCTACAGGGCAACAATACAGTTCCACAGCATGGTGCAAATTTCCTGTATATTACTTGATAAGGAATGGGGCATTTTAGTGGTCAGATTACGTAATACCCCAACCCTTTGGTTTCTCATAATGTAGAAAATTGATAAGACATATGTGTTTGGATATAGTTTTCTTTATCTAAAACAATGATTTACATGATTAGTAGATTTTTGTTGATAAACTGATAAGAAATATAAACAAAATAATGAGTTAATTATTCAATGAATTAGCACTTGTTATAATCATAAAATGGATGATGATGATGATGATAATGATGATATACTATGAAGATGATGATATACTACAGAGGAACTATAATCCCTGCTGCAAGTCATTATTACATAAATTAATCTATATATAAGGTGCAAATTAAAAAAAAATATCCCCTTATCGTCTAAGAAAAACCATCCAAAATCAAAAAATATATTTGAAGTCTTAAATAAAAAAAAATGTCATTCTGCTTAGGTTTTCATAATGTGGAATATTGAATAGAAATAAAATGTCATTCTGCTTAGGTTTTCATAATGTGGAATATTGAATAGAAACAAGTGTTTAATTCTTGATTTCTTTATTTAAAACAATGATTTGTAAGATAAGTAGATTTTTCTTAATAAACTGTTAAGAAACGTGATGAAAAAAAAATGAGTTAGTTATTCAATAAATTAGCACTTGTTATAATTATAACATTGATGATGATGATAATAATAATGATAATGGTGATAATAGTGATGATGATAATGATGATTATGATTATGATGATGGTGATGATAATCCCCTACTAAACAAACCTTTTCAACTTCAAAAAGAATATTTGAAGCCTAATTTTGTCGTTTAAATGTTCTCTATAAAATAATTGGTCAAAAGAAACCTTTCAGTTTGACACAGTGCTATACATGGTATGACGTAATCCCCATTAATTATGAATTCGTTTTTAAACGAAAGCAGAGTCATTTGATGAAATCCATTGTCGAAGGAAAATACACTTTAGATTCAATTTTGATAAAACATCTCTTACATAAAATAGGTAAACTCAACATTCATTCGGACTGTTTGTCAACTCCATATCACGATGCTAAAAATGAACATCAACGCCTCCCTGATTAAATTGATAAAAACAATATCAACATTTTTGGTTTGAAGCGATTTACTTCGCCACACTTACTTCGAAAACAATCCTTTGTGAATATTTGTGTTAATAAAAAGATAGTCATCATCATTTTCTTCCTCCCTTCCCATTCTCTTCTTCTTCGTCTACTCAACTCCTTCTTAGTGCTATTTTAGACTTGAGAACAAATTTGATTATGTCAAATGCCAATTTTAGAAAATACTATACTGTATATATATTTGTATCATGTTTAAATGTTATTGTAATTTAATTTGAATAAATGACTTGTTGTATGATAATTCAAAGGAAAAAAAACAAAAACAAAACACAATATTTCGGACGTAAATCTTTCACGATGACTGTAAAGGTGTCTGAATAGAATCCGACTATAGAATTCGGCCACCTTAACGGTCATCGTGAAAGATATACAGGTACGTCCGAAGTATTTAACATTTAATGTGTGCTACCTTAAGATTTCTAATTGCGTTGAATGTAAATTTATCATTGGTTCGCGTAGATTTCTTTATATACTTAGAGAAACACCCCGAAAATTGTGATATATTTGAATAACGCATCAAGGCCACAAAGAAGTAGACAAAACTAGGCCGTTTGGGTCATCGATTGTCAAGAAGTATTTCTCCAGTCTAGTTCCTTGAATCTAATTCTTAGCTACTTGAAATCGTAATTGTTCACTGAAATGCCATTGTTAATGTTATTGAACTTGGATAGCCACTTAATCGTATTTAATTAAAATTAATAAATTTTCCGCATATCTACGTCTGGATTATTCGGACAATGTCAAGCCATGCATTTGTATGTACATATTTAAACGTCATGAAAAAGTTTAGAAACATTTATTCTTAGACCGTTCCTAATCTGAAGTTGACCCCCAATGTTGAAAACGCTCCTGCGCCTATGTTTAAACATCTGTGGTGTAATTATGAGATAAAGCAAAAAGCAAGCTTCGATTTCAAAATCGATATTGTTCATCAATCTTCCTCAAAACTAAGATTCCCGAGAATTAATGAAATAATATCTAGAAAGCATCAGTCCCAATTAATGTGCTCATTTTCGGTATAATCAAATTGAAATATATTTTTTTCTCCTTCTGTCTTACTTGTGTTTGAATATGTCTCATGTATCTGATATAGATGAAGTGTATTAAAAATGATGACTTTTACATTGTCTGATATTTAAACGGGGAAATTGGATTATACATAAAATGCATTGAAACTTCCAGAGTATGTCTTATTAGTCTAATTAACAGTAATCACTGTCTTCCTTCATTAAAACACGAAAGGTGTGATGTGATGCTGACGCCGGCACGAGTAATACCAGAGACATAGATTACATGTATCTGGTAGTATTGCTCTTCTTAGTCTCCCATTTTAGTCATGCTTAACCCTTTACCAAACAACAAATTTTCGACTGTCTCAAATTGAAAGAGTTTGCAGACTACATTTCAAAATGTGATGAAATTGAAATAAAACATCTTCTCATACGGCAGAAAACATTGTGGGAAAAGGAGAATCGCTTTTTAAGAGCAATTTCTCCTGTTCCCACAATGTTTGCCAGAGTCTTCTGCAACAAAGTGGTCAAATGTCGTTATTGTTTGGTAATAAATTAAAACAAATAAAAACGTATGGGCATTGTAGTTTGAGATCCCCAGTGCCAAAAATCCCATTATAACTGAAATCCTCTTCACAGTCTAGAACTCAAATAATAAATTATCGCAATGAAGGTCCATAAAGTTTATGAAAAAAGAAGTGTTGAAAAAATTTCAGTTTTATTACATGTTCACATTCAAGTTAACTTTTTGAAATTAAGATAAAAAAAAAATAATAATATCAACAACACAATCAATCATATTAACTAGTATCATTTTTAACAAGTACTGGATGTATACATGCCATCCCACACGAAAACAACTGATTGAACACGATGTATTTTTGTCAAAGGCAGCAAGTCGACTTTCATTAAACTAAAAGCATCTTAATGACATTACAGAAAATTGTTCACATCATCTTTAGCAAATGCAACATTGCTTTACCCTTGGAGTGTTGGGTGATTTTCTAAAAACAGAGTTTTGTGCCGTCTGCTTTTCAAAACCTAAAATATTTGCTTAATTTTGGTGAGAAAAGATACTCAGAGTAGCCTGGATCTAACTTGTTTACACAAGCATAAATTCGGTCCCAGCACTTTAAGGATAAAGTAAGCATTCATTATCTTTATATAACAACTCTTGGAACCCTGCAAATGAATTATGACAATCACAAATATGTTGTTCTGTAAAAAGTTACCTATTGCATACAATGGCTAAAAAAACTTCCAGTTACACAACAGAAAGGCAGCCAATTTAGAAGGCTTTGTTCTTCAATAATGGTCAGAGATTTCTTAACTGTGAGGATTTCCAATATTTCTAGTTAATCTGTTGCTCCATTTTAACTAATGACAAACCTTTCCCTCATGAAAACTATATAAAGAAAACCTGAAATACAACACTTTTGATAGAGTTTATACAATGTCAACACTTTTCCATTCATATTGCGGCTTCCTTTGGTTAACCAGTACTAGGTTATAGATCAGAAGACAGGGCTTTTTCATTAAATTGGGAAGAGGCCTCGGCCTGCTAACTTCGGAACATTGTGTCGATGAAATTGCTGAATTGGGAAACCAAAAAGCTTGTTTGACTTTGAATTTTTAGGAAAACTTTCAAATTTCCAATTGGGAAGGTTTCTTTCATAAGCTCCTGTTATATGATGCAAATAAACCATGGGAGAGTCTTATAAAAGGACACCCATTTGGCAAGGCACTTGCTAAGTGCTGATGAATCCCAGGAAAAATGATTTTCTTTTCAATTCATGACAATTACAGAGTGTGAAAAAAAAACATTGGTGTTATTTCATTCTTGGAATAAGAAAAAATGAACACCTTGAAGGCTTCTTTACTGCCATCCGTTTTATATCCCTTTCTCATAAATTGTTTTTCTGTAATTCTAAATTGAGAGGAAGAAAAAAGAATGAATAGTTCAACGAACTAAGCACCAAGTGTTTTGGCGAAAAAACATTGTAACAAACCGAGGAATTGCTTGTAACAAGCGAATTTTTCCCTTCTATCACAATATTTTCTTTCAACCTCTGCTATATAGTTGTTGAAAAATATACACAAATATGACACAATGGGTTAAAACTTCTGAAGTATATGCATCTTCATCACTTAAGAAACTGTGATATGAATGTTTTTGATTTTGTTTCATTTTTCTACATCTAGCTTCATTGTCTACATACACGTAACTATAGGCAGCATTTACAAAATATACATTCCTATGAATATTGAATGGTTCTATACCACTAACTTCATGAATGGCACAGGTAAATCACTGGCACCAATAACAAAAAAAAGTGTATTGTCCTATGTATATATAAAGTAGAATACAAAACTATATTTTATTTGGTTTTTTGTTACTGGTACCTGTGAGATCAATATCTCAGCAACTTTAAACTCTTTCCTTCAACCATACTCATTTCAACACATTTCCAGTGAACTGTTATTGACAATGAGGAGGAATTGATCATTTTTTGGCCATTTCTATGTGTGTCTCAATGGTTCCTACCATACCAAAATCTCGAAGGGTAGATAGTTATTAACTTTAACCTATTACCAAACAATAACGACATTTTGACAAGTTTGTTGCAGATGACTCTGGAAAACATTGTAGGGAACGTAGAGAAATTACGCTTAATGTTTTCTGCCCTATGAGAAGATTATCTTTCAATTTCATCACATTTTAAAATGTTGTCTGCAAACTCTTTCAATTTGGGACAGTCGAAAATTTAGCGTTTGGTAAATGATTAATCTTGGATCAGCCACAATAACCAATATGAGCTGAGGGGCTACATCCCGTTCACAGAAAACTAGTCTTAACCCTTAACCAAATGCCAAATTTTCGACTGTAACAGAGAAAACACAACTCAAAAAGTCAAAGGTTATAAATACACATTATGACATTCATCTAGTTTTGATTAATAGAACACTTGAGAAGGAGAGTTTATAACCCTTATAGAACTGAAACCAACTTCATGCTTATGCAAACAGGTCAGATCCAGGCAAGCCACCAAGTTAATTGGCAGCTGGCCTGTGCTCTAACCTGTTTGCTACTCTGAGTATATTTCCTCATAAAAATTAAGCAAATACTTAAGGTTTTGGAAAGCAGACAACACAAAAATCTATTTTTAGAAGATTACCCAGCATTCTCAGGGTTAAACAAGGGAAGGCAATTAACCATTTCTTTATTTCATTTTTTTTTCATGATGCTCTCAAATAAGTTTGTAATGAGTAATGTTATATCCAGGGACTACAAGGCTCTAGTGCATGTAAGTCATTGACAAATGTGAAGCACTTAGTTTAGTCATGTACTGAACCCGAAAAATGCTATTCTGAATGAAGGAAGACATTATGAGGTGTTATACACCTTTAAATCCACCAATCAAGGGGACAAGACTATTATTGAACAAGAGTTGACCATTCTTAACCCTTAGAATGCTGGGTAATTTTCTAAAGAAATGATTTTTGTATAGTCTGCTTTCCAAAACATTTAAAAATACCTGCTTAATTTTAATGAGGACAGATACTCTCAAATTTACTTCGCATCTGGCCTGGATTTAACATGTTTGCATAAGCATGAAGTCGGTTCCAGCACTATATGGGTTAAACAAATCTCTCTGTCTATATAGAAGAATACAAAACATATCAGTTGTTCTCAGTCCTAAGACTCAATTGAGTTCACTTTCAGCCAGTTGCTCACAGAGTGATAAAAACATCACAAGCTTATAGTAAAAATATCAAATATCAAAGGATTTGATTGTCTCAGGTGTAGTTGAATCTGTTATTCCACTCTGCCTTTGGTTCTGTAGATTTAACCTTGGATTTCCTGGGCTGGTCATGACTTTCCTTAAAGAAGAAATAAAACAAATGATTACTTATACTCAGACTGACACTTTTGATTTTAACATTTTCCTGGTTAGCAGTTCTTATCAATAAGGTCCAAATTCAAAGAATCTGCTAATAAAACAGGGAAACGCTTCTTTTCTTAAAAGAAAATCTAATGGTTAGAAACCACTGTAAATAAAATACAAATTGTTATTATTTCTGTGGTTGTTGTTGAAATTCTAATTGTTTACAGTGCTTTAATCATTTACTATCGGTGCATGGTATGTTCCATATGCAGGGACAGATTTGATGTTGATGATATCAAAAATTTCATTTTGTTTTGAATGTGAAGAGAAAATTATAAAGTCAAAATAAAATGGCATTGAATCAATACAGCTTTTGTATTGTTGTTTGATATACAATTAGAAGTAGCTTTTGAATGCATAGCTAATTTAGAAAGCATCAATTTATCTAAGTCTGTACAATCTATAAATATGTGATAGATCTCAAAAGCGATACCACCCTTTTGGATTAAAATACATTTTAGTTCAATGTATGTATACACTTAAAAGAATTTACTACAATTAATTTCTAATGACTTTTCTTCAGTGTACATTATATAACAGTAAAGCTGTTGAGCAGTTTTAAAGAAATTTATTTTTAACTTCCAAGTTTCTTCATATCGGTGAACAAGCACCTTTAAGGAAAAGATTAAAAATGTATAGATTACTCATCCAATGTTACAATACCATTATGTTCTTTTTCAACAATACAAAATAGTGAATTGTTCATTCATGATGCTTTGTTCAAATAGCATGAATTATTCGAAATCAATTAGTTTCAATTTATACTTTTTCATTGGAATATTGATTTTATACCAAACCATTCCACAAACATATCCAACTGAAAGAGATCAAATAACTTATAACATAAAAACAAAACCATTGTAAATTACTGTAAGACATGCACTTTGTGAAGTCGGTTTAATTGAGAATATATATAACAAAACACATTTGGATATGTATCTATGTTTTATAAGCCATTGATTGTTCCTGAATAACCTTTCAGTTATTAGTTTTTTATTTCTTTTTATGTTGTCTACAAGGAAATATGCAAACACATTTTCCCAATTTTGAATAAGAATAAAGGGCTGATGAACCGAAAATCATTATTTTTGTTTTTGTTCTTATTTTTAGTCTCTAATCAAAGAGTTTTGAAAGGTTTGGGGAAAAACAATCCTTTGCAAAGAAAACTAGTCCTTAATAATTGTCAATCTCTTTACAATGCAACTACAGGTCTTAGATGGAATAAACTTGTATGATTACCAAATCCCTCATATCAAAATTAAAGACTGGTCCTAAAATTAAAACCAACAGCTAAAGACAAAAACTAACATGAATTAGTTCATCAATGGTCTATGAAGGTCTTAATTGTGCTGCGAAGAAACCAATGCAACTTAGAGATACATGTAGATTGCTAATTTATAAATTATAGGAGAATTTCATCCTCTTGTCAAAATGGTTTTAGGATTTATGGCAGCAGAGGCATCAAAGTGGGACATGTTAAATTGGTTTTGCAGAATTTTTGCAATAAAGTAATTTGTTAAACTTACAAAAAATCATAGTAATTGATTAGGGATAATGAAAAAAAAAATCTTCTCACTTTAGTATCATATAAATGGTCCTTATGTCACATTTTCAAATACTGTCGACAGCAAAAAGAATTAACAGTTTTATGGTTAATGCCTAATAGTTATCTTAAACATATTTCAAAAGGAAAAGTATATACAGTGAACCCTCGTTTATCCGGACCCCGATTATCCGGATGTCTCGCAATCCGAACAAAATTGTAAGGGAACGGAATTATTGGACCAGTTTATTGCAGACGACTTTTGAAAACATTGTGGGTAAAGGAGAAATTGCTCGTGACGAGAAATTTCTCCTTTTCCCACAATGTTTTCTGCCATATCAGAAGATTATCTTTGAATTTCATCACATTTTGATGTCTTCTGCAAACTCTTTCAATTCGGGACGGTCGACAATTTGGCGTTTGCTAAAGGGTTATAACTATACACCGCTCATACAGACCGTTTATGTCTTAATGTAAATAAGAACATGCTCTGCTTCATTAGTCCGGATTATTCGGTAAACCGGACATTTTGTTGGGAACGGACGTGTCCGGATAAACGAGGGTTCACTGTAGACAGTAACTTGAAGATATTGAGTCCTTCTTCTACCACATACTTAAAACATGCCATCACATTTTTTAAATATCTAATCATTTTGAAACAACTTTAGCATAGCAAGAAAAAACATTGTGATTGAAAGCTGAATTTCCCATTACGGGTGATTTGCCTTATGCAATTATATTCAAAATCAGTTTGTACAATTCAAGAAAGAATTTCATGTCATTTACTTTCCCAAAATTTGTGTTAATATTGATTATGTTGTGACCACCTTTAAACATTCATCAATACACATTATAACACATCTAGCATTCAAAATGAAATAATCATATTTCAAATAAAGCTGAATCTATCCTGATGCTTTCTTCAGTCACATTCTACCGGTACTTATAAAGAATTGTCTTGGTCTGTAGAAAAGTGGGTTTACTTATCACCATCCCACACGGAAATAGCTATGCTACGAGAAGCGAAGCAATAGAAATTAACGTATGTCCTACCATATTGACAGTACACAAAACTACTATAGTCAATTCCCCTAATCTCGTGGTATCCCTAATTCCGTGGTATTTGAATAATGTTATACTGCTTCCATAAAGTAACACACCAACCTGACCTACTTTCACAGCCCAATGTTAGAACTCCAAAGAAGCAAGAAAGAATGTTTTTCTGGTATAAAACCAATACAATCCAATAAAATGCTCTTCATATTACAGAGAGCTCTGAAAATCCCCGATAGTTTCACACTTTTTACTCAAATCTAAGACCCTAAACAAATCCTTTCACACTGTTGAGTTTGTCTGCAATTCTCCACCATTCTTGGGTCAGACATGACCAAATTGTTTCAGGATTCATCCCTAGTATGTTTCACCCTAATTATTTTGGACTGATACTTAAAAAATTGTGTTTGACCTGAATATCACAGAATTAGGGTAAGACCTCAAAAATGCAAATGGCTGCTAGTGACCCAATTAAATTACGTTACGCAGAGCATTTCTGTGCTCCATATAAAAATAATGATGAAAAGATCGTAAATGAGGAATGAAATATGTTAGAAAAGCTGAATGTTGACAGCAAAGTTCTCCTCTTCCTTTCTGTTATTCATGTAACCATAAGTACCACGGAATTAGGGTACACCAGTATACAATACTTTAAAAGCTTCACATTTGCGAAATATTACTATAGTCTTGCAATGAACCCTAAATATATTACTTGTTAACAAACAAATAATTGTTGTGAAAATTGCTCATAATAATGATACGTTTATATATTAATAAGGTATTTTTTCCCTTATCCAAAAACAATATGGAACCTTACAACTGCACATACCCTAAATATTCAGAAATTGTTTTTTTTCTTTTTTAAAGTAATGCTTTTCAAAAGATTAAAAAAATATAGGTACAAAAAGAAATAACTATATATCACCTTTGAGGAAGACTTTGATCTTGCAATAACATCGTGCTTTGGTACAGCTCTAACATCTACCACATTTGTTCGTGACCTTTGTAATTTGACTGCATACACACTTGTACCTTCTTTCTCAATAGGAGGTAGAACTGCTTTTCTTAGTGAAGCAGAACCCATTCTAGAAGCAGTTACTGAAGATGTCGCTGAATTGCCAGAAGAGCTACTGTTCTGTTTTGTCTTTTTCTTGTCAGATTTAGACTTTGATGGATCATTTTCATGTTGCTGACGGCGAAGCATTTCTTTTAATTTTCTGTTCATGTTGTAGGCTTCCTGCAAAAGCGTTTCTGTGTCTTCTTCGTTCAAGTCAACAGTTTCAAGCAGTTGAAGTACCTGATCAGGATTCGTTAAATCTAACTGTCCATTTTCTTGGTCTAAATTTGACCCAATTTGTGTTTGATTTTGTGAATCTCTTTCTTCTTGCTGTGTATGTTTTAGTTGAACCTGGTTATCAGCAACATTTGTATCGTTTTCACGATTTTGTCCGTTGAGTTGAACCTCATTGTTTTGGTTGGTATCGTTCGTAAGCTCTACATTTTTAAGAAGATCAAGAACGTCTGAAATACCTTCATCTTTAGCGTTTAATCCCGCCTCCATGTTTGACAATGAAGCTGGTTTGATTTAATCTTAAACAAAAGTTAACTGTAAATTCTCGACTATCATTGCTTTCACTTTTAGAACATGAAAAGCGTCATTCGATACGGAAACAAGTGGCGACTCTTCCGCCAAGGGAGACAATCCAAATTTTTGTTATTTTGACTGGTACCCCAGCTATTCATCTCTTTTTTAGACGTACCACACACGATTCGTTCAGGCAAAAAAATTGCTTAAATTACATTTTTCTATTCATGTAAAATATCCTTGAAAAGCTAAACACATATAAGTTATCTGATTTCATAAGATTATAAGAATATAAATCATCATAATTTATCTTATTAATATTTGTAAACACCAATGAACGTCTTGATTTGAAAGAGATTACAAATTAGATTGAAAGTCATGAGGGGATGGAGTTGTCTTACAGCAGCAATTGCGCAATACATTTTCTGTTTAAGCTAGCATTTCCAGCTTGTCCAAATGCTTAAACAGACAAGTTAATTTTTACTGAAATTTACTATGAAACCATTTTACCAAAAAATGCTGGAAAATATTTTACCCTTTTTCGCCATCCTTGCCAAGATAAACAATGATTTAGCAAACATAAATTGTCTCAAAAAGAATGATAAGGAGAAGCATGAAAATGTTTATGAAATCCAGTTGATTTATGTTTTAATATCATTTCTGTTCTGTGTAGGTCCTAAGGCTTAAGAGACATTGCAGACATCCTTCAGTCAACCAGGATGAGATGCTCGGCCATGTAGAGCGCAGCTCAGGCTGGATCTCTCGGATCAGATGCCTGAATATTACATACCGTTGCAATTGGGTCAAACGAGACCAAAACTATTTTGGGATGACCTTGAGAAGTGAGACAGAGCAATTCTCTAGGGCTATATTATAGTACTAATCCACAGGATTGTCAGAAATGGAGTGGAAGGTTGCACTCTCGACCAGACAAGCAGACCTCACCCTTGCCAAAGGACTAATTAATGGCCTGTCAGATCTAAAATGGATGATTAATGATGATGATGACTAAGTAACCACTCGTACCATTGTAGTCAAGATTGACTGCGATGGAGTGTCATATTCATGTAGGTGTAATACATTTTTCTTTAAAAATTTTATTGATTTCTGTTGTATCCTTTGCTTCAGGTCAATAAAATCGCTTGTTTAGAAGAAAGGAAAGGACTTACTTGGTACAATTCACTATAGCTGCTTATCATTTACACTTTAGAGTGTCGTTTGGCAAGACACTATTTCATAGACTTTTCTAGTTCATTACTACCAAGACAGTTGTATATAACTGAAAATGGTTGAATTGATGATAAACCCAAACTTGAAATATTTAATACAGCTATGGCTATTGGACACTTAAAAGGCTGATCTAAGATAAATTTGAGAAATAAGTGTATTTCAAGTTTCTAAGAAAACTGCCTTTCAGGGCGGATTTTAAGAAGTGTTAGGGGAAATGACACTCAATAAGACAATTCTAATGTTTACATACAATAAAGGATTTTGTCTTACAGCTATTGCAAATACTGAACATAATACATAAATTTAATCCTCTTTTCTCGCCTGCTGAACTAACGTGAAAGTTTGGGACATATAAACAGTACATGTAATGAATTAAATAGATATGATTTATTTAAATCTTCATTATACAAAAAAACATAACAAGCACATTCAAATTATTAGTTAGAAAGTTAACATTAAACAAAACAAAAACCAACAACCCATTAGAGATTAACTTTTTCCACACATTAGGTAAAATAAATCACAGACAATCAATAAAAATGCATGTATTAGTATATCACAGTATAATTATTATCACAGATTTCCTTAAAAGTAACCAAATCCAGATTCAGTCTGTGAACTGGTTTTGCATTCGGGTAGCAAAATGACTATTCAAGATTGTATGAATCTTTTCAACATTTGATATAAAGCACAAAGTGACAAATATGTCCAATATTCACTGGAACTGAACCAACAACCCTTAAGCCTCGCAGTTGACCATAAACCTTTCCCAAGTACAACTGTCTTACATAACTTTTAACCCTTTACCAAACGCCGAATTTTTTACCGTTCCATGAAATTGAAAAATAATCTAATAATAGGGTGGAAAACATTGATGGAAAAGGAGAAATTGCTTGTTAAGAGCAATTTCTCCTTTTCCCACAATGTTTTCCAGTTTCTTCTGACAAACTAGTGAAATGTGGTTATTGTTTGGTAATGGGTTAAACTTATTAATGCCTACAACTAGTCTATAGGTATAGTGCTGTATTCACGCAAGCAGGGAAGTGAGTTAGTTTAAACTTATTTATTTTACATCAATTGTGACAGAAGCTTGAAGCTTATTAAATTCACTTTCGATGACTGTTTCCTGGATACTGCACCAGTACCCACACCGATTTGTGGTTTAGCCCCGGCAATTCTCACCTCGCCTAACCGGGATTCGAACCAGGGACCCTCAGTACAAGAGGCCGACGCTCTTCCTCTGTCACCCACAAGTGAGTTGCTTATTCAAGGTTTTTTATAAGAACATTTACAAAGTCTGGTTCCAACTTTCGAAAGTTTAAGAATGCATACACAGCCCAAATTGAACACAGTTTCTGCTTTCCGAAAGGTCACAAATAAACTTAGTCATATATTGATAAAAAAAAAAAGCTAGAATAGCTAAATTAATGGAACAATGACAATACATGTTTTGTTGCATGCTAAAATAATATCTTGACCAAATCAATTCTGTCGGATGTGCAATCAATAAAATAAATTTCATTTAACCTGAAAAAAAGATCTTACCTTTCAAGACAAGTTTTAATTGTGAAAAAAGTAAGTCAACATTTTTTTATTGTAGAAAAGTGGCAATAAATAAATACATTTACATTCAATAACTACTTAAAATGACTCTAACCTTTAAAATGGAGGTAAAATGAAATGCAATCAGAAACAACATAACATGGATAATACATGTACATTACCTAACCAGCTAAGCACTTATGAGACTTAAAATACTTGATTTCAACTTGAAAATAATCATAGCATAATGTGACAAAAGAAGAATTTGCCAATCGCAAGTAAATTGGCTTCTTATGCCATAATCATTTCATTAGTTCTACCAGTTTCTACATTTCTACTAGTTTTTTTAACATGAAAAAATTGCATTTTCTTAATAAACAAATTACTGAAAATACCATCTTTAAGCTTTATCTAACTCTTATAATGCTGGAACTGACTTATAGCTTATGCAAATAGGTTAGATCCAGGCCAGACACCAATTTACTTGGTGGCTGGCCTGGATCTAACCTGCTTGCTACTCTAGGTATCTTTTCTCAACAAACTTGAGCAGATATCTATGGTTTTGGAAAGCAGATGATGGGGCAACAGGACTGTACAGCTTCAATAGACAATTAATCAATCATATATATCTAATACTGGAAAAATACAACTTTTTGATCATTTAATGGCTAATACTAGTTTCAATTTAGAAGATATATAGTCAAGCAATTCAAACTTATTCTTTTTCTGTTTGAACAGAGTTTTCGACTCATTTATACCAAAGTTTAAAATCGCCATAAAGATTGTGAGGAAGCAGATGTTCACAACAAACACAAATATGAAGAAAAATGCTGGACCAAGAACCCTGTTGACTCCTTGTAACCCAGGGAGATCAGACACCCCAAGGGCAAAGTTAAACACAGTCATTATACTGGAAGGCATGGACCGGTAACCATGAAGATCCCTACCAAACGCCATATACGTAAAGTGGGCAAAACCAACAGTAACCACTATAGCAAGTACTATAAAGCTGATCAATGCTCCCTTACTCCTACTGAGCACATCAGACAACATGAACATTTTCCTATTGAACTCAAGTAGCTTTATAAACTTCAATGTGACCAAGCACACCAAAAACCCCATCACATATCCAAGGATATAGTCCCAAGTGACTGCGGTATAGAAACTCACAAATTTGTCACCTTTGCTTGCTCTAAAATCATTCATAATGCTGTTTACAGATACCAGTCTGTGAAAGAACAATCCTATCACAGAAAATGCGAGGGCAATTTGTAACAACTCGACATAACTCCATTTATCGCTAAAATAGGCTTTTTTGCCAATTTTCTTTAGTCTCTTATACTCTATGTAGGTAAAGCCTATATTGAACAGTAAAAAGGACACTTCACAAACAAGAATGAATATACCAAAGTCTGTTGAATAATGGAATAACTGAGTTGAGAATATTTGATGATGCGGTAGAACACCACCAGAATTGGAGAACTCGAAGATGATCATAACAACACTAAATAAGTCTGCATTTGGATTGTAGAGAGTGAACTCTAGAAAAATGGCACTTGTTCTTTCATCTATCCACTCTGTGTTCCACAAATCTTTGATAATTCCTTGAAATATAAAAAGAAAAGCGATAGAGGAATTATATAAAATAAACTAGATCAAAATTGAGAACAGAAAATAATTCAACATTAGTGTTTTTATCGTTTCAGTAGACAGCCATGCATCAAACATGCATAGGAACCTCCTTGACCTGGTGGCTAGAGCACAAAATTGGGAATCATATGAACCCCTCTCTGTGTAGGTTCAAATCCCAGTGCCAGTTGATTTGGATTTTCATGAAATGTTTAACCCATTACCAAACAATAATGACATTAGACCAGTTTGTTGCAGACAACTCTTGAAAGCATGGTGAGATAACGAGAAGTTGCATAAAGGAATGATGATTTTGATCATCCCAAAAGAAAGAAAATGAAGCTCTTTTGAAAAGATTTCAATCTTGTTAATTCTGCTTATATCATTAAACAAATGAAAACCCCATTTCCTTTTCCAAAAATGATTTCTATAATCTGCATCGTTTCTACAAAATTCTTGGATCATTTTTAACAGTTGGATATAAAATTGATAACTGGAAAGAAATACAAACCTGCATGAAGTGTTGTATCATTTGGCATGGTTAACACATAACCCCCACCTGAATAAGTGGCTAATTTCCCAGCAAATGGAATAGTTTTAAGTGACCAGGCCGACTGATAGGTCCAGAGTGTGTGTTCAGAGGGAGCCTCGGACAGTTTTGTTGTCCAGTTTAGATGGTAATGTTGATTATCCTCATCTCCCATCCAATAGGCCCCTGTACAGTCAGGTAGTCTCATGTCAAACTTCTCCAACAACCAGTTCTGATTTGAACAAGCACCTGCAAGTATATTATCAATTTATTAATCACTCTTAACACATTACCAAACAATAATGATATGTGACCAGTTTGTTTCAGATGACTCTGGAAAACATTGTGGGAAAAGGAGAAATTGCTCATTAAGAGCAATTTCTTCTTTTCCCACAATGTTTCTGCCCTATCAGAAGATTACTTTTCAATTTTATCACATTTTGAAATGTGGTCTGCAAACTCTTTCAATTTGGGACAGTCCATAATTTGACGTTTGGTAAAGGGTTATTAAACCTTTAACATGGTAATGTTTTCCTCTATATAAAACGCTATAGTAAATCTTTCCAGAAGTGAAGAATTTACTCTAGTATTACAATTGACTGTACAATTGTGCAATATGAAACTATGGAGTAGTGAGCTTAACTATACATACAACAATCTGCACAGCAACACATTATTTTTCAGAGTATGAAAATGTGCAAAAGTAAAACTGTGTAAGGCATTTGAAGTTCAAACTGAAAGCATCCAAAATATTACACTAAACCTTTACAGGTGTCTTAACTGGCATGTGGCTAGCAATATGATCAATCAGGGTATACTTACATGGCAAATCTTGTTAGCTCCATTTAGACATCTTAACCCGTTCTCCATATGACAAACATTACATAATGGTGCATGGATACCATTATGACAACAAGATAAATTGTTCATTATTGGCAATTTTATGACGCAGTGCATGGTTTCTAAAGTCTTCTGCAGCAGTAGGGTATAGTGAGGTAATATTGAGTATAGTGTTATAACAACTTTTTGCATTCTAATAATTTAAAAAAATATCCATTATCAACTTGTCTTATGCACAACTTAACATTTGACATTTGAATTATTGTGATATGTGATTGAATCACATTATTTTCAAATATTCCTTAAATATAACTTAAATTAACCCATTACCATCATTCTAATAAGTTTTCTAAGAAATACTCTTTCAACATTAGCTCATGTAATTTCCATGTTACTGTCAATATTTACATTTTACATGTTTGATACCTTTTGCAACTCTCAGCTGCCTTAGTCTATATGGGCCCACGAGAAAGTGACTTGAACCAGGTGTAGCATAGTCATGATCTGCTATAGACATATCTGCCAGGCTAGGGACCGCCACATCTTCCATATACTGGTAAAACATCTCCACCTTATCTGCCTGTACAAACAACAACTCCGAGACTAAATTATTTAACAATAGTAGATGAGGGGAGGCATCTTCGAAAATGTATATTTTTGAAAGAAATAAAGCAAACAGAAGAAATGGTGTTATTTAAGAAGGTAAATAAATGCTTCGGATCACTCTTCAATTGAATTTTTAAGTGTGAATTATTAGATGAGCTTTACAATTTATGAGCAATGCAGTTTTAAACTCAAAATGCTGTTGTTTGGAAAACACAAGATTGCCCTACTAAAGAGTTTTTTCCATATTTTAGGTTTTACCTTCTCTTATACTTGGAGCAATACTAATAGAATGTAATAAATATTCTATTTTGGGGATTAAAATCAATTACAAAGAATACAGACCAGGGTAGTGTTTTACTAAGCAACTAAAGGAAAATATTTGCGTAAGTCATAACTGATACACATGGATAGTATCTTCAATAAAAGTACAATATTGCAATGTGACACGTCATTGGAAGGCTCCGAGACGATTTCAATGATGTGTTACTTTGCAATATTGCTTAGCCCAATATTGATAAAAGAGGAATTGTTGTTTTAGACTTACGCAAATCTTAAGCGTAAACTGTTTAGTAAAACGGTATCCCAGGTCTTTTCTCAGACATAGTTAAAGGTTAATGGTTGTAAAATCGTTTTTAATGCCCTTTGTAAAATACACACTGATCATAATCAAATTAATGTTACCTTTTCTAAATAAAAACATTTCCAGAGCTTGATACATCCGGGGTTGACTAGAACGTCCTCTATGGCGAGTGTATTTCTGTAAGCTTGTTTAATATCTCTGTGTCCATGTACGACAAACATCACAACCGCAAGATACATCACATATAGGATGATGTCTCTTATTGCAGCATTCATTAACCATTCAAGCTGGAAATGGAAAACAACAGGACATGATAAACAGAGACTATCTCACAGATTGTGTAACACGAAAAGAAACATCAAGAAGAAACACATCATATGCAAAATACGATATTTAATAATTTAAAAAGAAACTCATTGTGACAGAAAAGAAGTTGCTTATCATCACAAGAAGATTCTTCTTTTGTTATCTAGTTGACCTTTTACAGAACAACAAATTGTCGACTATCCCAAATTGAAAGAGTTTGCAGACGACATTGCAAAATATGATGAAATTGGAAAACAATCTTCTGATAGGGCAGAAAACATTGTGGGAAAAGGAAAAATTACTCGTTACAAGCAATTTCTTCTTTTCGCACCATGTTTTCCTAAGTCGTCTGCAACAAAGTGGTCAAATGTCGTTATTGTTTTGGATAGGGTTTAAAGACGTTTCACATACTTAATACAAATAGGACCTATAAGATAAGGAGGCGAATTTACATGCCATCATAATCATAATCAAGCTTTCCCTTTATCACAATGTTTTTAAACGTTACCTACTGCAGGGGCTGTAAACCCTTTACCATACGCCAAATTGTCGACTGTCCCAAATTGAAAGAGTTTGCAGACGACATTCCAAAATGTGATGAAATTGAAAAAAGACTAATCTGTTAAGGCAGAAAACATTGTGGGAAAACGAGAAATTGCTTGTTAAGAGCAATTTCTCCTTTTCCCACAACGTTTTCCAGAGTCACCTGCAACAAGCTGGTCAAATGTAGTTATTGTTTGGTAATGGGTTAAAACATTTTTATATTTGGGAGAGAGAAATATTCACCATACCTTCAGCCTGTGCCTTATCTGTCGTAAGAGCCTAGAGGACAACGGTTCACTATACGGAATATGACTTTCCTTGTGATCTTTGGTCAGACATAAATATTCTTCATCTTTATCTGTCAACATGTCAATAAGTTTTATCAGTAGATATACAGACACCACAACCATGCAAATGTCAACATAAAGAAATGTTTTTCATAAAATGACATTTAATAAATTCTATATTGTGGATACGTTGTAACCTTTCAAAAAGACAATTCCAATGAGTATGCACAATATAGAAGAAATGAATTAAGAAGCTTCTTGAAATCTTATATTCCTAATTTTGTCTAAAATAGTACCCAAAGCAAAATACAATGTACACTTTTTTCCTTCATGTTGACTATTAAGGGCCTTCCTTTATCATTTATCACTTTCATGAGAAGACACACAAAAAAACATGTAAAAAAGGAGTCTTTTTGTATAACCTTTTGTTTGATGCAGAAAAATTGTCTCACTACTTTATTATTTTTGTGTGCTATTGTTTTAAAAATGAACCTCTAAAAAAAACCATTTAACAATGGAAATGTTAATTAAGTTCATTATAGTTTAAAAAATGAGATAAGTTAAGTTTAGATATGGAGAATATTTGCTATGTTATTATATTGTTTTTTACAGATGATAAACTCGTTATCTTCAGATAAAAGACAGTCAGTCTATAATTGGTTATATATATTTAATATATCCAGTCAGTTGTTAATCAACATATTGTCTGTTGTCATAATAAAAAATATCAGCTAATTGCAGTTGCTTTTTTGAAACAGTCTTACCAAAGGATTAGTTATTCTATACAGCAAGTTTTCTTTTAAAATGAGGTCAGGACATTGGAGAATAAATGAACATGAAAACAAGGACTAACAATTTTGGGGAACAAATGAACAGTTCAAGAGTTCAATGCAAGACTATAGTAAGTGCTTCACAAATATGAAGCACTTGCTATAGTGTTGCTCTGAACCCTCGAGTTGTGGAATTACAACAAACTGATTAAGAATTATAATTGCTATTTATATATAGTCATTTCTATTTTGTAATTTTTATAATTCTTTTCTACAGTTATTTCAATTTTAATAATCAAATGATATATACTGGTACATACCCAGATCAATATTAGCCCCTATATCTTCAAACTCAACTGTTTTCTTCAGGATCAAAGACATCAGAACGGCAATACAGATGACCTAAACTCAAATAAATAAAATAATATTTCATAAACTGAAAAAGTATAACGCGAAAAATCTAATTGTTCAGGTTGATAATAATGAGAAAGGCTTAGATGGACTATTGACAGTAACATTGAAGAGACAACTTATACGTTTCTCTATATTGCAATTCTTTTATAGATCTTTGTATAACATAGAAGCGTCATACACTCATGTTATTAACTGTCTTCTTATTATATAAGTGTTCATTTCTTATTCATTGAACTTAATGTTTTTGCTCACTCCCAAAAAAAGAAACACTTAAACTATAGCATCTTATTTTCTATGAGAAAATCCAATACATTGTATGTGCACTTTATTCCACAAAACTCGGGACAATTGTTTTTCAACTGGGAAGTCTCACATGTGGTGCAAACACTTTTGTCAAGAAATCTCGCCTATGGCGCCAAGAGTTTTTATCCCGTTACATGGTGCAAAAGGTGACGTGAAAAGGGGTGCCGTGAAAACTAAGTGATTCACGGTTAGTTGACATGTGACCTGCTTCATTTGCATATGGTCAAGCGACGCAAAAACTGGCCCATCGGAGTTAAAATCTATGAAATGAAACAATACTGTTTGGTCCATCAAATGTTTCAAGTTACAAATCATCATTGGATGATCATTAAATTTGAAGAAATAGAAGGTATTACTCGGAAATATTTGCTGCCTCTTTGCACTTAAGAACAATTCTATATTTAGATTAGTTAGGGAAATATACATCACAGAGACAAATTTCCGGTTTCATTACTTTTTACACAATATAAACACATGTCATATCCTCCACAATTAACACGTTCAGAACATATATTATATATATCACCATACCTTTTTGATCACCCCTATCTATGTGCCTTATCAAGATTTATCCACTCTACCATAGACAGAGAATACCGTGTGACATCATTTTTCATCGTGTGACGTCACTCGATGACATCATGATTTGTCTCGTGACTACTGTTCATGTTTGTTCACGCATACTCATTTGCGTTTTATCTGTCTGTTGTTTCGTTGAAATTGGGTATTCAAAAGGTATGTAACGGGATAAACAGAATAATAGGTTAGTAACGTTAATGGGTTAAGTTTTTCGGGCTCGGCTTCGGTATTTATTGGGTTCGCCTTTGGCTCACCCAATAAATTCCTACGCCTTGCCCGAAAAACTTAACCCATTAACGTCACTAACCTTTTATTCTCTATACTCACATTCAGCAGTCAATTCACAATAAAATGTGATGACAAGAGAAATTACTTGAGAGAATCAAAGTACCACTACATGAACGTTTTTTTTATTGATCATAACAAATATTGTCAACTATAAATTTGGATCAGTCAAATTAAGTGCTCCATATAAGGGAATTTATAAAATATAAATGTGGAATGAAAATCTTACCTTCATGGGTTGGACAATAAAAGCACTCTGTGTAAATCCAGTAAGAAATGAAACAATCCAAGCAACACTTTTATCGTATCCATACTTCAGTCCATAAAGCATCACAAAGTAGGAGCAGGTCAAACATATGGAGACGACTAAAAACCAGCTAATATACAGAAACCACCAGGGCAAACTAAAAAACAAGACCAGGCATAATGTTTGAATAGACAAATTATTTCAAAATTCTTTTTTGGTCATTCTAAAGGATTCTTAAGTTTCCTGCGACTGATGAGTCGAAGTAAGGTATTCTGGAGAAAGGATTAAGATTTCTGAGTAGAGAATTCAGGGTTAATAGTTCTGCATTCTTGAGAAATGTTTAAGATTTCTACATTATACGGAGGGCATGAAAATTATACTGAATCTGAATTTAAGGTGACATTTAGATGTACCACAAAGCTTTAGAATTCAGTACTTTAAGACCTAAAATTTAATGTCATGGTCAGAGTAATAATATGCCAACTTTGTGGCTTTGAATCTTTCATCACTATTATCCTAATACCTGTAGTTCTTATACGATCATTTTGTTCACTATCATAAAAAAATCTAAGTACCTAACCGCTTTGTCAAGGAAACTTCTTTTATTTCCTTGTCTTTTTCTTCAAAGTTCTCAATTCATGTCTTCTAATAACTAGGTGCAAAAGAATTAATTTGGACTTGAATTTAAAGTATGAAGCACTTAATTTCGTTAAGAGTTTGGACAAATCTTTTTGTAAGGACAATATCACACATTTGAATTTCAGAAATCATTCGTTTCAAATTTGGATAACAATAACCCTTATAGTGCTGGAATCGACTTCAAGCTTATGCAAACGGTTAGATCTAGGCCAGCCACCAAGTAAATTGGTAGCTGGCTTGTGATCCAACCTGTTTACTATTATGAGTAACTTTTTTCATAAAAATCCAGCAGATATTTAAGGTTTTGGAAAGCAGACGACACAAAAATCTATTTTTAGAAAATTACCAATCATTCTAAGGGTTGATAATACTCACAATCCTGAGGTCTTAGTTTGTACTTTTGCAGCATCCATTTCTGTAGGGACTGATTTTCCAGTTGGTAAATATAGGCTTTTATTTTCAACTTGATTAGTTTTTTCTGATCTCTCAAAACCTGGAGTGCAAAATGTATATGATATGCAAGAAAAACTTATTTTTTTGTAGTTAATTGTTTATTACGTAATTAAGTAGTTAATTCTTTACCATTGTTGCAAGTTGTCTAAAGATCATCACAAACTGTAAGAGATTCCTGGCAAATGATAATAATATTATTATAGATACATGTACATAATATAAATAGTAGAAATGCTTGTGTTGGCAATTTCTTTTTTTCCTACAAATCATTCATTTGTTTATAACAAATCATCAGCAGGAAGCTTTTAACTGAAATAAGAAAGGATATAACTTGTATTTCTGTTCAGTTTGGTTTATTACTGTGATCTAATTTTTTGGAATTAAGTAAGAAACGTCTTACATTAAAGAATCAGAAGACAGATATGTTATAGAAAAAATGGAAATTTCATTTTTGATATACAATATTATTGGAGGAAAAAAATTGCTTTTTTTAAGAAGGACCACATCATGAACAGGTTTCCTTAACAAAAAGTAGATTTTATTTGCATCTTTTAAAAACAAATATAAAAGCTGTAATGGTTTTAAGATAGCGTTTAAAAAGTGTAATTAGATAGAAGGGTAATGGTTCGTATCCTTCTGTCTGACCTATGGAGTGCTGATGGTTTAATCCAACCTGTTCTCCCAGCCATTACTGACAGATAAACTTGGGCCTTTTTCCAACACTTATTTACTCATCAAAGCAATACAAATGTAATACTGTTGGTGTGATGTAAATACCTTATGAAGTGTAATGCAGAAAAATATGCTTTAATATATGGATAGCAAATATCATAAGAGAAACAAAAATTGGTCTAATGTCCTCTTTTCCCAATGCATGATTGCCATTCGTCAAGATAACTATTGAATGTGTGACATAATGATTATGTGACAGCTTTAACCCTTTCCCAAACAATAACGACATTTGACCACTTTGTTGCAGACGACTTTAGAAAACATTGAGGGAAAAGGAGAAATTGCCTGCAAACTCTTTCAATTTTGGACAGTCGAAAATTTGTTGTTTCGGAAAGGGTTAAGAAGTCGATCCTACTCTTCAAAAATGATAAAATTTGAATAAAAAATCTTGGTTACCATCTATTGATTTTTTTGATGAAACTGCCTCTGGAAACTTGTTCATCACCTTCTCTTTAATACTCTCCGCAGAGGCCAGCCTTGATTTCAATTCATGCTCTTTCCTCATGGCATTTTTCTTCTTTTCCACTTTATGCATCAACTTTGACTTGACCCTGATGAAGAGCTGCAGTATCAGTATGTTGACAGGAAACATGATCAAACTACTCTGGATACCGATGACAATGGCAGAAAGGGAAATGTTTATACCACCAGCGCTACCAACTTGGTCACCAGGTTCATCTGTCGGAATCCCATAAAACATGATGTTTGTCAGCATGGTTGTAAGCAGCAAGGAGAGAGCACAGGTAAGCCTCTGTACCCTAGTAAAACTGCTCCGAGGGGGCTTAGAAAATACACTTATCCATATATGACCATCTCGAAATCCCTGGACTGTTTTCATCATGAAGTTATGCTTTTGCTTGGTTTTGAGTTGTTCCTGTGTGACAGATGCTACGGTTCCTGTTGTCTGTAGTAGCGCCCCTCTATCTACTGCCAGCCAGTCATTGTAGATAAACGTCCAACCCTGACCTGTCTGGGTGTCTTGTATGTAGGCTTGATTAAGGTACCTGTAAAATATGTCATATGTGTATCTTGTATTGTTTAAGCAGATAAGAGGATAAATTTGACTGATTTGAGTTTAATGCTGTTTGCAACTGTGCTTTTTTATGTAACAAAACAGGCAATGCATCTTTCCATGATACTGGCTTTTCCTCTGCTGTACTGGAGAATATCATTTCTAATTAAGCTATCAACTTCATCAACATTAAAACGCATTTTATAGGGATAACTGTCAAACATAATGAAGAATATTGCCATTCTATTTGAAATGGCATATAAAAAGTAGAAAAGAACTTTTCTTTCATGCTTGTGTAAATAATTACTCTTTTTATAATTAACCAATCATGTGATGGTTTTAGAAAATAACTATTTACAGAGCAATGGCACATGATATATTCAGTGTGTAAAGTCTTTTAAATACAATAAATCTTGCTATAAACCACTCATTTTGGGTAATGTGTAAAAAGTTATTCATTCATTAGCCATCCTGATACATGGCACAAGGCTTTCAGAAAGCGCCTCCTACTGGCGTCCCTTTAAAATCATTAGTCACTTTATACACCACTGTTCTTTCTACAATTACATGTACTGTGATTGCTGAAAACAAGAATGAAATCTTTTGTACTATTTATATTTCTTATGTTGCATTCAGTAGAATAAATAGGAAAACTACCAAATAAGAGAGTAGGTTGACCTTACCAATGTGGACTAGTTCCAGAGTTATCATGCCAAAATGTCACTTGTGTAATGGTACCCAGGCTTGTCTCTGTGGTAACCAGGAACCAATCCTCATAGCCAGTCTGAAAACAAAGCCTGGCACCAGTACTTAACTTTCTCCTTGGGCTGGCTCCCTTCTTTCCTGTTTGATGGAAGTTATTTGAAAACCATTTATCCTTTACCAAATGCAAAATTTTCGACTGTCCTAAATTGAAAGAGTTTGAAGATGACATTTCAAAATGTGATGACATTGAAAAATAATCTTATAGGGCAAAAACATTGAAATTCCTCCTTTTCCCACAATTCTTTACAGCGTAGTCTGCAACAAACTGGTAAAATGTCGCTATTGTTTGGTAATGGGTTAAACTTACTCTAGCCAATTCCATCATATAAGCATTTGTGATTGGTTCAAATTAAGAGTCACGTACAGCATACAAAAAAATGCAAGGTAAAAGAAAATTGTCTGTGTGATACTGAGTAGTATTGTGTCAAAAGATATATTACTTATCATGAGTAGTTTGTTCACTTGGCAAAGTGATTTCTCATTATAGTCCTCTGCTGACATAATAACATAAGATATTATGGTGAAAGGGAATAATTTGTCATGATCATTGCTCAATTTCGATTTATATGACAAAAGAATGAAATGAATGTAATGAAAATTGTGCCAGAAGAAAAAAATATTTGTCACAATTGGTTAAACTTGATAAATAAATATGACCTAGACTATAGGGATATATCTAAGAAACTCAACATTCTTTTCCTCATTCAAACCTTAATTGTTGTATATAAATCTTATATCTATTGAATTTATGTCTTTGCAAGGCCAACAAATCAAAAGAAACTTTTCCTTTAGATGGTTGCCTTTATTGAAAAAGAAAAAGAATTCTTGGGTACTAATGTTCACTTCCATGAAAATATGCAAGAACAAAATTAGAAATGCAATGTATGTTGAATCATGTAGCAATAATGAAGTTAATATTTGTCTGAAGTAGGTCAAACAGTAAGAACAGCAGCATATTTTTTTTTCAATCTACAGTATAAGCATGTATGTAACTTACTTGTTGAATGCTTACTACAGCCATTCAATGTTAATTGTTATACCTTGGATATAGATGAACACATTAGCTGTTGTTCCTGCATCCTTCCACCAGCCAGTAACAACACAGACCAAGTAGCTGTACTTGTGTGTAACATCATTATCATTGCAGTATATCACACCCACCTACAACAAAAACCATCAACATCAATAAGACTGACAACATAATTACAAAATTGAAGTCAATTAACTCTCCTGATTAAATAAGTTTTTTGTATTAGGTTCACTTGCTTCTTTACTTACTGGTATAATTTAAGCCTACACAAAATATAAATCCTTAGTCAATTTTGTTTCATTCCACTTAGTGAAGACAAAAACAAACATTTTTCTTGTGGCAGATATCTATGAACATAAGATAGAGAAAAAGGAAACATGGACAATTGCACTTGACTCTATGTTATAACAGAAAATACTGTACCTTTTCTGTGTCATTCTTATCAGCTTGCCTGGCCCAGTGTACCAGAAAGAAATATACAATCCAGACTATAATCACCACAGTCACCACCAGGGGATTGTCAAAAAATGTTAGAAACAATTCAGCATCTCCTATAGGATCCACAAAATTTGGCAGAACAAACACCCCTCCTGCAAACGACGTCAGATGGGAGCATGCACACTTGAGGGTATCTATAGTGGAATAGGGTGATACCTGAAGAAGGAATAAGGGTGAGATCTTAGTGAGTTCCTGACAAAGTAAATATAAAAATCATTAATTATGAAATTGTGTCATTAATTAGAAAATATAATTATTACCACACAGTTGAATAGCTGAATAATACTGTAAATGATGAATAAATCATATTTCAAAGCAATCTTAAAATCGTAATTACAGCCAAAAATATTTTTGTAGGTGATTGGGGTTTAAATGCAACTTTCAACAATGTTTCAGGTATAGCACTGCAATAGTTCACTTATTCATGTTATAGGGTGATCTACCAGCACAAGGCTAGCATTTCATGCCTTGCCCAAAGATGCTCCAAAATGAAGTAAAGATCAGTCAAAGAACACACAGCATCAAATCCACAATGTTAACATAGATCCGTAATTGAACAGAGAGTTTGCTAACTCTACATCTCTCAAAGTATATCTTATTTATTCCATTAGTTCATATTTCATTTGATTGCTATATATACTTTCACTTATACAATGTGCAATCAATGTCAAAAATATTTACCAATGATTTCAATGATTGTTTACTTCATTTTTCATATTTGTCGCCTTTTAGATCAAAGGTTTTATTGTTGTGCTGTGCGCATGATTCATAAAAAAGGGAAAAGGTTTCAGAGGCAACATTAATACTGTAGTAACAAACTAATATTTCTCTTGGAAAATATTTTGCATTACCTCACATCCTTCACTCGACCATGTTTGTCCTTCCACATCCCAGTAAGTACATGATAAAACCTTTGTCTCCACGTGTACAGGAACTTTGACCACACTACTACATGTTACTAGGTCTCTCAGACACTTGGGATAGGCATCCTTGACTTGAACCAAGGTCTCTGTGTCGTTTATATCCACTGTCATTCCAACAAATATGGTTTGTATTTCTCCAGTATCCCCCGATGTGTTATGATGAAAGAACATAAGTCCTGAATCAACTTCCTCTATTATAGCTGATACATTCTGATCAGCAAACATAAAATTTGTATAGTTAAGCTGAAGGTGGGTCTCGTACGGATAAAAGAATCCGTAGTTTAGGATCTCTTCAAGACTTGGCTGATGATCATCACTAAGAAGTATTTTCAATTTAGTAATGCCTGATGTAGGGTTTATCTTCAAAACAGCAGTCTTGTTAGGCGATAAGGTGAAGTTTACACTCATCACATTGTATTTAGTTGTGTTGTACTTGATGATATTATTTGTTTTTATTAAGTTGAGATGAAACTTTGTCTCTGTATTGTTTGGTGTATCTGAAATGAAATATATGTGTATGTAAAACAATTCATACATGATATATACAAGTATTAACATTTGAATTCTTCACAAAATGTAATGCAAAAAAAAAAACCTTAAAATGATTCTTTACAAAGCAAAGGTGATTTGAAATCATTAGCAAAAAGAAGGAAAAATTAGAGTGATATAAAATGTTTTATCCTGTCACTAGTGTCATTTTGGGACCGATAACTAGGTGCCGTATGACATTTGTGATATCAGGCACTAGCCATATAATACATGCATGTGACGAATCATGACGTCATAAGAACGACATGACGTCATATTTACATCATTCTCTACTTAATTTTGTCCTTTTTTCTCGTGTTTTATTTTAATCTTTTTTCTTTTAAAGAATACATAAAGGTAAAAGGATAAATAGAATAGATGGTTGGTGCCTTTGAATAGGAACTGTTATCGGGCTCGGCGTAGGAATATTATCCGTTTCGCCTTCGGCTCACCGGATAATATTCCTACACCTTGCCCGATAACATTTCTGATTCACGACACCAACCATCTATTCTCTATTTCTTTTTGAAATTGAATGAAAATCACTTAAAAAAATATGCTTTTGTCATGAAACATGACTGTTCTTGGAAGAATGTTTTCTTAGGCTTCCAGTAGCAGGTTAAGTTGAACTTATTTTGATAATTAGATTTCCTTTATTCTCAATGAGTTCTATTATATTTCATGAATACAAGTTGTCACAATTGTAGTTTGCATAAATGTGGTCTGCTAAAAACAACTGAGAAAACAGGGGGAAAAGGCTCTTTAGAAAAGAGCATATCAAAGCCAATAACCTGGAGTTTTGAGAGATATCAGTACTGGTGACGAAAGGTTGGCCACTGTGATTTTACTGTTGTCAGCCACATTAGCCAGATCTACAGTAAGGACTTCTGAAGTGACATCGCTTGCTGTTTCATCCCAGATGAATGGATTATTCTTCATTACAGCAACCTATAATACATCATTCATCAAACATTTTTCTTATCATTATTGTACTCATTCATTCTATTGTTTCATAGCGGTTCTATAATGAATCTTACACTGTAAATGATATGATAAATGTATCATTTTAAGACCAAGATGAAAAAAGGGGCAAACATTCAAAATGCTTAAAATCTGCAATTCATATTTAAGAACAATCTGCTTTCTTCATACAAAGTATAAAGCGAATATGATTGAAATTAAAAAATATATTTCGTATTTTTATGCAATAGGATGTTTTTGATAGACATCTTACTTTACAAAGTGATTGTGATGTTTTATTGGATTGGGTAATGTATTTTGCATATACCTGTAGCTACAAATTACTCAAGTTTTCTCCACATATTGAGATTGGTGGGTGAATAGTTTGGCCAAGCAATCTGCACTCTATTTCATGCTTCTTACCATGAAATAAAGCCTTTGATAAGACAGAGATTATAATTTGTTGTTTCAATAATGGTACACACACAAACCTTTATTCCTACATCACCAGACAATGTCGGAAAACTTTCATCAAACTTCATATTAGAGCCACCAACTTCATTAGATGGGTTTATAGAGGAGTTGGCGAGTGTTGATGGTTGTCTTTTCTGTACAGAGACTGTGACTGTGTCTGTTTGGATAACAGTTGGGGGCTGACCAACCATCTGCTGAGATAACATACTTCCACTGACTTTATTCAATGTATTAAGAAGTTTGTCAGTTGAGTTCTTAATCTGAAATATAGTTACAATAGGTCGAATCATAGAAAAAATCTGGTATGAAAATATTTGCACAAATGACACAATCATTTTTTTCCCTTGTGAAAAACCTTTTTAATAAGAAGATTAGAACAGAAATAAAATCCAGGAATGCATGTTACCGTTCTATCTTATCATATAGGCTGCACGTCATACAAATGTCTTTCCACAGCTTCATAAGGATACTTACATAACCTAAATCAAGGCTTCCTTCTTTTATTTTAACAGGTCTAACATAGAATCAATATTTTTTTGTTATATTATGCCCCTCCTGGGATTCACACGTACTAAGCTAGGGCTCTGAAGTGCCTTGCCACAGGACATTTCCACATAAACAGTGGTAGGGGTACAACCCAGTTTTAGATCTGGTCCAAAATCCTTTAATGGAAATGGGTTTTAAGTTTAATACAAATTACAATAACAAACACCCTGTGGTAAAGATGAGTAATTGTTCTTTTATTTATCACGGTGAATCCCATGCAATCTTATGGAGCCTAGAGAATTAATTTGTGACTAAAGTTAGCATCCTTTTACCTTTTCAATGGATTGTTGCTCTTTCACAATGGTATCTGATGTGGTGTTCACCTGCCCCTTACTACCTGTGTTGTTGTTCAGCTTCTCTCTTCCTTTGACTGTAACCACATCAAGGATGCCAGTAACACCTTTCAAAATTGATCTGTAATACAGTTAAATTGCCATACACTGATCGCCCTAATATAATTAAACATGTCAAACCACTCCCTCATATGGGACTTTGTTAATGCTAAAAATTAAAAGCAACATGAGACAACGATTAACCGTTAGAATGCTGGGTAACTTACTATAAATAGATTTGTGTTGTCTGCTTTCAAAAACCTTAAATATTTGCTTAATTTTGATGAAGAAAGATACCGTACTCAGAGCAGCAAACAGGTAAGATCACAGTCCAGTCACTAATTCACTTGGCAGCTGGCCTGGATCTTATCTGTGTTGGAACCCCTGACTTGGCAACTTTTTTTTTCCAGTGATAAATTGAGTCATTTTGTATGAATTGTTTGTCACATAAGTAAACAATTAAATTCTTATTGGGAAGAATACTGTGAGATATTAATGAGTGAAATACCAGGAGCATGGAAAAGTGCATTGACAACAGCAATATAACTGAAATAATGTTGAAACATCATGAGAGTGCAGTCCATCGACCAATGTGTCTTTTGGTGTATATATACTTACTCAGCTGTTTCTTTCACTTCAATATCGCTTGATGCACCAGATAGAAATCCATCAAAACTGTCAGCCAAGTTATCATACAAGTTGGAAGCATCATCCTGATTAAATGTAAACAAAATTAATTGAATGAATGCACAAAATCTTCATAAAATCATTTATGTAAAACACTGTTTTCTCGAGTAATATGAAAAAATGGTTAGATGACTTTTCTTTTGAAGATTGATTTGGTTACCTCTTTATGAGACAATATTTTCCAGAATGTATGTAAAATCTATGAAAATGCTCCAAATAATCCATTTAACTAGTGTTCCGACATGATTATGCAATTTTTCAAAGAGTGGATGTTTTGTTTTTTAATTGGTATTTGAAAGCACAAGCAATCAGCAATTATTCAGTTTTAAAAAAATAACAACTTTCTTTGTAAAATGTTATTTGGCGAAATCCAATTGGCAAAGGAGAAATTACCTAAAAATATAACTTATCCTTGTGACTAATGGTCTTCATAAAATGCATTTCTGAATGCAGGAATTATCATATTTGGCGATCTGGGTAACTATCCACAAAAGGATTGAGAATTGTCTTTTTTTTTTAACAGAAAACTCAATAGTTGGAAATTTGAAACAGGACGTCTGGTATCTATTTTCAAATGTTAATTACTACATCACAGCATATCCCCCTCAGTCTGGTTTAAAAACATAACTACATATACATATGGAAGAAAGAATAAAAACTTGTATATTGGGATTGATAGGACAAAATACCTGTGTTTTTTCAGACAGTTCTGTCTTGTCATCCGTCACATCATTCAGGACATCTGTTATAGTTATCAATGACTCAAAATCAGAAATAGGCACTTTTTCTAGGTTTGATACCAAAGCTGATCTCATCTACAATATAGAATAGTTATAAAAAGTCATCTTCATTATACAGACAACATCAAATTGTAAAAAGGAAGGTCAAGACTTACAATTTAATCCATCTACAATACTGTACAACTTTGAGTACACTCATAACTTCTGCAAATTCAAAATTTCTTGTATTTAAATGAATTAAGGTAAAAAATATACAACTTAGTCTGCATTATTCATTTAGTTATTTATCAATATGGGATTTAAATCACATCAACATTATTTCAGTTAATCAGCAATTTCTCCTTTTCCAACATTACCAAAATAATCTATATTCTTTTTAAATATTCTCTTTTTCTTATGCTGATGCTTTTAATCTTGACTAGTGTGAGCAAATGGGTAAAGTATACTTTTTCCTTTTGGGCTGTCTACTTTGAAATTTTGGGAAAACTGCATGGCTTTAAATATGTTTCCAATTTGGAAGGAGCCTTTAGTGGACCCTAGCAAAAAAGCCCTGATCAGTGTTTGCAATATAAAATAGTTAAGACAGAAAAAGGTTGCAATGGTGTTATATTCTTGCTGCTGAATAAAAACGTTATTCTATTTTTCCAATAAAGGGGTTTTGTTTTAGTTGAACAGATGCATAAGTTTCCTACCAGTGACTTCTTTTCTTTGATTTGGTTGTCATCTGAAGATGAGTTCAAACTGTTGATTGTGGACGATATTATGCTAATCAGTTGGACAGCAGCTGAAATGAAAACATGACATGGTGTTTCACAACAGCTTGACTTGTGACAAAGTTATCTCACAATAGTTCACCTTACCACAAAGTTAAAGAATCTCATATCAAGTCAACCTATGATAAAGTTAAGGAATCTTATAACAGATCAGTTTGTGACAAAGTTTATGTATCTCTTATGTATCTCTTAACAGTTCAACTTGCGACCAATACAAGATGTTTCATAACAGGTCAATGCTTTACAAGCTAAATGTATCTTAAAACAGTTCATCTTTTGTCAAGGTAAACATATCATAAAACAGTTAAACTTTTGTCAAAGTAAAGGTATCTTACAACAGTTCAGCTTGTGAAAAAAGTAAAAGTATCTCGCAATAGTTTAACTTGTGACAAAGTTTCGTAACATTTTCATTTTCTAAGATATGACATTTTAATTTTCTAAGATATGACTTTTGAATTTTTTACACCTGTAGATGACAATCAGATTCCTAAGAGAATTCCCTCATATGTAGCCTGAAAGTCTACATGAATACAGGTGGAGAAAAAAGCAGTTTCAGTGTTACATACGGTTAAATTGATAAATTGTTTGTGTTTAAATCTCAAATAAATTTTACAGCTGTGAAACTCAAGAGTTAACCGCCAACTCTGGCAACTTTGGATGACAAAATACTTGTCTTTCTTTAGCATCAAGTTGAGCATACAATCATAATAACCACAGAAAGAATTTCTATAATGAGTGACACTGTAAAGGACAATATAATACCAAATACCTTCAGAATCTCCAGCATTCAATAATTGATCTATCTGGCTAGGTTCCCCACTCTTATTGCCAATTACAACATCATACATCAAATCTATTGTCTCTGTCTGACTTTGTGCTAGCACCTTATTAAAAGAATAACATGTAGATATATTAATTTCACCCAAGAAAATGATTTCTTTACATCTTTGCAACTGAAGTGTGTTCCAACAATACAAAAAAAGTTTTCCATGTTTAAAAAAACGAAAACTCCATAATTCATAACTGATGTTAACTTTTGCATTATAAAGGTAATTTTACTCTAATCTTAATATTTTCATAGCCAGTTTATTCTTTAAAGAGTACCAAAACGATGTTTGAAAACTGTTGTAAGAATCAATTGTTGATCAGGCCTTACCTCTGCTTCTGTTGATATATTTGCTGAACCTCCAGCCTCAGCTGATGCTATCACAAATATGTAGAGGAAGTTGTCTGCAGATTCTGACCCCTGTAGCTTGATTCCGGTAACCTCTGCTTTCTTCCCATCATAGATCTTCACAGCTGAACATAACCAAAAATTAACCATAAATAGTTTCTCAATAAGTAACAATTACAGCCTGTAATTGTTACATAATGAAAAACTATTATGGCTCAATTGGGTCCATTTCAGTGGCCCAATTGTTTTGCTATCTTGCTAACCCAATAATGTTGGTAGTCATCAGGATTGTCTTGTCAAGATCATTAAACAAGTACCAAACACATTAATATTGCATGCAACAGACAAAGACCTGCACTTCATCTTGGCGTCTCTCAGTATAGGTTAGATCTCAATACAGTGTACTAAAAGATTTTACTTTATAAACCTTTACCAAATGCCAAATTTTCAACTGTCCCAAATTGAAAGAATTTGCCGACAACATTTGAAAATGTGATGAAATTGAAAAAAAATCTTCTGCTGCGACCTAAAACATTGTGGGAAAAGGAGAAATTGCTTGTTAAGAGCAATTTCTCCTTTCCCCACGTTTTCTAGAATCGTCTGCAACAGACTGGTCAAATGTTGTTATTGTTTGGTAATGGGTTAAGAAAGGAAGTTTACCAGCTGTCCTATTGAATGCCAAGGATTGTTTCCATATGGGCAGTTAAGCTTAGTCTTCCCCATCATGATTAATTAACCAGGTATCCAGGGTCCCGGATTTTATCCCTGTTAGCGGCAAGGTAAAAACGCCTGGACTAGCCAACAAACCAGCATTAATACTGGGCATGAATTGGGGAAGCAACTATAAATATATTATGTCTTACTATGTTTGAGTTAATAGTGTGATTTTGCAAACAATTTGTAGAAGAAATTGACTAAAACATTCATAGCATGTATCTAACCATGTTTGAATTAATCCTTATAGTGCTGTAACCACGTTCATGCTTGTGCAAACAGCTAAGATCCAGGCCAGTCGCCAGGTAAATTGGCGACTTTCCTGTGATCTAACCTGTTTGCTACGCTGAGTATCTTTTTTCATCAAAATTAAAAAGATATTTATGGTTTTGGAAAGCAGATGACATAAAATATATTTTTAGAAAATTACCCAGCATTCTAAGAGTTAAGTCTGTGTATTTGCATACAAACTGTTTAAAAGTAAAAGACACTTACTCAAAAAATCATCCCTCATATCTTACCATGTTTGAGTTGATTATGTGTATTTGCATACATTTTGTATGTCAGCTCTGAGCCATCTGAAGCACTGAAGCCATCACATTTTATACTAAAGTTTGTGAGAAGAGCATATCCAGTTGGTGGGAAGACAAGACAAGCTCCTGGTGTGACATCAGCATCAATGCCTGGTATTTGCGTTCCTTTTCAATAGATAATTTCAACTAAATCATTTTGATATAAAAACAATTATTTTTTATCTACCTTCAGTATGGCAAGGAAAACAATTAGATTTATTTATAAACACTGTTAATACCAAATTTTATTCTTTACAAGTCTAATAATATTTGATGTAAGCAATACTTAAATCAATTGAAAACAAAAAGCTATAATATTGAAAAAATCTATAAAACTTGAAAACAAAGAGAAAATTGAACGTTTTTATATTGTTAAAAACATGTCAACAAAAAATATAAGTGAATACATGAAATGGCATGTATTTTGAGGGAAATGAGCTTTAGATAGGTCTACTGCATAATTTTGTCTTTTCATTACGTTTTAAGAATAAAATGAGAACCCATTACTCTTTAGACATGCTATTGAAAGGACAGATTGGGAATTTTTTTTTTTATTGTTAACTTTTTAAAATAAATTGTATTCTTCCAATAAAATTACGACATATATTTCTTAAATAATATAAGACTTGATTATTGAGCTTCCTAATCCTGTTTGAAGCTGTACAGAACAGACATAGCTCATTTGATTTTCAGATATTGCAAGCCATGTAAATGGGTTTATTCAGAAGACAACAAGCTAAACTCAGAATGTGTTATTATTAGATACTATCATCACATTCACATGGGTCTTTGGAAATGTTTATCCCCTCTTGTCACATGCCGTTAACAAGGTGAGCAAGAAGGAATTCCTGTATTTATCTATAAACGGGCTTTCTCATTGAAGTGCTGACAGGAGCAAAGGCAAACTTCACCATTATTTAACAAAAAAAACTAACCGATTTAAGCATTTTGCAGGAAAGATATTGAAAAATATCTCTGTTTTAGTGATAATGATCATTGATATAAATATTTTCGACATTAATTATACTCCCAGAACACAATCATCGAGTTAGCCCCTCTAAGTATATCAGTGGCAAAAGTAATGAGATTGGAAGATTCATCACCACTTAACTTTATCATTCTAGACAGAGAGAGGCAAACTAAGAGAGATTTTTATGAAACTGTGCAAAGGTTTTCTAAATATGCTGAAAGCTTTAAAAGACTAAATACAGGTATATTCAGAGGAAACCTGTTAAAGCATTACTCCTCTTTAAACCTACTTTTATATCAAAAAAATGTTGATTGATTTGGCTTATAATGGACCTGAAACTAACGACAGATAATGGCAATAACATTATGAGCTCCTTTATCCAACACTGATTTGAAAACATAATGACATGTAGAAAGCTCTTGACCTATAATTTGTTCATTGAATTTTTGACAGATGAAGATGAGGGTTCAAAGCAAGACTATAAAGGATCCTTCACAAATGTAAAGCATTTACTTTAGTCTTGTACTAAACCCTCAATGTGTGCATATATACTGACCATATTTTAGACCAATTGCTGCTCCAGTCATTCCTGGTATCTGATTTGAAGTCATCAAACCCCCACAACCTCCCATGTGCATCTCAAACTGCGAGAAAAACTCAACAGGAAGTTTCCTTTCAGCAGGTACTGGAGAAGCTTTATCTATCCAATGTGTCATAAACTTGCTAACAGCACCACTTCTGCTAAACTGTGTCCCGTTTTCATTAAACAGCAGTACAAAGTAACTGTTTGCATTCCCATCACAGTTTGTGAATGTATAGTCATGCCCATTGACACTATATCCCTGTACATCTTTTTTATGGTTTATTCCATCAATAGGAAGAAATCCAACATAGATGTATGGACCCATACCTTCACTGGCAATAGCTTCGTATCCATCATGGGAATTGTAAAACACAGAAATATCTTGAGCTTTATATTTCTTGATTTGACCAACATAAGCTTCTCCCTGGGTACCATTATCAAAGAGATGTCTTATGATAACCATTGTCTTATCATTGTAAAGGTTTCGGATGTTGATGGAATTTAGCTTGATTGGTGATAGATATGTGTAAGTGTGTGTATGGTAAAATTCACAGTGCACAGTTTGTGATTCCCCTGGAGCAATTTGGAGACTATACGAGCGGTTTAGGGCCAATGGGTTCTTCGTGTAGACATCAGCGCAGGAGGAATAAGTGTTCTCTACAAAATAACAAGTGAATGTCACAGAACAAAGGTCCCTCATCATGCCCCTGCCATGCATTCCTTCATAATACTATCCATGTTCTTTCCAAACTACTGTTGTTTACCCTCAAGAATAGTTAAGTTCAGTGGGCAGAGGCATATAAATACTGTCATCAATGACCTCATTAAACATTTGCGAGTATATCATTCAGCCAGGGTTTCAAAGTTTAATAAGGGACCATTTCATCTAAAGCGGAATATGCAGCCACCAGAAAAAGGTTAAGAAATGGTTTTATTAGATAAAGTTTCAAATGAATGACTTACCAAATTACTCAATATACACTCATTTTAACGCAACTACAGATCATCCTTTAACACATAGTGTGGCAAAAGAGGAGCTTGCTCATAACAAGCAATTTGCTCATTTTAGGATATTTTTCCCATCATCAGCTTCAGCATAACGAAAAGACAAGTCCTCCAAAAAACTTAGTCAGAATTGATCATAAAGAGTAATGGGCTCCATGTTAAAAGATTAGGAATCAGTTTGTGTATTTCTTATTGAATCCAAATAAAAAAAATAAAAAATGAAAATATGCTTCATCTCATCAAATTGTGAAGTGTACATGTACTCCATTTATTATCCAACTCTGACAATGATACATGTCTCTTATTTACAAGTATATTGAAGGTCAAATAGCTTGTTAAAAGCAATTTCTCTTTTTGTCAAAGTGGTTCCTATAGCACATTAGGCAATGAGAAGCACTGTGGAGTAATAATATGGGGTTTCTCAGCCAGGCTTTGCACAAGAAATGAAAAATGATTAGTAAAAAGTTCATGCAACACAAAATCATCACCAATCAATCAAGTAAATGTACAATGTTAAGGGGATAGCTCTGTCAATTTTTCAATGTTATCCTAGAAAAAATAAATGCTCATAGAATTGATTTGCAAATGGCAAATTCTCAGCCTTCCAGCAGACATTTTTTTCGCATTTTTCTTCAGATCTAAGATCTGTCTAATTCAATAATGATGATTCTGATCTGATATGTTCTAACATGGGAATTAGGATAGGGCAGGGACCCACTTGTTTGTTCGGAAATTTCAGTATTCACCCATTAACACATTAACAAATGCCAAGTTGTTGTCTGTCCAAAATTGAAAGAGTTTACAATCAACATTTCAAAATGTGATGAAATTGGAAAATAATTCTCTGATAGGGCAGAAAACATTGTGGGAAAAGGAATTTCTCCTTTTCCCACAATGTTTTCTAGGGTTGTCTGCAACAAAGTGGTTAAATGTTGTTATTGTTTGGTAATGTGTTAAACAATGAAATGGCTGTTATTGTCAGTGTTCTAAATAAGGGATTGTATAAGGGGCTTTCACACACAGTATTTAAAAGTTAAGTACAGTGATGTCTAGTTAATCCGAACACGTCCGTTCCCAACAAAATGTCCAGATTACCGATTCATCCGGACTAATGAAGTAGCGCATGTTCTTATACACATTAAGACATAAACGGTCTGTATGCACGTGTATACTTATAACACTTTAGCAAACGCCAAATTGTCGACCGTCCCAAAAATAATCTTCTGATATGGCAGAAAACATTGTGGGAAAAGGAGAAATTGCTCGTCACGAGCAATTTCTCCTTTTCCCACAATGTTTTCAAAAGTTGTCTGCAACAAACTGGTCAAATAATTCCGTTCCCTTTCAATGTCATTCGGATTGCGAGACATTCGGATAATCGGGGTCCGGATAAACGAGGCTTCACTGTAAAAGCCTATATTGTAGGTACTCATAAGAATCGTCTTTTTGAGACGATTCTAATGAGCTCCCACAATATAAGGTTTATTGGTTAGGAAGAGGCAATAAAGAAAATGGCTCGGGAAATACTCCTCTAAGCAGGAGTCCTGCATAGTACTTTCAAATCATGGTGAATATTCGAAGCTATGAAACATGAAAAGACCTGTTGCAAACTTTCAAACATATCAGCAGTGCAGCAGATCACATGAAAAATGAACATGGCAATTTGTTCCCCATACACAAATTCACCTCTAACAGAAACGTCCCTGAGCACTTTCTTTATTTAATGTTTTGTGGCGGTTACAAAATGAAAATAACAGCAGCTCATATTTATAAAGGACCAAAAAGAATATGCAGATTCAACCATTTTGACAAAAGGAGAGAATGCCTATCATGACCAATTCCTCCTCTCTCAATTGCTTATGATGTCTTCTTGTGACAGAGTTTAGATTTAATGAGTATATATGGAGGAAACTTTTACAATGTCATCCTCTTTCACAAACATCAAAGGATCATATAGAAATAAAAATGATATTTACGCGGAATATCAATGCTGGGCATAGGATCACTAGGGCTGTTCATCTGTGTGCAGATTTCAAACTCTGCTTTACATCCATTCTCTGTCCATATTCCATCATGCTTTATGGTATATCCATCCTTGTATTGACAGTTGCCGTTGAATGATTCTGTTTTCTTGCCATACATTATTGCTGCTTCATGACAATGATGAAGCTCCTGTGCCCCGGATTCACATTTTACGGTTTCATGGTTGGTACAAAATTTGACTGGAAAACATGTAAGATGGAATGGTTTGGCCAGACTTTGGCTAGACTCTGCACTCCAGTATATACAGTAGCTGATGGCAAAACCTGCCCAATAGATACTGCCTGTATGCAAACTTAATTTGACATATTTTGTAAACTTCAACATGACGTGGCTGAGTGGTAAATCACCCAACTCATAGTCCAGGGTTACTGGGTTTGATTCCGGTTCTCACCACTGGAAAATCCAGAGACACTTTCTATAGTAATTCCCGCATCACCAGTCCTTGGAATGAGAATTTAAACCGAAGGCCCATCCATTAAGTAGCCTAGAATGGCTTATTCAAAATGGATGTAAAACAATTGGTATATTCTTAAATAATAATTCATAATATGGGTAAAATCAAATAATGCCTTCTGAGTTAATCAAAAATGGCTTGTTTCACATACACTTGATACTAGCATATTCTTAAAAAATATCAAATTGACTTGCATGGCCACAAATCCAAAACACCTGAATTGAATCAGAAATAAACATTAAAGCCTAGATGAAATTTAAGTTTTCTGTCACGATGATAAACCTGTTTTATTCTTGAGAAAAAACTCTTGACAGAAAGATGCATTTCATGATTCTGATTAAGATTACAAAAGAAATCCAATCTTTACAGTAGAAAACAGGAGATATCACTTTCATAAATTTTCAGGGAAGACAACTCATGAAAAAATAAAACAAGGGGCAATAATTATAACAACTCATACCATAATATATACCATAATATGATGTGTCAATATGATGTCTGTATGTTAACTGCTTTATATTTTATTGCTATTATAGTCATTTGATGTATAGAAACATTGGAAACTGGTTGATCATCAGGGGGCATATACCTTAAGTCGTTATCATGATTTTATTAAAGTGCTTAAGAGTTACACATTTATCATTACAACAGGATAAAAGATATGATAAAGTTCAAACCTCCATAATATTGTACTTCCTCTCCACAGCCTCTGCAAAAATACAAAAAAAGAAGATAAAACACACACATGACTTAATTGGAAGATAAATCTTGAGAACTACTTTCATTCTCACTTGGAATTCCTTGCAGAAGAAAGAGGAATGAAATGCCCGATATGATGCATCAAATAGTACATCAACTCATTTATTATTGTTTTACTGTCAAACATTGAAAACAATAATGGACTTGAAAGGTAATTTTGTGACTTATTCCTTTTTAATTTGAGAAGAGAAGAAATTATTGTGACAAATTCAATGATTTCTTGGCAAAAGAATTTTGCTTTTTGCCATAAAGCCTTCTTCCTTTAACCTATTACTAAACAATAACGACATTTTACCACTTTGTTGAAGATTAATCTAGAAACAACTGTGGGAAAAGGAGAAATTGCTATCAAGAGCAAATTTTCCTATTCCCACATTGTTTTCTACTCTACCAGATGATTATTTTTCCAATTTCATCACATTTTGAAATGTTGTCTGCAAACTCTTTCAATTTGCAACAGTCGAAAATTTGGTGTTTGGTAAAAGGTTAAGATATCTATTAGATATATTATAAGACAAGAATGGCTCATGCCAGTGCAAAAAAAACAATCATTGGAATTCAAACCCTTTCAAGTTGTCTGCAATTAACAGCAAAAACCAATTTTCATTGAGTAAAGTATCAATGTTTTCAGGAAAACTTTATTTCTTGTATTAAGCAGGAATTGAGAGCAGATGATATAGTTTATTATGGAAAAAGGACAATATGCCCAACATACCACTTGTATAATACATAGCAATTCTTTTACTCATCAGGGCTTTTTGCATTATTTGACAGACTCCCATAAAAGGCACCTTACCGATTGGAAATTTCTTTAAAACCATGCAGTTTTCCCCACTTTAAAACCATGCAGTTTTCCCCACTTTAAAACCATGCAGTTTTCCCAAAAACTCAAAGTCATGCCAGCCTAAGGCTTCCCAATTCAGCAATTTCAGTGATAAAATTTCTCAAATTCAACAGGCTTGGGCCTCTTCCCAATCAAAGGAAAAAAAGACCTGCATATGGTTGCCATTATTGTCAAACGCTGAAATAGAGGTTACACCTCCCACTCATGTATAAAGTGAGCCTTTTAACATTTGATCGTATCAGTTACCTCTAAAAGCATCAAGCAGAGGTTGAAAATTCCACTCGCCCGCTCGCATTTGCGAGTGAACTTTGAGGTCGGACGAGCGGAATTTGGACAACGCAAGCCCTGCAGGCCGAGTGCTTTTTTCCAGTTCGGGGATAGAAATCAAGAGCTGATACTGAGAAGTGAACTTATGATACGCAAGCAGAAAGCGCTTAAAATTTGACAGACAATCATAAGAAATCTGTCAATATATAAAACCGCATCGCTAAGGTAAACAACTGATGACGTCACGGGCACTGTGTTTACTCGGATGCATTCGATTTGTGAAACACGGAGAATATAATACATTTCAAAACGGTCGATCAATACCGCATTTTATAGCGAAGTCTGTAGTTTTAAAAGTGAAACCTACGCACACAATTATTTGGAAATTAAACTTTATATATTTCGTGTCTACTCTTAAAAAACACCTCTTTCATTGTTTGCATGGCGAAATGGTGAAATTTATGATCGCTCTGATTCATGGTAAGTAAACCTTGGTTACCAAACAAGCAGCCCTTATATTTTCATCTGCAAAAATGGAAGGATCGATACTAAAATTTCTCCAAGGAGGTCCCAAAATGGTAGTAAGACAAGTTCATCAAAAGATGTGAAGAAATTTCAATAAATGATAAAGTTGACTGAACAATGTTTTAATTTTATTCACATTCAATAAATCAAGCAAGGTCAGCAGTCATCCGTTTTTTTTTTCTCCTGAAAATGCAGGGCAAGTGGCTATCGTTGCAGGGCGAGTGAATTCCATGAAGCACTTGCCCTATAGGGCGAGTGGCTCTAAAAATATTTTTCAATACCTGATCAAGGAATTAAAAAGTTTTGAATACTCAATGAGAACAAGTGAACAAATATCGCTTAATGCAATTAAATATACATGATGTAAATAATTCCAACAAAAACCATAATCAATGTTTGACAAAATGGTAAATAAATCTATAGAGTTAAATAAAAAGCTTGTTTTGTTTATTGGAAATTGTTCCTAGAGTGAAACATTATTTGTGATTAACAAACGAATGCGTAAGCATGAGCTTGTTGGTACGCAAACCATGTTTATGAGGGGAATATATCTTGTAAACAAAGTAAACTGTTGGCTAAATTAAAATATATTGCATATATACAATCAAATATCAAAACATACAACTAAAACAGAACTTTGTAAAGGTTGCATTGCAAGTCAATCACAATACATTGACCAATTTACTCATGCAATAGACATTGGAGTACAAGCTGCATACATTAGTATATGTAAACTTATGTATTACCTTCAGGCCAAAATGTATTTCAAACATGCACAGCAATAACACTGGCTATAGCTCATTCTACTACGCGTAGTGGCACAAAACAGGGAACCAGGAATTTTCATAAT
The DNA here is from genome assembly GCA_947846245.1 of Cerastoderma edule. Taxonomy (NCBI): domain Eukaryota; kingdom Metazoa; phylum Mollusca; class Bivalvia; order Cardiida; family Cardiidae; genus Cerastoderma; species Cerastoderma edule. The sequence continues at coordinate 16,349,366 of OX401412.1, forward strand.
TCTTACTGGAAACTATTCCTCAGTGCGAATTATGAGATTGATTTTTTCAGCAAAACTGTATAAATCCTTGCCAAAAATGTAATGTAAAGTGAAGGGTTGATTCTTTGATCAGCAAAGTACTCAGAGCAATCATAAGTTTTCTGCTGTTAATGCATCAAAGAAGAATTTATTCCAATGCATGCTTTTATGAGTATTGAAATATTTTATCAAAAGTGGTTTCATTTAGAAAAAAAACATGATGATAAAGAAAAGAGATCAAACTTACTGAATAACAAAGGTGTCATTGAAGGCAATGTTGGTAACATCATATATAGCATAACATTTTGCATTCTTTCTGTCTCCAGTTTGCTGCTCAAACTGCTGGTAGGTGGTTTCACAAGAGCCATGCACAAAATAACCCTACGATAAAACATGAAAACCTGTACTGTTTCAGCTACCTCAAAATAAAAGTACTTTAACATATAGTTTCATAATAAACATTTGGAAATACTTGCACCACAAAATAATAGCAACACTGCGTTGTTAATAGACTTAATTAAAAGATGCTACCTTAAGAAGATAGTGCATGTATGAAATAACAACAATATAACAGAGACGGTTTTGAAATTCAATGATTAAAACTAATTTGTTAAGATGTTTTTAAGTGTAAACCACTGAACTGTACCTTAAAAGAGGCGTTTAGGTGTTTGTATCTACAGTAGTGCTATTGTATGAGTTCCTACGTTTTACGCATGGTATACAAGAGAAATACGAATGGCTTATGATCTGCGATGTTTGATTGACGATATTCATTAGGGCGGCAGTCTTACTTGTCTGATTTGATTCGTTACGATCCAATACATTTTTTGTCTGATTTACGATATCTGATATATGATATACAGTGTTTCCGTTAGCTTTAGAATTTGTTGAGTCCATGGGACTCAGTGTCACTGAAGAAGTTGAGTCCCACTAGATATTTTCTGAGTCCCAAATTTATGAGCTTTTAACTAAATGTAATGGAGCAAAGTAAATGCACTGTACATTACATTTCTGATGTGCAATCACATAGAGCCTAGTCTGTAAGCATTCACAGACATAACTTTTTTGAAATTCTACAAAGTGGGGGAAGGTGTGTAGTGCAGTTTTATGGAATGGTTTTAAAGGGGTCTCCTTTGAAGACTTGATATGCAATGCACGCCAATGTCCGTCACTCATAATATACCAAACTACAGAACTTTGGAAGTCTGTGCATCCTGTTGTAAAAATGTTTTTCTGTTTGGTTTCATAACATATCAAGCATTTCATGGAAACAGAAGATTCAGACAGATTCACATCCTAAATAAGCCAGTCTTTAAAAGATTTTAAAAGAGGTGTCATTAAGCCAGGAATCCTGGATAACATGCAAATGTTTTTTTTTCGCTGGTGTCGCCAATTTCCAGTTTCAGTATCTAACCTGGAATCCCCAAATGCATTAGCAACAGAAGGTTCTCTTCTTCACTTAGTCTCGTACCTGTTACAGAATAATTCTGGGTCTTAGTAGCCCATTTAGAAATTTTGAGTTTCGACTTCTGGTGCATAATTTTGCTGGTAAGAGATGAGCTGGTAGAACACTGATGTGTTTCCTGTATAGATTATAGTCCTGCAATGCTCCCAAAGTTTGTTTTGATTGCTTATTGCAGGACTATTTGTTTGGGATGTATGAACACAAATGCCGATACCTCGGCTAGATTTGACAGCTAGTGCACTGATTTTCTGATACACTTTGCTCCGTAGAAAAAAAATGAGACGATTGAGGTGTCCATTATATTACAGTTTCTGAGAGTTAAATGGCCAAACTCAATGTTCCTGTATATAGCTAAGCGTAAAAAACACTATTCTTCACTCAGCAGAGTCTTGAAAATGCCTGATTTAACATTGGTGTCAATGGGAATTAAAGATCTCAAAAGTAACAGGTGTATGACCACTTCGTCACACCGTAATGCAGCAGGGAACCAGTTGCATAGATATGTCAACAATCGAATACACACAAACACTGTTTGCCAAAAATAGTAACATTTTTAATGTGGAGTAAACAAACAGATTCCGACGTACTACACAGTACCAAAATGATCTGTGTCTCCTAGATACAGCGTTTGGACACCTTTCGGTGACGAGATTTCAATGAATTTTGATGTCCTGTCTCAAGAGGGTTTCAAATTTAAGCATTTGGCAGCGCTTTATTTATTTTTATCTGTATGAATACTAACCCATTACCCCATTATACCACACGTTACCATACCTCTCACAAATGACTTCAAAAACCACAGCGGCAAAATGCAGAATAATTCCATTTGTGACAATGGTTTATAACTTATATCAGAGGGAAAATGTTGCTTCTTAAATATTAATTGCTCTTGCATATGAAGTTAAATAATTCACAAATCCCCATATGGGACAATGGGTTAATCAAAGATAGTAGTATCATTTCTTATATGAAATAAGTACATATTTGAAGGAATAAAACAGTTTCAGTGGCAAATTTAAAAAAAAAGTTTTGTTTATGGTGATGATACATTGTACATAAGAAGATGACCTTAGAAATTATTTTTAATAATTGAGAAAACGCTCATAAAGATTCTATCAAATACCACAAACAAGTCGGATTTTCACATTTTTTTAATTATTGTCTGTGATTACTACATGTAGTTAGATTTGCCCGAAATCAAATTAGAAGGAAAGAGTTAATGAAAGTTGTAACCTTTTTCTGAATTTTTCTTTATTGCTCTTTAATTGGTCACATAAGTATTTAGTTCACCATTCACCAGTTCACCATATTTGTTTTACATCGATTGTGAAAGAAGCTTAAAGCTTGACCAAAGCCACTCTCGATGACTGCTTCCTGGATACTAAACCAGTTATTGCGCAGGTGTTGTGGGTTAGTCCCGGTTAGTCCCGTTTTTTTCACCTCGCCTAATAGGGATTCGAATCCGGGACCCTCGATACAATAGCCCAACGCTTTACCACTGCACCAATGTCCCCCACATTTTGAAATAAACCTGATTAAAACTGTCTTTTGATGATTCTGAAAGACCTCAATTGCCTTATCATAAGTCAATCAGCTGGACAAAATGAGCAACTTACTCATCATCTATATTGAATCATTTGTTTGCCTGTGCATGCCATTAGACTCTAAATAATCCAGAAGTAAGTGTAGGTAATTGGTTTGTCAGAAGCACTTCCATTGAATATACATGTATATGATAACAGAAACCTTCTGAGTTTGGAGCAAATGCTTTTAAAAATCGGCAATGTTGTGATGTTTGCTTACAAACCAGACTGGTGCTTGGATGAAGGCGGTCTTTCAGGTTTCATTTGAAAAGTCCAGAAAATTCAATTGTTGCCCATGACATTGGTAGTTTTCTATTACTAGCAGAGTTTTAGCAAAATTTCGTACATTATAAATCTACCTGCAGGATTCTTTTAGAACAAACAAATGTAAAGCTACATGAGAGTCAGTGGAAATTCTTTCTTTGTAAGAACAAAATTTGATGAAACTAAGGGACTGTGTGGTAAACTCAAATTCGGTGAACATGTTTTAAGAAGTAAGAAGCTCTTTTGGACTAAATTTGGCCCTAAATGCAAGACCCATCGTCTTATAAATATCAGTAGTGAAAACTACGACATGTCACGGAACAATAATAAATGCAACATATACAACGTTATTTTGGATGAAAGATAAGGAAAAAGATCTGTTTTATGATAGAAAAATTATCAAATTTTATAACTGTCTATATCATTTCTTTATTTTTGGGGTTGTTATAGAAGAAATCCTTCATAGATCAACCCCTTTACGCAATGCAAATACAGTGGGCGTTTGACACGTGACTTTTTGTTTACTCGCAATTCAAGATGGCTGCAAAACCGTGTTTGTGTGTATATTTTGGCTAAAGTTTGGCATATAAGTTGTTATTCTTACAAGACTTGTAAATTTTATGGGACACAATTCCACGGATTGTTACGGATTAATGTATTTTAGAGTTCAATTCCCATGGACGCAAAAGGTATTAATATTCTGCGTCCCAGCCATTTTTTGATGCGTAAAAAGATACTTTTACGGCATAAACGGAAACTCTGATGTACATTATGTGATTTACGATGCACATAACGAAGTTAGGTCAAACTATATTATTCATGTACATGTCTGCTAAAATGGTATGACCTTAAAACAGAATATGTCATGTTCTGCGGTCCGCACTAAAAAAACGGTCCGCACTAAAACAAAGTCTCTGGTCCGTCTTAACAAAGAAAAGAAATCGTAATGAATAAATGAACTCTCTCTTACATGTAAAAGAAAGAAAAGAAAAATTACATTGAGTGAAAAAAAAATTGTTGCCATAGAAATGATTGGAAACATTTGATAGTCTACATTTTTTTATTATCTAAATGTACATATTTTTGTTTGGTTAATTCTTCATTTGTATATACAGAATCATATTCATCACATGCCTGACGAAAATAAAAAGTAATCTTTTTCTGGTGTGGTTTCAAATATATACAGTTTACGATATACGGTCTGTGATATATTTACAATACACGTCATCATACAATATGATACAATACGTTCATTTTGTCTGATACGATCCAATGCAATATGATATGTTACGGTTCCATTTGGGATCTGTTACGTTACGTTCAGATATGATACAAACGATATATGCTGTTTTCAGGAACTCATATGATAGTATTACTATATAAGCACTTTAGTGATCAAAATGTCAATACTTACAATTACCACAATCTCTTGAACTGTGCTGCCTCCAAAAATTTCTAACTGGGACGACAGTGCATAAACACCATAGGATAGAGCGTTTTTCTTGAAGCTGACATCTCCTGTTTCTGAAGTACCCTCTTCCTTTTTCTCAACAACAACTGTTTCTGAAGTTTTATTCTCTGAATACTTGTACAATGTCCAGATGATTTTCGTAAGGTTAAATTGTACGCAGGATAGATCTAGCTCGTTTGATGTTAGATTAAACTTGATATCTATTCCATCATTTTGGATTGGTGTTGTACAGATATCCTTAAATTTGACTCGCATGCCCACTACTTCAATACTTGGAGAACAGCCATGGACTATGTAGACTAAAAAGACATAAAATAAAAAGTCAAATAAACAAAATAAAGAATTATTGAATTGTGTAATTGTATGTATCATTTACCCAATCCATCCCAACGAAGGTATCTCAGATTCTTTACTACCCCTGTAAGGCGATTGCATAAGAAATCAAGCTCATTTGTTCATGGGTATAGAATTCATTGCTGATATGTCATTGCTGATACCCAAGTATGTCCAAAAATAGTCTAATTTGCATAAAAACCAGAATTATTGGAATTGATAGCAATAATATCTGTCCTAAGAACGAAAATTTAAAAAGGATTTAAAAGTTCTACTTCTGAAAAGCATGTCAAACATACCCTGAAAGCATAAGAAAACTTTTCGACACTTACAAGGTGTTAAATATCTGTCAATTTCACCCCCAAAATGTTCTCTTCATAATTGATTTGAGCATGCAGGATTGAAGATCACATGTTATAAGGTCATATTAACAGCTTGCACAGAGAAAATAAGTGATGCAATTCTTAAAATGAGAGATCTTAACAGAGTTACCGCTGTACCAGAAAGGACACCCTTGAAAGATCATACCCTCCAGCCTCTACTATGACGATGGAAAACATTATTCTAAAAAGGATCTGCATGATTTTCATGCAAATGGGCAGAAACTTTACATAGACAGGCTCTTTTCAGTTATAAAACAGCAGTAAAATTAGATGATACTGCGGTATGGGCAAGGACCATCCAAATAGCCAAGAAGAACTGCGGAAAACTAACATATATGCTGCCTGCAATTGGGAGGCAAATTATGATTAAACCTATTAAAGATTATCAAACCTCTGACAGACAATTTGGAATAAATAGATATTAATTATGATTTAACCATTGAAATATCATTCAAACCTCTGAGTCAAGCTGAGAGAGGCTTTGAAAAGCAGTTTTGTTCATGTAAGTAATGTTTTCAAAAACTCCTACACTAAAATCTCCATTGTGATGCATCTCCGACAAACATAATTGAGACATTGGCTTTATCAACTGGTTGAATGAACAAATTGATTTAACACACATCATCTGCAAATACAAAATTGTTTCATGACAGGTCTACGACTATTAAATTCACTTACCTATTCCAGATAACAACGTAACGAAGATTAACTGTAGCCTCATTCTTCGCTTCAATTTGTTATTAATAATCCTCAACCTTCATTCTGATTTATCCTGCAAATACCAAAGTAATACAATTATGAATATCATCCAGTAAAATCCTTCCCATTGGATGACAGCCCTCATGCACCTCTCACTGCATAATATCTCATTTTGACCCTTGTGATCCCAAAGCAGAATATTCACTGTGTCATAAGGAAATGAATAAACTAGTTTATGATCACCTTACTTTTTTATCACAATGGCTTCATTTGTATGATTTTATACTGAAAACGTAATTGTTGATGCTTTTATAAGGTGTTGCACCTGTGATTGAGTGCTTTCAGGCCCTTATAGTACCTAAAAGGAGTCCATTTCAGAAGTTTTGTCTTTCCACTTCTGGTACATGATTTTGCAATAAATAAATGTACTGATAGAACCCTGATTTGTTGTTTTGATTGGCCATTGCAGGACTATTTGTTTGGGATGTATAAATTCAAATAAAGATGCCTCTGCTGGCTATGACAGCATGTGTACTGATTTTTTGTTTGCACAATGTAGTAGTATGATGGTCTAACAAGAATTTGGGGTAATAAGGGGAAAAAAACTTGACGAGGTCAGCAAAGTTCCATATCGAGGACAGTGGTGTTACCAAGTAAAATGGACCAACAGAAATTGGTATAATTCAAAATATGACTAATCTAAAATTACATCAGCAGTATCCTGATAGTGACTCCATGGCCTTCACCAGCTTTATAAAAAATTATTCAATTCTCTCTATCAACTTGAAAAAAGAAATTGACAAAAAGTGCTAAAACAGAAAGGGTACATATGATATGAAGTTAAGATCTTTATTTGTTTTCATTTTTCAATAGATTTCTTTTATATATAGAGAGTTTTTCTTGCTCTGTCTGTATGCATGAAAGACAATTTAACAATTGTTGAAATAAATATAATATTTATCTATTTACAAACAAATATGAAGAAGAGCATGCTAAGTCCTAAAGGTAACATTGTAAATTATATACCCCTAAATCTTCTCTGCCACGAAAACGTGGGCGACAGTGGTGCAGAGATAGAGTGTCCGCCTCTTATACCAAGCAGTGATTTCTTTCCTTATATGTTATTAAGTACCGCAAAACGCAAATTGACTGACCATTTTTTCTAATTACCCAATAGAGCTCATGTTTGAGTACAGTTTTTTCCTGCAATAATTCCTAATTTTAGAGAAAATACAAACCCATTCCCAAACCAAAAAAAATCGCTGCCAATGGTCTCCGGTTGGAATCCCCATCAGGGGTGGCAAAATCAATTGTCCTTATTGCCCAGCTTGTCCAAAAGCCTTAACGGACAAGTATATTTTTAGTGAAATTTACTGTATAACTACTATACGGACAAATGTACAAAATGATTCGGCATTAACGGACAAGTCAATTAAAAACAGATTTTGCCACCCCTGCCCATATGGCGAGGTGAAATTTTCCTGGACTAACCCATAAAAAAAAAACAAGTATTGGTTTATTATCCAGGAAGCAGTCTTCGACAGTGGTTTCGAACAAGCTTTAAGTTTCCTTCACAATTGATGTAAAACAATAAGGTTATCGAATTGTGTGCAGCCACACACATTGCACCATCGAAAATTTTGTGTCCATTTCTTTACAGGTTTTAAAAGTAAAACTGACCAACTTGAAATTTCAGCATATTGATGAAGGAAATATCACTATCGTTTAGTCAGCAAAGCCTTTAAAAACAATGATTTAACATATGGACACAAACTGAGTTAATGGTCTAGGTCAGAGACATAGCCTATGAACCAATGTAACTTCCCAAAACAAGTGCTTTCATAATGGAAACTAGGAATATTGTGAATCAATGTTTATGCCTGGTGGAATTTTGAAAGTAATAACATAACGAAAAAGAAATCATGGAAATGAGAAAAATCTTTTGGGTTATTACCTTCTTAAATTCTGTTTGAAGTGATGACTGTTGATTGACGATCATTCGAAATGTCAGATGTTAGGCCTATATTGTAGAAGATAGCTTATCAAAACCAATTGCTTACGGTACCTTTCTGTACTAATATGTACTTCCGACAGAGGGCCTAGCGTCCAATGGAAAGATCATGTGGAGCCTTGTAAGCCAGAGTTTGGTTAAATCAAATAAAAGGCGTAATACCTACCAAATCATTGCAGACGAAATTGGATTTTGTTTTCAAGCGTTTGTGTGCTTTGATTTTAAAATTTGCGCTGATTTGTCGTTGTCGTCGTAAAATACAAAATTTTGAATGGTATTTACTTGAAATTAAGATGTCCTCCTCCTCCTCCTCCTCCTCCTCCTCCTCCTCCTCCTCCTCCTCCTCCTCCTCCTCCTCCTCCTCCTCCTCCTCCTCCTCCTCCTCATCATCATCATCATCATCATCATCATCATCATCATCATCAACATCATCATTATCAACATCATCATCTCCATCATCATCCTCATCGTCATTCTTCTTCTCCTATTCGTCCTCCTCCCCCCTCCTCCTCCGCCGCCTCATTCTTCTTTGTCTTCGCCTTCTTCTTTGTCTTCGCCTTCTTCTTTGTCTTCTTCTTTGTCGTCGTCTTCTCTTGTTTCGTCTTCTTCTTTGTTTTCTTTTTCGTCTCCGTCGTCTTTCTCGTTGTCTTCTTCTTCGTCTTCTGTTTCTTCTTTTTACGTTGTGGACTGTCACATTAATTTTTGAAGGCTAAACCATACTTCTACACCGGACCCTGGGGTTACATCTAAAATAGCCTGGGGTCCTGGGCCATGCGTTTATCCCGCATGATGCGGGATATACGCATGGGTCAGGACCCCAGGTTACATCTCAACCTGTCCGTATTTCTTTGGGGCAAATACCAGAGACATAGCCTGGATGCCTGGCCCATGCATACCCGCACTAGTTCGCGGTATACGAACGGGCCAGGCTCCAGGCTACCAGAGACATAGTTATCTGTCTCTGCAAATACATACGATCCGAGCACTTCTAGAGACACGTTCAAGAAATACCGTGTTCATGGATGGTAAGCATTGTGTACAATACTTTCAGGCCCCATGGGTACATCGCCAAAGGTACATCGCCAAAGGGGTACATCGCCAAAGGGAATGTTTATCGGAGGGGTACGATAACACTTAACACTAGTGGGGAAATTCGATAAACCCATTGATGGAATGGAAAAGAAACAGTCCGACAATAGTCTGTTGATTTTACCGTATACGGGACAGTAACCTATACAACTACATGTATATGAAATTACAGATAGCACCTATTTTGATGATGGCCGAACAGATTGTATGTAGTAATGCATGTGCCATTGGTTCGTAGTAATTAGGACGTGCACGTTCTCAAGAAGTTTGCCAAGATTTCCAGATGCCATTGCAAATCTCTTGGGCGATAAAACATGTATCCAAATCATGGCGGACTAATGCACGAGAGCTACGATCTTACCAGGGGCGTAACTAAGGCATTTAGTAAGTGTATTCACGGTCAGCGGGTTGGGACTGGGGGCATACTACCCCAAGAGAACATTTCATTTCCTATGCTACATCTGGTGCAAACTAAGGATGTTTGGAACAAGGAGATACATGTATAAATAAAACACATGGAGGAAAATCAAGTAATTGATACATGACGCACAACGTAGATTTTAGATTTTGATTTACTATGGACAATGTGTACGCAGGTGCGTACTGGTATCTCGCCTGCTTGTAGTGACTAAAAAGGAAGAATCCGTTGATCGTATGGTGTATTCATTGAATCATCGTTTCAACATCTTGACCTGGCCACATAGTTACGCCAGGTCCACCTGCCCCATAGGGCAGCATGCTCACACAGGTCCCAGAATGATCTTCGATGCCTCCCTTATGTAGTACGCAGGTGACGACATGTGTCAGCGAGAACAAGACAAGCTAGTATTGTCCAATCAAACAATTTCAGCTCTTAAAATGTTTAGCAAACATTGTGGCAACCTGTATTACCACTTTTTCTGTTCACATCATTTTCAGAATATTCCTGCAGCAATTATATGTTCATCTGGTAAAGTTCCATTCGCTTGTAATGTAAGAAGGAACCTATTTTACCACTTGCTCTGTGTGTGGTGGTGTTTTTATCGTGAGGGGAAAACAATTCCCTATTTCAATGATAATCTTGTTAAATGATATTCATCCAAATATTTGAATACAAGACACTGTCAGAAACGCTAATGATTCGACCGAAATGACACCTTAGTTCATTGGACCATACATCTTATTATGGCAGTGCGGTAACTCTCTTTCAAAACAAATAATGCCATCCATAGGCCTACAGTTTCTTTCGAAGTAACTTTAATTTCAATATCATGTTTATTGCATCGATTCTTTTAAGTCTGCACTAAGTATGAACATATTGCCGCAGTGGCAATTCGATCTTCAAAAATGATTAATAACTAAAATCCAGCCTCCTGAAGAAGAAAACTAACGTATAACACTCATTAACTTTCAAATTATTTGGCTATATAACTGGCTGTCACACAATATAGCTGCTTTTCAAACAATAATACAAATCCGATAGCTTAAAACAAAAGCATTGAAGCATAAAATATACTTTTTTAAGTGTTTGGCACTTGTTTATCAGTGGAAAATATTTTGCTAGAGTTGCCGGACCCTCGCCATGTTGTTAGAAAGTGTCTCGATATCGCACTACCAATTTTCTTGAAAGGGTTTAGTTTAATCGTATTTTATTGCATTATTTCTACATGATTTACCAGACATATATACAACAAACAGATAAACATGTATTTAACACTTTCCCAAACAACACATTTTCGACTGTTCCAAATTGAAAGAGTTTGCAGATGCCATTTCAAAATGTGTTGAAATAAAAAAATATTCTCCAAAAAGTGCAGAAAACCTTGTGGGAAAAGGAAAAATTGCTCGTTACGAGCAATTTCTCCTTTTCCCACAATGTTTTCTAAAGCCGTTTGCAACAAAGTAATTAAATGTCGTTAATGTTTGGGAAAGGGTTAAAGAAGACTTGAAAAGGCAAAAAATAATTCCAATTGGTTTGGGCCACAAGTTATAACAAAATTAGCGATTGGCCCTCTCCTATTTGTGTGTGTCCATCACATCTATTTTGCTTGAAAAGGGACCGGTGCTTGTTCACCCGCTAATATTTTACGAAGATCCTGCTTTCGTTCCAGCGCCTTGAGTTCCTGGGCCCCGCCTATAAACACACCATTGATGAAAATGCTCGGAACCTGAAAAACAGCAAGAACATCCATGTCAATTCATCTGACAGCATGTCGGGGAAACCCTCTCACAGATTTCTAAATAATGTGATGGTATCAAAATAAAACAAAACTACGAAAGTATACCAGATAACAGGTTACTAAAAGCATCAAACAACATGAGAGAATCACAAAAACAAAACAAACTGAGTGGAATTTTGTGGGAGGTTTTAAAATGTAGATATGTCAAATGTTTAATGTATTAAGTGTATTGAGTTTCGTACAGTTCTAATTTATATCAGATTTAACACTATGCCAAAAATGTTTTCTGCATTATCTAAGGAACACTCCCGCTGGTTATGCCTTGTGGGTAACAGACTTTAAAATGGTGTTTTAATTTACAATCCTCATCAATCTTTATTTCTTTCTATTCTTAAGTTGCTGAAGATCTTCGTTTTCATTAAAGAGAAAAATGAAACCAGTTTCAAAGTATTTCATTGTTTTGATGGCAAACTCCTACCCATTTCAATGATTTGCACGACGAAGATAGGGTAGGGTATACAGAAAGCACAGGCGAGCGTTTGCTAGCTCCACATGGTATCTATGAATACCCAGCACTCTATCGTTGATTTAAATTAAGAACATTGTTTACGAAATAAACGGTTTATAAGTGCACGGGCCGGTGTAGTTGAAAAGAAACTGTATATTTGAATGTGGTTGAAAAGTGTATCTCAATCTATTTTGTTACTCTATAGATCCGATGGCATTACATCCGTAAAAGACCTAGGACCCGTTTTACTAAACAGTTTACGCTTAAGATTTGCGTAAGTCTAAAACAACAAGTCCTTTTATTTTAATATTTGGCAAAGCAATATTGCAAAGTAACACATCATTGGAATCGTCTCTCCGAGACGCTTCCAATGACGTGTCACATTGCAATATTGTACTTTCATTGAATATATTATCCATGTTAATCAATTATGACTTACGCAAACATTTTCCGTAAGTTGTTTAGTAAAACGGGCCCCTATTGTCTTAAAAAGATGGTAACTTCAAAATGTAAGTTAGTCCTTTTATAGGTTTCTTGGATTCACCAGTACTAAGCCAGGGTTCCTAAGTGTCTTGTCAAAGGACAGTCTCACGAAATGAGAGGTACCTGTGGGACCCTTAAACCGTGATTCCCACGTTGGCTGACCGCCATCTTTTATCACTGAACCATGGAAACATAGTCTAAGCAAAATTTATTCCCCGTGAATAGAACATACCACGATGATGATCATCATAGTTTTGTTTTTCCATTAATGTACAGGAATCAGTCTTGAGTGTTATAGTACATGGTCATAGTGATTTTGTTCATTAGAAAAATACCGATTTGATCCCTGTCTTTCTCTATAGATGTGCACGCTGTAAAACAAGAGTTATTCCGCTTGAATAGACCATATAATGATCATCATAATGATATTACACATAAGATGAGATACCGTTTTGATTCCTGTCTTTCTCTATAGATATGCATGTGAAACAGGAGTTATTCCCCTTGAATAGACCATATAATGATCATCATAATGATATTACACATAAGATGAGATACCGTTTTGATTCCTGTCTTTCTCTATAGATATGCATGTGAAACAGGAGTTATTCCCCTTGAATAGACCATATAATGATCATCATAATGATATTACACATAAGATGAGATACCGTTTTGATTCCTGTCTTTCTCTATAGATATGCATGTGAAACAGGAGTTATTCCCCTTGAAAAGACCATTTCATGGTGGTCATTATTATTTTACATATAAGACAACGTACCGTTTTGATTCCTGTCTTTCTCTGTAGGTATGTCTGTATGGATTTACTGTCCGGTTCTTTAAGCAGTTCGATCACTTTATAATCCTTCCGTGGCAGAATCTTCTGCTCGATATGTTGCTTGAACACTTCTCTGGCCATGGAACAGTACCCGCATGACGTCATAGCAAACATGGTGACTTTACTTCCCGCGATGTAGTCGTCCACCCGCTTGTTGATAGCAGCGGCCATCTTTCATAGGTTAGTTTTTGAAAACAGTTCTTTATGTCCCGGTCAATTATCGGTACTTTAAAGAGTCGGCGTAAAAAAGTAGAACTTCAATCGATTGTGGTTTAAATATTCCAATACTGTGCTCGGTTTATTTGAGAACATACGAATGTTAAACTGTGTTTTGGTTCACCGTCTCTCTGTAAGGTAATCTATATTGACAGAGAAGTGGAACGAAACACTGTTAAACTGTTTGCTTTGATTAACCCTTATAGTGCCGGAAGTAGCCTGGAACCGACTTCATGCTTATGCAAACAGGTTAGATCCAGGCCAGCCGCCAAGTAAATTGGCGACTGGTCTGTGATCTTACCTGTTTGCTACTCTGATTTTCTTTCCTCAACGAACTTAAGCAGATATTTAAGGTTTTGGAAAAGCAGACAACACAAAAATCTACAATGATAAATAACCCAGCACTCTAAGGGTTAACAACATATTACCAGACTTCTGAGTGATATATTACACACAGTTGTAAGGCTTTAGATTGAAGGCACACTGACACTATTGGATTGTTGAGTTTTTCCTTCATGAAGTTAATGATAACCCAGTGCCTTACGAAGTCTTAAAAATCCCAAAGGTGTGCTGAGAATGAGAACTGTTGTAGTGAAACGTATGTAAAATGTTCCATTGTTCGATATCTATAATGAACACATCTATATAGAAAGGGTAAGTATGTTTAAACATATAATGTATTATACCTTTTTTTCTACATGCTTTTTTGAAAAGGTTAATTACCTTTTTGTCGCTTACGTGTGGAATATCATGCCAGAAGGACATTTGACGAAAGGAATGTCTATGAAGAAGAAATCATTGAAGGCTTGATGAACAACCCTTTCTTTATCTACTTATATCGTTAAGATTTTCTGAAGAAGGCAAATTAACACGAGTTGTTATGAGGAAAACTGTAACCTCGTTGCTAGTGAACTTGGTGTATTGCAAAGAAACGGTGCTTTTCTCCCAATGGAAAAGGACTTCTCGCTGTGTTATTTCTGTCTTGGTAAAATGGAATAATACACTAAATTGAAATAATTGTGTTTTGTTTTTACCAACACTTCATGGTCACTTCGATGATAAGAGTTGTTACAACATTATTTTGTGCAGAGTATTCCACAAATAGAATGGTAAAAATATCAGGTTTCTATTATTCAAATACTGACCGAAATATCAATAACATGCTCTCCTTTTGAAAACCGTAAACATTGGTTTTTATATCCTATCACCTCATGTCGCCTTTTGGCAATGGTGGATAAATCTTTCAGTTTAATGCAGGGTCAAATTCATACAGAGATCTCCCTTTTCGACTTAATTTTATTAACATGTGTAGTATATTAGTCAAGTCGGGTTTCCAAACTGGATACCCTCTAAAGGAGAATAAAAGGAACACTCTCAAAATATCCTGTTGATACTTGGTTTTCTAAATTCTTCTGCAGCCGGGTACCGTTAAATACTACACATTTCATACTAAAGATTTGCTAAGTTCAAAACAACATTCCCTCATATTTCAATATAGGGCTAAGCAATATTGCAAAGTAACACATCATTGGAATCGTCTCTGCGAGACGTTTCCAATGACGTGTTACCTTACAATACAGTGTTTTCATTTGAGATACTATCCGTGTTTATCAATTTCGACTCTCGCAAATATTTACCGTTTAGTAAAACGGTACCCCTTTGTACTAATGTGAGGTATCATTGATTCCAGGGGGTTGTTTGTGCTTTTAGAAGTCATCAATTGGTATTCGGTCAGTTGTATGGTGCTTCATTATGCGATCATAAAATGATATAAAGGGCTTACCGAAATTACTTTGGCGGTTACATCAGGCCAAGTCTAGAAACATTTATATGCTAACGCGAATTTACTTTTAAGGGAAGCAACACCTCCAATAACCACTGCATGAACATTTATTCGTAATTATCTCGCTTTCATTAGATAACATGCGCCGTGCTTTATTCTCGCGTAGTCATATATATATGTTTGTCTGGTAATTTTTTAAAGAACTTCATTCATCTTTACCAACCTATTCAATCAAGACCGGTCTAAGAATAAATGTTCCTAAACTTTTTCATGACTATTCATGCATTTACAAATTCAATAACATAATGAGAATTAAAAGAAAGCGTATGAAAGTGTGTATCTTTAATAAAAAAGAAAAAAAGAAAAAGGGATATGCTAGGTCTCGATCTCACGCGGAAACCAAACGTATTGATCTAAACAAAAAGTATCAGCGATCAGACTGTCACAGCCACGTATTCAACTTCACCTTGAAGAAGAATTAAATTATTTTTCAACCTTTAGCCAACAATTGTTTATTGAGTCTGACTCATAAGAGCACGTTTGACACCGCTGTTTTCGCCAATCAATACTTCCCGGGTATTTTTGTGAGCTGAGTTTTCATTGGATAAACCCGATTTGTTCAGATTGTCATTTGCGATGATGACGTCAAAAAGATTTTGGTTATTGTTCGTAACAAAAGGCAAATTGGTATTAGATAAAGCACAAAAATACACATTTATTTTTATTCTGCTGTTAAATTTCGTTTATTTTATTTTTCTTTTCAAATATCTTCATTTGCCATTGTGAATATTGGGGAGGCCA
The DNA here is from genome assembly GCA_947846245.1 of Cerastoderma edule. Taxonomy (NCBI): domain Eukaryota; kingdom Metazoa; phylum Mollusca; class Bivalvia; order Cardiida; family Cardiidae; genus Cerastoderma; species Cerastoderma edule. The sequence goes on from OX401412.1 coordinate 16,365,467, forward strand.
AAGTATACTCTGCCCCCAGTCTGGATATTGGGGGCCGGTCCCCCCTGCCCCCCCCCCCAAGCTCCTACGCCTATGAAATGAAGTAAACAACTTTTACAGAAACATCGCTTAATAATTTACTACATTTCAACATACCGGCTACAGAACACCAAAATGAACGAAGGTTACTCCAATGAGCGGCAATGGAAATCACAGTAACGACCGATGAGATATTCATTTCTAAACAACAGTCTGTTTGGTAAATGAATTGAGATATCTTAATTTAAAGTCGAATAATCGCTCTGGATTTTTTAACGCTTACATACGATTTTAGAAACATTTTGGCGTGACATAAATACTGAACTATTTCCGCGTCAATTAAATTGTTTGAACCTTGTTGGACAGTGTAATAGTATCACTGAAGTTATGTTACGTGGTTAAACTGACTACCAAGAATCATATGTCAAATGCATCGATTCATAGTATTTAAACAGGATCAAATTGAAAACATCAAAGAGGACACTCATTAATTATGATAAACAATACCCTTTGAAAGGAACAGATGGCTAGGAGTCAAAAAATGGTAGCACGAAAGAAATAAAATGTACTTTATGATATTGGATAGAAGGCATGTTGACATAAAGATGGATTACTAATCAGGGACTGTTTCAATATGTTGTCACAGTGGGTTCTCAATTCTTCTGCGACAGATACGGTAAAGCCATGGGGCCCGTTTTACTAAACAACTAACGGAAAATGTTTGCGTAAGTCATAATTGATAAACATGGATAGTATCTTCAATGAAAGTACAATGTTGCAATGTGGCACTTCATTGGAAGCGTCTCGGAGAGATGATTCCAATGATGTGTCACTTTGCAATATTGCTTTGTCCAATATTGAAATAAGAGGAATTGTTGTTTTAGACTTACGCAAATCTTAAGCGTAAACTGTTAAGTAAAACGGTACCATGGACTTTAGAGTTTATGCCTCAGGCCATATACTTGTACATTAAATGACGTATTCATTGAGAAAAAAATGCTTCATCTTCATCTTTATATGTGCATTCTTTTTGGCCATATTTCAACCAAACAATGTGTTACCATCATACAATATCGTTTGTTTTGTTTGATTTTTTTCCCGTAAAAATGACGAGTTTACAATCAGATGTAGATTAAATACAAACGAAATACAAACAAAATGCAAATAGCAGAAAATGCTTTAAATATGAAGTAAAACAACAAGAAATACAAAAAGAACAAGAAACACAGACACGGGAAACATACGAATTGAAAGATGTGTTTGCTTCCCTTCTTTTGTCAAACCTTTTATCTATCTGCCTATGATGCCGAACCCCTTACGGCGACTTAGACAATGGTAAAGGCTGACACAAGGAAACAAAAGTCATGGTTAAGATGGAGAAACGAAAACACTTAATTTCGATGAGGACAGATTCTCAGAGTAGCAAACAGGTTAGATCACAGGTCAGTCGCCAATTTACTTGGCGGCTGGCCTGTGATCTAACTTGTTTGCACAAGCATGAAGTTAGTTCCAGCACTATAAGGGTCAAATGACGTATTCATAAAAAAAAAGATATCTATGTGCATTCATTTCAGCCACATAACATTGAAACGGTTTGTTGCCTTCACACAATATTCCGTGGGAGTCTACGTCTTTTTTCTTGTGTATCATCTTCTATCACTCCAAATCAGGAGCAGCTATAATCTAAACATGAAGGAAATGTTAGACGATATCGTATGATCAACCGAATTTGATACGTACCTTGTCTGAAGATGGAGATCAACATCATAGCAACGTCGTCTCGGTTTTCAACTCTACTTTATAATTACCCTAGTAGACTCTTTTAACCCTTACAATGCTGGAACCGACTTCATGCTTATACAAACAGGAAAGATCACAGACCAGCCGCCAAGTAAATCGGCGGCTGGCCTATGATCTTACCTGTTTGCTACTCTAATTATCTTTCCTCAACAAATTTAAGCAGGTATATAAGGTTATGGAAAGCAGACGACACAAAAAACTATTTCTAGAAAATTACTACGCATTCTAAGGGCTAAAATCCAACGAGAACATTGATTTCATCTAATATACCTGATAGAAAACAAACGCGATTTACATCCACTTGCATTGTCGTGTGCAGTTATTTTCATATTGTTCTAGTCGACCATAATCATTATTGGACGAGGATCGTGTCAGATATTCCATGAGGAATATTAATCTTTTCTGTTTGACTTTTAGTTTACTTTAATTGAAATATGATTAAAATTACTTTCATGATGTTGTAGTCACATGGCATATATGAATTTATATTCAACAGTTTGACCATGTCTTTTCAATCTTGATGTTCTCAAGTCTTTACTCCTTAAGGGCTTCCTCGGAATATGTTACATAAGAAATTAATATATATCGAGTATGTGTCCATACTCACGTACTGCTTCTATGTTAAAATGTGTGTCTTTGTTTGAACGTGTTTTTGAAAAGCTTTCTTCCTCTATTTTAATCTGAGGTGCATTCTTTGGTACTGATTGTAGTTAACCGCAAATCTAGCCCCTAACATTGAAATAAGCGCCAAGAACTGCTTTTTCAGACTAAGACACGTTAACTACTTACTTAGCCCTCGGTTTAGAGCAAGCACAAAGAGGTGCGCGTAAGTCAGTTAGTATATTGTTTATCAATGATGCACGTGCATAACAAAATATACAAACAAAGTAAATAAATGAATAACCAAGCACCCGTCCATATGCCAGCAGCATAGAAAATCTTTGATAATTTTGTAATACAGACTTGATGAATAACATGCAGTTTGTATGGATTGCTGAAATTGGCATTTCGGAATTTTCTAATGCGTTATTTTCTGTGTATACATTTAAGTGAGAGAAAGCGTTATATTTTGTAAAACATAGTTATATTCAGAGCACTTGCTCCTTTGCAGCTAGAGCTAAGCTTAGCTCAATGGCCAAATAGTTTATACAGATACCCACGGTTAATGACCAATATATGGTGAACATTATCAAGTGTAGTTGGTCGCTAACTTATTCTCTCGGTTTGGAGTAAACATAGATTATATTTTTTACTATTCTCGGTCTAAAAATGCACCTATGCTAAGTGGTATTATAAGGAGACTAATGCAATATCAAAATATATTATTTGGTAAACATTTGGTTAGATTCAAATAGTTTTAACCAAAAGAACCCATCAGCACAACTTTAACGTAAAAGCCAATGAGAAATAACCCATATTAGCCAGTTTAATAGTTCTGATTGCCTGATTCCCCACCTCTGATCTGGTCATGTGATGCACTTGAACCGACCAATCAGAATTATTTTATTTTAAATATGTAAAAAGAAACCAGATTGTTGATGAACATGATTGAATAAGAGACAACTATATTTTAAGTACGCAATAACTTATGTTTAATAAGTTTATCAAATAGGGTCTTACAGCATTCATAAATCAATTTTCATGACTTTTATGAGCATGATAAAAGAAATCCATATATTTTTTTCAGTTCTTAATTTGTACTCATATCCTTTCATGTGCATTTGAAAAACAAAGTGGAAAAAATTGCTATCAAAATGCTTTGATTAAGATGTACAGCCAAATTAAAGATCAATCTAATTCAACTTATTTGTAATTAGCCTTCAAAGTATCTGTCGTGTATCTAATGAGAATTAAATGTGTTATAAAGAAATTGACGACTGTAAATCACTTTCGATAATTTCGAACTAATTGAACCCGAATTTTATAGACAGCAAGCCCTTATATTTTTAATGGCGAGTATTTCAAGAGTCTCCTTGTGACAAAGTTCCCATTCTGTCGCAATGGTTTAATCCGTTTACAAGTTCATGATATCTTGTGTCTAGTCACGTTTGGAAGCAACACCACTTGGCAATTCTAAAAGTACAGACTGATTGTTCATGTCAATGGTATTTGGTAAATACCATTGTGAAAAAGAAACACATTCTCATTTATTTATAGGCAAAAGCTTTCTGTTTGTCACAGTGGTTTCTTCATACTTCTGCAAATATTGCTTCAAAAATCGAGGTGGAAAGGAGCTGGAGACAATTTGGGCATTTTCTTTCTTTCGTAACATTGGTTTCAAAAGTTTACTGCGGCATAAGCGTCCAAATGATGTATTATGGACATGATATAACATAACATGCACCACATGGTACTACGACCAAAAGGCTACATTATTCGCATGAAGACCATGTATGTATGAGGGTAACGGTTCGGGTGTTGTGTAACAGCTTGAATGCTATGGAGGGGTTAACCGATATCTCCATTAATTATTTATACCAGTTTTTAAATAATTTCCATCTTGTTTAAGTTAGAGTCATTGATTAATTACAAAAGACGCGTATCGGTAAAGTCAATGCTATTTTTTTTTTTGAATTGTCATAGAACAATCCTTTTATTCAGAGAAACATTACAGTGTCATTTGTAAAATACAAAGTACGAAGATCATTTAATAATGTTAAAGCTTTGTATCATTTAATAAAAAACAAGGGGGAGGGGGAGAGAATACTAGTTTTTAATTAAGCAAATAAGAGTAGATAAATGATTTTTGGTAGAGTGATATATCCCAATTTTAAGAAATCTTGCCTTAATATAGTAAGAATCCTATTGAGACATCTCACTTCAAAAGTTTAGAATAATATTTACGTCTGTATAGTGAGGCAAATCGTAATAATAACCTAAAATAATGTGCTTTAAAGATAGAACATTCTTTAAGTTACAGGATTCAAATAGTGTTGTAATATTATTCAAAAATGGGTGAATATGGTGACATCTTAGAAAAGCATGCTCAATGTCCGCTATAGATTTACAAAAGTCACAAAAGGGTGATATGGTAATGCGCCATTTAAACAAATTGTCCTTCGTTGCTATGATATTATTTATGAGTTTGTATTTCATTTGAGAAATTCTATTGTCATATGAACTTCTATTCATTGATGAATAAATTTGTTTCCAATTGATATTACTTTTTCCAAGCTTATTTTGCCAAAACGAACGCATGTAAGGGTATTCCACAACGTTTTGAATGAAGCGTGCGTTGGTAGAAGTATTTGTTAGCTTTGTTAAGTGGTAGCGTTTCATATAATCTTTTTGGACTGTTAGTTTTTATTTTTGTATTGTATGACTCTGAATGCGAAATTTTCCTTTTCCATAACGATGGTATTGCCTTTTTAAGTGTGGTAAATTCTGAAATCCAGTTGTGTTTTTCCCTTAATCTTTCAAGGATATAGTGTTCATTGATTTTTCCTGTGTTGTCTACAATGTCATTTACGTATAACATATTTGCATTAATCCAGTTTTTGAAAAACAAAAACTTTTCTTCGGATGTCCTTAATGAATTGATTTCCCCATAATAATTGGCATCGAATTTCGCCGAAAGTTTGCGTATTTTTGTTATTTTCCATGTTTTATATTCAATCCATGTGGACAATATGCTATTGTAAAAATTTGGCAACTTAAATTGGGGTTTTGGGTAAACTTTTTAATGAGTTAGGATCAGAGCTAAATATAAGCAATTGAGGAGCGTATTGGTTAAAGTAAAACTCTGGAACAGCCTTCCAGTTCGCGTCAATTGACTGAAACAACAACGTTTTAACCTTTAACCCATTTGATTTGTATCGCTTTTACGTATGCAGTTGTATCTATCATGTTTAACCACCATTTTCCTTACTGTTTATCAAAATTTTCCTTTTAATTTTTTCACGTTTACCATTCCACAAAAAATTAAAGAACATTGTATCGATTTGTTTAATTATTTCTTTTGGGACGTAGCATGACTGAAACATGTAAGTGAACATTGGTAAAATGAGACTCTTGATCACTTGTATTTTGCTTTGAAATGATAGATTTCTTTTATTCCAATTTTTTAAGTTTTTGGAAGCCAAGTCTAATTTTTTGTCCCAATTGAGTTTCTGTCTTTTCATAACATTTGTACAAAAATAAATGCCAAGAGCTAACTTGGTCTTGTCATTTAATGTTTCCTGTATCCTTAAAGCTGTCTTTTGAAGGCCCGGGTCCCATCCCTTCGGTTTTTTGACGATTCAATTTTAAACCAGAATGTTTGCCAAAATGTTCAACTATACTTAAAACAGAGCGAACTGCATCCTTTGACCTTACGAAAAGTGTTGTATCATCTGCCAACTGTGTTAATCGAATGTTTTTATTCGATCCCTTAATGTTTATACCTACAATATCCGTTGAAGTTCTGATATTAATGGCAAGCATTTCAGCTACGATTATGAATAAAAGAGATGAACAGGGACAGCCCTGACGAATTGAACGAAATAGTGTGAAACTGTCTGATTTCCACCCATTATTGTAAATATTTGATGTAATGTCATGATTAAACGTTTTAATCCAAGTTATAAATGAATCACCAAAGCCAAAGTGTCTTAAACATTTGAAAAGAAAATTCCATTCTACTGTATCAAAAGCCTTTTTAAAGTCTAAAAACAATATAGCTGCTTCTTCTTGTAACTCAGTTATATAATCGACTATGTCTTGAATTTTTCTGATGTTGTGGCCTATAAACCGGTCTTTAAGATACCCTTGTTGGTCTTGACTTATGATGGAAGGCAAAACGTGTTTAAGTCTGTTTGCTAAAACACGTGCAGCTATTTTGTAGTCAACATTGAGGAGAGATATTGGTCTCCAGTTTTGCAAATCATCAGCATCCCCTTTTTTGAAAAGAAGAGAAATGATACTATGTTTTTGGGAAGTAGAGAGAGTGCCTGTTTTATAAGCATACTTAAGTGAACTGATAATGATGTTTTGTAATCTAGGCCAAAATGCCTGATAGAAAGTCAATGCTATTTCTTTTTTCTTTTCTTTTTTTATTAATTTAAAACATGTTCATGTCGAAAAGCAGTCAGATACATCAAACCTTAATTATGCATTATTTATTTTCCCATTTCTCGTATTTTTAGGTTTGGCTAATTCCCATGGCCCGCCTTGGAACTGTTTATTACCGCCTCTCGAACCTAACTCTGTTTTGCATGACAATTCCTGAGGTGAGTTATTGCCCCTCTGGGACTGGATTTACTAGTCGCCTGAAGTTTAGCTCCGGGGCAAATATGGTCAAGATGAACGATTCCCAGCCGAAAATCATTTAACGGTCCAGCAAAACCATGGATTAATCAATTTTCCATAGATGGAAACTTCACTGTACCTGCAACAAACGATTTGGTCTTTGATATTTGCATAGGTAAGAATTGACCATAAAACCATTTCAAAAACAAAACGAATTGGTCTAAGCAAAATTGTTCTCCTTTGTGCAGAATAATCCTTCCCAAATTTAAAAACTCACATTAAAGTGACCTTAAAAACGGTTATGTTTGTTATGCAGAATTCATAGGCAATAGCCAAAAAAAACGCACCAAGATATGTTTGCCATACAGAATGCCCTGGCAAGAAACGCACATAAATGGAACAAAAAAGTGACAAAAGTCACAGGGATTCGAAGTACTCTAAGAGTGGTTATGGCTATGTATAAATATATATATATAGCCAATCCCCTCAAGTACCTTGACTACGAATCCCTGTGACAAACGAAGGTAACAATGTGTTGACGTAATTTATTCTTTTGTCAAAACGGCTTCTCCATTTATTTCCTTTCGGTGTGTTAAATTTGATATACGTACATATATGAAGAAACTGGTTAACCCTTTACCAAACGCTAACTTTTAGACTGTCCCAAACTGAAAGAGGTTGCAGACGACAACGTGGTGAAATTGGAAAATTATCTTTCGATAGGGCAGAAAACATTGTGGGAAAAGGAAAGATTGCTCGTTACGAGCAAGTTCTCCTTTTCCCACAATGTCTTCTAGAGAGGTCTAAAACAAAGTAGTTAAAAGCCGTTTTTGTTTGGTAATGGGTTAAACAATTAGATAAAGGTAAAGTTTTCTGTACCAAATATATCAAGAAAGAATATGTATTTGAACCCAATAATAGATGTTATATAATAAGTGTTATCATGAAACAACATTAGGCATCATATATAAACAGTTGTTATTACGTGACTAAGCAGATTCATCATATTGACGTTTGGTGGTGTTAAGGTTACACACCACATTCATCACACGGTATCCTTCCGCCTTAACCCTTATAGTGCTAGAAGCGACTTCACGCTTATGCAAACAGGTTAGATCCAGGCTAACCGCCAAGTAAATTGGCGGCTGGCCTGTGATCTTACCTGTTTGCTGCTCTAGGTATCTTTCCTTGACAATTCTTTTGAAAAATCTGGTTTTGGAAAGCAGATGACACGAAAATCTATGTTTAGAAAATTACCCAGCATTCTAAGGGTTAACCTCGCTACACACCGCGACATGGAAAAAAGTGTTTCTACGCGTCACTATGCAATACAATGTACTCGTTTCATCAATCAATCTTTATTGCGAGAATCGGGAAAAAGCATTAATCCTTAGGTGACTTGCAACTTTATAGAATATGTCAAAGAATACCATACACATCATATGCACACACAAATGATTGAACAATAATACAAACATCGATATTCACATCATATGGTCAAAAGTTGTCTACAAAAATACATTACAACAGGAGTGAGTACAGGTAAACTTACGCAAATACATAGTTACCTATTAATCTACATTCACATGTAGTTAAAATGGTTTGCAGACGACAATGAATACAATTGAAATTGATTGCAAGACTGACTTTGAGAAACTCGATATTGTAAAACGAAGATATCGATATACTTATACATGTACATGTGCATTGCGGAATCACAATAACACAAATGCACACATAACGATAATAACAATCATCATACCAAATTAGATTAGAAGACGAACGAATCTTTGTTCTGTCGTGTGCGAATTCTTTAACTTATAGGCCGCTGACAACGGGATGAATGTCAATAAAACATTAAGCTATACGACAGCTAATGTTGTGAAACAATATCTATTTCAATTTGGATAACACGAGAGTCTTGGCAACAATGTACAGGATCAGATCGGAGCCGTTTTATATAGAACAAGGTTGGTGGAGTTATAGTTAACTGATATAAACAAAATCATTCTTATTGTACATCGTCATGTTGGCAATATTTAATTTAATGCATATCATTTTTGTATTTCTGTTCATTGGATCGTGTCGACATTGTACATTATGAGCTTTTTAACCTAATAGAATTATATAGATAAACTAAAACAATAATTAACATATACTGAAGCCATCAGTGCAAAACTGTTCACCGAACCATTAATGTCGTTACTTGATAAATTAGTTGGTTAATTAACGAAGACCTTGAGATCGATAAAAAGTTCGTTCACAATGACTCCGAGGAAGCGTAACCTATTAAAGTGCAATTCCCATTTTGAATTTTTACAAAAATGTCGGTCATAGAGTGCTTATGTAGCCTACGTAATGTATATATGTAGACCTAGCAATGCTTAACCCATATGCTGTTAGAACCAACTTCATGCTTACGCAAACAGGTAAGATCCAATAAATTGGCGGCTGGCCTGTGATCTAACCTGTTTGCTTCTCTGGGTATCTTTTCTCATAGAAATTAAGCAAATATCTAAGGTATTGGAAAGCAGAGGACAAAATATATTTTTAGAAAATTACCCAGCATTCTAAGGGTTGATATCAGTTACACGGGCACAGTTCAGAGAGGCACCGTAGTCTATCTTGAAAATATTTGATACTCTTCTAGTTGATTCAAATGGGTCTTTCCCGAAAGATAATGAAGAGAAATGCAATAAAACTGTCAAAGTCGATACAAAAGTGACGAAACAATTAACAATTGAGATTGCGAGAAAAAGAATATTTTATCGTGAGACATGCAGATCTCCTGCGATATACATGTACATGTACTTTAGAAGCTAAATATCGACAGTGATGGATTCAACCTCTAGAATGCTGGCTTTCTTCTTTAATGTGGTTGCTTGCAACATAAGTATCCAACGGTAAATAACCCAGTTACTAAAATCATCCCAAGCTACCACTCTTTTTTTAGCTAAACTGTACTTTGTATATTTGATTTATTGTGGGTCAGTGGCTTTATTTACGAATAAACTAAACTTGAAACTTAAACTTGAAACTCAATCTTTCACACCATCCGTGAGCGAATCACGAGGGTCGATTTGACATATCGTTGGTCATTCGATAATGCTAAAGAAACAGAATATCGTCTTGTAACGTTTCACGGCTTCGCTCGGATTCGGAGTGGGAAACGGATATGAGAAGCGACCGAATTTAATGTTGACACATCATCGATGAGCAAAAAGGGCATTTTTAATTTATCACACAATATATAATGGTATAATCATTATTGCAAGACAGGACACATCAATGTAGCGCTCTTACGATGTCGCATCAACAGGATGTGGAAACTCATTTTGATTTGTTTCGTTTATTTGTTTGGAGTTAGAAACTTTGTAAGAAAGGTTCATTCCCGATTGTACGGCGATTAGAATTTCAACCCTATATCCACAATACCATGGTCTGACGCATATGCAGCAAAGAATATGAAACTTATACAATATTAAAGGAGAAATTGCTTGTGCCAAGCATCATTATTTGTCATAAATTCTTCTTTGAAATGTCGTAAAGATATAATCGTTTATACTTTTTAAGGCATCCAATGTTGCTTTCACTTTCGACCTGTCAAAAACTCCTATATGAGGGTAATGGGATTTTAGATCATGATGACGTATTGAACTGGTATTCTATTTAACAACCTTTTTTTACATGAAACACTTTGAAACTTACTATAAACACACACTACCAAGTACCCCAACCCCGCAGCTATATTAAAGGCACATCAAAGGAGAGGAGTACAAATAAATTACTGAAAAAGTATATGGAGTTCTTTCATTATGTTCATAAAAGTCATGAGAATTAGTTTAGGAATGCATTGAGACCCTATTTGATAGACTCATTTAAAATAAGTTATTTTGTGCTTGAAAAATAGTTGTCTCCAATTCAATCATGTTTATCAACAACCTGTTTGTTTACATATTCAAAATAAAGAATTCTGATTGGTCGGCTCAAAAATGTGTGTATCAACTGTCAAGGTCAGAGGTGAAGAATCAGGAAATCTGAATTATAAAACTTGCTATTCTGGGTTATTTCTGATTTACTTTCACATTTAAGTTATGCTGATGGTTTTTTCTGGTGATAACTATTTGAATCTGTCTAAAAGTTTACCAAATAAATAATATAGTTTGATATTGCATTAATCTCCTTTAATGAGCCTTTAAGGGTTTATTGGTGGTTTATCTTTTTTTCATTTTTTTCCAAATGAGGACAACCGGGAAAACACGGTAAGAAGGCGCCGTGAAGATATGACTACCAATGATCAAAGCTAATGACCCTTTACATGTGGAATATCTTTGCAACAGACAACATCACATCGGTTCAAAGTATGCGATAAAACAAATGACTCTGGTTTTCATGTTAACTAGTCAATTGCAAAATGTTGGAAAACTATCATAACCCTCATAGAGCAGGAACCGACTTCGTGCTTATGCAAACAGGTTTGATCCAGGCCAGCCGCTAAGTAAATTGGCGGCTGGCCTATGATTTAACCTGTTTGCTACTCTAAGTATCTTTCTTCATCAGAATTAGGCAGACATTTAAGGTTTTGGAAAGCAGACGACACAAAAATATAGTTTTAGAAAAGTGTCCAGCATTCTAAGGGCTAAGTATGTACAATTAAAAAGCTTTGTCTGTCAAGGTACCATTTAAGATAAGTAGAATATATTTCTTATACTACTTCAGATATTCAGGATTTTGGAAAGCAGGCGACACAAAAATCTCTTTTTAGAAAATAACCCTTCATTCTAAGGGTTCTAAGGGTATCATGCATTTGGAAATGTCGTCTGCTGTAGAGATATGTGAACCAACTCGTCTGTATGTGTGGAAATGTTACATCAAACGACTGATTGATAGCTAGGTGAGTAAACGCATTACAATGCTGGTGCACGATTTACACATTTGCACCGCCTCGTGATATTTCCGCTTTCCACAAACGTGCGAGGGTCGTTTTTTTTTTTTATAGAGAATCGATTATGCACAGTGTTTTTTTGTATCAAAACACCGGATTTTCAACCCTATTCAACGCAAGTGATAGTTATGCATCTAGGAAGCAGAATAGAGAGTTATAAGTCTAAGGTTAATTCTGACACAGGTCCCATAGGTCTAAGTTGTAAGAACTTGTTTCACAATCGATGTAAAATAAAAAAGGTTTAAATCAAACATTATGTACAGGTTGTTAATATTGACAAATTGTGATTCGAACAACTTGAGTGGTTAGATTATTAAAGATGACGATGATGTAATATGTGTAATGTTGACAGTAACGATTTATTTGGTGATATTGATGATGCACGATGATGATAATGATTATGATGCTGCGTTTTGGGGATGAAAGTAACGATGATAAGAACTACATAATTACAGTACAGTGAAACCTCGTTTATCCGTACCCCGATTATCCGGATGTCTCGCAATCCGAACAAAATTGTAAGCGAACGGAATTATAGTGCAGTAATTTGCATAACCAATTACCAAACAACAACGACGTTTGACCAGTTTGTTGCAGGCGACTCTTGAAAACATTGTGGCCTAAGGAGAAATTGCTCGTGACGAGCAATTTCTCCTTTTCCCACAATGTTTTCCGCCATATCAGAAGATTATTTTGAATTTCATCACGTTTTGAAATGTCGTCTGCAAACTCTTTCAACTTCGGACGGTCGAAAATATGGCGTTTGGTAAAGGGTTATAAGTATACACGTGCATATAGACCGTTTATGTCTTAATGTGTATAAGACCAGGCTCTGCTTCATTAGTCCGGATGATTCCTTAATCCGGAAATTCTGTTGGGAACGGACATGTTCGGATTAACGAGACATCACTGTATACGAAAGTGATAAATTTGATGATTTTATTCTCAGGTAGCATTATGTCAATTTACAAACGGAAAACGGCTGAGTGTAGACCAAGACGATTTGCCATCTTTGTCTGCGATATGCCTCAATGTAGGCTCCCCATATTCCGCAATTGAAACTAATTCTTTCGTCGGATTACTTCGGTCAATCTCGGTTTACACCGGTCGGGGCCGGAACTATTAGCATTTAACGGAATAGTTTCGCCCGATCGACATCCAACGAAAACGACCGCACGAATGACTTTCAAAATGGATAACTAACTTTTGTTCACAAAAACCTCACTTCGTCAGACGCATCTGCTGCAGACGTTTCGAAACCAAAGAGTCATGATAATTCATTCCACCTATCATGTAGAAATTGAATGGTCTTTTTCCCTATGTCTATATCATCTGGTGTTGATTTCAATTTAGACTAATCACACATATCCATTTTGGGAGGACGTGTAAGGTAATACATCTCTCTTTTTAACCAGCGGGAATCGTTGGTAAGGACATGTGCAAAACATACGGAACAGCCTTGGGAGAATTCTGCCAAATGAAACCATTTGCGTAAGGCAAAAACCTTACATACATGAAGATTATTTTGAATAAGACAAAATTGTCAAGTAACACGCCATTGGAAAGGCTTCCAATGGCGTGTTACTTGGAAATATTGCACTATCCAATATTGAAATGAGAGGGAATCCTGTTTTAAAAAATTGCTCGTTAAGAGCAATTTCTCATTTTCCCACAATGTTTTCTAGGGTCGTATGCTACAAACAACTCACATATCGTTATTGTTTGGTAAAATGGGTGAGGAGATTGTCGCAAGCGTTGTCTCGGTAAGACGTCTCAAGTGTCTACGAACAGTTTAGCGTTACAGCGTGTGTGACGACGTATTTATTGGCTAACTTACTCCTTGGTTTCCATTCCAGACGCTCTTTTAGCGTATTGATTATCCCTTGTACGCGATCGGAACTCGTCGGATTTAACCAATGAAATTGCTCAGGTCACGGAAATACTCGAGAAGTTACGATTGATCTAGTAAGCTCAAACTTACGTTTTAATCAACAAAAGCAAGGGAAGAGAGTAAACTTTTGTTAGGGAGCTATGACAAAGGGACAACTCAGTCTTTTGTTAGGGACATTTGGCAAAGGGAGAAACCAGTCGTTTGTTAGAGACCTATGACAAAGAGAGAAATATGTATTTCGTTAAGAACCTATGACAAATGGAGAAATAAGCCGTACGTTAGACACCTATTTCAAAAGGGAGAAATCATTTGTTTGTTAGGGACCTATGGCAAAGGGGGGAATAGTTGTACGTTAGAGACCTATGGCAAAGGGAGAAATCATTTGTTTGTTAGGGACCTATGGCAAAGAGAGAAAGAAGTTGTTCGTTAGAGACCTATGGCAAAGGGAGAAACCAGTTGTCCGTTAGGGACCTATGGCAAAGGGAGAAACCAGTTGTCCGTTAGGGACCTATGGCAAAGAGGGAAAGAAGTTGTTCGTTAGGGACCTATGGTAAAGGAAAAATCAGTCGTTCGTTAGGGACCTATGGCAAAGGGAGAAATTAGTTGATTGTTAGGGACCTATGGCAAACGGAGAAATCAGTCGTACGTTAGAGACATTTGGCAAAGGGAGAAACCAGTTGTTCATTAGGGACCTATGGCAAAGGAAAAAATCAGTCGTTCGTTAGGGACCTATGACAAAGGGAGAAATCAGTTGTTCGTTAGGGACCTATGGCAAAGGGAGAAATCAGTCGTACGTTAGAGACCTATGGCAAAGGGGAAAATAAGTTCTTCAATAGATACATATGGCAAATAAAGAGAGAAATCAGTCTTTCGTTTAGAACCTATGACAAAGAAAGAAATCAGTCTTTCGTTAGGGACCTATGACAAAGGGGGGAATAAGTCGTTTGATAAAGACCTATGGCAAAGAGAAAAATCAGTCGTATGTTATAGACCTATGGCAAAGCGAGAAATCATTCGTTCGTTAAGGACCTATGGCAAAGGGAGAAACCAGTAAAAATGAACTACTTTTGAACTTTTCTAATTATCCACTAAAACAAACAAAACAAGGTATATGCTACAATCCAGCTTTATCTGTACCCAAATATTCCTTCTTGGAAATATATTGATAGCTAAAAGTCTAATTATGTGACTAAAACCTGATTCAACTTACACGTAATTATTCATACATGTACACTAATCATATAGTCAATTATACAGTCCTTGATAATGTGCCAATATATACCTGTATTGTCGTCTGTCACAGGTACTTGACCGATTTACCAAACGACACGACTTACTTTGTTCAAAATCCCCAATTAAACCAGTCTACAGACGACGCCTAAAATCAAAACAAAAGCAGAAGATATTCTTTGGGTTAAGTAAAACTAGTGTTGTTGGTAGATGTGGCAGAGACATAGATATAAGTCTATTGGTGTAAAAATTGCGGGTAATTTCTCTCCTTTCTATAAGCATTAAGAAAATCGGTTGAAGCAGACGCATGCATTCCCCCGAACGTTTTTGAAAAGGTTTGAACAATGGATGTGTAAATTAGCGAAGGACACACGACGGCCTTGTCTTCACACTTATCGACTTCGCTCTTTAGCAAAGCGATCGAGTAGCTATGGCTTCGTTCCTCTCAAATCAATAAACGAAACCAGTTTTAAGTGTCCGTTTTAACCCATTACCAAACAATAACCATATTTTACCAGTTAGTTGCAAAATAAGGTTGAAAAAAGGTAGAATTGTTCTTAATGAGTAATTTCTCCTTTTTCAACACAGTTTTCTGCCCTATCTGAAGATTATTTTTCAATTTCACCACATTTTGAAATGTCGTCTGCGAACTCTTTCAATATGGGACAATTTGGTACAATTTGGTACAGTGGGCAATTCGGCGTTTGGTAAAGGGTTAAGTAAGTCCAAATGCTCCAGACGAAGATATTTCATAACAGCGTACCAGCTTGGGTCATCCGAGTTAGTTTTAGCATGAATTTCTCAAGAGAAATCAGCCTCTTTTGAGTTAACCAGCCAAGAGGGAAGAGATTGTTAAGCGCTGATGGAAACGTTTTTCGCACATAACAATACCCCATGGTTAGACATAACATACCATACTATAATTCTATTTAGTATTTAACATCAAACACATGTTTGTAGCTTGCAAAATGTATTTATACAGCATGTGTGAAGACGTTCGTACAAAATCATAATTTCTAATCGTAAGCAGAAAAGTATAGGTGAAATAATGATTGAACAATGGAAATATCGGAGAGTTATCTGCCGATGTCTTTTGAGATCAGATTTAACCCTTACGTACTGGGACCAACCTCATGCTTATGCAAACAGGTTAGATCACAGGTAAAAACGGCGCCTGACATGTGATCAAAGCCTGAATGCATAAGCATGAGGTCGGTTTGCTACTCTGAGTACCTGTCCTTATCAAAATTAAACAGATTGTTAAGGTTTTGGAAAGCAGACGACATAATTGTCTTTTTTTTTCTTTTAAATTACCCAGTATTCTGAGGGTTAACACGAACAAGACTCTGTTTTAACTGTTTCACAATTCCACGATCATGTCTGGTGAACTTCCTGGTCGTATTAGTTCTACTCTAAAAGTTTAGTTGGACTCAAACAGGCGCATAGTTTGTCCTTAATAGACTGCATGGTTGCACATTTAAGCCTTTGAGATCAAATAAAAAGGTGTAGTAGATTTCCGACTATCAACTTCACTATCCGGAGACTTTACTTTATTGTATTCCCGATCTATTTAACGAGGGGTTCAATTATGGCCCTACTTGGGTGATTTGGTCGAAATATGCTTTGAGCACCACCCATTTGAAAGATGGACTTCGTAATTAAATCAAAACGGAGAGTTTAAAGACCCTTATTTCGATACATGTAGATTTATCGCCAAGCGCTAGTTTTTGTTTTCACAGAACTTTTGAAATCTCAGTTTTTGTACAGTACGTGCGAGTTGAGAAAAATAACCCTTATAGTGCTGCCAAACCGATTTCATGCTTATTATGCAAACAGGTTAGATCTAGGCCAGCCGCTAATTAAATTGGCGGCTGGCCTGTGATCTTACCTGTTTTCTACTCTGGGTATCCTTCCTCAACAAAATCAAACAGATATTTAATGTTTTGGAAAGTAGACGACACAACAATTCATTTTATTAGAAAATTACCCGGACTTCTAAGGGTTAACCAGAATGACAGGCACCCTTCATAATAGAACCATCAAATGACGAATTGCTTTCTGGGGCCCGTTTTACTAAACAACTTACGGAAAATGTTTGCGTAAGTCATAATTGATTAACATGGATAATATCTTCAATGAAAGTACAATATTGCAATGTGACACGTCATTGGAAGCGTCTCGGAGAGACGATTCCAATGATGTGTTACTTTGCAATATTACTTTGCCAAATATTGAAATAAAAGGACTTGTTGTTTTAGACTTACGCAAATCTTAAGCGTAAACTGTTTAGTAAAACGGGCCCCTGGTGAACATATTTTCTGGCAGCTATGTAATCATCCTCCAATGATCGGTTCTTAGAAAATGATAACAAAATCCTGAGGCATGACTTTTGGCGGGAAACGCTGGCTTTCCCCCAGACTCCACGCGATCGATAATGAGGCTTGTACTTTTTCCCTCGATGACGTCAATGAGGGAAATTCCGCTCAATAAAACTTCAACTCAAACAGTAAATCAAAATAATGTGTTCTCAGCAGAACTGCGTCGAGTTGTAGAGAAAACAAACGAAGTTTAGTATTACTCGGCTCAATGAGCCGATGAGTGATATATTTCCATTTTACAGCGATCGATTACCTTTCCAACGGTGGTCTGGACTAGGCGTTAATTGGGTCAGTAATGACGCATGTAGGCGTATTGCATAGTTACAGCGCGAACCGTGGAATGCGCAGGGAAATATAGTACAAGACCCAGATATAATAAGTAAGATTTTGACTAAATTCGACTGTTAATGTGGGTAAATCCTCTGTTTTACATGACGTCTGAATGTACAAAACAGTATAACCTAAATATTGACATTTTATCGTCTGCTAAGCCGTGTTTGTAATAGGATTAGAGCGGAGGGATTTGTTTCCGCGCGCACATGTCAGAGCGCTACCTGAAAGTGGAATCCAAAAATAGCACGACAACTATGATTCCGTATCAGAGAGACTCAAAAATAGAAACGGACAAGTTATTTTCGTTCATTTGTGGATTTTATTTTGGTAAGGAATGCGTTCTAATCTGTTCATTCAGTAATATCAGTTTTTCGTAGTAAACTCGTAGTAAATGACGCGTTGAACCCCGAGACGATTAAGTGGTTACAGACGAATTTAGTGGTTTTTCATACCACATGTACATGTTCGATTATCTTGTCAAGTAGGATGCTGCGCTGTTAGATTTTCTCGAAAATTGACTTGACCCTTAAAGTGGTGGAACCGACTTCATGCTTATACAAACATGTTAGATCCAGGCCAGCCGCCAAGTAATTTGGCGGCTGGCCTGTGATCTAACATGTTTGCTACTCTGAATGTTTTTCCTCATCACAATTAAGCAGTTGGTTAAAATTTTGGAAAGCAGACGACACAAAAATTTATTTTTAGAGATTTCTCAGCATTTTAAGGGTAAAGTTTTTCATTAAAAAGGAGAGAGGAATGTTGTGATATTGATCAGGATCGGCTTTCGTCTGATCTGTTCGATATATTTATTTAAAAATCAAAAGTGTCGTGTTAAAAGACATGGAGACGAAAATGGGGCAGACGACATTTTTTAGATTTGGAAATGTTAAGAATAACCTGGAGGTTCAAATCATTCTTTATAAGGTTGTTGTTTAATACAAACATTTGCTTTTGAAATGTATGCTTTAGATGATTAAGTTAATTGAATTTGTGTTTTCTAACATTTTTATAAAATGTTTTTTTAATATATATTTTTTATTACCTTTTTCCTAAAAAGTAAAACATTATCATCAAGTGACCGAGTAGGTTGGCACCCATTGTAAGCAAATAAGTCATGGTGATTGCAGTGTTTTTATATCAAATATATAGTTTTATGTTGATTGTTGATATCTTTGTCACTTAAATGTTGATATCTTTGTCAATTAAATGGTTTGGTCAATGTTTTGACTGCTGCAAATTACTGAGAAGGGGGTTAATAGTACCACTAATAGTAACTTCCTGTTTTTACTACAATGTTTATTAAGGTATTCTTTGATAACATGTGTGCTCCACCTCTCCCCCCTCTCTCTCTCTGTCTCTGTATCTCTCTGTCTATGTCTCTCTTTCTTTCTCTGTCTATCTCTGTCTTTATCTTTCTCTCTCTCTCTCTTTCTCTCTTCTCTCTCTCTCTCTCTTCTCACTATCTCTCTCTTTTTACCTCTTTCCCTCTCCCCCCTCTCTGTCTCTGTCTCTGTTTGTCTCTGTCTGTCTCTGCCTCTCTCTGCCTCTCTCTGCCTCTCTCTGCCTCTCTCTCTCTCTCTCTCTCTCCTTCTCTGTATCTCTCTTCTCTCTCTCTCTCTCTCTCTCTCTCTCTCTTTCTCTCTCTCTCTCTCTCTCTCTTATCCCCCCTCTATCTTATCCCTCTCCCTCTCTCTCCCTCACTCTCTCTCTCTTTCTCTCTCACTCTCTCTCTCTTTCTCTCTCTCTCTATCTCATCCTCTTTCCCCTTCCCTCTCCCCCCTCTCTTTGTCATCCTCCCTCCTCCCTCTCCCCTCACCCCCTCTCTTCTTCTTCCCCTCTCCTCCTCCTCCCTCCTCCCTCCCTCCCTCCCCTCCTCTCCTCCCCCCTCCCTCCTCCCCCTCCTCCCCCCTCCTCCTCCTCCCTCCCTCCTCCTCCCTCCCTCCTCCTCCTCTCCTCCTCCTCCTCCTCCTCCTCCTCCTCCTCCTCCTCCCTCCTCCTCCTCCCTCCCCCTCCCTCCTCCTCCTCCTCCTCCTCCTCCTCCTCCTCCCTCCTCCTCCTCCTCCTCCTCCTCCTCCTCCTCCTCCTCTCCTCCTCCCTCCTCCCTCCTCCTCCCTCCTCCCTCCTCCTCCCTCCTCTCCTCCTCCTCCTCCTCCCTCCTCCTCCCTCCTCCTCCTCCTCCCTCCTCCTCCTCCTCCTCCTCCTCCTCTCCTCCTCCTCTCTCTCCTCTCTCCTCCTCCTCTCTCTCTCTCTCTCTCTCTCTCTCTCTCTCTCTCTTTCTCCTCCTCTCTCTCTCTCACACTTTAGTGGTCAAAATGATTTAGATAAAACAAAAAAGATAGGTATTTTCCAAAGTTAGGGCAACAGTGGTGCAAAGGTAGAGCAAGGGCCTGTTGTACAGCTCAACCCTGTATATCAAGGTAAATATTGCCCAGACTGGCCCTCAAATGGGGACATGTACTGGTTTAGTTTTCGAGGAAGCAGTCATAGAAAGTGAATTCAATGAGCTTCCAGCTTCTGCCACAATCAATGTAAAATGAATAAGTTTAAACTACACTGTTTCAAAAGTTCACCAAAATGTGAACAGCAAAACCATGACAATCTAGGTACTTTATCTTTTATTATTTTCTTTTCAATGCTTTAGTCTTCTTTTGCGATACCTAATGAGATTAAACATGATTACAGTTTTTCAGCAATTAAGATTGACCAACAGGAAGGGTGGAGATCTCGGTCATAGAATAATCTTTTAAGATCATTAACCCTTTCCCAAACAACACATTTTGGACTGTCCCAAATTGAAAGCGTTTGCAGATGACATTTCAAAATGTGATGAAATTGAAAATTGCCCTTCTGATAGCGAAGAAAACATTGTGGGAAAAGGAGAAATTTCTTGTTATGAGCAATTTCTCCTTTTCCCATAATGTTTTCTAAAGTTGTCTGCAACAAAGTTGACAAATGTCTTTATTGTTTGGGAAAGGGTTAGCCCATTTCCCCATGTGGTAATTTGTGACATGTCTAATTTGAAAACAACAAAAGAAGGATTAAAAAAAAATGAGAAATGAATACACTTATGTATAAGAATGGATAGAAACCATTAAGGCAGAAGGATGAATTATTTATTCAGAGCAATTTTTCCTTAAAAGGACTTTCTCACAGATTGGGATTTTATTTTTTTTTAAATAAATTGTCTTCTACAGATAAAATGACGGTGTAGAATTCTAAACTAACATAAGACTAATTCATTGACAGCTTTCCAATCCTGTTAATAAACATACAGATAAAATAAGGGACATGTATATTGCAGGTAATGCAAACTGTTTAAACAGGTTTATTTCGTAAACAGTGATCTAATCGGAGAATGAGACATGGTATTATTAGAGACCATTGTCAAATTGGTCGTTGGAAACATCTTAATGCTCTTGTCATGTGATGCTAGCAAGGTGCAAGAGAAAGAATTACTTTATCTATTTGAAAACCGGTTTTACCACATTGAAGGCTCAAACATTGTTTTATATGGGTTTTGTACGGATACAAAGATAGAATTTGATGGATGGTTTCTGATAAATTTATATTGGAAGGAATTCCATCTTAAATCAACCAAGTACTACATGAAAAAGCTTATGTTGGAATTTAATTATTCCTGAAAAATTCCCAATTTTAGAGAAAATTGTTACGACACAATTTGTCTCATACCAGACTTATTCCCAAAGTTTAAAAGAAAAAAAAAACGGCACAAGTAATTGAATATCTCACTCAATTAATATCTATGGAAGTTTCATTTTTCATTCATCGTATTTGTCGTCTGCTGCTCCTGTCATCAACATGAGGATTTCTTGTCATTTGCAGAGATAATCTGGGAGAAGGGTTATAAATTTTTCCCTCTACTCAGATTTTTTCCCTGTCTTTGTCATGTTCATGATGAATCAAGGTTAACCCAAACAATAACGACTTTTGACCAGTTTGTTGCAGATGACTCTTGAAAACATTGTTGGAAAAGGAGAAATTGCACCGAGCAATATCTCCTTTTCTCACAATGTTTTCTGCCCTATCAGAAGATTATTTTTCAATTCAATCACATTTTGAAATGTCGTTTGCAAACTCTTTCAATTTGGGACAGTAAAAAAAATTGGCATTTGGTCAAGGGATAAAATTCCTTTGAATGTTTCAACTGGGAAGGTGCCCTGTATATTTCGTAAAATATTATGTAAAAAGTTCTATAATTGGTCGCAATTTTTCCCAGTCTTGCCAGAGAAGGGTTGAAATTAAGGCTGATAGAAAAGAGGCTGCAGCAGTATTGATTTATGCTAGAATTTTCCTGCCGTCATCAGCAGAAACCCCTCCCATGATTATCAACTTCCCTGTCTTTTGGTACATAGTTGACATGTTCCGACATTTAGTTATTTTTCTCATAAGCGCATGGTATCTTTGTTCACTCAACCCATGGCCAAACAATAACTACATTTTACCACTTTTTTGCAGAGGACTCGAGAGAGCAATTTCTCCTTTTTCCCACAATGTTTTCGGATCTATCAGAAGGTTATTTTACAATTTCATTACATTTTTAAATGTCGTCTGCAAACTCTTTCAATTAGGGACAGTCGAAAATTTGGCGTTTGGTAAAGGGTTTACCCACCTTCAGAAGTACCGGGTATATATATATTCAGGACAAAAATAATAATTTCCTTTCCTCTTGTGTCACATCATCCCCATTATAGGCATTTGGAGGATTCATTTTAGAACTGTTTATACTTCATGAAAAATATTCATTAACTAACTTCTGTTCATGAACAGCCATTTTTCATTCATGTCTGTTCATTCAGTTAATGCGCAGAGTTCTTGGATTCTTTTCAGTTTTTTAGGTCATTTGGCCAAATGGCGTTAGGTCACAATAATTAATTCCACTTTTAATATGTCAAATTTTATTTCATTCTCAGGTATTCTCAACTGAATCTTTGGGAAAACTGCATGATTTTATAGAAATTTCTAAATGGAAAAGTGCCTTTTAAAGGCCTCTGTTATATAATACACAGGATTGGTAAAAAAAAACTAAGCAAAAAAAGATCTGATAGAGTTGTGAGTTGGTCTTAGAGTTTAAGAACACCAACATATCAGATAATTCTTTTAAATCACTTTCTGAGTTAACCCTTTTACTAAACCCTAAATTCTCGACTGTCCCAATTTGAAAGAGTTTGCAGACAACATTTCAAAGTGAGATGGTATTTATAAACAATCTTCTGATAGGGCAGAAGACATTGTGGGAAAAGGAGAAATTTCTTGTTAAATGCAATTTCTCCTTTTCCCACAGTGTTTTCTAGAGTCGTCTGCAACAAACTGGTCAAATGTCATTATTGTTTGGTAGTGGGTTAAGATGACTCTTATGGCTAACAATTATGTGGGAATTGTCAATGAATTATCGAATTGCAGCCTGGTATAGAGCTTGTCAATTCCCAAAAGTTGATATCTGAGAGGAGACATTTCTAAAGGATTTAAAAATATAGAACTGCTCAAACCACATACACCTAGTTATGATGTGGAAGAGTGTCAGTAATGACATGTTCTATGTTGTCTCATCTTCAGAGAGCGAAAACTGATCATTTCAACAATGACTTAGAAGAGGAAAAAAATATTTGATTGAAGAAGAAAAAAACTTTGCTTTTTTTTTCTATCTATGTTCACAACCTTCTTCATTATCATCAACCATGCCAAAATATCTGGATTTTCCTGTTGATATTGGATTGATTTGAGTTGTACATTGTTTTCAACATTATTTCCATCATATAAGGTCTGCTGATGTTTAATGGTTAGCATCGGGGACTAGAGACTGTTTATCCTGGGTTCAATCCCCTAAGGTCGCCATCTATTTCACCGTGGATTGTCCTTCGGCAAGACACATTTTCTAGCCTAGTACTGGTGGGTCATCCAGGGAAGTGTACTATAACACTCAAGACTGAGTCCTGTACATCAATGAAAAAACAAAAAAAACATGATTATAGTGGCTATCAGCCAATCGGAACTACTCGGGTATTTCCGTGAGCTGTGAAATACACCTCAGATATAAGTGTAGGGTTACAATTTTTCGGGTAAATCGGCCTCCGGCAATTAACATCTTTTCTAAGCGTGCAAGTTAAGTAGTTTAATGTATATGGAAGTGTTGGATATCCTTTCTAATCATTTTTTATCGGTAACTCATACGAAATAGCGAAATTATAACTTGTGACATATATAGTTGTTTCATTAATCAAATTAAACGACTTTTACGATTTCACATATAAGATCTATTTCTAACAACGAAAGTGAAGTGACATCATTTTAGCGGGAACCAATATGCCGTCATCCCTATTATTTCAGAGGTGTTTTCATTGGATAAACCCGATGTGTTCAGATTGGCTATCAGCAGATCTTTGTACAGCCTGATATTTCATCTTAGTTTTGGACCGTGTCTACCCCAAGCTGCTGACTGCTAACTCATGTAGACTTACATAACTGATAATGGAGAAAATCATGTATCCATTTCATTGATGAAAATCTTCATGGCTGCCAAGTAAATTGGCCACTGGCCTGTGATCTAATCTGTTTGCTACGCTGAGTTATAATCTTTCCTCAACAAGTTTAAGCAGTTATATAAGGTTTTGTAAAGCAGATGACACAAAAATTACCCAGCATTCTAAGGGTTAAGGCTTTTGGACAAGCTGGGCAATACGGACAATTGATTTTACCACCCTTACTTAGTTCTCGCAAGAGGGATTGTTCTGTGCCAATGCCACCCATTAGTTTACAAGCCAGTTCTAAGGATATTAGCCAATTTCTCCCCGAAAACCAGATCTAGATGTATAAATAATTCAGGGCTCAGAACACTAAACCATGAGGCTGAGAGATGGCCACCCTTTGCATGGAGATGATGGGATTTTGACCACATTAAGTTGTATAACCTGACCTTTTTTATTGGCCCAAATTTAAAGGAATATAAGACAGGGTTTTCCTTGACCCCTAACTTATATGGTAATCAACATCCAAATTTTGGATATGGCCCCTTAAAAATCATCATTTTTCATTTACAATTCAATATATACGGGGTCAAAATTTTTCAAATTTAGCATAAATCGAGGGGTCAAGGGAAAACCCTGAGATGACAAGTTTTTGGGTTATGAGCATTGTCACTAAACAAAAGACTGTTTTCAATTTCTTTACTTCTTAGCTCTTGAAATCCTGTGATTTCGTTAAATAATGTGATGCAACCCTTCACACAGCCTTCACATCTAGCAGGACTTCTATGAAAAGGCTGGTTTAAAATAGAAAAACACGGGAATTCCTTCTCTGGCACCTTGCTTACATCATTTGATAAGAGCGGTTAAACTTTCCAAAGACCCATGTGACAATAATATCTAATAAAGGCACTTCTTATTTCAAGCACAGTGACATAGGTCATATATAACACCTGTTTAAACAATATATTGTTAATACAGGTATATATATGGCCTATGTTCCTGTGATTCCATGTTTAGATTGTTGTTTATGAAAAAGACCCATTTAAATGGTTTGCCATGCCTGTGTAACGAACCGAGCAAATGAACCTCTCAAAGACACAAACACATCGGATCAGTGAAAAACACTGTCGTTCACTGAGATGTTGTTTTGTCTATATATATACCAGCATGATCTCTCAAACAATGCATCAGGTCCCTAATTTGCATAAACATTCAACGAGCGTTACACCTGCAATACAAATGATCTATATCTTTTCTACATGGTTATAAACAGGGTTGGGAAGCTGTCAATGCTGTAGTCTTATGTTACTTTAGAAATCCATGTTGTCTATTTAAGGGTAGAAGTCAAAAAAGTTAAAATCCCAATCTGTGAGATTGACCTTTCAAGGCCTTTGGATAATCCCAGCAATAAGGTCAAATGTTCGAGTCACCTCTGTACTGGAGCATGGATAGGTGCACCCCTGTACTGGAGCATGGATAGGTGCACCCCTGTACTGGAACATGTATAGGTGCACCCCTGAACTGGAGCATGGATAGGTGCACCCCTGTACTGGAGCATGGATAGGTGCACCCCTGTACTGGAGCATGGATAGGTGCACCCCTGTACTGGAGTATAGGTGCACCCCTGTACTGGAACATGTATAGGTGCACCCCTGTACTGGAGCATGGATAGGTGCACCCCTGTACTGGAGCATGGATAGGTGCACCCCTGTACTGGAGCATGGATAGGTGCACCCCTGTACTGGAGCATGTATAGGTGCACCCCTGTACTGGAGCATGGATAGGTGCACCCCTGTACTGGAGCATGGATAGGTGCACCCCTGTACTAGAGCATGGATAGGTGCACCCCTGTACTGGAGCATGGATAGGTGCACCCCTGTACTGGAACATGGTTAGGTGCACCCCTGTACTGGAGCATGGATAGGTACACCCCTGTACTGAAGCATGGATAGGTGCACCCCTGTACTGGAACATGTATAGGTGCACCCCTGTACTGGAGCATGGATAGGTACACCCCTGTACTGGAGCATGGATAGGTGCACCCCTGTACTGGAGCATGGATAGGTGCACCCCTGTACTGGAGCATGGGTGCATGTACTGGTGGATAGGTGCACCCCTGTACTGGAGCATGGATAGGTGCACCCCTGTACTGGAGCATGGATAGGTGCACCCCTGTACTGGAGCATGGATAGGTGCACCCCTGTACTGGAGCATGGACAGGTGCACTCCTGTACTGGAGCATGGATAGGTGCACCCCTGTACTGGTGCATGGATGGATAGGTGCACCCCTGTCCCGGAGCATGGATAGGTGCACCCCTGTACTGGAGCATGAATAGGTGCACTGTTCTCCACATTATGACTGAAATACTGTTGGATACGGTGTTAACGCATTACCAAACAATAATGACATTTAACCACTTTGTTGCATACTACTCTAGAAAACATTGTGGGGAGAAATTGCTCTTAAAGAGCAATTTTTCCTTTTCTCACAATGTTTTCTGCACTATCGGAAGATCATTTTCCAATTTCATCACATTTTGAAATGTCGTCTGCAAACTATTTCAGTCTGGGACAGTCTAACATTTGCCGTTTGGTAAAGGGTTAAGCACCAATTAAATGCTTAAATGACAATTTAGTTTGAATAATTTATAGAGGATCAAAGTTGCTCAATTTCTAAGCTTTATTTTATAGAGATGTCTTTGAACAACTTTGCTGTTATAAATATTATGTAATGATATTTGAAAGAAATATGACAATAGAGGAATTGGTAATTGATGAGCAGATTTTCCATTTTTCACAAAAGCTTTACTTTTTGAGAAAAGTTATATTGTAATTTTTTGAAATCAGATGACATTTAAACACAAGAGAATTTTGATTATTGATTTCATGTTTCAGGTTCAAAACATCTCTGCAAAAAGCAGTTTTTCTTCAATATTCTGTGATGCTTTTTCATGGATTTTCTTTTTACTATTCCTAATAGACTTTATATGTTTTTAATGCTATGGGCAGCAGAGAGAAAGGGCTGAAACAAACTAATTGATTGACTTTTATATGTTTGTGAACACAGCCATGTCAGAATGTGTCTAACCGGTGATTTTCCGAAGCGGCGATTTATTTCACTGTCAGTTCCACGGGTGATCTACAGCTTCCGTCACCGCTGGTTATTGATTTAGAAATGGTTCGGGGAGGGATAATTCTGCCCGTAATTGGTGACAATGGTTAAATGGCCGGTTTTATTCATTTCACTGCGGTTTCATTGCTTTGTTACTGTGTTCAATACTTACTCCCTTGGAAGTGCTTAATAGGGTCTGATTGGATTAAGTCAGTTCTCTGAGACTGCAGCAGAAGTACAATAGTCCAGCAGATCTAAGAAATCATTGTGACAAAGGATATGACTTTTGTTTTTGCTCTGCTTACTTTATTAGTTTTATCAGCTCTTAGCAACTGAATCACAATAGTCCAACAGATCTAAGAAATCATTGTGACAAAGATTATGTTCCTCTGCTTACTTTACTATTTTCATCTGCTCTTGCTTATGGTTAGACTAGTAACATTGAATAGAATAGGTTATAACATTGAATAGAATAGGTTATAACATTGAATAGAATAGGTTATAACATTGAATAGGAAAGGTTATGACATTGAAAAGAATAGGTTATAACATTGAATAGAATAGGTTATAACATTGAATAGAATAGGTTATAACATTGAATAGAATAGGTTATAACATTGAATAGATAGGTTATAACATTGAATAGAATAGGTTATAACATTGAATAGAATAGGTTATAACATTGAATAGAATAGGTTATAACATTGAATAGAATAGGTTATAACATTGAATAGAATAGGTTATAACATTGAATAGGATAGGTTATAACATTGAATAGAATAGGTTATAACATTGAATAGAATAGGTTATAACATTGAATAGGATAGGTTATAACATTGAATAGAATATGTTATAACATTGAATAGGGTAGGTTATAACATTGAATAGAATAGGTTATGACATTGAATAGGATAGGTTATAACATTGAATAGGATTGGTTATAACATTGAATAGAATAGGTTATAACATTGAATAGAATAGGTTATAACATTGAATAGAATAGGTTATAACATTGAATAGGATAGGTTATAACATTGAATAGAATAGGTTATAACATTGAATAGAATAGGTTATAACATTGAATAGAATAGGTTATAACATTGAATAGAATAGGTTATAACATTGAATAGGATAGGTTATAACATTGAATAGGATAGGTTATTCCATAAGTTGAATATTCACATTTGAACATTTTACATCCATTCAAAGGTATTATTTTAACAGTTGCTTTAAATTTGTTAGGAATCTCTGATGTTGTTTGTGACCCCTAATGTTTGATCATTCAAAATATTTGTTTAGTAAAGGACTAAAGGTACACTTGGTTCTTCATATTATACTCCCTGACTGTTCTATAAATTGAAAGCAAAATATGACGACAAAATGGAGTATGTAAAAAGTAAAAATTATTTATGATATTGGATTGAAACAATTATGACAAAGGACAAATTACTAACTTCAAAACTATCCTTTTGGTCAATATACTGTATAGTGATATCTTAACCCTTATAGTGCTGGAACCGACTTCATGCTTGTGCAAACAGGTTAGATCCAGGCCAGCCGCAATGTAAATTGGTGGCTGGTCTGTGATCTAACCTGATTGCTACTCTCAGTATCTTTCCTCAACAAAATTAAGCAGATATCTAAGGTATGGAAAGCATATGACATAGAATTGTATTTTTAGAAAATTACCCAGCATTCTAAGGGTTAAGTTTACGATATGTAGATGTGTCAGTTTGAAGGCTTTTGCATTATGAATTAATGTGCATGAGGACTCATCAATCCATTATTTCTTGTGATACTATTGTAATAAAGTTTGATTTGTTTTTCTTCCATCTTACCTTACAGGAATCTGCCTTTTCATGTGAAGTAGATAGTGATAGCCTTATTACCAACATTCCAATATTCCATTGTTTTTGAGGTAAGTCATATTTTGTTGATCACTTACCTAGTACCAATGTTAATTAACCCTGCAATATAGTGCAGGAACTGACTTTATACATATGCAAACAGGTTTGATCAAGGCCAACTCCCAAGTAAATTGGTGATTGACCTGTGATCTAAACTGATTGCTACTCTGGGTAACTTTCATCAACAAAACCATACCACATTCGAAGGGTTAAAGGTCATGATTTTGGCTAAAATTCAACTCATTTGAAGGTGACTAGAATTGAAAGAAAAGATTCATTCAAGGTTCAATGCAAGTCTATATGATATTATAGTATGGGTTTCACATCTGGGAAGGACGTACCATTATCTTGCATAAATGCTGGCTCTAATATATTAACATCAACTACAGTGAAACCTCGTTTATCCGGACCCCGATTATCCGAATGTCTCGCAATCCGAACGAAATTGTAAGGGAATTGAATTATTTGATCAGTTTGTTGCAGACAACTTTTGAAAACATTGTGGGAAAAGGAGAAATTGCTCGTCACAATGTTTTCTGCCATATTAGAAGATTATTTTTGGGACGGTCGACAATTTGGCGTTTGCTAAAGTGTTATAAGTATACACGTGCATACAGACCGTTTATGTCTTAATGTGTATAAGAACATGCTCTACTTCAATAGTCCGGATGAATCGGTAATCCGGACATTTTGTTGGGAACGGACGTGTTCGGATTAACGAGAACTCACTGTACATGTATTTATGAAATGAATCCAGGACTATACTTTTAGGATACTTTGGAATGATTGTCAGAGAACCATAAATTGTTAGTTTTGTGCTACATGTTGTTATTGAGAATTGTAGTTAACAGATGCTTTCCATTATTTGCTTGTCATACATGTGGTTTTCTTGTACTTTTGGTACATGCTTTCCTTTGAATACATGCCAGACAAAACTTGACCCAAAAATGGGATGTCTAATGAAACGGTTTTAAAAACTTTTGCTAATTTAACAATCTGTAAGAATGTCTCAAGTCATGTCACATACCTGAGGTTGTTGACCTGAGCAAGTTAAGAACATAGAAAACCATTTCCCCATAGAGTTATTAGTGACTGGTCCAATTGAAAGCAACCTCAGATGACAAAATCAGTCTCCATTCCTTAACCCTTTACCAAACAATAATGACATTTGACCAGATTGTTGCAGAAGACTCTGGAAAACATTGTGGGAAAATGGTCCCTCATCCAAGGTTTACTGTAGGATGAGGGTCATTATTAAAGGAAAGCCGGAGGCTTTACGGAGAATAAGGAGTAATTAATTGTATCTTCCAATTACATCACATTTTGTAATGTTGTCTGCAAACTCTTTTTATTTGGGAGAGTCGAAAATTTGGTGTTTGGTAAAGGGTTAAGTTAGAGTTTTTTTTAATTACAATTTTTATTTTTGATTAATTAATCTTACAAAAACTGTTTCATTTCAATTTCTTCCTTCCAAACTCTGATAAAGTTTTTACAATTAATATATTGTTCTTTGGTAAGGATACTATTTTGACAAAATGATGATTGGCTCATAATGACAGTTTCTACCCAGTTTATTTCAAAAGCTACTACTGGGGATGGAAAAGAGTGGTCGAATACTAGTTTTTAAGTCGGAATATTCAAATCATAAATTACTCTTCGAAATACTCTTTATCATCGAGTCAATATTACCATATTTGTACAATCAAAACGATTTAAGCAAAGGTTAAATGTACCAGCAGCATTGGAGAGTATATTATAGAACCTACGACAGATTTTTACACACATTGCTTGGGGATGATTTAGTAAAGTCTGGTCCACTTGTCAATGAGTGCCAATGATCTGATCTTAGCGTTAACAAACCCATTCATTTGCATAGCCCATGTTCTATCAAACGTCACACTACAGAGACAATTATGTAGATTTTGGAAAACTGCAACTGGACGTCATCACTTTAAGAAAAAACTATGAGTTTTTAAGGCATATATCCAGACTTGAATCAAGGGGAGAATATTATTGGGCACCCGGGTACCATAGGTGATGTTGCCCGCAGGTACCAAGGGACCCAATATTATTCTCCCTAGAATTCAAATCTGATATGTAAATTGCTACGCATCCCAGCTCTACCTATAATATTGGTACTTATATGAATCATCAGCAAAAGACAATTACTCTGATCAGGAATCAGGAAATCTCAGGATCCCAATTTGTCCAGAAAAGGCCAAAAATC
The DNA here is from genome assembly GCA_947846245.1 of Cerastoderma edule. NCBI lineage: Eukaryota > Metazoa > Mollusca > Bivalvia > Cardiida > Cardiidae > Cerastoderma > Cerastoderma edule. Next base: position 16,397,016 of record OX401412.1, read on the forward strand.
CCTTTGATACATCTTTATTTTCCCCCTACCTCCCCCCGCCCCCCCCCTCCCCACCCCCCAAAAAAAATCGTAATTCTTTTCATGGGTCTTACCATATATCATACTTAATGTGACAATATCTCACCTTTGGTTTAAGATACATTAGATATTAACTTCATTTTGTTTCCGTTTTCTTAGATTTGAAAATAAGTTTAGAAATGCACAATCGAAAGAAAGGTAAACAGGATTTACAGTCTATGTGTGGCACCGATGAAAGCAAATTTTTAATATTTTCATACTTTACAAATCAAAACTCTTTGATTTCATCGCAATCTTAGAGATATTTTTACACATCAGACTGAATGTGCTTATTATGATTGTTTTTCATATTTTTGAAGCACTTACTATATAGTTTTTCATTGAACCCTATTTTTGTCTGGACATATTGGATGCATGGGTTGATAAAGTGTGCCTGATTTTCATTTGACCCTCCATGCTGGGTTGTCTAGACGTTTCTCAGGTTTCTAAGATGTGGACACTCCTAGAAATCTGTATAATTTAACATCAATCTTAACCATTCCCTTCATATAAACTTGTTTTAACACACCTGCCACTAATTATCTAGAAAAAACAAAAAATTGACAAGTAATGAATGATATTACTTGCAAAAAGCAATCTTTTTGAATATGTTTCAGAAACATGAAGCACTTACTTTTAGTATTGAAGTTACCCTTGATATTTTCATGATATGCAGTGTTTTCCTTGGCCCCCTTGATTTTTGTTAATTTGGGGGACTTTTGAACCCTTAAATATGGAATTGAAAAAGGAAAATAATGATCTTTAGGGGTAATTTTATTAATAACCAGGAATTTGAGTTCATTTACCATGTAAGGTTGGGGTCAAGAAAACTCTGGATATATCACAGAGTTAAAAATATTCATGAGAAAAGGATTGGAATAAGAACAATGCATATGAAAAGCATTTTCTGAAACACAGCGATAAAACCATAAAATTAGCAAAACCTTTGTAAAAATTGTTTCGGCTAGAATTTTTTCCCCATATCTAAACTAAATGAAATATATTTTCATACTTTACATAATTATACTTGTCATATGCTGTTTCATTGAAATCTGACTAGTCACAATTTCCAATATGAGTGAATGGGTTATTAACCCTTTACCAAGCGCCAAATTTTCAACTGTCATAAATTGAAAGGTTTTGCAGACGTGATTTCAAACTGTGATGAAGTTGAAGTCGTAACGAGCAATTTCTCCTTTTCCCACAATGTTTTCCAAAGTCGTCTGCAACAAAGTGGTTAAATGTCGTTATTGTTTAGTAATGGGTTAAAGCAACTCCTTGGGCCTTATCTTCATGTATATCTGTTTAAACATGCTGTGAAATATTTAAGAAATCACTGTGGCAAAAGAAAGGATGATTGTATTTGAGAGCAAATTTTTTTCAGAAAAGTTGCAACAATTTTTAACATGCTCTACTGAATAAAACATCATTTAAAACAATTAGCCCCTTGCATTATTATGCTGGTTCTCACTGACAGCATAGAAGTTAAGAAATTATTGATTCAAAAGGGAATACTTATTGTATTGAACTTATTTTGTCTCAGTTTTGTCTTCATTCCTATATTTCGGAAGTGAAAAAATGTATTTTACAATTGTGTAAATATAGAAAAATCATTTAGATTGTTGCCAAGGCTAGAGATATTCCAATGGTCCAAAATGAAAGCAAAAGTAGAAGATGATCATTAAGTATGAAAAGTAATTCTTTCTTTGTGATAAAAACTATGTAGATTCTTTGTGATAGTATGTAGATCCTCATTAACCCTTGGAATGCTGGGTAATTCTCCAAAAATAGATTTTTGTGTCATCTGCTTTTACTAAACCTTAAATATCTGCTGAAAGATTCTCAGAGACGCAAACAGGTCAGATCACAGGCCAGCCACCAATTTACTTGGTGGCTTGCCTTGATCTAAACTGTTTGCAAAAGTATTACCAGTAAGTTGTTTCCAGCTCTATAAGGGTTAAAAGCAATTTTTGCAATTGTTCACATTGTTTTCTTGAATCTACAATCACTGTGGCAAAAGCATTAAGATTTGTATATATGAGGGAATTGTTCAAATCAATACAATTATTGATAATGTCAAGAAAAAAGATGTGCTCTATACATACACATTTTAATTAAATCAATAAACTGAAATCAATCATTTAGGTGTTGATGCAGAAAGTTATGTATGTAGTAAAGAATCTTTCCAATTCAAAGAACAAAGACATTTTATTATACAGATGAAAGATAAGTAGTGACATTAAAGTTAATTATACATAGTAAATAATGTTTATCTCTTTGGCTTAAACATGTATTTACACCTTAATCATTTTGCATGATAATGCTTGTAGACACAATTTGGAGAAAGTCTCGTGGTGAGCAAAATAGACAATGATATCATTAATAGAAGATTCATATTCACTCAGTACTTTATTGATAAATAAATTCACTTCAATACTTTTTGTCATGTAAGTAGCTGCATAAAAATAACCCCTAGAATGCTGGGTAGTTTTCTAAAGAAAAAAGAAGTTTGTGTCGTTTGCTTTCCAAAACTATGAATATCTGCTTAATTTTGATGAGGTAAGATACTCAGAGTAGCAAGCAGGTGGTTGGCCTGGATCTAACTTGTTACATAAGCAGGAAGTTGGTTCCAGCACTATAAGGGTTAAATGATATATCTTCCATTTGATTGATATGATGAACATATAATTATATCTTTTTAAGTTCAATGATTTCTTTTAACAAATTGATTTAGCTTTTTATACTTGCCTTTCATTAATCAATCTGTATAAGTAAGTTTAACCAGTTTAAGTTGTTATTACACAGACATCTTACTCCGACTTGTAAATTGTCATTCAGATAATGATTGGTAGAAATTGATGAAAATGATAATAACTACTTTCCCCCTCTTGAAATGATCAATTCTTGTTAACTCTTTTTTGTAATAAAGAAAAAAACAACACCATGTTTCCCTTGCAAAGATTACAAGAACTGTGCATATGAACATCAAAAACAGATAAGAACGACAAATTGTAGTTCATAAATGCAAATTGGTTCTTGAAATGTTCATGAATTTCAAGAACACATTCATGTACATAAAGAACAGGTTCATGAATATAGCCATAAATTTTTTCTTAAAAAGGCCATTTGTCATTCATGTCTGTTCATGAAGTTCATGAACACAGTTCTTGAATCATTCGCAGGGGTTGGTTTAATACAAATGTATCACAATGACCATAATATTTAAATTATTCATATTTGATTTATTATGATATCTCTTTGTGTTACACTGTACTTTGCTGTATTAACTGCTGCAGTTGTTTAGAAACAAGCATATTTACTGTAAAATGCTATTTTACCAAAGCATATTGGGGGTTGTTATGCTGTGGATTAGATGCAATACTTAAGTAAGTACCTCACATTAGGGAAGACCTTTCTGTACTATTGCATTGAGCCCTCAATTTAATTATAGCGGTCGTTTCATTTGTCTGACTGAACAAACTCAGGTCTTCTAATCACTGAAAAACAACAAAACTTTCTAGGAAGCTTAATTACATAGCAAGGAGACTTTGTATTTTGCCTAACCCTTTACCAAACGCAAAATTTTTGATTGTCCCAAATTGAAAGAGTTTGCGTACGACTTTTCAAAATGTGGTGAAATTGGGAAAATAACCTTCTGATCGGGCAGAAAACATTGTGAGAAAAGGAGAAATTGCTCTTTAAGAGCAATTTCTCCTTTTCTCACAATGTTTTCCGGAGTCGTCTGCAACAAACCAGTCATTATTGTTTGGTAATGGGTTAAAACAGGGACATTGGTACAATTGGCCATTTGCACTAAATACTCAGACCTGCAGTTACAAAAGAATCCCATAAGGCTCATCAGAGGCAATAGCATCTGTGTGCTAGGTTATTTTTATTCTTTGGGAGAAGATTGCAAGCAACAACTTCATATAGAAACTATCAACAAAATCACATAAATATTTATTAAAAGTTTCCATATAACTCATGGCTTAAAGATTACCTCAACTTTAATGAAGATGATTTATTCTCCTAACATATTATGTGATGTGAAAGAGTGATGTTTTTTAAATGGAAATTGAATTATCTCCCCTACTTACTCCCTAGCTATATACCTGATGGTAAACAGACAAGAAATTTTTATTTGTCCTAATTGTTACCTAGACAGAAAAAGCTTTAAATGGTACATGCTTAGCTCTTATAATGCTGGGTAATTTTCTTAGAAAAAAATTGTTTGTAGTCTGCTTCTCAAAACCTTAAATATTTGCTTAATTTTGATGGGGAAAGATACTCAGAGTAGCAAACAGGTTAGATTACAGGCCAACCGCCAATTTACTTGACAGCTGCCCTGAATCCAGCCTGTTTGCATAAACATGAAGTGGTTTCCAGCTCTATAAGGGTTAAGTAAGAAATTGTCTGATTTTGAATTTATATTTATAAAATGAATATCGACAATTTTGTTCTTTATTTCATATTAATTATCTCCCTTTAATTTTCAATTTTCACATTGAAACTAAAATTACATGAATGAACTTGGCAAATAAAAATTCCAATGCAGGAAAGATTTTAATAATATGAAACTTGACTTTAAAACGGCATTTGTTCTGTTAAATCTTTAATTTTGTTATTCTGACCTTTCTCCATTACCCAGGTCTTACTTTAATCGAATAAGTTATTTCGCCATTTGCTACCTTTGTATCTGAATTTTCAGCTGAAATAAGTATGTATTGATTCTTCAAATGTCAAGCTATCCCCTGAGATTAATTCCACATCTGTGTTCAACAACTTCATGAATAGATATGAATGGCAATTTGTCATTCATGAACACAAAGCTTTTGGGAATTTGTTCATATGAATTTCAAGATAACGCTCATGAAAATCAAGACCTGTTTCATGAATGTTTCATGAATGTCTTTAACCTGTTCTTGAATTTTGTGAAACTTTCCAGAAGTCTCTTCGGTCATGAACAGTCATTTGTCAATCATGTCTGTTCATTAAGGTCACAATTACCTTAATGGGGGAAGGTTTGAAATATAATCAGGTAGTTGTCTTCATTATTTATCAATTATTGGCCCTTTGATGATTTGTGTAAAATGTCTTGAAACTCCTTATGGACTGATAATAACATCGGTTTCTTTTTAATAAACACTTAATTAAATTGGAAAAAAATAAGATTACCTTGGGACATTTCCCAGTCATTTACCTCTTACTTCATAATTGACATGCATTTTAACACAGTCATGGTACCAGGGAATGCTCAAGAAAACAGTTTGAATTTGAAACTGGGTTTAACCCTTTCCCAAACAATAACGACATTTGACCACTTTGTTGCAGAGGACTTTAGAAAACATTGTGGGAAAAGGAGAAATTGCTTGCAATGAGCAATTTTTCCTTTTCCCACATGTTTTCTGTTTTCTGCCCTATCAGAAGATTATATTCCAATTTTATCACATTTTGAAATGTCTTCTGCAAACGCTTTCAATTTTGGACAGTCGAAAATTTGTTGTTTGGGAAAGGGTTAAGATAGTATTCCAGAGATCTTTTTTTGTCTCAGTGCCTTTGACTTAAGTAGAAACATGGTTTTGTCATACTGAAAACCTATTACCTGCTAAAATTGTGCTTTTGATATAGGTTGGTGGCAATGTTCAATATGATGAAAATCACCTAACAAAAGAAAAGGGAAAACAAAATGAATTAGTTCTGTTTTTATAAGACAAATTTGATAAACTGTTTGTCATGGGAAATGTTAATTTAATTACATCCTGTTTTTGCAACTTAGCTTGGGATTGTTTATGAAAATCAAAAGAAACAAAATTCGGAAAATACTTACAAGAAAAACAGCTATCATGTTTCATCTTACAGTCACAATACATCACATGGAATTCTGTATCTAGTCAAATGGAAAGCAGATACAAATAATAAAAGATGATTTTTATTTTGTTTTCCTGCTGCTTTGTCAGTCAATGTTACATATTCCATCCCATATATTTTATCTGGAGCAAAACAGATTTGTTTCTGAATAACCCTTATAGTGATGAAACAGACTTCATGCTGATGCAAACAGGTAAGGTCCAGGCCAGCCACCGAGTAAATTTGTGGCTGGCCTGTGATCTTACCTGTTTGCTGCTCTGGGTATCTTTCCTCATAAAAGTTAAGCAGATATTTAAGGTTTTGGAAAGCAGACGACACAAAAAATCTATTTTAAGAAAAGTACCCAGCATTCTAAGGGTTGAAATTTGAATGAGGTCAGTTCATTGCTTTAAAGATTTCAGTTATTAAAGCTGTGTTTTACTTGAAATTATTGACCTAACAGGAAAAGCATAATCATCTTTGATTTATAGTATGGGTACCTGTTAAATTGCAAACTTAATTTTCACTCTTGCATGTAAAGCATTATTTATGACTATACTTTCATGTTTCTAATACCTGTCTCGCATCTGCATGTTTGACTCTTCATTCTATTGTCATGCATGATATTTCGGATTGTGACTGTTGAGATAGGATGAAATACTACTGATTTTAAGCTTGAGATATAGTCAAAAATGTGAGTGAATGATCAGCATATGAGTTTAACCATTTTACTTACAAGCCTTGTTACTCTCTCTTATACCAATTGTAAAACATCAATTTTTAGTGCTTCTATACATACAACCATAATTTAGTCATTTATTAACGGCTGATATGGTATATTTAAGGTGCTTTAAATATGGCACTATAGGTAGTAAAAAGGTTAAATAGTTTGTCTTTAAGCACCAAGGTACCGTTTCACAAAACGAATCACGGAAAATATTTGCGCACTTAAAAACTGAGACACATGAATAGCATCATAAATAAGTGTTAGGAATTGTAATATAACAATCATTGAAAGCGTCTGGAAGAGAAGATTTCAATGATTTGTTACTTTGCACTATTGTTTATCTCACTATAGAGATAATAAGGGAGGTTGTATTGAACTTACACAAATTCTTAGCCATGAAAAGTTTAATAAAACGCTACCCTGTAGTCTATTTCAAGTGTAAGGAACTTTGCATCAATGAGGGAAACGGTTAAAACATTAGAGAAGATAAAACTGCTGTACATTCAACCCAAAACCCCATTTGTTACATTTCATAACTTGAACTAATTGAAAGAATACATAGACTTTAGATTTTAGGTCTACATGTTACCAAGTTAGATTTGTCAAGAGAAAATGTGTTCCTGATATATAAAGTAGAAAACCTTTATCAAGCATACTATCAGAGTAAATTGCATTAATGGAATAACTCAGAGGTTTGTGCTCTTAGAATAATATACGATAAAACTTTGATATTAGTTATCATTGTTACTAAATCAAAGACAATTTTCAATTTCTTTACCTCTAAGCTGCGAAAACCCTGTGAATGTGTTAATATCGGTAGTTCTTACAACTTAGACAGACCACTCTCGATTCTTCTTCCTGGATACATAACCAATACTCCTGCCAAATGTGGATGAATGAAAAGTCCCAAGGCAGTTCCCGCAACTCACAGGATTCAAACCGACGACCCTTGTGAGAAGATTATTTATCAATTTCATCATATTTTGAAGTGTCGTCTGCAAACTCTTTTAATTTGAGACAGTTGACAATTTTGCTTATGGTAAAGTGTTAGAAGGGTGAAATCCAAATCTGAGAAATAGTCCTTTTTAGGTGGTATAATTAAGTTCTGTGGCCAGTTAGTATTTTCTTTTGCTTTTGCCCTCTTTCTCAAAACACTGCAAAATCATCAATATACATATTGTATATCTATACATTGATAAATCTGGTGTAAGCTTTGTTGTTGTTTGATCAGGCCTAAAAAAACCCGTTTGTTTGGGGTAACATAACATCTTAAAATCAGTAGGTAGGGAAGGTAGGGATTTTTTTTTTTTTTTTTTTTTTTTTAATTTTGAGCTTCACTTTAATGTGCATATTTCTTTTAAAGAAAATAGTTAAACAGTAAAGAACTGTCTTCTGACACAGACCCCCATCCATCAAAATGCATTTTCAGAAGTTGTCCAATTTAAGCGCTGATAGAGGCACAAATAAACATGCATTTTTCGAATTCAAATCATAATTTTACTAGCCTGCAGGAAATGTGCGAGAAGTTTCAAATGGATATGTTAAAAATACGGTGCCCATTGATTTTTTTTTCTTCCAATGGTCAAATAAAATCTTTAGGGCAGGCAGGTTTTGGCTAGGTAGGGTTGGGTTACCCTAAACAAACATCTTTTTTTTTAGGCCTCAATAAAAGATATCAATAATTTGAAAACATGAAGAGATTTTTGACACCAATATGTGTGTGCAAAACAACTTTGAACTTATTCCTGTATAAAATTGTGGTTTTCAGTTACCATTGGATTGAAAGTCTCGTGGTCCTGTGTGGCCCAGTGGTTAAGGTGGTGGACTTAGAACTTGGGGTCCAATGATCAAGCCCCACAAAAATCTCTGGTTTTGTTGGAGTGACCATTCATTTAATTTGGCAAGTCATGCCTAGCCTGGTGCTGTTTGATTCAGGAAAGCAGTTACATAATTGAAAAATTGTTGATACAGCGTTAAACGCTTATAGAATAATTGTTATATCATAAAAAAAAGAAAAGAACAGGGATTTGGTTAAGACGTCATTTGTCATTATTTTCACGCAATTCTTTTTCAATTTTCTACGTAGGGAAATATTTCACAAAATCAATACGGCTAGTGCTAAATTACCAGCGGTGTATTCTCCTCATGTTCCATACCCAGTAAAATCTAATCCCCCAATTAATTCAGGAATTAACGTGATAAAGACATTTGGCTTTTAGAGGTTTCCGGACAGGGGATTATCCGAACTTGACCAGCCAATCCTTTGGGTTTTCTGTAGGTTTAACTTATCTGAGACTTTTTTAGCTGGAAAGCTGTATGTTACCAAGGTTACGAAAACAGGAATAATGTAGGGCTGTTTCTTTTGGTGTTGAATTTCCTTTTTTGTAAAAAAACACATTTTTTCATCTGTGTGCTTTGCAGCAGAGAATACTTATGAAACAGACTTACCAAAATACAAACATTCTATGTATTCAATCTATGCATTTATTTGGTTCTCTGAAATGCTGTCATAATTGAGTATCTGTAACTCATCCAAATAGTAATTGACACCAGATGAAAATAATAGAATGAGAAATATCACATTTTCCTGGTTATCCAAAAAGAATCCACTTTTACAATAATTATGGAAAATTTGATTAGCTTTAAAAATTTGAGACCTAATCTTGTTCAGAGTTAAAGACATTTTCTACAGTTTTATAAGTAAATAATCCTTTCATAGAATTTTCTAATTTTTTGATATGTTACTTAAAATTCTATTATGAATTCAAAAATGAAAAGAAAAATGCAGGTCGACGAGATATTTTTTTTGTAAAATGGCAATTTCTATGGTAACCGTTTGGGGCAAAAATGTCAAAATGACCATACCATCTTCAAAGGTAATAAAATAATTTCTGGAAGGTTTATTAACACAAAAATCGTGAATTCATACATTCAATACTTTACAATTCAATGCTGTTTTGAATTATTACAATCTAAACATTTTTTGTAATCCAAATCAGGTTTTTAAATGTTTGTACTCTGCAAAAAAAAAATGAAAATAGATATATTTATATTACAAAGAAATGAAGATATTTAAAAATTCCTTTCATAGAATTTTCTCGTTTTTCCGTATGTGATGTAAAATTTTATCTTGAAATACAAAATGCAAAAAAAATTATATGTTGATGAATTAAATGACAGTTTCCATGGTAACCATATTTGAAAAACATTTATAAAAACGACTAATTTAACTTTAAACTTGAAAAATAGAAGCTGGAGGATTAATATGCATGAGAAGTATATATCATTACTAATAACCTTTAATAGTGTTTTGGATAATATGATTATTCTTTGAAAATAATTGCATACAGTAAATTTCATCCAAATGAAAATGATTATCCGATTACTATGCAAGTACCTCTTTGGTAACAGATTATTATCTCCCTTGGCTGCGCAGATGACATGCGCAGAAAAAAATACAGAGAACGTCCTTAAGTAAAACAAACTTGAGTTGTGATTAAGATTTCCATGTTCAAGTCTATAGGGAAAAGCAATAATATATATATATATATATATATATATATATGTTTCTATATATGTTACAATGGTATCTTATCCTCAGTGGGGTAACAGCATTCTTTATTGTTTGACTTTTGTGGTCAGTGGGAATAGAAAGCAAGAGGGCAATGCTAGTTTTAAGTTAACATTGCATTCTTAATTGTTGGATTTTGTAATCAGGCAGAATTAAAAGCTAAAAGGGGATGCAAGATATAAGTAAACCAGGAATTCTATATTGTTAGTTTTTGTGATCAGTGGGAATTGAAAGCTAGAGGGATGCCAGATATAAGCTATTTAAGTACCTGGCATTCTTATACATGAAGTTGAATTTTGTGGTCAGTTGGAATTGAAAGCAAGAATGAATGCCAGTTATAAGTTAACCTTGCATTCTTTATAATTGGATTTTGTTGTAAGTGGGATTTGAAAGCTAGAGGGATGCCAGATATTAGTTAACCTTGCATTCTTTATAATTTGATTTTGATTTTGTAGAGGGATGCCAGAGTGCATTCTTTATAATTGGATTTTATTGTAAAGAAAGCTAGAGGGATGGGAACCTGCCAGGATTATGGGATTTGAGTTAACCTTGCATTCTTTATAATAGGATTTTGTTGTAAGTGGGATTTGAAAGCTAGAAGGGAATGCCAGTTATAAGTTAACCTTGCATTCTTTATAATTGGATTTTGTTGTAAGTGGGATTCGAAAGCTAGAATGAATGCCAGTTACAAGTTAACCTTGCATTCTTTATAATTGGATTTTATTGTAAGTGGAATTGAAAGCAAGAATGGATGCCAGATATTAGTTAACCTTGCATTCTATATAATTGGATTTTGTTGTAAGTGGGATTTGAAAGCTAGAAGGGAATGCCAGTTATAAGTTAACCTTGCATTCTTTATAATTGGATTTTTTTGTAAGTGGGATTTGAAAGCTAGAATGAATGCCAGTTATAGAGTATGAAGTATATATCATTGTTACAGTGGTATAAGGGAAAAACCATTGTGACTTGAATAAAGAATTTGCTCATTATGAGCACTTTTCCTTTACCACAATGATTGTTCATGCAGTCTTTTGTGATCTGAGTGTCAAAGCAAGTCAATGGTTCAGCGCAAGACTCTAGCAAGACTGCTTCACGTTTGTGAAGCACTTGCTATAGTATTGTGTTCAACCCTTGAAGTATAGTCTGGTATACAATGGAGGAAAAGGTTCTGCTTAATTCATTGAAACAATGCTTTATCAAAAGAAACCATCGAGATTGGTGGAAGAAATAATTTACCATTGGCAGATTTCTCCTTTTATAACATTCATTCCTGCAGTATTTTGCTACAAATGCATAAAAAAAGTTGCCTGGTATTAATGAAGGAAAGGGGTCAGTGTTTGCATTGAAACAGTCCACTAAAATGTCTTAACACTGTGAACTGGTTAATATTTGACCACGGCAAACAATTTATTTCAACCTAAATGACTAATCAAGTTTTATGAATCACATTAAAAGGACTTTTACATGGATTTGAATTTTAACATTTAAAAATGAATTGTATACTATGGATAAAATGACATAGTTTTCTGAAGTAACATAAAGTCTAGATTTTGACAGCTTCAAACCCTGTTTTTAACCGTACAGAAAAGATATAGATAATTTATATTGCAGATAACGCAAATTGTTTAAACAGGTTTATTTCATAATCAATGAGCAGCCATGCGTAGAACAAGACATGTTATACTTATATTCCGTCGTCACATGGGTTTTTCAGAAATGGCTTACCTGAGACTTTTGTCACATATCTCTGAGTTGGTCCCTTTAAACAAGGTATAGCATTATGGCTGCCATACCCTGGTTGGAGTATTTGGCAGCAGATGGCATTTAGACAGATTTGTAAGCAGAGTGTCATGTTAATTGAAATGTATCTAAAAAAGTCATTTTCAGAAAAAACATATTCAAAGTTGAAAAAGAAATTCAAGTTAAAAAGGTTTGTAGAAATAATGAAACAAAGGATAATAATGGCAAACTAGTTTGTTAGGTAAACATAATTAGAGTAATTGGTAAAATGCAATACAATATCCTACAATTACATTTTGAACAATTATCTTTATACTCTTATTCATGAATCTTCTTGGGCAGACAAACAAATTAATAAACATAAAGGTAAAATATACTAACAAGTTTAATTTTCTGCAATATATTGTTGGTTGTTTGTGTTAAGCTTGTGTGTATTTTGTTAATATGTCTTTAATTGCAACAGAAAAATGAAGAAGGTCTTATAATTCAGGTGTCTCAACTAAAAAGGGAAGTGTCATATTCAATACTTTATGGTGTCTATAACCCATATGACGTCAAAGCTTATAATGATGAGGGTTTTGAAGGTATTCCATGAACTAGGGCGCACACATTTCATAAGTACAGCTGTACGAATTACGAAGTACGTCAGAGCTGACCCTCATAACAAAAGATAGGAATAATGAGAATTCTTCAAGTTCAAGTATTTATTGCTCAATGCAAGACTATTGGAATCCTTTCACAAAAGTGAAGATCTTATTGATAGTCTTGTAATTATAACTCCCCGCTTTCCCATTTGTGTTTTTTCACGGGAATGAAATAATTCAGAAAGGCTCCCGAATTCCATGAACAGATATGAACAGCAATGGCTATTCTTGATGTTCATAAACTTGTTCTTGAAATTCATGAACAGTTCAAGAAGAGCTTTGTATTGATGAATAACCATTTTGCCCTTCATGATTTATCTCTGGGCTCCTAGGGCGGAAGGACCCTGTTTGATTGTGTTGGGAGACTGCAGCTGAATTGAAACCGTTACATCCTTTGTCATCAAACTGGTAATGGTCAGTAGCCAGATGATCTTTCTTTGTTGCACAGGTAATCTGTTTTAACCCTTAGAATGTTGGGTAATTTAAGCAAAATATATATTTTTTTGTCATCTGCTTAAATTTCTGCTTGATTGTCATGAGGAAAGATACTCAGAGAAGCATACAGATTATAAAACTCTTTACCAAACAAGAAATTTTTGACTCTCCCAAATTGAAAGAGTTTGCACATGATATTTCAAAATGTAATGAAACTGAAAAGTTATCATCTGCTTCGAGAAATTGCATGTTTAAAACAATTTCTCCTTTTCTCACAATGTTATCCAGAGTGGTTTGCACCAAACTGGTCAAATGTCTTTATTGTTTGGTAATGGGTTAAGCATTTTTAATCTAAAGCCCAAAGCGCGACAACTTGTTAGGTTTTGCTTGAGCCACATAATAAATACAAGGGTTCGATGTAAGACTAGAGTAAGTGCTTCATAATCATGAAGCACTTACTATAGTATTGTACTGAACTCTCAATAATGTTTGGATTTACTTTGTATTTTTCTAAATACTGCGTCCAAAAGTCTTTGATCAGCTGGCATTGCTGAAAGATTTATTGTACTGCAACATACAAGTGCTATTTTTTTTTTTTGACAGACAATTTTATGGTTTCTTTAAAGATTTATTGCCATCTTTCATCTGCAATCTTCAACTTATTGTAAACAATATATCCTTTTTTGGATATCTTCCCAAAATTACACACAAAATGTTTTCTTTAATGCTTTCTTTGGTTATCTGTTATTCTGTTCAATTTGAATCATGATCAAATTGTTTTCAGTGGAGCTTTTGTTAAATAATTATCACATTTTTCATGTTTTCTGGAGACAACTTTAAAGATTTTGGAATATGTTTGATCCATTGCCTTTCTTTAGACAACAATGTTGATCTTCTAAGGCGAACATTTTCCATTCTCATTTTATTTAAATCAAGCTCTTTATATAGAGAATACCATAAAGGATGTCATTGGTAAAGATTTGATAGAAAGTACTTTAAATTGCAAGATGTAAAACATTTTAGAGCAACCGAACAGCTTGTTTTTAAAGTGTCCCAAACTACTCTGATTACAATTGACATTGTCATTAAATTTGAATATAATTTCCCAAGATACAATAAACAAGATATCCGTAAATAAAAGATCTTCCTAAGAACACTTTTTTTTCTATTCAAACGATGACTTCAACAATCTTCTGCTGCAATTGTTTCAAATTCAATGATAGCGTAACCCTTAGAATGCTGGGTAATATTCTAAAAATAGATTTTTGTGTTGTCTGCTTTTCAAAACCTTGATATCTGCTTAAATATGTTGAGGAAATATACTCAGAATAGCAAACAGGTTAGATTACAGGCCAGCCGCCAAGTTATTTGGATGCTGGCCTGGATCCAACCTGTTTGCATAAGCATGAAGTTGGTTCCAGCACTTTAAAGGTTAAGAAAAGGATATCAGGAAGCATTTAAAATTTGACAAGGGTCAGGGTCACATGACTTGTCACATGACCTGTCACATGACCTTTACGTGTGCCGGGCGCGTGCAGCTGGGTCACGGGTCAGCAGATGGTCAATATTAAACTTGTAATTATAACGGACAGGAATTTTTAAAATGGCTTTATCACCACTTAATTTAACTTCAAGTTTCCCCTCCCCGCTTTTCTTTTGATAATAGCTTTCAAAGGCTGAAGGATGCAACTGTTAGGCTGGCTGAATGGCGTGAACCGTTTGATGTGAACAAATGTGAAATGGAAATTATTACTGCACATTAATTAAGCCTCCATAACCTGTTACTTCATTGATCTATCAGCTTGGTGCATAATCTAAATAAGTGATATTAAACTAATGTTATGGGAAAAAGAAAACCCCAAGTTTGTTTTTTTAGCATTATGTAATTTTATTACCATTTGAATATAAAAGTCCTGTTTGTCATCATGTGCTGTTATGATAATTTTCTGACTTTTTGTCTTCCTGATTCTAACCTGTTGCAATAACTTCATGAATGTGGTAGCTTTATAAATCCTTAACATCATCAGAGCAATTGTGCAGATGAAAAAATGATAATAATAAAAATGCATAAAAGTTTAATGTAAAAAAGCAATTACTGATTATCAAACTTTGAAATGATTGTGACAAAAGGCGAATTTGCTCATGATGAGCAAATTCTCCTTTTGTCACAATGTTTTGAACATCATCTACTTCAAATGCACATATCCTTTTTGAATTTGGGATAGAAAGGGAAAACTGAAACCTCTGTTCCCGCCTATTTAAAGAGGATTTTAAAATTTGTGAAATTTAACGGGATTCATCTCTAGAATTCAGTATTTTTTTGTTTTCTTCAAATATCGAAGGCGTAGTTACTAAGACATGTTTTTTTTTTCTGTTGCTTGATGCAATATTTGAAACAGTTTGTAACCTTCCTAGTTTTAACTTCAACTTTTCAGCTTTGAAGACCAGATTGATATAAAACAATTCTTAAACTCATTTGCTTAAAAGATTTTCAAGAAATTTTCTTTCCTTTTTTTCTCTCAAATTCTCTACAATATAAATTTTCAAAAAATGAATTGTTTAAGAGAATGGTGCTATAAATGGAATATGCATTTTAGTGTTTGAACTACAGTATGTAAATATTAATTAATATTAATTATATATATATATGTTATCCACTGATTGTCTCATCGTTTACTCAAATATTTGGTATTACATTCAAGGGACTAACTCACAGATTTGTTGTCTCAGAGTAATTGATTAATGTTCAAATGTGTCAAATGTTCAATTTGATATTAACAATCATTGTCACTAAACAAAATACCATTTTCATTTATTCTATTCTAAATTTCTGAAACTCACCTGATTTCCTTAGACCATAAGTATGTGAAGTTAGCAATCGCATCTGTCAGCACTTCTTTGGGAAAGCAAGTTTATAAATAAATGCAAGTATTCCTTCTCACGCATCATGCTACATCACATGACAAGAGTGTTGTTAAACATTTCTGAAATGCATGTGATGATATTATCTTAAAAGTACTCCTCTTTTTCTAAATTTAGCTTGTCTCTTTTTACGAAATAGACTGGTCTAAATGGTTTGAAATATTTGCAATACAAATGATCCACAAATGGACTATTATAACAGAGTTTAAAGCCATCAATTATCTAGCCTTCTGTTGCTTTAGAAATCTTATTTGTCTGGTTATCGGTCGAAGACAAATTATTTAAAAAAGTTAAGATCCATTTCTGTGAGATAGTCCCTTTAAGAAGCCACAAGTTTCAGATGGAGAATCCTCAGTTCCAAATTCCGACAAAAACTGCATGCCATTTGGAGCAGATTTGATGTGGTAGGATTATAATGAGGTTCATCCCTTTTCCTAATACAAAAAAAAAATTGAACGTTTTTGTTGCAGATGATGTTTTAGAACATCATGCTACAAAGATAATATACTCATGATAAGAGCAAAACCAATTATTTTTGTTATGTTATTCATTAGCTATGAATTTACAAGGACTTATAATGTGATTTTCATCATTTATTTGATAGAAAAAGCCAAAAAACAAAACGAAGCGTGGTTTTTTTTAACATGACGCAAAACAGGAAAAGGGATAATGAAAGAGATCGTGAATTAAAGATTATTCAACAAATGGTCTGACTCCATAGTGACGCCAGAAATAGCAAAAATTTTAATAAAATTAATATCACTGGTCAGTTAGGCGAACTGTGAGCAGACTGACCTCTAAGTTCACCTGCTCAAGTCTTGGAGGGAAAACCATGACTTTTGGACATCAAAGGGATTTGGTCTAATGGAGTGGAGCCAATGTGCTAAATATGGAACTGGTAGTGCAGGCATATGATGCTTAACCCTTTCCCAAACAATCACTTCATTTGACCACTTTGTTGCAGACAACTTTGGAAAACATTGTGGGAAAAGGAGAAATTGCTCGTGTCACAAGCAATTTCTCCTTTTCCCACAATGTTTTCTACCCTGTCAGAAGATCATTTTCAAATTTCATCAAATTTTGAAATGTCATCTGCAAACTCTTTGAATTTGGGACAGTTGAAAATTTTGTGTTTGGTAAAGGGTTAATAGAGGACCCTGGCTTTGAACTGTTGGCATGTTGGCAGACTGTTGGGGTTGACAAGCCCTTGGTGACATCTGTTGCTTGCAGACTGCCTACATGGGAATTTCCTTCTGATCCTATTGCTTTTAACCCTTTACCAAACGCCAAATTTTTGACTGTTCCAAATTGGAAGAGTTTGCAGACGACATTTCAAAATGTGATGAAATTTGAAAATAATCTTCTGATAGGGTAAAAAACATTACGGGAAAAGGAGAAATGTCTCCTTATCCCACAATGTTTACCAGAGTCGTCTGCAACATGGTCAATTAAATGTCGTTATTGTTTGTTAATGGGTTAAATCCAATTTCCTCATAGCCGATTTTATGTTTAATCCAAATTGTAAGCAATGTTCAACAGAGATAAACCCTTAGAATGCTTGGTAATTTTCTAAAAATAGATTTTTGTGTTGTCTGCTTTCCAAAACCTTAAATATCTGCTTAATTCTGATGAGGAAAGATACTCAGAGTAGCAGAGAGGTTAGATCATAGACCAGCTGGCAATTTATGTGGTGGCTGGCCTGTAATCTAACCTGTTTTCACAAGCATGAAGTTTGTTCATGCACTATAAGGGTTAATGATAGAATTTGAAAATAAGAATATGTTCTTTGCAGTAATATGAAAAATCTTGTGAATCCAAAAGAAGACAGTACTAAGGCACCAAAGTGTGATTTTATGGTTGCTTCAAATTGAGTTTCAAACCACTAACTTAATTGTCAGAATAGGTGTAATTGCTATTGATTTTGCATTTTTCTTTTCTTGTATAATTTCCTAGTGACTTGTCACAATGAAAAATCTGTACATAAGAATGGCTAAATAAAAGTAAACCCTTTGCTTCCTGGAATGTCTTTGGAGGATGTTGTGGATGTCCAGTTCACTAATTGACCAATTTTCCAATTAATCTATGTACCGGTATACCAGACTAATAAAAATTTAAACATCAAACCACAATGAGTAACTATTTTACTTGTTGTAGTACAGGAATTTATATGTATAGAGATTTGATCAAGTTTCTGTCTTTATCAAAATTTTCAGCAAAAATAAATCAAGCATTTATTTTGTAGATTGTTATTTGATAAAAATTATACTTTCTTTGCAATTTTTTAATGCATTTTTGATAAGCTATAACATCCAAGTTGTTCATCTTTCTTTGATTGTAAAACTGCTTATATCTTATTACATCACTTGATCAATGGAAAATCCTCATTGAGTGAATGAATTAAGTGTCATTGCTTATTGGAAAATAAAAATAGGTGAAATCATTGGTGTAGCTTCCTTTAGGCATGTGCCTACACTTTTATTTACGCAACAGAAAGGGCCCCTATTTCCTGCTTAAACAAAATATATTTTTGTGCTCTCAAATACATGCTAGAACACACCTGAGCGATTTCAGAATGCATTTTTTCACAAGGGAGTCTGCCCCGACCCCCTCGAATGACGTTCCTACACATTCATTTCAGTCAAGCTATGCCCCTGGAAATAATGACTAAATACATTATTATGGGATGAGCTCAAATTCATACCATAAACATCTCCAACAAGACTTTCTCTAATGGAAAATGACAACTGATAGCAATTATAGATTGTGAAAAAGTAACAAACGAGACATCTTCTTTTAAAAAAGAATCTCACCGATTTATAAGCCACATGAGTTTCCCATGTAACTTAAAGCTGGAAGTCGTCAACATTTGTAGAATAATTAAATTAAAGTTTATTTTTTATGTAGATCATAAATAAGATTAAGACTGACTGATGAAGTGCTAAATCAAATGAATTTCGGTTTGAATCAGGTAGACTGTCTTTGGTCATAAATACTAGTTGTTTAACCAGGGCACATGGTTTGAATAAGACTTCTCCCATAATGCAACAGCAAAATTTCTGAAAACAGTGTTAATCCACACACAGAATTCTAAATGAGGAATAAAAGTGACTTTATATTATTATAATATCTGCTTAATTTTGTTGAGGTAAGATAATAGCAAACAGGTTTAAGTTCACAGGCCAGCTGCCAATTTGCTTAGTGGCTGGCCTGGATCCAACCTGTTTTCATAAGCATGAGGTGAGTTCCAGCACTATAAGGGTTAAACAGACTTTTGCCGACAAATTGAGCCTTTCTTTTTCATCCTGCGGATTACCGTGTTTGAACCTTGTTTTGTTTTTCCAGCGACAAGATCGTAGAAAGCGTTGCTAGCAGAAAACATGTGTTCTTGTTGTCACCATGACAGTTGAGTAATGGTTGTCATGACGATATGTCCAATACCAGGGTTTCTGCTGTACTTCATGACTTAATATTGACCTTAATCCAACGTCTTTAAAAATTTGGCTCTGCAGAGATAGTTGATAAAAGTGACGCTGGTGCATTGTATATGTGTGGTGTGTCGACTGTGTCATTGACATTTTAGTACGGTTGGTCATGTTGTAACATATTGATTCTGTTCCATATTAGGCCTTTTTGTATCTAAAAACACTGTGAAATATGTTAGAAAGGGAATCCTTGGAAATTTGAGGGCTTCTTAGTTAATGTCAGTTGTTTTGTTTATAACAGAATTCTGTTTTACCACTAACCCTGTTGGCGCTCATTTTGGTAATTATTTGCTAAGTTTGTTTAGTGTGTTGATTCGTGTATGCATTTGGATTAATGAAAGCTCTTTCAAGGTAAATTGACTTTTTGACTTTGTTTCCCTACCTCCATTTTGTATCACTTTGATGCACCTTTAGCAGAAGATGAAAAAAAAATGTGGACTTTAGAGAAATTGCTTGTGAAAAGCAATTGAGAAAGCGCTTGCAACAAGCAATATCTATTCTTGTGACTATAGCTTCTTCAAAATTCTTTGCAAGAAATGTTATTTTCTTCTATATGTTTTTGTTGTCTGCATGCCTTGCATTTTAGAATGAACCTGTCACAAAATTTCGTTTGAGGGAAAGTGTAAAGCAGTTAACATATGAATATGCATTCTTTATATATCTATGAAGCATTCTACATCTTACCTTTCTTCCTTAAAGATATTACAATTCGAGGGTTCAATGCAAGACTATAGTAAGTGCTTCATGTTTATAAAGCACTTACTATAGTCTTGCATTGAACCATCGAATTGACAAATTTACAACAGAGTTATTATTATGCATTTGAAACACTTTTTAAGCCAGAATGTTTAAACCTTTACACTATTATTCCTGACATTGCTGCAATTCTGCTGCAGAAGACTTAACAAACAAATGTGCCAAAAGAAGAATTTAGTTATTATCATCAGCAACGGCAAAATATGATTTTGATGTACTTGTCCGTAAATGCCAAATCTTTGTCTGCATTTGTCCATAAAGTGATTGCCTTGTAATTTTCAGTTAAGATTCACTTGTCTGTTAAGGACTTTGGACAAGCTGGGAAATACGGATAATTCATTTTGTCACCCATCATTATAAGCAATCTCTTTCTTTTGTAACAATGGTTTTTACTTGCAACTAGTTTTTTCCAGTTTGGTCTAGGTGACATGCAGTTTGATTCATCCTTCATCATTGTAGTTTGCTGTTTTCAAATCACTAAGAACTTTATGAAAGAATGTGCTAATCAAGGTAGAATACCCGTAATCTGCCATTTTGAAACTCATTCTTTCGTCTGATTACTTTGGTCGTGCTTGGTATACATTGGTAGGGGTCTGAACTAGTCGGGGTCTGAACTAGTCGGGGTCTGAACTAGTCGGGGTCTGAACTAGTCGGGATCTGAACTAGTCGGGGTCTGAACTAGTCGGGGTCTGAACTAGTCAGGGTCTGAACTAGTCGGGGTCTGAACTAGTCGGGGGTCTGAACTAGTCGGGGTCTGAACTAGTCGGGGGTCTGAACTAGTCAGGGTCTGAACTATTTTGTTTTACATATTGCTCATGATTAGCCATTTATCCACTTATCACAATATGATAGTGTTGGTCATGCTATTTAATGTCGTTTGATGTTGCTTTTAAATTGGACAAGGCATGCAAATTCCCAATTAATTCCCAATTTTGGAATTGGTTGACATGCTTTAGCCTCTAGAATGCTGGATAATTTTCTTTACCTGAAACTAGAATTTTGTGTTGTCTGCTTTCCCAAACCTTAAACATCTGCTTAATTCTAACGAGGAAAGATACTCAGAGTAACAAACAGGCTAGATCATAGGCCAGCCGCCAATTTACTTGGCGGCTGGCCTGGATCTAACCTGCTTGCACAAGCATGAAGTCAGTTCAAGCATTATAACTTATAAGGATTAATAAGTTCTTGCAAAATATATATATAGACAGGGATATTCAGTTCACTTCATGGTCACAGTGAAACGGCCGAAACGCTGATTTATTATTTATGATTTGTTTACGGCCCTCAGTAATTTGTGAATGGACAAGTGACTCTCTATTATAGAGGACGGTCATTTTACACATGACTGGTCAGCAAATAAGGGCAGCCTTGAGGTCAACTGTCCAGCTACAGGTCGTAATATCTGACCAGTAGTTAAGGAGGGCAGTTCGGTCATCAGCAGTGGTAAAAGTGGTTCGTGTTTTGTATTTTGTGTTTTTTTTGTGCGGAGGGGTTTTGCTTGTAATTAATGGGGGAGTGACCAGTTTGACCGCTTACTTCATTTAAACTCAATTTGTAACCTGCTTAGGCTGAACATTTTGGATAGTTTGTTAAAAAAACTAATGAAAAAAACGGAAAAAAACAGAAATTCTTTGACAATAGATGAAAATGCTTGTATCAAGTATTTTCTTTATTCGTCACAATGTTTTCTTAATTTTGAAGTGAAAGTATCATTTTCATCTTTTTTGAATGTTGGCGATAGATTGGTTTTAACCGGACTTATTGCAATAAAAATGGGATTATGGCGAGATATTTAAAAGGATACATACCATGTAATGTTACAAAAATCAGTGTTTGTCACACTTGTAGCAGAAATATTGTACTGCAGGTGTGATTTGATTTGTGTATGTTAACCCTAAGAATGTGGGGTAATTTTCTAAAAATGGATTTTTCTGTCTTCTGCTTTCCAATACCTTATAGGTCTGCTTAATTTTGTTAAGGAAAAACACTAAGAGAAGCAAACAGATTAGATCACAGGCCAGCCGCCTGCTTGCACATGCATAAAGTCAATTTTAGCACTATAAAGGTTAAGAACGACAAGTTGTTGGATTAATGTCACCTTGTTGCTTGAAGGAACATGCAGTTTGAGAACATCATTTATCACGGGTCACCTATTTCTTCATGGTGCAGGAATAAAGTATTTAACTCCTAACCGCAAAAAGGGAAGGACTTGCATTTTCTTGCCTTATAATGAAAATTGACATAATGTATTAAGAACTAGGTGCTAACCAATTAGTTTCTTGATTTAACGGGTCAGCAGCATTTGAATTTATTAAATATTATCAATATCTTCTTTTCCAACAAAGATCTGTGTCTCACAGATGGAACTCTACAGGTTTAATACAGAGAGCAGGTATACTAGTCTTGTAATGAACTCTTGATATCTGCCAATTTTTTATCAGTTTCGGTTTTCCATTTGCAAACTCAATTAGGCATGATAGAATAGTTGTCATCAGTGTTAAGAGTAAGTGATTACTGACAACTGAAGAGTGTATAAACACTCATTTGTAGATCTAAGTGAAGGCTGTCCCTGTTTATGATTGACAAGATGTATATCATTCTCTGAGGTATATGGACAATAATTGCTCGCATATCGGTCGATCTTCTCTATTACCATGTTTGTTTGCGAAAAAAACTAACGGTTTGTTTATGCCACTTGTTAATGCTCTATAGAAAGTCCAGCGCTGCACAAGCATGCTGCAGACATTGGTGATTTTGTAGTGTTCAATAATGGATTGGGGATTGTTACCTGTTTAAATCTGGATTATCATTAATGCTTTTAAGTGATTATTTTAGGTGATTGTGAAATGTTCGCATACAGACAGGGTTTGATTAATATATTTTGATATTGTTTACCCTGACATAGAGAAAACTATCATCGAAATAAAACCACCCAGGTATTTATTTTTGTGCTTTTTGCTATTTTCAAAATTCTAATTAAAAACTTCAGATTTCTATTTTTCAGATTTTATGATTATCCCCAAAGCCAATGTTAATTCCATATTTAATTATATTTAATTAAAGATACTTTAACTAAAATGTTGATGCATTATTTTCATTTGACTTTTTCGTCTTTTATAAAAAAAAAAAAAATGCATCAAAAAAGAAATGTCTTGTAAAGAAAAATTCATTTTATTGCCCAAATATTTTTCCAGCTTTGATAATTGATCATACAACAGGCGTCTCCAGTTGATATTGAAGTGTACTAACACAATACAGCATACCCAAATTTATCTGATATGAAAAATGAGTAAAATCATATTTTGACAGAAAGATTGTTTACCAAACAATAGGAAAACAGATACCTTTTTTACTCAATACATAATTGTAAGGGGATATTTAAATCTTTTCCTTCAAACAAATGTTTTCAAATGTTTTTGCAGAAGGATATTTTTATTAGTAATGCAATAAAACAGTTTTGTTGGGTGACAAACAAATAATGTAAAGAAACCATGTTTTGATAAGAATCAATTTGCTGTACATTTATTTTCATATGTAATTTGTTTCATTTTGATAGTTGTCCATTGACTTCGTAGTTTGCCACAGTCTTCCTACAAAAAGGAAAGAGTTCATTCAATGGATCTGAGGATTATTACATATGCCATGTTCTGAAGAAAAGAAATGGCTTAACCCATAGAATGCTGGGTAATTTTCTTAAAAAGGATTTTTGTGTCATCTGCTTTACAAAACTTTAAATATCTGCTTAATTTTGATGAACGAAGATTCTCAGAGAAGCAAAGAGGTTAGATCAAAGGCCAATCTTTAAAGGTTAGATCTGGGTCTAACCTGTTTGCATAAGCATGAAGTCGGTTCCACCACTTTAAGGGTTAAGTAAAGTATTCTGTCTTGTTGACAGAGCATAAGTTTTTTTTTTCATCTTTGGGTTATAATGTAAGCCATTCCCTCAGCACCCTGGAGCTTAAACCTTTCTCAAACGATAAATTTCCGACTGTCCAAAATTGAAAGAGTTTGCAGACAACATTTCAAAATGTGATGAAATTGAAAAATGTTCTTCAGCTAGAGCAGAAAACCTTGTGGGAAAAGGAGAAATTGCTCTTAGCGAGCAATTTCTCCTTTTCCCACAATGTCGTTATTGTTTGGTAACAGGTTAATTGAAGTGGCATCTTCAGACAAAAATTTGTTTGGAAGCCATGGTGCAGGTTATTCAATTAAGCTTGAGATCCAGATCAGATGGCTTCTGGACTGGCAAGCAATAATTTTGGAATTATCATAACTTTACATATATCTTTATATATATTTCTTTAAAGGACTAATCTCACAAATTGGGATACATTTTATTAAGGTGTGTTCTGATACCATTTATTCAGGCAAGGGTGTCTTGATAAAGAAACTATTAACAAATTGACATGCTTACTAAATTTTGGTTAATTAAGGTATTAAGTTTATAATCATTTGATTCATATCAGTGTCGAAATGTTCTATACAGAATATACAGAATTTAAATAAAGACATTCCAAAATCAGTCCCCAATCAAGAAGGTATTTTTTGAAATTGTAAACAATATGACAAATCCAAAATCATTAAGTGGTATTTTGCTATGACAATGGAATAACATTATTCCTGTTTGCAATATTTTCAGAATATTAATTTGAAATCAAGCATCAGAGTTACAAAATACATTTGTGCAAAAAATGCACAATGATTAGTATTATACTAGAGTATTATCTTTTGATTGTAACAAATTTGAAAATATTTTCAAGATGAGTAGATTCTTATTCTTTCAAAGCGTTCTCAAGTATGTACAAAGGGATTTTAATTTATTTTCAAATGGAGTCAAAAATGCTTAAAATTGTTTCAATAGAACAACAGCAAGTCTATAATACTGTTGATCATTAATAAAGCCATAATAATTCATCTCATGAGCACCTGTGTGATAGGGTATAACTATAACCCATTACCTAACAAGGACGACATGTGACCAGTTTGTTGCAAACAACTCTGGAAACAGTGTGGGAAAAGGAGAAATTGCTCTTAACGAGCAATTTCTCCTTTACCCACAATGTCTTCTGCCCTATCAGAAGATTACGTTCCAATCTATTCCAATTTTGAAATGTCATCTGCAGTCTCTTTCAATTTGGAACAGTCGAAAAATTGGGATTTGGTAAAGGGATAACATCAGCCAACTGTATATTCCAACATTTATGTTGTTTGTATTGTTTTACAAGTTATATAAGGAAAAACTGTAATTTAAGTCAATCAAGTTATCCATCTAATAAATGCTGCATTAAAAAACGTATTTGTTCGTTTTGTCGATACACTATGTTTTCAATATTTCAATTACGCAGATACCCATTGAACCTGACTTGTGATTATGAAAATCTGGTAACAGCTTCACTTCAGCTCAGTTTACTGTCAATACTCATGTTATGTAATTGTTGCGGCAGAATCCATTGATGGTGCATTCGATAGGCTAGCAGATGTTTGTTCATTGTATAAAGTTACAACTACAGTAACTTCATCGCACAGAAACTGTAACTGGTCTAAATTGATTTAATCCTTTACCAAACATTAGATTGTCGACTGTACCAAATTGAAAGAGTTTGCAGACGACATTTCAAAATATGATGAAATTAAAAAAAAAATCTTCTGAAAGGGGAGAAAACATTGTGGGAAAAGGTGAAATTTCTCATTTAAAGCAGAGTCGTCTGCAATAAACTGGTCAAATATTGTTTGTTCATTGTATAAAGTTACAACTACAGTTACTTCATCACACAGTAGCTATAACTGGTCTAAATTGATTGGAGCAGCAGACGATAATGATAAAGTGTTTAAAGTTACATTTGAACAATGGTATTGAGTAGAAAACGCTGTGAATAAAAAAAGAGTCGGAAACACTGTGACAAAAGGAGGTATTGCTCAAGATGCTTTGCTGCAGATATGTAGCAGAAACATGATTGTCTTAAAAGGAGTGATTGCTCATCAAATACAAGTTCTTCTCTTCTTACATTGGTTATGTGGTCCCCTCTGGTCCAGAGGGAGAATGTTGATGAGTTTGTATAGTAATTAGTGCCTCCAATCTGTCACACAGTTCCAGGTTGGATCATCCGAGTTAGCTTCATTCGTGCAATGACTTCAAAATTGAAAAAACTGTTGAAAGCGATATAAGGCTCTGATCCACTTTGTATTAAGCCAAGCCTTGCAAGTTGATTAGATACTAATGATACAATCTTTGTTTATATGTTTGATGTACAGTTAAAGGTAGCTCTTGAATGTATAATTTATTCAGGAAGGGTCAATTTATCTAAATATGTACAGTTTATATGTGGTAGATCTCAAAAGGGATGTCACGCTTTTAGATTAAAATGCATATTAATTTGTTGTATACACACTTAAAAAAATAGAAAGGATCCAATTTTGCTTCCAATGACTAGTCTTCAGTGCGTATTATATGACAGTATGGACGTTGTGCAGTTTTGAAGAAATTAATTGTTAACATTTAAATGACCTCACATCTGTTAAGAAGCACCTTTAACATTATCTGCTGTCTCTTTCCATAATGGATCCGTCCAAAAATCCCTAAAATAGGGCTAATTGCAGTATTTTTGTTTAGGACAGGTACGATAGTCTTTCATTAACCCCCGTTTTGTCATAGAGAGGCTAGAATTTTGGATCAAGGGCATAAGTCTTGATGGTGAATTGAATAAAGAAATCCACAGATTTAGTGTTCTGTCAGTATAAAGGAACTCTTGTATTGATTTTCATGTAGGTAAATTTACAGTACTGTTTACTGAGCATTGTTATCGATTTGACCCTTTCCCTCTCAGGCAGTCTTTAACACCTGCTGGGAGCATTAAATTCACCCATAATTCATAGTATGTGTTACTACTGGCAGGGGCGTAGCTTGACTGAAATGAATGTGTAGGCGCGTCATTCTTAGGGAAAAATGCAGTCTGAAATTGCTCAGGTGCTTTCTGGAATGTATTTGAGAGCACATTATTTTGTTTAAGCAGGAAAGAGATGCCTTTTCTCTTGCGTTTTTGATTTTTTTTTCCTTTCTGAAACAGAAGTGTAGGCATCTACCTAAAGAGCCAAAAGGAAGGTATGCCAATGACTGGTCAGGATTCAGAACTTTATCAGATTGTAAAATTTTGAAAGTTTGCATTTCTATAGTATATACTATAGTGAAAACAAAGGACTTGCTTGACACGCTTTGCTTTAATCACAATGGATTTTCTAACAGAATGATAATGTAACGGTACATGAGCCCTTATAGTGCTTGAACCGACTATATGCTTATGCAAACATCCGCTAAGTAAACTTGCTGGTGGCCTGTGAATTAACCTGTTTCCTACTCTGAGTATCTTTCCTCATCAAAATTATGCAGATATTTAAGGTTTTGGAAAGCAGACGATACAAAAATCTATTTTTAAGAAAATTACCCAGCATTCTTAGGGTTAGAATGCTTATAAATGCTGCAAATATTGTTTAGATGTAAGTTGAACAGAATATTTTAGGAAGCCTCAGTGACACCAGCAGAAATTGCTCTTGATTAACAATCACTCTTGTTGTTACAAAAGTTTCTACCCATTACATGTACAGTAGTAATCTGTGGGTTTCTCATTTCATTTCATCCAAAAATATCTATCTTTCATGTTTCCCTGTTTTTCAATTCTCATTAACCCTTTCCCAAACAACAAATTTTTGACTGTTCCAAATTGAGAGAGTTTCCAGACCACATTTCAAAATGTGATGAAATCAGAAAATAATCTTCTTATAGGGCAGAAAACATTGTGGGACAAGGAAAAATTGCTAGTTACACGCAATTTCTCCTTTTCCCACATTGTTTTCTAAATTTGTCTGCAATAAAGTCGTTAAATGTTGTTATTGTTTGGGTAAGGGTTAAGAGTCATGCTTTCAAAGTTGTCTTATGATTCCGTTTGTAATGAGTACACAGGTGTACAGAATGACAGTACTCAATTAGAACACCCTTAGAATGCTGGGTAATATTTTAGAAATATATTTTTTCCTTCGTCTGCTTTCCAAAACCTTAAATATAGGCTAAATTTTGATGAGTAAAGATACACAGAGAAGTAAACAGGTTAGATCAAAGGCCAAACGCAATTTACTTGGCGTCTGTCCTGGATCTAACATGTTTGCATAAGCATGATGTTGGTTCTAGCACTATAATGAAGGCTGTATTACACCTTATAAACAAAAGTCAGAACAACAAAGTCACAAGATTTGTTAGAACAAAAGGCTGTTATAAATTCAAGTTTTATATCATAAGAATTTTTTATGGATTGAAATTTTCATTTGCCACCTTTCATTCATGTAATTCTAGTTTCAATGTAAAAATTTATAATTAAGGGGAGGTAATTACCATGGATTTCTACCGTAGATGATTTCTGGTAGAAAGCCCTCTGTCTTTGATACCAGCTTTTTATGTGTTTGGGAATTTGCTGCTTTGTTTTTTAAAGGTTTGAAGATTTGGCATTGAGATAGTATTCCAGCCCTTTGTCCTTCCCGTATCTCTAGTCTTGCATCAAAGGTTAATATGATCAAAAACCTTGTAATAAGAAAGATTGTTCTTATAGTACTTGTGATTTCTTGGCAAATTGAAAATGTCATAATACATGATCAACATTGATCATGTGATAATGTTTCCTAATAGAAAGGACCCTGAGGTTCTGAACACTTTAGTAAGTCAACCTATTACCCAATCGGAACTACTCGGGTATTTCCGTAAGCTGTGAAATACACCTCGGATATAAGAGTAGGGTTACAATTTTCGGGTAAATCGGCATCCGCCAATGAACACCTTTTCTAAGCGTGCATGTTAAGTAGTTCAATGTGTATGGAAGTGTTGGACATCCTTTTTAATCACTTTTGATCAGTAACTCATACCAAATGGCGAACTTGTTGTTGTGACATGTATACTTGTTTCCTCAATCAAGTTTAACGACTTTTTGGATTTTACATTCAAGATCTATTTTTAGAAACGAAAGAAAGTGACGTCATTCTCGCGGAAACAATATGGCGTCATCCCTATTATTTCAGAGGTGTTTTCTATTGGATAAACCCGATGTGTTCAGATTGCCTATTACCAAGACATTAAACCTTTGTATGGTATCACATGCAAAGGTCATATGATGCTACCCCTTCTGCACTAAAGACATTATCTCTTTTTCTTAACCCTTTGAATGCTGGATAATTTTCTAAAAAATAGATTTTTGTGTTGTCTGCTTTTCAAAACTTTAAATATCTGATTAATTTAGATGAGGAAAGATACTCTGAGTAGCAAACCCATGGTTCTAGCTAAAAGGCTTTACACTTAATTAATAATTTCTCTTATCCCTCTTTTGTGGTTACCCATTAGCATTTGGTTCCCTGTTTTGAGCCCCACTGGCACTGCCGATACAGGGAATGACATTTAGCAAGCCACTTAACCCTTTCCAAAACACCAAGTTTTCGACTGTCACAAATTGAAAGAGTTTGCAGACGACATTTCAAGATGCAATGAAATTAATCTTCTGATAGGGCAGAAAACATTGTGTGAAAAGGGGAAATTGCTTGTTAAGAGCAATTTCTCCTTTTCCCATAATGTTTGCCAGAGTCGTCTGCACATAGTGGTTAAATGTCGTTATTGTTTGGTAATGGGTTACGAGTCCTGGCCTAGCTCTGGTAAATCCAAGAAACGCCATAAGATAACTGAAAAATTGTTTACAAGTTATTAATCCCACCTCAAAAAGATTCTATGGACTATGGAGTACTAACAGAATAGGATTTGTCTAATAGTTTTTGAAATACTGGACAGAAGAGCCTTCCATGGCTTCTATCTGAACACATCAGGTTTATCCAATGAAAACACCTCTGAAATAATAGGGATGGCGCCATATTGTTTCCTGTAGAATGACCTCACTTCACTTTCGTTTTCAAAAATAGATATCAAATGTGAAATCTAAAAAGTCGTTTAATTTGATTAAGGAAACAACTATATATGTCACAACTTATAATTCCGCCATTTTGTATGAGTTACCAATAGAAAAATGATTTTTAAAGGATGTCCAACTCTTCCATACTCATTGAACTACTTAACGTGCACGCTTAGAAAAGGTGTTATACGCCGGACCCAATTTACCCGAAAAATTGTAACCCTACACTTAATTCGAGGTGTATTTCTCAGCTCAGGAAAATACCCAACTAGTTCTGATTTGCCGTGGCTGATTACCTAGACACTGTTTTTATTATAAGTAAAAAATTTGAAATAAGACACAGATTATTATGACTTGCCAGACTTGCCTGGCAACAAGTTTGTTGTTGATTTAGGTGTCATTTCTTGGAAATGTTTTGCTGATGGATTTTTATAAGATAACATATAATTAGTTCTTTTCATCTTCTAAGATGTTTGGCAGGAGATGACATGAAAATGAATTTACCCTTTTCCTAATGTTGACAGAAAAATCTGCACTTAAGGCAGAAAAAAGAGAGTTTACATGTGTAATGAGCAACTTATAGCTTTTTCTATACTGATTTTGATGGATTTCTTACATTTCATGTTATCTAAACTAGTTCGATATACTTGAAGACATACAAAACTGCTTTGCTTATAGGAAAGAATCATCTCAATGAGTAATTTCTCTTTTCGTTAATCTGGTTGTTTCCAATAATTCTTCCAATCATCTAAAATGGCAAAGAATGGTATATACTCTTCAATTGTCATCTTTTGTTACTTTCAAGTTGGATAAGTTACAACATACCATGTGAGGGAATAGGTCAACCCTAAGAATGCTGGGTAATTTTCTTAAAATAGATTTTTTGTGTCATCTGCTTTCCAAAACCTTAAATATCTGCTTAATTTTGATGAGGAAATATACTCAGAGTGGCAAACAGGTAAGATCACAGGCCAGCCACCAATTTACTTGGCGTCTAACCTGTGATCTAACCTGTTTGCATAAGCATGAAGTCAGTTCCAGCACTATTAGGGTAAGATATTGAATTTTTTACCAAGTTTCCTTGTTATTAGATGAGATTAGATGACCATGATCATAATTCATTTTTATGAAATGAAACTACTCTTTCATTTGAGGTTCTTGATGACATTAAACGCATCCTTTGATGACGTTAATCATGAACCCATACACTGATATCTCACACCAGGGTCTTCCTCTGGAAAGTTTTCAGGAGCTGGAGAGCTTGAGAGGGTAAAAGTTTGTGAAACATAATAATCATCCTAAAATGGTGAATGTTCAAGTATATTTTTGAAATAAAAAAGGCAAACAGTACTGTTTTTAAATCGAATCTAATGTAACAAACAATGTTGCAGGCAAGTTGACAGGCTGTTTGACAAATTCAAAGCGTTTTGGGCAGATTTAAGCATGTTGGAGTTAATTCAAGCGCCGGGGGAGTGCTAATTTCGAAATTCAAACACTCGGGCCCTACAGTGCTTAAAAGGCCTGAGGAAGACCCTGTACACAAGCATGAAGAACAAATTTCAAGCACTTGCTAATTGAATTTCATACTAGATTTTAAAATGATTTGTCATCCTTATTAGTTAAATGAGTCCTATTCTAGCTTTAACACTTATAGCGCTGGAACCAACTTCATGCTTATACAAACAGGTAAGATCCAGGCCAAGTAGAACAGTGGATGGCCTGTTATCTAACCTCTTAGCTACATTGTGTACCTTTCCTCATCAAAATTAACAATATGTAAGGTTTTGGAGAGCAGACGACACAAAAATCTATTTTTAGAAGATAACCCATCATTCTATAAGGGTTAAAGGGAGCCTCCTTTGGTAATACAATTGAAAACCCAAGCCTTTTACAAAGGAATCCCTCAAAGCTTAAATATTAATGAAAAATTTGGTTGCATTAAATCTCATATAACACATCACCACCTATTGTCACATCATTGCTTTTTGCAGTAGACAACCGTTCAAAAAGCATTAAGGCAACAGGAGAAATTGCTTGTAACAAGCAATTTCTCCTTTTGCCACAATCAGTTTTCAATCTTTTCACATATCATTACAACCGAACTAAAAGGGATTTTACATGTTTAAAATGCCTTTCTTGAGTTGTCTGCTTTAAGTAAAAAAGAAAAGTTGTCCGCATGTGGTAAAGAGTTAAGCAATAATTTTCAATAATATAAAGTTGGGTTTCTTTTCCTTGTATACATACATTTTAGAAGGGGTTGAGGGTGAAGAATCAATAAATGAGTAGCTATTAGTGGACTTTCCCACCAATATATGGAACATTGTTGTCTGAGTAAATTATTCTTTTGTCAGAATTTCAATTCATTTTTTGTTCAGATTCTACATAACAACCCTTAACATTAACCCTTTTCATTATGCAGACGATAGAGTACTTTTTTCAACAGACAATACTCAACAAATATATGAATTTGCTGATCAGATGCAGACTTGTCCCTTGTCATATTTATAATATCAATGTGATTCTGTTGGAAATGCCTTTTTCAAGCATTCTTTAACCCTTTACCAAACACCACATTTGTGACTGTCCTAATTTGAAAGTGTTTGCAGACGACATTTCAAAATGTGATGAAATTAGAAAGTAATCTTCTGATAAAGTAGAAAACATTGTTGAAAAAGGAGTAATTGCTTATTATCAGCAATTTTTCCTTTTTCCCACAACAACTGTCCAAAATTGAAAGAGTTTGTAGACATCATTTCAAAATGAGATGATATTGGAAAGTAATCTTCTGATAAATTAGAAAATATTGTGGAAAAAGGAAAAATTGCTCGATACGAGCAATTTCTCCTTTTTTCACGATGTTTTCCAGAGTCGTCTGCAATAAAATGGTAAATTATGTTGTTATTGCTTGGTAATGGGTTAAGAACAATTAGATAGTTTGAGGTTTTCTGTGGTCAAATCTCTCTGTAAGAGTGGAATGAACAGCACAAAATATCCCCTTTCTCCATCATTATGCCTCACTTTTCCCCATTTAGTGCAGAAATCATTATAAGTTACCACATTGGCAAGAGGATAAACTGCTTTCAATGAGTAACATATCCTTTTGTTTCAATGGTTTTCCTCAAATGTGTGAAAGGAAATTTAGTTCTTTCATGCTATTTTATTGCCTGTCACTGCTTCGAATTTGGACCAGTTTATAAATTTCCATTTGGGGATTGGATTACGTTATGAGAAAGATAAGCTGGGTTAAACCTGCTTTGATTAATTACAAATATCACAGTCATGGAAACACAAAACAGATGAGTCTAAATAAAAATTTAATTTACACTTTTAAAAAGTGACAATAGTGGTGTGAATTTTGCTTTAATGCATTTGTTGATCATTTGATTTTTTTTTTTCTTACAGTAACTGCTCTTGTGGAAGCAATACTTATGTCACTTTACCAAGGAAAATTAGTGCTTTTTCCAGGCTAGCTTAAGATGACATTTGAACAAAGTTTTTTTTAACAAGAATTTTATACTAATAATTTCTTGATTCCGAACTATATTATGTTATATCCTGTCAGAAAACAAATAAGATTTTCAGTTTTAGTTAAAATGCTTATTATCTCCCCTGAACTACATATTTAAGAGAAACCAAACCTAACAAGAGGATGTAAGGCCTGGGTAGTTTTACAAAATATTTGAAGCTACGAATTTGTGTTTATTCAAAACAATATACTTTTTTTTCAGTATTAAGATAAGCAACATTGCAAAGTAACAAATCATTGGAAATGTCTCACCGAGACACTTCCAATGATGTGTCTCATTACAATATTGTACTTTAATTTAGGGTACCATCTGTTTAAATCAGCTTTGAGCTTCACAATTATTTTCCCAAAATCATTTAGTATAACAATACCCTAGAGCATGCTTAGTGACATGGGTTCTAATTGGTTGATGTTAAACAATATCGTGATTGACCAATCAGTATTTTAGATTCATTTAGTTATGCCCATAATTTCTAACTACTTACCATGTTAAGTAACCCTTTATTCCATAAAATTTCCTTTTGATGCATTTTATGCAGAACACTTTGGGAACTATTGTAACGCAAGGATGAATTGCTCATAATTAGCTCTTAATTAGCAAATAATTATTGTGTCCTTAATTTGTTTATTGGCTAGTCTCTGCATTTTAGCCTCGCCATTAATAGGACTTTTGGTAACAGAGGCAGAAACTCTACCAATGCATCTCTGTCAGCCAATTTTCTATCCAAAATTATTAAATTAACTACTTTTTTTTCATGATGATTTGTTGTCCTCTGTGGCTTTCGATTTGGACCAGTAGCAAATTCCAAATTGGGAGGGAATTGGTTAAGCCAAGCCAACCAGATACCTTGGGATTATTAATTGTGCGTTTGCTAGATATGCTTTTTTTTCAAGATCTAAGCACCCAAATTATATGTCTGAAAACTTAAATTTCCATGATGACATGTTACTTTCTTATTATGTAAGACTTCAAGAGTTGTCTGCTGCAATTAACTAAAATGATGTTTGATTAAAAGGCATATTTACCAAGTGAAAACTAGAATAATAAGGAAATAAATTATTTTGACATGAAGAGAGTTTTTTCTCATTTATATGTTATCATGGGCGAAATGATTTTCAACATGTTCCATGTTTCAACTAATTTGTGACAAACTATAGAATATAAGATCCTGTTCAGCTAGTTTAGTAAGACTTTCTTTTTACTACACAAACAGTCAAATTATACCAAATTGTCTTGTGTCAGACTTTGGTAATCAAGCATTGGTTCAGGCTTTGGATAGTAACTGTTGATTCAGACTTATGTTAGTACTTGTTGGTTCAGACTTGGTAATCAACTGTTGGTTCAGACTTTAGTTAGAAACAGTTGGTTCAGACTTTGGTTAGTAGTTGTTTGTTCCGACTTAAATAATTAACTTTTGATTCAAAATTAGATTAGTAACTGTTAGTTCAGACTTTGGTAATCAACTGTTGGTTCAGACTTTGGTAATCAACTGTTGGTTCAGACTTTGGTAATCAACTGTTGGTTCAGACTTTGGTTAGTAGTTGTTTGTTCAGACTTTGGTAATCAACTGTTGCTTCAGACTTTGGTAATCAACTGTTGGTTCAGACTTTGGTAATCAACTGTTGGTTCAGACTTTGGTTAGTAGTTGTTTGTTCAGACTTTGGTAATCAACTGTTGCTTCAGACTAAAATTAGAAACTGTTGGTTCAGACTTGGGTTAGTAGACGTTGGTTCAGACTTTGGTAATCAAACATTGGTTCAGACTAAAATTAGTAACTGTTCGTTCAGACCTTGGCTGGTAGATGTTGGTTCAGACTTTGATAATAAACTGTTGGTTCAAACTTTGGTAATTAACTGTTGGTTCATGAACAAAGTACCAGTAAGATGTGATCATGAATTTATTTCTGATATCATTTGTGTTTCGCAGGTTTGACTAGAAGAGCCTGAGTGTGGACCTCGATTGCTGCATAGAAAAGGAATTTTGGGTAAGTACTTTGAACATGTTTCTATTATTCTGTATTTTAAGTCAAGTTAATAAACAAAGAAAAAAATGTTTTTGACATGAAAATTTCAGGATGGATATACTGAGAGTTCAATGCAAGCCTTTTGTAAGTATCTTATGTTTATGAAGGTCTTATTATAGTCTTGCATTGAACCTTAGATATGACAATTTAAAGGTGCTATTTCCCAGATTTAGCTCAAACACCCAATCTAATCAAAATTTTACAGAATATCAATGCCCTTTACTTTTTTTGCATGAAAATATTGTTTAACGAATCAATTTAGTGTGTGTTGAATCAATTTAAGCCTTTCTGACACACTTTGTGTTAGTTAAATTTATAATACAGTCATATTAAAAGACTGGATCTCCCTGAAATTGCAAACAGTTTTCATTGATAATATAATCTAAAATTAAAATGGACGTCTATTTTAAGAGAAGATTAAGCATCAAAAGTGAAGCATGGCTTTTGAAATTGACATCGTTTCAACTGCAATTACAAAGATATAATGGCTCTCTACAAGCGTAATTAGCTATCAATAGCGAGTTTTCATTCCATAGAATATGCTTAAGTACAGAAATTGCTAGGTTTTAAGGTACTTTCATTTTAATTTTCCATTTTCTCATCTGTGAACAAACACCTTTAATATTTGTTGACTAAGTATTGGATGACGTTAACATCATTATTAAGTTTCATATGTTTTTAAAAAAGAATGCTAATGAGTGAATATTCATATTGGCTGATACCAGCTGTTGAACATGTTTCCTGTGCCGTGTGAAACAAACATAAATTTTCAACAAACAAAACCTCTACTTGTCATTCCCCAGAACCCAGAGGTGTCTGTGGGGCTTGAACTTGAAAACCCCAAGTTCTAAGTCCCCCACGTTAACCACTGGGCCATTCAAAAACTCAATGGTTGAATGCAAAGACTATAGTAAGTGCTTCAACAAACTTCCTTATATTTCTTACCCATTTCAATTTTGCATAACAGAAACATGGTTTACAAAATGCACAGTCCGACAAATGTGAGACCAATGTGAATATGGTTAAAGATGGTGAAAGATAATGCCACTTACCTTAATGGGCATTTCAATTTTAGACTAAGGTTAACAAATAAATCGTTTAAACGTTTTACTATTTTAGCAGCATAAATGTACTATATCTTCACCATGGGGTGGTATTAGTGTTCCATTAATCTAGTTATTTGTAATTCTATAAATCTGTAACTTCTTTTATCTGTAGAAGACATTTTATTTTGGAAAAAATCAAATTCTAAATATGTGAGATAGTCCTTTTAACCCTTTACCAAGTTAACGCCAAATTTGCGACTGTCCCAAATTGAAAGAGTTTGCAGACAACATTTCAAGATTTGATGAAATTGGAAATATAATCTTCTGATAGGATAGAAAACATTGTGGGAAAAGGAGAAATTACTTGTGATGAGTAATTTCTCCTTTTTCCACAATGTTTTTTCGAAAGTCGTCTGCAACATAGTGATAAAATGTTGTTATTGTTTGGTAATGGGTTAATTGGGAAAAAGGGAATTATTGAACAATTTTAAACATGACAGCACGAAAACTAAATAGTTATGATGGGGCGAGAGGTATATTAAGCAGTATATGTATTACGCTTTACCTATGTAAAGAGGCAGTTTAAAATGCTTGCTTAATATGCCTCAATGCAAATTGACTGACGTCATCATATACGACTTACAACAGGCAAAAATCTACACACAAGCAGACAGTGCTCAATGAATACACAATATCTAAATGGAGAACTACTAGGGATATATTTGAAGTAGCAAGGATATTTTTAGGACTAGCGGGCTGGTATGTGTTTATTTTCGTCTTTTGACCCCCTTTCTAATGCAAGCGGGAGTGATAAAATGTAAACAAATCGTCACTTTTTTGACACAATGACCAGATTTAATGTATTGATGTGGGATATAGGTGAAGATTAATGAAGATGAAGTATGCCAGGTGGGGAGGGAAGGATAGTTTGATCCATACTCTAATATCTCCCTTTAGCCAAGGGGAAGTATTATGACATATCTGAATGTCTAATATCAGAACTCATTACTAAAATACAAGGCGTGTGCAGCCCCAAATTCAAGAATATGCAGACGACAAATTGATTTGTAGTAAAAATTGAAGATATCAGTTAAATATTACTGTTAGAAAAAAGGAGATATTTCTCATGCTAGTAAAAACGATTTTAGTTTATCAATCAATAGTTTTAAAAGGTGTTCATAATAGACCCATACACAAGCTTAGCACGATCTGTGATCTGATGAAAGATTATCTCTTGATTAGGTTCTTATGGAGATTTGATTGGTCAAGATTGCAGCAGATCATAATTCTTTAAAAAGAAATGTACAGTATTGGCAATTTTTATCATGAGGGCAGGCTGCAAGCAACTTTGTCAATTAAAGAAAGAGTTTGCTTTAAGCATTTCCTGTATTTATCAGAACTATTTCTTAGACTTCAAGGTTTCACTGTAAGGGTACTGACCTATGCTTAATTGCTTATTCCAGAGTATTGAATGTTACCATATCTTCTGCTTGAATAAGTCAAAGAAAACCCCACTCTGTATATTACAGAGTACTGGCCCAAGGATAACTATAGATCCCTGTGGAATATAGTAGAGGAAATGTATTCCTTTCATGTTATCATTTGTCTTTTGCTGATGCTTTCTTCAGACTAGTCAAAGAATTATTATATGAGGAAAGGGGGTAAGGATGTATCCTCATTAGGTCAGCATCAGGTGTTAATATTACCTCATTGGTATACTTAACCCAGTTTATGCCTGTTGGCAGAAGCTTTCAAATCGTATGGCCGACTACATTTACTTTTTGGGGTATTTAGCTAATTTGGAAATATAGATTTATTTCAGAAGAAAACAATTGAAATAGTGTACAGAATGTAATATTTTTCCTCTAAGCCAATGGTTTGAAATACTGATTATGATAATTTGGGAAAGCAGGGGATTGTGTGTGTGTGTGTGTAGGGGGGAGGGGGTATGGGAAAGGCACCTGGTGAAAACAAGCCAAGTTCATTGTGGCTTGTTATTAAGGTATTTTCATTTAAAAGGCCACTTTTTTTTCCATTTTTTCTGGTATCTGACCCACTCCCAAAATCTACATGAAATTCCCTAAAGTTTTGACTTATGACCCTAAAAGCTCAAATGACAGTTGGAAATATTTTCTATAGTATTCAAACACTAACTTCGATTCCTGACCAAACCTGGGCAGGTCGGAATCCAGAGAATACAATGAAAACTTGAAAAGGGTATTAAAGATAGACAGTGGGCGATAGCTGGTCAGTGGTAGAGCGTTGGCCCCTTGTACCTGAAGAGTCTCAGCTTCAATCCCTGTTAGCAGCGGGTAGAAAGTGCCGGGACTAACACACAAATCGATGCATATACTTGTTATGTAAGTAGGGAGCAGAATGGAGATTGATGATCAATCTAAGTTGTAAAACCTTGTTTCACAATCAATGTAAGATGAATAAGTTTAAACTGAACTAAACAAACAATAGACAATTATTGACTTATCTTTGGCTATGTTTGCGGAAGTTTTTCAAAGTCTAGGTCTGTCATATAATTATGAACATAGTTTATTAAAAAAAATCGCAAAGGGTCATGTTTCTTGAATTGGAGTTTTAATCAGTTGCCAACATTTTTATTAGTTATATCGTGTCAATTATGGCTTCTTTCCTTTCTTAATTATCTCCTTATCATTGTAAAACTATGATAAGTCTTTCAATTTGCGACTACTTTTCCATCCTCTTATTTACAAAAAGACTGTCTTATTTCTTTATAACTACCATTTATCTGCCATTACAACAGTCCATTTTTAACCCTTTAATAGTGCTGTAAATTTCAGCTGGGCTGTGATCATACTTGTTTGCTACTCTGAATATCTTTCCTCATCAAAATTAAGCAGATATTTAAAGCTTTGGAAAGCAGACGACATAAAGATCTATTTTTAGCAAATTACCAAGCATTCTAAGAGTTAGTCTGAAATGAAATTGTAGCTCTAAAGAAATGTTCAGAAAATAAGAAATGTAGATGTGAAACATGTCTGAACATCGTTTTAAAAAATAAGTAAACCCTTCCTACAATTCATGCTTTTCACCAAATACCAAATTTTCGACTGTGCCAAATGTAAAGAGTTCACAGACCACACTTCAAAATATGATGAATTTGAAAAGTAATCTTCTGATAGGGCAGAAAAACATTGGGAGAAAAGGAGAAATTGCTCTTTAAGAGCAATTTCTCCTTTTCCAACTATGTTTTCCAGAGTCGTCTGCAACAAGCTGGTCAAATGTTGTTATTGTTTGGTAATTGGTTGAGTATATAACCAGAAACAAATGTAATTTTCTTTTAGACCTGGATTAACCTGAGATTGTACTTTTTCAAGCCAGAGCTGAGGCTCAATTTTTACAAGGGTTTCAATATGAGTGGCCATAGAAGGAAATACTTAACCCTTGTAGTGCTGGGACTAACTTCATGCTTATGCAAACAGGTTAGATACAGGCCAGCCGCCAAGTCAATTGGCAGCTGGCCAGTGATCTTACCTATTTGCAACTCTGGGTATCTTTCCTCATCAAAATTAAGTAGATATTTAAGGTTATGGAAAGCAGACGACACAAAAATCTATTATTAGAAAATTATTCAGCACTATAAGGGTTAAGAATGATATATGGTGATGATCATTGCACATCATTTATATAAAGAGATTATTATGTAACTCAATAACTGTAGTAAAGTATCATATTGAAGGTAGTTGGTTATCATATCTTAAATCGAGTAACTCCTTTACCCTTTACCTAATGCCAAATTTTCAGCTGTCCCAAATTGAAAGAGTTTGCAGACGACATTTCCAAATGTGATGAAATTGGAAAACCATCTTCTGATAGGGCAGAAAACATTGTGGGAAAAAGAGAAATTGCTCGTTAAGAGCAATTTCTCTTTTTCCCACAATGCTACGAGCAATTTCTCTTTTTCCCACAATGTTTTCCAGAGTCATCTGCAACAAACTGGTCAAATGTGGTTATTGTTTGGTAATGGGTTAAACATTACTACCCATTAGTGCAGCTGCTACAGCAATATTTGTCTCGATAAGAGTGTTATTTGGGTGTGTTACATGCAGTACTTTAGAAATAGCAATCGTATCTACTCGGCAATCCCCGTAACAAGTCGGTAGATATACCTCGTAGGCAGTACATGAATACACCAGAAATCCTGGGGT
This sequence comes from Cerastoderma edule, assembly GCA_947846245.1. NCBI lineage: Eukaryota > Metazoa > Mollusca > Bivalvia > Cardiida > Cardiidae > Cerastoderma > Cerastoderma edule. The sequence goes on from OX401412.1 coordinate 16,437,906, forward strand.
AATTCGCCTTATTTCCGGCGGATAACTCAAAATGCACACAGGCACTAAATATGTATTTTAGATACACACAAATTGGCTATATATCACCATTGAATGTTGTTTTTACACTTTTCATTAAAGATGATCATATCAACACATCTTTGTTTCATATTTTGTCAATCGGCTCTTCTCGGTAATCCCCGGCTTGTGCAGGGGATTTCCGAGTAGATACGATTGCAAACGGACATGCCCTTCGTTGCTGACCTACTTTCAAAAATGGCTCCCCATTGCCTCCGAGGTTATTTTAAGAAATGGCCGAGGTGTTCCGATTGTAGAAATAGATGGACAAGTCCTATATTGTTGGTAAACAATGATTCTCCTCATTTAAAAATGCTGATGGGTTCAAAACCAATTATCTATGGTTTTGAAACTCTTTCTTTTGCTGAGCTCTTTTGGTCGTTCTCGGTATACATTGGTTACTGATGGAACTATTTCCTTTTCACAAAATAGTTCCGGCCATATCAATGTATACTGAGAACAACCAAAGTAATCTGATGAAAGAATTAGTTCCCAAATGGAGGATTATGGATATTCTACCTGAAACATTCCTGATAAGTTCCAACAATACAAGATGTAACTAAGTAATTAAAAAGGGAATATGCATTTTGCATGGACCTCACAGAATTCTATAGAAACCACTGTGAGAAAGAGGTAAATTGATCCTAGATCTAATGTTATCATGCTTTCTGCTTCATCTCATAGAAAATGGTTCTAAATGTACCTGCTACTTTTGTCATCTGCTGTTGCCTTTGACTTTGAGCAATCATTAAATTTCTGTATGAAGGAGTGATTTCATCAAAGGTTCTGGGAATGCGAATCAATGTGATCAGCGTGTTGCATTCATTTCACCAATGTCAATATTTAAATGATTTACATAACAATTCATGCATTGCATTGTACAGTTTTGCATATCTAAAGCAGATTGTGGGCTACACCATTATGATTAACCACTGTGACAAAGGTGAAATTACTTGTATTAGGCGATTCCTATTATTGTCACAATGCTTTCAGAACAATTAAGTAATGAAAAAGTTACAAAATTAAACCCTGTTGTCACTCAACACTACATTTAACTTGAACCCACTTCATGCTTGTGCAAACAGGTTAGATCCAGGCCAGCTACCAATTGAATTGGTGGCTAGCCTGAGATCTAAACTGTTTGCTACTCTGAGTATCTTTCCTCATCAAAATTGAGTAGATATTTAAAGTTTTGGAAAGCAGACGACGCACCAAATCTATTTTTATAAAATTACCCAGCATTCTAAGGGTTAAGATATTGCCATCTTGCATTTCTTTATCTGCTGCAGAAGACAAGGAACCAAATCCCATATAGTGGAAAATGTTTAAAACTTGTTTTTGAAAACACTGTCGTCATCAATACGTAGTGTACAAGTTTACATTAAACAAACATTTCTCCGCATTATTTTAGCTTTTCTTTCATGTAGTGAGAGTGGTTCCAGAACATTTTTGACAATTGTTAGTCATAATCATTCAATACTCTTCAAACATCCCCAGCCATGATGATTTGTTGGTTAGTTTGTCTGCCTTTTATCGTGGACTGTCTGTCTTGTTGAGCAAGCTTGTCTAGCAATAAACAGGTACATTGTGTAGCAATCTTGCCTCTTCAAGGGTTCTGCATGTTAGCTTAAAACATAAATGTAGATCATTTCAAGGGTTTCGTCAAACTAATTTGACGCTATCGGGAAATATTGAGAAAACTTTGCATTAGGCAATATCTCCCGTCACGTCAAACTTTTGAACGATTCATTTAATGGAGGATGCTGGAAATCTTTGTTGCACCGTTCGAAAGCTGATATTTCCATTATTTTCCAGTGTCAAATTATTAAACAGAGGATCAAGGATAAATTTAAGTAAGACCATGAAATTGCAATTTGTATCCTGTGGCTCAAACCAAATCACTTGCTCTTAAATTGTTCAAAATTGATCGTTTTATCCTTTTTCACATTTGTACCCATTTTAAATTGTCTCCAATTGACAGATCAAGGCATAATTCCAAGAGAATAGTAGTCTGTGAAAAGTAATTTCTCATCTTGTCTAAATCATTTTAAGCCAGTAATATACGGATATAAATTTCATACTTCATAATTGTTGTCTGCTGTTGGTACCAATTTCAGTTTGCTAAAAACAACAAATAACATGAAGGAGATGGTAGACTTTTTTTTCATGGTTGACAAACTTAAACCTTTCCCAAACAATAACGACATTTGACGACTTTGATGCAGACGACTTTAGAAAACATTGTTGGAAACATTTCCCACAATGTTTTCTGGCCTATCAGAAGATTATTTTCCAATTTCATCACATTTTGAAATGGCGTTTGCAAACTCTTTCAATTTGGGACAGTTGAAATTTGTTGTTTGGGAAAGGGTTAAACACTTTATAACTTACAATGAAGCTGGATAATGAGGTATGGATTGGCATAATCTAGGTCTTATGTAAAGCGTATTTCAGATACTGAACAATAAATGCAATTTTGTAGGTAATTATAAGAAATGTAATCAAAACAATTCCATAAACTACTCACAATTTAGGATTTAGAAAAGAATACAGAAGTAGGTTAAGGCAATACTTCTATATTATCTGGAGCTATATGACTTGCAAATATGTGAACATCTACTATGCAATTTATAGTAAATAGATTTGTGAAAATACCATTTTATACTTGAAACTATTTTGAGGTCAAGATTATTTTAAGACTTTTCTGTTTTAGACCTAGTCTCCTTTTAGCATCAAACCCTTACCGTCATTTTGTTATTCTGTTCAAGGAAATAAAATACGATCTGTGTTACAAAGTGTCTTGAAAAAATGGTTAAATTACACTCATTTCTTTTAACCTCGTTGTTGCTAGAACCTCTCTTGTCACCAACATATCTGGATGAATTGCATATGGTAGTTAATTAATTCTTTAGATGTTCATAATGATTTCTACCAGACACCACTAATATTTTTATATGCCAGTTTATTTTGTTGTTTTATGTTGCTTTCACAATGAACCTGCAACAAATGCTGATAAGGGCTTGGGGGAAATGGATAAGGAGAATAAGGCTTTTTCAAGCATCTTACTCTTCTTTGGAATTATATTTTTTAATGGTCCTTTTTTGTTAATAGATATAAATGTAAGCTATTAGCTTCACCTTTAAAACGAACCCTTTACCTAGCCATTTAACAGAAAAAAAAAAATTAATATTTCTTTAGTTCACAACAACAATATATTTACCTATAAGCAAATGTCATTCCCTTGACCAAGGGATGGTTGTTGATATTGATGGAGCAATTTGCACATTGTACTTGTTTATGACAATTTTCATTTATCAAATTTGCAGATTTTCATTGATTTTCATACTTCGAATAATTGATTCATATAGTCTGTTTTTGCTTAACCATTCCTACTTTAATGGTTCACTTCATCACATCTGTTGCAAAGAATTCTAGAAATCATTGTGACAAAAGGGATAAATTGATCTTTATGATCAATTTATCACTTTTGTCACATTGGTTTCTACCCAGTATCACTAAGAAAATGTTTGCTTTATTCTTCATGCTGTTTGTTGTCTGCAAGTGCTTTGAATTTGGACCTGTCACAAATTCCTTCAATGGGTGAATGTTTTACCTGAACATATAACTCTCTTGTTGTTGTTGACTGGAATTGAGCTGAACAGGCTTGATCAACTTGGACAGTCTTCTATGAGAACTTTGCCATACGTTTTAACCTTTTCTTCTTTTATATGCACTGTGTCATAAATCTCAAGGCGTCTGCAGCAGGAGACTTTAATAACAAAGGCCATAAGAAGGAAACATAGATTTACTTGTACTGGGCTTTAATTTCCTCTTTATCACAATGGTTTCTAGCCCTTAGTACAACTTAGATATTATTTTTTCATACACTTCAAGACATCTCTCTGCACTAGTTAAAAATTTTAGAATGAAGGAATATGTTATGGCTACGTTAGAGAGTAGTAATTTCAGATAATCGTAACCATGGCAATGTCATGGAGATAAGAAAGGGTTTCAAAGTTGAAAATTTGATCATATGTTAATTTCCTCAGCCAAGCCTTTGTTTTGTTTTCTCCTGTTTGATGCTGTGTTTTTGTATTAAAAAGTAATACATAGAAGAAAATGTAAGAATTCTCAAGTTAAAAAATAATTTCACATTGTCAGAAAATAATGTTTCCTAATTAACCCTTTACCAAACGCCAAACTTTCGACTGTCCAAAATTGAAAGAGTTTGCAACCTTTTTTTCAAAATGTTATAAAATTGGAAAATAATCCCCTGATAGGGTAGAAAACATTATGGGAAAAGAAAAAATTGCTTGTTACAAACAATTTCTCCTTTTTCTTCAATGTTTTCCAGAGTTGTCTGCAACAAAGTGTTTAAATGCCGTCATTGTTTGGTAGTTGATAAAACTGCTCCTTGACATATATGTACACTCATTTAACTCCTCGGCAGGAGAACATTTTCTAGACCACTTTGACCAAAAAATAATTATGCTTTGCTTTTTTACCTTACAGATGTTGTTTGCTCTTACTTTCAACAAAGAGTGTTCACATATTACCAGATCAAGAGTACAGTAATATCCCTCCAATCTTTGCCTTTACCTTTTTCCACATCCAGATAACTCAATAAGTCTCTGCAATAACCATAAACATTTTGAAAAGAGAATATGCTCAACATATGTATATTTCTCTTGTGTACCATTATAATCCTATTATTCTCAAGACAATGCATTTGTTTTTATGGATCTCAATTTCTCAAAACGATTATTGCTTCAAACCTCTTCCTCTTTTTAAACCTAATTTGCTTAATCCTTACAATGCTGGGTGATTTCCGAAAAATAGATTTTTGTGTCGTCTGCTTTCTTAAACCTTATGATATTTGCTTAATTTTGACGAGGAAAGATGCTTAGAGTAGCATACAGGTTAGATCAAAGGCCAGCCAGCAATTTTCTTGGATCTTACCTGCTTTTGCATAAGCATCAAGGCGGTTCCGGCACTATCAGAGAAGAATAAGAAACCATTGTGACATTTAGCAGTGGCTTTCTCAATTGGTATTTGCGGTAGGGAACTTGTTATTTTAAAGATGTAATTAATTGAACATTAATGAGCCTTACTTCATATTACAGACACAATTCTATCTTCTACGAAGGTCAAGTCACTCCTTGCTAGTATATGCTTCTATCAATGTTATTGTCATGGAAAGCCACTGTGGGTTTGGTTCTGTCATTCTGTGTGTCTGTCTGTACGCCTGTACGTCTGCCCATCCATCCGCTATGTGTCTGTTTGTATCTGTTTACTTTTGCTCCTATCTCATACAACACCTTGATTTCGCTCTGTGTGTGAGTGCATATTTCATGCGTAAGCTAACTTCATGCATGTGTGTTTGTTGATGTGTTTGTGCATGTATGTTGGTGTGTTTGTGCACAGAGTTTGCACTGGAGGCGTTCATTAACCCTTTCCCAAACAACAAATTTTTGACTGTCCCAAATTGAAAGAGTTTGCTGACGACATTTCAAAATGTAATGAAATTGGAAAATAATCTTCTGATAGGGCAGAAAACAATGTTGGAAAAGGAAAAATTGCTCGTCATGAGCAATTTCTCCTTTTCCCACAATGTTTTCTAAAGTCGTCTGCAACAAAGTGGTCATATGTTGATATTGTTTGTGAAAGGGTTAAGACAAAGTACTATACTTACTCGTCTCCATATGTACAGAGAGCTAAGTAAACCAGATCCATTGCAGACCTTTCTTTACTTCTGTTCACATGCAAACACAAGACACGCTTGGTTAAAAACATACTTCTATTATTTCTATTATCAACAATTGTTCAGCTATATCATGACAGCATGTAATTTTATTCATGCTGCTAATGTAATCATCAAGAACAGGGCTGATGCTTTTCATAACCCAACTACCAGATCCCTTGCAAATCCTGAAACTTGTTTTGTTAAATATCATTTTGATGTCATCTTCTGTAAACGGTATGCAAATCCTGAAACTTGTTTTGTTAAATATCATTTTGATGTCATCTTCTGTAAACGGTTTGCAAATCCTGAAACTTGTTTTGTTAAATATCATTTTGATGTCATCTTCTGTAAACGGTATGCAAATCCTGAAACTTGTTTTGTTAAATATCATTTTGATGTCATCTTCTGTAAACGGTATGCTATTTGTCTTATTGGGGTTCAATGCGAGACAATAGTAAGTGCTTCATGTTTATGAAGCACTTACTATAGTCTTGCATTGAGCCCTCGTATAATGCTCTTACCTCTCATTTTTAAAAAGCTCTATTTGCTGTGCCTGCTTTAAAAAACTTGTTTTTACAAAACGATAGATTACTCATAAGGAGCAATACATATTTGTATCACAATGGTTTTACCCTATGAGATTATAGGCAAATGTTTATTTCAAAGGTTTTTTTGTCGTCTGCTGTAACAGTTTGCTTTCAATTTGCATGGTTCAGTCATGCATTCTCATTATAGGGGTATGTTATGGGCTGGGTTAACCCTTTACCAAAAGACAAGTTTTTCGACTGTCCTTAATTGAAAGAGTTTGCAGACGACATTTCAAAATGTGATGTAATTGGAAAATAATTTCCTGATAGGGTAGAAAACATTGTGGGAAAAGGAGAAATTGCTCTTTAAGAAGAGCAATTTCTCCTTTTCCCACAATGTTTTCCAGGGTCGCCTGCAGCAAAATGGTAAAATATCATCATTGTTTGGTAATGGGTTGAGACATTGTGACCAGGATTTCCTTCAGGGGGCAAGTTGTGAGATGAGTGGGTGTCACAGCTGAAGAAAATTCTGAAATCTCGATTGCGAAATCTTGTTCAATAAACTCTCATTTGGTTTATTGGCTACGTTAATTACGCTGACGCAAGTTAAACTACCTGTGACATGTTTTCATTGTACCACCAACCTACCGACCAGTTTCCCCCATTACACCATATATCTAGGGATTTGTGACTGATATACTGGTAAATCGAAATTGAAAACAAAGATTGCGATTGAAAACAGAGGCATTTTGATTAAAATAGCAAGAAAAGAATACATGTTCTGTATGTTATTTGGTAGAAACTCAACAGTTGTGACAAAAATGATAATTGTATTTTAAGGGAAATTCATCCTTTGCCAATTCACTTGGCGGCTGGCCTGGTTCTAGTCTCAATAATGAAAAATATTGATTCGTGAACGAAGCTTTTTTCAACATTTGGACATTTATTGTGCTTCACTAAGTCAATCAATATAGTAATAGCCTTCAAGACCAGAAAACTGGACTAGCCTGGATCTAACATATTTGCATGGGTATACTTATGAAGTCGGTTCCAGTACTATGAGGGTTAAGAAACCATGACACACATCTTATGTAGAAGCCACTGTGATACTCTTAATTGTTGGGCAACCCAAAATGCTCCATTTGAAGAAAGGATTAAAGTATAAACGCCCACATCCGTCATGCTTTTTACTGGGATAAATCAACTCTCATCACTTGAAGTTAATATGAATTGAAGGCATTTTAATCCCTTGCCCATCAAAAATGAACTTTGCTTTAACCCTTTACCAGACGCCATATTTTCATCTGTTCCAAATTGAAGAAGTTTTTAACAGGAGATATTTCAAAATGTGATGAAATTGAAAAATAATCATCTAATGGGGCAGAAAACATTGTCTTTGAGAGCAATTCCTCCTTTTTCCCCCATGTTTTCCAGAGGCGTCTGCAACAAATGGTCAACTTTCGTTATTGTTTGGTTATGGGATAAACAGTGAGTATTTGTAAATTGATATAAAACTTGATCATGGCTCAAATTGAGAACTTTTTATAAAACATGTGAATCTTTGAGACCAGGTTTTAAAGAAAGTATTACAGTTGTCGTCTGCTGTTAATTTCAAGTCAGAGCCGTAACCAAATCCCATAAGTAGGGTTCAATGCCAATCGGAACTACTCGCGTATGTCCGTGAGCTGTGAAATACACCTCGGATATAAGTGTAGGGTTACAATTTTTCGGGTAAATCGGCATCCGCCAATTAACACATTTTCTAAGCGTGCACGTTAAGTAGTTCAATGTGTATGGAAGTGTTGGACATCCTGTTAAATCATTTTTTATCAGTAACTCATACCAAATGGTGAAACTGTTGTTGTGACATGTAAAGTTGGTTCCTCAATCGAAATTAACAACTTTTAAGATTTCACATTTAAGATCTATTTTTAAAAACGAAAGTAAAGTGACGTCATTCTCGCGGGAAACAATATGGCGTCATCCCTATTATTTCAGAGGTGTTTTCATTGGATAAACCCGATGTGTTCAGATTGGTTCAATGCAAGACAATAATATATAGTAAGAAATTCACAACTGTAACACACTTAATATGGTACATTCAGAACACCTCAGCCATTTCTTAAAATAACCTCGGAGGTAATGGGGAGCCATTTTGAAAGTAGGCGGGCAACATGGCAGCGACGAAGGGCATGTCCATTTGCAATCGTACCTACTCGGAAATCCCGGCACAAGCCAGGGATTGTCGAGAAGATACAATTATGAAACAAAGATGTGTTGATATGATCTTTTGTGAAAACAGTAAAAATCAACATTCAATTGAGATCTATAACCATATTTGTGTGTATTTACATAAATATTTAGTGCCTGTGTGCATGTTGTAATCATGTGCATTATCCACCGGAAAACAGCCGAATTACCCCAGGACTTCTGGTGTATTCATGAACTACCTACGAGGTATATCTACCGACTTATGCCGGGGATTGCCATGTAGATACGATTGACTAAGGTATTGTGCTGATCCCTGGATATGAGGGATTGAGTTTAACCTTAGAATGCTGGGTAAATTTCTAAAAATAGATTTTTGTGACGTCTGCTTTCCAAAACCTTAAATATCTGCTTAATTTTTAAGAGGAAAGATACTTAGGGTAGCAAACAGGTTAGATCACAGGCCAGATGCCAAATTACTTTGCAGCTAGCCTGGATCAAAACTGTTTGCATAAGCATGAAGTCAGCTCCAGCACTCTATTTAAGGGGTTAAGACCTATCATAGTATTCCATGATGGGATATTAGTTGAGTTTGAAAACTAAGATAAATCACTCTCAAATTGGTTTTCTTGAAACAAAACCAGTACTTGTGCAGAATATGAGAGGTCACAAGGTAGATCTCGCTACCCACGGGATTCAAACCCATGACCCTTGCGTCCTAGGGCCGAAGCTCTACCCCTGGACCATTTTCCTCCACTGATGGGATATTGCACTAAGGATTAAATGGATGATATGACTAGCGTGTCTACAGTGTGTAAAAGCTTAATTGTAAAAGGGTTATTTAACTTAGCATAAATTATTTAAATATAATTGAATAAATCATTTAACATAATAAGCAGATAATTACATACTTCACGGTATGAAATATGTGTTTAAACCCAGGATTAGTGCATTCACATCTGATAATGACAATTAAAAAGCCAGAGTGACCTGAGATGACCTTGGATTGTCTTAACCCTTAGAGTGCTGGGTTATTTTCTTAAAAAAAGATGTTTGTGACTTCTGCTTTCCCAAAGATGAAATACCTGCTTAAATCTGATGATTAAAGACACTCAGAGTAGCAAACAGGTTAGATTGCAGGCCATCCTCGAATTTACTTGATGGCTGGCCTGTGATCTAACCTGTTTGCATAAGCATGAAGTCGGTTCTAGTACTATAAGGGTTATCATTGGTAGGTAGCTTCAAATTGATTACTTATGTATTGCCTACAGTTTACGTATTGATAACCAATTGGTAATAGATGGACAGCAAATGAGTGATAGGTCATTGGTTTTCACAGATGGAGAATTCAAAACTTTATGAAATATACCATCAATGTTTTCTTACTGGTTGTAAATTATCTGCATAATAACAATTGACTAATGTTAAATAAGTGGCCAATGGGTAATTTTGGTGTTAAATAAGTTTTTCGAATTGTTCCCTTCAAAGTAAGCAAATTAATAAGATGGTCATTGTGAAGTGGTAATAATCCTATTGCAAAGATTTAAACCATCAAATTTTGTTGGATCCTACTTCTCACTATGGTTTAAACTTTAAACCTATTACCCATCTGCAGAAGTAGATGTTCAAACCCTATGTCATTCTCAAAATATTGATTAACATAGGGGAAATGCCTTTCTTCTCGAGGGTATAGCGCTGGCCTCTAGACATGATGGTCGTGGGTTTGAATCCTGGGAGTATTGGGTTTCACATTACAACCTATCTTTAACCCGCATTCGGCGTGAGTACTGGTTACGTATACAGGAAGCAGAATCGAGAGTGATTGATCTAAGTTATAAGAACTTGTTTCACAATCGTCATGAAATAAAAAAGTTCAAACTAAGTTAGATCTGTTAAAGAAGAGTAAAATTTAGATAATTTGGGGTACTTTGAGTTATCTAGTAAATAAGTATGATTGAAGGACTGTTTTGTAGTTAAAGGATTACAGAAATACAAAAGAGTATTACAGAAATATGATATTTTCTATTTTTAATTATTTTAGATCATATGATTAATCCATCATTCATTTATCCATACCCTCATGATACATATTGTCCCAATTCAGCAAGAATGCATGGTTATTGAGAGAATATATATTATAGTGTAGCTAGCAAAGGGGTCTATAGTTATAATCCTTGGGTCAGTATTATGTACCATTCTATAGTATATTACATAGAAATTACCCTAGGATAACTATAGACGACTTTGGTTGCTAGTGAATAGTTGGGAGTTCATGAAATTCTGCAACAATCTCTCGAGTCTGTGAAGATGTTAATGCTTCCAAGACAATCTCCGTATTGTATGTTACAGGGTGCATGATTCATCGTGGAATGGTTCTCGGTCTATGTATATGTCAGACAGGAATTCTCTTGGCAAAAATACATAACAAGGTAACCTGTTGAATGGTTCCCAACGATAAGAATAAAATCTCCCGAAAAACATATGTTTGGTTCCCTCTAGTTTTGCCATAAAAAATCATGTAACATACTTGAAGGGTTCTCTGATGTGTTGATTTTTGATTGTTTTTTTTTGTATTGGTTGAATTCAAATTCCTTAACCAATGGATTAATGATTCAGGGTGCCTCTTTGGTATAGTGGTTAAAGTACAGAGCTTGAAATCATAAGGTCCCCCTCTGTGTGGGTTCAAATCCGATTTCAATTTCAATTTTGGGTCTCCCTCCATCATAACCAGTCTTGCATGGCAACATAACTGATATGATGTTGATGTGATGTAAAATTGATATAAATAGGTAAATAAATTTGAGTGAATGATTATAAAGGGTAGGTTTAACTAATTATCTTTGACCCCCAAAAACATCAAAACTCTCTACAGGCTATCGGAGCGAACAGCACAGCCAAAATGGAAATAACATTCATGGGCAGTTTGGGAGAAATTGATTGTCGGAATATGGCTTATGTAAAATAATGGAAAACAACAGTAATCTGCTGAAAAAATGCATTAATACCTGCTCATTCATGGGGGCTGCCATTTGCAATCTGTTTTATATCGTAAACATTGATCACATGATCACCCCTTCTGTATTAAACTCCAATTAGATGGTTTCCACAAGTACTCACTATTTTAAGTTGATGCAAGAAACAAATTGTTAGCGAAAAGAAAATACTGGTATTCTGTAATCTACATATTAAGCTCTCTGTCAGCTTTTATATCAGGAGAAGGGTCAAAATCACTTGAAAAAGCTGTTAAAAACTCTCCTTGTTTATTTAGGTAAGGATCAAGTACAGTTCATGGCTTATAGTCCTTATCTTGGTCATTCAGCTTTTACCCTTTACACTGCAGTATTGGATTAACAATTTCCCTCATGAATCATTCCGATCTAAGGACTATTATTGCAGAAGAATTCAAAAGTCATTCCTTTGTATTAAAATGTGTGACAGATCCAAATTCACAGCTGACAGCACAATATTAAGCATTAGAAAATGAATTTTCTGTTCCTATTGAATATTCTATTGTGTTAAAATGGCTGTTAATTCCTCAATCCATACAACCTTGGTGCAGGGGTCGAGCGTCGGGCTCTTGTACAGAGGGTCCAGGGCTCGAATCCCCGTTAGGCGGGGTGAAAATTTCCGGGGCTAACCCACAAACCGGCGCAATTACTGGTTTAGTATCCAGGAAGCAGTCATCGAGAGTGGCTTTGAACAAGCTTTAAGCTTCCTTCACAATTGATGTAAAACAAATACGGTGAATGAATGAATGAACCTTACTTTGACACATATCTGCTCCAGAAATTCTGAGAAAATATTGTGACAAACAAATTAATTGCTCCTAGTTTCAGCATTTTATCCTTTTGTTACAATGGTTTATATCCAATACCTCAAAGAAAGTGTATTTTTTGCTTGCTTTCTTTTCCCTCTGCTGTTAGTTTTCAATTAAAACCCATGACACATTGATTGCTAGTTGAACGGTTTGTAAAACCTTATAGTGCTGGAACCAGTTATAGCTTATGCAAATAGGTTAGATCCAGGCCAGCCACCAAGTAAATTGGCGGCTGGCCTGGGATCTAACCTGCTTGCTGCTTTTGCTATTTATCCTCAACAAAATTAAGCAGTTATCTAGGGTTTTGGAAAGCAGCTGACAAAAAATCTATTTTTCGAAAATTACCCAGCACTGTAAGGGTAAAATCATTCCCAATGCTCATAATACAGTGGTATCTCAGTTTCAGACAGCTTCTGAATGCCATTCTTACATATCTAGCATATTTATTCTCTCTCTGGAATGGAATAACACATTTATTTAGTTATGGTAAAAATTTATGTTAATATATCCCTGAAATTAAGGTTTTCATTGTCACAATTTCAATAAGTTGTCATCATGATTTACCCTCTAAATGTTGGTTGATAATTATAAAACAGTGAGTGATTATCTTTTGTGATAGAATTACATTGTACCTTTTTCCTTCTATTTTCTTCTTTTTGTCACTTCTTTAAATAAATAAAGTGTTTAACAAAAACATGCTTCATTTGTATAAGTTAATAAAATTATTCTGATTCTTATATATCAGGAATAACACTTAGAATGCTGGTTAATTTTCTAAAAATATATTTTTGTGTCGTCTGCTTTCCAAAACCTTAGATATCTCATTAATTCTGTTGAGAGAGATACGCAGAGTGGCAAACAGGTTGGATCACAGGCCAGCCAGCAATTTACTTGGCCGCAGGCCCGGATCCAACATATTTGCATAAGCATGAAGTCGGTTCCAGCACTAAAAGGGTAAACAGATTATGCACTTGAAGTATAAGCTTTCACAGGACTTTCTTGTTAGTCTGAATTCAAAGAAACAGCAGACAACAATAAAATAGTTTGAATTATAACAATTCCATTTGATATACTGATTAGAATGCATTTGTCTAAAAGATAATTGCTCCTAAAGAGCAATTTCCCCATATTGTCACAATGGCTTCTTAACCTGAAGAAAGCTGGATTATTGTCTCAAAAATAGATTTTTGTGTTGTCTGCTTTCCAAAACCTTAAGTAACTGCTCAATTTTGATGAAGAAAGATACTTAGAGTAGCAAACAGATTAGATCACAGGCCAGTCGCAAATTAACTTGGTGGCTGGCCTGGATCTAACCTGTTTCATGAGCATGAAGTCCGTTCCAGCATTATAAGGGTTAATTTGTACTATTTGGGTGTGTCAAATGAAGTCAATAAGGGGGAAAGGTAAAGGATATTTCACTTATGTCTTAGGGCAAAGTTTACACCCAAAGATAACTGAGGTTGTTCTGCAAGATAAAATGAATCCCACATCCTGGTGGAATAAAACGAGAGGAAATGATTGTGCAATTAAAAAGATAATTGCCTTTTATCAATCATTATCAATCATTACTCTGTTTTAAATGATTCTTTCTAAAGTTATGGCTGTCCTTTTTGAAGGTAGACCGTTGATATCTGATCAGATTGGAGGATGTAGAGAAATTGAACAAAATATGATTTTCAATATTTTTAAATGCATAAATCCTGTAATATCAGCTAAATAAAAACAAAATTTATGTTCTTATATTAATTCACAGGTTGAATATTCAGATCTAAAATATAATATGGTAAAATGAGGTATTTTAAATTAATTCAAATTTCAAACATATTTATTCAACATCAATTGTGAAATAAATCCTTACAACTTAGATTCATTACTCGCCATTCTGCTTCCTATATACATGTACATAACCAGTACCCCTGTCAAATGTTGAGTAAATGGAAGATTACAAGGAGGATCCCGCTACTTACAGGATTTGAACCTGAGGCCGCTACTCTACCTCTGGACCACTGTCCTCCTGTGAAGATATTTTTTTTACAAAGGCATTTGAGATACATAATTCTGTCATTTCAAAATTAATAAACAAAACAGTTCTTGAATTGATGTGTGCAGGGTTAACAAGAAACATATTTCTGCACCAAACCCTATATTGTTTATTACCACAAAAATTACCTCACAAATGCAATCAAAGTTTTGAGTACCCACTATAAAGTTTTTTGGCGGGAAAGAGGTTTTAACAGAATGCTGGGTATTTTTTTTTAAGAATAGATTTTTGTGTTGTCTGCTTTCCAAAACCTTAGATATCTGCCTTTCTAAACCATAGGTATCTGCTTAAGTTTGATGAGGAAAGATACTCAGAGTAGCAAACAGGTTAAATCACAGGCCAGCTGCCAATTAATTTGGCGGCCGGCCTGGATCTAACCTGTTTGCATAAGCATGAAGTCGGTTCCAGCACTATACAGGTTTAAAGTTAGTGGTGGAAGTCTCTTTACCCGTTATCTTGGGCTCAGAATTTATGGGCCCTATAGAATTGTCGTTATCAGAGTGACCAAGTTTTAGTTTGGGCTCTACAGTTGAATAGTACGTAGACCAGCTCTGCAGTCTGTTAATTTCTCACACTCTGAGTCACATGGTACCTTCGAAAGTAACGATTTTACCATATTTGGCAAAAAGTACATGTAAGAGCCGCCTTGTGGACACAGGATTTTCAAACGTGGAATAGAGAGAGAAAGAAATAAGACTATCAAATTAGGAAACTTTTGTTTGTGGTCATATAAGGAAACAGGAATTAGAAAGTTGTAACATTTTGGGAGCACTGACAAAAAAGAACAACACTGTTTAGGTCAAGTGAATTCTGCACAATTTCACCTTGTGTGTTGATTCGAGTGATTTGATTGGATTTACTATAGAGTGATCAGCTTAAAGAATCCAAATGTATGTATATATAATTATGATTAAAGTTTATAATGGATTACCATAAAAAAGACAACAACAACAAAAATGAAAGGAAAAATAAATCATGCCATCTGAGGAAGAATTAAATGTGGGGGAAAAAGCAAATAATGATTATAATTACTACAATTTTTTCTCAAAGTTTTTTCCAAGTATTTTCAACTTTTTCTGTAAGGAATCAGCTTTCAAGTCATTAGTCTCCCAGTCATATTGTTTGCTGTCTTTCCTACCCACATGACAGAAAATGGCTTATAGAAATGTATTGTGATATGTTTTCTTGAAATGCCTTACTTCTAATCAAATAAGAAACATTTCTTGCATTTTTATCTGCATGAAGACAAAAGATCTCTAACTAATGTGCTTCCAGTCAGGCATTTTTAGTAATGATAATGTGGAAATCAACCAACTTATTTGTCAACTAACTTGTAACAAAGACATAATTATCTGGTTATAATGTTTTATTACAGCAGGTGTTTTCCATTGACTGCTTGATTTATACTGATTTGGCAGACTTTGACACCTTATATATGGAATGGTGAATGGAAAATAATGATCTTTAGCCCTTAGAATGCTGAGTAATTTTCTAAAAATAGATATTATATAGTGTTGTCTGCTTTCGAAAACCTTAAATATCTGCTTAATTTTGTTGAGGAAAGATACTCACAGTAGCAAACAGTTTAGATCACAGGCCAGCCGCCTATTAACTAATGGCATCTGGCCTGGATCATACCTGTTACCACCACTATGAGGGTTAGGGGGAAAACGACCTTTAACACATCTGTAGCAAAAAGAGGGTTCAATTCAAGACTGTAGCAACTCAATTCAAAAATGTGAAGGACTTGTTGAAGTATTGTATTGGACCCTCAACATTTTTTTTCTAAACACTAAATACTAGTCACAGATTGTTGCTTTAAAACAATATTTTCAAAAGTAGCAATATTTTAATGATGTTTATTCAACTTCTTCATGGAACGATTAGTATTACAACAAGCAATTTTACTTCATGTTTTATGAACATCTTGATTATACTCATTAATATCAAGAACATGGTCATAACCCCATGTGTGGACTATTACATGTCTATGAATACATTCATAGAAATGTGCTTGACTTCATGAACATGTTCAACAACTATTTTGTGTTCATGGACAGACTTTTTTTGTTCATGTCTGTTCATGCAGTTTATGAGGAAATTCTGAAATCCTTCACAAGGGCTTGAAACACAAGTCTTTTTTCTGTAAGTAAGAGCGAAAAATGACAAATTTGGGACAACCAAAAGCAATAGAGCAATGTGGCAACATTACATATTCAAATAATATACGAGAATGGGAATAATTGTACTATAGAATATCTATAGAAAGTAAGATATTACTCAGACTCTGTGGTAAGCTTCAAATGTTTTATAACTGGAAGTGAAAATTACCTATATCAGTAATTTTTCTTCAACAATAGTTCAACAGTTGTTAGCAGGACACATATAAAAAAGATAACAATTACGAGAATATACCACCAAAAATGTGAATTACCTTGGTATTTTCTTTCCCTTTATCAGATCAAAGTGAAAATTTATACTCACAGTATCAGATTCTGGTCTTACCAATTAAAGTACCCTAAAATCTCAATTAAGTATACTTGATACCATTATTGTTTGACCAAGCTGCTGTATCGTCTTAAATTAAATGAAGGAGTTACATCAGTATAGTAAAACAGCATCAAGATGCAATTACTAGCGTTAGATATCGCGATCAAATTTACATGATTGCCTCAATCAATGTTCACCCTAGAATATCAGACCAGTCACATCTTTTTTTCATTTAAAGGTTCCATGTAACAATATAAAAAGTCCTTCACTTTTGTGAAGAACTACTACAATAAATCATTTAATTTTTTTACAGACTTGCCTGAGTCTTGCATTTGACCATTACATCGAAATTATCTGCAAGTGATTAGTGATTAGAGTTTTACCAAATATCTTAAAGGAACAATATTTCGTCCTGCTATATTTTTGCTGTCTGCTGAGTATTGTCTTCAATTAGGACTGTTTTTTCAAATGACTTAAAGAAAATATTAATTTTGCATTTGTCGAAATAAATTTATATGGATATCATCTTAAACAAAAGTACAATATCATAATGTGATACATTATTGGAAGCGTCTCAGAGGGACACTTCCAAAGGTGTGCTATTTTGCAATATCACTAAAGGCCCAATATTGAAATAAGAGAAAATGTTGTTTTGAACCGGTACCCAGGTTTTTGCTAGATTTCAGTTGATTTATGCAAACTCTGTATCAGTACACCCAGATAATTTGGGGTCATGAACTTAAAACTTGATTAGACTAATTAAAATACCTTAGGGGCAAATTAAGATAGTCACTGGCATTCTGCATGAATATGAAGGATATATGCTGTTGTAGACAGGTTTAAGATGTCACTCCTATGTTGTATTGCTACTTACCCTGGAGTGAGGTGTTGGCCTTAGAACACAAGAGTCCTGGGTTTGAAATGAGTAGTGGGATCTGCTTGCAACATTTTACTAATCCACATTTTGCGCGATTACTGGTTATGTATCCAGGAAGCAGAATCGAAAGTGATTTATGTAAGTTGTGAGAGCTTGTTTCACAATTAATGTAAAATGTATAATTTTTTAAGTTTTAACTCAATAAAAGTTAAGACCCTTTCCATTTGAAGTTACTGATTTAAACATGTATGAAGTAGAATTATAAGGAAACCACCGTGGCAAAGGAAGAAACTATTTGCAATTGTTTCTACACAAAATTACAAAACCTGTGAAGGATTCAAGAACTCTATTTATGAACAGACATGTTAATGAACAATAAAAACAGGTTTATAAATGTATTTATTTGTCCTTCATTTCTGCACAGTCATGAAGTTCATGAGCAAAGTTCTTGAATTATTTCCAGGGGAAAGAAAGAATCAACTTTCCCATTTTCTAACTATTTTCTTGTTTGTTTCGGAACAACCACTGAACTATTATGTAGGTTGTCTTTCTCACATATTCAAGGTCAGGGGTTCAATACCCTAGCCTGGTTTTACCATAGACCATTAACCCTTTGCCAAGCGCCAAATTTTCCATTGTCCCAAATTGAAAGAGTTTGCAGACGACATTTCAAAGTGTGATGAAATTGGAAAATAGGGCAGAAAAAAGTGTAGGCAAAGGATAAATTGCATGTGATGAGCAATTTCTGCTTTTCTCATATTGTTTTCCAGAATAATCTGCAACAAAGTGGTTAAATGTTGTTATTGTTTGGTAATGGGTTAAAACAAAGGTTGTGTTAATTCCTTTTTACTATGGTGCACAGGTTATGTGTAAAGTAGCTCTAGATTAAAGTGGTTGTTGGTCTGGGTCCTATGAAGATGACTTCAGCTGGAAACTTTATGAAAAAACTTCTTCAAACTTTGTCCTAATGCAATCTTTTTGATCTGCTGTTTTCTGAAAAAAATGAAAATGCCTGTATTCTTTTCCTTTTTAAGATTTATTCATGGTTTTAACTCATGTCACTTTCATTCTGGGCATTTAATGCAAGACTAAAGCAAGTCCTTTAGAAACATTAAGCACTTACTGTAGTCAGCTGCATTTGACCCTCGTTAAGCCTTTTTGTTTTTAATTATTGAATGCTTGATTATTTGGGTTACTGGTATATTAAAAGTGTGGTATTTTTTGGTTGATTCAAGATTTATTAGTTTGTTGTTACACATTTCCGCCTCCCAGCTTGTTCGGTAATTTTGGATAACTTCATGGTTTGTTTGTTAGGTTGACTGTTTTTTCTGCCTGTTTGTTTGGTTGATATCAGGATTGTTAGTACGGTTAACTGCTCATGAAGCCTGTTTGTTTTGTATTTTTCAGGATTGTTAGTTCGGATAAATCTACCATAGTGGCTCAGGTACAGGACCGTGTGCTCGGAGCCGGCAGCGAAGGTGGCACAAGGAGAATGGGTCGGAAGAAAATACAGATCTCACGAATTGCGGACGAAAGGAACCGACAGGTAATCACATAAAAGATACATGTTGTTACATTTGGTTATTGTAGGAATTGAGAGACAGTTTTGACAAAACAAGAAATTGGTTAAGTTGGACTATTTCTCTTTTTGTCAGCCATGTTACTAACGAAATATTGTTTTGCATAGTTGACAGGAGCAGGTACACTCATGCACTATCTTATTGGATCAGCAAACTGGTGAACCCATTACCAAACAATAACGTTATTTGACTAGCTTGTTGCAGACAACTCTGGAAAACATTGTGCAGTAAGGAGAAATTGCTCTTAACGATCAATTCCTCCTTTCCCCACAATGTTTTCTTCCCTATCAATCAAAAGATTATTTTTCAATTTCATCTCATTTTGAAATGTTGTCTGCAATTTAAAACAGTCAAAAATTTGGCATTTGGTGAATGGTTAACTGATCCAATACCTCTTAGACACCTTCATTGTCATGTAATTGTCGCCATGTTATCAAAAGCAGCTTATGTGGGATTGACAAAACAGTGAACTTCATTGCTGCATTTTTCACACATTTACCAAATTCAACCAATGTGTAGCAGAGGGCTTAGCAAACGAATGTGACATAAAAAGAAATTAGCCACTTCCAGCAATTCACCTTTTTCCACAACAATTTCTACCAAGTATGATACAAACTTTAAACCTTTTCATGATAATGTGGTGTTTTGCTTTGTTTTAAGATAACCTTTCATAACTTAACATATTGTACTCAGTTTTGTAGTATTTAAGGCGACATTTTGGCTTTAAGGCATATATTTGATTATGAGTGGGAGTCTGGAAGTGAACGTTTTAAGTGGGAGGGAGTACTTTATATCAAATGGAGCAGAAAAAACATACACCCCCAAACGAACCCTAGTTTTATTAATTTTAGTATGGTACCTTTTTACTAAACAACTTAAACGCACATGAAAGGATACAACTACAAGTAAATTACTGAAAAAAATATAAGGAGTTCTTTTATCATGTTTATTAAAGTCATGAAAATTAATTTATGAATGCTGTGAGACTTTTTCATAAACTCCTTTAATTAAAGTTATTCTGTGCTTGAAATATAGAAAATAATCTTTAAAAAAAAGGCTAAAAATGTTTCTGATTCCTTCAAGTTGAATTTTTGATATTTGTCCATTTTTTAATCAATTTCAGACGATGATTGTAGAGTATCAAAACTTCAATTTTCTTTTGTTATTTGAAAAAATCTGTGACAAAAGGAGCAATTGTTTTTTACAAGAGATTTTTTTTAAAAGTTCTTTTTCACAGAAGAAAAAATATAATTGAAAGTCAAAATAAAATATTGGTAAAACAATACAGGTTTTGTAATGTTGTTTGATATATAATTTAAGGTAGCAATAGAAATCATGATTAAGTCAGGAAGCATAAATATTTTAAGTTTTTAAGCAAAGATCTCAAAAGCAGTGTCCAATGCTTTTTAATTAAAATGCTTGTAAATTTTCTGTTAACACACTTCAAAGAATTTAAAACAATCTTATTTTGCACCAAATGGCTTTTCTTAAGAGCTTACCATGTAACAGAACAGTTGTTGTGCAGTTTAAAAGAAATCGATTTTTAACTTCTAAATTTTCTCATATAATGTAAACAAGCATATTCAAAATATATCGAATTTTCATTGCAGTTCTTTAGTCAGTTCATCATAAAATTGAAGCACTTAATATAGTCTTGCATTAAAACCTAGGCTTTATTTAGCTATAGGCTATTTAGCTTACATGTGTTTTTTTAACCCTTTCCCTAACAAAATTTTATCAACTGTCCCAAATTGAAATAGTTTGCAGATGACATTTCAAAATGTTACGAAATTGGAAAATAATCTTTGATAGGGCAGAAAACATTGTGGGAAAAGGAAAAATTACTCGTTAAGAGCAATTTCTCCTTTTCCAACAATGTTTTCTAAAGTCGTCTGCAACAAAGTGGTCAAATGTCGTTATTGTTTGGGAAAGGGTTAAACAACCTCAATCTTGCACAGAGACATGAACAACTGGGTCATAATGTCATCTGGTATGTTCATGGCTGATCAGTTAAAGGGACTAGCTCAGAAATTTGTGCTCTGGGAGATATAAACATTGGAACAATTGATATGTACAATCATTGTAACTAAACCAAAAACCATTTTCAATTTCTTTACTTCTTAGTTGCTTAAATACTGTTTTTGTTAAATAGTTTGAATTAAGCTGTTGGGTCTGACAGCGCCTTTACGGAAAAGCCAGTTTATAAATATACACAGGAGTTCTTCTTGTAAAATTGTTGCTTCTGTAGGAGATTTAGAAACCACTGTTACATCCTAAAGAAGCAACGATATAACAATGCCTTCTTTACTAACCTGACAGGGTTTTGAACTTGGGAACCTTGTATGGTATAAGTAGAACTCACTTCCGAGTGTGCTCTTAAACCATTTTAAAACAACACTTCTTAAAGCGAATATTATTATTAAGTCCGTTTTGATTGAAGTTTGTTCTCTAAAAACCCTTGTCATTACTTATTACACCCCCCTCCGAACTACATGTTTTACTATTGTTGGGAAATTTGAAATGATTTGGGCTTCAAATATAATATCATCCTTTAGTATTAATATCTTATTCTTCATTTATCACAAGGATTTTGACTGAAATAAAAGTTGTAGAATTGTTTATAGATTTTCATGTTGTTGTAGACAAAATGAGTTTGACATATTCTACTTAAGGTTGATTAAATGCATATAAAATTGTTATGAGATAGGAGTAGCATAAGCAATGAGTTGCACTTGTTTGTTTCAAGTTATTTGGCTTAATCATTTGCCCAATATAAACGTTACTGTACACCATTGCAGCAGCCAATTGTTAAAACCATTATGTCAAAAGAAAAAATACAAAGCTATTCTCATGTCATGATTCTTTTTTTTTTATTATTAATCATAAAAATATTCAGAAGATTTTGGTTTAATTATCCATTTTTGTCATCTTCTGCAAATTGCTAAATCAGGAAAATATGTAGTGCTTTCTCCACTTTAGATATACATGCAGTGGGGGTAATTAAAACAGTTATCTTAATTGACAAACAAATTTACAAAAAGGTATTTAAATGTAACTTTATTCATTTAAACTTCGGAATCACTTTGGTAAAGTAGGAATTTTCTAACCTTGAGTTAATTCTCTAATTGTTTTTTTGTTTCTTATCCTGTTTTTTGATGAAGACTTTCAAAGTTGTCTAGATAAAATAAAAGATTAAAATTGATATAAGCTCTTTGATGTTATTATATGCTGGCAAACATCTCCAGTGTTAATGTTTCCATATGACAATGTTGTGACAGCAATTTTTCCACCTGAAAAAAAATAGCAACAGAAAACTTATCCAGGCACAAGTACAAAAACTCAAAGTTATGCCTTTTTAAAGGATGTTTCCATTATTCTACTCCATTGAAGACATGTCAAAGACCATCTTTTTTTGCTTAGTAAAGAGTGAGGTAGAAAAATTATCTTTATTTTCTCTCAAAATGGGAAACAGAAAATATGTTCATGTACACAGTTTCTTAAGGGTTACCATTGAAAACACTCATAGTTCCAATCTGAGATCATTCTGCAAATTATCTTCTATAGTGTCATAAAGATTCTTCCATGGGTTCAAATTACAATAGATCTTAATTCAATATGGGTCCTGCATGGTAGTGGTAAAGGTGGCAGACATATAACTAGGGGGTTCTGGGTTTGAGCCAATCTGAACACATCGGGTTTATCCAATGAAAACACCTCTGAAATAATAGGGATGACGCCATATTGTTTCCCGCGAGAATGACGTCACTTTACTTTCGTTTTTAAAAATAGATATTAAATATGAAATCTAAAAAGTCGTTAAATTTGATTGAGGAAATTACTATACATGTCACAACAACAATTTTGCCATTTGGTAAGAGTTACTGATAAAAAAATGATTTAAAAGGATGTCCAACACTTCCATACACATTGAACTACTTCAAGTGCACGCTTAGAAAATGTGTTAATTGCCGGATGCCGATTTACCTGAAAAATTGTAACCCTACACTTATATCCGAGGTGTATTTCACAGCTCACGGAAATGCCAGAGTAGTTCCGATTGGGTTTGAGCCCCACTGACACTTCTGCTTTCATGGGAGTGTCCTTTGGCAAGTCACATCCAAGTGGTTATGGTGGTAGACTTTTAATTCTGGAGTCCTTGGTATAAGCAGTCTATGGGCCCGTATGTCCAAAGCAGTCCGTGATTTCTCTGCCAGGTGTTATACGTAACGTTGTCATAAAGCATGGGTTATCATATACAACCAGCACCGGAAAGTTAATAGTCAACTCATGCAGGATTCACAAGGTGGCTATCATTGGGGAAAGTTGGTGAAGAAAGCAAAAATACTTGGGTGTATCTATCTTGTCAGACATAAGATTATGGACATTGGTCACATGGTTCCCCCACTTGCTTATGATAGCTATTTTTTCATTGACCGCTCAAAATATCCCCAATCATGAAAAATGTGAACAGATTAAGCTGTCTATGTACTTGTAAATAGAAAAATGTAAATGGCCAATAATTTTCATTTTTGTTGATTCAGATAATCATAACCCCATTTACCTTGCTTCATCAGGCTCACTGTAAGACCATAGCTAGTCACGTGAAAAAAGTGAACAAATTGGTATAGATTAGCAATAAAAGCTGTCAAATATCCAATTACAGTGAAATCATACTGTCAACAATTTGCTTGACTGTTCAATTAATCAGTTATGCCGAAAAGGAAGTGTAATATTAATATTTGTGTTTAATCTATCATTTAATCAAGCAATACCTGCCAATGTGTGAGGAATATGGTTTTGCATTCAAGCCTTTTCCTGTTTGCTGAACTTCATTACAGATCACATTGAAATTTAGAAACCCATTAATTCTACTACTCCCTTATATTAGAGTTCATGACTGGTTCAAAATTAGAACCTCATACATAAAAATATAGGGAAATGAATAATTTTTCTCAATGATAATGGATAGGACGCATTGTGATAAAAAGGAAAAACTGCTCTTATGTGAAGGTTCCTGTGTGGCTCAGTGGTTAAGGTTGCAGACTTAGAACTCGGATGCCCTGGGTTCAAGCCATATCGACACTTCTGGTGTTGTTGGAATGACCTTTGGCATGTCACTTCAGAGCCCTAGCCTAATACATGTCAATTAATTCAATATGAAGTAAGTTATCTATTTGCAACAATGGTTTATGAAGTCTCCTGCGACATAAATGCCAAGGAAAAGAGAAGATTTTATGTTTGGTAAGAAAAGATAAGCTCACTCATCTTGGATTGGATGCATAGGTCTGAACTTAAGCTTAAAAGCATTTTTTTTTAGATTGAGATCTTAATTTTTATAAATTTTCTCCTATTGATAACATAGAAAAGTCAGCAAAAGACTGGAATATTGACAACTTTCATACCTAGTTCCTGAATATAAGGTGATATTTTTCGATACCATTATCATGTTGATCTTAAGAAATGCTTAACCACTCTTGTTAAATGACGCTACCAACTGGCACGAGAAAGAATTTCTGCATCTATTCATCAACCAGCTTTTTCACAGTGGTGCTTTCAGGGACTAAGGCTCACTTCACAGTCTTTAACAAAAAAACACTGGATTTCATCAACTTCGGAGAAAAGAAATTAAAAAAAAAAGCATTTAGTTTAGTGACAATTAATGACTGTGCTTATCAAATGTTTTACATTTATTACTCCAAGAGCACAAATGTCTACATTAGTCTGTGTACAGAATCAAAGAAACAGCAGACAACAAATCTTAAAATGTGAAATGGATTAACTCACCTCCTCCTTTCCCCACAATTGTCAGTGGTCAAAATTCAAACAGATAGCTGATTTAATATGTAAATATGTTGACTTTAGAATTTCTTTGTAATATTTAAGTTAAAAAACAGTTTAATTGTCACAAAAGGAATATGTTTGCTCAATATGAGTAATTAAACCTGTAATCAAAGTGGTATTTTTTGTTTTTCGCAGCGGGAGTTCTTTAGCGAAAATATTTTAAACAACATCTTAAAGACCTTATTAGTTTTTATAAAAGGCAAAAAACGAAAAATGGATAGGGCTTTTACAGGGAAGGCTACTTCAATTTTTATACAAGTTTGTTTATGCAAAACTTTTTGAATTTTAAGATGTTGTGATATGATGTTTTTGTTTTCTTTCTGAGGGTTTGACATTAAGATGCAATAGCTTTTAATGTAAAATTTTGCTGGAGATTTCACATCTTAAAACAAAAACATATGTTAGCTAGCCCCATTACAATATTATATTCTATTATATAATTTTTACCGATATCATTTTGCGTGGACACTTTCTCCGTGATACCTCTCTTTGTGGGTTCTGCTTTAGAAAATAGATTTTTGTGTCGCCTGCTTTCCAAAACCTTAAGTATCTTCTTAATTTTGGTGATTTTGATGAGGAAAGATACCAAGATGGCAAACAGGTATGATCACAGGTCAGTGGCCAATTTACTTGGTGGCTTGCCTGGATCTAACCTGTTTGCCTAAGCATGAAGTCGGTTTCAGCACTATAAGTGTTAAAACTCACTACAAAACACTGGGTATTTTTTGCTGGTGTTCCAAACTGTGAGTCTGAGCAATTATAGCTAAGGAATAAAAAATCATCCCAAAAATATGAATAAATTAGATTATGAAAGAACATTTTGCCAATTATCAAACCTTTTATTGTTTCAACTGGATGAGATTCCTGACAAAAATTAAAACTTTAAGAGAAATTCATATTCACTTGGTAAGATTGTGGTTTAGGGAAAGAGGAAAATTTCTGTATAAAGATTCAACAAGCCTTACAGCATACACACCAGCAGGCAGAATCAAACATTGAAACCATATTAAGCCAATGTTGAATACTCTAACCCGTGTAATTGAGCATGGACGACTTTGCCTCCATTATCAGAAATTATCACCCATGTCACAATGATTAAGTCTATTCAATAAAGCAGCTTTCATATAAATGAATGTTTAAAGAGTCAATTATCTGAGGATTTATTATGAAGTCATCTTTTTAAACAGGTGATTTTTTAGAAATGAAATTTGTTAATTTCTTTTTTTGATCTGCTGTTGCGTTCAATTTTGACAAAGCAGACACTCTGAAACTTGTCCTTACACATTTCCCATATATCTATACTCTCCCAGCCACATTAACCCTTTATCAAATGCCAAATTCTGACAGTCCCAAATTCAAAGAGTTTGCAGACGTCATTTCAAAGTGTGATGAAATTGAAAAATAATCTTCTGATAGGGCAGAAAACATAGTGGGAAAAGGAGAAAATGCTCATTAAGAGCAATTTCTTCTTTTCCCAAAATGTTTTCTAGAGTCTTCTGCAGCAAACTGATAAAATGTTGTTTTTGTCAACAACAAAAAATCCAACAAACGGAAAGACACACAGGGAATAGGCATGATACTAATTTCCTCAATTATTCTGTATTTCAGGTGACCTTTACAAAAAGAAAATTTGGGCTGATGAAGAAAGCGTATGAGTTGAGCGTACTGTGTGACTGTGAGATTGCGCTCATCATCTTTAACAGTGCCAACAAGCTGTTTCAGTATGCGAGCACGGACATGGACAAAGTGCTCCTCAAATACACAGAGTATAACGAGCCCCACGAGAGTCGGACAAACAAGGACATAATTGACGTGAGTACATTTATTATTTCGTCGTATTACTTCAGTTGTTCTCAGTATACATCACTTGGGGCCGGAACGATTCTGTGTAAAACAAGAAGTTCAGGTACTGACCAATACTATGAAGATGGAAGTTACCCGATGAATGAGTTTCAAAATGGTGGACTATGGGAGTTTTAACTTGAAATGTGAAATTCATATTAGACTTGTCATGACCCCCGGCCTGTTCATGAACATGATGAAAGATTTTCAAAATGGTGGACTATGGGTGTTGTAACTTAAAATGTGAAATTCATATTAGACTTGTCATGACCCCCTGTTCATGAACAGATATGACCCACAAAGGCCTTAGGTCTGTGCATGAACACAAGGCTGTACTTGAACATGTTCATTAACATCAAGACCAGGTTCATGAATACATTCATAAACCTGTTCTCTATGTTCATTGACACCTTCTTGAATTTCAAGGCAGGGGAAGTGCCACTTTGACAAAACTTCAGGATTTGCTCTGAATTTTGGAAAAGTTTAATTTTTTTTTCACAGTAGAATCATGCCTTTAGGTTTTTTTTAGGAAAGTGTTCTTTTCCGATATTGTTTCATATACTGTGTGCAAATCAAGAGTGCATGGCAAGGCTTTAATATTTCCATTACAAGCAAAATTAAAAAAAAAGTAAAAAAAAATTGCATATGTGTTTGCATATTTTCAGCAAATTCCAATTGTTTTTTCTTTTGTTCAGAAAGATTGGAAGTCATATTGATAGCTTTAAAGAACACTATTACAAGTCCTTCACAAAGTTGAAGTACTTACTGTGGTATTTTACAACCCCATTGATCTATAGATGGGAAGGCTTAATGATATATTCACAGCTTTCAAATATTTCTTAATGCCTCTTTCACATGCTTTTATGGGCAAAACATGGGGACTAGCATCAAGTCTTCATAGTTTTGAGGCTGTCCTTTCATACCTCATTTGGTAAATATTTGATATAAGTCGTTAAAATGTCATTAAAACCAGACACTCCTCATTTATACCAATATACTATATTGTAAGAATAGATGTGACTTATGGAAAAACATAAGTAAGATGGTAAGGGTTTTTCTTTCTTACTTACAAAAGGGAAAATGGGTTTTCTTAACCCATTACCAAACAATACCAACATTTGACCAATTTGTTGCAGATGACCCTGGAAAACACCGTGGGAAAAGGAGAAATTGCTCATTGCGAGCAATATCTCCTTTTCCCACAATGTTTTCTACTCTATCAGAAGATTGTTTTTCAACTTAATCACATTTTGAAAATATTTTAATGTTGTCTGCAAACTCTTTCAATTTGGGACAGTCAAAAATTTGGCTTTTGGTAACGGGTTAAGCTAAACCATTTTTTATGGAATTGGGGCTTTTTGTGATGGGAGTGTTTACATATTATCTAAGTCCATACAAATTTAAAAGAAGATAGTTATGAATATAAGTCTAAACTTATTTGTTTTACATTGAATGTGATGAAAGCTTGAAGCTTATTTAATTCACTCTCGATGACCGTTCCCTGGATACAAGACCAGCACTTATGCCAATTTGTTGGTTGTCCTGCGATTTTCACCCAACCCCTAATAGGCATCGAATCCAGGACCATTGGTACCATAGGCAAACGTATTAGCACTGCACCACAGTTGCCCACATACAAGAGAAGGGTTAGAGCGAATTGTAAAACTGGCAGAACAAATCTATGATGATGTCTGCTGCATGTAATTGATTAATGAACTGGAAACTATGATTACGAAATGAAGTGTCTTGTTATTTACTTTGAATGTTACCATTTGAATATCTTATGCCCAATTTAAGTCTTTGAGTACTCTAAATAAGGGGAGTGGTGAAACAAGGTAAGGGAAGGGTTTTTTTTACAGATATTTGGATGGATTTTTTAAGATAAAGAAAGTTAAAAGCTAAGGGAGAGGTGAAATTTCATATTATTTCCTGGTAGAATAAACAAAAGTTTAAATGTCTTATCTTTCTACAACACCACAATAAAGAATGCAAGCAGAGACAGAGAGATAAGTCAACCCTTTGTAGCTTTCATCTTTCGTTAAAACCAAATTGCTTGTAACACCATGGTTAGAACTATTTCCCTTATACAACGCTTTAACCATTTACCCCATATCGAATTTTTAAAAGATCAAAATTGTCAGAAAAGCAATTGATGGAAAACAATTTTGATCTAAGGAATGCAGTGAGTTGCTTGGAAAGAATGATTTACAATTCGGATAAAGAAATATCATGGTCATGGATAATTGCACTGTCCGTTAAATTGTGAATGATGAAAACAGGGCGTAATCTTCAAACCCAATCAGTTTAGGTCACCTATGACATGCATAAATATGCTGATCCCTACAACGTTTTGGCTATTGGGGTGCCTCTTGTAAGGCTCGTTTACTCATCCAGCCTCGTAAAGTTGCGAAGCTGCAAAGATTTTGATAGTATTACCACTGTGATTTTAGTAGAACAATTGCCGAAAAGAGTTCATATTACTTCTTACACATAGCGCCAAATTTTTGGGTCTTGCAGCAGAAGACTTTCAAAAAGCATTGTGGCAAAAGAGGAATTGCTTGTCACAAGCAATTTCTCCTTTTGCCACAATGCTTTTTCAATCTTTTCACAATACACAACAGCAGAACTGAAAGGATTTTCACATGTTTACAAAGCTTTTATAAAGCCTAAGCTACCTCAAGTAAAAAAAACGTCATCTGCAGGTAATAAAGAGTTAATGAGAGAAAACCTTGCAGACAGCTTAGGATTTAGCAAAAGTTGTCCGATAGAGAAGCAAGAAATCAATGTCCAAGATCTGCCCAAGGGAAAATGCCTGTTCTACTTGATATTGTAAAAAATATGGATGCTCCACATAACACACCAAGTTGATTGGTGTACCTGGGAAAAAGCTTGCATGTGTGAATTGCTACTTAGATGAACATGACTCAGACTTTAAAACTTGGCACAGACCTATATTATGATGGAGCCTGTCCAATTATTCAACAGTTCTGGGTCATTCGGTTTCTTCTACCAATTCCCTCACATGTGGAATTATGGGAAGGATTTAAGAATTTATTCATGAACTTCATGACCATTCATGAATGTTGAATAGCCTTTCATGAACACAAGGCTGCTCTTAACTTTTCATAGATTTTAAGAATATGTTCTTTAACATCAAGAATAGGTTCATAAGTGTATATTCATGAATTTCATGAAAATAGTTCTGTGTTCATGAACAGCCATTTAATGCTCATGAACGTTCAAGGAGTTAATGAAAAAGTCCTTGAATCATTTTGCTTTATTTTTTTTACTTTGAATTAATTCTCACTTTCTTAAAGTTTTATGTCTTAGAGATTTCAAACAGGTGCCAGGTGCCTTTTGAAGGTTTAGAAAGAAAAGGACATTGGTCCAAGAGTAGAGTGTCGATCATATGACACAAATGCCTTGGTTTCAAATCCTGTGACTACCAGGATGTGCCCTGCAACATTTCTTTAATCAACATTTGGTGTAAGTACTGGTTGTTTATCCAGGAAGCAGACAGTGATTCATCTAAGTTGTAAGAACTTGTTTCACAATCAATTTAAAATGAATAATTAGTTTAAACTAAATGTTTAAACAGGTCAGTGTGTGTAAGACCATAAGATTCTGTTTTTTTCCTTGGTGCCAGTGAATTCTACCATAAAGTATTGGTACCCAGGTAAAGAATAAACTCTTGTGTGTGGAACTGCCACATATAAACTTTTAATCCTGTCCAAAATGGAAGTCCAGATCAGTGGCAATTTAATAGTTGATTTTGTTGTGAAATTGAGGTATTAAGTCATTGTGATAGAATAAGAACCTCTAGAATAGATTCAAGAACTGTGTTCATGAGCTTCATGAACAGACGTTAATGTGAATTGACTGTTCATCAATGCTTAGCTGTCCTTAGACTGTTTCATGAATATCGGGAAAGTGTTCATGAACATATTAATGACATTTGCAAGAACATGCTTGTGTTCATTAACGGCCGTTTGTGAACACAGTTCTTGAATTCTTGGCAGGGGGAATGATGTATTGCTTGCATTGTCGATCCTTTTGGTCTTGTTATAGTTTAGTAATTGTATCTTCAGGGACATTAGAAGTCATAAAATGCAATGATTTTTTTATGGTTTGATTTTAAGGTCAACATATCAGTCCTGCACTGAATGGCAAAGAATTATGACGAAAGGAGAAATGATTTTAAAACAAAACTTTCTGCAGCACAGTTGGTCATATATTGGGCAAATCAAAAAGTAATTCCACATTATTTCTTCTGCTGATGCTTTCAAAATTTGATATGCGGATTCGGAAAACAGAATTAATGAAATTGCTTGTCGAGGTATTGATGAGATTTCCATTCATATTCCATCTATTGAATCAATATATACCTGATATGTCCCTTTTCTCTCTAACAAAAGACAAACCTTGACACCAGAAGATACTAAAAAGCATCAAAACAAACTAAAAAACGTCACAGCTTTTTAATATTGCTTATTCAAAATTGAAAAAGCTCAGTGACGAAAGAAGAAATTGCTCATTATGAGCAATTTCTTCTTTTGTCACTGAGCTTTTTCAACAATCGTCTGCAGCTGCAATGTCAGAGCAATGTCGTCTGCATCAGCAAAAAGGATATCTCAGTACCCCACTGAGTTGCATGACGTCATTGGTGCTGGAACTGATAGCAGGCTTGGTAATGAAATTACAATATTTTATCAAACGTTGACAGTTTGGTTGAATAGTTAGTACTGATAAGCTTACCCAATTCACTTTCACAGATACCTTGTCTAAGGCCTATTTCACACCCTTACTCCTGCCGCAAGCAGACTGGTCAATTAACCCTTTACCAAATGCCACTTTGTAAACTGTCTCAAATTGAAAGAGTTTGCAGACGGCATTTCAAAATGTGATGAAATTGGAAAAAAAAATTCTGATAAGGTGGGAAAAAGGAACAATTGCTCGTTACAAGAAATTTCTTCTTTTCCCACATGGTTTTCCAAAGTCGTCGGCAACAAAGTGGTCAAATGGTTTTATTGTTTGGTAATGCGTTCAACCAACTCCCCATTGCTTGAATTTGTGGACGGTCCGAATTGAAAGCAACAGCAGATGGAAACAGCTGCACCATCTTGAGTGTTATAACAAGACAAGTAATATGCAAGTTTAAACAATTTATTAGCATTACATTTACTTGTTCCTGCATACATATATACATTTACATACACATACCATTATGTAATCATAATTAAGTAAAGTTAAATTGATTAAATATTGTTCAATAGTTGAGGTATGTGTGACATCGCTGTATTCAGAATGGTGTTTTCTAAGTATGCAATTTATCCAAGTTTACATAGAATGATCTTCTTTCAGCTGTTCATTAAAAGCTAAAACTTGATTTATGTTTGCCATGTATGGTAAAATCTTGGTAAAATAGTGCCTGTAAGTTTGGAAATTTCGGACAAATGATTAGGAAATGGTATTCATTTTCATTGGCCTTTTGAGAGCACATTTTGCAATGCCTATTTTCTCTTGGTGCATTATTGCACCTTCCTGATTCAATATCTAAATTGAATAAAAATAACCACTTTAAACTATAATAAAGTGATAAAAGAGGATTTAAAGACACTAGCAAGAAAAATGCCATTCCAGCAGAAATTGCCTGCTTTCCCGCATAGCAAGGTTCATAATTGAGCAGACATTGGAAAGAATATTGGCATGGTATGGATTCAGGCTAGGGAGGCTTGTCTATCAAATCAATCTCACGACCAACTGACTCATTGACTGTGATAATGATGGGTATGACATCAATAAGAGCTAAGTATCCTTGGGTCATCATGATTTCTTATTCCCTCTTCTGCTATAGACTTTTATTAAGGACCTATCACAGAATTCTATTTGCGGGAATGAGTTTAACCCTTTACCAAACGCCAAATTTTCAACTGTCCCAAATTGAAAGAGTTCGCAGACAACATTTCAAAATGTGATGAAATTGAAACTAATCTTCTGATAGGGTAGAAAACATTGTGGGAAAAGGAAGAGCAATTTCCCCTTTTCCCACAGTGTTTCCCAGAGTCGTCTGCAAGTGGTTAAATGTCGTTATTGTTTGGGAATGGGTTGAAGGAAAGAATCAAGGTTTGCACCCAAAGCTCTAAGTGACTCTTTGATCTTACAGAACCTTCAATCTTAATTGAATTCAATTAACTTTCGCTTTGATAAGGTCTTTGCAAATCGAAACATGTTGACTTTATTCTCATTTGGAATAAAACACAATATCTGGGTATGTTTACCCTTCATCAAATACAAACTACTTTCTTTGGCATACCTGGGATAAATTAAAGAACTGTGATCTGCATAAACAGACATTGAACAAGAATGAAAACTAATTTGTTCTTGAACATATTCATAAATGTCAAGAACATATTCATTAATGCATTCATGATTGTCAAGAACATGACCATTTCTATATTCATAAAAGTCAATAGCATGTCCATGAATACATTAAAGTTAGTTAAAGCGTTGAGAAAAGAGCTGTTATTTTTTTTTTTTTCATCTTGAGTTAAGGCAGAAAATGTAGTGCCTAGAAGTTACTTGAAGAGTTGCATGTTTGCAGTTATTAGAATATCAGAGATCTCCGAATACAGACAATTTTAAATGCCCTTGTAAGGAACAGATTATGAAAATATAATGAAAAATGAAATACATTTATTTCTAATATTGGAGAGAAATCATTGTGACTAAACACGGTGTAGTTAGGATACTCTTTTAGTTATAATGGCTATAATAGACATTGTAACCCGATGGTTATCCTAACTATGAACCCCTGTGTAATTATAAGATGGATTGCTCATAGTAAGCAACCTTTTCTTTTCCTTTTATAATATTTGTTTCTAAAGATGTGTCAAGATAAGGTTTTATGAAATAAGTGGTTGTTAAGCGTGCATGTAATGGAATGAAAACATAATCAAGAAAAAAACATGTACATGTATACATATATTGCAAGGCTAATGGATGGACATTTCCCTACATTTGAAAAGAGGATTTACACCGTGAAAAGACGTTGTTTCCATGTAAAAGAAGTTTGGCAGTTTTCTTTCATCGAAGTTTTAATAAATTTCACCGGTAATTAGAAGCCTAACCTTTATCCTAATCCAGACCTTTGTCTGGATTACTGGCAAGGGATTTAGGCAGAACCTGTTACCAGACTGAAAATTGAATAAGTTATTCAAAACTTTAGTGGTTCATAATGTTTGCTGACTGGACTTTCTCCATGTTGTAACCTGACTCTACCGGTAACCCTTTCCATATCAAGGTTTTGAGTCATTTCCAGTGAAGAAAACATACATGTCAAGCAAAATCCCATTTTCCTAAATTTAAATTTATGTCTGGTTCAAATTGAAAGCAACAGTAGATATCAAAGAATAAAGTGAAAACAGTACTGAGTAGAAATCATTGAAACATAAGGATGAATTACTCATTCAGAGCAATTTATGATTTAGTTGCTGTGGGCCTTTAAAGTCTTCAGAAGTCTGAAGTTTGCATGTGACAATGTGAGGTGTATTATTGGAGTAAGGGGTTAAACAAATGGTCAATGATGAAAATTAACTTTATTGAAGGCTTCAATATCGAGGAATAAATGTGAATTAAGGAGTATCAAGAATTTGCTCTCGTCTTCTCATGAGGTTTTGATGAAATTTATATCTTTAAAAAAAAAATAAAATTTGAAATCAGAAGATGATTATCATAGGCGACTTTTTTAACGTAGCCTTTCCAAGTTTAAGCAAATTTAAAAAGGTTAAATCGAGTCATGAAAGTCATCCATAAGGCCAGAGCTGTCACATAAAGAAAATTTTCTTTATCCAACAATATCTTACATCATCCTAGCCTACTTTCATCTTCAAAACTGTATAACAAGTTCATACAGCTATGATTATCATATACAAATGTTTTTAATTTTGAATGATCAAACACATTTTGGTTGTGAAAGAGTTAAGTAAGGGATTCAATCATCCTTTTATTGAGTATTTCATGAAAGATATTAAATTGAAACCTAAAATAGATGACTTTAAAAAAAGATGAAGTTTAGATAAAATGATATGGGATCAATGAAAATACAAAATTAGAAACGTAATTGTAAGCAATTTTTAGATTTTCACAACAATGTCTACTTTAGATGTCATACCCTGTAAGTGTCTTCAGACAAGTATTTAGAATGGTCAGTGGTCCAGGGGTATAGCGTGAGCGTCTGCATGGACACCAGGTTGGTGAGTTCGAAACCTGTGAGAAGCAGATTCGGCCTTCGGGCTTTTCATTAATCCACAGTCGGGGCAAGTACTGGTTATGATCCAGGAAGCATGATCAAGAGTGATTGATCTAAGTTGTAAGAACTTGCTTTACGAGATGAAGATGTATAATAAATAAGTTTAACCCATTACCAAACAATGATGACCAGTTTGTTACAGACGACTCTTAACGAGCAAAATATCCCTTTTCCACAATTGTTTCTGCCCTATCAGTTTTTCAATTTCATCATATTTTGAAATCTCGTCTGCCAACTCTTTCAATTTTGGACAGTCAAAAAGTAGGCATTTGGTAAAGGGTTAACCTAATGGTGAAGGGTTTTGGGAAAACGGTGAGTTCATATGAATTATATGTAGATCTATGGATGGCATTGTATTGCTTCATAAAGACCTAATGTAAAGTTATTGTTGGATTTTACTATAGAAATTGTTCTCTCAATACAGGGGACGAGTTTCATCATCTTTTGTGACGTTTATTCATCTTAATCCTTATCTGAATATCCTATAAATTCAATGATCTTCTCTGGAATACTATGTTTATGTATGGTAAACTATGGGAAAAACAGTATTTGCTCATATGATCATTTGAACCTTAATTTTGGTCAATAGCAAGAATTATTAGCTAATCAACTATATGATAACTACCAAACCATAACAATACTATCCTTTATCCCAAATTGAATATACTTGCATACAACATTTCAATAAAAGGATCCACAGAAGACAGAATCAGTAGGGTCATATGCTCTGATAGAAAAATTGTTGGAAAAGGGGATTTTGCAAAATATCACTACTTAAGGTAGAATACCCATAATCTGCCATTTTGAAACTCTTTCTTTCGTCAGATTACATCGGTCCAGGCAAAACTTTTTGTTCAACACCGAGTAGTTCTGGCCCCGCCAAGCGTAAACTGATAAGCTTGACTGAAGTAACCCTACAAAAGAATGAGTTTCAAAATGGTGGATTATAGGTATTTTACCTTAACAGTAGCATTCATGTAATTATGGTTAATTTTACCCCTGTGCAGGATTCAAGAACTGTGTTCATGAATAGACATGAACAAAATATGACCATTCATGAACACAAAGTTGTTCTTGAATGTGCTCATGAATTTTAAGGATGTTCAAGGAAATTGGTTTTTTTCATGTCCATTCACAAAAGTCGTTCATAGACTTGGGCATGAATTTCAAGAACATGTTGAAGAAAACTAAAAACTTTTTTGTTCATGTCCGTTTATGAACATAGTTCTTGAATCCTCCACAGGGGATAAGCCATTTGCTGCTGGTTGTCTCAAAGTACATGGGGAAAAAAGAGTCAAGCCAAAAAATGCTGGGTAATTTTGAAATTTTTTTTAGATTTTTGTGTTGTCTGCTTTCCATAACCTTAAACATCTGCTTAATTTTTGTGAGGAAAGATACTCAGAGTAGCAAACAGGTTAGATCACAGGCCAGCCGCCAATTTACTTGGTGGCTGGCCTGGATCTAATCTGTTTGCATAAGCATGAAGTTGGCTCCAGCAATGTAAGGGTTAAGCCAATGCTACATAGATGTGTATATAATTGCAGGGCAGGTTTTTCTCAGGAAACATTTTTTCTCATACCAAAAGTTACATTCTTTGGCAGTGCACTTGCTTAGCGCTTTACTTCATGAATGTAAAGCTTTGATATTACACCTGTTTCATGTAGGTCAAGAAGTAAATGTGACAATAAACAAAAGGCTTGAACCAAAGCAAGTTCTCACCTTTGTCATAATTATTCCATACAAAGAGAAATATTATTTTTCTGACCTTTAATTTTTGCTATTTGCTGATGCTCGTAATATGGACTTGCCTCGACCTTTAGAAGGCTGAAAGGCATTTACATGTGAATTTACAGATGTCTTATGTTCTTACATAATCAACCAAGAAACTGTTGGAACAAGCTTTACGGAACAGAACAGAAGTCTATCTGTGGAATGCGGTCTAGCCCAGGTGTCAGGGGAATTCAACATTTTCTCACAAATATACACATTCTGATGCAGCCCTAGCAGACGACTTAACCCATTATCAAACAATAACGTTTGACCACTTTGTTGCAGGTGACTCTGGAAAGCATTGTGGGAAAAGGAGAAATTGCTCTAAATGAGCAATTTCTCCTTTTCCCTGAATGTTTTCTACTCTATCAGAAGATTACTTTCCAATTTCATCACATTTTGAAATGTCGTCTGCAATCTCTTTCAATTTGTGACAGTGGAAAATTTGGCGTTTGGTAAAGGGTTAAGCAACAATTGAGAGTAGAAAACAAATTTGGTTAATGTACATAAATGAAGTATGTAAACCTCTTTCCAGAATTAGGAGCAGTTTTTCCTTTTCACACAGTGGCATTGTTTATATTCTGCAGGAGCAGTTATAAAGTGAGGTATCATAGAGTTCAATGGGTAAAGGCACAAAAGGAGGAATTACGTGTCAGGAGTAATTTTGTCCTTTTGCCACAATCCTCTCGACCCATCACAAAACACAATACAAATTTTATTTTGAATAGGGACTAGAACATTGCAATGTGCATCGTCCATCATAATGTATCGACAATAACAAATATTTATGTATCAACATAGGGGCCTCTGTGGCCTAGTGGCTAGAGTACAGAACTTGAAATCACATGGTCCCTCTCCATGTGGGTTCAAATTCTGAGATGGATATGGATTTTCATGAGAGGCAGTTTTCCGACTGACTTTCGGAATGCCGATGGTTCTATCCGCCTTGACCAGCCCTTACGGGCAGTTTAGTATGGGGTCCTTCTCCATCGTTAAGAGTCGGGCATCGCTACATTACTGAAATAATGTTGATGTGGTGTAAAACCCATATAGAATATAGAGTTATGTATTAACATACAGTTTAACAATGTTAATGTATGTACATGTGCTTATGTATGCCTACACTGCTGAAGCAGGTTAAGTCTAATGATATCGTTCATAGTTCAGATTTGATGTCTGCTGATGGTATCAATTTGGGCTGGTCCAAAAGATACAGTCAGAATGGACTGGTTTATTCATCAAATATCTTAACCCTTTACCAAACACCAAATCTTCGACTCTCCCAAATTGAAAGAGTTTGCAGACGACATTTCAAAATTTGATGAAATGGGACAACAATATTCTGATAGGGTAGAAAACATTGTGGGTAAAGGAAAAATTCCTCGTCACGAGCAATTTCTCTTACCCATAATGGGTTTTTTTCAGTTGTCTGCAACAAAGTGGTCAAATGTCATTATTGTTTGGTAATGGGTTAATCAAACAACTCCTGTACAAGACTATAATGGTATTGTCTGTAATCTGACAGACTGTTTTGAATAAATCAGAATAGAGTGCCGAGTTTTGTCTAAGTCAATTTATAGATGTGATCCACTGATCTGCTTACCAAAAATAGAACTTCTCTTGAATGATTGGGCTATTTTTGGAAACACTTGTAACGAAAATAGCTGCAGAATGAGTCAGCATTATTAGAATATCAGGAACTAGCAACGTTTTTTGTCTACTCTTTTTTCTTCTTACATTTTTCTTACACATGCATGCAGCGCAGGTTTTTTGTTCCATTGTATGTATTTGTGTTGGGTTTTGGGTGCAGACCTCTACAGCTAGCACCAATGGTAAAGCGGAAAATGCCAGCCTCAGGACACAAGGGTAGTGGGTTCGATTCCTGTCAGAAGCGGAATCACTGCAAACTTTTATTAATACACCTTTGAAGGGAATACTGGTTTTGTATCCAGGAAGCAGATTCTAGAGTGAATTATCTAAGTTGTTAGAACTTGTTTTACAATCGATGAAACATGAATTTCTTTGAACTAACCCCAAAACGCCCTATATATCTCTCTTTGAAGCATTTGCTCCAGAAATCTTTAGAAACTTCTGTAACTTCTGACTTGTCTAATGTACAGGTGAGGGGCCTCCGTGGCCTAGTGGTTAGAGTACAGAACTTAAAATCACATGGCCCCTCCGCGTGGGTTCAAATCCTGAGAGGGATATGGATTTTCATGAGAGGCAGTCTCCCGACTGACTTACGGAATGCCGATGGTTCTACCCGCCTTGACCAGCCCTTGTGGGCAGTTGAGAATGGGGTCTTCCTCCATCATGAAGAGTCGGGCATCGCTACATAACTGAAATAATGTTGATGTGATGTAAAACCCATATATAAAAAAAAAAAAGAAAAAAAAGATGTACAGATGGCTTTATGATGGAATTATTATGATTGAATTTTCCCAAACAACAAATTTTTGACTGTCTCAAATTGAAAGAGTTTGCAGAAGACATTTCAAAATATAATGAAATTGAAAAATATTCTTCAGATAGAGCAGAAAACCTTGTGGGAAAAGGAGAAATTGCTCATAGCGAGCAATTTCTCCTTTTTCCAGAGTCGTCTTCAATAGAGTGGTTAAATGTGGTCATTGTTTGGTAATGGGTTAAAAGATGAGCACTTTTGTCTTCTTCAACAATGCTATTTATCCTTTTGTAGGGGTAAATTCAAGTTAAATCACAAAATTGAATCGAGCCTATTTCAACTCTTTTAAACTAATGTTCTGGGATTGTGTTTGCTCCAGCTGCTATTTTAAAGCTGTATGTGCTTTTGAAATAGTTGAATATGTGTATGAGTTATGGATGTTTAGTGTTTAGATAAAATGTTGTCAATAATTATTGTCTGCTGCAAATGCATTCATATGAGTGTGAATTAGGAATGGGCGAAGAATGAATGAGTTACAGGTTTTTAGTGTTTTGTTGCAACAATTGTGCGATTTGATAAAGCAGTCTGTATTAGGAAAATGGCAAGTGTTTTAGTGCATGTGTGAATTATGAATTGTTGTAAATGTTTTTAAAGAAGTGAAGTCTGTTTACATAAGGATAAAACTTAAGCAAGAACGAGTTACAGTTATAGTCTTGTTTCAAAACAACGTTTGCAATGTCATCGTCTGCTACAACTGCGATGTCAGCTGCTGCAACTGCATCTTAAGCAGTCTGTATTTACAAGTAAAAGGGTAAAGTTTAGATGAGTTAAGGGTGGTTTGGTGTCCTCAAGGGACATGATAAGCCTTGTAGTGGTTGAGGATGTTTACTATTGACTCTGGGCTCTCGAGGGCTCTCACAGGCTCTCGAGTAGGGGCTTAAGGCATGGTATATCATCGGATTATCATTTGTCTATCTGCATCTCTTCCTCTCGGGTAAGAGGGAATCCTTGCCCCTTTTTACAACTAAACTTGTTCTCTTGATTGTTAAAACATTGAGGCAGACTGAATAATAATCAAGTCACATTAACTCTTTCCCAAACAATAATGACATTTGACCACTTTGTTGCAGACGACTTTGGAAAACACTGTGGGAAAAGGAGAAATTGCTCATGATGAGCAATTTCCCCTTTTCACACAATGTTTTCTACTCTATCAAAACATCACTTTCAATTTTATCACATTTTGAAATGT
This sequence comes from Cerastoderma edule, assembly GCA_947846245.1. Taxonomy (NCBI): domain Eukaryota; kingdom Metazoa; phylum Mollusca; class Bivalvia; order Cardiida; family Cardiidae; genus Cerastoderma; species Cerastoderma edule. The sequence goes on from OX401412.1 coordinate 16,478,660, forward strand.
CGTCTGAAAACTCTTTCAATTTGGGACAGTCGAAAATTTGGCGTTTAGGAAAGGGATAAAATGACAAGAAGTATATGAGGGATACTACACCATAAACCCATAGAATGCTGGGTAATTTTCTTGAAAATAGATTTTTGTGTCGTATGCTTTCTAAAACCTGAAATATCGGCTTAACTTTAATGAGGAAAGATACTTCGAGCAGCAAACAGGTAAGATCACAGGCCAACCACCAATTTACTTGGTGGCTGGCCTTGATCTTACCTGTTTACATAAGCGTGAAGTCGGTTCCAGCACTATAAGGGTTAAAATGACAAGAAGTATATGCAGAATCCTACATCATTATTTGTTCGATAAGATTATAAATGAGTGTGTCTTAAGTAGAATCATTTTTTTTTGTCACAATGTTTCCAAAAGTTATATGAGAGAAAGGCATAATTAGACATTTTGATTTGGTCAAGCGTTCACTCAATTGAAAATACAAAGGATTAGAAGCACCTTTCAGCAAATGACATTTTTCTTTTTTTAATAGACCTATAGACAATTACTAACACCATTCAAATCAATCAGGTTCTGTAAAGATATTCCAGTCATTCACCCGGTTTTGATTAATTTAATGGTTTTTTCCTGCAATTTACTCTGAAAAGGGTTAAAATAGGTTTTATCAAAAACTCATGTGAATGTCATTTCAGCTTATTTGTTTATATCAATTCTACCTGCTTAAAATGTGAACACAATACATGTTCTAGGTATTTTTTTGTCAATAGTATATTTTGTTAAACAGTACTAATTATAATCTAAATAATTCCACATCTATTCTACAGAAGACAAGAAAAAATTATATGACACATGGCGGTAAATTTATCTTGTATGAATAATTCCTTCTTCTATCTTTAATGATTATGTCTTGAAAATATGAATACTTTTTTATTGTGATTTTCCAGAGAAGCCTTTGCGATGGGCAACAAAACAGAATTGCTAATTATGAATTGACATAGTGTTTTTCTGATGTCTAATCTTTGGTAGGTGGTTTAGATAAATTAATGTTTATTTATATGGAGAAAAGGATTAACATCGTACCAAACAATAATGACATTTGTCCAGTTTGTTGCAGACAACTCAGGAAAACATTGCGGGAAAAGGAGAAATTGCTCTTTATCAGCAATTTCTCCTTTTTCCACAACGTTTTCCACCCTCACAGAAGATTATTTTTCAATTTCATTACATTTTGATATGTCGTCTTCACATTCTTTCAATTTGGGACATTTCGAAAATTTGGCGTTTGGTAAAGGAGTAAATGACATATTTTTTTGGGGTATTGATAGAAATACATTTTATTAGAAAGTGAAGGATTGCAGCCGAGTTTTGAAGTGCATGATGTTTTACAATCAGATAAGGCTCACTCTTAGGTCATTTTTTTTTTCTCCATAATGCTTATCCCTTAGAATGCTGGATAATTTTCTAAAAATATATTCTTGTGTCGTCTGCTTTTCAAAACCTTAAATATTTGCTTAATTTTTTTGAAAAGAAAATATACTTAGAAAAGCAAACAGGTGAGATCAAAGGCCAGCCAAAAATTTACTTGGGGGCTGGCCTGTGATCTAACCCGTTTGCATAAGCATGAAGTTGGTTCAAGAGATAAAAGGGTTAGATGCAATATCCCTTATGGCCGTTTCACAATTTGTTACAATCTTTTGCACAAAGTCACAGTCTTCTGCAATGTTGTTTAGAAGTGACAATGATTAATTGTATTATAAACACTCCATCAATGATATCTCTTTTTACCACACCATCTTTAAAACACTTTAAAACCACTGAGGCAAAAGGATAAATTCTCCTCAACAATCAGTTTATCATATTGTCGTAATAGATACAACACAATATTATGAAGAAAGTGTATTTGTTTTCATTACATAAATTGTCGTCTGCTGGTGCTTTCAATTTAGACTAGTAACAAGATCCCATCTGGAAGGTATGGGTTAAACCTTTTACCAAACACCAACTTTTTGCCTGTCCCAAATTGAAGGAGTTTGCAGACTACATTCCAAAATGTGATGAAATTAAAAAATAATCTTCTGATAGGACAAACATTGTGGGAAATGGAACAATCGCTGTTTAAGAGCAATTTCTCCTTTTCCCACAATGTTTTCCAGAGTCATCTGCAACAAACTGTTCAAGTAACGTTATTGTTTGGCAAAGGGTTAAGGGAAAGCCTTGACTTACTTTGTATAAGTAAACAGTCTAACAATTTATGAATGAATACTTGGACGATGACCTTGTTCATCAAGGTCAAGGTAACAGGGGGTATCGAAATTCGAGTTTTTGATAACCTATTTGATAAACCTCATTTGCACGTATGCATTAAAACTATTCTAGTAAGAATATATTAAACAAATTCAAACAACATAGGTTTCAAAGAAGGTCTAAAGAAGGTTACAATGAAGAAAATGTTTCTATCTGGAACCTACGTCTGTTGTCAAAAACTGCACTCTATGTCATACGTCTTACGCCTTCACAATGTATCATAATGTGACAGGATATATATGACGTTAATATGTTAATAAATACTGTCACTTTTCCTTGAATGGATAAAAGTGTACTGACACAAACATTTGCATAATGTGTCCTTGAGTATCATTGCACTGTCAGAATAGGCTTATCTGGTGGGGCAGAGCTCTCAGAATTATAGTAAACATGATGGCTTGAGTTGTTGTACAAAATGCATTCCTGAAAAAAGAAATGGCTAGTTATGAGTAGTTTGCTTTTCTTTCTCCATGAAGTTGTATCCCTTTTTTTAATACAAGTGTCTTTGTAGCGACATTTTGTTTTTTAACTGATGCTGCTTTTTAATTGAGAATCATTACATCTTTAAACCTAAAACCCTTATAGAATGCTGGGTAATGTTCTTAAAATAGATTTTGTGTCATTTGATTTCCAAAACCTGTTGAAAACAACATTAAACCCCAACCGACCACTATTGTTGGTACCCAGTTTGATCCTAAACCCACAGCGTTCCCTCGAAGCCACGAAACTGGAGTCAGAAACAACACTTTTTGTAAAATATATGGTGTTGTTTTTGTGGTATGCTGTTCATTATGTTGTAATAAGACACCATAGGAAATTGGAGGGGAAAAATCGATGGCTTTCCTCCCATGAAGACAGAATGCTTATCAGAGTTTGTTTACCGCAAGTTCCCTGTCAATTAAAACTAATCAACCCTTAACATCTTCCGAGAGAACATAACAAAAAAAAATCTAATTAAATGGATGAAAATATAAAAATATATAATGGAACTATGTTTTTTCAAGACATTTGAAATGGAAATGGACAAAAATCATAATTAGAAAAAAATTACCACAGATGATATGATGGAATTGTCCTGAACCAATTCCTATTTTTTAATTTGTGTTCCACGTCTTTGAAATAGTGTAGATTGATTAAATCCACCTTTGCTCATAATGACTTGTCAATTAACCTTTTCCTTAGTTCTCAATATTGGCAGCACAATACTTTAAGATATGTAATTTCTGTAACATCATTTAGTGGTTAGCTTAGTGCTTAACCACTCTTCTCTTTTAAAGGTGCTTGTTCACAAAAAACAATTTGCAAGTCAAAATAAAATGTTATTGAAACAATACTGTTTCGATTGCTGTATGATATTTAAGGAAAAAAAGTTACTGAACACAAAAATGAGTCAGAACGTGTCAACATAATTCTAAGTATGCACAGATGTTATACAATGAATTTCAAAGTAGTTGCACAGCTTTTAGGTCTGAATACTTGTTTGTTTCTTGCATACATGTACAAAATATTTGAATAAGAAAGAATTTTAGCTCAGTCTATTCACAAATAAAAGGCTGCATCACATTGTTATAGGGACTGACCAATAATTGATTCCTGTCTTTAATGACACATGTTGTTATTAACTGTTCCATCATATTTTACTTGATAAATCCGAGGTTAAACCAAATCATATTTTTGCTGAAATTGACAGTTCCAGTACTTTCTACTTTTCAAGTGGTTACATTTTTTGTTTCTATTTTTGGCCTCTGACAGGAATTTCAGAACACATACAATAAAATAAGCATGCATACGTGAAACATTATTACATCCCAAAAGTCAGCTTAGTAAAATAAGCAACAAAAGTTTTCTAGCTGTATGGAACTGAGTAAAAACTTGTCAAAGTTTCATAAATAGGGCATTTTTCCCCTATCAATCTATATATACTAGAGAAGCTGTTCATAGAGTATCATGACATTTCTGTTACTCAGTAGGAGCCCCAAGCCAAGAGACCGGCTAATCAATTATTTAATGGTTATCTAACAAGAACCCTAGCTTTCTGTAGGGTAGTTCCATTAACCCTTTACAAAATGCCAAGTTTTCGACTGTCCCAAATTCAAAGAGCTTGCAGACAACCTTTCAAAATGTGATGAAATTGAAAAACAATCTTCTCATAAGGTAGAAAACATTGTGGGAAAGGGAGAAATTGCACTTTAAGAGCAATTTCTCCTTTTTCCACAATGTTTTCCAAAGTCGTCTGCAACAAACCGGTCTAAAGTAGTTATTGTTTGGTAATGAGTTAATACAGACTGCTATCTTTCAACTCGAAATCTCATCAATGGTCACAAATCTCTTTGGTATATGATTGTAATTTGTACCAAAAACATTGGAGTGATTCAATAACCCATTCTTCCTTGTAGAATTTTCGACTAGTCCGAATTGAAAATACCAGCAGACCATAGAAAATAATGTGAATTCATCTTTTTTATGATTACCAAGAAAATGATACACCTTTTTGGTCCACATCACAATTAATGGTTTCTACCAGAAGGTCAAACTCTAGAACTTGCACATTATTTCAAATGCCATTTCAAATGTCACAATGAAAAGGTGAGAAGATTTGTGAAGGCATTTAGGTCAGGGAAAGGGTTATTGCTCCTAAATAAATTGGTCCAATTATTGATATTCCTGCTTAAAGGTATAGGTCATTATGTCAATCCATACCCACATGTTAGAAATTGTGAATGGTTCAAAAGGAGAAAGCAACAGCAGATGACAACAAAAGATAATAAATTGATGCATAAGTACAATTTCCATCTGAGGTTTATTTGAAATCATTGTGAAGAAAGGAAAATTTCTCATATAGATTTCTAAAGATTTCTGTAGCTGATGCGTCAAAATGTGGTATTAGTTAGCTCTTTACCACATGCAGACAACATTTTTTTACTTAAAGCAGAAGACTTTAGAAAAGCTTTTTTATCATGTGAAAAAACTTTTCAGTTCTGTTTTTGCGATATGTGAATAGAATGAAAAAGCATTGTGGTAAAAGGAGAAATTGCTTGTCACAAGCAATTTCTCCTTTTTCCACAATCCTTTTTAAAAGTCATCTGCTGCAAGATGCAAAATGGTGTTAGATGGTAATGTGTTAAAGAGTAAATAGTTTTAAGAAGAGCAAGTTTGTTGATTCTTTCTCTAGATCTGTCAATCAATAAAGCTGTAGTTCTTCAGAAATCATCTGCTGCGGAGTTCATACCTGTGACAGTCAAATGTTTGAGATGCTCTGTTGCAGACCTGAATTTGTGTAACATATCGATTTGTAGACTTTCTTGAGCATACAGCATCAACATTGTTGTGTTTATCAATGCAAACACATTCAGCTACACATTCTGTTGTCAGTTTTGTCTATTTTGTGTCACACAAATACAAAGGTTTTATCCATGTTAGCCTCCGTGGCCTTCTGGTTAGAGTACAGAACTTGATTTCTCATGGCCCCTCTTCACATGGGTTCAAATCCTGGTAATGGCATTTGAATTTTTAGGAGAGGCAGTCTCTCGATGGACTTATGAAATGCTGATGGTTCTACCAGGTTTGACCCCAGACCTTATGGGCAGTTGAGTATTTGGTCTTCCTCCAACATTTAGAGTCTTGCATCACAACATTACCGAAATAATGTTGTCCCGATGTTAAACCCCATATGAATAGAAATTTTCCCTTTTAACTCAGGTAAACAAAACATATTTTGGGTTCGATGCAAGATTGTAGTAGGAACCTCAGTAAGGAAATGTCTTACCATAGTAATGCATTGAACCTTCAATAGGACATCCTTGTGACAGGTGTCTCATTCAACCTGTTCTGTCTTTCCGGATCAACTATCAGGCTTGAAAAAACAACCTTTGTGTAAATAGATTAAAAACCATTATGATATTAAGTGGAAACTGCACATCATAAGCAATTTGATTTAGATATGAGTTATTTCTCAACACACAAAAAACTTAATGATTCATACATTTAAATGAATAAACCATGTGTTAAGGTGCAGTTGTCAATGTGCCTTAAAAGTCCATTCATGCATTTAGATATGAATTATTTACCATAGTTGTGTGTGTGTAGAATCAATGAAAAAAGTAAAATACTCTTTGATGTTAGTTACTCGCTTTTTCATAATTAATTAAAAAGAAGCCTCTCAAAAATATTGGGACAAATACAATTGAATAAATTTAAGGGTTGAATGCAATACAGTAGTAAGTGCTTCATGTTTATGAAGCACTTACTATAGTCATGCATCGAATCCTTGCAAAGTTGTCCGCTGCAGACATTATAAAAGGTTGTTTGTATGAGGTAAAGGCATAGACTTATTTATATGTTCTGTCATTAGGATGGTTCTTCCTCAGGTGTTATGTTTCCTAGACATTTTTTATCCATTCCCTCTTATGATGATTTGTGTGTATGTTAAAGATCCAAACCATAAATACAACATAAGATAACAGGAAAATAGAGAAATATACATTTTCTTTTTAACATTGGTTATAGAAATCATTGTTTCAAAAGAAAGAGTTATTCATACATACGGAAGGATTAATTATTTTCACACATTGGTTTTATATGTGTGTAATGGAGTAAAGGTTTAGCCCTTCTTATTACGAGGATTTAATATACCTTTGTAGTAGATGGTAATCATAATAACAGATGTTTTCAAAAATTGACCAGGGGCCCGTTTTACTAAACAACTTACGGAAAATGTTTGCGCAAGTCATAATTGATAAACTTGGATAGTATCTTCAATGAAAGTACAATATTGCAATGTGGCACTTCATTGGAAGCGTCTCGGAGAGACGATTCCAATGATGTGTCACTTTGCAATATTGCTTCGTCCAATATTGAAATAAGAGGAATTGTTGTTTTAGACTTATGCAAATCTTAAGCGTAAACTGTTTAGTAAAACGGTACCCAGTTCAGTCAATAAGTCCAGCTCTTTGCAAATGGTCATTTCGCGAGTTTGTGATACAAGCTCGCGCAACATAGATAAATCACTCTCGATTCTTATTCCTTGAAACATAACCTGTACTTGCGCCAATTTGTGGGTTAGTGCCGTCAATTTTTACCTCGCTTAACGGGGATTCAACCTGTGACCCTCAGTACTAGAGGCCTACGCTCTACCCCTGCACCACTGTCGCCCACAAAATCGTTGAAAATGCTATTACAGATGAATAATTATGCCATCTATATTTACCTATCCTTGCTCTATTTTCAGTCCCTAAACAAGAAAGAGCACAAGGGCTGTGAGAGCCCAGATCCGGAAGGGGACCCCTATGGCGACACCATGGCCATGGAAGAGAAATATAATCGGATGAACGAAGATTATCAGCGCGTTCTACAACATCAAAATCAAATGCGGGTATGTAGACACAATACTGATCTTTTAGAGTGGTCAGTTGGTCTCACAGTTTAACCCTTTCCCAAACAATAACGACATTTGACCACCTTGTTGCAGACGACTTTAGAAAAGATTGTGGGAAAAGGAGGAATTGCTCGTTATGAGCAATTCCTCCTTTTCCGATAATGTTTTCTGCTTTATTAAAAGATTATTTTTCAGTTTCAGCACATTTTAAAATGTCATCTGCAAACCCTTTCAATTTGGGACAGTGGAAAATTTGGCGTTTGGTAAAGGGTTAAGAACATCCACATTAGTATTTCTGGTAAAGTATCAGTTATTTTGTTTTCAATCGACCTTTGTCAGTTAAGATTGATTTGTATGGGTTCAAACTATAAAGGATTTGTCAGAAAACTACCCAAAAAAGATCTTGTAGAGTGGTCAGTTGGTCTCCAAGTCTAAGAACACCCACATTATTATTTCTTTTAACCCTTTACCAAACTAAAATAGTTTGCAGACGACATTTCAAAATGTGATGAAATTGAAAAAAAGATCTTCTGATAGGGCAGAAAACATCGTGGGAAAAGGAGAAATTGCCCGTTGAGAGCAATTTCTCCTTTTCCCACAATGTTTTCCAGAGTCGTCAGCAACAAACTGGTCAAATGTTGTTATTGTTTGGTAGTGAGCTAACCTTGATTCATCATGGAAGAGAAATATAATTAGATGAACGAAGACTATCAGCGCATTCTACAACATCAAAATCAAATGCGGGTATGTAGACATTGTAGCCCTTGGACTGAACATCGAATCAAAGGATTTCTTTAAGATTTATTTTTTTGAAATAATCTATAAAAATCTATAAACTGAAAGGGATTTCATAGCTCCAGGTCTTAACCAATTACCAAATACTTATAACATTTGACCAGTTTGTTGGGAAACATAGTGGGAAAAGGAGAAATTGCTCTAAACAAGTAATTTCTCCTTTTCCCACATTGATTTCTGTCTTAGCAGAAGATTGATTTCCAATTTTATCACATCTTGAAATGTTGTTTGCAAACTTTCAATTTGGGACACTCGAAAATTTGGCTTTAGTAAAGGGTTAACCCCAAGAATGCTGGATGATTTTCGAAAAATATTTTTTTGTCGACTGCTTTCCAAAACCATAAATATCAGCTTAATTTTGATGAGGAAAGATACTCAGAGTTGTAAACAGGTTAGATCACAGGCCAGCCACAAATGTACTTGGCGGCTGGCCTGTGATCTAACCTGTTTGCATAAGTATGAAGTCAATTCAAGCATTATAAAGGTTAAAGCTGTTTGTTCACAGATGTATGGAAATTCGGAAGTTAATACTGTTGTATGAAAGATCACGCTGGAAAATAGCCATCAGAAGCAAACTTTGTTCGCTTTTAACTTTAACCAGTTATGGCTAGTCTAGACTGAAATCAATGAAGAGCACCAACTAAGTATGAAAATAACAATTTCTTCATGATGTCTGGTAGAAATTGTTATGACTTAAAGGCTTATAATTCTCATTCTTTAGCAACTTCTCCTGTTAATTACATTGTTTCTAAAGTTGTCTGCTTATAGTGCAGCAAAATGGATTTATATGAACATAGAATTAGATACTTTTAATAATTCATGTAACTGGTCATTATTTATGAGTTATTAGGTAGAATAGTCTGGCAATCAATGTTCTATTACAGACTACCCTTCTTTCATTTGATAATGATGTCTGCAAATTACTTGTTGTTTGTGGAAAGAGAATTAACCAGAGCTTTAAATTGTAAAATTACATACACAGTTTGAGACTTTGGTCTGGAAACTTAGGTTCAAAAGAGGTAAATCATCTGAAGAGAACTTCACCGGTTTAATGCAAAACTAGAAAAAATGAAAGAGAGGATGGCTGTAGTTTTACTCGAAGAAAACTCAGGTGCATGCCCTGCGAAAGATTCAATAACTGTGCTCATGTAATTCATGAACATATAATGGCAACATTACTGAAATAATGTTGATACGATGTAAAACCCATATTAATACACGATATGTGTCATTATGTAATTTTCTCACAATGTTAATTTACCAATGGATTAGGATTTTCCTTTTAACAGTATACTGTCTTGTTGTTTGTATTTTGCCCTAATAGTGTTGGAACTGTCTCCATGCTTATGCAACCAGGTTAGATCCAGACCAGCCACCAAGAACATTTGTGGCTGGTCTGTGATCTAATGTGTTTGCTATTCTAAGTACCTTTCCTCATCAAAATTAAGCAGACTTTCAAGGATTTGGAAAGCAGTCAACACAAAAATCTATTTTCAAAAAATTACCCAGCATTCTAAGTGTTAGACTTGCCTGAAGATTAACTGTCTAGGTTTTAAGTGGTTGGGTTGTTGAATAAAACATGATGATGCAGGACAGAAGACAGAACTATAAATTACTTTCAAAACTTTAGAGAGGAGCAAAGTCCCTTGTATATTTATGATGGTACTAGAAGTGTCAGAATGTTTGTCTTTAGAAATTTATAACTTTCTATGCCTCAACCAATTTCTGCATAAACACATGGTTTTAAAACACCTGCAGAAGCACCTGGGAAGGTAACAAGAATTGTGTTCATGAACAGATATGAACAAAAACGATTTTTCATGACCTCAAAGCTGTTTGTGAACAGAATATTTAGCACATACTCATGGACATATTCATGAACATCTAGAACAGGTTCATGAATTAATTCTAATTCATGAACCTGTTCTTGATTTTCAAGAACATCTTCTTGAAATTCATGAACACATTCAAGAATGATTTGTGTTCATGATCGGCCATTTGTCTTTCATGTCTGTTTATGAAGTTTATAAACAGAGCATTTTTGAGTCCAGGTCAGACACAATTGCGAAACATTGCTTTTGTCAAAATGGTTAATTCAAAAAATCTTTAGAAAACTGTTATGTTATAAATTATACTCTTTAAGTGTTATCTGCTGTTTCTCACAAATTGGACCAATCACCAACCTCTTATTTGGGAAAGGGTTAAGACTAAGTGTTTTTATGCCCATGAGCACTTTAGATTTACGGCAAAACCTGTTCCCTTATTTCAGATAGAATTGCTTGTCCTGATACAATGTACCAGCAAACAACAATCATTAATATGAAAAGTAGATCTTGTCAAGTAGTAATGGGAGACCATTGTGACAACCGGGAGAATTGCTCATTTCGAACATTTTCTCTTTGGCATTATGGTGTCGCTAGAAACCTGCTAGAATTTGGTGTAAAAAAGCCCTCTTTTCTGAAGGAGACATATTTAAAGCAAGAACCCTAGTAAAGGCTTGCAACAAACAGCATTTCTAGAAGAATTGGCCTTTGGAGACTTTAAAAATGCATAATATGCATATTAATAAACAAACATTTTCATTATAACTTTTTTGTTATTTGTTTAACAGTAATGTACTTTGAAAGAGTGTTCGGCCGATGACATTAAATTGTTTGGCCAAAATAGAAAATGAAGGAAAACCAAAATTTTCTAGCATTATAGAGATGTAATGTTCCCTGTCAAAAAACTGATATAGGACTAACATTGGACTATTAATGTCATGCATTTTTAGAGTAGGGCTATAGTTTGGCAGCAAAATCATGATGTTAAATCATTGATTTTGTCAGTGACTTAGTTGAATATTGACATATAACAACTAAGAACTTATATTTAATATCATTTTTTATCATGCTCAAGGTTTCAAAAAAACTCTAGTCCAGATTTACTTAACTCATTTTGGTTGTTAAATTGTGATTGGTCTTAATTTAAACCATCAGCAGACACTTAGGCATTCGTTATATAAAGATTAACTGTTTACTGCCTGCAGATGACATTCTTTTACTTGAAGCAGACGACTATAGAAAAGCTTTGTAAACATGTGAAAAACCTTTCAGTTCTGCTGTTGTGATATGTAAATAGATGGAAAAAGCATTGTGGCAAAAGGAGTAATTGCTTGTGACAAGCAATTTCTCCTTTTGCCACACTGCTTTTTGAAAGCCGTCTGCTGCAAGACGCGAACATGTGGCGTTATGTGGTATTGGGTTAACCCTTATAGTGCTGGAACAGACTTCATCCTTATGCAAACAGGTTGGATCAAGGCCAGCCGCCAAGTAAATTGGCGGCCGGCCTGCGATCTAATCTGTTCGCTACTCTGAGTATCTTCGCTCATCAAAATCAAGCAGTTATCTAAGGTTTTCGAAAGCAGACGACACAAAAATCTATTTTTAGAAAATTACCCAGCATTTATTGCCAATGCAAAGATAGGAGGCTTCATGTAAATTGCTTCTTCTCAGACTTGTTTCTGAAGTCGTCTGCTAGATTTGGCTTGTGTTGAGATGATATGAAGAAATAGGCTGTGCAGGAATAATGTTTAGTACCAAAGTGAGATTAAACAGAGACATATCATGAAAGTGCATTCCAAGTAGCATGAAATGAAACTGATACTGGAAAATTCTTACATCAGTCTTAACCCATTACCAAATAATAACGACTTTTAACCAGTTTGTTGCTGACGACTTTGGCAAACATTGTGGGGAAAGGAGAAATTACTCTTGATGAGCAATTTTTCCTTTCCCCGCAATGTTTTCTGCCCTATTAGAAGATTATTTTTGCATTTCATTACATTTTGAAATGTTTTCTGCTAACTCTTTCAATTTGGGACGGTTGATATTTGACATTTGGTAAAGGGTTGATAGCTTCACTCCATCTGTTAAGGGTTAATGCAAAGCTACCAAAAGTCAATCTCAATACAAAACTATAGCGCAGCAAGTTCTTTACTTTCTTATTCAAAGCAAGTAACAAACAATTAGGCTGATGAAAAAGATAAATAAATAAACATGCTTTGGAATTAACCTGTTACCCAACAGAATAGAACAGAACAGAACAATTATTTAATCTCTCAGGTACAATACGTACAACATGCGTTATAAAACAGTTTAGGGCCAAAGTTACATGTAATGTGATAGTGAAAAAAAAATATAGATATGCCTTTGAACTTTAAGATATTTAGATATTAAAAAATGAAAAAGTAAATAGGAAAAGCATTTACTGCAATATAAGATAGATTTATATATGATTTCTACTAATTGAGTTTTGGGACTGATTCAAATTGATTACAGCAGTGGATACCATAAGTTTTGTTTAGTAAGAAAGCAGCTTCTTCATTGTTATGTTGGGTAGAAATCATAATGTGGCAAATGTTTTTGGGAAAACAGGCAATTTCTTCTATTATCACAAGTTTTCCTTTCAGAATTGTTTGCTTAAATTGTTCATTGCAGTAGGGATTAAGATCTTTAAAGAAAGTGAATCACTTCTTTTGTGTGACTTGATGAGTCTCTTATATGTTAGAGTCTGATGAAGATAAATAAAGGACTGTGAACATTGAACACAAATAAAGACCACAGGGGCTTGATACAATGCATAACTCCAAATCCATGTAAATGTATAAATATAAATGAAGATATTGCATAAATTTTAGTATAAATATACATGGATTTGACAGTGATGCATAATTTCATGTCCCTGTGATGCAGATAAATTTTGCCATCTATAGTATAAAATGAAAACCCTTGAAATAAATCAAAGGAAAAATTTGATTCTTTTAAGCTAATTTTCGCTTGTTCCAATGTTTTAGGGATTATCTTTTTGCCAAACAGCTTTCAAAATAAAAGTTTCTGAATGCTGTCTGCTGCTAAAATACTGTATAGGCATCATGATAATCATCGTAAGAATAGAAAGAAAACTTTCAATGATTTTCAATTTTGTTTTAAGACTTAACAATTGCATAATGAAATGTATGATAAGATGCATTAGGAAAGGTTTTAATGACAGAAAACATGTGGTTTATCATGAGTGTAGAAACGGATATCTAATTATCTTTGCATTTGCATAAAATGTCATCCAAGGCCACCTTGTATAAACCTTAGTTTTTTGGGAACACGTTAGGATGATGTTGATGCTACATTTTCTAAGGGTACCAATAACATAGGGTTTCGGCAAGTTATAAAACCATAATTATGCAAAATACGCCACTTGTCTGAACCTCCATCCAGCATGAGGCATGATGGACTATGTTCTTGCAGTGTTTGACTTATCAAAGGCTAAGGAAAATAGTATTGTATAACCTTAATGATAATTACAAGTTTATTGGTATTTATTTGAACAGTCTCCATAACACAATTCATGTAAAATATACTATAAAGAAGAACAAATATCTAAGTTAGTCTCCGAAATACGCATTTTTCTTGACATCTGTCAATTATGAATGTATGATGGGAAGGTTTTCTTACAGAGCGGGCCCCATATGATAATGAAGCTTGTGTGTTGTAATGTCAAAAAGTAAAGAATGTTGGGAGGCCAAAGAATCCATCAACTCACGCCACTTGACTTATGCTTCCTGTTTACATAATATACGGTAGAGGACCGCAAATTTCTCGCACCCATTCCGTCATAAGTGGTTTTAAGATTGCCAATTCATGGTCAAACAAAACGCAGTTATTTATATCTTTGTGTTTTATGAAGGACTATCTCACAGATTGGGATTTTTTTAGAATGAATTGTCTTCAACCTATAAAATGAGAACATAGATTTCTAAAGTTATATAAAACTAGATTATTGAGAGCTTTCCAACCCTGTTCAGAAAAGATATAGAACATTCATAATGATTGCAGATATTGCAAACCATTTAAACAGGTCTTTTTCATTAAGAACAATATAAACTTGGGATAAGAGAATGTGTGCTAGAAAAAATTCCTGCATCTATTTACAAACCGGCTATCCAACAGGAGCACTGACGGACGCAAAGGCTCGCTTCACATAATTTTAAGAAATCACTCAATTTCAGCAACTGAAAAGTAAAGACATTGAAATGGTCATTGGTTTATTGACAATGTTTGTTGATTTCCAATTTTCTATGTTTATTATTACCAGAGCACAAATGTTTGAGTTAGTCCCTTTAAAGCCACCATTACGTTATATAATAAAGCAGGATTGGCAAAATCAATTGAACGTATTGCCCAGCTTGTCTAAAAGGTTTAACTTACAAGTGAGTTTGTACAGGAATTTACTATATTACCAACATAAGAACAAGTATAGAAAATGTTTTGGCATTTATTGACAAGTAAATCAAAACCAGATTTTGCCAGCTCTTCTTAAGGCATTCTGTATCAATGATGATTGTATAACCACATGTCTATTTTCAGTCGCCCATGTCGCCCTACCCGCCACCTGGTGGACTGTCACCAGGTCACATGTCCGTTCACAATTCTCCCTACATGAATCATTCGCTACAGCCACCCATGGGTCAACACAACCCGGCCATTAGCAGCCCGGGTCTACTCCAGCCCCCTGGACCACAGGGTATGAGCCCGAGACCCAATTCCACAGGTAAGGACTATTTTCGTAAAGAGTGTTTGTTCAGGGCAAGGCTAATTCTCAAGTAAATCAATCCTTTAATTTCAATTTTTTATTTTGTATGCTGTTTTAAGCCATGTTAGGGTCCTGTATGGCCCAGTGGTTAAGTTTGCCGACTTAGAAAGCAGGGGTCCAGGGTTCAAGCCGTGCAGATACCTCTGTTTTCGTGGGAATGACCTTTGGCAAGTCTATCCAGAGCCCTAGCCTAGGACTGATGGATCCAGGGAAGCTGTTTCAGAACTTGTTGATACAGCTTTAAGCACCATGCAGAAAAAGAAGTAAGCAATGCCAACAGTTTTCTACTAGTACTAGGCTAGGGCTATGATATGTCTTTCTAAGTGACACTCCGACAAAGCCAGCAGCAGTTGTGAGACTTGGACCCGGGACTTCTTGATTACAACCCAACCGCTTGGCCAAGTGGGAGCACAAGGACCTCCCTTTTTTGAGGGACCTAATTTTGCCTGTTTCATCTCACTTCATTTGTTTTCAACACTTATATAGCCATATAGCAGTGGTAGTTATTTTTTACCTATTTATTAATGTTTCATGGGATGTTATCAAGAGTATGTGCTAGCCTAGGGAAGGTAACAGTGTCCTGTCATGAGAAGTAGTCTCCTG
Source organism: Cerastoderma edule (assembly GCA_947846245.1). Lineage (NCBI taxonomy): Eukaryota > Metazoa > Mollusca > Bivalvia > Cardiida > Cardiidae > Cerastoderma > Cerastoderma edule. Next base: position 16,494,360 of record OX401412.1, read on the forward strand.
ACTAACGGAATGCCGATGGTTCTACTTGGCTTGACCAGCCCTTATGGGTAGTTGAGTATGGGGTCTTCCTCTATCATAAAGAGTCAGTCATTACAATATAAATAGTCTTAAAACCCTGCATTAATTACTCTTTACTATGTATCACAGGGTTCTATACTTATCCTTGGGTAAATACTATGTAATAGGATAAATATAGACCCCTATGCTACAGCTCTTTATTTTGCCCATATCAGTGCCAAATGAAATGAACCAAAAGTCTGAATTGGAAGAATCAAAGCCAGCTGGCTATCAAGTAAGAAAGAAAAAAAGAACAAAAAAAGAACAATAAACAAATAAGATAATGTTGTGCATAAGAAGAAACTGTATGATCCAATCTGGTCTATATATGTTTGCAGGTGGTATGACAGATATGAGCAGCTCTCCGACTCCCAACGGTTACCATGCGTCACCATGCTCGTCTCCGGGGATCATGGTCACAAAGGGCATGTCACGACATTCACCACCTTTACACAATCGTCAACAAGGGAACCACCTGGGTCCACCGCGCCTCATGGTGCCTGATGGGAGAAACAACATGATAAATGATGTATGTACCCTGATGTCTCTATCTTTTATATTTAAGTTTTTTTAAGCATTTACAGTCTTTCCTCTTTTTGTATTGTGTTTAACACAGTGTCAAGAATTTTGCAGTTATATTATAGCTTTACTGGATCCACCAGTACTAGGCTAGGGCTCTGAATTGACTTGCCAAAGAACAGTCCTACAAAATCAGAGGTGTCGTGGGGATCAACCGGTATCTAATACCAAGACCTGGACCACTGGGCCATGCAGGACCCCAAAATAGCCTTTCAGTTATTTGGCAATACATGGCTCATTAATTGTGGAGAAAGGCCCAAGTTTTAACTGCCTATAAAGGCTGGTCAAGAAGAATAAAGCCATAGGAACTCTGGTCAAGGTGGGTAGAACCATTGGTATTCTTTAAGTTCTGTGAAGAAGGTGACTATATCTTGTGGAAAACCAAATATGTCAGTGCTTGGTTTTTTAATCTATATTGGAAGGGGCCTGTAAGGCTTTTAAAATTGCATTTCAACTCCAAGTACTTCGTCATGGAGGCCGCTTGTGTGATGACATTTGTATGGGACTTTTTGCTCTACATGTTCTTATTTGTGCAACCAGATACAACTGAATTAGAAATATGACTGCGTGGGGATTCTCAAATAAATGCATATTTCCAATAAACAGTTGGTGTTCGCCAATTCCAAAACATCTATTTAAAAGAAAAAAATGAGAAAGTTGATCAACAAATTTATTTTCCTTGTGAAATTAGTAGAAACTATGAGGTCAAATATAGAGCAGAGTTATATTCTGAGAGATTTCTCCTTTTGCTCACAAAAGTTTCTTAAATCTTTTCCTGCAGATAAATCAAATATATTGATAATGGAGTAAGAGATTGATATGTTTAGATCTATATCACATGCATGAAGATGACTTTTAATAACTCATAACATTAGAAATGAAATTTCCTACCGTGAACAATTAGTCAACCCTAAACAATTTGTCATTTGTCAAATTTGAATCAGGTTCTAATTAGTTAAAGCTTGTGGAAGGATTCAAATTTGTACTTCATTCCCCCATATTGTAAAAGTGATGATTAAAACTTAATGTACCAGTACAGAGTATTTGTAAAGTATAAACAACACATTTTCTCTGCTATTTTGAGACAAAACTATGGTGATCAAAGGAAATATGCTCTCCATGTTATGGCGATATGCAAAGGGAGATATTTCTTTACTTATAGGTACTACCCCAAAAATATCTTGAGTACCAACCACTGTTGGTTGAAATAAGGCAATTAGCAAACAAATGACTACTTAGATTTGCTCTTTTTCTAGCAATTTCAGCATAGATAGATTTCTTTGGTAAAAAGATATAACATTGAATGGCAACAACATAGTAATAGAATTATAAAAACATGTATATAATGGAATCTGCAATAATGTTGAAAAACCATAAATGCATATCAAATACCAAGGAATGATTTTGATCTTCAGGTGTTTCCCAGAGTCTAATTTCGAGGGATATGTCAAGCTTTCATAATGGATCTTGTCTAAGGCATCTGAGGAGTTAGAGATCAACTCTCTCAAGAAGGATAACAAAAAAAGCATTCAAAGCAATGGTTAACAATACAAGAGATACCCTTAAATTAAAAAGCAGCTGCACAGCTTACTAATTACATATACAAATCCTCCCTTTCTTACAATACTGTTTGAAAATACATGCTGCCCATAAAAAAATATATTATTTGGTGTACATAAAGGAAAGAACTAAATTTATGACTAAACAATGTTGAACAAACAAACCAAAGAAAAAAAAGGCATAGGAATTGTATTACAATATGTATTACATAATCACTAGTGTTGTTGTTGATATTTTATCCTCTAAACAGTGTTGGTCATTTACCTTTGTGCTGGAGACAGACAACCTTCATAACAATGATTCAGTGACAAGAGATAGCCTTGAATTCAAAAGCTCAACAACTTAGTTATTACAAACCGACCTTACCTTTGTTACAATGGTCTTCAAATATACCTGCTGACCGTAAAGGGTATATTGATTTGTGTATGTTAACCCATCACCTAACAGTTAAGGACATTTGACCAAATTGTTGCAGACAACTCTGGAAAACATTGTGGGAAAAAGAGAAATTGCTCTTAACAAGCAATTTCTCCTTTTCCCACAATGTTTTCTGCCCTATCTGAAGGTTATTTTTCAATTTCATCACATTTTGAAATGTTGTCTTCAAACTCTTCCAATTTGGGACAGTCGAAAATTTTGCGTTTGGTAAAGGGTTAAGAGAAAGCGCTAAAGGTATGACTGAATAGCGCTTGTCATTCATCTTTGTTCAGCAGACAGACAACCTTTAGAACAATTTAGATTCAAAAGGTATATTAGTACACAAGAGTAGACCTTTTGTCATCATACGTCTGCATCCGCTGTGCCAATTGAATTGTGGGATATCAAAATGAAAGCAATGGCAGGGGATAATTGAGATTGACATCTTTTGTTTTGAAATTGACTTGGAACTTTTGCAAGAAAGAGAGAATTTCCCGCCTTATTAGGCCTTAAGATGAGACTTTAAATCAAGGTCTCGTCCCATGAGTAGCCATTGGCTAATACAAAATGGACATGAAATCACCGATAGATGATAAATGAGCGAAAGTGTTTGTTAAGTTTTCAATTAAAGGTGTGTTGTCTTCATGGTCTATGAGGTATTTGCGTTCAGTAGCTATTTTTCATCAAATATTATATACCATGTCTTGTTTCAAGGACAGTTGTGTTGTTGCTGCCTGCTCAGAGAGTGTGCACATGTTTTTTTGGTTTACTTTTAGTCATATTGGTATAGTTTGTGATTAGGGTTCAATGCAAGACTATTGAAAGTGCTTCATAAACATGAAGCACTTACAATAGTATTGCGTTGAACCCTCAATTTATTTTATTCTACCAGGGGAAGGTTAAAACATGTGTTAACAACTCAGAATGTCTTTAAAAAGACCTTGGGTTACTATATTTAGAAACATCTGACACGGTAAATGACAACTGTTGTTTGGTCGTTTATATGTAGGTTAGTCCCTTTTCTCTAGTAGGAGTCAACAAAGGATATATAGACTACTTATCAAATGTAAAAAGGACATTCATGAAAGATTGGAATAAAAACCCTGAAAATTTGAAACTATAGGAGAATTTGTTTATGGCTGGCTCATTTTCCTTTTGTCATATGAAACTGCTGAAAAAGGAGCTAAAATGCAATTGATCACGTTTAGGGAGAAAGCAAGTCACATTTATGATAAAGCTCTTTCACAACTACATGTAAAGTGATGAATGCAAAATCTGGACCCTCATTGTCTGATGATATGCAATAGTTGACCACAAAGGTGATGATGCAACTTTGCAGTTCACATATGTGAAGGACTTTTTGTAGTCATCCTCTAGACCAGTAAACTTCTGTTCTGTTTAAACCCTATATAAAATCGATCAGTACATGACTTTAGAAAATCCTTCACAAAATCTAAGGACTTTTTATTGTCTTGCACTGGACAAGCAATCTTCAGTTAAGTCTTTTAACCAATTACCAAACAATAACGACATTTGACAAGTTTGTTGCAGATGACATAATGAGCAATTTCTCCTTTTCCACAATGTTTTCTGTCCATTAAGAAGATTATTTTTCCAATTTCTTCACATTTTGAAATGTTGTCTGCAAACACTTTTTCAATTTGGGATAGTCTAAAAGTTTGCGTTTGGTAAAGGGTTAAAGTCTTCGAAAGACTATTCCATAGATTAAGGATTTAATCTTTTTTAAATGATATTAGTTATAGTCATCCCCAGTCATGGTCATGTGGTGGAGATTAGCACATTATTTATGTTACAAATTTAGTAAACAGTTTTAATGGTTTATTTCTGAAACAATGATTTAAGTTGAAATTAGCTGTTTATAAAGGGCAGTTCCTGGATCCAACATGTTTTTATAAGCATAAGCATGAAGTCAGTGCCAGGGTTAAAAATGAACTGCAAAAGAAAAACAACATTAACCCCAGCATATATATAATATAGCTGTTATTTTTATTCTTATTCCAGATGCCGCATTCTCCCAACATGCCAGCAGTTTCCATGAACACACACAGTATAACCCAAGGGTCAGGATACCATTCTCCCATTCCATCATATCAAAACAGTAAGCTACCATTTTATCAAAAAATTTAGTCATACTTCATCAAATCAAAACAGTGGTACAGAGGTAGATCGTACCGAGGGTTCCGGGTTTGTTCCTCGTTAGGTGAGGTGAAAATTGCTGGGAAGGAGAAATTGTTGGGACAGCCCTCAGATGAGTGCGAGTACTGGTTTAGTATCAAGAAAGCAGTCATCAAGAGTGAATTTAATAAGCTTCAAGCTTCCGTTACAATCAATGTGAAATAAATAAGTTCAAACTAAATCAAAATAATAAGTGACCATTATTCCTTAACAAAGTTTTAGTTAATCTGTCATCATATCAAAACATTGAGTCACTATCATGCTTCTTTTCAATTTTATCAAGACAATTAGTCATTTTCACTCAAATACTCAATCATATCAAAACGGTAACGGACTATTAGAATTAAGGTGTAAGTGATACTACCGGTTTTTCCTGCTTGTAAGACATATTTATAAATTTTTGATTTGCTGGTGGATCTATAACTTGAAGTAGAGTGATGCATCCAATCAATAAGCAATATACTCAATAAAGGGCTCATTTACAGTAAAACCATGGGAGTTCTACTACAATTGAAAATCAGGCGAGTAGCTACCTGTACACAAGAAACACAATTGCGTACACATTGTCCAGGAAAATGAAACAAATGAAAAGTAAAAGTAAAATGCCGGACCAAAGGTAGGCCCCTGGAAATTAACAATCAAAATACATTCGATACCCTTTTTTTTAGAGTAAGTGGGGCAGTACTAAGGTCAAACAATGCTTTTGAAGCGTAAAAATTAATGAGGTTTGTTTGAAATTATCGTTAAAACAAGGTCATTTAAAAATTGCCAATGAACATTTCGTTAAACATCTCGGACTCAATTTGCACAGTTTCACAGTTTTTAGTGCTACATTCTGGCTTCAATTTGCTCTAGATAGATTTCAAGTTTGTTTCACTAATTTGTTTATTTCAGGTGAATATCAGATGAACAGTGGCGATGGAATGGGGGGCCCGGGTGGGGGTAATCTACAGCAGAGTTACAGCCCCCAGCCGAGCCCCATACACTGGAGTCAGGGCTCGCTGTCTAGTGGGGTACCACCAGGGGGCATGCATCAGATGGCAGGGTAGGTATCCAGGATCTTCCCAAGGATTCTTTTCAGGCGCTGGGGTGCTTATTGCCGGGGTGGGGTGTTTGGCATAATAGTGGGTACCTTCTTCCCCTGTCAATTTCGTATTAAATATTGTCCCAGCATATTAAGTTATTATGTACATTTTTGAATTGCAAGACAAAAAATACTATTTTCAAACCAAATCAAGTGTATTAAAAAATGTTAGAAAAAAGAAAACTGCCTGTAGTTCAAATTTAAAGCACTGAGGACAAACCTTAAGCACAGTGGTACAAGATGCTATCACTCTTGTGTTGTCTCTCCCAGTACCATGGAGGGCAGACGTGTTTACTTCACAGAAAAGATGTTTTTTGTGAAATATGTTAATAATACAAGGTTGACACTGATTTCCGATGGAAATTTGCTTAAATTTTAACCTTCCCTTTTGGTGTGTTATATTTCCTTTTTGATATGAATGGATATACAAAGCATCAATCTCAGTGGGTTTCAGGTTTCAAAGTGAATTCTTAGTAATACAAATTGAGAAAATGTATGGTATTTACCTTCAGGGTGTCTACATGTACTTTGTTCTGAACTGCTTTTGTAGTGCCGCACTGCCATTGTAGTATCAAAGCACCCATGAATTCTAAGAAAAGCTTTGATTTAACAGAAAGATTATTAACACTAGTAAATATAAAACATTTATACCTAAACAAAGTAACAAAGATCGATACTTTGATTTAATTTCCACCCATTATTTATCCACTAGATATTATACTCTATGCTGTAAATAGTAGATGGCTTTGAAAAAGTATATTACTTGTGAAATCCAGGATATTTATACCATGTGGGAATTTGTGTCTAGATCAAATTTAAAGCAACAGCAAAGGACAATTATGAATAATATTAAACAACATTCTCTTTGTGGTTTAATGTAGATGTCATTCTGACAAAATGGGAAATTGGTTATTATATTGATTGACTCCTTGTGTCTCAAAGGTTGCAATATAGAGATAAAAAAAATAGGGTAAAGTAAGTTGTCATTGGGAAGATTTTTTCTTTATCATGATATTTTTTTTCCAACATCAACATATTTTTTATTTCAATTCTTGTAAAAAAAAAAGATTTTCTATTTTGCTAGCTAATTCTTTCAACTTTGAGCAAAGACATTTTTGGGGGGTAAAGATTAGCTGTCCATTTAAAAAAAACCACTTAATTAAGCCTTAGAATGCTAGGTAATTTTTTAAGAATAGATTTTTGTGTCGTCTGCTTTCCAAAACCTTAAATATCTGCTTAATTTTGATGAGGAAAGATACTCAGAGTAGCAAACAGGTTAGATCAGAGACCAACCGCCAATTTACTTGCCGGTTGGCCTGGATCTAACCTGTTTGCAAAAGCATGAAGTCGGTTCCGGCACTATAAGGGCAAAATTCATAAAAAAACCCAAAAAAAACTGCCCAGTTGATCAATTTGAGGTCTCTCTGTTTGTTAATTATTGATTATACACAAGGTAATCTATCTGCCTGACAGATTGTTTACGTCAATATATGAAAAAAATACTAAAGAATTACTTCCGCATACATTCGCTAATGTTTCCTGAGTATTAGGTAGAGTTCTGTAAATGTTTTTTACAGTGAAACATGAAATCTATGCATTGTGATTTTTATTACATAAAATGCATTAAGGTGTTTGTTTACATCGGCATTGTAAATATTTGCTTTTATCTTTTTGTTTTGCCGTCTATTATTACCAAACAGTGCCAGGCCTTTTCGACGACTGAAGAAACCTACAACAAACAATATGAAAACTAAAACAATAGAGAAACAATATTATTTGATCAATTGAACCATTTAGCTGTTATGTGTAATGAGCAGCATACAAGAATCAAGGTGAAAAAGCAACATCCACAAGTATATATACCTAGTTATTGAAAGATAGGTACAATTAAGACATCATTACAAGTAGAGAATTCATTTAAGATGAGGAAATGCTCTTCTCTCATAATGAACTTGTTCACAATGCTTTGAATGTCAAAATCTGTTCACATAAAATGTAACACAGAAAACCAGAAATCTCCAAGTACTTGAAGCACACTCTCTAAAATGGCAGATTATTTCGCCAAAAGTTAGTCTGCCTAGCAGTTAAGTGAAGTGTCTGAACATTTAAACAAGTATAAAGTGAACAAACTTGCATTTGAACTATCACCTTGAACAAAGCAATCATAATCTGGTAGTGTATTATTGGGTTACATTATTTCGTCACATCTGTTAATGAATAGTTAATGAAGTATATCGACGGTTCAACGCAAGACTATAGCAAGTGCTTCACAAACGTGAAGCACTTACTATAGTATTGCGCTGAACCCTCGATATGTAGATTGATCCTTATCATGGTGTTGAACAAGTTGAAAGATTTTGAAAACTATGGCTTTATCCATTCACTATCATGTATTTCTGTGAACATTTTTTCAGGAGATTACAAATGTCATACTATATGAAAGAGGTATTTTACTTGACAAAACGAGTGTTCGGTGCAATACTATAGTAAGTGCTTCATGTTTTTGAAGCACTTACTATAGTATTGCACTGAACTCTCAAATAGGGGTATTTCTTTTACTGACCAAATTCTCTATTTGTCAGAATTGATCCAATGGTTTTCATTAAAGTATTCAATTTCCATGAACACTTATGTGCAACTTTGATGTGTTGATGTCATCTGCTGAAAATAACAAGTTACAACACAACAAAAATCAGTCCAAATATTACAGACAGATATGGCATTCTACACACTAAACAGTGTCTCTAGAATCCCAAAATTAATTTTTATTTGTTATTCATGTCAATGCCCGAGGCTGTAACAAGAACACGATTTTGTGACATTTTCTAGGAGATCATTTTTTTTTTAAAAAAAGAAAAGAAGCATTGTTTGATTGGCGGTTATTATAAGGAAGCCTTTCAAAAGCTGTTTAAAGCTTTCATTCTTGTTTGTTATAATGACAATAATAATGAAGAGGCACCTTTTGAGGAGTGTTTAGGGCTGTAAGTTATATGATAGCCTAAAAGCTTCGGTAAATGTACCTGATGTGTAAGTGGATATGACTGAAGGCTCTCTACAAACATAAATCTATCTGTTTTCATGGAAATACACAATTAGTCCATTGTCTACTGCTGTTAACGAATTACCCCTTGCTGATTTTGTGATGCCTCCAGATTTAACAATTTTTCTTTATACATGATTTATTACAATCTTATACGCCTTTCACCCATACCATACCACCTCAACATGACAATTTTTGACTAATTCAAACTGAAAGCAAAAGCAGATGGCAAGAAAAGAAAGAAAAAGATTCATTTTCTTAAAACATCATTGTGGTAACAAGCAATTTATCCTTTTGTGCAATTATAATCCTTTTGTGCAATTATAGAGCCTTTCTGCAGTCTTCTGGAATCTTGATGCAATACAGAGTATATCAAGGTGAAGCAAATATAATTTAAAGTAAATTGAATTTCCCCTTTACCACCATGATTTTTCTGCATAATTCAAATGTTAATTATTCATATAGCCATGTCTCAGAGGTATTTTTGGTCAAATTACTATGTTATCTATTAATGACATTTAACTCAATTTGTCTACAGCAGGTTAGATAAGTGGGTTCTTGAAAATGTAAATGTTTAAGTTATACGTGAGTTAACAGTGATTCCTGATAGCAGAAATTAAAAGTTCAATGCAAGACTTTAGTGAAAGTGTTTCACTAACATTAACCTATATAGTGGAGGAACCGACTTCATGCTTATGCAAACTGGTTAGATCAAGGTCAGCCGCCAAGTAAATTTGCGGCTTACCAGTGTTCTAACCTGTTTGTTACACTGAGTGTTTTTCTTCATCAAAATTAAGCAGATATTTGAGATTTTGGAAAGCAACAAAGGTATTGTTTAGGCTTATGATTTCAGAAACACTGTGGCCGTCTGCAAACCTATCCAAGCTTCTATTATTTCCTCATCTGTATCACACAATGTCCCTACCTAATGACAGCTATAATATTGCATTGAACCCTCAATTAATGTGAGTCATATCCAAAAGATATATGTTATTGTTATATGTATTTAAGAAAAAATTTCTGTGAGATATAGGGTAGAAAGTATTGCGATAAATGAGAGATTGTCTATTTATATGTGTTCTCCTTTGCTTACAATGGTTTTTGTTAATCAGATTGACCAGGCTAGTTTTAACCCTTTCACTGCCAAATGAATTAATAACAAATAGTTCATCTCAGTGCCACCTATACTTACTGCATACTAGAAAAAAGTATGTACACAAACATTTTTATATTTTGATTTTTTTGAGAAATTTCGCTTACATTTACATCTTCGACTTTTGTCGACAGCTTGGTTGTCCGTAACTTTATGCAACTTTAGTGGAAATATTGTGGTATACTTCCTATAACAGTTATACCACCATGTGTCACTTGAGTTGCATACTGCGGCAATCCAAGCTGTCAACAAAAGTCGACTAGGGCGGTGAAAGGGTTAATGTTTATAAAAGAAGGAAAGAGTCAAATCATGTATTTTATTTTCTCTTTTCAGATCTGGACAGAATATGAGTAATCTAGGTGCTAACCATATATCACCACTACTTATAAACACAATGAATCATAGACTTAACATAAAGAGTGAGCCCATATCACCCCCACGGGACTCCAACACCCCGTCAAATCACAACACCTTACGACCTCCGTCACAGGGTCAAGGTCATTTGTCGCCTGGACACATGTCGCCCCATCTGTCCCAATCGCATAGTAACTGTTCATCGCCCACTGCTGGGATGCAGCAGCAGCAGCAGCAGCAGCACACAAACAGCAGCCACGCCCAGCAACAGCAGGGATCTCTCCAGCCTTCACCTCATCAACAACAACAATCACAACAACAACAACAACATGGGCTGTCCGAGTTTGACAGTCCACTGATGAAGCGCCAACGGTTGGAGGGCTGGAATACCTAACGTTGTATGCTGCATATGCGTGTAACTGCATTTGTGTAATGGACATATTGCATATTTTGTGTAATGGAGATGTTTCATATGTGTAATGGACATGTGTCGATTGTGTAATGGGCATATTTCATAGGTGTGAAGGTTTTGATACATACCGGGTATGTGTGATAGGTGTATTACATAGGTGTGGTTGGCACATTGCATATGCGATATGGGCATATTTTATATGTGTGATGGATATTGCAGATTGCATATTCGTGAGACTTTGTGTGTATAGAAAACTGTACATAACCACAGCTGCCATTATTGTTATGAAATGAGGCACTGAAATACTGGAAGAAGCGTTGCTTGACGATGGTTGCTATAGTAGCAACAATTTCTTTCTTTTTTTCCCCAGATGGATATTTTCAGTACTTTGACTACGAAGTGATCTTCAGATATTTTTGTAATGTAAATAATAGAGGAGGCTATTTAATATGGTATTTGTTTATAAATAAATGTAAATCACAGCTAGTTCATTGGTAGACATGTCGGGATACGAAAATGTGCTTTTGTATGTGCTAACAGCTGTCTAATGGTGGTCAACTGTGTTTCCATGTTGACTTACCTTACTATTCCATTCCATATACTAATGATATATCAGAGGTTCAGATAAGGGGGTTGATAATTTCCATCAAAATCTTCATTTTCTCACCTCTGAACTCTATATTGTATGTACTCATTGGATTAATCTCATTGAGACCATCCTATTGATTACATACAAAGTAGAAATTGTCCTTAAGATTTTAGAAGAATGCATAAACAAGAATGTTATGTAAGTGTCTTAGCTAGACCTCAGACTAGTTCATTTATGACATCCCTTGAGGCCCAGTAGTTTGGTGGTAGACATAAAACATGGGATTCAAGGGTTGGCGCCCCCAAAGATACAACTGGTTTTCTGTGAGTGTCTTTTTACAAAACTCTTCAAAGCCCTAGCCTAGTACTTGTCAATCCCAGGAAAACTGTTATATAATTAGAAAAGTTATTGATACAGTGTTTAACCCTATAGTTTTATGAACATATGAAATGTTGACTTGTGAAGCATTTCTAAAGGGTTGTCTGATACATTTGTTAGAATAAAGGAATATGGAATAGTTTGGGCTCCATTGTCACAGCATGTGGCACATTAGGATGTAAATATTTCTTAGGGGCAGAGAATCTGTCATGAACATTGTTGGAGAATAATTATTATTATTACTATTACATTGTTGTGAATTGTTTTTTTGTACATAAATTATTGTAGTACACCTTTAAGCCATTAAGCGTTAGTTGTTTATATGCCTGCTCCTGATGATTTGGAAAAAGATCATAAGACCCAGTGCATTATGCCTGATTTTCTTATAAACAGCTGGGTACTGTTTTACTTAACAGTTTTTGCTAAAAATTTGCGTAAGTTCAGAACAACATTCCCTCTTATTTCAATATTTGGGCAAAGCAGTGTTGCACAGTAACACATCATTGGAATTGTCTCTTGGAGACGCTTCTAATAACCTGTCACATTGCAATATTGTAAATTCATGGAGGATTTTATCCCTATATAGTAGTTTTGACTTACAGAAATATTTTTCTAAAGTTGTTTTGCATAACGGTACCCTATTTTCAAGTTGTTTTTTACATGATTGATGATAGCATGCTCAAAACAGCATGAGCAGTGATATGTCTTCAAATGAGACCATACAATCCAAATGAAATAAATACCTTTTTACTTTCCAATCAGTTTTGTTTAATTTGCCATTGGCAAAATAAAAACTAATAATTAATATGAAAAGATCTATTCATATTAAAGTATAAACCTGATTGTTACATTTCTAAGTCAATATTTATCTAAGTAGACATTTTGTGCTTGTCCAAAGCATTTTTATCTACTGTTGAAATGTTTTATTTTATTTTCATAAATGCATTTAAAGATTATCTATAATAAAAGTAATGAGTTATTTCAACATAAAAGATCAATAAAATAACACTTTTTTTCAAACCAAAACTTTTAATTTATTTCATGCATTGATCTTGTGGCAGTTCTGTTTGAAATCAGCAGACATCAGTTATAAAGTATGAAATTAAGATTTTCTTCGTTATATTGAGTCGATAACTTCATGATAAAACATGAAATTACATGTGAAGGGTTCAATGCAAGGCTATAGTTATTGCTTCACATTTGTGAAGCACTAACTAAAGTATTGCACTGAAACCTCAATGCGGCATGCAATATCTCGTTTTTATGTGATGGCTTCATAACCCTTTACTCCATAATACCTAACTTTCCTCATCTGCTGCAGAAGAATTTGGAAACCATGGTGACACAAAGATAAATTGTTGTGAGCATATTGTTCTTGTGACACAATGGTTTCTTATCAACATCTTATCAAAACAATCTTAATTCACTTGTCCACAAGTGCCACATTGCTTTTTGCACTTGTGCATATAATGGATATATACATGTAGTAAACTTTTAAGGAAAATCACTTGTTTGTTAAGGCTTTGGATAACCTGGACATTATGGACAATTGATTTTGCAATGCCTGCATACTTAAGAATTGTTGTAGCCTCTTGGTTTAAACTTGGATCTGTCACAAATTCCCATATGGTAGAATGGATTCATATTTCTCGAAGAATATGTTTGTACACCCTATATATAATGTGATTGGTTGAATAAAAGAGGATTGACCCCCCTTTAGAAAGGGCTTTTCTTTTAGAATGGTCATTCTCCTGACATTACGTGAAGCATATATTTTTATAGACAAAAATTAAAGATAGAATAGTGCTTCTAAAGTTTTAATTAGGGAAGACGGTTTTCATGTCTATTTCAGGAGCAAAATTGTTGATGTTTGCACACTGTTTTAAGGTTGTATAATGATGATAACATTAAATATTTGAGTATGAATTTCATCACCTGGTAGTGCTAGACCCATTCTAAATAAAACATCACTTTAACACATATGCTGCAGATGTGTTTAGGACTCACTGTGACAAAACTACATCTAATGAGCAATTCTGTTACAAAAATTGATTTATTGTCATCTCTGGTCATGTCCTCTTCTCAGGATTTCTTCAAGATCTTCTTACCGATGCTGGCTGTCATCTGCGACTTCAAGGGTTCAGTGCAATACTTTAGTAAGTGCTTCATATTTATGAAGCACTTACTATAGTATTGCACTGAACAATCAACATTGTCCATATCTACTTCTTTAATTTCACTGTCACTGTGTTGACTTTCGCACATTCAGTTAAGTACTGTAAAAAGGACTGTAAAATTTTTTGAGAAAATTTAAAAAGTTAGCAGTTCTTATTCTTTATAACAATTATTCTTTGCAATATCGCATCAAATGTGTTATTGTCCACCTTTTATCATTTTCATTTGCTTTTGCTTTCAATTTAGACCGGTCATAAACTCTTGTATGAGGGAAAAAAGTTGAATTGGAGTTAAAGGCTTTACAGGATACATTATTTGTCTTTGTTTGTCGTTTGTTTAATATGTTTAGTGAATTTTTAGGAACTTTCTAGATTTTGTGTTGTTTCCACACATCCCTTTACTTGTATCATTTTCTAAATGACTTAAACTCTTTTATTAATTCCTATGCTCGTTTATGTTTCTTTCGACTAAGGCACTTTTAAATGGCACTCATAAACTTTATTTAACTCAAAAGATAATGGCTTATCTAACAATGGGCAATTTATCTGTTATGTTTCTTTTCAAACTTGTACCAAACAATGAAAAATTACTTTTATGAATGTTTTATATCATACCAGTTGAAGGTCTTAAAATTTTACCATATTTTTAATTTCATCAGAAAACTTTAGATCTGATAGACAATAATTTTCTATTCATAATAAAGTAAAGGATTAGCTTGTTGATTGATTATTATATTTTGTATTTTCTTGAGGAAAATGATTTTTGTCTGATAATGCTTTTAATTTTGTAAAGATGTTTTGGGGTTTTGTTTTATTACTGTTTTAAGTACTGAATAATGAAATGATTTGTTTCAGTTCATATTTTACCAATTTATTTTAGATTTCTCTAAGTAGTACTTTAGGAAAATGTCATAGATCTAGTGCTTTGGTCCCTTTTCTCTTTAGGTAAGCAAATGGGAATATCCACCGTAATGTTTGAATAAAAAAAACTGTCAGCATGATATTGATTGAAAATCACAGGGGAAAAAGATTTATTGCTCACCAGCAATATTTCCTTTTGTCTTTAACCCGTTACCAAACAATAGCAACATTTTCACGAGTTTTTTGCAGATGATTCTGGGAAACATTGTTGGAAAGGGAGAAATTGCTCTGAATGAGCAATTTATCCTTTTCCCACAATGTTTTCTGCCCTTTCAGAAGAATATTTTTTGTTTCATCACATTTTGAAATGTCGTCTGTAAACTCTTTCAATAAGCAACAGTCAAACATTAAACGTTTGGTAAAGGGTTAAGCGTTGTCCAGTCATCTGCTGCAGATTTTTCAAAGTGATCTTTTATTGATTAGAGGGTTAATTCTCGACTCATAGCTTGTATGGAAATTCATTTACATTTTGGGGCCTTCTCTCGAATGTAGTGTGCAGAGAAATGTAAACTGTACATAAAGAGAGATATTTTGAGTAATATTACAGGTTATATTGTAACAGTTTTTTAGTAAGTGAGCAGTTGTTGGAATACAACTGAATAATTGTTGAAGATAATGTTAAACCCTAAGAAAAACTGTATTTTATTACATAGTGTCAGTTGATCTCTCTGTCTTTACTATTGTTGTTGTTTTCGTTGTTACACTTTGTCATCGATGTGACATCATTGTGCCTTTTCCTTTAATTGTTGAAATCACCCCTCATTCCGTGATCCAACCCAAGTATTACACAGTAGCCGCAAATTTGGCTGTTTATTAAAGGATTAAAAGTCTTACAATTTTTTGATGAATGGCATTTTCCCCCCCTTTTCTTCCCAGAATGCCTGAGCACAGTAAATGATGAGCTTCAATAACTTATGAAGCTAACACCACTTTGTGCTTAACCCTTACAGTGCTGGAACCGACTTCATGCTTATGCAAACAGGCTAGATCCAGGCCAGCCGCCAACTAAATTGGCGGCTGACCTGTGCTCTAACCCATTTGCTACTCTAAATATCTTTCCTTAACAAAATAAAGCAGATATGTAAGGTTTTGGAAAACAGACAACTCAAAAATCTGTTTTTAGAAATGATTTCAGCATTTTAAGGGTTAAATCCCAAGGATTGTATGGTTACAGTTGTCAGATAATACATTGAAGTGAATCCTCTCTCTGCCGAAAAGTATTTACAATTCATGTATTATAAATTGATCGAGTTGTAAGAGGTTTGTATTAAAAGGTGTTTTGGATACTTATGAAATGTATCAAAACTATTCCAAAAACATTTTCAGTTGCTCCTTTATTGCACTCACTATAATGGTATCATCAATGAGATTTCATTAAGTACCAACAAAAAAGAGTTCTGGAGAGAAACCATATGTGAAGCATTTACTATAGTCTTGCATTGAAATCTCAAAATGTTTTCAATTTTGAATAAACTATATTTGACGTACATTTCTAAGAAATGATTGAGCCTTATTAAATTAATCCTTTTTGATAAAACATTAATTGATTGTTATTTGTAAGTTTTTTTTCAATATTTTTTATTGCCATACTGTCACATATGAATTGGGAATTTATTATGATACGATACATGACATTATATATGAAGTGTTATTATGTTTGAATGACTACAACAACTAAATTTTATGGCATGAGTGAATATCTATATAGTTGATCTGCAGACAAATTTCTGTTCTGAAGAGGACAACAATGTAGCCGCAAAGTAAATTGGTGGCTAGATTGTGATCCAACTTGTTTGCTACTCTGAGTATCTTTCCTCATCAAAATTAAGTGCATATTTAAGGTTTTCGAAAGCAGACAACACAAAATTCTAATTTTAGAAAATTAACTAGCATTTTAAGTGTTAATTATGGAAAACTGCTTTTGTGATAATGGGAAAAAAAACCTTTGGCAAAAGAGGGGAAATTGTTCATTTCTCCTTTTGTCCCAGTGCTCTCTTACAACCCCCATCTTCAAGTGCATTTGATTCATAAATTTGAGTAAAAGGATTAACTAATATTTATAACTCAAATACACTGGTAAATGGAATATTGTTGTTATTTCAGTGTTGCTATGCAGCCTGATTGTGTTTAACATGGTATTGTTGAAACTTGTGGTAAATATGTTCTGCTTATAACACTTATTTTTAAATCTAGAATCACATATAAACAGTTCAATGATTTGAGTTTTGTCTATATTTCTATATAAACACTTGAAATTGAAACTGGTCTAAATTGAATGCTATAACAGGAGGAATTTTTAACAGACCCTAAGGTTTTTTTAGTTGTTGATTTATTGTTCGACTGGTATTTCCTTTTCTTTGAAATGGTCTTTGCAAGATCATACTATGTCCTAGACAAGGAGGAGGACTTTCTATACTCTTGAACAGGCTGACACATACTTTAATGTTGATGACATAAATATTCATGGAGAGCCTGATGGCTTAACTCTTTACCAAATGCCAAAATTTCGACTGCCCCAATTTAAAAGAGTTTGCAGACAACATTTTAAACTTTGATGAGAGTGAAAAAGGATCAACATATAAGGAAGAAAACATTGTGGGAAAGGAGAAATTTCTCTTTTAGAGCAATTTCTTTCTTTACCTCAATGTTTTCCAGAGTCGTCTGCAACAAAGTTGTAAAATGTCGTTATTGTTTGGTAATGGGTTAAGGCACATCTCGGTCATGCAGCACTTTTTGTAGCTGTGACATTTCGATAAGATGACATCATTTTTGTAGCTTTGACAAAATATGTTCATATCATTTATCTGGCAAAACATTGATTGTGTTTCATACTAACTAAAACTGTATTATATACACATTTTACTTTGTGTCACATGGATGTATGTCTTTAACATTTATAGTGCTCGAGCTAACTTCATACTTATGCAAACAGGTAAGATCCATAGCAGCCCCCAAGTAAATTTGCGGCTTGTCTGTGATCTAACCTGTTTGCAACTCTTGGTATCTTTTTTCAACAAAGTTAAGCAGATATCTAAGGTTTTAGTTCTTCATTTTTAGGAAAGACATTCTAGTGTCTTTCATTAAACCCGCAGGCTTCTCGTGAATGTCTCGATATGGAGAACTTGTGAAATATTCCTTGTATCAAAGAATTTATTACATTTCGTTAATAACATTGTTCCTCTGAAGACTTAAGTAAATTCTTAACAAAAGTGAAAAAACTACACATTATGGCATTTTCCTTATGTGACAGAATATATGACTTGTGTTTATCGCTTTTGTATGTCACAATGTCACTATGTTTGTGACATTAGTCAGACATGTTAACTATATCACCCTTTTTTTTTAAAAAACTTACTGGCTGTGTCACACTACATGTATCTATGGCATGCTGATGGGGACCTTTCATTCGTGACACAAGGCTCTATAGGTATTGTGACACACTGAGTCTGTGACAGTGGCATGGTGTCATTTTGTTGTTTGTGACATAATCAGGCACACTTACAATGTAACTTATATATAGTACATCTACAAGTCACTTTTAAGTTACCGGATAAAAATTAAAACATAGCTTCAATATGAGAATCTGTATCCTTGTGTTATCTGTTATTACCCAATGTATGATATAAGTTTGGTAGCCGAGCTCTTCTAACCTGACATAAACTAGTATAATTCAAGCTGCAGTTCCTTTCTACGTCTTGATCATCCTGAAGCCTGACACACAATTGAACATCTTTATCAATGAGATTCTGTATTATCTGCTGGGTCTGTAATTATCCTGAATCAGTACTGTATATGGATAGCATCCACCCCTGTACTGCAGAGGACATTAAAATCTTTGAAAAAATGAGAAATTGTTTTTGACCAAAGACTATCCTATCGTCACAACTGTTTGTACCTAGGACCATAAACAAAGTTATACTTTCCATACAGCATAATTGTTTCTGCTGCTTTCAATTTGGACCAGCCACTTGGCCGAGTTTGTCAATGAAATGTCTTTAAAGTGTGTTTAAGCCCCTTATAGCCCCTGATTCCTGTTTGAGATATCTAGGGCGGATGCGGATGGCATACGGTTGCTTTTTTTCATCACACCAGCAGAAGTTCAGCTATAATGCGATATCCGGCTCATTCCTAAAAAACAATAACACCACTGTCTGTCTGCCCTCCTAAACGCAGCAGGGTCATGTCCCCCTGTGGAAATCTGACCATCTTAACCTGAAGCATACGCTCTTTCCCTGGACCACTAACGGTTTAACTAAAGGAATCTAACGGTTGCTTAAGACACAAATGTTTGTAGATTATAGTAAAAAGGGCAAACACACATCAGATAAAATAGAGTTATTTAAACGAAAAGTGACACCAATTACTCAATTAGGCTTTCAATTAGCAACCCATCACAAATGGCATTAGGTGTATCAATTTACCACATCCTCATCTGAAACAAATGAAGCACAATTCATGTATGTCAATTTAACCAAGGGGCCGTGTCCAATAAAGACTGAAAATACAGATTAAACACTAAACCGCTGGTTAAATTACCTCGGGATGAGCAAAATCTTCATTTGTTAACATACTTTCAAATGTTACTCGAATTTAAGTTATTCCATTTAAGTGCATTAGAGTGGGTTTTATTCCTGCAATCTGCCAGTATAATTAATTATATTCATATGTCTTTGGATGGGTTATCTTGACAGAAGTGTAAGGCGCCTGCAGAGACACAGATAACATATATGTCTCTGGTGCTGTGTACCATTTTACTCAACATCTTATGGTAACGGCTTGCGTAAGTTCAAACCAACATCCCCTCTTATTGCAATTTTGAGATAGGAATTGTTGCAAATTCACACAAGGGTGGAATTGCCTTTCCGAGACGCTTCCAATGATGTGTAACATTACAATATTGTACCTTTATTTAAGATACTATCAATGTATACCAGTTTTGAATTACGAATATGTTCTTTCTTAAGCCTTATAGTGCTGGAACCGACTTCATGCTTTTGCAAACCAGTTAGATCCAGGCCAGCCGCCAAGTAAATTGGCGGCTGGTCTGTGATCTTATCTGTTTGCTACTCTGAGTATCTTTCCTCGTCAAAATTCAGCAGATATTCAAGGTTCTGGAGAGCAGACGAAACAAAAATCTTTTTTTAGAAAATTACCCAGCATTCTAAGGGTAAAGACGTACAGTAAAACAGTGCCCTGGTTTCGAAGATGAACAAGGTCTGCCGTGTTGTTCAGAGATCAGTGTCCTTATTAAAGATGAAACAACTGGTAGGAAGTCATTTCAAAGAACTGTGCAGTAATTGAAATATCGACTTCAAAGACGTCATCAAATAAGGCCAATATCCGCACAATCTTGCAAGGGAAGGGCGTTGAAGTTATTCATCGAATTTCTTGTCGTAATCAAATTTTGCAGAACGGCAAAACGGCAAACAAAGAAAAAAGCTTGGATCACCCGAGTTACATACCACAGACATCGATGTCGTTGTCTCTTAAAATTTTGTTCAACATTGAAATAAGAGAAAATGTTGTTTTGAACTTAGGCACATCTTTAGCATGGAAATGTTTAGTAAAACGGTACCCTTGTCTTCAGTGATACGGTGTGCGCGACTATAATTTCTGACGTTTTCAGGAGACAATGCGACCTGATTTATTACTCATTCAGCACTGAAGAATCATATGGTGCGGAGAAGCAGATATAATGGTTTGGTTATTCAACCCTCTATCAAACGCCAAAGTTTCGACTGTCCGGTATTAAAAGAGTTTGCAGACAAATGTGATGAAATTGAAAAAAATAATCTTCTGGCAGGGCAGAAAACATTGTCGGAAAAGGAGAAATTGCTCGTTTAGAGCAATTTCTCTTTTTCCCACAATGTTTCCAGAGTCGTCTCCAACAAACTGGTTAGATGACGTTATTGTTTGGCAATGAGTTAAAGAAGTAGCCGTGTTATAAAATCTCAACGGTTTTGACGAATAATCACTCGTGAAGTTTGTAGAGGTGGCCGAACATCATTTGGACACCTCTACATTTGTCGTAGGCTAATTCACGTCCAAAATGTGCAGATGCCTTTAATGGCTTATTAAATAGCGTTTTTTCTTACTACCCCTGAGTTCATTAAGTGAAACTATTTCAGTAGGGCAATTGGTTTAATGTGTGATCAACCTGAATTAGTCTAACCTTTCCTAGACCAAACATATCAATTATGACTGAACGCCTTTGAAGAAAATACATATTCGAAACGAAATGTATGATGACATAAAACAACAACGGTGGCGGAGCTAGATTTAAATCTCTTTAAAGAAAATAATTAGTCGTAGTAAAAAGCTAATTTATCTTTCATAATTAATTGGGAGGTCTTCCGCGCTGTCATACACTCTCGATCAATTTTCCGTCCCGTAACATGGGTGTGAAAGCTGATTGGTAGCTTCAACGCTTCTCACGGCATTTACCTATGAACGAGTTTCCAATCCGTTTCACTTACCCATTACCAAACACCAAATTTTCGACTGTCCCAAATTGAAAGAGTTGGCAGACGACATTTCAAAATAAGATGAAATTAGAAAATTATCTCCTGATAGGACAGAAAATATTGTGGGAAAACGAAAAATTGCTCGTCACTAGCAATTTCTCCATTTTCCACAATGTTTTCCAGAGTCGTCTGCAACGAAGTGGTTCAATCTCGTTATTGTTTGGTAATGGGTTAACTGTTTGATTTGTACATATCTAGTGTTTCTTTCTTGAAAAAAAATATATTTAAACTAAGAACGAGTTAAAACATTTATTGACTGAGACTTACCATTACCCTCATATGATTATTTATGTCAGATTCAACTTGGAAGCAATAGCAAACATTATAAAATAGGATGAATGAGATGCATTTTCTTTTTTTAAAACAGTGGGTAGAACCTGTCGTTATATGTTTGCATTACTGTACCTTTATATCGTGGTGACACGTTTTTCTATTGTATTGCGATGTCCGACTCCCCATATATGGAGGCGAACGTAACTGCTCGGGTATTTCCGTGATCTGAGAAATACACCTCGTACATATGCGTAGGGTTACAACTTTTGGATGAATCGTCCCCGGTTAATAAAACATTTCCTATGTTCGTCCACGTTGAGTAGTTCGATGTACATGGAGGTATTCAACATCATTCTAAATCATTACTTTTGATCGTTAACTTATGCATCATAGTTATACATATATATATATATATATCTGTTTTCTTATTCAAATTAATTGACTTTTAAGATTTTACATTAAAGACCTATACAATTTGAAAACGAAAGTACAATGAAAGAAGTCTTGTTAGAAACAATATGACAGCTTTCATATTACATTATCAGGTTTTTTCGATGAGATTACCCTATGTGTTCAGATTGGGATGGAGGAGCACCAATCTCCTCTGCAGGGTTATCGTCCCCTGGTGGGAGCGTAGCGGGAACCAATTCACTCTGGTAGAGATTGGAGGAGCACATATAACTACGAACCGGACAAGATGGTGGAACCAGTGGAACGCCTTTAGTATGCCGGAAGTCTACCTCTTTTGCCAATTCGAATATACAGCTACCGTAAAATATATCCACAGAAATCACTGGAACCAAACAAATTCGAATGGTTACTGAGAAGTATGTCTGAATAATCTCGGTTGTATTCACATTACACGTTGGTATAACTCTTTCGTCTGGGACTAGAGACCGGTCAACCCGTGTTCTATCCCTGATGTCAGCCATTTATTTTACCGTGGAGTGTCCTTGGGCTAGAAACATTTCTTAGCCAAGTACTGTTAGGCCATCCAGGGAACATGTTCTATAATGCTCAAAAGTAAGCGATGTACATTAATTGGGAGAAAAAAAACACAACCTCGATCCCGACACGAAAAATTGCACATTACAGCTTCGAGATTTTGGAGTAACGAACACGTACAAAATTATAGTGTGATGAGTCTTGAATTGTTTCCATACGTCCTTGTTGTTGAGGCGATTTATTATTCATTTTCGTTTTCATATGGAACATTTCCATATTTCATCGTTCAATAATCTCATAGTTAAACTGTCTTATCAATTAGGTTCTTAAACATGCCTTTCCTCAATTGTATGGTTATCTTACTGTTTCTTACTGTTTAGTTATCTTACTGTTTAGTTCTCTTACTGTTTAGTTATCTTACTGTTTAGTTATCTTACTGTTTACTTATCTTACTGTTTAGTTATCTTACTGTTTAGTTATCTTACTGTTTAGTTATCTTACTGTTTACTTATCTTACTGTTTACTTATCTCACTGTTTACTTATCTTACTGTTTAGTTATCTTACTGTTTAGTTATCTTACTGTTTAGTTATCTTACTGTTTAGTTATCTTACTGTTTAGTTATCTTATTGTTTAGTTATTTTACTGTTTAGTTATCTTACTGTTTAGACCCGCTATGAATCAGCGTCCTTATCGTTAGAATTCTTTGCGCCATCTTTTTTAATTAACCTTTTTTGTTTGTTAGGTTTCTAATCATTGAGAATCCACATTGTTTAGTTCCCGATCGCATGCCTCGTCTAATTCTCGGTTTGCCCTTTACGCTGCCGTCATTCGCCTATTGTTAATGCGCTGCGTTTAATATGTTTTGCCTTTCTGAACGGATTAAATGGTGACGTATCATATCATGTTTATTTCCTGTTGTTAAAGTTGTAAATCAAAAGATAATTGTGCAAGATTTATTCATCAACGTAATGAAGTTAACTCGAACCATTATATGCACTAAGGCCCATTACGACCGCTTTATTATCCGAACCCCGGATCTTATTTGAATGTGTTTGCTTGTTACAGTTTAATCCTATACCAAACGCCAAATTTTCTTCTGTCCCAAATGGAAAGAGTTTACATACGACATTTCAAAAAATGATGAAATTGTAAATAATCTTCCGAAAGGACAGAAAACATCGTTGGAAAAGGAAAAATTGCTCGTTACAAGCAATTTCTCCTTCTCCCAAAATGTTTTCCAGATTTGTCTGCAACAAAGTGGTTAAATGTTGTTATTGTTTGGTAATGAGTTAACAGAGCTTTTACCCTTTCCCAAACAACACATTTTCGACTGTCCCAAATTAAAAGAGTTTGCAGACGACACTTCAAAATGTGATGAAATTGGAAAATAATCTTCTGATAGGCCAGAAAACAGTGTGGGAAAATGAGAAATTGCTTGTCACGAGCAATTCCTCCTTTTCCCTCAATGTTTTATAAAGTCTTCTACAACAAAGTGGATAAATGTCGTTATTGTTTGGGAAAGGGTTAAAAGGGGTAAATTGCAGTACAGGGCTCATACCTGATAACAGAGGGTCCCAAGCTAAACTGTCCATAAGGACTGGTCAAGCCGGGTAAAACAAGCAGAGAAAAGTGTTGCGAACGTTAAGGTTACACAATTAAAAAGCATCAACAGATAGACATTTTAAAGAGCAGTTCAGTTGAGAAAATGGGTATTCACCATAATGACAAAAGGAGAAATTGCTCGTCCATTTTATTTTCTTCACGGCGGCTGTATGTATTATAATAATAGTAATGTTAATAATGAGGAGTACGATGATGATGTTGATGATGTGTGATGATGATGATAATGATGGTGATGATGATGATGTGTGATGATGATGATGATGTGTGATGATGATGATGATGATGTGTGTGATGATGATGATGATGGTGGTGGTGATGATGATGATGATGATGATGATGTATGATGATGATGATGATGTGTGATGATGATGATGGTGATGATGTGTGATGATGATGATGATGATGGTGGTAATGATGATGATGATGGTGATGATGATGATGTGTCATGATGATGTGTGATGATGATGATGATGATAATGATGTGTGTGATGATGATGATGGTGGTGATGATAATGATGATGATGTGTGATGATGATGATGTGTGATGATGATGATGATGATGATGTGTGATGATGATGATGTGTGTGATGATGATGGTGGTGGTGATGATGATGATGATGATGTGTGTGATGATGATGATGGCGGTGATGATGATGATGACGATGATGTGTGATGATGATGATGATAATAATGATGTACATCTCTACTTGTTTCCTAATGGTTTCTAACCAATCCCAAATAACGATACGTCGTATCTATGTTATTCCTTGTCGTCTGTCCTTATGGGTAGTTTTGGTGAATGTATTACGTTTTATTAAAAATGTCGTATCATCTTTATTCCAGGGGACCGTCAACATTTTCACACGCAAGCCCCAGCTTCTGTACTAAATGCCCCTAGAATACGCTCAACATGCCATAGAATTGAACATATACTATGTTTAATTGGCATTAAAACCTGTTAAAACAAGAAATATTACCCCATTATCCAATTAAAAGCATTACCTCATTTACGGCTCTTAGTTGTGTTTATTCTCGTCATCCTTTTAAAGTAGTTAAGTGATAGTTATTTCTATACTGCACCTCTCCACCAAAATAAGCTGAAATACATTTTAACAGTTAATCAACAACAAATGACTTATAAGAATAATAAAAATTATAATGTGTCTCTCTGGTTAGTAAGTTCAAAAATAGAGTAGTTATCCATGTAATGGTTTCGAATTATCTCGGCCAAAACAGCTACTAATTAAGTTTGTTGATGCACCTGAAATGGATTCGGACACCTCTACATACCTCGCGAGCTATTGTATGTTCAAAATATTGCACAACATTCGCGTTGATTTCATGCTGGAAACATGTCAACTGGAGAATCGTCCAATTTGTCTATGTCCATGTGTGTCAAATATATTATATGATTCCTTTGTCCACGAAAAAACTCTAATAAAAAGCCACACTTCATGGAATAGACGTGTAAACGATAGGACAGGGACGCAAGTCAAAGGATAAAAAGGTGGCTAAAGTCATTTTGATTTTGTAAGATAACTATTACTTATAACATCCGAGAGTATTACATCCGAGAGGTGGAGTCAAATCTTTCATTTCATGAATCCCTTCAAACACCTCATGCTGCAGGATAAAATAGTTTTCATGTATATTTCAGAAGGTTTACCAATACTTTAGAATGTGTTAATGACCAAGCAAAAGAAACAATTCGATTTCATTTAAATGATCGCTAAAAGGGTTATGGAGGATTAAGACCACACAAGTTCCTCCTAAGATCTATCATTCTAGCGGTGATGTATCTGGTACATTAAATCATACCCAATACTATTCATTAAACGCATTTGTAACTCAGGAAATAGTTGTGACAAAAGAAGAAATCGCTCAACATGTGATATTTTCACTTTTGCCATAAGGTTCGACATAATATCACCAAAAAACGTAATTTTTCATCCTTTATAGTTGTCGTCTGGTTCTGCTTTCAATTTGGACCAGTCACAAAATCCGATATGAGGTAACACCTTAAATCATTCGTACCAGACAGACGACATCATTTCAACGTCAAGTGAGTCGTCTAGGCGAACGTCTTAATAATGTTGTACGTGTAAATCAAAACATCATACACAGCACTTGGCCAGTGTTCTCGAAACGTTTCTAAGTATGATATATCGCTTAAACTCAAACCTATTGTCAAACCTTTAAGTATACGTATACTCTCTGAAGTTAAGTTAAAAAAATAACTCGTACTCAACTTTCTTGTTCAAACGAAGGCTTAAGCAAACTTATCAAGTCAATCTTAAACGCTGTCTCAAGAAACGTGGTAAGTTCTAAAAAAAGAGCGACGTCAAAACACGTCAAATTTAGCTTATTCGGCTGAGAACGATAATCTTACTTAAGTTCTCTTTCAAGTTTAAGTATTCTTTTCGAGAGTATTGGCCCCTTCTTAAACTACTTAAGTCTGCTGTTTGAAATTGGCGCTATTATTTTATTTCATATTTCACTATTCATCAGTCGCATCCCTTTGTTATTTTGATAAACTAGTACTACCCCTTTTGACCATGGGCAGACAGTCTTGTCTTAACACTGTTTCCTATTACAATGTACCTACAGCGCAATGATGAACGTCATTATTCCCGAACGATGATTTGTAGGCGATTCTTCAGTAGCTAATCTGAATTAGCATTTATATAAACATTTAGTAACTGTTAAGGGGGTGAAGTGGTACACAGTGGTTAAGTTGTATGAATAGCATACATGTCGGTTCCGTGTTAAATCCTCACAAACGGCATTGTGAATGTCCGTGGGCAAGACACTGTAAACCGAGAATGGCGATTTATACGATTAATGGAGATCTATCTGAACATCCCCAAAACCTATCAAATACAAAACAAGATCTGAATAAAACGAGAAACTAGCATAATTGGTATTTGATAAAATGTGTCCGATGTCAGAAAACGTCCAGTGTCAGATCTTTTTCAAGCACGACGGAAGATGATGTAGTGAAGGAAATCACGTGATACTTGCACTCAAGTATGAATGATATCTCTTCTGGCACAGGGCGCCGATAAATAACACGTCTTAATATGACATTGCATAAATGAACATGGTGTTATTCCGTACGTTTAAGCAAAGACCTAATTAACTTATTACGTCTTTGGTAAAATTCTTTGTAATGCTTCAGAACCTTGTCGTTAATAGTGTTTAGAACTTTAACCCACAATGCCACTTGCTGCGCAGGCTCAAATTTCCGGTAGGGATACAACGGAGGTTTCAATGGTTCTATCCACAGGTGCTTGAAACAATCTCTGATAACTTCCCAATATACGCTCTATAAGAGAATAGTATATAGAGCATATATTGGGATATTATCGAAGATTGTTTCAAGCACCTGTAGTTCTATCAAGCAAGACAAGCCCTTGTGGGTTTATTCTTGGGGTCTTTCTCAATTGATTTGAGACTGGTATCGCATTATAACTGAAATATTGTTTACGCTATCTAAAACCTAAATCAATAGCAACGGAAAGTTATGATCCGGCTTCCTATGGATACGATGGTGTCCATATATATATGAACCATTGGTGTCAATCAATACCGTTTTAATATAGGATATTCCATGGATTCATCTTAATGTAACGGGGTACCGTTTTACTAAACAGTTTACGCTTAAGATTTGCGTAAGTCCAAAAAAACAAGTCCTTTTATTTCAATATTTGGCAAAGCAATATTGCAAAGTAACACATCATTGAAAGCGTCTCCCCGAGACGCTTCCAATGACGTGTCACATTGCAATAGTGTCCTTTCATTGAAGTTTCTATCAATGTTTATTAGTTTTGACTTAAGCAAATATTTTCCGTAAGTTGTTTAGTAAAACGGGCCCCAGGTTCTTTAACATCCTGTAATTCTTTGTATTTATGATGTAAAGTAACTACCTGATTACGAAGAGAAAGGTATATTTAACTGAATGCTGACAAAAGTTAAAGGTCATGTCCCAGTGACCATAAAAAACCAAAAACAAGATCTGTACAATGTGGAGTATTTCATAAAATCTATATACATTCAAATCCAGTAACAATTCTATCTCTTTCATACAGTGCATAAAGACAACACATTTCATGATCGATGATTTTTCAACAGTATGAATGTAAACTTCTTAACCCTTAGAATGCTGAGTCATTCTCTGTAATTGGATTTCCAAAACCTTAAATATCTGCTAAATTGTGATGAGGAAAGATACTCGAGAGTAGCAAACAGGTTAGATCACAAGCCAGTCGCCAATATATTTGGAAGCTGGCCTTGATCTAACATGTTTGCATAAGCATGAAGTTGGTTTCAGCATTATAAGGGTTAAGTAACATGTAACATAAAACAAATATGACACCTATAGTGTAGAAATGATTGTGTCAAGAAACCATTGTTTAATATAAGCAATTCTCTTTTCCTGACGCATATATCCTAGTCCTGCTGAATGTGCCATAATACAAGATTCTTATAGTCTCTCTGATAAAATAAAAAAAAAAGCGGAGGAAAAACACACAGAAGAAATGAGTTTCATAAAACAATGTATAGCTACTAATGAGAACATATTTGATCATTAACGGCTTTCAACCAAGCATTGCTTTAATCTTCAACTAATCATTAATCATTTGTGCTTTAACTTTTTATCACTTACAACAATTCACATCAGTTTGTTACACTGAAATAAAACTTGTACCATTATTTTTCTCAAAATTCATATGTAAAGGTACATTTAAGATCCCTAGCAATGTGTTGATTGATAGCTTATGATAGTAAAACTATAAGCCATTTTCAGTCTGTCCATGTTTTTATGGATGTGAAACTTTAAAAGAAATCTAAATAAAATGCCAAAGATGTTCATGACAAACCAAACAAAAACATGATATAACTCTCTAAACATTTTCCTAATGACTTAATCTTTACTAGTACCATCAGTTTGTTTGCAATGTAAAATAAGTATAATTAATTCTATACATTAAATAATCATTGTTTCTATGTAAAAATTCCCCGATCTCACTGATGACTCTAGAAATTATACTTTAAACGTTGTCTTTAAACACCGGGGAATAGAACAAATGTGAATTTATGAACTTAAAATCCTGTTAGTCAAGTAGAGAGTGACAACAGTACAACACTACATACTTTTTCTCGCATGCTTACTTGTCGGTGACCATTGTAATGACAGAAGAACTAGCTTAGGGAAATGTATTTACCCCATTGTCAATTCCTAGTGCAAAAGGACATAGAACAAAATAATAACATTTGTAATTGAAGGGTTTCCTCTTGTTGTATGTAATCAAAGGATAAAGCAGAAGACGAAAAATCTAATTTCAATATCTGCAATGATATCAGGAAGGAGTCACTACTGAAATATTTGTCCTAACATCATTTCTCTTTATGTCACAGTAATTTCTTCAATCACATATATGCATGACAGGTGAAGACACTACATAACCTACATATGGATAGTTGAATGTAAAAATGTAATGTATAAAAAGTTCAACATATATGTAGTTTAAACAATGTTATATTTCGTGGTTCTAAACATTAACATTAAGCAAAAAAATTCACATGATTTTGTATTTTAACAAAAAAGATCATTTTATGTTTCCAATGAAATCTTTTAAAAGATAGTCATCTAACAGTGATTGTTCACTAAAAATACAAGAACTTTTCATAGCTTTTACCTGACACATGCCCATATCCCACAGAAACATGCAAAAATAAAGTAAATATATCTAACCATATCTGTTTCATGATTTTAACCCTTAAAATGCTGGGTAATTTTCTAAATATAGATTTTGGTGTCGTCTGCTTTCCAAAACCTTAAATATCTGCTTAAATTTGATGTGGAATGCTATTCAGAGTAGCAAACAGGTTAGATCACAGGCCATGAAACATAGCTTCAGGCCTGGATCAAACCTGTTTGCAAAAGCATCTAATTGGTTCCAGCACTATAAGG
This sequence comes from Cerastoderma edule, assembly GCA_947846245.1. Lineage (NCBI taxonomy): Eukaryota > Metazoa > Mollusca > Bivalvia > Cardiida > Cardiidae > Cerastoderma > Cerastoderma edule. Next base: position 16,524,615 of record OX401412.1, read on the forward strand.
GTTAAAACTTTCAGATCAATCCATCACATACAAGAGGTGACAATTCCATGATCTCATTCAAGTATCAGAGGCCGAAATTATAGGTATTCTATTTTTTATTTCAAAACATGCAACAAATATAAAACATCCAACAACTTCTATTTTGTAGCTATTCTACAGAATCATCTAAGAAAAAAAAAAAAAAATTCACAAAAGTACCAACGATATCATTGTTAACTTGAATAGATTGACACTGGATCAGGCTATTCTTTGACAGTACACACCTCAATGTACTGAGCTGTTCTAAAAAAGATTGATGTTTGTCCGAGTCTGATCCATGACCAATTCTACTTTTTCAACAACTTTTAACCGGTCCATGCTTAACTCTTGCCCACCTCCAGACGAAATTTTAATATACTTGAAGCAGTCGACTTAAGAAAAGTTTTGTAAACATGTGTAAAACCTTTCAGTTCTGCTGATGCGATATTTGAATAGATTGAAAAACCATTGTGGCAAAGGGAGAAATTGCTTGCAACAAGTAACTTCTCCTTTTGCCAAAATACTTTTTGAAAGTCGTCTTCTGCAAAGGGCAAAAATGTGGCCCTAGGTGGTAAAGTTTTAAACAATTACCCTATATGGAAATGTGTCACAGTTTCAAATTGTCATAAACAGCAGATGAAAAGAAAAGCTTGAAAAAAAAACAACAACACCTTCTTACTATGATACTCATGTTACTGTATAAAAGTTATTTGTGACTGACAAAAGATTAAATTGATCATTATGAGCAATGTATCCTTTTGTCAAAATGTTTTCCTTCATCATCTGCAGCAGATGTGTTAAGGTGAGATGAAATGGGTCGAAGCATACAATATACTTTTCAGCCAATCATATCTCTTACACTGACACTTTCATAAAAACATATCTACATGACTTGAATAATGAAAACATTTTGACAAATTAAGAAATATCCTAAAGCAAGCCAGTTCTCTTATATATTAACATAATATATAAACTGCTTATGTATATTTAACAATGCTTTTCTTACATTACAAAGTACAGTCATGATAACCTCTGCAATTCAACTGTATCAAATATTATGAATTTTGTAAAAATACAAAATGATTTATAATTTAATCAAATGCGATTAATGTTTGCAACAGGGAAACTTTTTGAAAACATTACAAAGGACGAAAATGTTTGTATCAATCTATTTAACATTTCCTTTCCTAACATTTTCATATGTATGGCAATCCGATTTTTCAGACCTATGTTAAGTCCATCTAATAGGCGAATTTTCAGTCCATTTAAAAGGTGAATTTCAATGAAAGTGTCTTTAAAAACATATACAGATAAATGATAAAATGTATGAGAATGATAATCTACAATGAGTAAAAACTAATCCTTGCCCAAATCATGTATTTGGCTGGACAGTTCTCGGTCGTTTATTCGCTGGCTCATCCGTCTCATTCTCTGCATCACCTTTCTCTGAAGTCATTGTTTGTTGTGGCGTTAACATTAGAGGTAACTGTAATGACTGAAAAGTACAAGTTTAATATAAAATTACAGAATGTGATATCTGTATCAACACTGTGCACAGTAATTTCATGGGGAATTATATTGTATGTCAAAAGAAACCAACCTGACAGAAAGATAGTTTGCCCATATTGACATACAAGCATGAAAAGAACACATTCGCATACATGTAAAATATTATCTTCACATAAATGTGCAATCTCGTCATACAGCCGAGAAAAGAAATAATGCTAAAGGATAATTATGACCATACGCAATTATTCTATCAAACTAAATGTTTTCGAATAACTATTCATTGACAGGAAAAGTTGATTTGCTTATTTTAATCGGGTTTTATGTCCATTGAATATGAAGTATTTCAGATCTTTTGCAAAGAGCCTTTAAGGGCTTGGCATGAAAAGAACACATTCGCATACATGTAAAATATTATCTTCACATAAATGTGCAATCTCGTCATACAGCCGAGAAAAGAAATAATGCTAAAGGATAATTATGACCATACGCAATTATTCTATCAAACTAAATGTTTTCGAATAACTATTCATTGACAGGAAAAGTTGATTTGCTTATTTTAATCGGGTTTTATGTCCATTGAATATGAAGTATTTCAGATCTTTTGTAAAGAGCCTTTAAGGGCTTGGTAGAACCTTCCTAGTTCTTAAAGGCAGCCAGGTGACCTACTATCATGTAGGTCTAAGCCTATTTGGAACAGGTTTTGAACCCATCAAGATCATTTGGGCGTGGACCCCATATTCCTCCACGAAAGTCAAAGAGGAAAAACAGTGGGGCAACAGTTGTTCAAAGGTAGAGCATTGGTCTCTTGAACCAAAGGTCCGGGGTTTGATCCCTTTTAGGCAAGATGAAATTTGCCAGGACTGGCACTCAAATCTGCACTAGTACTGGTATAGTATCTTGGGAGCAGTCATCAAGAGTGAATTCAATAAGCTTCAAGCTTCCATCACAATGGATAACTAATCAGGTAAAAAAGGTTTAAGTGGGCAAGTAAACAAAATAAATAAATAGTTATGCCTACCCCTGCTGGTAGAGTGACAGTTGTTGCGGATGTTGTACCACCCTTAAATTCGGGTGATGAGGGTTCGACCTTGACATTTCTATCCAGATGGGCCTTCAAGGATGACATGTTGATGAGGGGGAATTGCAGCTGTCCAGAACTGGTTGGTGTCAGTATACCCTGGCTGTGGAGACAGAAAACAGAACCAATTATTTAATTAATTTTCTTAACCCATTACCAAACAATAACAGCATTTGACTAGTTTGTTGCAGACGACTCTGGAAAACATTGTGGGAAAAGGAGAACTTGCTCAATTTCTCCATTTCTCCTTTTCCCACAATGCTTTCTGCCCTTTTAGTTAATTATTGTTCAATTCCAACACATTTTGAAATATCATCTACAAACTCTTTCAATTTAGGACAGCAGTAAAAAATTTGGTGTTTGGTAAAGGGTTAATAAATCATTCTGACAATTGTCTGAATGGATGCTAACAGCAAACAATGACTATAAAGCATGTAAAATTGCGTGTCCCTTATATTATGAAGTCAGAGCCCTAAAGATGAAACTAAAAATTGCATGTTACTAAAAATTTAAAAATTTCTTTAATACTATTTTGTAGGTTTGTAAAAGTAAGCTATTACTAAGTAAATTAGAACCAAACATTTAATCCTTTTCTTTCATAAAGCACTCTTGGACTTGTCCCAATTGACACAGCAAACAATGACTACAGTCGAGCCTCGATAGTCCGATCATCGTTAATCCGGATAATTCGTCATCCGGACAGAACTTGTGGGGAACGGCCTTTACCGTCATTAATTCCAATGTTTAATCCGGAGAATCTGCATTCAGGCTCCGGATAATAAAAGTGAACCAAACCTAACTTCTTATTGTAAATCGGTACGACTTATCTGGAAACCAGCAAGATATATTTTTGCAGTTACCTACGTTAATTGACAATACGATAATCCGACATTCACACCTTTAGCAAATTCGCACGTATGCTTGATCATAAAATGTCACCAAGTTTAGTGTCTTGAAAGGTGTTGATTGTTTGTCGGTCATTTTGTAAGTTAACTGGTCTAACCTAATTGTAATCATCTTCGCCTGTAGAAAGTCGAATTGGTAAAAGGTGATAACTCGCTGCATTGACAGGGATCAGGTGACCAAGTCTGGCAACCATTTTCAACTATAACATATTTTTCCACTTCATAGTAATTATTATGAAAAACGGTGTATAGGTAAACATTTCACTGGAAACTTGTTAATTGTTTATTCTGGATTATTCGTTTATACAGACATTACTCCTGGGAACCAAAGTGTCCGGATAAACGAGGCTCGACTGTATAAAGCATGTAGAATTGCATGTCCCGTACAATATAAGGTCAGAGCCGATAAAAACAAAAGGAGTAATTGCTTGTTACTTAAAAAATTAAGATTTCTTTAATATTATTTTGTAAGATTGTAAGCTATTACCAAGTAAAGCCTTATGACTCAATTCAAATTAGAATAAAAGCCACCAAAGCTATAGTTAATCAAATTTAACCCCATTCTATTCTACTTTAAGTCTTGGACTTTAAAACATCAACAGACATTTCATGGCTATTTACTAAAATAATCGTATATAGTATCACATTGTAGTAATAGCAAGTTTTCACTTTAATCACACTGTTTTCCTAATAAAACATGTTTGTAATATGTTCACAGTGATAATTTTACCTCTGCTTCCCGCGACATATACACATAGAAAATGTTGGGGACACATCATTTCAAAAGATATGTGTCAAGCCAGAAGCATTCTCATCAGCACAAGTAATGTTTACAATGTAGTAAACATCATAAAGCATGCTGTCTCATGCTTTCTTTCTATCAAATCTGCATTGTTTTGAGTCATTTAGCTAAGGTTATCATTAATAACAAGTGTTATACTATTTGACATGATCTTATAGCTTGGATCTTTGGTACTCGGACACATAATTTTACCCTTGGACACATAGTTTCAAAAGATGTGTGTCCAAAAGGACACAATAACTTTCATTTCTAAAATTAAGACTGTGTTCACCCATTTAAGTATGTTTCCCTGTTGATGTATTCAATTGAACAAGAGAGCACTGATGACCCTAAATCACATGGCATTTTCACAAAGTGAACAAAACATCTAAAGTTTCTCTTCTATTGAAAAGCAAAAGACTGTCCCTATGATCATTAAATGTGTATATTCTGTAGAAGATTTTTATGATCTTGTGAAAAACAGTATTGCTTCTTATGGCATATACAGGTTTTTCCTTAAGGATTGGAGTAGAATGCCAGAAGACCTCTTTAGGAGGCAGGGGTGTCTTAGGACCAGTTCACCAAAAAAAGAGTTTTACCCCCTTTAAGGTACCAATAATATATCTTTTTTAACCATTTGGCAAATTTGAGCCGGTCAGAAAAGGATTTGAGGCAGGCAAATCAGCCTGCAGCCGCCTCTTAAGGAAAACCCAGCATATATATTGATTATAAATATTCTTTATAGAATACCCTTAAATTATAAGTATAAATTGTTTAAAAGCATACTAGCGCTCAGAAAAAATTCAAAACTGGGTAATTTGAGTTATAAATTAGGATAGAATATGTCAAAACATAGTGAAAACCCACAGGATCATGACAATATAACGTCTGCACTATTTATTATCTATTTTTCAAAGTGCTATTTTCACAAATTTGGTGCCCACCAATTTAACTTCATTGTTTACATTTGAGCAACATCTAAAATAGCAAGGATCCCTCGGTTTAATGAATGATGATCAACTGGTTAGAAAAATCATGTGAAATACATAATTATTGTAAATAAATCTTATAGTATAAACTCTTGTAAAAGCATCATGTGAACGTGTTACAGTCTCAATTCCTCTGTAAAACAAAATTTAAAGTTCTTTTAACCCTATCGCCGCCAAATATATAGCAAAAAGTTCATCCCAGGACCAAATATATTTAGCGCTTTCTAGGAAAAGAGTAGTATGTTGTACAGTCAAACTTGTGTTAAGAGGTCAGCCTATGGAAAGACAGGTTGGCTGCTTAACACAAATTGATGTACACTATAAATCTAACAATGGGCCTTTCTGAAGTGGTTGTCTAAGACAGGTTGCCTGCTTATAAGGGTGGTCGCTTAATGCAAGTTGGAAGTATACCACCGTATGTCAACTAAAGTCGCCTACATAGGTAAACTGCGCTGTCGACTTATTGCTTTAAGGGTTATGCATTTTGCATCTGTGTCATAATTACCTGGTAACAGCTAGCCCAGCCGCTTGTACAGCAGCTGTCAATGGTCCCTGGTTTACGGAGGTGATTTGAGACCATAAGGGGGAATTCTGGATAAGCTCTTGTAGGTCTGCACTGTTTATATTGAAGGAGCCTATATGAACAATCAAAGAAAAGATTAACCTATTACCAAACAATAACAGTTGAAGAATTTCAATAACCTTAAATCTGTTGTTCATTATCCTGAAAAGACATGCTTGCTATAGCATTATATAGGGACTAAAAGTCTCAAAAAACCTAAAATTCAGGAATAATCCTGAACAATTTCACCCATGCAATAACGACATTTGACCAGATTGTTGCAGACGCCTTTGAAAACATTATGGGAAAAGGAGAAATTGCTCTTGACGAGCAATTTCTCCTTTTCCCACAATGTTTTCTGTCCTATCAGAAGATTCTATTAAATTTCACATCATTTTGAAATGCCGTCTGCAAACTCTTTGAAGTTAGGGCAGTCAAAAACTCGAGGCTTAGGTATATAGAAGTCTAGATATGGGTTGTTTCAGAATGTTTTCTATGGAGATTGGCCAATACAACTTACAAAATATCTATTTATAAGGGCGCACATTTACTTCCCACATTCCCATACACAAATTTTAACATCTTGGCAGCAGATTGCATAAAACACGAAAACAAAACAAAAAGATAACATTTATAGAAAAAAATAACAAATTTCTAAAATGTCCTTATCTTGATATAAAAAAAAACCACACAAGTGCCTTACTTGGTAGTAGTGCTGATGGTAAACTAGTCATTCCTCCAACCGTTCCACTTGGTGTTGCCATGGATACGACAGGCGTCTCAAGTGCAGTGCTCTGCTGTTTTTGCTATAAATAAGATGGAAAAACACTTTCAGCTATATTGACCATCATTCCTTGTAACCAATTTTTTTAACCCTGACAAACTTAACTTATCAAATATTCTAATAATTTAAACAAATCCTTAAATATTTGTAATTTTCTCATTTGTCAAAATATTCAGTGCAATGTTATATTTAGTCCAATGTAGGAAATTGCAAACAGTTATCCATCTGCAGGTAAGAAGTAAAATGAATTCAATGTAGAAAATCAACAGTATCAACCCTTAGAATGCTTGGTAATTTTCTAAAAATGAAGTCGGTTTCAGCACTATAAGGGCTAATGCTAAGTGGTGAGATAAATAAGAGCCATGGTTTATATTGACCTATTCATACTCAAGAATGGACCCAATTTATCTGATTTAGATTGGGAAATATTTCCATTGACCAATCAGTTTAATTAGCAGTAACTTCAAAAAGAAAGACCTCTAGTTTTCTTAACTGACAGACTTATTTAAAATACAGTAATAAGTTGAAATTCATAACAAAACACAGACCTGTGGTGTGTTGCCTTTGTTTGGGATTACAACCCGAAGATTTGGTCTCTTGTCCCTTGATGTGCCTGGGTCCTCAAGGGGTTCGCTCATTTGTGGGACAGCCTGTGGGGCTGGGGAGGAACTGGGGGCTGGAGATACGCGCTGCTGGGTCTGTTGTTGTTGGGCAGGGGTCATCAAGTTTGACTGGGACACAACTGTATTCAATGGAAAAACATGTTATTTAGCACACAATAGATACAAACAAAACTTATGCCAAAAAGTTCAAGGGCAGACCTATTGGTTTTTGTTGGTAACATAACATTATGACCAGGTGAATTTTTGGGACATACTCACAAATTGGCACAAGTACTGGTTTAGTAGCCAGGAAGCAGTCTCCAAGAGTCACTTTGAACAAGCTTTAAGCTTCCACCACAATGGATGTTAAACAAAACAATAGGTTAATAGTTTCCTAAAAATCAACATAGACTTTTGGGACATGCTCAATATCTCTAGATTAAGACCCTACCCAAATGTGTAAAGTTTAAACAAAATTCACTAAATTTGTTAGTGAGATACAAACTTGCAAGTAAACCAATATTTTCGTAAAAAGAGGGACAACATTTGCTTTTATACAAGACTGAGTTTCGAGACTTGGTATGTGACCTTGTATCACGACCCATATGTGTGCGAAGTTCCAATCTATTTCCTACAGTAGTTAATGAGGTACAAACTTGCAAGCAAAATTTTACCGAGATTTTTTAAGTTAAAAATGGCCATAATTTGCATAAAATCAGACCCAGAGATATATGATTTTATCAGTGACCTTATATTATGATTAAAAGGATAAATATGATGCTTATATGCCCTCCTTGCAGTAGTTGTTGAGATAGAAATTTGCAGAATAAACTTTGATCAAGACTTGATAAGTACAAATGGGGGCATGAATTTGGTTAAAATCATAACCAGTTATTGAACTTGGTCCTCATATCATGGCCCTGAATACATGTGTGAAGCATCAACACATTCTCTTCAGTAGTTAATGAGATACATGTTAAAACTTGTGTGACACCGGCACCATCTTGAGTATAGCTCTCAATTAGTCACGCTAAAAGGTATGGAATATAACCTTACTTGGTGTATAAATCAAAATGATCTTATATGATTGATTTAAATGTTCACCTACAAAATGAGGTTTAAAGACTATAACAGAAGTTAGCAACTGGGCCTTTTTTCCTTGAATTTGAGAGAGGCAAGGCCAATATATTTAAGGCAGGTTTTTGTTCAATAACACAAAACAGGGTCTTAACAAGGGGGGAAAATACCTTACAGGGGGAAGACAATCTCATTATGATAAGCTTGTCCGTACAAGCCAAATCAGTTTTTGCACTTGCCTGTATAATGATCAAATAGAAAAATTCAATAAACATTCACTTGTCTTAAGGCTTTATGACAAGCTGGGCAATACAGACAATTGATTTTGCTGCCCCTGCGTTATATGTATTGTAAACCTCAGAGTTTAGTCCTTACCATTAGAAACATGTGTCAATCCTGTTTGACCCTGGGAGGACTGAAGCAATATTATATTGCCGGCTCCTCCATCTCCAATTGTCTGATATTGACCCTGGGTTCCACTATAAGCCAGATTTGGCACAGCATGCACAGGCATCACAGACGTGCCTTGACCAATCTGGGGTCGTATTTGTGCCTGTGCCTGAGCTTGGGCCTGGGCTAAAGCCTGCTGGTTCAAGTCCTGCAATAAAGAGATACATTCATCATCTTTTTTGCAAGTTTGGCTCAAAATAAAGTTCAGAACACTCTAAATATCAGGCCTGCTATTCTTGCGGTACAGTCTGGTCAGAAAATATTTTTCTAGGCAGAGTTCAAAGGTCCCTTTGTTGATTTCCCACATTATTTTTTCCAGATTTCTTCAATCTGCAAGAGTTTGCTATCTTTACATCTGGGCTTTATGGCAATAACCATAATCAATTAATCTTATCAATCAGACGCATAATAATTGCCTTCTAGTTGTGTTAGATTTAAACATAAGCATCTAAAAGACAATGATCTTGACAGATAAATCAGAGAGGTACAATTTGGATGATAAATAGAGTCTGAACCAATCAACACCTAAAATGTAAGTTCTAATTGTATAGTCAATGTAAAGATATGGACAACAGACTAATGGAAGGTCAATCATAACTCCTACAGAATAGCAGGCCTGATATACAGTGAAACCTCGTTTATCCGGACCCCATATATCCGGATGTCTCGCAATCCGAACGAAATTTTTAGGGAACGGAATTATTTGTAGTAATTTGCCTAACCGATTGCCAAACAATAATGACATTTAACAAGTTTGTTGCAGATGACTTTTGAAAACATTGTGGGTAAAGGAGAAATTGCTCGTGACGAGCAATTTCTCCTTTTCCCACAATGTTTTCTGCCATATCAGAAGATTATTTTTTAATTCTATCAAATTTGGTGTTTGGTAAAGGGTTATAAGTATACACATGCATATAGACCATTATGTCTTAATGTGTAAAAGACCAGGCCTTGCTTCATTAGTCCGGATGACTCGTTAATCTGGAAATTTTGTTGGGAACAGACGTGTTCTGATAAACGAGACGTCACTGTATAGGCTTCAGTGCAATACTACAGTAATGCATCACATTTGTGAAGGAGTTTCTGCAGTCTTGCACTGAACCCTAGATATAATAATTGTTCAGATATGGCCGGTTTGTGAGCCGCAAGCTAGTTTAATCTAATGGTTACCAACTAATATCAGCTAGGCGCCTGGCATAGTGATAGAAGGTGGGAGGTACTTGATTTAATCAGTGAAAAGTGTCTCATAAACCAAAACTGGCTGGCCCTTTCAATATGGGTGACACTATTAATAAAATCACCTTTACCAAATACTTTCCTTTTTATGTCAACAATTTTGTGTTTAATGATATGCAGCATAGCTGTTCTGAACATGTTTTCAACACATATAAGTGTATGTCTGCGAAAAAAACTGCATGAAGTTATGAATAAAAGAAATGTATAGGTGAGAGAATAAACAGGAAATAAAATACTTGAAAATATTTATATCAGGGAAAAATTTTATTAAACAAAAGAGCATTTTAGCCATAATTGTTTCTCAAATATTCAGCGGCAGGCATGATAAAATGAACATAAATTGTAGACTGTGAAGATGAAAAGAATATTTACAATCTCCGGTCGGTTACTGCTCATGGCTTTTTCATACTCTCGATCAATGTTCTCATAGGCTGAATCGTTTGCAGTCAGGTCTTTTGCACTTAAGGTATAGGCTGAATCGTCATCATCCAATTCTGCTTTATCTCCCTTCTTTGACAACATCTGAAAGTGGACAGATTATGATGTCCATTGATATACAAATTATACACATGTTTTGGCGATGGTTTTAACAAATTTCTACCATGAAAATTTGCAACTTGTTCATGACAAATCAAAACAAAAACCTTTTTCTCTATGGTATTGTGTAAAAAGAAAAACATGACAAATTGACAATTATAAAAATGTCAAGTTATTCCCTATTTCGTCACAGTAGTATCAAAAGCATTCTACAACAGATTGGTCAAAGGCAGGTTTTATGGAGTAAAGTGCAAAGATTGCTTTAATTCAATAATTAATATCTAGTCATATCAAAGGGAGCATTTCATATCTATTCATATTAAAGGGACTATCAAAGGTAACAAATTCTAAAATGTTGATTTCATCAATCCTCGTCACTAAGCAAAGCACCATTTCTAATATCTCCATTCTTAAAATGCTTAACATATGTTGTTTTTTTAAATAAGTGAAACAAGTTTCCATGCCTTTCAGTGCTTTGATGACAACCTTTCAACCATTTCTATGGTTTTGCATAATTGAATTGATGTTTACACTTGCTCAGTCAAATGTAAGTATCTAAAGTACTTTCGCTTATCTATGGAAAATTAAGATTTAGATCAATGGATATGAAATAAATTGTTTAACAGTTAACCATACCTTTAACATGGATGTACTATATCTCCACCACATAATTATTAAAGAGTTTGTAAAGTGAATCAATAATTAAGTTTTATGTTTCTATATAGATCTGTGATACCATTTTATTTGTGAAGACATTTTATTTCCAGAAGATTAAATCCTCAATCCATCAAACAGTCCTATTAACTCAACTATGCCATTAAGAAATTAAAAAGTTACACCAAAAAGAGATATCTATACATTATGACCCAAACTCTTGACCATAGAGCAGTAGAAAAGCCCTATATATTATACGTTCCAACTTACATCAATAATGTCCTTGTTTGTTTGACTGACTACAGTGTCGTTGTACTCTGTGTACTTGAGCAGTACTTTGTCCATGTCAGAGCTAGCATATTGGTACAGCTTGTTGTTGCTGGTAAAGATGATCAGAGCAATCTCGCAGTCACACAGTACACTTAGCTCATAAGCCTTCTTCATCAACCCAAACTTCCTCTTTGTAAAAGTGACCTGAAATTTAACATATAGCAAGTGTTTCCATTGTTTTTTAAAAAAAATCATTGGTTAGAATTGGTTTAAGAATTGACTGGAATCAGTGTCAGATTACCAAAATTGACCTGTATTATCTTTAAAAATCTATTTTATATTATATTGATGTCTATGTTGATAAAAAAAAATTGTATTGTTCGTTAGCATTGAATATACATGGGTCATACACCAATATCGAAAATATCTTCTTGAGATGGTGAACAGAATCTACGGCAGATTCCACAATTGATTCCGTCAATATTTTGCCAAATCCAATGTACTCAATCTTCGCCGATTTTCCATTTAATTCTACCACAGGCATTTGAAAACGCTATAACAACTTTCCCTTTTTAGTATATATATTATCAAATGCATCCAGGTACAAGAGAAATAATTGTATTATTCAGAATCAACTATCGCTTTAGAAGTTTAATGGAGATTTATTTGTTCTATTTACATGTAATTTATATACGCAAGTCTTGATCACATGATGATAAAGATATTCTTTATCATTCACTTTTCAGGAGATATTTTCGCCTATATTGGAGAGAATATAACTTAACATCAATGAAAATATCATATAAAGGAGTAATCCATGTTGATAGTGTAGGTCTTATGTTGATTTCGGTTGATTCTGCAGGGCTCACGCTGTCGGTCGCCAAATGCGAATATTATTTCATTCTGGCGAAAGATTTCCCGATTTGGCGAATTTGCTTGGCGCATGTTTTTTTCATTCAACTTTACCATATTTCCACCTGTCCGGACATTACAGACAGTTATATCTTTTGACACACTAAACAGTATCTCCGAAAACCTAAAATTAATCCGCTAATTGTTATCCCCGTGTCGAACAATGCCTGAGGCGTGTATTAATCAGGTCTTTATTATGTGTAAACAACTTGACACACTTGATTGGTAGACTCGATGCGGTTGTTCCACGAAAACCGATTACTATTTACCGCATTCCGTCCAGTGTTTTATGATACGTGGTAGAATGCGAGAATTTAAAGAGGGTTAATTTGTAAAGTATTTTAATAATGACAGTTCGCTTCCTTCGTTGATGCAACGGTACTATTCAAACTGCAATCCTCTATTATTAATCATTCAAATCATCATACCCCAAATAGACCTAAGATCATGTTTACTTTCCATTTATCTATCGGATATTTCTAAAATAAATAACAAAACTGAGAATTTAGAAATGTATAGTCTTCAATATATGGTTTGATGTTATCTGAGATAAAAGATTCATTTTGATTTTGTCACTCAAAGCGTAGCCTTTAGTTATACCATCTTTGGTTTAAATTTGTTCGGAAGGGGAATATGTCTTGGCTTTTTTTTTTTTTTTTTTAACATAATATTTTTATTGGCATTACACATTACATATTTATGACATTACAATTTTAATAAAAATGGTGAAACATAACAAACAGAAATAATTTACCAGGAGGATTTAACATATATGTACATATAACATGAAAAGTGTTTAAAATAAAGAAATTTTAATTGGTGCCATTTGCTCAGAATTTGGCTCCTACTTCTTTAATTTGGCTCCTATTTTTGTCATTTGGCGAATGTGCTGGCGCAGACTTTTTTCCAGCCAGGGTGAGCCCTGATTCTGGCAATTACCTTCAATCATGGTAAAACATGCGACCCTTCCAAAAACTTTCAATCATACACTAGGAGTCAGGGCACACTCATATCTATCAGGAAATCATTCAGCAGCTTCACATGCATGAACAAGGTAGTAAAGAGAGCAATATTCTAGGCAATGTGATTCTGTCCATTATTTCAAAGAATTACCAATATTTTGTTACTCAGTGTGTGACAAAGACCCGACTTAAAATCATTTGCAAAATTCTATCAATAAACAGACCTAGCGATAAAAAAACAGCGGAATAAAACATTCAATATCAAGAACAAATATAGATCTTATAAATTATCAGGAATTTTGTTCAACCTTTTCTTCCCAAAGATCCAAATTTGTGACTTGATTTCAGATACAAGTTCCCTGCTTCATGTAATGATTTTCTATTTGTTTGTCAAAGAAGCTGGGACCAATGCCTGTTAAGTGTAGTGTTAAACATATGGCACTCTGTCGACTCTGCAGTAATTTCATTATGAAATTCAAAACTGCATCAGAACATATAGGCTATCATTTTAATTTGAAAAAAGACTTTATATTCAAACTAGACATTTTGTACTAAAATATTAATTGGCTCAAGATTCTTTTTTCTTCCATTATTTAAAAAGTGTGTAAGATAGATATTTACAATTGCCAAAAAGGAAAATTATACATCATCTGCATGGCTCCACCTGTTTTGAAGCACTCCTCCACACATTAGGGAATGGGGGCAAATCCCTGACTTGTTCCATATCCTGGCAATAGCACTGCTTAAAAGGAGAAATCCCATTTCTTGTGAAAAAAAGCTAGTAGAAAAGTTCTCAGAGTAAGTCATAAATTGAGGATATTTTTTACCTGTCTGTTTCTCTCATCATTGATGCGGGAGATCGAAATCTTCTTTCGGCCCATTTTCTACAGATGATATACTAATGACTCGTGAGTAACTCTTCAAGGATTGGCAAATCTTGGGTTGATTATGGGTTTATACCTTTCAATCTAAAAAGAAAATTGAGAGAAAAAATTAATTACAGACTATTAAGTTTCAGATCAATAACGCCTTAATTCAATAAAAACTCATTATCAGTAAATCTCACTTGAATGCATCTGCTCCTGACATCTTTATAATCTACCATAACAAATCGTAACAAAATAATAGATGTAACAGGTACAAGTTTATGAATTATCAAATCTTAAGTTATTTTAACTATTGTGTTAAAATAATCTATAAAATAAAACTTAACAGTGAATGTCTAAACTATTCAAATGATTGAAACATGCTTAAACTATTCATATCTACCTTTCCATCAGCTGCCTGCTCAAATCTGCATATATATATTTACTCCTATAATCTGAGTCAAGTGACATAATTACTATAAATAGATAAGATTCTCCCCCACTTTACCCAGTGACTCACATGACCTGTATTGATTCTGGGGATGGATTTTGATGAGTTTTACTTCTTCATCATTTCATTGAGAAGTAAAAAGTATGTTTTAAACAGAAACATCAGTTTTTGTACCTTACAAACAGGGCATTTCACATAAAACGTTACTGTAATCTAGTCAACACATTACTTTGTGGAAATCAATGTTTTAGATGTATCCTACTTAGAGTGTATTTTATGCATCTGAGAAATTTGATTTTGTTTCAATAAGTGTCTGATGAGCTTGTAATGGTAATATTGGGGGCCAACAATATTTCAGCCACAAGATGTTACATTAATGTATCTTAGCATGCCTATTTGAATTTCTTTTTTTCCATTTCAATCAAAGATTCATAGCTAATAATCTAAATCAAATTTCTCAAGGTGCTTAAAACCACTTTAGCCTTTTCTATCCTTTTTATTCGAGTCAAGGCAATTGAAATCATGCGACAAATAATGCTATCATCTTCTGTTAGAAAAAAACATACTTGAGGAACATTATTTTTCGCATGATCTCAATGGCCAGACTCAAATGTAAATTTGCGCCCTAATGAAAACAAGCCAATTATTTTTTGTTTTTCCAATTTATATCCATTTGTTCATGATTCAATATCTTCTCTACTCTACTTTGTGAAATAAGGATTATCATTACAATATCATAATGAGTGAAAAGGAAACTAGGATTGTGTATTACAACAATTGTTGTGAATTGAGTGATTTTCAATTTTAATTTTGGAAATCCTATAAGATTTCTTCACACTGCCTGTCCAGTGTTTTAGGATGTTGTTCTTGTGTGCTAATACATGCAGATATGTTAAAATGGAAAATAAATATAGATCAAGCATGGTCTGAGAATAAATATAAACACTGGGTTTAATAATAGAACTGGGATCTGGCTGCTATTTTAAAGTGAAAATGAACGTTTCGTGAAGGCTTCCCCGTAGTACAACGACAAGCAAAGCTTTGCTGTCCTACTTTTCATCACCGATACAAGTACATCGTAATTTCAGATATAATTTGATGCTTTAACACAATAAAAAAGGCATATCAAGCGTCAAATTCATAAAAATCGTTTAGTCAAAATATTCTTACGTTGCTATTTTTATCTGTCCAGTAAATTCAGTCAGCAATTTCTTCAACGATGTGCTATTTTAGGCATGGAAATTTTGTGATGGTAAAAATAGCCTTTCCAACATGGATGACGCGTAAGAAAGTAGTTCGTTATTTATGTTTTAAAGTATAATTTTGAATGTTTGTAGTTGTTCTATACATGAATTGTTTTGTGTTATCCCTTCATAGTATTATATTTCATTTGTAAAAGTAATTTATTAAACAAAAGAGTATTGACTTTGGAACTACATTTTGAAGCGTCGAGTTATTCATAGTAAATGTAAATCGGTCGAGTTTTATTATTAGCCATTACATCCAAGCCTGCAAAATTACTCTCAACTTTACTTTTTCTCGAACAACTTGTTCATTCAGATAGACAATTTATGTATGTTTCTCAATGTTTCAAAGATCGTGGGGAAAGCGAAAGGAAGAGAGCGTATCGATGATGACGTCAATCTGTTGTCATGTGACACATTGATTTGTTTAGATGGGAATTAACTCAAGCATGTTACTTTGTTTGGGTTATATCCCTTAGACTAATAATGAAACGACAGGTGCACGAAACCTACAATTTTCTACATGCTTAATGAGTTGCCTTACTAGAAGACTGTAATAAGTGTTATGGGCCTATAATCATCGATTCAACATAAATTTCCTTTGCCCTTTGATCCTTGATCCACGGGCTGAATGTCACTTATTTCTCAATGTGTTTGTCTCTTAGGTAGGATGTATTCCTCACATGTCTATTTAAAATGCATTAATATACATGGTGAAGATATCGGATCAGTTCTTTATGGGGGATTGAAGAGGATCAAATATTCCAGTGGTCGCTATGAAACAACCGTGTTCTGATTGAAAGGTGGTCCTCCAGCTCTCAATTTGTGGGTGATCTTAGATACTTAGCAGTGTCTTGGTGTCTAAGGAGAATATGCTACACAACCGTTGCAAGGGACTGGCTAGAACTCCTCGTTGATAAATGTAGTTACCACAATTTGAGAGCAAGCGTTCTGTTGTATCTGGCTTTCCGCATTTGCACTCATGTAAGACGTTCTGTCCAATCTTATGTCGGTGAGCATTTAGCTGTGAACATCCGGTTTGAAGTTGAAGGATACATTGAAATGTAGTCCTGTTTGGAAAGTCGAGCTGTTTTTTGTGGGCTACTTCTTTTTAATTGCTGCAAATGTTCACAGGTTCATTTCCACAGTTCATCACCAATATGAGCTTTTCAAACCCCTATGGTACCCTATTTCATTTCAATATAGTGCCAAACGGGGCAAGAATTTCGATAGGTATACGGTCAAATCAAATCATCGTTATGAAGATTTTCTTTCTCTATAGATAAATATGACGGTTATGCGTCCCTTCCAATTATAATAACAATGGTGATGATAACAACAGTGTATAATGGAGTCAGTTTACAACACATTCTCGTACTTCCTGTGTAATCTTCCAGCATTAGAACAGAAACAACGGTGTCTTACATAAGAAAAGAAAATTCCTGATAGCAGAGATCGAACCCGTTTAGCCTGTCTCAAATCAATCCCTGACATAGATAACTTCCCCAATGCGAACCCAGAAGAAAGCTTTATTTGATTAAGACCAGCAATTTGTCTACAGCAAATTCATGAAAGGTGTCTGTGTTAAAGAAACGGATACGTTGGCCATACATCTTGTTTCGTTTGTTATGTCTTTGCCTTAGCTAGGCTATCCTCTAAAAGTTCCGTGAACACCTTTTCACATTGTAGCGCAAGAAAGCGAATAATCGCAAATATCAAAATCGTGATCACTTACAATATTGTTACGCTGATTGACGGTGAGTCTATGCTACATTTCAATGAAGTGACATGATTACAAAGGCATTTTACGCAATTCTTGTTTCTCGTTGAAACACGCCAACAATCACCCAACGACATTGGATACGATTCAGGGGTCATGACAAAATGTGAGGACAAACTCAGGGAAGGATTACTTCCCTTTGCTACACTTAACTCCTAAATCCACTGTGCATAGGAGACCCGGATGGGAACGAGGTTCGGCTTGACCGGGTGTCACTACACGGTTCGTCTATCCATTTACCAAACGCCAAATTTTCGACTGTCCCAAATTGAAAGAGTTTGCAGACGACATTCTAAAATGTGACGAAATTGAAAAATAATCTTCTGATAGGGCAGAAAACATTGTGGAAAAAAGAGAAATTGCTAGTTAAGATGTTTTCCAGATTAGTCTTCAACAAACTGGTCAAATGTCGTTATTGTTTGGTAATGGATTAAGAGGTTAAAACTACGAGGATATAAGAAACTATAAGAACCTTTTACCACCTGCAGACAGTATTTTTTACTTGAAGCATACAACTTAATAAAAGCTTTGTATACGCGTGGAAAACATTTCAGTTTTACTGTTATGATATGTAAAAGATTGAAAATAAGCATTGTGGTAAAAGGAGAACTTGCTTGTGATAAGCAATTTCCTTTTTTTCCCCAATGCTTTTTAAAAGACATCTGCTGCAAGACGCAAACATGTGGCCTTAGGTGTTATTGTTTTAATCATTTCACCATAGCATGATTTTTAAAATCCTTAAAGTCCCCATGCTTTCAGTTATTCAATCTCTCGTATGATTAATAGCACCCACGTAGTCATCTTTGAAATCTCCATTAATCTGGGCACTGGCTTGTAGGCCATACTAAGTCTGTCTCAACGATACTACCTTCCACGTTGATACCATTTTTGAAACCTCGGACACAGCATTGTTTGCATCATGCTCTCAGTCACTCACTCCTCCTTATTAGTAGTGTTTACCACAAAACCAATTATCGAAATCTCTATATCGAGTATTCAAAGTCACACATTTTGGTACTTTTGGAAGGAATCCATGGCAATACAATCAAATTAGAAAATGCTTATTTTGAACATTTCCTTCCTTTGACAATTACGTTTCTTGCACCGTGCGCTGCAGGGGCAATGACATGCAGGAAAGGGAGAAAGTCACGCCAGAATCTCATGTTTTGTTAACGAGTTAGGATTTTTGAATTGATTCAAATTCAAAGGAATAGGAGACGACTTAGATACGATGAAATAATTAGTATGTTCTTTTGAAGATATTCGTTAAAACACGATAACAAAAGGAAAGAATGCTCAAGTGGAGCAATTCATCGTTTCATCACATGATTTCTAAATATATGTGTAGCACTTGTGTCAAAGTGCGGTATTGTACAGAAAGGGATTCAGCAATTCTTTTCTGCACCCATAGAAGTTACCAGGCCAAATGGAGGACATTATCAATAGAGAGATGTTCTCTTTTCGTTTGCCGACGTCTTATAAAATTCCCTTCAATCCCAAATTCAAATGACATACCCCCTGCTTTGGATGTTTGTGTGTGGTTAAACGGACTACTTCCTCATATATTGAGATTGTAATCTTTTTAAGAAGAAGTGTCTTATATGAATAAAATGACATTACAGATCTACCATGTCAAGGCAAAGTAGACTCTCGATACATTTCTCATCCCCTTTCATACATGTAAACATATAGTGAAGATATAGCGCATTGATGTTGCAGATTTAGCAAACTGTTTAAACGGTTTAGTTTGGTTACACTGAGCGTTTATTTCTGTAGTACGAACTTTTTGAAATAGGTAAGAGTGTCTTGGACCCTCATTATGGAATGGGTCGAAACTCCAATCATGCAATGCATGCAAGCGGCTTCCTAGATCAGCCCCTTACTATTCTATAAACCACGTTTTTCAAACAAATCGCTGACGGTCAAAATGCTCGTTTCAAAATCATCAATGGAAACTCAGGTTTTCAGCATCTTTACGTTTAAGCTTATTTATTTTAAATCGATTGTGATGAAGGCTTGATGCTTATGAAATCCACTCTCGATAAATGCTTCCTGGATACTACACCAGCACGCGCGCCAATTTGTGGGTTGGTCCCGACAATTTTCACCTCGCCTGGCGGGGATCAAACCCGTGACCCTCGGTAAAAGAGGCAGACTCTCTACCAATGCACCACTGTCAGCATCTTTAAAATGTAGATATTGAAAACGGTTATTTATTTAGTGATGTGGATTGTTTAAATAATCTTTGTAACATTTGTTACTCACACAACTCATTCTGTGAGAGAATCCTTTCAAACGTCGTTTTCAACCATTTTAGTTCCATCACGACGACCCTTAGATTAAAATCAGACACACCATATTTACCTGGAAACGTTTTCTGTCATTTTCCAGATTACCCAGAAAACCTGAATTGTTGCAAATTTGACACTTGTTTTTTTTACTTTTCTTGTATGGCTTCAAGCTGAAACATCATATCTCCTTAGAGGTAGAATACCCATAATCCGCCATTTTGAAACGTTTTCTTTCGTCGGATTACTTCGGTTGTTCTCGGTATATATCGGTCGGAACCGGAACTATTCGTATTAAACCGGATAGTTCCGGCTCTGACCGATGTATACAGAGAACGACCGAAGTAATCGACGAAAGAAAATGCTTCTAAATGGCGGATTATGGGTATTCTTTCTTAAACTGTACGTTGTCAACCATATCGTAATTATTTCATTGTCTACGCCATCAAACATACGTTTAATAACGACCTAATTATAATATAATGAGGGAGTTGCACCCTTTGACATGATAGCGGCAATCTAAACTAATACATGGACAAGGGTGATATCAAAAGAAAAATGATGGTTTTATCGTTTATTCAGGTTGGTTTATGTACTGTCAGTTTTAATATCATTGTGAACAATGGGTTTTTTACAATATGCAAACTCCGTCAACGTTCATTCAATCCTAAATGTCTTGTGTCTCAATACAACAAATAATGCATAGCTTAAGATGGTATCTTCGTTAAGGAAATGATATCTTTTAACATTTAGTAACTTTGACGGTCAATTAGATTTGGACA
This sequence comes from Cerastoderma edule, assembly GCA_947846245.1. Classification (NCBI taxonomy): domain Eukaryota; kingdom Metazoa; phylum Mollusca; class Bivalvia; order Cardiida; family Cardiidae; genus Cerastoderma; species Cerastoderma edule. The sequence goes on from OX401412.1 coordinate 16,545,352, forward strand.
TCCTTCACCTAGTGGCCTGTGTATTGAACTTGACAGCACAAATAACCTTCTCCGTGTGGGCTCGAATCCTAGTACCGATTGAACTGCAATTTCACGTGTGATAGTCATCCGACCGACGTACGAATTCCTGACGCACTTACCCAGCTTGATAAAGTCCTGATCTACCTTTTTTTAGCTGTATCTACAAATTACTCCGAACAGGATTACCTCCCTTGGCTAATCTGCAGTACACCTTACCTAATGAAAAGGGAGATCACTGCGTGGGAGAATGTAGCTACACCATGAACATGGCGTCGTAACAAAAGTAAATAATTGTTCGCTGCTACACGAGGTTAAATCAAAATATATTCCAATTAACGTAAATTGAATTGATATGATTCGTCTCACGGTTTCATTCGATAATGGTTAAAAAATGTGCTTTATATAAATTGTTGTTTTATATTACATATGGAAAACTCAACATGTTGATGAGTAAATGACATTTTGGCAATCGGACGTAACTTTGGACGTTGTATAGTTAGAGATGTGGCATGCACGTGATTATCATATTGCTGGAACCCCAGCACTCATGAAGAAGCTAGTGTACAAACTGGTTGCATATTCGTATCTCTACACATATAAGTGGATTAGAAAGGAAAGGAATTTTTGGTTACTTAAAGTTACGCTGCATTCTTGCTCCTCGCAATTTGAATGAAGTCCAGTGTTTTGAGATCTAGGAATCAATTCATCGATGTAGTATTTGTTTCGAAAAATCTACGATTACATAGTATTCCTCGATTTAAAAGACGTTTCATGGAACACAGCTTAGACTTTATTTTCAAAAGATGCGATGGTTGTCCCATATTTACATTGACCTGCAAATGGTTTCTCTTATTCTACCGCAGTAAAATGTCCATTTCTTGTAAAATGTTAGATGGCATCATCAAATCTTTGCGATTAACAAGAACAGCAATTTTTCAATACATCATTAAATTGTCCGGCACATTTAAGTCTGTGAACATTTTCGGCAGTTCGCGTACTTGAATATACCGGTTTCCAAGGGAGACGCCTATGATAACCAGAAAAATTATGTAAAGCGCCAAAAACAGTCTATCAAGCATCATGGAGAACACTTTCCACTCCGAAGAGGCCATTGCAGCCTGTTGATTAGCCATATCCGTCAAATGCGCGTCGATATCAGTAATGGCGGAGTCAATGTGACCAAGAACCGTCGGTACTGGTGTGATGTCGTACCTCTTCGACGAAGAGGGTGTTTCTAACGATGTGACGTCATGCGACATGATGTCACTCATGCACACGTCACCATTCAGCGTGTCCACGTGACCGTTTCCGTTAATGACGGCGATGGGGTCTCTCTGGAATTCTGGTGGGTAGTGGTGTACGCCGTTTGGTGTTGGATCGTTTCTGTAAGTGTTGAGGCTGACAAACCCAGATGATCGGCGGCGGGATTTACGTTCCTTGCTCCTGTACTGTAAGGTAAACAAAATTATTTACAAGTAAGCAGGCGTGTTGTTTCATTCTGATTTTATTTCGGGGACATGCCTAGACGTCCACATTAACTAATTAACACAGGAATTGAATACTGATCAATACATCGCGTTTAATATGATATTTTTGCTTCTTTGGAAATTTATCTTCTTATCATAAATTAATAATGTAATATCATACATGTACGTGTATGGGTATTGGAATAGATATTCATTAGTTTCGATGCTATCAATACGTCGACTGATGTGTCTGTATAAGGCAACATAAGAAAGAATTGTGACAAAAGAAACGCACAAATTTTACTATTAACATATTGGTTTCTGACCCAATGGTTAAATGGCATAAATGTCCCATAGTTCATCATGTTGACCAGATACTTACTTATTAAAGGAATGGCTTAAAGAGATTTGTTATAGCAGAGAATATTAAGGTCGACATTCGTCCATTATGTTTGCAAATGATGGTTTGACACCTATAGAAACCATTTTAGCGTGTGAGTCAAGCATGTTACAAACCATCATAGGCCTAACTGGAATGCTTTAACGCATTATTTCATATCAACTTTTAATGAGAAATATATCTTTTTGTCACAGTGTAATCTATAGATATCATAGAGGAAATATATATTTCATCTGATTGTCTTTTCCGTCTGCTCTTGCTTCCAATTTTGACCAGTCTCAAAATGTCATATAGGGGTATTGTTTAAGAAATTAAGACATGTACCACGGATGCAGAAGCCGATCGTTTCCACTGTGTTCGTACGTTCGCCATACACATGACCTTCGTTAGCGGGATGTAGAAGCAGACCTTCAACCAGCGTGGTATCGTTGTATCACCGTTACCCTTAAAGTGGATGTTCAGTACGGTAACGGTTGCGAGACAGGACAGGCTAACCAGCACCATGGATATCGTGAAATATAGACCTGGAATAGAGAAATATACATGGTTCATATATTCTGTGATACACTACAGAACACTTATCTGTGACACACTATAAGACACTGATTGCAAATATAGAGATCGTGAAATAAAGGCCTTTAACAAAGAATATTACTTGGAACATGGATTCTGTGATACAATATAAAACACTGATTGTAAACATGGGGATCGTTAAATAAAGGCCTGGAAAATAGACCTGTACATGTGCCTGATAACATGTCCTACTGCGACTGTTACCAACAAAATTAATGGTTATCGTGATGTTTAACACCTTCATATACATTGAACTACTCAACGTGGACGCTCACAGGAAACACGTGCTTAGCCGGGGGCACACAACAAAACATTTGTAATCCTACACTGATATACGGGGTGTATCAGGTCACTAAAATACCCGAGGAGTTACGATTGAAACACAACGCTACTCACCGATAAAGGATACCGAGTCACTTGTCGGAGGCATCAGTTCTAGGACTATAAGTTGGAATACAGCCAATGAGAGTAACACTGTGATTTCCAGATTGACTTTCTCACCGGAAACCGGTGGTAGAAGGAATCCCAACATTGCGATCGAAGTTATTAATAGACACGGGAATAGTAGGTTCAACATGTGGAACAATGGACGACGCTGTAAATAGAATTGTTAGGTTTGAAGATGTTTCACTGGCTGGATTTCTAGGCGTCAATTAACTGTCAAAATGCAATATACATGTATATGGATTAAATGGCCAAGAATGCTAGCACATCAAAAAGAGTGTACGGTGTATAAAACGGAGTTCGCCATTTCAAATGGAATGCAAAGAGTCTGTAAGTGTAGTGGTTTGTATCAGTTATTTGAGACATCGCACCTTGAGTTCAATCTCTGCTCGCGGCAATTAAACCTATACGGAGATTCCTGTTGCTAGATACAAGCATTTTGCCTCGCACTGGTCGATTATGCAAGACAGATTAGACTATGAAACAACTGACGTACCTGCAACAGAAGATTAAATTACTTTGTTTATTGTCAACTGTGGTTGTGTTAACTCGAAATCAAAATGATTTTCTTTTTTTAAGTTGAATTCTAGTTAGCTAGTCTGCTGCTATTTACCTCCAAGAGTATATAAAGCCTTGCTGTCGGATAGGGCTCCACACCGTAGAAGGTTACGTGTCTAATAAAAGGCGCACTTTTTATTGACCACTCGACACTTTGAACGTATGACGTCAGATCAGCGGTTTGAGAGGAGTTCCGAATGTTGAGTTCCGTCCCGCTGTGAGCCCAGGACCCGAACTCGAGCCTGCAAGCTTGATAGTCAAACGGGAAGTGAGTGACGTCGACACCACACAGGGATCTGTAAAACAGTACAACATATAGAAATACGTTTATTGGTTGATCGACTGATTGATTTGTTTGACGAGGTTTATATCGATTCATAGCATATAAATATCGTTACACAGATAAAACGTTTAACCCTTTACCAAACGCCAAATTTTCGACTGTCAAAATTGAAAGAATTTGCATACCACATTCCAAAATGTGATAAAATCAAAAAATTGTTAAGAGCAATTTCTCCTTTTCCCACAATGTTTTTCCAGAGTCGGCTGCAACAAACTAGTCAAATGTCGTTGGTAATGATTTGGTAATGGGTTTGAAACAAAACATCCTTGGGAGGTCATACTAACTTGATAACCGAGGGGAAGTTGTATCTGACGGTGCCATTTTGATCAACAGTGAGTTGGTGGTCTTCTATTCCATGCAACTTGTTGGCAGCACTGAAAAACAACAACAAAACATTTGAAGAAATTAGTAAGAGTCTGGCGAAATCAACAATGATTTTGGAATGTGTCATCTTGACACATTTACTATATCACTACGATCACGAGCCAATTATTTGTCAAAGAAGTTTTAATGGATATTGCAATGGTACCTAAAATTACCACATCTTACTCTAACTTTAGACGTTGTTTACGAAATAAACCCGTTTAAACGCCCTTAGAAATCTGCGATTGTAACGTTCTAGATCTCCTTCGTATTAACGAGCAGGGTTGGGAAGCTGACAATACTCTAGTTCTATGTTACTTCAAAAATCTTTGTTGTTTATTTTACGGTATAAGACGATTTATATCAAAAAGTCAAAATCTCCATCTCTGAGAGAGTCCATTTAAGAAATCGTACGCATTTTAATGGACAAGTTGATTTACGCATTGTTGACGTCTGCTGCGAATAATCCTTAAAGGAAAGGGTGTTAATTGAACACCTGATTAATAATCCGCTCTCAGAAATCCGCACGGTGTGACACCAAATCCGCCGCCATAATTACTTTAAAAGCTTATGCGCCATGGGGAATACGTGCATTTCCCACACAATTCATATTTCTAGATCCTTCATTCCTTTCTATTATATGCTTGTTTATTGACTTTCGCATTGGGTCAATAGTACTTCGCGTATATTGCATTGCCATGCTCAAATGAGAAAGCATTCGAATGTACCTGCCATTAGAATGCTGGGTAATTTTCTAAAATAAAATTGATTTTTGTGTCGCCTGCTTTCTGAAAATTTAAATATCTGCTTAAATTTGATTTTGAAAGAATGATACTCATAGTAGCAAACGGGTTAGAGCACAGGCCAGCAGACAATTTACTTGGCGGCTGAACTGGATCTAGCATGCTTTCATAAGCATGAAGTTGGTTCCAGCAATGTAAGAATTAATGCTGGTTATTCTGGGTAGATTTGTTTACAATTCAGCAATCGGCAAGCAAGCAGAGAGACTACCTTGCATAAACCTTATAGGTTTCATGTACTCTTACATGTGCCTTGCATGTGTCGTGTTAACGTATTTGCTGCTTTAGAACTGATACCGAGAAAAGCAAGAATTGCTCGTGGCGGCAGATTGCTTCTCTTGTCACAATGCTTTTCCTTCCCCAATGCTCTCTAATGAACAAATCTATGCAATGCTATCAACAGAAAAGTGCTAGAGATAGCGGGTCATGGTGACCACTTTTACAAAATAGCTACAGGTACTCTTTCTCATGTACCACTGGCAGTTGGAATCCATAAATAGGAGACTGGGTCATAATGACAGCTTAAAGCCGTAAATAATCCTTATCTCTAAATCGTATTATCGAATGACCTAATATATCGTCCATGGCAACGAAAAATGATGTTTATGATAAAACACCATTGTTCATACATAATCACCTTGTCTGGTTCCCGCTTTTATCATTTTCGGTTACTGTATATAATGAAACTTATATAAGTTCATAATCTAATTAGATTATTTGGGAATGATTCCAAAGGACATGGTTCACGAAAAGCCAAAAATTGACCCTGATACTTTTCTTTACGAAAGAAGTATATAAGAGTTGCTTAACACATTACCTTCAAAATCAACAATTAATTTGTTATAATTTTTCAATATGTTGTTGCCATGGCAACGTCTTAAAAACATACCATTTTAAGTTTTTAACAGGTTTAAGACCTGAAAAGGATTTATATACACATGGGAAATAAACATATCAGAACTAGATATATTTTGTTAAGATAAAGAAGGAATTAAAAGTTTATTGTTTAAATTAATTCCTAAAAATTACAATTTCAATATTTCAAAGCTATACATACATACACAAGTCCTTTTCTAAACCTCTAAGACAAACTGATATTCACTTCTCTGTACGCAAGCCTCAACAATGATTGCTTGTCCACGGGCATATGGAAACTTGGATCGATAACATGCATCCGTAATAAATCGTTTTTAACACTCGACAGAGAAATCGCAGTCGACGGGCATACATGTCCAGCAGTCGGTCTTCATCTGCGATTTCACTGTCAAGTGTTAGGCGTAACGCCGTTATAAAGCATGGGTTATCATAAACGATCAGAAGCAGAAAGTTGATGGTCAACTCATCCAGGGTGCATCATGTGTTTTGTGGCTATCATTGGCAAAAGTAGATGAAAAAAGCAGAAATACCCTGGCGCGGTCATATTGTTCGAACATAAGGTCGTAAACATTGGTCATGTGATTCTCCCGCCTGATTTCTTTCATTTCCTTTTCAGATCATATAGTGTGAATACTCATTAGAATCGTCTCATCGAGACGATTTTAATGAGTTCCCACACTATATGAGTTGCCATTTATTTATAAAGTATCGTTTAAAAAAACACGACATGCCCTTTTATCCCGACTCGTACGTAAATATAAATATTTCCAGGCCCATTACAAGAACTCCTCTCAGTGCAAGCTTAATTACGGCATTCATGACGTCAATGCACAATGCTGTCTTTTCAAACGTTTTGACTGATTGATTTGTCATTCGGAAATGATATTTCTAGTGTTTTTAATGTGGTGTTCGATCCAAAACTAGAATACGGCAACAATATCTGTGTGGATCCTTTGAGTGAAGTCATTAGGGGGTAAACGCATTATCGGCAAAAGTTGTGTCGTATTTCAAATGACACAATTGCGCTCTACCGGTAAATGGGTAACGAAAAAAGAACAGTTTTGTGAAGCCACTGTTTCACTTCATTCCTTTGATTGAAACACATTCACCCTTTCCTAAATGTTATCCCAAGTTTACAGAAAAGATGTTAAAACCACATTGACAAAAGGAGCAATTAAGAGAATATTCTCTCTTCTTGATGAGGATTATTATTTATTATACATATGTATATATCAAAGAAAGTAATATTTTTCATGTTATGTTACTTTTGTGGCGCCTGTAGCAGCTGCAATCAAATTGGAACAGTTACAAAAATTATTATTAGGGAATATGATAATGGGAACATATGCATGCTACAACCAGATACATTTGATACACATTCTTTCAAGAGCCCAAACATGAACAATCCACCAACAGACATATACATCGTGGCGTCCGTACTTTAGACGATCGTAATAGGCAATACCTACGTAGCACCACCACCCCGAGTGAACCGAATATAACATCTGGTATCGACACGGAGGGTGACACCATGGACACTGCTCGCCAATAGGATTGTGGTCAAAGCTCCATACACATAAAGAGTACTATTAAGTTCATATCATGGAATATTGAAGGTCTGAAATCAAAATTATCGTCTGATCTAGTTAGTTTCATGTCGTTTTATGATGTATTCACTTTACAGGAAACATGGAAACTTTATTATTCTTTGTATGATAACATTTTTTCTGATTTTTGTTTGTATAGTCACAATGCCAAGAAGTCTTTGAATGGCGGAAGAAATATGGGAGGTGTATTGGTATGTGTTAAGCATGAGCTACGTCATTTCATAAAGCGCATTTGTCATAATTTTGAATATGGCATTATCCTAAGAATGGATGGTGGTTTGTTTGGGTTATCTATTGACACCATTTTTTGTTCTTTATACATTCCACCAGATGGTTCGTAATTTTATAATGACAAGTCGTCTGGTGCAATGCAATTGTTGATAAATGAATTACTTGATACAGGTCTGATGGACAATCCCTTGATATTTTGTGGTGATTTTAATGCTCGCACATCGGTCATAGATGATTATATATCGAACATAACTTTTATACCTGAATTGAATAAAATGGTGGAACATGCTGACAGTGAACTTGAAATCCCAAGAAGCTCATTTGACTCGCAAGTAAATAAGTTTGGACGTGAACTGATAAATTTGTGCAAAACCTTAGCAACTTATATTGTTAATGGAAGATTTGGTGCTGATGCACATAAAGGAAACTACCTTTATAAATCATAGTGGTTGTAGTGTAATAGACTATTTTGTTATGTCAAAATCTCTTCTTGACACAATAGAAGCTTTTGAGGTTTTGACTATGCCTGATAGCAGTCATCTGCCATTACATCTAGAAATGTCTTGTTTTAACATCGATAGTAGTCATGACAAAAACAATACAATCGCTTCATCTTTTTATGAGATAGGGCCAAATGATAGAGATTGTTATGAAGCATCACTCAAAGAACATACTGCAGATGGGTTCTTTGATACTTTTGTAAATATGTGTGATAACCAAAACTGTTGTATCGATGATGTATTGCTTAACTTTGAAAATACACTTTTACACTGCTCTAACGCATTTAAACGAACTCGAACTATAAAAAAAAACATAAAGAAAATAAAGAGTGGTTTGACAAGGAATGTCGTATATACAAACGAAACACAACGTTGACTTTGAAAGCTTTTCGACATAGCCGAAATGTAGATGACCTAAACATATTTCTAGAAAAAAGAAATATTTATAAAACACAGTGTAGAATCAAGCGTAAAATGTTTTTCCAAAGGTATGCAGATAATCTTGAAAAATCTGTCAAAGATTCGAAGGTCTTTTGGAAAGACATAAATAATCTTACAATGAACAAAAGGACTATTCCTAATATCTCCTTAAACTCTTGGTTTGAACATTTTAGCTCTGTGTTTAAATCAACGGATGGAGAGATTACAGACCTCCCAATAATAGATATTAATCTTTCTGAATCTTTAGAATATAATGATATACAAGAGCCAATTTTAAATGGGGCGATTACTGATGAAGAAATTAACGCAAGTATTTCACAATTAAAGAGCAACACAAAAGTAGGTGGAAATCTTATACCACAGTTTTTTATTTGTGGGAAGAATTCCATTATACCATTCGTCCGTATTCTTTTTAATCGTTCATTTTGTACGGGAGAATTCCCAGCACAATGGAGTAAATCAGTCATTATACCTATCCATAAGAAAGGTAGAATAAATGATCCAAATAATTACAGGGGTATAACATTAATCGACGTTTTAAGCAAAAGTTACATTAACATTTTAAACAAACGATTAACTTTCTTTGTTGAAGCGTTTGATAAACTTGCTGAATCACAGTCTGTTTTTAGATCTGGATATTGTACAACTGACAATGCCTTTGTTTTGAATGCAATTGTTAGTAAACATTTGAATAGGAAAGGTAGATTTGTATATGTTGCTTTTATAGATTTTAAAAAAGCTTTTGATCTTGTTGACCGATCTATCATATATGAAATTCTTAATAAAAATGGTTTAAAAGGGAAGCTTCTAAACACAAAAAAACCAATTTATAAGTCTGTTAAGGCTTATGTACGGTTAGATGGAGATGTTACGAATACTTGAACGATTGAAGGACCAATATATTCAAACTTGGAATCATAATTGTAGTCAAAATATGAAATTAACCTACTATGTCAATTCTAAGAAAAACTTTGTAATGAACAAATATTTATTTGCAATCGATGTAAGAACATTTTCTAAGTGTTTAGCAAGATCTCGCTGCTCTGCCAATGATTTAATGATCGAAAAGGGTAGGCATTTTAATATCCCAAGAGAATTAAGGCTTTTTTTCTATTGTGAAGGAATGCTGGAGGATGAGTTTCACTTTCTTCTAGTGTGCCCTCTCTATAGGGACTTGCGAGTAAAATACATAAATGTTAGTTATACAAAAAACATTTCTTTACAGTCTTTTTTTATATCATGTCGTCACAAGATATGAATGTTATAAGAAATCCTGCTATGTTTGTTTTTTATGCTTTTCAAGAAAGTGACGCTTTTTTGGGTAGTGTCGTATAAAGAAACAGTCTTCCAAATAAAATATGTCGTGGTCACAATGAAATAATTGATAGGGCCCTTGTGAGCTATGTTTGTTTTTTATGCTTTTTGGGGGTAGTGTCGTATAAAGAAACCGTCTTCCAAATAAAATATGTCTTTATATCATTTTGAAACAGTACTGAATTGTTAAAGGGGGAAAAATTAATGTTCTCATTTATACATGTTCCTTAAAGTCTAACTCAGTTTGTCAAATATTTATGGGACACTTAACTCACTTTTTAGAAATGTTATTATTTGTATATATGTTGTATCTTGTGTATGGGCCGTGGGCCTGAAATGCAATAAACGATCTGAAATCACACAATGGGTTTCCTCATATGGCATAATGAGTTAAGAGGTGAACTTGAATTATCTTTGGGACAGAAAACATAGGGAAAAAGTTGGGCAAAAGAAGGATATTTATTTCCAATACCAAATTATTGTTTCATTGATTTCAAAGCTAGAAACAAATTATTCAGTTTTCATTGATATCTTTTTCTTTTCCCATCATCGTTTGTTTGGATGCAATATAGCATGACAAAACTTGCACTCGACGTGGTTAAGAAGACCGTTTGCCCGTCGGTTTTTTCAAAAAAACAAAAGCCAACGGGAAACAAGTCTGCCACATGAGTTGGTCTATCGCATTTCAAGATTGCATCTAAAGCCAAATAGAAATGGGGAAAATATGTCGATACGATCTAAATACATGTACATGTAATTGATTACTCAACGTTTAGATCACCGATCTAATCAACACTGTATTGATATTATTGAATAAGAAGACACAATTTTCCCCAAATGTTTTCGACTCCAAATGCGTTGAAAGGTCCACCTCAAACCGCCCATATTAGGTATTAGGATTAGATGCTTGAAAACACTCATCGGAGTAGCAGTCTTTTTACGAGTTATACCACATGCCCTGAGACATACAGCATTCGTGGTCCTAATGAAATAATTGATAGGGCCCTTGTGAGATAGGAAATGGGGATCTTTCACAATCTGTTTCAAGCAGGCCATTGCTAGATAGTAAATACATGTTTCTTAAAAACTGCTGACAAAATGGAATTTCATTGTCAACACACCGCTCAAACAAAAAGCAAAAACAGGAAAAAAATCAACAAGTACAATTAAAACCGCATGACGTTGATGTTGTTATAGAGACCGAGTCGATCACCATATCCTTATGTTCGATATAAAAAAAAAGTTTTATTGTGGCGAGTTTCGTGAGTTTATGGGAAAACTGTATCGATCATGTGGCCGATAGTGCAAATAATGCTTGAGTGCGTGTTATTTATGAGTAACCGGAAATGAAGTCAGACGCCATCGTAAATAGGCGCCATCGATCACGTGAATTAAGGTAGGACATTTCTCATGATTCCGCAATACTTCGGATAGTTACTCGCTCACAAAACTTGCAAAGATATCCGAATACCAAAATGAATGAGGTTTACTCGTGCTTCATGCAGTGATGAATTAAACCAATGTGTTCTTTTTAACGAATTGTTTCGCCAGTGTTAGTTTGCAACATTCACAAACGAGCGATATCTTTTGCAGGGGTCTATAGATTGTGTCGGTCCTTGTTTACAAGCTGTATTGTCCTTAGATTACTATATAATTGCCAGTTCTCCTTTTAAAGAATGCATATTGCCCAATATTTCAAACATCATTAGACAAAAAGATACATGTTACAATGCCCAAATACATTTACCAGCCACTGGTAAACATGTTATAAAGCAGAATTCATTTGTTATCCTGTGATGGAGCAGTTATAATATCAAACGCACAAGCATCTTATTTACTAATGAAAAAACGAGTTATCATGCCCAGATTCCTCATAAACCAATGCTAGGTACATTGTTATGCATGACGTCATAACGCCCGAAGTCCTTTATTCACCAATGGAAGACCCGTTACAGAGCTCAAAGTATTTCATATGCCAATTGAAATACCAGTTTATAGTGCCGAAATAATTTAATAGCCAATGGCATGTATGTTGTTTACAGGCATAATGTATTCTATTTGCAAATGGTTGTACGTTAAAATGCCAAACGTTTCTTTGCGGCCATCGGTGGACCATTTCGTAACAAACTGAACTAGTATTTTCATCATGCATTTTTAGACCAGTTATACAGCGCACAACTATTAATCAGCCATTTAAGACCAGTTATACAGCGCACAACTATTAATCAGCCATTTTAGACCAGTTATACAGCGCACAGCTATTAATCAGCCATTTAAGACCAGTTATACAGCGCACAACTATTAATCAGCCATTTTTAGACCAGTTATACAGCGCACAACTATTAATCAGCCATTTAAGACCAGTTATACAGCGCACAACTATTAATCAGCCATTTTAGACCAGTTATACAGCGCACAACTATTAATCAGCCATTTTAAGACCAGTTATACAGCGCACAACTATTAATCAGCCATTTAAGACCAGTTATACAGCGCACAACTATTAATCAGCCATTTAAGACCAGTTATACAGCGCACAACTATTAATCAGCCATTTAAGACCAGTTATACAGCGCACAACTATTAATCAGCCATTTAAGACCAGTTAAAATGCACATAACTATTAATCAGCCATTGGTAGACCAACACTCCGAACTCTTCGGTAATATCTACCATGCCTGATTCTTCCTGCTTATTTCACCGAGGAGACTTATGAAATCCAGATTCATTCGTGCCATATGCAGAAAAGTGGGCAAACCCCAAAACCTTCAGTCAACTTTAAACCAATTATGTTGCCATAGTTACATGTACAGTATTTTAGTTTACTTACTTGTCATATAGTGTGATGTCCGGAACCCATATGCGGTGTTGAGGAAGGACGATGCTGCGTATATCACTGTACTGGGTGTTCAACCATCGGAGTCTACAATCGGACCAGGCCTGCAACAAACGTATAACTAACTTCCATAAGCCGCAATGAGGATGTAATTTTGAACAGTTGCCAACTTATCGTAATGCCAATACAACTGGCCAATGATTTCTTTTCTGGTAATATTATGCTTTTGAACATATTTCTAGACCTTAAAGGTTGTCTTGTGCCAATTACATGTATATTCGAGACAATATGGGGGTTAAAATGGTCATTTCAACATTGTAACTAACTAGCGTAAACCGCCATGAGGATGAAATTTGGAGCAGTTGCCAACTAATCGTAATGTAGACACAACTTGTTAATGATTTCTTTTCTGGTAATATTACGTGAAAATAACACTTTTCTTGACCTTAAGGATTATCTGGTGCTAATTTCATGTTCTCAAGACATGATGCTGGTTAAAGTGGTCATTTTAGAATTTTCGATTGATTTGCTTTGAAGGAACATGAATGGCCGCTGTTTCTTCCTTTGATGTTTAATCAACTAATCGTTAGATAATTAAAGCGTACATGTAAGAGCGTTAGGACATTTAATCACAGGACCTTTTCCATACGAACTTAAATAACGTTGTCGATTAACGATTATATTCGTGAGAGAACCTTCCGACTAATTGGTAGACTGACTGCCGATGGCTCTACTAAGCTTTGGTCAAGAATCTGTTTTGATGCTGATACTTTTCAGGTATTTTTTGATTTTCCGGAGAATTGTTCATCGATAATAGTACAATTGTAGGTATGTATGTCTAAGGTTGCTTAACCCATTACCAAACAGTAACGACATTTGACGAGTTTGTTGCAGTCGATTCTGGAAAACATTGTTGGAAAAGGAGAATTTGCTCTTAACACGCAATTTCTCCTTTTCCCACAATGCTTTTTGCTGTATCAGAAGATTATTTTTCAATTTCATCACATTTTGAAATGTCGTCAGCAAACTCTTTCAATTTAGGACAGTCGAAAATTTGGCGTTTGGTAAAGGGCTTACATAGGGTAAGCCATAAGAAAATGGTTCGCGTTTTTTATTATGTGCATGTTTTATTCTTTGCATAAACATTCTGTTTAAAGAACGTAAATGATGAAGAACAGCGAAATGTAACAGAAAGAAAAGAAAAGAAGATAAACTTACAAGCCTAACCCAGATTATGGTATTTAGAATCTGCCTTGGTTCATCCTGAAAAAGTTGGAATTGTCAATGAATGTATGATGAAATAAATAGAAATACATATAAATGAAAGATTAGTAGGTAGAACAATATGAAGGTAAAAAACATTTATTCGACCCGACTTTATGCTTATGCAAACAGGTTAGATCCAGGCCTGTGATCTAACCTGTTTGCTTCTCTGAGTATATTTCCTCATCAAAATTAAGCAGATATTTATGGTTTTGGAAAGAAGATGGCACAAAAACCTATTTTTAGAAAGTAACCAAGCATTCTAATGGTTGAAGAAACTCGAATTTTTATATATGACAGAAATATTAATGCTTATATAATCGCACTCCCCATGGGATATTAACGGTACTAAAAGTGTTCTGTCATTGAATTATCTTGTAATCGACCCATTGGAATTGATACATGTGTAAACAGAGGCAACTTAAATGTGATACCAATACGCCAGTATATCAATGTCATAAGCTAAATAAGTCCATTAAGATCAAAGGGCGGCTTGCCTTTTGTTTTGTAATCCGTAAGTGACCTGGTTTAGTTTACTTTTTCCCTCATACCAGCTCAAAGTTAAAGAACAGAACATGACAGAGCTAATCAAACATGAGCATATAATCTAGTTGTTCTTAAACATTCAATTAACTGCATTACAATGAAAATATTGTCTTTTAGTAAAAAAAAAAGAAATTCAAATTAACAATAAACATTGTCCTGGAAAAAGAAAACAACTACCAATATAATATACTTCTATCAGAAAATATTTATCCCAATCGATTATGACGTCTGGAAACTGGTTGAATTTAGGAAGGCACCCCTTCCAAATCGTTAAATTTGTTAAAGGTTGTAATGAATTGAAATAGTCCAAGATGCTAATTAGCGGCTCGGAATTCGACACTTTATTTGGTTGTCATCCCAAGGGACGATATCATTAGGTCACACTCTTCTCATGATAAGACATGACAATACGGTTGCCTGGATACACATAGAAGAAGACTCTCTCAAAGAAGTAGCTTAATCAAGAGATTCGACTGAATGGACATAATCACCTCCTCGCCAAAATCACATGCTAGATGTATAGATGTTTTGACGCAGAACTACAGTTATTCGTTTACAGATGCAAACAAATTACTGAAGCTTTGCACTGGTCCTTCGATAAAAACATTGATGATGCATGGAGTGCTAGTTGCCTCAAAATAATCATTTGTCAGCGTGTACATGTTTTCAGTGCGATGCGTTATTTCACTAGTGCGGGGTATAAACACGGATCAGGACCAAGGAAACGGATTCCGAGAGAATATACACGTGTCTGTGGATAGACATCATGTTTTCGTCATTTCATTAATTTTCCTTTTATCATAAATCAGTGGTTGCGTTAAAACCAGAACACTACCTGAAACGTTTATGATGTATGTTGCAGTCTGCAGCATTCGAAAGAGAATAAATGATTGTGCAATTAGTAAAGCGTTGTAAACAAACTATGATGTTTTAACACACAAACATGCCCCGGTTGGAGCTTTTTAAATGTTTATTGCATGTATGAAGCCGGTACTTTTTCTTTGCAATATACTTCTGTCGCATTGTATTTAAGCCGAGTAAAACTAGATTGACTCTTTGTACGATCGACATGATACCTACCAAGTCAATGATCTGACGAAGACCCAGGTCAATATCGACGTTAGTCACCTCCACAGTCTCACAGCTGGGTCGAATGGCGGGCTCGTAGTGTTCCAACAAACTGTTCACCAGGTCGTCCAGTCGGTGACCATGGATACAGCCTGCAATGAAGAAGGAATCGGTTACTTCGTGTACATTCAACCCTTTACCAAACGCCAAATTTCAGACTGTCCCAAAGAGTTCGAAAGAGTTTGCAGACGACATTTCACACTCGATTGTTGATACGCAAGTAATGTTCACGATGGGAAAATTTTTCATAAACAATACGAGCTGTTGGTTAAGTTATATATCAACATACATTTTCTATCAAACATACCATTAAAACGTAATTTGTGTAAACGCTCTATGGCAAGTCAATCACAGTACATTGACCAATTTACTTATGCAACACTCATTGGAATACAAGCCGGTTTCGGTAATTCCCACCAGACGTAATTCCAAACATTTTGGTCAAAAAGTAGTTCCAAATACATGCATATCACTTACATTGGTCCGTTCTTATACGCTAAGGGGGGATAAACAAGAAAATAGGCATTTTTATAATTATTACAGCGAATTAGTTCTACGTGAGAATTGCGAGATTAATGTTTTCATTAAAACTATAAAAATCCTTGCCAAAAATGTAACCACCAAGAGTTCATTACAAGACTTGCGCAGGTATTTAACAAGCATTAAGGGCTTGCCACAACTCTATATACATACATAATATTTTATTGCATTATAAACATAACATGTTATATAGCAATTTTTAACAAACATTTTAACAAAGACATGGATTTACAGAAGAGCTTTTCATTCATTTAAAGGTGTCATACAATTTCGATTGCGTTGAGCATAATATATATACTTTGACAGATTAAAAATAGTTTTCTTTGAAGGATTTGATAATAAATTGACAAATTTATGCATATTTGGCCATGTATGATAATACCTCTTTATATATTTTGATCTTAAATTTGTATGCTTTGGACAAATTAATAAAAAGTGAAATTCATTTTCTATTTGACCAGAATTACAATTTCTACATATTCTTTCATTTCTGGGAATATTACTTTGGCGTCCTTTTTCTATTTCTAGCTCGTGTGCTGATGTTCTAAACCTTGTAAGAGCCTTTCTGAATTTTGATTCATGAATGATGTCGAGATATTGTTCCATAATAAATGAACTTTTGAATAAACTATAGCTATAAAGACGAGGTGAATTACTTATTGATGAATACCAATTTTGTTGATAGATGTCTAATATGCGTTGTTTTATTGTGGTAAAATTGACTCGCATGTATAATTGGTTTTCCCAAATGTTTGATAATCCAATATTGTTTAAAGTGTTTTTGATGTGGTAAGCCCAATTCTTACCGTTGTATGTGAGATTATTTTCTGTGTCTATTTTTAGCATATTATACAGCTTAAATAAGATAGATTGCTCATCTAGAGATATCAGTTTTACCCAGTATTTAAGCATTATCATTTGTCTATGTATTTGCATGGGAATGCGACCTAACTCCCCATAAAGGGCTGTAAGATTTGTTGACTGCCTTAGACAGAGAATTCTTCTACAAAACTTCGAAAAAATAGATTCTATGCTAGGGCATGGGTGATGTCCCCATACCTCAGCAGAATAGTTAAGCGTAGGTAAAACAATAGAGTCGAAGATATTCAACAGTTGAGAAACTGGAAGATCTAACTGGTTGTAAATGACAAACAAATTGTGTAATGAAAAGGAGGCGTGTTGTGCTATGTGTTTTTGTGTGCGATTCCAATTCCCATTTTTATAGAAATATACTCCAAGATATCTAAATGATTTTGTTATTTCAAGTTTTGTGTTATTTAAGAAAAAATCATACGATGTGTGTCTTCCTTTTTCAAATATCATTATTTTTGTTTTCTTTGTATTCAATTTTAAGTTCCACTCATTGCAATAGTGTTCAATGTTATTCAAAATAGATTGTAATGTCATTGGATTGTGCGAAAATACAACAGCGTCGTCTGCAAACAAAAGAAGAAACAACTGTAAGCCATCAATGCTAATTATACCGTTCAAGTCTGTGTTAACATTGTTTAGATTATCATTTAAGAAAAATAAACATAATAAACTGCTGGCTGGGTCTCCCTGTTTCACCCCAATATTTGATAGTACATGATCTGATTTCATTGATTTATATTTTATTATTGATTTGACATTATTGTACATTGATTTTAGTGCATTGATAAATTTGGTGCTGACATTTTCTTTTAAAAGCTTTTGCCACAGTAACAATCTGTCTATACTATCGAACATCTTTTCCCAATCTAGGAAGGCGACATATAGTTTCTTTTTTACAGGATAAAGTTTTTGCAATTATTGCGTGAAGTACAAATATACAGTCTATTGTTGATTTACCTTTTTGAAAGCCGTATTGGTTATCTATAATTTTGTCATTTATGTTTGCCCATTTTGTCAGTCTATTTACCAGTAACTTCGAATAGATTTTGGATAAAATATTGTTTAGTGTAATGCCTCGAAAGTTTTTGGCCTCCTGATTTCCCCCTTTGAAAATAGGTATGATAATCCCTTCCCCCCAACAGTCAGGAAACAATCCATCGTTAAATATTGTATTGTAAAATTTGGTTAGAAAGGGAGATATAATGTCAAAAGAACTCTTGAAAACTTCAGCGATCAAATGATCTGTTCCGGGGCTTTTTGAATTATTTTGAGAAAAAACAGCTTGTTTAATTTCGGACAATGTGAATTCTATGTCTAAATCGTCATCTCTAAGATAGGTGTTATGAGACAGATTTTCCGTATCATTATTATCATGTGATGGGACTGATCCATACAACTCGTTAAAATGAGAGTACATATCATCAATTTGTATATCATGTGTATCAAGGGGTGATTGCATATATTGTGATTTAATATTTTTCCAAAATAATTTAGGGTTAGTTTTTGCAAGGATCGATACCCGTTTGCCTTCTGATATAGAACAATCCATCTTTAAAACGAAAACACGTATCTAGTCTATGGGAACCAGAAGGTTTGCACTTTGTCTTTGAATGACCTTTCTTCCATGACCCAGTCTATATTTACGAAGGGACATCTGAGCAAATACACTTGAAAAGGCTTTCTATAGACTAAATCGATCGGACACTTTCAATAAACAGGTTTCTAATTGAATAGTCAATGACGTTGGATTGAAGTTTGGGACAAAGCTACGGACTGGTAAAGTACTTTGGAAAACAACCCATATTCCCTTCCGGGACAAGATTGGTTACACTCGTGCCGCATACCCTAGGATGCCGCGCATCTATCGCATTTGTTGTTTGTTATAATCTTCCTAAAAGGAGAATCAGCTCGTATACCTTTCAAAATATCATATTTTGTCCTTCGAAAGAGTTATATTTTGATGGCATTTCGATTTTAAAACGCAAGTATTGTTGTTTTTTCGGAGCAGGGTACGAAATACAATATATAAATAAACATTGATATTCCTGTTGAACCATTAAAATGCAAATATGCAGTAACAAATGACGATTATTTTTCTTTGAATATGTTGCATGATATATATCGCCCCCAAGGCAATGAAAAACTCGTCAGCTCATTTCAAATTATTGCAATTGATACACATATGCAGCACGTCACAAATGTAAAATTAAACATCTTCATTTTGCACAAAAACGAATTGTTTATTTAAAGCAAGTTTTCTCAAACTCCTATCTGAAAGGTCGATAACTGCTGGTGTGTTATATAATGAGCATGTCTATTAATGGGTATTTATGGAGTAATCATTTAAGAGCACCATTCATTAATTGATTGATCGGCAACACTTTATACGTTTGGGAAACAAACACCTTTCACGATGGTTACCGAAGATCGATGGAAGCGAGTGCAAAAACGGTGGAATATAGCCCTTCTATTCGAGCGTGATGCTTAAATTCGGATAAGTTAGGCCACTACTTAACATGAAATATACTTAATTACGCCCAGTAATAGATATTTTAGAGAATTGTGTAGAATTCTGATTCTTACAAAAAACATAACAAATGTTAGAAGAGGAAGATAAGTATGTGAAATCCTGTGTACCATTGATGAAACACAATTTTACGTTAAAGGTTGTCCTTATAAGCGTCTTATTACTCGTGCTATTTGTCATTCAACAGTAGGAACATATACTTTTGTCTGTCGCTACTGAATCCGCCTTTTTTAGTACCGTTATTAGATCAAAATACTTTCCAACACATACCACAGAGGCAATGTTTTACTTAACAGTGTACATTTGCCGTTTGTCGTTGATTTCGACGAACCATATACGGGGAGAAGAAAAGATGATGAATTGGTCTATACAGCTTGGCTTGACGACATAATTTCCTTTCTTTCATCAAACGTATCGATTTGTGACGTTTAATCCGTTTTTTCAGTTCTTATTCATTTTTGTCGATTGACAGAATACACAGAACATAAGGTAAACAAATAGTGTTGACGCTTTAATTAATAATCTAGAAGAACAAACAGTTGCAACTTCAAAGTGATGAGCAAACTATCAATTAATCTCAACAACATAAACATACCTTACTCTATTAGGCAACTGTTCATTAAAACTTTTCATTCACTTTCGATAAACAGTTAATACATCGTCTGTTAGACATTATTTGAGACAGGACAAGAATAAAAGCGTCTTTTTGAAGCCACACGATTTCGTTAACAAATCCTTGTGCAATGGCAAAATGCCCGCCTTGCGTGTAGACAGCCATCTATTCGTTATACATGTATATATAAAAAAAGGAAAGAAGATCTAAAAACAAAGGAATGCTAGAAACGACTTCTCTTCATGGTGCTTTGTCCAATTCAAATAGTATTACGGTTCGAAAATACAGTTCAAGATTGGGTGCGTATGCGAGACCATTTGAAGATTACTTGCTCTTGTGGGGTTCATAGGATGCTGCCAGGAGTTCTATTTTTATGAAGGTGCACATTTGTGACTATTTCATGGAATCAAAAGCTATGCAATGCGTTCTTTATATATCATAAGAATTCCATGATTGCTATCCTTACCATCACTTTAGACCCCATTCAATGAAAATCAAAATGTGAAACAAGTTATAACACTAAATACACCGATATACTTACTGTGGGCTTTACGGTAAAAGGATTTGCAAAATAATTTTACGTACACAGCTACGAACATAAAGATCAAAACGTAGTTTGAATCATAAGAAAACGATTTTACTAAAATTGTTAAAAACGACAAAGAAGAGGGTGTGCTTGTTGAAAAGATTCCCTCGGCAAACACATGACACCAAGTCGATAGTCTTATCGCTTTGTAGACATCTGTCAATGACAATGTAAATTACGACCGCCATTCTAGATGAATAGAACAGTTGATAATGGAACACTCATTAGAAGGTTAATGGCCATTTATCAAGCGCAAGTATGCATAAATAAACATCATATTTATGCATAAATAAACATCATATTTATAGGTTCTATAAATGTCCCAATTCAAGAACAACATCACTCGTCAAGTATGGACAATTCGAGGGTTTGAGAGTTCATAAACATGAAGCACTTACTATAGTATTGCACTGAGCCCTCGAATTACACTTTGATTGAAATTGATGGGATGGCATTGTTTAAAAGAAATGTTGACAAAAATTAAAATAAACAAGATTTCTTTTTCATTTCAGCCATAGTAGTTTACTGAAGGTAGTACCCGTGTAATTACTAATTTTTTCAAAGGCTGACCGGCTCACGAAGTCGAACTGATGCAATCATTGTGAATATGTATATTGTTTATATTGACTATCATATCAAGCACATGTAATTCATTATATATATATTGCCTATGAGCTTGCGTGCTTAATGTCTTAATAAAAGTATGTTATGTTATGTTATGTTCGATATTCATTCGAAGACCTTAGCTAATATCCTGAGCGTTCGAACGCCCGAAATACTGCGGCAAGATTTCACGGGGGACAACCGTGATGGTCTGCTTCGGCTGACCTTTTTGGCGCCAATCAGCATACAAATACCTTTGACCAATTCAATATATATATATATATATAGAAATGGTACAGACAAACTTAAATAGTATACTCAAGCATGTTAAATATACAAACACAACAAAAATTAAGAAATATCTGTGTAAACAAGACACAACTTAGTCAATCTACCACATTTAAACATAAGAAATCGGATGAATTAACATATAACTTCTATTTAGGTAAGTACGTTTTAAATATTTTCATATCGCCATTTAAAGCTCTCTGATATAATGAGTATAATGAGTAAATAATGGTCATGTGACCCCGGTTGTAGGTCAACATCCATGAGAGATGAAAAGATGTGGTTATGTGCCAATAGGTCAAGCGTCCATTTACCGTTTCCACCATAAGGAAACACGCGACCAGTCTAAAATGAAAGCACCAGCAGACGATACAAATTACAAACAAATAAACTTGGTATTTTCTTTGTTCACCAATTCTTGCGACAAAAGGATAAGTTACCCGTTAGAAACAGTTGGCGATTTTTTTGTTATCATGGTTTTTGAAGTCTTTTGCAGACTTGGTCAAAATGGGACATGGAAGCGTTTGAAATTGATTCGCAGTGAGTTTACTATTAACATGTCCCTCCTTATCAGATATAGTAATCGGACTGGTTACCAGACATATCATGGGTTTCCATACTGACTTAATGGTTGGGTGGTCAATACAATTTTCATTTGGGATGAAACATTGGTCAATATGAGCGGGACCTTTTAAGCTATTGAACAAAGTTCCGAGTCTTTTATCACAATTTGTAAAAATACATGGTGCTTATCTAATTGTCGATATACCAAGCATATGAAAAGGATAAAAAAAAGTTGTGAATTAGTCAGATATATCCATTTTTTGTCACTATGCTATGAATGTATAATCGTTTTCAAATCAACTTAGCAAACATATTTGAGTGTCATTTGATTTTTAAGGTCCAAATGATAATAACAAAATGAAAATATGCTCATGACAAGCAAGTTCTGTTTTCTTCAAAATAACCTTTTAATGCTTATTTATCAATTATAAGGAACCTTGAATATAGAAAAGCAAATATATGTTTGTGTATTAGAATAAACAATTTGCAAAGAAAAAACTTACATATGTGTAAAATGTAAATACAAAGTAAAATAAGTATTGTCAAAAGCTAGTTCCAAGGCTATTCATGACTTTCAGTTTTGTGGTTGGGGTTTCTTCCTTGAAAAGCAATTGAATCATCTATGATAAATGTCAAGGATGTTTAATGTTAAATCCTGTTTGACAATCATTTAATGTAATCTGTCCCAAATTAGTCCAAACAGGGAAACGATTAAACAATCTATTTTGGACGAACTCGACTGCTAAAAGCATGAGTGGTCTGTTTGAACAAAGCGTTTGTCAGCAATCCATAAGCATGCACTAAATCACTCCCGGGTTATCATTTCCTTGGCAAAAAATCGCTCATACGCTTGTGGTCCTTTTTGTCATAAATGTTATTTGAATTGCATATCTATAGAGGTTAAGAGGCTTTTTGTTTTAAACCGTAATTAACAGTGTTTAAGGCATTTGTGCATCTATCCATGTCAATGTAGGTCTTCAACGTTCGGTAATGCACAACATTGTCTCCAAGCAACCGACTGGTGACAAAACTGATCTCATCTTGTAATAGACAAACGAAGCATGTCTAAATGACTTCATCAAATGTCGGCATCAATATTAACCGAGCGAGTTATTGACTTTAGAAACCCTTATATACTCTCTCTCTCTCTCTCTCTCTCTCTCTCTCTCTCTCTCTCTCTCTCTCTCTTCCTCTCTCTCTCTCTCTCTCTCTCTCTCTCTCTCTATCCGTATCCCTCTCTCTCTCTCTCTCTCTCTCTCTCTCTATCCGTCTCCCTCCCTCTCCCTCTCTCTCTCTCTCTCTCTCTCTCTCTCTCTCTCTCTCTCTCTCTCTCTCCCTCCCTCCTCTCCTCTCTCTCTCCCTCCCTCCTCCTCCCTCCCTCCCTCCCTCCCCTCCTCCCTCCCTCCCCCTCCCTCCCTCCCTCCCTCCCTCCCTCCTCCTCCCTCCCTCCCTTTCATTTCCTTTCCTTTCGGTCCGTATTTCTTTCCCTCGCGACTCTGTTATGATTGTATTTGAACATTTATACGCTCTATTCATTCATGGTTTTCTAAATATTTGCCAACCTCTTATTGCCATTGCATGTCACCAAATAAGAGAAAGAGCACCCACGAAAGAAATAGAAATTAAAGCAAATATTGTAATGAATGAGATATGTTCTTGTTTTATCTCTAAAAAGCTTGTTATGTTGTATGCCTTTTCTTGAATTACTTGTGTAATTCATATAGCACTCTCGGGTTCAGTTCCATCAGGTCTATGTGTATACTATTTAGAAGCTACATACGTTTTCTACTAACTCTTGCCAAACCTTCCCATTCCCAGAAAGCACAGGCGTAAATGAGAAACCAATTTGGCACTATAAGGAAGTATCACATATAAAAATGTGTCACTTTGACTGGAAGATTCCTATTGTTTTCATTCTGAAGTTGTTGACGCTAGCAGATTAATTTACTTTTCTTTCTACAAAATCGCCACATTCTCATAAGCATAAAAGAGGGTAATTCGGGTTAGACATGTACTCAAACGGATTGTACGAAAGTACGTATCTATTTTCAATCTTGTCATTCAATATACCCACAACACCCTCACAAAAACAGATAAGCTTCACAAAACAACGTGTCCATTTCGATGTCTTTTCAAGAAGGTATCATGGATGTTCTCAGATTGATAGATGTACGTCATTAATTGGAATCAGTTCGATACATGTAAATCATTAATCGGAATCAGTTCACATTAATCCGTTCAGTAGTTCACTAAGGCTTGGTTACAACGCCCGGGGGACTGGCACTCTCGCATATTCCGTGTGTTGTTGGTGAGGATCAGTCATACGAGGATCGTATTTTGAGAAAATTGGACTGAGTACACCTACGGAAAGTTTGTATCAAGGTTCGTAACCCTTTACCAAACGCAAAATTTCCAACTGTCCCATATTGAAAAAGTTTGCAGACGACATTTCAAAATGTGATGAAATTAAAAAAACAATCTTCTGATATGGCAGAAAACATTATGGGGAAAGGAGAAATTGCTCGTATAGAGCATTTTCTCATTTTCCCACAATGTTTTTTTCAGAGTCATCTGCAACATACTGGTCAAACGTCGTAATTGTTTGGTAATGGGTTAACTACCCCATTTTGTTCGACAGGTACGCTTTGCACTAACGTCTGTCGTTACTAATGACGTAAACACCTGAACAGGATGCCCTGTAAACAAATGTTTACATGGGCTAGATTATATTAATTTTTGGAGTTCTAACCTCGTGTGTCAATTTCATTTTATGCTATACTAATGATGAACTTATCTTTCGTTTGCTATAAAAAGGTGTATAAATAGTATTAGTACAAAAGTAAGACACAGCATAGAGGTTACAGTGGTTTGTTAGTTAATGGTTGTAAAAATAGTTTCAGGGAAATGATTCCCTAATGTGTAGATATAAAGTAAATAAGCATAATTAATTTAAAGATTATATCAAGTTTGCGTATGGACTTAAGTAATACTGTTCTTTTATTTTCTGAAAAGCAATTACATAATAAGGATGGATGTGAAAGATATCTGATGAATAGTAATTTGGGTATCTATGCTCCATGGTGGGCCATCAATAGTAATAATGCTTGGGTTTTTATTCACAAGACACTAGTGCTAAGACAGTCTAGCAAGAAGCGGTACTCGTTTCCCACGATAGCTATGGTACATTTGTGAGATTTTCTCTGATGATTCAGTCATGCACTCCGTGTTATAGTTAAAGGGTATACTATGATAATCGACATTGGTCTTTCGTTATTCTGTATTTATTGTTGTGTATTTGGTTATATGAATCATAGGAAATTTGGCACACTGTATGTATCGGACGAAGTCAATCACACGGACCTCAAGGAGCTTCGTGGACCGTCTACTGGAATGTCTATCTGGTCTATTCCATTGTCGATGACCCTGGGTAAATATCGAAGTATTAGTTTAGTTTAAACTTATTCATTTTACACCAATTGTGAATCAAGTTCTTGCAACTTAGATTAACCACTCTCAATGCTGCCAGTACTCGCGCCGGATTAATGAAAGCTCGCAAGGCAGATCCCGCTGCTCACGGGATTCGAACTCACGACCCTCGTGTCCCGAGACCAACGCACTACCCCTGGATCACTGTCCTCCTCTATTGAAGTATTGTCCGTAATATTCTGTAAAAAGGGACATACCTATACAGAATTTATCATAAGTACATGTACACTCAAAGTTGTCATAGATAACTGTTTACCGCCTCTTTGGTATAGAGGCTGAGTATCTGCCTCATGCAGAAGTGATGATGGGTTCGTTACACTTGAAGGGTCATATCAAACAAAAAATACTAAATGGGACTAACGTGTTCCCATGTGGTTTGCAACAGGAAAGGCACCTTTTTTAAAAAAAAAAAATTAAGTCGTTTCCACCTGTAGACAACATTGTTTTACTTGAAGCAGACGACTTTATAAAAGCTTTGTAAACATGTGAAAAACTTTTCGGTTCTACCGTTGAGATATATGTTAATAGATTAAAAAAGCATTGTGAAAAATTAAAGGAAGAATTGCTTGTGACAAGCAATTCCTCCTTTTGCCACAGTACATTTTGAAAGTCGTCTGTTTCAAGACACAAAATTGTAGCTTTAGGGGGATATGTGTTAAATAGCGAACAAAACTACGTCGTATTGCGACGTTTCGTCGTAATACACTTAATGTTACAATACGTTGAAACTATTTCTAAATCTCTTACCATTCATAACGCCGAGTACCACCATACATACGCTCCAAATGTCCATTTTCGAATATAAATGCTCACCATTAACCGAATACAAAACAAGTTAGATGATAAGATAAAAGACCCAGCCTTTTTGGCCAATCATCACACAAACATTCACTAAAGTCAAATGTTCTTTAGTAAATTTTTATACAGCGAACTTATGTGGCAAATATTGTTTCAAAAGGATAAACAACCACCGACTCAACGCTCTGATACACTAGTTAAATGTGCGTAACAGCCTCCACTCGGCGTTAACAAAGCCAGTCGTATTTAGTAATAATCACCTATCTCTCACGGCTGTGGGATTATTTATTGAGAGCACAACGTCCTTATTCTGATTGCCCCTACCTCTGAAATCGAAAATCAATTGGATGTCACGCCTCGCACCTGTAGTCAGCTTGCTGTGTCTCGAATCGTCCCTTCTCTCTGTACCCAGACACAGCTACTATCTCTGAATGGGATGTTTCTGGTAGGAAATAATCTTGACAAAAGCAGTGTGTCAAAATCTAATTTTGATTTACTTGGCTGTAAATACTTTTTGCACATGACCCTATAATGTACATAATGAAATAATACATGACCCTTAAATAGTAAATTCTCGTAAAAATTCACTCTTGGCTTTTGGACAATCTGGACAATTCATTTTGCCAACTATTAGGAAAGGAAAAACCACCATTTATTAGGAATTGAAAAAAACAGCATTTATTAGGGAAGAAAACCTTCAATTGTTGGGAAGGTGGTGTAAGGGGAAATCGAATGTGTCATTTGATGAAGTAAACATTCCCCTTGGTTTTTCCTCCTAAATCAGGGAACTCACTTGAGGTCCGGATCTTTTTAACAGACGAATAATGATTTCGTCTTATTCGTCCCGGAGGATTGGAACTGTACAAAAAAGAAGAAAGAACTTACTTCCACAAATCAGAGTAATACACTCATTCTTTATTGAAGATGTATAATAGCATGCAGTAATAATAATTATACATACAACCATACGAAATGTAATGAACAATACTTTAACATTTCTGAATTGCAAAGAATGTTTCTGAAGGTGAGTGAATCAGTCTCCAAGTAAAGGATATAAAATTAATGAAAATTATTTATTTATTTATGAAAGTTAAGCATTGAAATTAATGAAAATTACTTGTATTTATTTCTAGAAAATTGTGTAAAATTGTATGAAGGAGAATATCTTATCATTTATTAAAACTAACTTATATGATTGTAAAATGGACAAGAATTATATTTCTTACCTGTACAAGAAAGAAGAAAGAACTTACTTCCACAAATCAGAGTAACACACTGATTTCATGGGCCGTTTTCTGAGTAATTCCCGCACGAGTTTTCGGTGTGCGCACGCATCATTTTGTCATGTTGGCCAATACCTATGTACTTGGTACACAAACCATGTAACCATATTTAGGAAACGACCTTCAAAAACAGCCGAATTCCTGGACACCATCTATTTCTAAGAAACATATATTAACCTTCTGACCAGGTTAAGCTAGAGAAATTTTCCATTGCTTTAGCTGAATCATCCAAAATACCTCAAAGAACGTTAAGCGCTTTTCATTTACCTCATAGAGTATATTACAAATTATGTAGTATTTTTGATCCTAATACAACCCTGAACAGGATGTAGAATTCATTTGAACAAAATTACATTTTAATCTAGTTATCATAAGATAGTATTTGAATTGTGAATACTGAATATTATTGACGCTTTCCTCTTCATATGTTGGTTGTCATAGACTTGAGTCAACACGAGCCATGGTTCCAATATTAAATAGATTTGAAACCTGACGTTGGCAAACTGTGTTTACATGTGTTCGGTATGAGTCAATAAGAAAACACTCTTCTTTCATTAGCGGATTAATCATATATGAGACAACAGGCAACTGCTTTGAAAGAATGGATTCACTCTGTGCTAGATACATCAGGGTACAAAAATAAGCATGATGATCTTTGTACATACATGCACTTTGTCATTGGAATAAAACAAGAATATATGTATTAAATTCGGTTACATATCGAGTCATCTCTGTAAGATCGTGGCACAAGTTGTATGGAAATACAACTTGGAAATAAGAAAGCGTTTAGACCAATTAACCTGGCGATAACCTCACGCAAAACCCAAGACTATATTTCGAAACTTAAAAGGTGGAAAGGCGCCGAGAAAAGAAAACATGGTCGCATGATGAAGTCTGTGCTGCAATTTAAATGTTGCTTAAACTTGATTTATGCCTTAAAAAACTTATTCCCCACCTATATGGTAATTTCTGATGAATCCAAATTGAAATTTGTTTGGGACCATTGTGATAAAACCCAAAATTGCCCATGTAGCATCCTATGCTAAAAGGTTTTCCACAACGAGACATTAAGGAGCCAAGGACGATTTGATAGAAAGACACAGAAGTGGTTTGCTTTAACAAATTCACTAGAAAAAGTTTTTGTTTACTACCATTGTGATACAAAGCTAAATTGCTCATGTAGTTTCATCCAGCGCTAAAAGGTTTTTCCACAACGAGGCATTATAGAACACGGGATAATTTGATAGAAAATGTAGAGGTGATTTGCTTCAAAACATTTAAGAAAGAAAAATTCATCCAATTTTAGAGCGATAAGAAAGAGTAAATATAAATTACATGTATTGGCAACATTTTCTACATACATTGTATTTGAAAGTACTAACCAATCATGTAAAGAAGGAAGACTTGTACCCATCAGTCTCATCTTTTCACAACATACGGGTATGGATTCCAATGAAAGTTTAATGTTCCTAAATCAAAATTGATAAATCTAATAAGAGGATATGTTGTTTTGAAGTTGTGTAACTTCTTAGCGTAAGATGTAAAACGCCAACCAGGGCTGAGCATGCAAACGCAAGAGACATATAGTACAGTTTATTAGATAGAAGAAAAGAAATCTACCAATCTCCTCACTTTCAGGGTCCTCATTGTATATATACAGTGATGCCATGGTGAAGCAAATACAGTGTTAATCTGGTTTGTATGGGTCGCGTTTTAAATACTCGGCCAGTTTAGATCAAAGACAGACCAGTACCAAGTAATTACTTCCCTCCATGACACAGAGGAAATAGATATAGCAATATAACTTGAAAAGCCACTTAACAAAAGCAGTGGTACTGCATGGTTTTCCCTTGAAACCCTTAACATAGCCTTAGGGGCGATGTAAATGGAAAATAATGATCTTTAGGTATCATATCAAGGAATTTGGGGTCATTTATTTTAAGTTGGTGGCCAAGGAAAATGCTGTACTGGATTGTCCTGTAATAGGTTATCAATACAAACATTGAGAGCATTACAGGATTATCAATTATGAAGGAATACATCAGTGTTCAACAAGCTCATTTTTTACTAGCAATACATTTCAAAATAGGACTACTTTTGGGTACAATCCAGAAGTACATGTAGGAGGTGCAAGACCATGTGTCAAATGATTATAATTCAAATAACTCTAAAGGTCACAAACACTTTATCACATCTACTGCAACAGTTTAAAGAAAAAATATGCTATATAAAACAAAAGAACAATATTTCTTTACAACGATTTATTGCTATTTCAAAAGAACATTTTACTTTTTGGGGTACATTACTAATAATGTGAAGCTCTTCAGTCTCTTTCCATCCCTTCTACAATAACGATCTTATGACTGGTTTAAATTTGACGTAACAGCATATGAATAAAAGGTATAAACCTTTTCCCAAACGACAAATTTTCTACTGTCCCAAATTGAAAGGGTTTGCAGACGACAATTCAAATTGTTATGAAATTTGAAAATAGTCTTCAAATAGAGCAGAAAACATTGTGGGAAAAGGAAAAATTGCTCGTTACGAGCAATTTCTCCTTTTCCCACAATGTTTTCTAAAGTCGTCTGTAACAAAGTGGTCAAAAGTCGTTATTGTTTGGGAAAGGGTTAAGAAAACACATTTTCTCTATGAATTCTAAAGCATAGTAGTCTTGAGCAAATAGACGAGTTGCTCTATGTTTGTTCCAGGTGTGTCTTACTACAACAGATAGGCTCTTGAAAATGAATCAAGACAACTAAGCAAATGCTTCATTTCTAAAGGTTTTAGGACGTTGTCAATATGCCTCAGGATGACATTTTGAAGTGAAATGTTCTAAAATAACTTTCACCCATCTATGAGGACAATATCATGGTGGAAAAAGAATTTTCATGCACCATGTTGTTGTCTGCTGTTATGTTCAATTTAGACCTACTACATATCTCCATTCAGGCTAACGGTTTAAGGCACTAACAACTTAATAACAAACAAAAAAATCGTAAAAAGTACCCTTGATGGCGATTTATATCAAAACCAAAAACATAGGACTTAAGCAAACAAGATATTTTTGAACATATATGGTGAAACAAAAATACATAAACTTAACGATTTAGTATCCTTAACATCATGATATTGCTTGTGCCCTTTCAAGCACATAACAAGAAACTTTGGGTTTATAGGCAGCTATTTGAAACTTCAGTTATAACCGGAAGAGAAGACCAAACAATTAAGCATAAATTAACTTCTTTTCTTCCAAGAATATAGCTAAATTCTCACCGAAAATAGCTTAAATCTTACCGGAGGTCAATCATCTATATTGATGGTTAACTGGGTTGAGTGAAATGAATATATGGGTGAATAGGTATGGTTATCACTGTAGAAAGTAAGCAATTATTAAGCTATCATTCAAAGTCAATCATATTCTCACTGATTAGTAAAAGAGACTTCTATCATAAAGGAGTAGTATAAAGCTAATTAATTGTCTTTGATTACACTGAATGTTGTTTTTATTGCAGCATCTTTTTTAGCTCTCCACTTTTGTATAGATTTTCTGTCTCAGTACCGCCTCCAATGAAATTCCCATTGACAAACACTTGTGGTACCTAGAAAAAAAGCAGAGATAAATGTTCCATTAGTTTTAGGTTTATTGTTGTGTACATGGGGGTGGGTAGAAAGATAATGTTCAGATAAGATAATTTGCCTCATTTGGATTTACCTGTAACTGTTGTTTTTTTTAACATTACTATACTCTGGTTTATGGTAGACCATGCACCCTTCCACACACTCAAGGTCAGCAAGAGTTGCAAGTTTAAAATTTCCTTTTCTGAGTTATATTCTTAATTTCATCTAATATCTGTTATAAAGTGAAGAACAAATGTAAACCAGTTACAAAATTATTTTCAAGATTTCTCCCAACACTGTCACTTCAATCAAATGAAAAACCTTCAAGATAAAGTTTGGTGAGATAGACACTTCACCAATCTTAAGGGAAATAACCTATAATTACTTTAAGATCCATGTTTATTAGACAAAAAGTTGTCTCCCTTTTGGTTTGTGTTTCCCACAGAGTGCACAGTGTAATGGTTTGACAATATTTTAGACTAATAGTAACTCATGAGAACATGGCATAAGTCAATTGGACATCAGGGCATTTTTTTCCATAAAGGAAGAGGCCTAGGCCTGTTGAATTGTGAAAATTGCATCAATGAAATTGCTTAATTGGGAAACCAAAAACTGATGTGACTTTTGGGGAAAAATGCATGATTTCAAAGAAATTTCCTATTGGGAAGGTGCCCCTTATGGGCCTCTGTTGTATACTAAGAAAAAGTCCTGGACATGTTTCAAACTTTTAAGAACAAAATTGGTTATTTTGTTACTACTTTCCCAATTTGCCAAGCCAAACGAATTCGCAAAAAAAAAGGAGAAACCTTTCCAGACAACCCATCCAATAACAACCATAAATCAATAAGATTTGTTAAAAATATGAAATGAGATTAAAATAATTTACCACATTTCAAGATAATGAATCAAAGATAATTGATATCATACGAACATTGAAAAAGCAACAACAATTATATTAATGTTTCATTTCATTAAGGATTATTGCAAAAAGCAAATACATTTCAAGACATGTTTTAGAAATGTACTAAATAAGATATTCAATCACACATCTGTGAAGAGTTTTAACAATGGACTTGTGGGTTTTGGTAATGCAGAAAAACCCATTTCTGCACACTCTCTGTGCTTACAGATAAACCACAGTGCTTATCATTACCCGCTCTTCTTAGCTGTAGTGTACCATTCAATATCCTCTCTATATTAACATACAATTAGAAAAAGCTATTGTTGTTAGTTTCTTGCTCAAAATCAGCTCACAAACCCTCATACAGTAGTGCTATGATATGAGTTCCCAAAAACAGATGAAGAATACAGTCTAACTTGCATTAAGCAGCCACCCTTTTAAGCAGCCAACCTGCCTTAAACAGCCATTACAGAAAGTCCCATTGTTAGATTTATAGTGTAAATCAATTTGTGTTAAGCAGCCAACCTGTCTTAAACAGCCAATTTACTATGTCCCATAGGCTGGCCGCTTAACACAAGTTTGACAGTATATCATATTGTATCACATCAAATCGGACAGGAACTTTGGAACTCACCGTATTATAATAAATTACATCTGGTGAGCAAAATACCCTTAACCCATATCCAAACAATAACGTGAGCAAAATATCCTTTAACCCATATCCAAACAATAACGACATTAAACCACTTTGTTGCAGGCCACTCTGTAAAACATTGTGGGAAAAGGAGTAACAAGCAATTTCATCTTTTCCCACAATGTTTTCTGACCTATCAGAAGATTATTTTCCAATTCCATCACATTTTTGAAATGTTGCCTGCAAACCCTTTCAATTTGGGACAGCCGAAAAGTTGGTCCGATTTTGGAAAAATAAGTAAAATAATCTATTTCATTGCAAACAACCTTTAGTTTTCATCTGTATTATACCTTTTAAGCTTTCAATATTCATTGTGCATGAAACAAGGAAAGGGGCGATTGATTTACAACGTTCCTTGATGCAAAGAAATTTTTTTGAATTTACAGCAAATGACATCAAGTGAAACATAATGAGAAAATTCTTTTTTTTTTTTATATAAAAAATAGCTTTCAGCATTTTTGTATAAATTTTACATTTTTCTGGAAGATTAAGTCGTAAATTAAACATAAATAATTGAAACCCTGGATTTCTTTCTATCCTGTTACCAGGGCAATATATAAACCGATAATAGGGTGCCATATAACATTTTTGCTATCAGTCACTAGATCAGCTGATCGCTGTGCGCACCTGTCAGTATTGATTTTCTGCTTTGTTTCACTTTTTTCCTGTTTTATTTTCTTTTTTTTGCTTGTTTATTTGAATCAATATATAAGTAACAGGATGAATAGAATAGATGTTTGGTGTCTTTGAATAGGAATGATTATCAGGCTTGGCTTTGGACTATTATTCAATTTGTGTTCAGCTCACCGGATAATATTTCTACGCCTTGCCCGATAATATTTCCGATTCACAATACCAACCATCTATTCTCTATCTCTCATATTTTCATTTAACCCTTTCCCAAACAATAACGACATTTGACGACTTTGTTGCAGACGACATAAGAAAACATTGTTGGAAAAGGACAAATTGCTCGTAACAAGCAATTTTTCCTTTTCCCACAAGGTTTTTTGCTGTTTCTGAAGAATATTGTTCAATTTCATCACATTTTGAAATGTCGTTTACAAACTCTTTCAATTTGGGACAGTCGAAAATTTGTTGTTTAGGAAAGGGTTAATTGACTATTGAAAAGGGCTTTTATACCATACTAAATGATACCTACAGTTCTACTTCCAGTCTTGCTGACTAGAAAGGCCTGGATTTCCCCACCATTTCGTAAGTTATCCAGCTCGACAACTTTATATGTTGCGCCTGCACTGTCCAGGGCCTTCTTAGCCTTTGTACAAAAGGGACAATAAGTTTTGGAGAAAACCATCACTTTATTTTGCTGCACCTCTGTTTCTACAAATGACTTAATGTCTTCCATCCTGAAAGTATATACGAGATTGTAAGGATTTTTAACTCTTTACTTCCTGCAGACAACATTCTTAAACTTGAAGCAGACGACTCTAGAAAAGCTTTGTAAACATGTGAAAAATCTTTCAGTTCTGCTGTTGCGATATGTAGATAGATTGAAAAAGCATTGTGGCAAAAGGAGAAATTGCTTGTATCAAGCAATTTCTCCTTTTGTCACAATGCTTTTTGAATGCCGTCTGCTGCAAAAATGTGGTGTTGGTTCCTTACAGATTGACAAAGGGTTCTGGGCATGTACAGTTTGTACTTTGATTTTGGCTTAGTTTTTGAAGCTTTGTGTCATTTTCAACAATTTGTCAGTAATATTGTGTCATGTCCTGGATCCAAACCAGTTAATGCAGAAAAGAATTAATTGGTCCATAAAAAATCTTGCAGGTGCGAGGTGGGTCCTTTTAACCCTTTACCAAACAACAAATTTTCGAATGTCCCAAATTGAAAGAGTTTGCAAACAACATTTCAAAATGTGATGAAATTGGAAAATTATCTTCGGATAGGGCAGAAAACATTGTCGGAAAAGGAAAAATTGTTCGTTACATGCAATTTCTCCTTTTCCCACAATGTTTTCCAGAGTATTCTGCAAGAAAGTGGTCAAATGTTGTTATTGTTTGGTAATGGATTAAAGCACATCGAAATTACTAATGGTTTTTTCTCAATTCCTCAGCAGAGTTAACCTAATGTTACATAAAGTATGAACCTGATTTAATTTGAATTCTACGAAGTAATTGTAAGACTCATTGGTTTTAGGGTTCAAATGCAACCAGATATATACAAGGCTGTTTTAACAAGTGATTTTCTTCTGACAATTTCTTAGTCGAATATAAGCTAGTTAGTCAAAAAAATTCAATGTGAAGGTTGACTTAAATTTTCTGACGGAGCAATAAACCATCTAAAGTCATTTTCTTAGACAGGGAATGTAAAATAAAGTTAGGTACCACCAAATAATGACATCAATTGCTGTTAAACAATTCAAACTGCTGAATAGTGTCAAATATATTCAGTTTTCACATGTCAACCAGTGATGTCTTATCGGAAGGGAAGCAAGCATATAATGGTCACCTAGTGTTCATTTAACCTTTCTTACAAAGTAAATATGCAGAATACTGACATGTATTGTGTATGGATTTATTTCATTAAAAAAAGGATCAAGTTACAACTGTAAGTAACAATCATTTGATATTTTACTGTTATAATGGAAATGCGGGTGTTCAAAGTTTCGACAAAAGGATTGTCACACATGGCTACCATTAAATGAATGGTTCAAAAATTTTAATTGACGGGATATAATTGCCCCAATTAAAATGTTCTCAATGTTTCCTAATCGTGACAAATTACTTTGACTTTCAGGGTTCTCTTTGGCTAAAATTTTCTTTGCGCCAACACTTGCGCCAAATTCAAAAAGTTGGAGCCAAATTTAAAAAGATGGAGCCAAATTCAATAAGTTGGAGCCATAATAGTCTTTTGTAGAAGGGGAATCTACGGTTCTAAAGGGGATCTCAAGTGTTTGTTTGTTCTATCTACTTTTACGTGCTGTTTTCATGAGGTTCAATGGACTAAATACTCTCTCACATTCAACATTTGAAACAGGACATAGCAGAAACAATATTCACCTTGGCGTCATATTATTAACGACTATTTCCTGTCCTCCAAGCCTCCTTGAAATTACAGTTGTTAGATATCAATTTGATTTTTAGTTGGAGGCATATTCAACAACTGAGAAGATCGATTTAAAGTCATTCTTGTGTTGGATCAGAATTAAATGTCACTTAGAGAAAATTTTATATACCGAAACTTCGGTGCATAAAAGAGTTTTAGTTATTTGTCAATCAACACAACTGACTTCGCCGATGTTTGATGTGAACATCTTTAAAAAAACCGCGAGGGCAAAAGGAATTGGAAAGCAATTAAAGTAATCAAAGTCATAATTTCCATATAATTGAAGTTGTAAAGGCTGGCAAATGATTAAATGGTGTACACGAGAAAGTGTCACCTTCAACAAACTTGACAATCAACAGATAATGGACTGAACAAGTGTGAAAACAGGACTATCCCGTATCGGAAATGGCATTTGATAAACAAGCTGTTTTACAAGTTTTAATTCAAAGTACTGCGATTACAGGAACCATCGATACATGGTTCTCGGCTTTACACTAAAGACAAGTCGATATTAACTCGAAATCGGCCACCACACGGTAAACAAACATCAGGTTCTCGCGGAAAATAGTCGGTGCAGCAACTTTCACCAAATTTGTTTTTGTTGCACCAATTTCTTGATTTTGTCACAAATGGCGCCAGTTGCGAAGGCCAGCGTGAACCCTGACTTTAAAGTCATCTGCTGACAATAATAAACAAACATTACTATCTGATGTTCTGTATGAAACATTTCCTAGAATCATGTCCTCCTATTTTATTAACAATAGCCTTTCTTAAGTATCACAAAGCAGCTGTTCATATAATACCTTAACCCTTTACTAAAAAATGAAGACATTTGACCATTTTGTTGCAGATGACTCTGGAAAACATTGTTGAAAAAGGAGAACTTGTTCTAACAAGCAATTTCTCCTTATCCAATAATGTTGTCTGCCCTATCAGAAGATTATGTTTCAATTTCACACATTGTTTGAAACAAAGTTTCAGAACTCTTTCAATTTGGGACAGTAGGAAATTTTGCGTTTGGTAAAGGGTTAAGAAGGTCGTCTGCTTTTGCTTTCAATTTAGACCACAAGCAAAATCCGAGATGGTTGGACGGGTTTGACAGGGGTCATTTTACACCATAATACAGCCACAATACAAACCTTTCACCTGATTTTGATACAAAACATTTAAATGATTGTACGTTGATTACAAAAACATGTACCAGGTACTACCCACAGGGAGAAATATCATAATAGACCTTTATTAAGGTAGCAGTACACACTAACGGGCCTTCGTTTGGGACGGCAGGTGCACGTCTGTTAAGTCTCGCCTCACTGAGTCGCGAAAACAAAACGGACGAAAGCAATATTTACACACCAAATGCATATTGCCTGTGGCTCTCTAAAAATATGAAAAGAAAATCTGAACAGTTATCATAGACCTTATTCCTTGAGCAATAACCGGTCATGAACGTGGCAAAAAATCATGTGTCCGAGGCCCAATTTTGACACATTTTCAACTTCTATACAGAATTCCCTGCGAATACAGGAGGTCCATCGCCACTGTTTGCGCTTTCCACACAGTCTAGGCATACAACTTATCCACAGAAAAGTGGTGCACGACCACGAAGATTTTTTGCTATCGTCCAATGTATGTACCCACCTGAAAAACGCACTATTTTGACGCCCTTTTCGGTGTTTTTCCCAAGCAGCCGATAAGTTCCAATATTGACACTTCCAATGCAGAAATGTGTGTAACCAGCATATTCGTATTATTCAATATACCCTAATGAAACTTTATAATAACATTTACATTCAATGAAAAGCATAACAATGTCTCAGCACTGCTTATTATCAAGAATTTCTCCTTCAAACGGGTTGGAAGGCCCTACCAATTCGAAACTAAAGGTCAATTAGTGTTTACTGCCCCCTTAAGGAGCAGGAAAAGTTTTTTGGAGGCCAAACATTGATGTTTTTTCATGAAATATATGCAAATCCGACTTCAAATCTCAATTTTTTTTTTAATCTTGCCATTAGATCTGATTTTATGATGATTTTCAAACACCTATGAAAATAGCCTAATTGCGGCCAAAATTGACCCTCATCAATGGCAAAAGAGTATGTCTTATAAAATGCATACATTTAGCAATATGCAGCCAAATTAGCAGTTTTTGTGTTAAGTGAACCTCAAAGAATAATGAAAAGCATTCAAAAACTGCAATACAATCAATTTAATTTAATTTATTTAAGAAAAAAATGCCAAATAGGAAGAAAAAAATGACTTATTTCATTATTTCTTACACAAAACTTTGCTAAATACCTCTGTCAAAAGCTTAAATTTGCAATTGTGGGAGCTAAATCACTAATAAATACCATTTCATACACTTTTGTCAATTAATTTCTTAATTGAAGTTGAAACACTGCATTATAGAGGATGTAAGACATCATTTTGTAACTCTGCAATATTCTACAAGGGAGGTAACTCATACTACCCCTATGAAACACACTACCCATTAGCACCTTCTATTTGGTCAACACTTGTATTAAATCAAAGTGCTGAAGATTAAATTCAAGAGAGAATTTTCAAAATGGTTGAAATTGACACAATAGTTGGAATGGAACGAGTTTTTCAACACAAATACATGCGAGAGTAGACGTGCAACAATTTTCAACCATGCGCCGAAGCTCTGGTGCTGGACCCGAAACTTTGGTGGACTCTGTCATGCATGCTCGGGTAGGGGGTACCTACCATGAGCCTGGTAGAAGCAATAGGCATTTCAGATAGGAACAACCGTCACATAAACAAGCAATTTAAATCCACAGGAAGTAACATACACGACGCAAGAAATCAACCAACTACAGATCCAATGTCATTTCAAGTGTTTGCGTTGAGAACAACTCTCTATACAAGAATTGGATATATGGCGGGTACAACCCTGGTAATGAGCACATTCTATGATGCGAATTGAATCGAACCGAACACATGAATGCGAAATAGGGGTAATTGTTATAAAGGGAAGCCCCATAAGTTCATGAACAAGATAATTACCTCAAACCAAAGTGCACGCCCATTATCCACGATAACTACTTTATTCATTATTAATGCCATACCGATGCCTATCGCTAGTGACTTTTGCATCTCCATATGACAGATGCACAGGATGTATGCATAGTTTTTGGTGACATATATGGGATACATGTAATTAAGGCTGCACATACCACTTCCCTTCATGGAAAACATAAAAGCTTAGGGGTGAACAGACAAAAAATTGTTTTTCGGCTTATTGTTATCCGCAGGATGCCGCACAAATTGTGGTCAGTCTCGCAACGCCACATTCTACAACCATTTCATCCGAAACTTGATTTCTCTTCCAATTTGGACCATATTTTCTCAATCATTTTACCAGTGGTATCATTTGCAAAGAATATGGTAGCCATTTATGTCTGAAATGTATTGATAGGGGAACTTCATAAGACTGATTCATAAATCCTAACAATTTCAGCTTAAATAGCCTTAAAAGTATCAAAAAAATGCAAATAAGAGTCTATTTAGGGAACAATTTTCATAATATGCACATGCATTAAGATAAAACAATGAATTAATCAATGCAGAAGTTAATTTCTGCCCCTTTAGAAAGCAATTTTATTATTAAACAGTCAAATGTCTGATAACTGAGTTTTCACCCTTAGCCCCACCCCACCCCACACTGACTCTATTATACACAAAATAAAACTTTTTTTGGCAGTTTTTGGCCAACAGAGGTTTTCCATGTTGTATTGTTCCATTAAAACCAAAAATTGAATGATTTTATTTTTTTCATTTTTTCCTTAAGGTAGCAGTACACACTAACGGGCCTTCGTTTGGGACGGCAGGTGCACGTCTGTTAAGTCTCGCCTCACTGAGTCGCGAAAACAAAACGGACGAAAGCAATATTTACACACCAAATGCATATTGCCTGTGGCTCTCTAAAAATATGAAAAGAAAATCTGAACAGTTATCATAGACCTTATTCCTTGAGCAATAACCGGTCATGAACGTGGCAAAAAATCATGTGTCCGAGGCCCAATTTTGACACATTTTCAACTTCTATACAGAATTCCCTGCGAATACAGGAGGTCCATCGCCACTGTTTGCGCTTTCCACACAGTCTAGGCATACAACTTATCCACAGAAAAGTGGTGCACGACCACGAAGATTTTTTGCTATCGTCCAATGTATGTACCCACCTGAAAAACGCACTATTTTGACGCCCTTTTCGGTGTTTTTCCCAAGCAGCCGATAAGTTCCAATATTGACACTTCCAATGCAGAAATGTGTGTAACCAGCATATTCGTATTATTCAATATACCCTAATGAAACTTTATAATAACATTTACATTCAATAAAAAGCATAACAATGTCTCAGCACTGCTTATTATCAAGAATTTCTCCTTCAAACGGGTTGGAAGGCCCTACCAATTCGAAACTAAAGGTCAATTAGTGTTTACTGCCCCCTTAACACTATATAGTGTTAATAAAGGTCTATTATGATATTTCTCCCTGTGGTACTACCAGAGACATAGATATCTATGTCTCTGGTACTACCCTACAACAATGTTTACTGCCTAATGTTTACCAATTTAAACATGACGTCACGTGACTATTCAATAATTCATAACAATCCCAATGAATTGAATGTTCCACTAGTAGACCTGTTCCCTGTTTAACCGATTCTAAAGAATGAAAAAGGGGATTTCGACTACGGTAAAATAGCATTTAAAGACATGATTAACTTACCTTGTAATTTAAATGATTCTATTGAGAATAAATTGAAGTTAATCTACCTGGCGGTTGGTATTTGTAGTTGTCAACAGTGGAAGTTGCGAAACAAATTGGTTGGTACCACGCGTTTGTGGGAAACATATGCTATCGAATTATGTTCGCCCTAAATTCTTTCGCTACATTTTCCTTTTTAATTTATATTGCGACATTTTTTACTAGAATGCAGCAATTTATCTCAGTATTGATAGTTATGCTGTTACCTACTTGTTTGCAAATCCTTGTTCGTATGCAAATTGATTCTCAGGTTACGTATGAATTGAATCAAGTGTAACGTCCGTTGAACGTTTATGCGGGTCCCCGTTTATGCACATAAGGGAACCTAATGCATTGTTGTAGAGAACAAGCCGGCATACATAGGTAGACAACGCAACCGTTAAGTGTGTGTTTCACTGATCGGATGTGTTTGTGTCTTTGAGAGGTTCATTTGCTCGGTTCGTTACACAAGCAAGGAACCTCTTTAAGAAACATTGACAGTTGATAAGTGATAACAAAGACTTAATAATAATAGGTTTTCGGTAATAAACACAATCAGTCACTGGTCGGCTTACTAGACAATGTGACGAATGGAGAATCTCTCGTTAAAAGCAATTTGCCATTTTCTGTAGAAGAATTTATGTAATTGTTTCCAATGCACCCAATCGGAACTACTCGGGTATTCCGTGAGCTGAGAAAAATACAATGTTTTCAATGGATAAACCCGACGTGTTTAGATTGCCATGCACCATGCCGGTCTTGATCTGGCACCTAACTTTAACCCTTTATCAAACGGCAAATTTTCCAATGTCCCAAATGGAAAGAGTTTTCAAACTAACTTTCAAACAGTGATGAAATTGAAACACAATCTTCTGGTAGGACAGAAAACATTGTGGGGAAAGGAGAAATTGCTCGTTACGAGCAATTTCTTCTTTTCCGACAATGTTTTCCAAAGTCGTCTGCAACAAACTGGTCAAATGTCGTGATTGTTTTGTAAAGGGTAAATCGCTGATACGCCTCCATTGACATAATTCAAGAAGGTGCTGTCAAACCATCACTTCTAAAGAGACATTCTTTCTTATTGCAAGTCAATTAAACCAGTAGGTTAACTCGGATGGCCCAAGTTGTAAATGTGTCCTCTTCGTCTGATTCATTCGGACTAACGATGTGTTAGAGCTGTACTGTCGGGGCCACAGGGGCTTGAATCAATGCAATCCTCCAAATTCCTCTATATACTGTAACGAATCGAGCAAATGAACCTCTCAAAGACACAAACACATCCGATCAGAGAAAAACACTATCGTACACTGAGCGGCTGTGTTTTCTATATACATATACCAGCATGTTCTCTACAACAATGCATTAGGTTCCCTAATTTGCTAATGTTCAACGAACGTTACAATACTATATGAGGTTCATGATCTTATATAGTATATATAGAGAGACTTGGTAGGTATGCATCGATTCAAGCCCCTAACGATGTGCGTGTGATCCTGTGCCCTGGCACTGCCACAGAAGTAGAACAGGTCTAACTTGACCAATAAAATCTAGCTGGGTACACCCTTTCAATCTTTTTTCTTATAATCTTTGCTCCAAGATTCCACGTTATACTTCTGATTTTACTTTTCTCCTCTTTCCATTTCTTAGCACATCGTTGAAGAAACGTCAAGTTTGACAGATTAACGTAGCCATGCAGATCTAGATTAAAATGTTGAGTGGTCAAAGATCCCATTACAAGGGCTCCGAACTAGTAGAAAATGAAATTTAAGACAGTTGTAAATTGCATGAATAAACGGTTTATAATTCTGGCATATTGAACAAAAGCGGCAGATGTTTTTCTTTATTTTAGATTGTTATGAAATAAAAAAGCGCATAACTGAAAGAGCAAGATACAATATGAGATGAATAAAGGTTA
This sequence comes from Cerastoderma edule, assembly GCA_947846245.1. Taxonomy (NCBI): domain Eukaryota; kingdom Metazoa; phylum Mollusca; class Bivalvia; order Cardiida; family Cardiidae; genus Cerastoderma; species Cerastoderma edule. Next base: position 16,588,190 of record OX401412.1, read on the forward strand.
ATTCTTAGACAACAATCTCTATTCCCCAAAACAAAATGTTTATTTTTGTACACAGTTGGAATATGAAGGTAGAGACTTGTGCCAAGAGACATTCGCACACCTAAGATATTCCTTGTCTCGAGAAATTGAAAGAAAAGACAGATTAATAAAAACTGAAATCGATTCGAAAAATTCGAAATTGAAAATACCTTCGATGATTGTCTCTTCTTTTTTTAAGACATAACAGCAAATATCACGTCTGAACACGGTTAGAATATGAAACATACACACGATAACTGAGTGTGTCAACCAAGTTAACATCGTAGGTAAACTTTTTCATGTTCTGAGAAATTGAAACAGACGGCAAATCAATAAAAACTGCAAATATTTTGATGTAAATGAAAATCCTTACGACAAAAATTAAAGAACATTGGTGATTTTTCTCTTCGTTTGTTAGAATTGCCTTCAAATGTTCTTTGCTCGGAATGCTTAAAATGTGTGTATTGTGAAAACGAATAAAAATAAAAATAAAAACAAGGCATCTGTTCCAGCTAGAAATTTATACAGGATGTCACTTGTCAGTCAAGTGTTCAACTCCGGTAGAAGCTTCCTGTATGGCTTTCGTCTGTTGTAATCATTATAATATACCGTTTGTTTTGAGGTCAATGATATGATTTGTATACTTAGCAGACGATACAATATTTTCAATGATGTCAAATGCTAAAAATGAATTGAATGTTTTATCACATATACAGGGCTACATCTTCCAAAAGTAACACCGTATGACATTTTGGCTAAAAACTCGTATGGCTTAGGATAATCAAACGTTTGATAAGAAAAAATTAAAAGCCCTTTAGTATTAAAGTATAGCTTTATTATCATTTAACTTTCTTTTTCACTTTTATGCGTAATCTGAAATTTGTTTGACCTTCTAGAAACACAAAATAATTTGCATATACTATGGGCGCGTTTTTAACGTCAGATCAATTCAAATGCATATCAAGCTACAACACTAGTCTACAAATTAAGTAATCTGAATTCAACCAGCAACATCATATTATATGTTTCGTTTTGCCCATATCAAAAAGTATAGCCGACAACACACTTTGAAAACGTCAATATCATTTATAACACTTTGATTATGATAACTGGCAAAACGCGTCAGAAGAAGACACGTTGTGTTGTCCTTTGTTGCATGCGCATTAAAATTGATACACTTAGGAAAAGGTATCCAATGAATCGCTTTTCTAAGCCGTAACGCACTGTCTTTTCTCAAAGACAACCGTGGAAAACAATAAACCCGTTTTACATTAAATACGTGATTGGATTTTCGTTTCTCATAACAAACTGCGTGTCAGAACGTCGCCTCATCAATAACCGGATGAGATGTTACACTGAGCACATGTCTAAGTCTTGGAGTTATTTGGCTTCAAGAAGTGCCTTCAGTTTCCCGTTCCCTGCCATGGCCTTCGTTTCGGAGCCGCCTCCAATGAATTTCCCGTTGATATACACTTTCGGTACCTGTAAGAACAAACAGATACGCTAAGAAACAAAAATACCTTATGATTAATATGGTCTAATATATAGAAGATTTAGGACATACTTTAAAAGCCGAATCATTCTTGTTTCTATCTTGTTACTATTCGAATGAGGCGCAAATCGAATCAAAATTAACAAGAAGAATGTTTGATCAAAGCCAACCATTGGTTGAGACGATTAGTATGCTCGGTTACAGATTACATCGAGGACACTATTCAAGATTAAAGTATGTCCTCCACAAACGTGAGTCACTTACTATAGTCTTGAACCTTTGCCATGTGCGTTCAACTTTTCTGAACAACTTCATGTATATACGACTCTGAGTATCTTTCTAATCAACATTAAGCAGATTTTATGGTTTTGGAAAGCAGACAACACAATAATATATTTTAGAAAAATACCTAGCATTCGAAGGGTTACTTGATTACTAGGGTGATGTTCTTGAACGTATATTCAACTTTGTGAACATAATGCATTGTTATAGAGAACATTCATGTACGTATATGAAAATACAACAGAACCGACCGGTAGACGACAATGTGTTTCACTGATCGGTTGCGGATGTATCTATGAGAGTAGTTCTAAGTGATGTGACCAACTGTGTCAATTAAATTTGCTCGGTTCGTTACATTGATGACAGCGGTGGGATGAAGTCTTCTCCTTATGTCAGAGTTGCCCTTTCAACGCCTTTTTTATCTATTGGCCTCTTCTTGGAGATGGGAGTTATGTATCGTTCTTACGATCAAGAACCTTATGCGTTTTATAGAGAAACTGTAGATATATCAATAGACAACACAACCGATCAGAGGAAAACAGCGATTTTAATTGATCGGTTGTAGTTGATCTTTGAGAATATAGTCAGATCGGTTTGTTTCACTAGACTATTCAGAATTAACTTTGCGGCTGGCCTGGATCTAACCACTTTGCATAAGCTTGAAGTCGGTTCCGGCGCCATAAGTGTTAATTAAAAATACTTACAGTCCCGGTATGCGTTAATTTATTCAGGTAAGTAAACATTGCGTCCCCGTCTGCCACTTCATTTAATTCAACCACTTTATGGACTACTTTCATGTTTCTGAACACTTGTTTCGCCGTTCTACAGAAGGGACAGGAACTCTTGGAAAACACCATCACCCTGTTGTCCTTGATCAGATTGTCGACAGCTTCTTTAATGGCAGGCTTTACGTTAGCCATGCTGAAACGAGTCGAAAGAGATACGTTTATTGAGCTCAGTGTCGATAAAAACAATTAAGGGTGTTAACTTGGATGTTGGAGTTAACTTGGATGATCCAAGTTGTAATTGTAATAAAATGAAATATCTACGCCTTGATAATTGTACAAGGGTGGAATAAAATAGGGTATGGAGATGGCGTTCGCCATTTAAATGTTAAGAGCAGAGCAGAATAGACTTTTACTCTCGACTTGAATAACGTTACATTACATTGTACTTTAAAGAGACTCTCCTAGTCGTGCACGAAGGCTCACCTCCCATTAATTAACGAAAACACGGGGTTTTAGCAAAATGAAGCATGTCGATCCTTTACATAGCCTTTGGTCATGACCCGTGCGTATACCCCGCACAAGATATAAAGGGTATGCGCAAGGGCCATGGAACCGTTTTACTAAACATCTAAGCGTAATTCAAAACTGATGAACTTGGATAGTGTCATAAATAAAAGGACAATATTGCAATGTGACACGTCATTGGAAGTGTCTCGGTGGACGATTCCAATTATGTGTCACATTGCACGATTGCTTAACCAAATATTGAAATAAGAGAGACTATTGCTTTGAAGTTACGCAAGTCTTTCGCAAAAATGATAAATAAAACGGTGCCCGGGACCCTAGGCTAACCCTTTACACAGCCCATTTTCCGCCCAGCGCACTCGTTTTAATCTGCAATTTGCACCATGCCGCTTCACACAAGAACCTACAGTGCGAACAATATCCTCTATATCATGAAAAAAGAACAGTTTAGTAAATAAATCATAGGAAATTGAAATATCTTGTCGCATTTGGGTAAAGCTGTTCTGAATTCGGAATTTATTTTTTACCTTCCCCGCTATGGAAGGGAATTTCCGCCAAAAGTATATTAATACTAATCGCATTCTAATGCATGTATGTATCTAGATTGCACTTATAAATATGGTAATTGCATTTTTCTTGGTGTAAATGCCACGCTTGGCTTTCTTATGCTTGTTTTGTTGTAGTGTTTTATCATATATTACACTTCCATTTGTCCTGATTGATGTTTTACATCGGCATTATTCAACGTCTTCAGATGATTCAACTATCTTTAAACTTATATATGCTTTGTTACATGAATGTGAAAAAAAAACATAAATAAGAATGTGATTAGTATGAATATACTTTTGGCGGAAATTCCCTTCCATACCCCGCTGGGTTCGAATTCCAACCGATGCAATCGTTTTTAAATGGATTTTTCACGCATTCATACTGTTTTAAGCGTTGGTCAACCATTAAATGACACCGAATCCCATGCTGAATACGACAATATCCGCCTTAAATGAAACTCCTAGATCTTCAAATGTTAATAGCTAGGTAAAGCGTGATTTGAGCAGCCTAATCGATCACAGACGGTACATGTACATACCCGAATATTTTTATTCGAATTGACTTCAACTTTGTTCTTGATTTTAACCCTCCTATTAAAACACTATTCTGATTAATCAACGTTAATAATAATGGGATAATTAATGAAGAAATGCGCGTATAGCTTTGATTTGAACACAATGAGAAGAACCCTATTCTTGTTGCAACGATTTATAAAGAGTATAGAAAAATTATAAATATGTACTTAGAAAGACTTTGAAAAACCTTTGTAGCAGACGACATTCAAATCAATGAGCAGAGAAACAGCACATATCGATGAACAAGTGCATTAGGGTCCATAGAAAATGAAGAAAACAACATTATCTTACCAAATTAATTGTTCTTAAGCGGTTATAAGATATCAATAACAAATTAAGTGCTAAGAAAAGAAAAGAAAAACTCACGTTTAGTGCAGTATGAATCCGAAATTGTCTTGGTGGCACAACGAAATCCAAAATCGATATTAACATAACCTGAATTGAAATAGCTCTAAACCAATAAATATATTTACCCTTTGCTTAATATAAACGACACCTAATAGACAAAATTAATACCGTATTGCTTTTTTCGGAATTTAACGATATGCTAAAATTTCGAAGGTAGTAAATAGGAAATGATTTGTGCTAATAGACAATAGGTATAATCGATAAGAAAGTAGTGTTATAAAAGAGAAAACAACTCAAAGCCAACTTTTCTCTTTTTGGTTAAGTTCTTTCTCAAATCCTACGCTTCAGAAATATTAACCATTAGAATGTTGGGTAATTTTCTGAAAAAGGATTTTTGTGTCGTCTGCTTTCCAAACCCTTAAATATCTTTTCATTTTGATGAGGAAAGATACTCAGAGTAGCAAACAGGTTAGATCACAGGCCAGCCACCAAATTACTTTGTGGCTGGCCTGAATCCAACATGTTTGCACAAGCATGAAGTCGGTTCCCGCACTATGAGGGTTAAAAAAACCTCACATAAATATATATTGCCCATAAAGAGAAAAATCGTTCTTCCGAAAAATGGTTTCTATTAAATATCATTGAGAAAATATGTATCTCTTTTTTTCTGTCGTCTGCTATTGCTTTAACATTGGAAAAGTCCTTAATTCGCAAATGGATGAAGGGTTTAAGAAACACATTCTGAACCGAAACATATATATATACTGAGGCACCATACAGAATAATCCACAATGCTGGTCTGAGTTTGATCCAAATTTTTTTTACTTTTTACGCAGCCCTTTTGGGCAGTCAAGCTTTTTGTCTTTTTCGTGGTTGCAAAGACCTACAATCAAGTCTTTGATGATTGTCCAGAATAGAAAACACACCAGTTCTTTTATGAACCCTTTAAGAATTGATATCACTGGCAGACTACAATATGCTTTTAACCGAGTCCGTGGAAGCTGTTTAAAGAAAGTAAATAAAAAGTGCTGTCACTTCGTAGGACTAGCGGCGATATTGTAATTTTATGAGAGGAATTATACCAACTGTCTTAACCCTTTACCAAAAGCCAATTTTCGACAGTCCCAAATTGAAAGAATTTGCAGACGATTTTTCAAAATGTGATGAAATTGGAAAACATTCTTCTAATAGAGTAGAAACATTGTGGGAAAAGGAGAAATTGCTTATTAAAATATTTAACAGAGCCTTCTGCAACAAACTGATCAACTGTCGTAATTGTTTGGTTATGGGTAAAAGGTGCCTCTTCACAAAGAGAAAATTTTGAAATCAGAATAAACACACACAAAAACAAGAACGTTTAAACGATTTGCAATACCTGCAATATATATGTTCTATATTTTTTATGTACGGTTATTAACGGGGTTGGAAAACTGTAAATAAGCTATTCATATTGTTTCTTTAGAAATATAGCTTTCATTTTATAGGTAGAAGACAATCTATTTTAAAACATTTAATCAAAATCTATGAGTTTGCTTTTTAAATCATTTGATTCATGGACATTTGGTTTGGATTTGAATTCTATTATCATGCTATTTCCAAGGGCATATAAATGTTGCTTGCTGTGAAAGAGCAAGTTTCATGTATCTGGAAAAAAATCAGAGTATTATATCAAGTTGTGAAAGTTTGAAATATTAGTCATTTGCACTAAATACTAGAGTGGATTGAAACTATATTATTCTGTTTTGCCAATTTTGGGGCATTGAAAAACAATAAACACTGTGATAATGGCATTTCTTTTGTTGTTTATTAAAACATTATATAGGAAGACAACGATGTATATGAAGATAAGAAAATAAAGTTTAAAAAGTATGATACCATACATGTATCTATGTGGAGACAAGGGTTATCTGTAAATGAAATAATTCCTTATTCAAGAATGAGGTATGTACTGGTATGTATATTCGTATCATTTATGATAACATTACCAAATAAAAACTTGAATAATCTATTCTTGAAAATGGGATTTTGCGACTGGTTCAAGTTGAAGCAACAACAAAATTTAAAAAAAAAAATGGTTTGGTACCTTGAAATAAGGTATCAACAATTGGGAATTTACTCAATAGGGAACCTTTCTCCTTTTGCCATCAACTGTTTGCAAAACAAAATGTTACTAGATGTTTCTTGAATTTTCTTCTGTGGCGGGGCTAGGAAATCAAGAGAGTATATGGGAAAAGGGTACACAAATGTAGCCCTCCAAGATATTCCAACATAGGGTTGTAAAACATGTACGCATAACTGATGAATACCAATCCACTGAAGCTAAAACCATTAAACAATGTTTACACATTTCAAACTTTAATCCTGCCACAAGAGAAGATTTAAGATAAAACAATACAAGTTCTCACTTAGTAGTCTATTTCAATTCCTTTTTTTTCATCTTAAATATAAAATTAATTTTGCTATTTCAAAACCCACATCTGATGTCACTGTTACAGTAAAGCCATGATAAGAAAATCCCATACAAATGAAAGGACTATACAAGATACAACAGGCAAATATAAGACAGTAAGAGGTCATGAACACAAAAGTCACCGGTAAAGATTCAGAAAAAGGTTTGGTAATATGTCTGACATATGAAACATTATATCCAAACCATTTTGATATCCTAAGTGAAAAACATAACTTAAATTTGTAAGAGGTATTTCTTTAAGTTATTCACATAAAGCATCAGATAGCAAAATATTATTATGATCAACATGTTAACTTCAAAAGGTTTAAAATTGCACGTAAAAAAATACACAAACATATACATAATGATGTGTTTTTAAGCAAGCAAGCACTTTAACACAAAACACTACAATAAAGACTGTTGACTAGCAGCAATAAAAATAAAATAAAAATTTCTTTTATTCTTTGGAAATGGTTAGCTTATTTCCTCATATATATATGTGTGTGTGTTTTAACTCTCATGCAGTAAGGGATTTAAAAACCACTGTGACGACAGAATAATCACTTGTAAGGAGCATTTACCTTTTAATCACACTGTTTCCTCTCAAATATTGCAAAGTGATATTCATTGAAAGTGATTAACGCCATATAAACATTTTTTCTAGTTATTCAATAGTTATGTAATGGCTTTCCTGGGTCCACCAGTAATAGGCTAAGGCTCTCAAGCTACTTGCTTAAAGCCACTCCCAAACAACCAGAGAGGTCATTGGGGCTTTTACCTGGAACCCCAGTTCTAAGTCCGAAATCTCAACCACTGGGCTGTGCAGGACCCCGCAAATTAAAGAAACTGCCATGCTAAATACTTATTGCATGATGCTTTCAAATTGGACTAGTCACAAACATTAACTGGTTAGAATAAGTTAAAAAAATGACTAGAATAAATAAAGATATCAAATAATAAGAAAGGCTAAACAGTAAAATAGACAAAACTGACTAAGGTATCTATCCCTGCCTTTTCCTGCTAATGCTTTCTTTTGTAGTAAGCAAAAGGTTCCGTATAATATTGCAAACAAAACTCTGAAACTGCATTTTGACATTGTAAACAAGAAATAAAATAACAAAGTAAAAAAAACATTAACAAGAAACAAGAGCCGTTTCTAAGAAAACACCCTTGACTACTCGATAAATTTCTGAGAAGAACATAGGTCAGTGAACAATAACTTGTTTCTGAAATACAAAACTTAAAGCAAGAGTTCTATGTATAGCAATACTTAGCATTTGCTTCAAATCAAGCAAAATGTTGATCAAGATTTTCAAAAAACAAAAAAGTAATTAGCTGTTTTGAAAAATATCTCATGAACTTCCTGAAGTTTGCTTTGGGCACAAGTTACTCAAATTATATCATATCACTACAAAGTCATTTTGAAACCAAAACTAAGTTGTTTTTTTATTATGCTAGATTCGCTATTTCTAATGCATTTCCTTTCAGCTTTTTGCTATCTACAACAGGTATAACTGCACCGACACCAAACAAAGCAAAACATAGGTCTGATAAAGATATTCACCGGTAAACACATAGATTGCAGTAAGATGCACATAACACCACCTTTATCTACACACCATTTTAAAATCAGTAAAACTTGAGAAACAAGTTATGGGGCCATAAGACAAAGAGATTAAGTAATATACACATAAACAGATCAAATAAATGCTACTCTGTACATATATATTTATAAATAAAGCATAAAAACATTAATAATGATAAGCACATGCTTTCTTTGATTAACAATTTCATTCCTGATTAAATTCTAAAACAGATAAATCATCCTGAATTTCTAAACTCTCTAATTACTTAATAAAATATGGCACAATACATAACCAAGGACAAAACTGTGTAAATGGTATATTTTGACTGACCAAAATTAATTTGTCTATATGGGGTTTTATAGCACATTCAAGATTATTTCAGTAATGTTTTGATTACCGTCTCTGAAATGATGGAGGAAGACCCCATACTCGAGTACCCATAAGGGCAGGTCAAGCCTGGTAGAACCATCAGCATTCAATAAGTCAGTCAGGAGACTACCTCTCATGAAAATACACATCCCTCTCTGGGATTTGAACCCATGTGACCAGTTTTTTAAACGAATAAATTATGTTGTCATGTCACATGTGAAGCACTTTCTTTAGCGTTGCAATGAACCCTCCATTTAAAGATGTTTTAACCCTTTTCCAAGCAACAAATTTTCGACTGTCCCAAACTGAAAGAGTTTGCAGACGACATTTCAAAATGTGATGAAATTGTAAAACATTCTTCTGATAGGACAGAAAACATTGTGGAAAAAAGAAAAATTGATCGTTACGAGCAATTTCTCCTTTTCCAACATTGTTTTCTAAAGTCATCTGCAACAAAGTGGTCAAATATCGTTATTTTTTGGGAAAGGGTTAAAGATGTTTTAACTTCGGATCATTCACAAAATCCCATACAAGGGAAGGTGTTAAAGGATTAACGGAAATGTACACCAAACGCACTTGCTGCATTAGATTCCTCAATCTCATTATCATTTATGTCTCCCGCAAGCAGAAATACATTCAGACTCTTCAGACAAACAACACATTCGGTTCCGCCACTTGTTTGGTTCCCTGCAACCCCGTACTCACTTGACTGTAGATCCCTGATGTACTGGTTCCTACGACAACAGACATATACAACTAGAGCGATGGAAGCCAATAGAAGGAGGCAACTTGAGGCAGTGCATAAGTAGAATGAGTAACCTAATGGAGCACCGCTGTAGTCTTTAAGAAATAGCATAGAGCTAGCAAAACTGAGGACACCTGAAAAAAACATAAAACAACAAAAACTTATTCATCCCATATAAAAAGAGCTTGACTGTCACTTTAACTCAAATAATTTTCATTCCCTCATGTCTGAATTCATTAGACATGTGAGTTAAGCAATACAAATAATATTACCATGAAGATAGTGATATAGAAATAGTATAGGTGCAGAAAATTCTTAAATAACAGGACAGTATTTCTATGTGTGTCAAGTGACTTTTCTAACCAGACGACCGCCACTCCTTTAACAGAACACTCATCGCTATTTTAAATGTAACATGAATGTAAACAATGAAAACATTTTGTGGGCAACACAATTTGTTAAAATAGCACTTTGAAACGTATAATAGATAGTACAGGCATTGTATTCTCATGATCATGTCTTATTTTGCTATGTTTAACCATTTATCAAATATCAAATTTTCACCTGTCTCAAATTCAAATAGTTTGCGATGACATTTCAAAATGTGATGTAATGGAAAAATAATCCTCTGATAGGGCAGAGTGGGAAAATGAGAAATTGCTTGTTTTGAGCAAGCTCTCATTTTCCCACTATGTTTTCTAGAGTCGTCTGCACCCAAACTGGTCAAATGCCGTTATTGTTTGGTAATGGGTTAAACATTTTCTTTCATAATTTATAACACATTTTACCAAGTTTTACAGTATTTTTAGAGCTAGATTGCTTTTAGGTTTTATAAACAAATTCTTTCAAAAGGGAATTGTAGCTTTTGGCTTCATCTGAAGATAAAGAAAGTGTTACAAAAAATATGAAACTGCTCATGAAAGGAAATATCATTTGTGGTCCAAATTGTTTGTACCCAGTAAAGTTGATCTTGCTTTCTTAAACTACTCTTAAACATTGTTTAAAAGGATTTTCAGGATACAGTTCTCTCAATTATGGATGCTAGTCTTTCAGAAAGTTCCTACTGAATTAGAGGCATCTGCATTATAAAAGTCAGTTACCTTATACACCAAAAGTTGGTCTTATTTTGCTAAGATTGCTAAAAATGCAGATTGGCTGTATCTCTAAGAAATCATTGTGTTTTACAATTACTATTTGATGCTTTTGATCAGAATGATTGATAAAATGATGTAGTTGTGACGGGTTTGCAGTAAAATTTCTCTTAAGCTCCTCAGAAGTGTGAATAACTATTACCTGCTATAGGATAAAGCCAGAGAAGATATCCTCCAACTGTTCCCAGAAACCTGTGGCATCTGAGTGGCCCACATACAGCAAAATCCGAGAATCTGTAGTTTGAGCACCAACACCATCCACCAAAAAAGAACAGAAATGTGACCAGAATGCTCATCAAAAACGCTACCACCACCATCCCATATAAACCACTGGAAATATCTGTAAAACAAAGTTTTTTTTTTAAAAAACAGGACATGTGAAAAGGTCAGCATGGAAGATTTTTTTGAAAAGAATAAAAAATATTCAAGAGTTATACAGCGCAGAGCTTTTTTACCTTGAATTGGGAAGAGGCCTTGGCCTGTTACTATTGGGGAGTTTAATTGCTGAAATTGGTGAATTGGGAAACCAAAAAGCTGGTATGACTTTGAAGTTTTGGGAAAACTGCATGATTCAAAAGAAATTTTCATTTGGGAAGGTGCCTATTATAAGCCCCTGTTATACAATGCAAAAAAGCACTGCAAATCAATGATGAAAAATATGTTTTTGGGAGACCAAGATATTCTAGGCATGCAAAAGAACCATAATTTGTTTACATCCAGACTGAAACAATAGATGTATGGTAATTGGTCTGTATATTATCATCCTGCTTGAAGTTTCAACTTATCTTTGTTAGGTGGCTTATAAGATTCACAAATAATAGCATTCTGTATAAAAATTATGAGTTTAATAAATTAACTGCTCCCTAATATTAAACTATTAGAAACATAGTTCAAGCTATTGCGTACAAGTAATCATTGCATGTTTCATATGTGGTCACTACATGTGCATTAAAAACTTATTATGTGTAGTATGTATCAGGATTAGGGTTAACCCTTTACCAAATGCCAATTTTTTGACTGTCCTAAATTGGAAGAGTTTGCAGACAACATTTCAAAATGTGATGAAATTGAAAAATAATCTTTTGATAGGTCAGAAAACATTGTGTGAAAAGGAGAAATTGCTCATTAAGAGCCATTTCTCCTTTTCGCACAATGTTTTCCAAAGTCGTCTGCAACAAACTGGTCAAATAATGTGAAATGTCGTCATTGTTTGGTGATGGGTTAAAACTAGTCAAGATATCTAGTCTCGAAGGCTATTGCTCTTTTGACTGACGCCTTTCTAGCAAGATAAATGTCCAAATGATGAAAAACCTTCGTTCATGGATCATTATTGAGACTAGGTTAAAACATACCACAAGACAGGTAAAAATCCTTACCAAAGAGCCCTAAAGCATTATTACAGTTGTGTAGCATCAGCCCCCTACAGCACTGGGGTCTACTGCCGAGCTGTTGACACAATCCCCCACGATCAGATTTTATCCAGTTGGACCCAAATGCTCCGAAACCCAACAGTACCGTAATGCAAACGGAAATGGGGCAAATCACAGCTGTTGTTCCAGCTTTTGATGCCATTATCTGAAAGAATTAAATAAAAATATCGAACCATTTCTTTCATACTGCGTCTCAATAGCTTGTTTGAAGAGTCCATACTTATAAATATGTGTGCTCAGACCCTACTCAGCAAAAGTTATATAAAAGATTCAAAGGGACTAACTCAGAGATTTGTGGTAAATAAACAATAAACATTAGAAACTTGACTTAAACAATCAATGTCACTTTTCACCAATCAGATGATTTCATATTATTATGACAGAAAATTAAAGATAACAAACTATCTGATTGGTCAACTGTCTCATTATAATAACTTAATTATCTCGTTATTTTGACTTACTAACTCCATATAAAATGACTTTACTATATTGTTGTTTCGACTTCCTAACTCCAAATAATGACACATATGTATACAGTCAACTTGACAGTTCCAAATCATCAACAGTTCCGGATTTTCTTCTGTTTGTTCTCAAATTTTCATCTATAAAACTCTTGCCTTAACTCTTAATTAAAAATGAGACAAGTCCCCAGAAGATGACCTAATTTCAAAGATTTGTTCGGTGATTGAGTCGCTCATTTAAAATGTGCACTAAAAATTTATATGTTTTGTAAGAAAAACTATGACAGAATGTATTTATATATGAAATGTTCACACTAGAATGGATCTGCGATAAAGTAATTGTAAGATGAATAAGGGCAGGGGAACTCAACAGTTTCGGATCTCTTCTTTGACAAATGAGGGTTGTCTCAACATTACTTCCGATCGTCATCATGTACACACTCTTCGAAGGAAAAAGTAAAATGACTTGTTAAAGAGAAATCACACCAACGAACACATTTGTTTGATTAGAAGACATGTTACTTCCATGTTCTGTTCTGATTATCAGCCATAAGACGTTACAACATTGTACTAAGTATTGTCAGTCTGTGAAGTCGTACCAATGACATGATCATTAACGTTATCTGGAACTGTAACCTTTGATTCGAAACTGTCTTGTTTTCTTCAAAAATTGAAAAATGGTAATTAACAAAACAGACATATCATTGGTACAAAACGTCAGAGGACTATATTTCGCTTAACTCACACGTTGACTTCTAGATACGATGTCGTAACGTCTTGTGGCTGATATGTGGTTGTCCCTGACAGACACGGTAGTAACATTACTTATAAAAGTTCTACATAAAATGGGCTAATAAATGATGAAAAAAAACCCGTTTTCTATCTGTTAGTGATCCCGAACTGTCAAGTTAAATGTACTTGTCACCTCTGTGCCACCGTATACAAACCCTAAATATGTTTATTTCAATCTAAAAAGTAATCAAAGTGTTTCTCTTTCCTTAAGCCACGTGTAATTTCGTCAAACTCGTCGCGTAAATGGTATAACATTAAGAACATACTCATTACTCACGTACGCTCCTTGTTGTTTTGCCACTTATGGAAAAGACCGTTCCCCTGTTGTTGATTACCCCTGTTGTTTATGTCGAAATCACGATTTCGAAATCGCTTGAATTTCTCCTTTTTGAAGAGTAACCGAATTTTGTTGTTGTTGTTGTTGTGGTGGTTGTTGTTGTTGAAAACATGCATTTGGCGCACCATATATTTTATGAACGAGGAATCTTCTTAACTTTTTTGTTTTCTATCGATTGTGTCGGAACCATGAAGCTTATGACGTTTTATCTCGATGACTGTTTCCTCGATACTGAACCACTGCTCGGGCCAATTTGTGGATTAGCTCCGGCAATTCTCACCGCACCTAGCGGGTATCGAACCCGGGACCATCGGTACCAGATGCCGACGCTCTACCTTTGCTCCGGTCCACTTTCGCCCAATTTAACCTCATTTGACCACTGAAATTCTCCTACTACTAATAATTTTGTGGCTTTTGGCATCATTCTCAATTAGAAGAAAATTGTGAAAACTTGCAGATTACAATCTTTCTTTTCACAAGCACGTTGACAAATCGGTAAAAAACACTTCAGACTTTGACTAATAAGAAGAGTATTTGTGTATCTCGTAACCAGGTCAGAGGTGAAGAATCAGGCTACTCGAATTATTTTACATACATGATACTAATCTGCTGGGTAATTTCTCGTTGGCTTTCATGTTTAAGTTGTGCTGATGGGGTTTCTTTGGTGAAAACTATTTGAATCTGACCCAAAGCTTACCAAATGATATAGTTTGATATAGCATAACTCGGCCTTCATGAGCCTTAAAAGAAGGTAAAGAGTAATCTAACGGCACTGAACAGTTATATACCATAAGAAAGTCATTATGTTTTATAATTCATATGTGCTTGGACAGACTCAAGTTAAAGAACTGTTGAGGGTTCCTACATGGCCCAGTGGTTAGGATGGATGACGTACTAAGAGGTCGGGGTTCCGAGGTTCGAGCCCGACCGACACCTCTAATTTCGTGAGCCCTCGCCTAGTACTGATGTACCCAGAAAAGTCGTAACACACTGAAAAACTGTTGGCACGGCGTTAAATACAATGCATACATTCTGACATAAAGAACTAATTGTGTTCCAGGTCGAACTAGGTCAAGTGACCTAGATAGTCCGTCTTCGATTAAAGGTCAAATTTCCCGATAAACAAAATTTTCTTTAATTATCGTTTTTGAATTAGGTTATGGTTTCGTTATGACGGAGGTAATGATTTTTTTCTCATATAGAAGCGAAAAATGTTGTTTTTGACTACTTTTATTCACCTTTATCGATTTTTGTGAATGACTTATCTCCCTTGTTGTGACGTCATTTGTGATTCAAAGTCATATGAACTAACAGTAAGAAGAATCTAGTTCTCAGTAACGACGGTGTTTTTGCACAAATTTCGGACATTTTAAGTGTTGAATTGTGTTTGGGAAACATAAATTGGATATTGAATATGGTATTTTGACAGGTCTTCTGGTGTTATTCTGCTTTTGGTCGCAGGGATGCGAGTTTCTCCCGTTTTCCGACGAACATAAAAGCTGCAAAAAGTTTCGATAAGTTAACTGGACCGTGTTTACTTTACAAATAAGCAAATGATATATTCCCCAAACAAGAACAGTAGGCTGTGTTACTTTCACTTCGAAGACGGCAAGTTTACGCATTGTTAGGCGTTTCCAAAAAAAATGATTTTAATGATCTTTAAATGATCGGACTCAATTCAAAGTAATTTATACAGATGAAGACGCTTCAAATTCATTCTACTTATTGAGTAACCGTTATATTTTCCTTATTTGAAACACACCAACAATATTCACTTTACCTTGATGTATTGGTTTCAAGACTGTCAATTTAAACCAGACAAAGCTAATCTCACTTTCAAACACCAATCAAGCGATAAAGCATACAATCATGCATCTTGTTCTTATTTGCAAAAATTGTTTTATGTTTTAACATAATCGTAGAAACGTTGCCATTGTACATAAATGAGACAAAATGAAAATGTACGTTGATTGCTATGATAACAAACCGATTAAAACAAGCAAGTTTCTTTTATCTGCCGTTGTCTTTGAATGAAAATTCAAAGTAATGAATATTTGATATCCGCAAACGGTCTCTGAACTCATCAACGCAAATGATAATGGGTTCGATCTTAACTTAAGCGTCTTTTTCGGAATTATTTAAATCACACATCTTATTTTTTTGCCATTGGTAATATTGGTTTAAATGACGTATGTCACACTGAAATGCAGGTGTTCAAACATGATTAATACAAATTTATATTGATCATTTAGTAATAAGATCACTTAATATCTAATTTACACATTTGAACATAATCTCTTTGTTTACAATTTAATTGATTATTGTCAGTTTATCTCACATACAAAGGGTCAATCAACAGACATCGGACATTACAAGGATTAAGGGTCGTGATGCAAATTAACACCAATCTGCCACATTTGCACTGTATGTTTCAAGTCTCAAGTCCTTTATTGTTTAGGCGAAAGATAGCCTCTGGCGTTAATCTCTTAAATATCTCTGTTGTTAATTAACAGGTCTGACACGTTCTGCTATTCCAGACATGAAATAACAAGCGGCAAATCTCACACTTTCAATGCGTGGCAATTAAATTTATCTTCAAAATCCATTGTTAAGATATAACCAATTAAGACCAAACTCTCACAGGATGTTTGGATTGATAAGGTGTCAGGACATATTTATCTCTCAATGTGACTTACGTGTGATACTTTGTCGTTATGATATTCAAAGAAGTGAACATGTTGTCTTTTTTATTAGAATAGTTTGACACTTCAATAAGTATATGATAATCAGTATTCACCAAAACGGTATTAACTCTATGTTTCAACAAAAAACGTTTTAACATCAATTTCAAGTTTTGTCAAATTGATATTTAAATTCCAAAATCATAAAAAATAAATTCAAATATGTTTATTTAAGGTTGTTAGTAAAATAAACTATGACGATTTTTTTGTTTTAGCTGTTAATTATTAAACCTGTCCGAAAATTAAATGCTCAATATGTCAAGGCTACTTACACGAGAGAAAACGAACATTAATATAAAGTGAATATGAAGAACAATTCTTAAGTTCTTAACAGTTGATCTAGAAAGACGACATCGGAATCAATTTCGAAATCATAGACCTCTTACTGGGGGTGGAGTTACTGGAAAGTTGCCGGATGATTTTAACAAATACTCTTAAATGTGCCAGTGTTTAGTTTTGAAATTTGGATGTGTGGTGAAAATGTGATGTAAAGGATAACCTTCGTATCACAAGTAAGTTGATGTGTAGTGAAAATGTGAGTTAAGGATAACCTTCGTATCACAAGTAAGTTGGGTTATAATACGGTTTGTTTGTTCGCAATTTATGATCTTCTCCCGTTTCATTTCATGTATTGATAAGACAATGCAGGGTGAATTTGACAGTTAATAGTTATACGATGTACGGTGTTAAGACAATTCGTTTATTCAGACCTGTGTCTTTGTTTACTACTCAATTAAAACCTTAATTCTAATACACGATCATCGACGAAAAAGTACTCTTGTTTTTTTTTCAACAAATATTAATAAAAATAGCTGTTTCAACAAATATCGTCAAAATTTTAAGCCGATTCTTACATATGAAAACATTTACAAATCCTTTCAAATTTACGCGTTACGTCACTTACTTTTTTTTTCAAAAGAATATTCTTATAATATGAAACATATTCAATAAAGAAAATGCACTTAGTCCAGTCAATCTGTAAGTCAACCCACAACTAATTGCAACAGAAACAAATTTGTGATTTTATTATAGCTGCACACTTCCTTTATAACATATAAAAAGTCCTCAGAAATCCCACCAGGGGAAAATACTGAAAAATGCATTTAAACTTTTTGAAAATTGCATGGTTCGAAGGTACCACCATAGAAAAGTACATAGCGTGAACTGTCATCGGTAAATTTCGAGGTCAACTTGCTGTTGAAAGTCTCATGAAAGGGTAAGTTGAGCTTATTGTCATTTATATATGCCCTTATCTGATAAAAAAAAACATAATTGTATGTTCACAATTACATTTTCGATGAAAAATTATTTTTGAAATAGCCTGCAGAATGCTTTGTAATGGGTTTTCGTGGGTAAGTTAAAAAGTGTTTGTTTTGTTTAATTTCGCCCAAAACATCGATTTTATGACCATTCACACTCAAAAATATCTTTAAACATGAATAGAATGACAAAAATGCACCTTACAATGACAAATATATAA
Organism: Cerastoderma edule; assembly: GCA_947846245.1. NCBI lineage: Eukaryota > Metazoa > Mollusca > Bivalvia > Cardiida > Cardiidae > Cerastoderma > Cerastoderma edule. Next base: position 16,606,248 of record OX401412.1, read on the forward strand.
AATGAATATAAAATATTTACCTCGGAATAGCTGTTCTTTTTTTAAAACTACGGTGTCCCATTAGTGCCATTGTAGATAATGATTTGACGAAAACTCAAGTTTCTCTTACTCACTCAATTAAATCAATCATGTTCATATGTTAAAATTATTTAATTCTTAGATTATCTTTTGAAAATAATTAAATAAATCTATTTATGATTTGTTTAATTGATTTTTACATTTGTTTAGTTTCTTAATCATTGGCAAAATAGATCGAATCGAAGGTTAAAGATGAAGAGCAAATGTGGATGAGATAAAAATCGTCGGCAAATATCATCTGGTGGCGATTGTAATTTACTCTGAAGGTGCATTTATTACTATAACCTATTGTATGATAAAGATATCATTATAGTCACATTTTTTCTTCTTATAACGTTTTTAATTGTTATTCATCATTAATACATATGTTGTATGAACTATGAAAATTAAGGTGAAATACGCTTAAGTACAACCTTCAATCAAAAGAAAGATAAAGCAAGTGTGGTTGTGCTTAATTTAATATTTTTCATTTGCAGTGATGTTAACTGAATAGTATATATTAAAAATGCTGTAGACAAAATCAATGCACAAGTGATGATAAATGCCTTTTTACCTTTTTTCCATTTGCAGGTAATAATGGATAGTACTATCAAGAGTGCAAGAAGGTCACATTAACATTGTGGATTCCATACCATTTTGAGCTTCTCCCGTTGTATAGGACAATAAATGGAAGAACAAGACCTATCAGAATTTCTCAAAATGTGGTGATTCACATGTTCAATGACACGGTTATTTCTAGAGCAACTTGAGGCCATTTCCTACTGAATAAATTGTTAAATGTAATACTTATGGTAATCTCTTTTAATACTGCATTGCTTTGAGAGGAAGTCACAATATTTGAAGTTGAAAGCATGACCTGGACTTCCAAACCAAAGACAAATACTGAAACCTTTAGCGAGGTTGAACCCAATGAAATGATTTAATGTTAGTTAACATTTATGAAATCCTTATGCAAGAAGAAAAACCAATTGAAGAAGTTTGTGGTGAAGTAGTTTTCAAAAGATGTAGGACAAACTTGAAAAGAAGCCCTTTGTTTGTCAAATAGCATTTCCAAGTTGTGTTTCATATATAAACAATGGCTGACCTACTACACACGTTTATTAAAGCCAAATGATTGTATTGCTGAGAACTGTAAATTCAAGCCATCAGACAAATGTAGCCCCAGTCTAGAGCTCTGTTATCTTCCTATGTTATCTTCAAACTAAAGCCAAACATTACCTACAGAGTCCAGATGACTTCACTTATATGAAGGAAACCATATAGTTTGTCAAAGCGATCGCGCATCAGCAATAGTTTCAACAGATCAAGTTTTTGAGCAGGTCCTTATTAGAAGTTCTAAGACAATAGAATAAAATGTGGTTATGGTTTGAAAGAATCACAGAGAAACCAATTGTTTTTGTCAATTCCTGTATGTACATACTACAATTATGCAATGCAGAAATATACAAGTGATCAGCATGTAGAAACCAGTCATTCGAGGGTGGAAAAAGATCATACGGACAACCTAAACATAGATATCCACGTTGCGGACTATACACTTGATAACATTGTGTCAGGTCGACGAGTATATATTATGTAATTGTCGACTATGTAAAGTAAGAAGGCCAATTGAATATTATCAACATGGTTTATAAATACGATTCAGAATACAGTTTTATAGGTTAAAGCCATTCCGTAACCCCAAACTCTCAATTAACGTTAAGAGAAATTGGAGAAGCAGCACAAACTGGTCCGCATTTGCGTTTAACAGCTTCGGTTGATATATTGCATGACAATGAAGGAGATATATTTAAGAAAGAGCTGTGTAGTTTCCCGCCATCACAATATGGGTCTTCTGGGTTATTGAAACTAGCTGACAAACCTTCCTCGATAAATAAAATATAAGCGCAGGTTGGCTGTAGTGTCAATAAATAGCTAGACGAGTCAGTTCAATATGTACACGACGATAGGGCTTTGTTCTTAAGTTTGCCTTCGGATATACGTGGAACATATTCTGATGATGTCATTAGCAAACCGGCAATATTTGTATTTGATGGATGTTCAAATTGTCCTTCTCGAAAGGATTGTGTACAAAAGGAATGCAGTGAAGGGGTAGGTACCAAAAAGGTGGTTTTACTCGAGGAAGATTGTTCACTTCCAAAAACAGCAGTTCTTATCAAATACTGTGAATTGCCTTTGATTAAAATGCTCATGTAAAACAAAGTGTGACCTTGTTCTTGTAGACATACCGTCTTGACCGTTCCTGAGGGTGTGGGGGAATGTCGGGGAGCAATCTTCGCTAATGCAGAAATTGTGCAAGAACGATACAAAATGGAAAAGAGAGTCTGTAAATATATTGAGATGCAAAAATAAGGGAACCCTTTTACTGTTAACTATTTTCTAGATAGGATAGGGAGAATTTGCCTCTTCATAATCCGTAAACCCAAACTCATGACACCGTGTAATCGAACATATTCGATTAAGTGTTGTAGCATGTATTCATTACATGAATCGCCCGTGCACTCACGTGAATTCTTGGATACGATAAAAATGAAACACAATCAAGTCTCATATCAATGCAATATGCCATCATGGCAGTATCTCAGAAGCTCAGAAATGGCAATGCATAGGCATGTTGCAAGCTGGTGAATCCTAGAACCATGTTGCCAGGTTTATTGGGAAGTTAAAAAGTGTTATTGCACGACCTGCAGCTTTACACCACCAGACTAATGGTGTTCAAAATAGGAGGAGGCATGGGCACCTTAGGAAAACAACATTCCAGCAAGATCGCCTTTAATGGGTTATTGCTTTGCGCAACTGTTTCGTAACCGCACCATAACCAAAGCAGGAGATCCATACCGTGACAGGACTTCGAGTTTCTAGCAGTACAGAAAATCTCGGACAATGCGTCCTTTTCATGGTGTCATCATGTCAAGGCTGAATAGATATAATCGGTTACGGTTGTCCTAGCAAGATTAAGGTTGGTCTATACGTCGGTGGCGTCATGTGGTCTTTTCGGATGAGTCGAGGTTCTGTCTGCGATTCTGATAGCATCGGCGTGGGGAGAGATACAAATGCACCACTGTCTTGGAGCATGATTCCTTTTAGCGGGGGAGCATCATGGTCTAGGGTGGTGTTTATTACGGTAGGAGAATATAACTTGTACCTGTTCCTGGAAACCTGAATGGACACATTGATGAAATTTTTCGTCCTGTTGTTGTCCCATTTGCACATAGAATTGGTCAAAACTTTGTCTTCCAGGATAATAATTTCTGACCCCACAGAGCTCGTGTTGCAGTTAACTTCGTCAGGTAACAGGGCATCTTGACAATCCAGTGATCTACGAAATTATCAAACCTCTCTTCCATTGAGCATATATTGGATGTTGTTGGTAGGACAGTCCGCGCACGTCGCCCCATACCAGCCAATCTTCAGGAATTTGGTGCAGCACTTCAGGAGAAATACCCCCCCTCCCCCCGACCGCCCCCCCACCCCCACCCCCACCCCGATGTCGTGCATGTATTTCTGCATGTGGAGGTCATACCCGATCTTGATTTTAATTGAATATCTGGTCTGTGTTTTAAACGAAATTAAAGATACCTCAATATTGAATTTAGGCGTGCCCTTATTTTTTAAGGCATAGTGTACTCCATGTGTAATTCAATAAGTTTACACTTAATTTTGAAAAGCTGGCACATAGTGAGAAAGAAGCAATAGAATATTACTACTTTTGCTGCTTTTCCCAATATGTTTCTTCCTTTATTTCATTTATTGTTTTTTAAGTTCACGAAACAAATGCAAAACGTCAAAAAATACCACATGAATATTGTAATGCTTTGTGTCATATATTTCGTTTTTCTTATATCGGCATATATGGATTTCGGTACCTTATTTAAGTTATTGTCTTTATATATAAGTTATCTAATACAAAAAGGTGTGTTTTGTCTTTGATTTAAGTTTGAGAAAACAAGCTTTGCCAGATAATATCGAATTCTAGCATATAGGAATGCATTGACATGAAAAAAAAATTCTCCAGTTTTAATGGGTGGGTGGGGTAAGTTGACCCCTTTCAATTCACAATATTTATAGGAATAAATCAATTCTAGAACGCAAACTGATGTGAATGATAAATGAACAAGTAGATAGAGTATACAGCTTATCAAAACATCATTTTTGTGTGAATTGTTGGGGTTTTGTTCCATTTTGGTAGATATATACAAATACGCGATTTTTCCCAAAAGGCCTGAAAGTAGCAATAATAAAACGAGTTTTTAACCAATTTCCCCTGAAGGGATTTTGGAGGACTTTTTTTCTGTCATCTCTTATACATTCATGATAACTTTAAAAGAGATTTCGTTTCTGTTGCAATTAGTTGACGGTTGAGTCCATTTTTTTCATAGGATGACTGGACTAACTGTCAATCCAAACATTGACTTAAGGATTGCTATTTCGAGGAAAATCGTCCCAATTTCAAGCCGTTCCTTTCATATGAACACATTGACATATCCTTGTAAATTCACGCGTTAAGTCACTAATTTATTTTTTCAAATGGATCTTCTTATAATATGAAAACTATCCAGTATACAAAATTCACTGTCAAGCCAAACAATGACTTAAGAATCATTCAATTCAAGGAAAATCGTCCAAATTTCAAGCAATTCCTTTCATATGAACAGGTTTACGCAATGACAAATCCATGCAAATTCACGGGTTAAATTATTAATTCATCTTTTTTCAAATTGATATTCTTATAAAATGAATCATATTCAATAAAGAAAATGCGCTGTCAATCCAAACAATAACTTTAGGATCGTTTATTTGAAGAAAAACACCAATTCTAACCAGCGATCGCTCTTCACGCCCTTTACATGGCGCATTCAGTGGATCACGAGTGACGTCACAACAAAGGGAAGTAAGTCATACGAACTTTTATTAATCGGTGCGCTATGACGGTGATTTATGACGTAATGCGTTATGCTAAAATGTTCCAAATAATTTCAATGTGATTCTTTTACTTCATATTTTAATTTTATGAAATAAACCCAACCTGTACATATGACCTTTAAGATCCAAATCTCTTCGTGAGTGGAAATCTTACCCGTATGAGGCGGGACGTAGAGTGATTTTAACTCTTGTAATACTGGAACCGGCTTCATGCTTATGCAAACAGGTTAGATCCAGGCCAGTCGCCAAGTAAATTGGCGGCTGGCCTGTGATCTAACCCGTTTGCTTCTCTGAGTATCTTTCCTCAGTGGCTCGATCTTGGGACTACAACAACACGAACAAGAACCCGTATGACAAGATATAAAACTTTAATGAATTTATAAAATAATCAAACTCAATTAGGATAAACGTCGTCCCTGTGATAAATGATTTTTGCAAAAGCTGGCACTTTGTACAGTAATAAGAATTTATTTAACGAGGAAACCTATTTGACAATTTAAACTGACAATCTTCCATAAAACCTTCAAAAATGAACAAGCGTACGAGAAAACTAAAATACTAAGGGTAATAACGGTATTTTTGCTCATATGATGTCTTAAAGTGAGGTATCAAAATGTTTGAGAAAGGTATGAGGAGCACTGAAGAACAAATTATCTTTAAAACAAAAAGTAATATCCAGACAATGAATTGAGGGTCCAAAGCGATACTGCAGTAAGACCTCAATAAGGGTGAGGAACCCGTTCTAGTCCTGCATGGACTCTTCGAAATGTAAATTATGTGTTCATGGCCCACCACCAAGTTTGAAATAATGATGATTTTCAAAATTGAAAATATATCAGTAGAAAGATATCATAAGTATGAGATACAGATAACTTGCATTATCACCTTTAAAACGCCAGGGTAATTTTCTAAAAATTGATTTTTTGTTTTCTGGTTTCTAAAAACTTAAATATCTGCTTAATTTTGATGAAGAAAGAAACCAAGAATAGCAAACATGTTAGATCACAGGCCAGCCACCACCTTACTTGACGGTTGGCTAAGATCTAACCTGTTTGCAGAAGCATGGATTCGATTCCAGTACTACAAGGGTTAAAATCACTTTTCCCTACGTGAATGTATGACTGTTCCTAATCGAAACCAATTGCAAACAAAAAATAAGATTCATGCTCATAGTTTCTTCGCGATATTATGTAGTGGTAACATTGTCAAAAGGATTAATTTGCTCATCTACCATATGCTCCAAAGAGATATACATGTATTATTTAGTGAGAGGTAAAAAGCAGCGTCACACGTGCTTTTATGTCTTTATAAGTCTGTATAAAACAAAACTCTTCACAGCAGCGTTCAGTTTACAGCCAGCATTTTTGCCAGCTCTCCACTGTTCTTTAACTTCTCCGTCTCCGTCCCACCACCTATACACTTCTGATTGACAAACACTTGTGGAACCTGTAAAGACAGTTATAATGAACTGAGCAATGATCATGATATTCTTGTTCGGACCGATTGCTAACATTGAATCGATAAAGGAAACAATATCAAAAGAGTCGTGTTCACAGATGAGAAAAGTTGAATGTCATAAAATGTCGCTGGAACAAAACAGTTGTTGTATGAAATACGAAACTTGTTAATCCATATAACAATAACGACATTTGACCCGGTTGCTGCAGATGATTCTGGAAAACATTGAGGGGGGGAGGAGGAGAAATTGCTTTAAACGAAAAGAGCATTATCCTCATCATGATGCTTGCCAAATGACCTGAGCTGTCGTTGTGCCTGAAAGCATCAATCAACTATTCATTTATAAAGCATGTAATTACATATAAACATATGTACGTTGAAATATGGTCTCATTTAGATAGTCAAGCAAATAGCCACATATATCCAAACGAAAGTAAGCGACCTATTATTATCAATGCATTCTTTATGAATCTTTTATTTACTACCATTCACTCATTATACATTTACTATTCACTTTCATTCATTCCTTTCAAAAAATGTCGAACGAAACTAACCGACCAGTAAAATAATCTCTGAATCTTTAACAAGGTATAACAAGGGCAATGGGGGTTATGCATGACAAATACTTAAAGACGAGCGGTTTAAAATCGCTGGTTTTTTTAACTTTCCCCACCTATTTGAACATGCGACGTTTTGCTTTGAGCTATCATGTATGGTCAGTTTCGCACATATCATGCATCAATTAATTTGCAATTTTGTATAGGTTGAGTCTTATATTGAATGGCCTACTATAATACGATCACATCGAACATTCCACCCGTCTATTCTTTGTAGGTAATTAACAATACAATACAATGCAATACAATAAAATTCAATGCAATACAATACAATGCAATACAATACAATACAATGAGTACTGGTTTTTGAAACATCAAAAGCTTCATATTCGTATACAACACACTAATACTCACTGTTCTAATTTTTGTGACTGATTGGAGATAGGCTTGTATAGCCGGGCCCTCTTTATCTTTATCCAGCTCAAGTACTTCGAATGCTTGTTTTATGGACTTAAACACGGCCTTTGCCTTGGCACAGAAAGGACAGGAGCTTTTAGAAAAGATCATCACTTTGTTGCTTTGAACTAAAGATTCCACTCTCTCTTGAACGCTTGGCATGCTAAAAAACAGTCAGAACGACAAATCCGTCAATTATTCCACTTAGAAACATCAAAAGTTTTTACAAAATACAAGGAAAACAAATGCTTATAAAGTAAGAAACATATAGTTTTCTTCTAAAGGAGAGATTGCTCGTACTTTGCAACGATCAATTTCTCATTTCATTGTGTGTACCTATTTCTCGTTTCATCAGTTACCTGAACAGAGGCGTTGAATTGAGAAGATATCCAGGGATGGACTACTGATTAAACCCGGCCAAACTGTACCAGTACATTGTAATAAATTGAAAGCGCATAAACACTAAATATTGCCTTTTCTACAAGAACACAATAATTCAGTGATGAGAGTCGATGGTATCAAATATTTGGCAGCCTTTGAAACCGGGATGTAAGAGAAATATTTAGAAGGCTGTTGATGAAAAGGGACACCAACATTTCCTAAATGGCTTTTGATTACCCACATCATCATAATACGCGGTTAATGACCATAGCTGTTGAAGCGCCTTAAACACAATTCATTTAATCATTGCCCGAAACACCACTTATTCATTCATTTAAATTTGTTTAGATATCTTTGAGATCTATTTACGGTTACTTAGAGCAATTGCCATAGTCAATGGTCTAGGCGATTTAACCCTTTACCAAACAACAACGACATTTGACAAGTTTGTTGCAGACGACTCTGGAAAACCTTGTGGGAAAAGGAGAAATTGCTCTCAACGAGCAATTTCTCCTTTTCCCACAACTTTTTCTGTCCCTTAAAATGATATATTTTCAATTTCATCACATTTTGAAATGTCGTCTGCAAACTCTTTCAATATATGACAGTCAAAATGTTGGTGTTATGTAAAGGGTTAATGTCATCGACCTGTTTTCATTTTACAAATACTGCTTTTCATTCACCATTAGAGTGCCATTGGGCAAAACACAACTTTCCTCCCTATTACAGATAGACTACAAAGCATGGCTGATTAAACGAATATTCTGCGTGATAAAATGTAATGATTGTTGAAAACGACATTAAACTATTTCACACTTTAGTAGTATAGCTTGGCATTTAGAGGAATCTTATATTATTGAATAGTCTAAAAAATTACGAGCTTGTATCTACATAGCACTTTCGTTATTTGTATACTCTTGTTTTAACTCATTTTGAGCCGATAATTTAGGAACTTAGGAGTTATCTGGTATCGAACAAGAAAAATAACACTTTTCAATTCCTCTAGTTTACGACAGTATGCCACCATTTTGAAACTATTTCGTTTCGTTGGATTACTTCGGTCGTTTTCGGTATACATCAGTGCAAAGCGAATGTTTCGGCACAGACCGATGCATACCGAGAACGACCGAAGTAGTCCGATAGGAAAGATTTTCAAAATGGCGGATTATGGGTATTCTTAAGCCAGTCAAGAAGCCCCCTATCCCTACTAATTAAATACACCACAAGAAAACGAAAGATGTTTGCTGTTCGCGTTGCATACTCTGATCATTGTTTCAAATTTATTTTGGAGTACCGTTAATATATTTAAACCCATTCTTCATCAAGAACATTTATGATAAGTTCAATTTGAAAACAGGTTAATAGAAGATAATCATTTTCTAATATGAAAGAGTGCGTTTTCCGTATCATGTTGGGTTGAAATAATTCGGAAAGGATGATAAGAAAAAAAAGAAAGTTCCTGACACCTTCTTTTTTCAGAATGATTTCTGATAATCATCACAAAATATATCCTTTCCAAGTATCTTCCACTGCTGCTTCTAATTTAAACTAGATAACAAAGCTAATATCGAAAAAAAGAAATCAAGAAAGACACAATATACATTCATTCATTGTTAACCAAGAACTTAACCCATTACCAAACAATAACGACATTTAACCACTGTCTTGCAGACGACTCTGGAAAACATTCTGGGAAAAAATGAGAAATTGCTCGTAACGAGAAATTTTCCTTTCCCCACAATGCTTTCTGCCATATCATAAGATTATTTTCCAATTTCATCACATTTTGAAATGTCGTCTGCAAACTATTTCAATTTGGAACAGTCGAAGATTTGGCGTTTGGTAAAGAGTTAAAGAAATAAATCCTAAATTAAAGTTGAAAAATACTTTATATTCATTAAATAAGATACAAAGTTATACCACAAAAATAATAGATATCTGATTGAAGTTTCCCATATTAAACTAGAAAATAAAAATAGAGAACGCTAAAAGAGTCCACCATGTTTATTAGTCTAACATACGTACATGAGTTCGATATGCCAATATTCCTCTGACTCAATGGAAATCGAATGGAATGAGTCTATAGAATTGGCCAACCCCTTTATATAGTATACAGCTTAGTTAAACACACCCTTATCCATTTCCACCTTGGAATCATGAGATTGGTCTATATTGAAAGAAGCATCGCACACAAAACATTTTTCTAAATAATACATACCATGAATTGTGTTCGAATGAGACAAACTGTGTTAAAAAGATGAACTGCTCATTAGACACACGCATGCTTGTATTACAGTTTATAAGGAATACGACAGTGTTTCGCAATAAAGTTTAGTCAATATACATGTACAAACGCCAGAAGACAACAGAAGTGAACATATGTTTGCATGGGAGTCCGGTTGTGTGTCCATGTAAGTGACCATGCGTCCGAAATGCTGCGAAACAATTTTATGTTTGATACTTTAAGGAAGAATACCCAAATTCCGCCATTTTGAAACTTATTCTTTCTTCGGAATATTCGGTCGTTCTCGGCATATGTATCGGTCGGTACCGGAACTATTCGGTTTAACGATGATGTGTCACTTTGCAATATTTCTAAGTCCAATATTGAAATAGGAGAGATTGTTGTTATAAAATTGTGCAAGTAAAGTAAAATGCTACCCACCGGACTTTACCATTTGTAAACAGTTGAGAGGATTAGACCAATCTCTCACTTCGATACGCCAAACATCATGAAAACATAACATAATCAAGTTGTTTGAATACAGAACGAGATAAATCTTGTCTTTGGTCAGTAGGGAAAGGAAAGACCTACCTTTGGACTAACACACCAACATCCACCGTCTGTTGCCATCGATGCATGAATAATTATGACGTGGTATATTCAATACTCGACAGTCTTCCGAACACAGTCGATAAACAATAGAGCTATACGCATTATATATCAACAGGTAAGCTTAGCAGCATTTATCAAATAACGAACGTAGACGAACCACGTGGTCGAACATTACGGACGGCTCCGAGGATATTTTTAGATTCTCAGTATAGCGTGTAATTCATGCTAATTAGGTAGCTTAACAGACGGTGAATGTTGGTGGACAATACCTTGAAACATTGAAGAGATGAATTGTCGACGCTAAATAAATAAACCCGTAAATACAACGCATTTATACTTCAAATATGATTTGATTTACATCAGGTTTTAAACTTAATGTGATTCAAATCACTTTCGAAATACATAATCGTAGTTGTTATTTAACCCATTACCAAACAATAATAACATTAGACCACTTTGTTGTAGACGATTCTGGAAATCATTGTGGGAAAAGGCGAAATAGTTCGTAACGAGCGATTTCTCCTTTTCTCACAATGTTTTCTCCCCTATCTGAAGACTACTTCCAATTTTCACCACAATTTGAAATGTCGTCTGCAAACTCTTTCAATTTGGGACAGCCGAAAATTCGGCGTTTGGTAAAGGGTTAACAAATATCAGATATTTGTATGAAAGACCACTGGTAAAATAACGACAAGATTCTAGCAAACACACTTTTATATTTTAAAGTCTCTCTCGATACCGTACCCTGTGTAATCGTCCTAGTTTTACCTTGTTCTAGATTCTAATAATCCTAGCAAATATAGATTGAATAGCTAATTAGACGTTAAGCGTCCCACATTACTAATAACCCTTTTCGATCGTTCGACCAGTGTCATGGAATCGAAAGCAAATATTCAGTATTACTTCTTTTTTGTTTGTTTGAAAAAGATAAAGAAAAGCAGAAGTAGAATACACAATGAAATAAATTATATTTTACATCATTTTGTGGAAAGAACAAATAGTGTTTGTCATGTGTAATTTCTTCTTTAATTGTAATGTTCTTTATTGTGCCCGATCATTCACACTAAAGTGATTGAATACCTTGCAAGTTATAGATAATGGAAATATGATACTGTGGATATGTTTACATAGTCCATATAGATATTGAATATTTGTCGGAACACAAAAGGAACTCAACCCCACACCAACCCTTTACTCTATATTACCTCAACACGATACATCTGATGCAGGAGTCTTTAGCAAGCATTGTTAGAAAATGGTAAAATGTAATACACTATCTTGACTGAATAGTTTTAAACAAGTACATACCTTTTTGATTTATAATGGCTTCTTTTGTCTACAGTAGCTTCTAATTGTGACTAGACAGAACTTCTTACTTGTAAAAATCACTCCTACTACTTCTGCTGCTGCTTCTACTTCTGCTGATAGATACAGCTACTTAAAGTATTATCATGTGTTGCCTATTTGAGGTATAATAGAGTAAATGGCCATGGTGCCTGTCACACAATGGTGCATACGACAAAGAAAGTCCCCCGCGGAAACATCCCCTTCTACCAATTTTGCCTGTACGGAAAGAATCCCCTTCGTCGATTTGCCAGTGCGGAAAAAAGCCCCTTTCGTCGATTTGCACTGGCAAATCGACGAATGGGCTTTTTTTCAGCACTGGCATCATTGGTCGAGGGTTTTCCCCCAGTATTTGTTGAATATGAAGTCTGCTTGTTGAATATGAAACCTGCTATCTGCCAATATGGGTCATAGTTTTTCTGGGCATTTAAGCTAAGATTAAACGGTGTGGTAAGCTACTCAAACATGAGCCAAAGTTTATGGGCAAAGTTTGAAATCATACCGTCTAGCAGTCATTGAGATACATCAAGTTGCGACGCCCATGCCCGGGCGAAAAGTGTAGCCAAATTGTAATATTTGTTTCTGAAATCTGTTGTTGCTTTTAATTTGGATCAGTCACATATTCCTCTTTGAAGTAATAAGTTACGTGTTTTCTGGTGCATGACACGTTGACCTCCGGCGTGCATTTTATATGCTACTTGGCCGATTTACAAGATGAATAATTGAATATCATAACCTTAAGCAAAGATGTCTGTCTGACATCAACCGTTAATCGTTGATTTAATGAACGCAGTGACCAAGTTCTTTTTGCGTAGGAGTATGAAATAAAAACCCATCACGCAATATGTTTTTTGTAAGGGACGACCAATGCAATCGCGCGATAAGGGTTTTGGAGTAAATTCGCTATTATTACAATACAGTTCGTTTCATATCATTAACTTAATATCACAAACAAAGGGGAAACTAACTACAGATACACTTTGTTCATCATAAAATCGTCGTTTCTATTTCATGTTCGAAAATAAGTTTTAACGGCTTTTTGGTAGACTATGATCAAGCGTTGAAGACAATTCCCCCTCCCCCATATTGATTATGTTATTTTCATGTCATAAACTTCATATCACAAATAAAGGGGAAACTAAAAATGTACTTTGTTCGTAATTAAAGCGTCATTCCTATTTCTGTTACCTTTTAATCATGTTTGAAAGTTAGTTCTAAACGGCCTTTTGGTAGAATATTAACAAGAGTTTAAAGCACACCCCCCCCCCCGCCACCCCCACTGATAATGATTATGTTCTTTTTGTCTTTAACTTCATATCACAAATAAAGGGGAAACTAAAAATGTACTTTGTTTGTCATTAAATCGTCATTCCTATTTCTGTAACCTTTATATCATGTTTGAAGTTAGTTCTAAACGGCGGTAGACTATGAACAAATGTTTTAGGTAATCCCCCACGATCGGCGGTAGACTATGAACAAATATTTCAGGTAATCCCCCACCATCTGCGGTAGACTATGAACAAATGTTTCAGGTAATCCCCCACGATCGGCGATAGACTATGAACAAATGTTTCAGGTAATCCCCCACGATCGGCGGTAGACTATGAACAAATGTTTCAGGTAATCCCCCACTATCGGCGGTAGACTATGAACAAATGTTTTAGGTAATCCCCCACGATCGGCGGTAGACTATGAACAAATGTTTTAGGTAATCCCCCACGATCGGCGGTAGACTATGAACAAATGTTTCAGGTAATCCCCCACGATCGGCGGTAGACTATGAACAAATGTTTTAGGTAATCCCCCACTATCGGCGGTAGACTATGAACAAATGTTTTAGGTAATCCCCCACGATCGGCGGTAGACTATGAACAAATGTTTCAGGTAATCCCCCGCGATATTGGTTATGTAAGCATATATTTAAATTATAAAGCTTGGGAACATCTTTTATAATTTATAAAAGGTTCAGTTTATCAACCGACTTTTTTCAACTTCGTTAAACGATTTTGTGAATGGTCAATCCGGATCCATCAAATATTGACAGTTGTTTAGTAGTTTGAATAAGCGAAATATGTTTTGTCAAGCTTAAATATTGTGATAAGTTTTTCGATGTTTCTAGTCGAAGAAGTAGAGTATACATATACAATTAAGCATGACACGATCACAGACGAAACACAATTCAACCAATGTTCATCTTAGGTTTAACCCTTTACCAAACGCCAAATTTTCAACTGTTCCGAATTGAAACAGTTTGCAGACGACCTTTCAAAATGTGATTAAATTGAAAAATAATCTTCTGATAGGGCAGAAAACATTATTGGAAAAGGAACAATTGCTCGTAACGAGCAATTTCTCCTTTTCCCACAATGTTTTTCAGAGTCTTCTTTAACAACGGGGCCTAATGCAGGTATGCATGGGCCAGGCCTCTAGGCTATCACCTGGTTAGAAAAGTCACGTGATACAATAAAAAAAAACTGTCATGTGTTCAACTAAATAACGCGAGTATTCAAAATGGAGAATTTCTCCGATTTCATTGGTCCCCGACGTTTTACGAAATGTTCCCCGAAATTATCGGCTGACCTCGTTTTATCGAAGTCCTTACATGCTGCGAACTACACGCAAGCCTGTTGCCCGAATGATCCAGACGTAGTCCGAATGATTCAGACGTAGTCCGAATGATTCAGACGTAGTCCGAATGATCCAGACTTGGTCCGAATGATCCAGACGTAGTCCGAATGATCCAGACGTAGATATTTCATTTTACACAGCAGTTACAGCTTTGATCATCCGAATTAGCAAGCCTCTAGATGAACCGAACGGATGAATGACTAAATGGATGAGTGAATGAACGGTGTTTAAAGACACATCGACAGCTAAGGTCATTTATCGCACATAATGATGATGTGTTTAAACATATATTCAAATATTTCCAGTCTAAAATGTATATGGCTAAATAAAAATAAAATCAGAATAAGAATGAATGGCAGTAAATACAATGTGTGTAATGCGTCAATGATATTAAATCAATAATTTGTAATGGATGTATATAATTTGAAACGAGATAGTGGTGTTGATATTTGACTATTTGGAATTAGTAAGTGATCTTAATTTATTGTCCATTCAAAAATTCTTAAAAAGGAACGAATGGCATCAATTCTGGCAGTCTCAAAAAGCTACCGTGGAATAATTTTATAAAGTACATTTGGAAAATTGTTCACTCGAGTGGTGTTGAATAATCGACTGACATAATGAGCAGAGGAATAAAATGTATATATTGAAGCTCAGATTGGTTTTAACCCATTACCAACCAATAACGAAATTTGACCAGTATGTTGCAGACGACTCTGAAAAACATTGTGGAAAAAGGAGAAACTGCTTGTGATGAGCAATTCCTCCTTTTCCCATAATGTTTTCTACTTTATTAGCGGATTACGTTCCAATTTCACCACATTTTGAAATGTCGTCTGTAAACTCTTTCAATTTGGGGCAGTCGGAAATTTGGCGTTTGGTAGAGGGTTAAAATCTGCATTAGGAACAGTTGTTGACGTTATTTACGTTCTTCACAGCATTATAACACTTATGCTTAATTCTGGTAAAATGTTAAATTGTACGTTTGTTGATTTCACAAAGGCTTTTTAAAAAGAAAATAACATTACTTTATTCCTTCGTTCCTTCTAGCTTTCGATTTGGATCAGTCATTAAAGTCCACCTTGTGGTGGGTAAAGGGGAAAACTATACTAAGCGATGTTCTGTCCGATTTCAGTCTTCATCATTGATGTGTATGGATGAAAAAGCTTGTCCCTTCTCTATATCTTAGTGATTTAATCGTACATATGTAATACTGTGAGAAATACAAATGCAAGCCAGGTACAGAGATCAATTATAGTTTGCAAGGAACATAGCGTTTGATAAGCGTTTGTTTAACCCATTCCCAAACAACAAATTTTCGACTGTCCCAAATTGAGAGAGTTTGCAGACGACATTTCAAAATGTAATGGAATTGGAAAATAATCTTCTGATAGGGCAGAAAACATTGTGGGAAAAGGAGTAATTGCTCGTTACGAGCGATTTCTCCTTCCCCACAATGTTTTCTTAAGTCGTCTGCAACAAGGTGGTCAAATGTCGTTATTGTTTAGGAAAGGGTTAAACGGTGTTGTTTGACAATGTTATACATTTGCATAATAGATATCAACATTGGTTATCTTGTTTAGTTTGTAACAAGAAGGCATATGCGTAGGAGCGTTTCCAACATTGGGGGGGGGCAACTTCAGATGAGGACTGGTCTAAGAATAAATGTTCCTAAACTTTTTCACGACTATTCATGCATTTACAAATTCAATAACATTATAAGAATTAAAAGAAAGCGTATGAAAATGTGTATCTTTAATTTAAAAAAAAGAGAAAAAAAGAAATGGATATGTCAGGTCTCGATCTCACGCGGAAATCAATTGTATTGATCTAAACAAAAATTAGCAGCGATCAGGCTGTCCCGGCCACGGGATCACCTATGAAACTTCGTCAAAGAATTAAATTATTCTTTAAGCTTCAGCCAACAATTGACGACAATGCATATTGAGTCTGACTCCTTAGAACACGTTTTACACCACTGTTTTTAACAATGAAAACTTCCTGGGTATTTTTGAGCTGAGTTTTTATTGGATAAACCCGATGTGTTCAGATTGCCATTTGCGATGATGACGTCAAAAAGATTTTGGTTATTATTCGTAACAAAAGGCAAATTGGAATTAGATAACGCACAAAAATACAAATTTATTTTTATTCTGCTGATAAATTTCGTTTCTTTCATTTTTCTTTTCAAATATCTTTATTTGCCATTGTGAATATTGGGGGGGGGGGCGAAAGTATACTCTGGCCCCCCGATCTGGATATTAGGGGGGCCGCCCCCTGCCCCCCCCAGCTCCTACGCCTATGGAAGGGCAAGGAAACTGTTTGATGTTAATACGGCTATACAACACCAATTGGTAAATATCGGGTATTAGTAGGTTGTATACTTGTGGTGCGTTCAGAAAGCTTTTGTTTATTGACAACAAGCTAGTTTGCTGCATTGTTGTACACAGTACAAAATCCCAAGGCGTACGGACAATTTGTTTTGGGTACGTCATGAGACCATCCTAAGTGAACTCTAAAGGACCAAGGGAAAATTATCTGGATATGATAGATACAAACAGTGTGCTTATTTTGTGAGATATAATTCTTAACAGCTTCAACCGTAAAGAACAAGCATCATGGGGAGGTATAGACCGTTTTTCGTGGGTTTTCTGCTTGCAAGTCTCGTGTGCGTTTTAATTCAACACAGGTTTTGGTCACATAAAATAGCATTGCTCGAGGGAATAAACTTTTCAGACAACATGAAATTTCTTGGAAATAGCGCAAACGATAACTCGATTCTGTCGAAAGCGTCTGATCCATCTATACCTATTGCTACAAGTGGACAAGTCCCACCGTGGTCAGAGAGGACATTATCCGAGACGACAAGTAAGAAAATGTTCAGATTATTTAGACCGAGGATTTCGGGGTATGAACACGCCAAGATGATGACGTTGATGACGTTATTCCACCGTACTTGTGAATCAAACAACATAACGTACTTCCTATACGGCGGTACTTTGATCGGGTCTTACCGCCATTTTGGAATGATTCCCTGGGATGACGATATAGATGTGATGGTGAATAGCTCCCACAGACAACAACTTAAGGATGTTCTTACCCCGGTCCCGGGACATAAGATGCACATGCCACCTGGTAGGCAATGGAAATTCTTTAACGAATACACCACTGACACAACGACATATGAAATGTGGCCATATATCGATATATTCTTCTTCGCGGAAAACTCAACACACATATGGGATGACATTCCAGGTTATAGCCAGACATTCTGCTACCACAAAAGCGACGTGTTTCCTCTTGGGAAAACAGAGTACGAGAACGATTTGGTTCCCGCACCCCGAAATATACGAACATTTCTGATGACGACCTACGACATTGCTTATTGTAAAACTCAATCATACTCGCATAAATACGAGAAGTTTAAACATACCAGTGTTTCCGTAAAATGCAAAAAGCTGTTCACGTATATCCCATTTGTTTTCAGAGATTTTCGATCGGGATATATTTCCGAAAAACTTATGATCGATAATCAAACTTTCTATGAAAGACTGATGAAAGTCTGACGTATCTTTCTATGTATGGGCATATGTATGTTTGTATGTGTTTGTATATGTTTGTATGTGTTTTATGTGTTTGTATGTGTTTGTATGTGCATGTCATTCTATAGATGGATGTGTGTATATGACCGGTTGTATGTGGATGTCGATATCAATGTGTCTCTGTGTGTATTTAATAAATAAAATAAATATTAATAAATGAAATACTATTAGTGTGTGAGTCAACGTGTCTATATATTTCTTTTGTAGTAACATTGGGTAATATGTTGCGGTGGGCTGTGCATATATGTCGATGTATATATATATATATATATATATATATGATATATGTGTCTTTATGTGGTTATGTGTGGATGTGTGCTGTGTATGTTGTTCGATGTTTCTATGTGTCTGTATCTAGTTGAGTATTTATGTTGATCTGTGATTTTATTGTTTATGTGTCGATATGTATATGTTTGTATATGGTTATATGTATCTGTTTGTGTGGGGCTGTGAAAAGGTGTCGACTTGTTTATGTTTCTGTATTTATTTAGGCACGTATGTTGTCGTGTCCTATGTTGTAAACGCATCATTTCGAAAGAGAATTGACATATCTTTCAAAGATATGTGGCTTTTGAATATTTTCGGGGGGAAAGTGGTGAAAATTTGCTAAAAACTAACGGTTTCTCGTAACCGTCCGTGGACGTCGTAAATGTCATCGGCAAATTTTACGCAAAATTTTGTGAAACTCTTTGCTGTTTCTGATTGCATTAATGGATTTTGATAAAATAAAAAGTGGTTTTGGAAAGAATAATCATTTTTGAACACGATGCAATAGATGATTTTGCGATTATGTCAATTTTACGTGACTTTGGGGTGATTTATCGAAGTGGGTGTCAGATCGCCGTTGTATACCTTTTCTCTTATATAGTATATAGTGCATATAGACGGATATTATCGAAGATTGTTTCAAGCACCTGTGATTTGAACAGGTGTATTAGAGTTTTCATTTATTTATTGTTAATAACCATAAATGTAGTTGAAAAAGATACCGGTTTTGTAGTTGATGAAATAAATGTATATAATAAAATGAATATTACCCTGTAGTATCTTTCCGGGGATTTGTATTTACTTCTCGTCGCGTGAAAAAAAAATGCATGTGAGGTATCAAAATGTATGAGAAAGGTATGAGGAGCACTGAAGAACAAATTATCTTTAAAACAAAAAGTAAGATCCAGACAATGAATTGAGAGTCCAAAGCGAGACTGCGGTAGGACCTCAATAAGGGTGAGGAACCCGTTCTAGTCCTGCATGGACTCTTCGAAATGTAAATGATATGTTCATGGCATTCCACCAAGTTTGAAATAGTGAGGATTTCCAAAATTGAACAAAATCAACAGAAAGAATCATAATAAGTATGAGATACTGAAAACATGCATACTAACCCTTAGAATGCTGGGAAGTTTTCTAAAAATAGATTTTTGTGTCGTCTGCTGTTCAAAGCACTAAAGTAAAACATCTGCTTAATTTGTTTAGGAAAGATACTTAGAGTTTCTAACAGATTAGACCACAGGCCAGCCGCCAATTTACTTTGCGGCTTGCATCAATCAAACCTGTATATATAAGCATGAAGTCGGTTCCAGCACTGTAAGGGTGAAGCTTTTTCCCAACATGAATGTATGACTGTTCCTAATCGACACCAATAGCAGACAAAAAAGATTCATGCTCATAGTTTCTTCGTGATATTATGTAGTGGTAACATTGTCAAAAGGATCAATTTGCTCATCTACCATATGCTCCAAAGAGATATATTATTTAGTGATGGGTCAAAAAGCAGCGTCGCATGTGCTTTTATGTCTTTATAACAATCTGTATAAAACAAAACTCTTCACAGCAGCGTTTAGTTTACAGCCAGCATTTTTGCCAGCTCTCCACTGTTCTTTAACTTCTCTGTCTCTGTCCCACCACCTATACACTTCTGATTGACAAACGCTTGTGGAACCTGTAAAGACAGTTATAATGAACTGAGCAATGATCATGATATTCTTGTTCGGACCGATTACTAACATTGAATCGATAAAGGAAACAATATCAAAAGAGTCGTGTTCACAGATGAGAAAAGTTGAATGTCATAAAATGTCGCTGGAACAAAACAGTTGTTGTATGAAATACGAAACTTGTTAATCCATATAACAATAACGACATTTGACCCGGTTGCTGCAGATGATTCTGGAAAACATTGAGGGGGAGAAATTGCTTTAAACGAAAAGAGCATTATCCTCATCATGATGCTTGCCAAATGACCTGAGCTGTCGTTGTGCCTGAAAGCATCAATCAACTATTCATTTATAAAGCATGTAATTACATATAAACATATGTACGTTGAAATATGGTCTCATTTAGATAGTCAAGCAAATAGCCACATATCATCTTGAAACGAAAGTAAACGACCTGTTATTATCAATGCATTCATTACGAATCATTTATTTACTACCATTCACTCATTATACATTTACTATTCACTTTCATTCATTCCTTTCAAATAGTGTCGAACGAAACTAACCGACCAGTAAAATAATCTCTGAATCTTTAACAAGGTATAACAAGGGCAATGGGGGTTATGCATGCCAAATGCTTAAAGACGAGCGGTTTAAAATCGCTGGTTTTTCTAAACGAAAAGAGCATTATCCTCATCATGATGCTTGCCAAATGACCTGAGCTGTCGTTGCGCCTGAAAGCATCAATCAACTATTCATTTATAAAGCATGTAATTACATATAAACATATGTACGTTGAAATATGGTCTCATTTAGATAGTCAAGCAAATAGCCACATATCATCTTGAAACGAAAGTAAACGACCTGTTATTATCAATGCATTCATTACGAATCATTTATTTACTACCATTCACTCATTATACATTTACTATTCACTTTCATTCATTCCTTTCAAATAGTGTCGAACGAAACTAACCGACCAGTAAAATAATCTCTGAATCTTTAACAAGGTATAACAAGGGCAATGGGGGTTATGCATGCCAAATGCTTAAAGACGAGCGGTTTAAAATCGCTGGTTTTTCTAACTTTCCCCACCTATTTGAACATGCGACATTTTGCTTTGAGCTATCATGTATGGTTAGTTTCGCACATATCATGCATCAATTCATTTGCAATTTTGTATAGGTTGAGTCTTATATTGAATGGCCTACTATAATACGATCACATCGAACATTCCACCCGTCTATTCTTTGTAGGAAATTAACAATACAATACAATGCAATGCAATACAATACAAAATACAATAAAATTCAATGCAATACAATACAATACAATACAATACAATGAGTCCTGGTTTTTGAAACATCAAAAGCTTCATATTCGAATACAACACACTAATACTCACTGTTCTAATTTTTGTGACTGATTGGAGATAGGCTTGTATAGCCGGGCCCTCTTTATCTTTATCCAGCTCAAGTACTTCGAAGGCTTGTTTTATGGACTTAAACACGGCCTTTGCCTTGGCACAGAAAGGACAGGAGCTTTTAGAAAAGAGCATCACTTTGTTGCTTTCAACCAAAGATTCCACTCTCTCTTGAACGCTTGGCATGCTAAAAAACAGTCAGAACGATAAATCCGTCAATTATTCCTATTAGAAACATCAAAAGTTTTTACAAAATACAAGGAAAACAAATGCTTATAAAGTAAGAAACATATAGTTTTCTTCTTGAACATTGTAAACAACGACTGAGCTAAAGGGGAGATTGCTCGTACTTTGCAACGATCAATTTCTCATTTCATTGTGTGTACCTATTTCTCGTTTCATCAGTTACATGAACAGAGGCGTTGAATTGAGAAGATATCCAGGGATGGACTACTGATTAAACCCGGCCAAACTGTACCAGTACATTGTAATAAATTGAAAGCGCATAAACACTAAATATTGCCTTTTCTACAAGAACACAATAATTCAGTGATGAGAGTCGATGGTATCAAATATTTGGCAGCCTTTGATACCGGGATGTAAGAGAAATATTTAGAAGGCTGTTGATGAAAAGGGACGCCAACATTTCCTAAATGGCTTTTGATTACCCACATCATCATAATACGCGGTTAATGACCATAGCTGTTGAAGCGCCTTAAACACAATTCATTTAATCATTGCCCGAAACACCACTTATTCATTCATTTAAATTTGTTTAGATATCTTTGAGATCTAGTTACGGTTACTTAGAGCAATTGCCATAGTCAATGGTCTAGGCGATTTAACCCTTTACCAAACAACAACGACATTTGACAAGTTTGTTGCAGACGACTCTGGAAAACATTGTGGGAAAAGGAGAACTTGCTCTCAACGAGCAATTTCTCCTTTTCCCACAACTTTTTCTGCCCATTAAAATGATATATTTTCAATTTCATCACATTTTGAAATGTCGTCTGCAAACTCTTTCAATATATGACAGTCAAAATGTTGGTGTTATGTAAAGGGTTAATGTCATCGACCTGTTTTCATTTTACAAATACTGCTTTTCATTCACCATTAGAGTGCCATTGGGCAAAACACAACTTTCCTCCATGCTACAGATAGACTACAAAGCATGGCTGATTAAACGAATATTCTGCGTGATAAAATGTAATGATTGTTGAAAACGACATTAAACTATTTCAAACTTTAGTAGTATAGCTTGGCATTTAGAGGAATCTTATATTATTGAATAGTCTAAAAAATTACGAGCTTGTATTTACATAGCACTTTCGTTATTTGTATACTGTTGTTTAAACACATTTTGAGCCGATAATTTAGGAACTTAGGAGTTATCTGGTATCGGACAAGAAGAATAGCACTTTTCAATTCCTCTAGTTTACGACAGTATGCCACCATTTTGAAACTATTTCTTTTTCGTTGGATTACTTCGGTCGTTTCCGGCATACATCGGTGCAAAGCGAATGTTTCGGCACAGACCGATACTTACCGAGAACGACCGAAGTAGTCCGATAGGAAAGGTTTTCAAAATGGCGATTTATGGGTATTCTTAAGCCAGTCAAGAAGCCCCCTACCCCTACTAAGTAAATACACCACAAGAAAACAAAAGATGTTTGCTGTTCGCGTTGCATACTCTGATCATTGTTTCCAAATTTTGGATTACCGTTAATAAATTTCAACCCATTCTTCATCATGAACATTTATGATAGGTTCAATTTGAAAACAGGTTAATAGAAGATAATCATTTTCTAATATGAAAGAGTGCGTTTTCCGTATCATGTTGGGTTGAAATAATTCGGGAAGGATGATAAGAAAAAAAAGAAAGTTCCTGACACCTTCTTTTTTCAGAATGATTTCTGATAATCATCACAAAATATATCCTTTTCAAGTATCTTCCACTGCTGCTTGTAATTTGAACTAGATAACAAAGCTAATATCGAAAAACAGAAATCAAGAAAGACACAATATACATTCATTCATTGTTAACCAAGAACTTAACCCATTACCAAACAATAACGACATTTAACCACTGTCTTGCAGACGACTCTGAAAAACATTTTGGAAAAAATGAGAAATTGCTCGTAACGAAAAATTTTCCTTTCCCCACAATGCTTTCTGCCATATCAGAAGATTATTTTCCAATTTCATCACATTTTGAAATGTCGTCTGCAAACTATTTCAATTTGGAACAGTCGAAGATTTGGCGTTTGGTAAAGAGTTAAAGAAATAAATCCTAAATTACAGTTGAAAAATACTTTATATTAATTTAATAAGATACAAAGTTATACCACAAAAATAATTGATATCTGATTGAGGTTTCCCATATTAAACTAGAAAGTAAAAATAGAGAACGCTAAAAGAGTCCACAATATTTATGAGTTTAACATACGTACATGAGTTGAATATGCCAATATTTCTCTGACTCAATGGAAATCGAATGGAATGAGTCTATAGAATTGGCCAACCCCTTTATATAGTATACAGCTTAGTTAAACACACCCTTATCCATTTCCACCATGGAATCTTGAGATTGGTCTATATTGAAAGAAGCATCGCACACAAAACATTTTTCTAAATATTACATACCATGAATTGTGTTCGAATGAGACAAACTGTGTTAAAAAGATGAACTACTCATTAGACACACGCATGCTTGTATTACAGTTTATAAGGAATACGACAGTGTTTCGCAATAAAGTTTAGTCAATATACATGTACAAACGCCAGAAGACAACAGAAGTGAACATATGTTTGCATGGGAGTCCGGTTGTGTGTCAGATAACTCTGTAAGTGACCATGCGTCCGAAATGCTGCGAAACAATTTTATGTTTGATACTTTAATGAAGAATACCCAAATTCCGCCATTTTGAAACTTATTCTTTCTTCGGAATACTTCGGTCGTTCTCGGCATATGTATCGGTCGGGACCGGAACTATTCGGTTTAATGATGATGTGTCACTTTGCAATATTTCTAAGTCCAATATTGAAATAGGAGAGATTGTTGTTATAAAATTGTGCAAGTTCTTTGCAAAAACTGTAAAGTAAAATGCTACCCATCGGACTTTGCCATTTGTAAACAGTTGAGAGGATTAGACCAATCTCTCACTTCGATACGCCAAACATCATGAAAACATAATCAAGTTGTTTGAATACAGAACGAGGTACATCTTGTCTTTGGTCAGAAGGGAAAGGAAAGACCTACCTTTGGACTAACACACCAACATCCACCGTCTGTTGCCATCGATGCATGAATAATTATGACGCGGTATATTCAATACTCGACAGTCTTCCGAACACAGTCAATAAACAATAGAGCTATATGCATTATATATCAACAGGTAAGCTTAGCAGCATTTATCAAATAACGAACGTAGACGAACCACGTGGTCGAACATTACGGACGGCTCCAAGGATATTTCTAGATACTCAGTATAGCGTGTAATTCATGCTAATCAGGCAGATTAACAGACGGTGAATGTTGGTGAATGTTGGTGGACAATACCTGGAAACATTGAAGAAATGAATTGTCGACGCTAAATAAATAAACCCGTAAATACAACGCATTTATACTTCAAATATGATTTGATTTACATCAGGTTTTAAACTTAATGTGATTCAAATCACTTCCGAATTACATTATCGTAGTTGTTATTTAACCTATTACCAAACAATAATAACATTAGACCACTTTGTTGTAGACGATTCTGGAAATCATTGTGGGAAAAGGCGAAATAGTTCGTAACGAGCGATTTCTCCTTTTCTCACAATGTTTTCTCCCCTATCTGAAGACCACTTCCAATTTTCACCACAATTTGAAATGTTGTCTGCAAACTCTTTCAATTTGGGACAGCCGAAAATTTGGCGTTTGGTAAAGGGTTATGAATGTAAGCATATATTTAAATTCTAAAGCTTGGGAACATCTTTTATAATTTATAAAAGATTCAGTTTATCAACCGACTTTTTTCAACTTCGTTAAACGATTTCGTGAAACGATCTTGATCCATCAAATATTGACAGTTGTTTAGTAGTTTGAATAAGCGAAATATGTTTTGTCAAGCTTAAATATTGTGATACGTTCTTCGATGTTTCTAGTCGAAGAAGTAGAGTATACATATACAATTAAGCATGACACGATCACAGACGAAACACAATTCAACCAATGTTCATCTTAGGTTTAACCCTTTACCAAAGGCCAAATTTTCAACTGTTCCGAATTGAAACAGTTTGCAGACGACCTTTCAAAATGTGATTAAATTGAAAAATAATCTTCTGATAGGGCAGAAAACATTATTGGAAAAGGAACAATTGCTCGTAACGAGCAATTTCTCCTTTTCCCACAATGTTTTTCAGAGTCTTCTTTAACAAAGGGGCCTAATGCAGGTATGCATGGGCCAGGCCTCTAGGCTATCACCTGGTTAGAAAAGTCACGTGATACAATAAAAAAAACTGTCATGTGTTCAACTAAATAACGCGAGTATTCAAAATGGAGAATTTCTCCGATTTCATTGGTCCCCGATGTTTTACGAAATGTTCCCCGAAATTCTCGGCTGACCTCGTTTTATCGAAGTCCTTAGATGCTGCGAACTACACGCAAGCCTGTTGTCCGAATGATCCAGACGTAGTCCGAATGATCCAGACGTAGTCCGAAATATTCAGATGTAGTCCGAAATATCCAGACGTAGTCCGATTTATCCAGACGTAGTCCGAATGATCCAGACATAGTCCGAATGATTCAGACGTAGTCCGAATGATCCAGACTTGGTCCGAATGATCCAGACGTAGTCCGAATAATTCAGACGTAGTCCGAATGATCCAGACTTGGTCCGAATGATCCAGACGTAGTCCGAATGATACAGACGTAGTCCGAATGATCCAGACGTAGATATTTCCTTTTACACAGCAGTTACAGCTTTGATCATCCGAATTAGCAAGCCTCTAGATGAACCGAACGGATGAATGACTAAATGGATGAGTGAATGAATGGTGTTTAAAGACATATCGGCAGCTAAGGTCATTTATCGCACATAATGATGATGTGTTTAAACATAAATTCAATTATTCCCA
Source organism: Cerastoderma edule (assembly GCA_947846245.1). Lineage (NCBI taxonomy): Eukaryota > Metazoa > Mollusca > Bivalvia > Cardiida > Cardiidae > Cerastoderma > Cerastoderma edule. The sequence continues at coordinate 16,632,992 of OX401412.1, forward strand.
GTCTAAAATGTATATGGCTAAATAAAAATAAAATCAGAATAAGAATGAATGGTAGTAAATACAATGTGTGTAATGCGTTAATGATATTAAATCAATAATTTGTAATGGATGTATATAATTTGAAACGAGATAGCGGTGTTGATATTTGACTATTTAGAATTAGTAAGTGATCTTAATTTATTGTCCATTCAAAAATTCTTAAAAAGGAACGAATGGCATCAATTCTGGCAGTCTCAAAAAGCTACCGTGGAATAATTTTATAAAGTACATTTGGAAAATTGTTCACTCGAGTGTTGAATAATCGACTGACATAATGAGCAGAGGAATACAATGTATATATTGAAGCTCAGATTGGTTTTAACCCATTACCAACCAATAACGAAATTTGACCAGTATGTTGCAGACGACTCTGAAAAACATTGTGGAAAAAGGAGAAACTGCTTGCGATGATCAATTCCTCCTTTTCCCATAATGTTTTCTACTTTATTAGCGGATTACGTTCCAATTTCACCACATTTTGAAATGTCGTCTGTAAACTCTTTCAATTTCGGGCAGTCGGAAATTTGGCGTTTGGTAGAGGGTTAAAATCTGCATTAGGAACAGTTGTTGACGTTATTTACGTTCTTCACAGCATTATAACACTTATACTTAAAGGCCCATTAAAGGAGATACATGCTACTTCAAACTATTTCATTTGGTAAACCTTTGATCAGATTAAGTAAGTTATCACCAAAAAACCCATCAGCAAAACTTGAACGTGAAAGTCTACCAGAAATAACCCAGATTAGCAAGTTTAATAATTCAGACTGCCTCATTTTTCACCTCTGACCTTGACAGTTGATTCACAAATATTTGAACCGACCAATCAGAATTCTTTATTTTGAATATATAAACAAACAGGTTGTTGATAAACATGATTGAATTGGAGACAACTATATTTCAAGCACAAAATAACTAATGTTAAAGGAATCTTTTTAATAGGGTCTAAATGCATTTGTAAATTAATTCTCATGACTTTAATGAACATCGTAAAAGAAATCCATATATTTTTTCAGTAATTTATTTGTACTTATCTCCTTTTAAGTGCCTTTAATTCTGGTAAAATGTTAAATTGTACGTTTGTTGATTTCACAAAGGCTTTTTAAAAAGAAAAGAACATTAGTTTATTCCTTCGTTCCTTGTAGCTTTCGATTTGGATCAGTCATTAAAGTCCACCTTGTGGTGGGTAAAGGGGAAAACTATACTAAGCGATGTTCTGTCCGATTTCAGTCTTCATCATTGATGTGTATGGATGAAAAAGCTTGTCCCTTTTCTATCTTAGTGATTAAATCGTACATATGTAATACTGTGAGAAATACAAATGCAAGCCAGGTACAGAGATCAATTATAGTTTGCAAGGAACATAACGTTTGATAAGCGTTTGTTTAACCCATTCCCAAACAACAAATTTTCGACTGTCCCAAATTGAAAGAGTTTGCAGACGACATTTCAAAATGTTATGGAATTGGAAAATAATCTTCTGATAGGGCAGAAAACATTGTGGGAAAAGGAGTAATTGCTCGTTACGAGCGATTTCTCCTTCCCCACAATGTTTTCTTAAGTCGTCTGCAACAAGGTGGTCAAATGTCGTTATTGTTTAGGAAAGGGTTAAACGGTGTTGTTTGACAATGTTATACATTTGCATAATAGATATCAACATTGGTTATCTTGTTTAGTTTGTAACAAGAAGGCATATGCGTAGGAGCGTTTCCAACATTGGGGGGGGGCAACTTCAGATGAGGACTGGTCTAAGAATAAATGTTCCTAAACTTTTTCACGACTATTCATGCATTTACAAATTCAATAACATTATAAGAATTAAAAGAAAGCGTATGAAAATGTGTATCTTTAATTTAAAAAAAAGAGAAAAAAAGAAATGGATATGTCAGGTCTCGATCTCACGCGGAAATCAATTGTATTGATCTAAACAAAAATTAGCAGCGACCAGGCTGTCCCGGCCACGGGATCACCTATGAAACTTCGTCAAAGAATTAAATTATTCTTTAAGCTTTAGCCAACAATTGACGACAATGCATATTGAGTCTGACTCCTTAGAACACGTTTTACACCACTGTTTTTAACAATGAAAACTTCCTGGGTATTTTGTGAGCTGAGTTTTCATTGGATAAACCCGATGTGTTCAGATTGCCATTTGCGATGATGACGTCAAAAAGATTTTGGTCATTATTCGTAACAAAAGGCATATTGGTATTAGATAACGCACAAAAATACAAATTTATTTTTATTCTGCTGATAAATTTCGTTTCTTTCATTTTTCTTTTCAAATATCTTTATTTGCCATTGTGAATATTGGGGGAGGGGGTGCAAAGTATACTCTGCCCCCCGGTCTGGATATTGGGGGACCGGCCCCCCTGGCCCCCCAGCTCCTACGCCTATGGAAGGGCAAGGAAACTGTTTGATGTTAATACGGCTATACAACACCATCTGGTAAATATCGGGTATTAGTAGGTTGTATGCTTGTTGTGCGTTCAGAAAGCTTTTGCTTATTGACAACAAGCTAGTTTGCTGCATTGTTGTACAAAGTACAAAATCCCAAGGCGTACGGACAATTTGTTTTGGATACGTCATGAGAACGTCCTAAGTGAACTCTAAAGGACCAAGGGAAAATTATCTGGATATCATAGATACAAACAGTGTGCTTATTTTGTGAGATATAATTCTTAACAGCTTCAACCGCAAAGGATAAGCATCATGTGGAGGTATATACCGTTTTTCGTGGGTTTTCTGCTTGCAAGTCTCGTGTGCGTTTTAATTCAACACAGGTTTTGGTCACATAAAATAGCATTGCTCGAGGGAATAAACTTTTCAGACAACATGAAATTTCTTGGAAATAGCGCAAACGATACCTCGATTCAGTCGAAAGCGTCTGATCCATCTATACCTTTTGCTACAAGTGGACAAGTCCCACCTTGGTCAGAGAGGACATTATCCGAGACGACAAGTAAGAAAATGTTCAGATCATTTAGACCGAGGATTTCGGGGTATGAACACGCCAAGATGATGACGTTGATGACGTTATTCCACCGTACTTGTGAATCAAACAACATAACGTACTTCCTATACGGCGGTACTTTGATCGGGTCTTACCGCCATTTTGGAATGATTCCCTGGGATGACGATATAGATGTGATGGTGAATAGCTCCCACAGACAACAACTTAAGGATGTTCTTACCCCGGTCCCGGGACATAAGATGCACATGCCGACTGGTAGGCAATGGAAATTCTTTAACGAATACACCACTGACACAACGACATATGAAATGTGGCCATATATCGATATATTCTTCTTCGCGGAAAACTCAACACACATATGGGATGACATTCCAGGTTATAGCCAGACATTCTGCTACCACAAAAGCGACGTGTTTCCTCTTGGGAAAACAGAGTACGAGAACGATTTGGTTCCCGCACCCCGAAATATACGAACATTTCTGATGACGACCTACGACATTGCTTATTGTAAAACTCAATCATACTCGCATAAATACGAGAAGTTAAAACATACCAGTGTTTCCGTAAAATGCAAAAAGCTGTTCAAGTATATCCCATTTGTTTTCAGAGATTTTCGATCGGGATATATTTCCGAAAAACTTATGATCGATAATCAAACTTTCTATGAAAGACTGATGAAAGTCTGACGTATCTTTCTATGTATGGGCATATGTATGTTTGTATGTGTTTGTATATGTTTGTATGTGTTTTATGTGTTTGTATGTGTTTGTATGTGCATGTCATTCTATGGATGGATGTTTGTATATGACCGGTTGAATGTGGATGTGGATGTCGATGTGTCGCTGTGTGTTTTAGTGTGTGTGTGTCAACGTGTCTATATATTTCTTTTGTAGTAACATTGGGTAATATGTTGCGGTGGGCTGTGCATATATGTCAATGTATATACATATATGATATATGTGTCTTTATGTGGTTTTGTGTGGATGTATGCTGTGTATGTTGTTCGATGTTTCTATGTGTCTGTATCTAGTTGAGTATGTATGTTGATCTGTGATTTGTTTATGTGTCGATATGTATATGTTTGTATATGGTTATATGTATCTGTTGGTGTGGGGCTGTGAACAGGTGTCGACTTGTTTATGTTTCTGTATTTATTTAGGCACGTATGTTGTCGTGTCCTATGTTGTAAACGCATCATTTCGAAAGAGGCATGACATATCTTTCAAAGATATGTGGCTTTTGGATATTTGCGGGGGGAAAGTGGTGAAAATTGGCTAAAATCTACCGGTTTCTCGCAACCGTCCGTGGACGTCGTAAATGTCATCGGCAAATTTTACGCAGAATTTTGTGAAATTCTTTGCTGTTTCTGATTGCATTGATGGATTTTGATAAAATAAAAAGTGGTTTTGGAAAGAATAATCATTTTTGAATACGATGCAATAGATGATTTTGCGATTATGTCAATTTTACGTGACTTTGGGGTGATTTATCGGAGTGGGAGTGCATATAGACAGATATTATCGAAGATTGTTTCAAGCACCTGTGATTTGAACAGGTGTATTAGAGTTTTCATTTATTTATTGTTAATAACCATAAATGTAGGTGAAAAAGTTACCGGTTTTGTAGTTGATGAAATAAATGTATATAATAAAAGGAATATTACCCTGTAGTATCTTTCTCGGGATTTGTATTTACTTCTCGTCGCGTGAAAAAAAATGCATCTAGCTCGACCTCCGGTCTCGCTAGATACGCCTTTTCTCACGCGACTCGAAGCAAATAAAAAAACCTGGAAAGATACTACAGGGTAATATTCCGTATGTATGTGTGTCCATGTGTATTTGTGGCCATGTCTATGTGTCTGTATCTGGTAATTTGTGTCGGTGAATGTGTCGCAGTGTAAGTGTTTCATCGTGCTTGTGAATCTGTTTTTGTTTTTAGTGAATGTAGCTCTATGTATGTGTGTCCATGTGTCCATGTGTATATATGGCCATATCTATGTGTCTGTATCTGGTAATTTGTGTCGGTGAATGTGTCGCAGTGTAAGTATTTCATCGAGTATGTTTGTTTGTATTTTATTGTTTGCGAATGTATCTCTTCGTATGTGTGTACATTTTTATGTGTTTGTATCTGGTCATGTGTGTCCGAGTATCTGTCGCAATGCGTTTCATCGTGCCTGTGTGTCTGAATATCATTTGCGGATGTATCGCTATGTTTTATTTTCTTTTTTCTTTATTGCAAAAACAGTCACAGTTGATAGCAATTTTCATATAATAGAAATATTCCATGACAAAGAACATATAAGAGAACATATAAAAGCATAGGTGTTAGCTGAAGAACAAAAATAATTAGGAAGTGTATTTTTACTAATGATTCATTTTCATTAGACATTAACAGAATGTATGCATGTCAATATGCCTAGGTGGCTGTACCTGTTGTTTGTTTTCTGTGTTTGTGGATCGGCTTTTTTTGTATGTATATGTTTTGGCTGTGGTTTTATGGCGTTTGTGTTTGTATGTACATGTAGATATCTTTTATTATATTCCTATCAGTGAAATACAGGGATTTCTCAGTGTATTAATTTTCAATTTTGTCACAGTGAATATCGTCACTAGTGATGATATCAAAAAGTCATATCATCACTAGAGATGCTATCAGTTTTGACGGAACTACTTTCTATTACCAATGCTTGCATTGAAGTTATTGCTGCACTTTTGCACACGGAACTAAAATGTTTGTATTCTAACATGTATCCATTCGCGTGAATGACGTCATAGGACAACAAAAATGACGTCATGGGCTTTTTATGCTTTGCTCTTCTTATTTTATATTCCATTTGGCTTTTATGGGGGTATTTTGGCAAATATATTTACTATAGTGGAATAAAATAAATAGAATAATCAACTCCATTCGATTGATATCAAATATATGTCACTTGGGTTGTTATAATGTAGAAAAAACTCGTTCTTCGAACTCGTTTTTTCAACCTGATAACAACCCATTCTCGTGACAATTTTTTGATATCAATGGACCGTTCCGCGAATTTTCAATTACTCAACGGCGCCTAGTTACTGTTGCTATGCTTCACAAGCTACTTCCAATATGGCGGCGGCAGTCTACTATATAGCTACCGAATCGCTTGAATTTAATTCTCACGACATCCATGTTCGATATATATCTGTCATGAAAACATTGCCGATCGCATACTTAAAGTTGCTTTAAACTACTTGTTCCAGACTTACATTTACAAAATTAAGAAAAAAAGATTCTTTGATGCATACAATTAGGGTCACTGCGAGAGGCTTGGTAATACTGCAAGGGGTTGACAGCTCACAATACAAGTTCGCACTGGGCAACGGCGTACTAGATAGTCCTTGTGTGCATTTGAAGAAGAGCAAGGTTTCAGTTACTATTTGAATATTCCTCGTTAAAAGTAGATGTTCAATTTGACAATGTTGTTGTAGCTAAACTATGGTTAGTGTGGATGACAGTCAAAGCTAGTTGTATGTACAAATTGACCAGCTTCCTTTTTTATGCAGTATCTCATGAAATACCAGAAAATAATACTGTTGGTACTAAACAGACTGGTCGTGGAGGAACATTTCTAATGACTGCCCACACTCTAGGGTTCATGGAAGAAGAAAAGAAAATAATTTCACAAATAACATTCTTATCATTAATTGTGTTTGTTCTTCAAAATGACTAGGGACTTAAAAAGAAAATACTATTTTATGTTAAAACATCTGTTTTGTTTTAAACATGTTCAACAAAAGCACTTAAAGCAGTAAGTTTTTTAGTACCTGAACATGATTAAACACAATTTGAAGCTTTATTTGGCATTGTTCACTTAAATCACCAAATTAACTTATATCTTTAACAATTATGGCATTGACACAAAGTTTAAACAAAAGTGTAAAAAGCCAATATAATATATATAAACATAAACCTTTAATACTTATGAGGGAAAATATCTATTCATTTCTAAAAGGTAATATATAGGCATTTTCATAATTTTTCACAGGTACATGAATGCAAGATACCTAGTGCCATTGACAGAACTACGTGTATACTGATAAGCATATTTTTATGCTTGTATTTCACGAAGAGTCTTTGCATAAATATATGTAATATGTCCCTATCTAACACACATTCTTTATAATTAACAGTTTAGGGGACTATTTAGGGGGTCTTACTGTTGGTGTTTCACTTCAATCAGCAAAAATAAGATCAAGATACAAATCTGGTGCATTTCAAATTGCTGCAATACTATTAGATAGTTGTTATCTTTTACAGTGCTGATCGTTATGACAATGTTTCTATAAAGGAAAAACTATACTTGCTACACAAACATGCAGAAATAAAAGAAAATTTTGCAATAACCCTATTCTAAATGATCTGTCTTTTGGTCCCAATATATCAATTAAAATGACATATATCTAGATTTCCTAATTAATGCCATCGTATTAAATATAATGAGGTGCTTACACACAGTTATATCATGCTTTTTCTATACACAACGACTCACTCAACAACCACACAACAACCCCAACAACAACGGTTTTGTTCTATGCAGAATATGTAGCAAGCCTTCTAATTGATGCAAATAAATTGAATAAACGCACCGATAATTTGAGCCTTTTAGTAATATTTTTAGGTGTACAAAATAGCGTTGACAAACTATGGCGAAGCATATCACTTTGTTGACTTGATGTTATCAAAATTGAGCTGTTATGTACGGCAAAAACTCATATGTTATAGGGTTTGGGCTTGGAAAAGGGTTAGAACGAATCACCTGTATCTATTCTGGATACCTACTATCTACAAGACACGCATCTCATGCAAAACTACGTGCCATTTATTCCCTTTTAACTATCTTTTCAATCCGTCGCTAAAGAACCGCTTGTGAAGCATAGCAACAGACTATGATGCAGTGAATGTAAAGCTTTATTCTGATTGCTTGAGAATTTGGAATTCGGAACGGTCCATCGAAAGGAGTTGATTATCCTCTATTTAATGTCTGTATGTATGCGCGTCTGTATTACTGAGTACACGCGATATTCTACATACCTCTCCCATCTAAGGACAAATAGTATTTTACTATAAATGTGCATCTGCATTTAAAATGGTGGACATAATTCTGCATTTGTGTTTCCTTTTATAGTTTCTAAGCAAGCTCTAAGTCCTGAGCTTTATTCAAGTCTTGTAAACACCGCACCAAACCACCCATTGCTCATTTGTTAATCCTGTTCATCACATGGGATCTCACGAATGGTCAAAGCTGTAATTACGAGCAAGCAACCTTTAAAAGGTTATAACTCAACGTTTCTTGTGTGATATAGTAAATAATCGATTGTGGCAAACTGCTAACTATTTCTATTTTAGACCCAGCTGTTTATAAGATTTGTTGAGCTGGTTTAAATTATGGAAATTGTTCAAACTACATCCACACTATGGCTCTATCGGATGAGTTCTTATAGAATGTTCATCATGAGAGATAGTCTCCGGGCTTACTTACGCTAGGCTGATGGTTCTACCCTGCTTGACCAGCTCTTATGAGTAATTGAATATAGGGTACTCCCCCATCATTAATAGTCGGGCATCATAACATAGCTGAAATAATGCTGAATACATATAAAAGGTTCAATGTTTATACAACAGTGCCATTATCTAAATTTCAACGCAAGGTGGCCATGGTGGCATACTAGGAATACGTTACTGAATTGAATGAACCTAGTGCTTATATATTGAAGTTGAAATGACAGGTTAATCTAGATGTGGGTTCAATTCCAAGTAGCAGTAGATTTGGATTTTCCACCGGAATTTGTCTCTAAGCTGACACACGGAATGTTGACGGTTCTTCCTGTCATAACAACGGGGCATATATTTTTTTTTTATCCTATTAACGTTCTAAATATTTAAATAGCCTCAATTGTTGAACATTATCATATTACATGAGTGCGTTTGCTAAGTGGTTTGAAAATATTGGACTTCCTCTATAAACCAGCCCTTGACATATGCATTAGATATTAAAACATAGTTACAAGAAGAACAAAATTCAACAATTACATAGTTGAACATGACATTATCAAGCACAAGTGGTCAAAGACCAGGGGCCCGTTTTACTAAACAAGTTACGGAAAATATTTGCGTAAGTCATAATTGATAAACATGGATAGTATCTTCAATGAAAGAACAATATTGTAATGTGACACGTCATTGGAATCGTCTCGGAGAGACGATTCCAATGATGTGTTACTTTGCAATAGTGCTTTGCCCAATATGGATAAAAGCGGAACTGTTGTTTTAGACTTACGCAAATCTTTAGCGTAAACTGTTTAGTAAAACGGTACCCAGGATCATACGCAGGTGTCCTTACTACCGGGATACATATAAAAATCTGTTTAACACAATACCACCTTACGCCATCTTTTTGCGTCTTGCAACAGTTGATCTTCAAAAAACATTGTGGCAAAAGAAGAAATTGCTTGTCACAAGCAAAGTTAAAAGTTAAAATACGCAGAATGCAATTCAATACGATACAAAGCTAAAACCCACAATTAGTAATCCAACGGTACGTCATGAGTTCTTGGGTATAACGTTGTTTCACTTTTCAAAGTTTTCGAATTTCCGGATCTTTCAGGGATTTCTTTCCTTTCTTTAAAAAAAACCTACAACAGTTTAAATATATAGAATAAACCGGATTGCATAATGAAAACGTCTAAGTATAAAACGGGTAGGTATTTCTGCGTTTGCATTATATTCGACTCTATTCGAATCAATACAACTAAGACTAATGTGATAACTAGAAACTTCATTAGTATTGCTAGTTAGGGGCTCTTTTCGCTTGCTACAAAATTGAAGCTATGTAGTACAGTATTAAAACGTGTAACCGCAATATGATCAATATGTCAATCTCTCTTTGCAACGGAATAAAACAAATGTCTAAAAGAATAAATGGGAGAGGGGGTTGTTGGGGATTTATCATCTTCAGCTCAAATGTAAATATTTCCCCTTTCCATTGGCAGTATACATGTCCACTCATTAGGTCGGCGTTTTGACTATGTTATTCACAAGTTAGTCGGCGTCAGCCTCGGCGTCACGTCTTGGTACATCTTATAAACTGTTTTAGAGAATGGATTAAAACTTCACCTATGTACCTATGTACTTTGGGTCATGATATAACTTTACCGACCTAACCAGATTATCATAGCATCGGTTTTAAGCAAACGTTGTCTATGTTTTAACTTGGCACATTTGTCACAATTATTCCTAAATACATATCCCAAAAATGATATACTTTATACTTCGCTATTCTAATCTCTTGACCATTATATGCGTTTTGACCAGTCGCTAAATTTCATGAATTATAATTGGTTATCCAACTTTATAGCGGATTCTTTGTATAAGCAATTAATTAAATAATTGTCAGTGGAATACGTAACGCCTTGTGTGCTCTGGTAAATATCTCCATTCATTATAGCTTTGAAAAATTAAGCATTCATCACCAGGCTCAATCTAACATCTGTTATTAACGTTCTGTCAGCAAGGTCTGTCAATGGAGATTTTATCTAAACGCATGTCATTATATTTAGTTAAATATCCATCAAACAATAACGGAATTTTGAGGCTTGCATGTCTCTATTGAATGTTTAAAGAAAAGGCAGATATTGATCATGTATCCAAGTTCTTCACAACCACCCAGACGCAGTACGCCAAACAAGGGAGATAACTGGCTTATTCTCTATATATCGTATTCAGTCGGAGTTGTCTCTGAATTGGTAGAAACGGACATATAATTGCAAGCTGGTATCGACAAGAGGGCACTCAGTCGGTTACGGTTTGATTAACTAAATCGCGCAATAAGTGAGCTTCAAATATTAAAGGTCAAATACAACTCTTGAATACAGACCAAAAAGAAAAACTTTTTATAACTAAACTGAAGTTGAGCTAAAGGCGTCTGTCTCACAATTAATCTTGATACCGTCTACCTTTGCGAAATATTGTCGTAAGCCTTGAATCGCAAAGGTAACTTTATTTTTGTAAAAGAAAAAAAACATGCATCTAAAAGAAGGATAACACTTTCACATGAAGGACTCGTAAGCATTTAAAAGCAAAGAGATATATTGATAAATGAGGCATATGCAATGTATATATATGAAAGAAAGAGAAGAAAAAAATAAATACCCAAAAATAAACCAGTTCTAAATAAACGAACACTCAAAGGTGAGAAATACAAATAAAAAGGGAATCAAATTATCTTTGTTCATTTCATGACACAATAAAACCACAACTGACAGACAGACGGACATACTCTCAGACCAATATTAAGGTTGTTTTCCGATGACGTCGTTGGCTCCCTATGGAATCCTGGGGTCATGCAGTGTATGGGCTCGTCTGCTTCCGAACAGGCTATCGGGCAATTTAATGTTGGCGGACATTTATATCCAGTCTGTATCGTTTATTAGACTGTTTAAACGTCTTACCTCATAAACACTCTTCAAGGCATTATTATAATATATAGAAAATGATTTAACCCGTCTAGTGCTTGAACCGACTCCATCTTTATGCAAACAGGTAAGATCCAGACCAGCCGCAAAGTAAATTGGCTGCTGGCCTGTGATCTGACATGTTTGCTACCCTGAGTATCTTTCTTCAGAAATGTTAAGCAGATTGTTAAGGTTTTGGATAGCACACTACATAAAGGTCTATTTCAAGAAAATTACCCAGTATTCTAAGGGAAAGAACAATTTGCGTTAAAGGAACTTGCTAGTGATAATTGAAAACCGCAAAATTCTAGTCAAATTAAAAAAAAATAATACATGCCGACTTCGCTAGTGCCTGAAACAAGTTTTAATGACGCAGAAATGTCAGCGCACATGGGGACGTTTGGGATAACTATTGAAGATCAATCCCTTACAGTTTTAGCATCGAGTTCTTCATCGGTATGGAAAAACAGAGCTTTTTTACAAACAATTTCTTTCTTTTCAACAAAAACGTCTACCCTGGTGATGGAGCATAGATCGAAGGCAATCAATTATTCTGATCATCTTTTTCAAACCAAATGTTTACAGCTGTATCGTTATTGTTTAAAAAAGCTTATATCATTTTTATTATCGTTAATGTGATTCCCCTGTTTAAAACGTGTACTCTATGTAAGCGTTTAACAAAATGACTTATGGTAGTCCAACCGAAATGGGAAACTTTTATTTGCTTTGGTTTAAGAATGAATTGAAATGTAAATCATAAAAGTATTTATCATTTCTATGGTATTCACCGTGCCACTTTTCCGAATTAGTATAATTTTGAATTTGTGTTCAGAAAATCAACATCAATGCTTTCGGCTATTAAATCCATAGTAATTACCTCCACTTGATAAATAATTTTACATTGAAATCAGAATTACATGAATATGAATGAAAGGTGGCAAATGAAAATTTCAACCCATAAATAAATTATTATGATATAAAAACTTGTTTATAACGGCGTTTGTTCTGTCAAATCTTTGAATTTGTTATTCTGATTTTTCTCCATTAGGGGTGAGATGCGTAAGTCAAAACAAATATGCACGGATGCTTTTCTAAGCAAATGTGCTGGCAGAGCTCTTGGGGGTATCATATCAACATTTCACCATATGAAAGACTTTGGATTTAAATCATATGAAAAGTTGTATTACAACTGTGTCGTTCCTATACTAGATTACGGTTCTTCTTCATGGGGATTTAAGTCATATGAATGTTTAGATAGTATTCAAAACAGGAGCATGATGTATTATCTCGGTGTTCATAGATTCGCCCCTGTAATGGCTGTGATTGGTGATACGGGCTGGTTACCGTGCATGTATAGACAGTGGATTAATATATTGAGATACTGGAATAGACTTGTATTACTCGACGAAAACAGGTTAACCAAAATAATGTTCAATCATGATTATCAAGTTTGTGACAATAGTTGGTGTAGTGAGGTTAAAGACTTAATGGAAAAAATCGGTACCTCCGATTCCTTCAATTGTAGAAACACAATAAACATGGGAAGAGCTAAGATACTTATCCAGCAATATTTTGTAAATCATTGGTCTAACAGTGTTTTTCAATTACCGAAACTACGAACATACAGACTATTTAAAAATGAATTTAGTACTGAGCAGTACATAAATTTAAACCTGGAGAAACACGAGAGATCCATGTTAGCCCAATTAAGATGTGGTATTTTACCATTGAGAATTGAAACGGGCCGTTATATTCGTGAATCGTTAGACGACCGTTTATGCGTATTTTGTGCCAGCTCTGAAATAGAGTCAGAAGCTCATTTTGTAACATCGTGTTGTTATTATAACTGTCTCCGTTCTGAAATTTTCGAAGATGTGATTACTATAGAAACATACGTTCAATTGTTACAGGAGCAGAAGCTATGTTATCTTATGTTAAATTGTCCACGAAAATTGGCTAAATTCGTCTCTAAAGCATATTTAATGCGTAGAAAATCATTGCATCAGTGAAGTCTATCAAGTTTTTAATTTGTATCGCTATATTTGTAGTATCCTTATTTCTCTACGTACTCTTATAAATGTCTTAGCTTGTTTAATGTAGGGGTGAACGGTTTTTCTTTTATATGAATTTTCTTCACTCATGATGAATTCTAATAATACTATTCACTATAAATCTGTTATAAACGGCTAGTCCCTTGCATTTCGTTTCGACAAGGGTCTCGCTGTTAGTAATTATCGAAAGAGTGAAAGAGACTATAACAATATATAATGTTCATGCGTTCAGTTCTATGAAGGGATCTTCGCTATTCAAATCTATTTGAAGAGAGGGGTGGCCTCTGGAACAGAGCCCTTTGTTGTACTCACTCATTGATTATATAGTGTGGTGGTGTAAAGTCGCATATCGGCACCGTCTATTCTCTTCGAGGGACAATCATCTCCAGCCTATTACAGGCTGGTGATGCTTGTTACTTGACGAGAAATATCGTTGATGTCATAGGAGTACTTTCTGACGAAAGGCATTAGTATAAGATAAGTTGAATTCAACTTTTATTATCACATGTCAATTAAAATAAGCCTGTATAACGATTTCATTTTTGTATGTGATACAATTAAGTATTTTGTCCATCAACAATGCTTCATTGAAATATAGCTATTGATGCCGCATGCTCCTTTCAATTGTGATACATGCACGCTTGCAGAGAGTATGCGAAATCAATGCTTACCAATCAAAATATAAACGTCTTGGGTTTCGGATCAATCAATTTCTTCGACATTATATTTATATATACCATAATTAAATGACTGTTCTTTGTATATAGACTGTCTACATTTGATTAAGTGACTTATAGGCCTATGAGGCCGGGTGTAATTATAATTATTTTGTTACAAATGTATATTACTTGAACACATGTCACTATAATAAACAATTTACTTACTTACTTACTTACTTACACAAGTGTTATGTGACACGTCATTGGAAGCGTCTCGCGAGAGACGATTCAAATGATGTACTACATTTCAATATACATTTTCGCTGTATTGAAGCAACAGGGAGCTTAAGATCTTTAAAAGTAAAACGCTACCCAGAAGTGTTAACCCTTTCCCAAACACCTACCTTTCGGCTGTCCCAAATTAAAAGAGTTTGCAGACGACATTTCCAAATGTGGTGAAATTGAAAAACAATCCTCTGATAGGGCAGGAAACATTGTGGGAAAAGGAGAAATTGCTCGTTATGAGCAATTTCTCCTTTTCCCACATTGTTTTCCAAAGTCGTCGGCAACAAAGTGGTCAAATGTCGTTATTGTTTGGGAAAGTGTTAAGGGATAAACGTGGCTCATTTTCTCTGTGAGAACAATATCTTGGCAACATATTTCAAATGGGTATCTGATACAAACCAAACCTCAAACAAATACATTCTCGCACGTACACCTACAGTTGCATCTTTCGTAGGAACTTCAAAATTGACTTCTGTTGAAGTCGCTCACTTGGTTGCGTTTCGAGGAAATCTTAATGGTGTTTTCAACATTTTCTGAAATTTAGTGGTGAGAATGAACTACTAATAGTTTCGAATATACTAACATTGCTACATTTTCTATCAATCAGGAATGGATATCTGCATATACCAATCTGTTTTCGGTCCCAGTTTAAACATATTTGCCCATCAAAATTCTAAAAGCAAGGTGAACCATTTCCTTCACACTTGCTCTGAGACATCTGAAGCAGCTTGCTACGGAAACATTGCTTGGGGAAGGCGGAACGGCTCAAGATGAGTTTTTTTGTCAATATTTGCAACGAAACAGACCCTGTATTAAGAATGATGGAATGTTGTTATACTGTTTGTGTGTATGGTGTTGGTATAAACCGTAAAAAAGCCTCTTAACCCTTTACCAAACGCAAAGATTTTAACTGTCCCAAATTGAAAGAGTTTGCAGAAGATATTTCATAATGTGATGAAATTGAAAAATAAATCTTCCGATATGGCAGAAAACAATGTGGGGAAAGGGGAAATTGCTCATTAAAAGCAATTTCTCCTTTCCCCCCAATGTTTTCCAGAGTCTTCTGAAAAAAGCTGGTTAAATGTCGTTATTGTTAGGTAATGGGTTTGTCTCATCAAAGGCATAAGGCAATATGACACACTGATGAAAGGCATCCATAAACCAACATTGTTACAGAATTTTTAACTCTGAACAAATACTTGAAAAAAGTTTTTCTTTCGCTGTCATGATCTTTTTTTTTAAGATTCCTAATACAATTATGATAAATTGGGCGACCGATTTAATTGCTTCGTCGAATCTTAGATTGAGATGCGCTATCTTGTTATCTATCCGATTTCAACACTACTCCGTTATAATCCACCTAACATATCTACAACATAACCAAATAACAATGGTAATAAGGTAAACAGCTTCTAATTATACCTTTTGTCATAGTTGTTTCTACATGATATCAAATGTATTGATGGCTTGACATTTTTGTCGCAAGTTGTTTTCTATTTGGATTTAACCCTTAGAATGCTAGGTAATTTTCTAAAGATATATTTCTGTGTCGTCTGCTTTCTAAAACCTTAAGAATCTGCTTAATTTTGATGAGGAAAGATACTCAGAGTATCAAACAGGTTAGATCACAGGCCAGCCGCCAATTTACTTGGCGGCTTGCCTGTGATCTAACCTGTTTGCATAGGCATGAAGACGGTTCAAACACTACATGTATAAGGGGTAAGTGATATCGTAGATGTATTGTAAGAGGGATGGGGTTAACTTATCAAATGGTGTGTTTGGTAGAACGGTTTATACTGTCTGTAAAAGACCACTGCAATCGATCAACCACAGTTTCATAGTTCAAAAACGCAGACTTACAAACAGAAAATGAGATTTTCCCCTTAGAATTATAAAACTGGGTACCGTTTCACTAAGCAACTTAAATAAAACATTTGCGTAACTCAAAACTGATACACATGGCTAGTATCTTCAATGAAAGTACAATATTGCAATGTGACACGTCAATGGAAGCGTCTCGGAGAATATTGAAATAAGAGGAAGTGTTGTTTTAGATATACGCAAATCTTAAGCGCAAACTGTTTAATAAAACGGCACCCGGGTCGGTAACGCTAACTCTCTTACTCTCTTGCATTAATAACACAATATATCACCCAACAACCAGAACAACGATCAGGAATTTTAACTCATAATCGATATCAAATCGTTGATTTATTGTAAAATTTCTACAGTAATAAATCCATTTTTTAAGTTGATAAATGCAATGAGTTTATTTCGGAGGTTAAACCACTCGTGACGTTTTGAAAAGGTGTTAAACTGCTTTTCGGAGACACCTTTATACATCGTTAGCCAGATAACATCCAAACAACTAAGGACCCTCTACTTGGAAACTACCTTAACCCATGACCAAACAATAACGACATTTAATCACTTTGTTGCAGCCAACTTCAGAACATATTGTGGGAAAAGGAGAATTGCTCTTAATGAGCAATTTCTCTTTTTTAACAATGTTTTCAGCCCTATCAGAAGATTATTTTTAAATTTGATCACATTTTGAAATAACGTCTGTAAACCCTTTCAATTTTGGACAGTCGAAAATTTTGAGTTTGGTAAGGGTAAAAGAAAGGGTCAGAGCAAGCCAATCCGAGAATGTACAATTCGAGACGATGAGCCGGGAAGACCCGTTCCCCAATGATGAAGTGTTTTATATAAAATGTATCTATTTTAGAATGTACGGTGAGTGTACGTGTTGCCTGTTTTAGCCGTTACCCAGGAAAGGACGTGAACTATGTGCTGATTCATTGATATTCGGAATTGTAAGGTGGTATGTCTGCTGGAATAACGAGGAAGTGAAGAAAAGGTAAGACCGTTTTGAAATTGACCATATCTAAATTTTTATAGCGAAACCTCCTTTACCTATTTCCTACGTACAAACCATGCACATGTAAACGTATGCAGTCACATATTAAGGTTTATTCCAAATATCAGAAAGGAAACAACATCGTTTTAGTTTTCAAAACTGATTCGATTAAGACTATCTGATATGATGAAATCGGTTATTACGAACAAAGCTAAAAGTTTTTTTTTATAGTGTCACGCCTATTGAAAGGGCCAGCCAGTTTTGGCTTATGAGATACTTTTCACTGATTATATCAAGTAGCATCCAACTTCCATCCCTATGCCAGGCGCCTAGCGGATTCTAGTCGGTAACCATTAAATTTAACTAGATCGCGGCTCACGAACCGGCCATTTCGGAACAAGTCCCACGAAAAACATTCGAACATGTATGCAGTCTCGAAGTCTCGAAGTCTCGAAGTCTCGAAGTCTTGAAGTCTCGAAGACAGACAACATTGTTATGTAGATCTGCGATCTCTATCAGCAATGACTTTGATATCGAGTATATCTAAATCGTATCACAACGGTTTCCCATATTCTCACACAGACAAGGTAGTCTAATGATCCATTGTTTTATTTTCATCGTTTGCATCAATAAAATGTCCTTGATTTGATATCGGAAGTAAGTCATTTCAAAATCGAACCTTATTACCTCTCATCAAATGTACTGTTGATAGATTGATTGATCCATTGTTCTTACCAATGACAATACGACAATATTTTTTTCAAGACGTAAACTATACAGTTTCTTGTCACAAATATAAATATGTATTAAATTTAGCTACTGGAAGAGTAACTCCGCATAGTGCGATAAACAATATAAAACTATACCCTGTATTAGTGATGCCTCAATGTTGTTCATACTACTAGCTCTTAATGTAAATGCTTCCTTTATAAACTTTGCCAAATTGATAAGAATTTGTCTATTATTGACTTTTAAAAGTTGTATGAATTTGTACATATCAGGTCTTATATAAAAATATCTTTTTAGATATCTATGCATATAAAGGACAACTAAGTAAAAAATGTAACTCGTCTTCTATTTCATTAATATTATTACATATCAAACAACGCCAAAACGCACTTAGATTACAGATTCATATGCATAAAAATGATAACAGTGATATATCTTCGAGGTAGGTATGGATTTAGTTTGTTACACATGTGCTGCATCCAGTCGAAAAAGTAGCCCATTGTTAGTACTGATATTCCGCTTAAATTAAGGAAGTTCAAAAGGAAGTGTTCAGTCTGCTTTGATTTGTTTATTTGTCTTGCCTTTAACCCTGTTTCCCACTCTTTTTGAGTTTTATTGTGATCAGAACGCATATTCGTCAAACAAACGATGGGTCAACCTTGAACTAACCTGGGGCCCTGGCCCGTGCGTATACCCCGCACCATGTGCGGGGTATACGCATGGGTCAGGACACCAGGCTAACCTTGAACTTGCTAACCTGTCGGTAGATTATTCCCATTTCTCAATGTATCAACGTGCGAAGCAACTGTGACATCCGTTACAATTTATATTGACCTATAATATGACACGCCCAAGTACGAGCCTGTAACCCGCCGTGCGCCAGACTATCACTCTACACTTTACCATACTATATGATCTATATACTAGTAGACTTTATGATAAATTTTCATCCGCTATCTACTGAATAGTACTTGTTGCCATAATTCTTCTAGCTATATAAATGTGATTCGAGCATTTAGGTTACAGAATGACGTTATATTGGCCATCATATGCGCTTGATAGTACGTTCATATCTATCATTATCTAGCCACTTGTCCCTCTATTTATTTCGCTCTCTATTTCAGACACTTACAAATTAATTCCCCGTAAATATAACAGCCTTCTGGAAACGTTACATAGTATGGTCGGTCTCGACCGAAGTCTCGCAGGATTTTGATTACGTACGGAAATAGACCGGGAAGGCAACGTGGCTAAACACAGGTATGTCTTTCTTTGATGTTAGATATTTTCCTATGTCATATGTATTACGGCTTAGAAGCGGGAGACTAAATGCATTTAAAACTAAGAATGTGATATTTCTATCTAGCTAGTCACTATGTAAATCTAACTCACATTGACACAAGTTTTAAATGATAAAATACATAAAACAACATTGCAACGTTTTTCTTTATCTCTAATGCTAAGTACTTGCGTAAGTTCAAATCAACTTTCCCTCTCATTCTATTAATGATGAAAGAAGTATTGAAAAGCAACGTAACAAAGTAACGCTTTCAATGACATGCGGCATTACAAAAAGTCCTTCTTTAAAGATAGTATTTATGTATATCGGTTTTGGCATAAGTACATAGTTTCCCAAAGTCTTTTAAATAAATCTTTCCAAAATAGTACAAAGAGTAGATGTTGCTTGTGGCGAGTATTTATTTCTACTGAATATAAATGAAATACAGCTTATACGCTGGTTCATACATTAGACTACATGTACTTTATGCTTATAATGTTCGGGTTTCAATATGTTTGATATAGGTACCGGTCAAGTTGGATGGTATTAGACATATCACTCAGCTGTATATATCAAATATGTTTTTTGTATCAAAAGATTTCTCATTTTCTTCCAAATTAAAAAAGGTTAGCGCGATAAATTGACCATTGCAAAATACATCTTATGACTTTTCTATCCGTTTATAGATGACGCCAGGTAGACTGTTACACCTAGGTTTCCAATCACTCATTCAAACCCATGGTATCTGACTTCTAATCTACATGATAAATGTGTCTATGGTCAGTCCAACCACGGGACTACTTTACATCGATAAAGATTCCTACGCGCATTTTTTGTCTAGCCTTGGGTCGCGGCTCATGCGTTACCCCGCCTAATGAGGACCCCTGGCTAAGTAGGACGCACTCAAAAAATTAACTGCACTGTCTGTTTTCTGTGTCTTTTCTGTTTTAGCCTTGATTTTTACTCCTACCAATGTGAATATGAAAGAAAGGCCATTACGTCATGGAGTATGGGTGCAAACAACGCAATAAAATATGTTAGAACCCGGAATCAGGCCTATGAAAGATCATATACTGATAAGACAGCGTTGCGTTGTCTTCTTGAAAAACACATACGAATAACATGTTAAGTTTGTATCTACCTCAACGCTTACAAATGTTTGCTATCACACATCAGTCAAAATCAGCCCAAGATACGACATTTGGTGAAAATCATTTCCATAAAAGGAGAAACTGCTTAGTCATCTTGTCACGAAAGTGTTTCCAAGTTCAAGTGTTGCCACAATGTTAAACGTATGGCGCAATCAGTGGTTTCAATGAGATCAGCTCCATAGAGACAGTCCGTAGATCGTTGATGGGTGATATATCACCTGGTCGGTGGTCCGTCTAGCATGCTCTGGTAAACCCATCAGTATGTCGTTACCCCCACCACGATATCAACATCACGATTTATCCTGTCACTAGTGTCATTTTGTGTCCGATAACAAGGTGCCGTATAACATTTGTGATATCCGGCACTAACCATAAAACACATCCACGCGACAAATCATGGCGTCATAAGAACGACATGACGTCATGTTTACATCATTCTCTACTTTTTTTCCCTTTTTTCTCGTGTTTTATTTACATCTTGTTTGTTTGAAAGAATACATAAAGGTAACAGGATAAATAGAATAGATAGTTTGTGCCTTTGAATGAGAAAAGGTTATCGGGCTCGGCTTCGGATTATTATCCGTTTCGCCTTCGGCTCACCGGATAATATTCCTAAGCCTTGCCCGATAACATTTCCGATTCACGACACCAACTATCTATTCTCTATATCTCTTCACATGGACTGTGTCCACGATGAAACTCTCAGGGTAGGGGGTTATTCGATCTGAAGACAACCGAATTTCAATTTCCGCTAATGCTTTAAAAATCAAGGTAGAATCGTTGACATGCCGTAAATCATCTGTGAAACAACGTCGCATAAAAGTCAAATATACCCATAAATAAATTCGACATCGAAACGAAGAAGGTCCTAATAGTTTCAAACCAACTGCTTTGCCACATCGATCATTGAGGAAAATGTCTTCAAGCAACCCGGACATCGCAAATGGATGTTAACAATTAAAATTCCTTTATAAACTTTAAATTATCCTTTATAAGCGTTGTAGTTTTATTTTAATCATCATTTCATAAGTCCCTGTAGTGTCTCGAAGTGTACTCGAAATAATAAACAAATTGAAACATATAAAGGTTGGTAAACGTAATTGGATGTGAGTTAAATGACTTTTTTAAGAATAGAAGAGTAAACTCCCTCGAGATCAACAGCTCTGAAATGAGTTAATAACCGAGTTACACATGGCTCTTATGTATGTATACAAGTCTTTTCCAATAGTCAAGACATCAAATTCAGCACAAAAAGGCTCAAATGCAACACACCTACGTTGCATTTGTATTTTAAGGATACGCAAAATGCGTTTCATAGTAACTTCGATTTTTAAACATGTAAGCAACTTTGGATTTGTAATTGGGTTACCCCGCTCCTTACAATATTCCGATTCAAAAATATGTTTCTTCTTTCAATACCTTTCTTAGTCGTCTGCTACTAATACACTGTACTTTCTTGCCAGGATCGTCTACTACAAATACACTGTACTTTCTTGCCAGACGACGTACTTTTTTTTTATATTTCTCTTACTGAGAGACAATCTAGACGGCACTTAAAAATGGGTAAGCATTAAAAGATATTAAACAACGTAAAATGTGTTTGAAAAATGTGAAATGAACAGTTCTTATTTTCCCCTATGGCGATTTAACCTTTTACCAAACGCCAAATTTTCGGCTGTTCCAAAGCGGCAGACGACATTTCAAAATGTGAAGAAATTTGGGGGAAATTTTCTGGTCGTGCAGAAAACACTGTGGGAAAAAGGAAAAATTGCTCGTTACGATCAATTTTTCCTTTTCTCACAATATTTCCAGAGTCGTCTGCAACAAAGTGGTTACATGTCGTTATTGTTTTGTAATGAGTTAAAATTGTTCGACAACACACTTGTTCAGTCTAAGTTCTTTTTTTCCAGAGGATGGTTAATGACTGTTCGAGGGTTAATTGATAAACCCGGAAATAGGAGACTATCAGACCCCTGGGAAATTTGAGTCGGTTATTTTCAGCCCTTACTTCATAAAACCCTTCTCTGCCGCATCTCATTGAGTTGAGTTAAGAAACCACTTACATAAGCATGAATGGGGCACATAATTGAGCAACATTTTATTTAGTGATGTATTTTTACTAAGAACGAAAATGCAGCGTAATTATTTTGTTTTGTATTTTGTGTTGTCTTTCTAAACAAAATGCTTGGCGAGACATAAGTAGTTTTACCTGGTAGTTGACGGAATCAAGGAGGCAAAAAGAAATGCACACTCATTTCTTCTTCATTATCGTGTTAACTTATATACAGTGGTCTAGCGGTAAGGCATCAGCCTCGGAACATAAGGGTCGTGGGTTCGAAACTCGTGAGAAGCGGGATCTGCCCTGCGAACCTTTATCAATCCACATTAGGCGCAAGTCCTCGTAATGTATCCAGGAAGCAGAATCGAGAGTGATTTATATTTGTTGTAAGAACTTGTTTCAAACTCGATGTAAAATAAATAAGTTAAAACTTATATAAATGAAGGTTACAATCGAATTCAAATGGAGAAACGACAGACTGTTTTGACATTACAAAACTGAATTACCGGACCATTAAGAAAAATATAAACGTAGACAGTGTGATTAAGCTATGGTTACGAATTACAAGGAATAGCAGACGAGAATGAGAAATAATGAAATAAAATGTCGTTTTTGATCTAGATGTGCACATAGATAACTTTATTTTATGAACACTTCCCTGTTTAAATGTTACGACTTTTGAAGTGTCTTTACTAGTTATCGATGCAGAATTCTTAAAATAGTGACACTTGTATTAATTAAAAGTAACAGCAACTTTTGTAATAACGCAAAGACCTATTAAACATGTTTATTAGGTCTTTGAATAACGTAACACATTGTAGTGCTAATTACCAAACGGGTTGAACTTTTTTTTTACAAAATGTGATTTTCAATGCAGATTGTCTAGTTTCCCGGTATGTCAGTTCAAAGTAAACCATTCAATCAAACAACCAAGCATTACATTAGTCAATCATTCATAGAAATGATTAATCATCAAATGACTACGATATACAGATTATATGCCAAACCCTCTGTGCCAGATGTTATTTCAGCGACAGAAAAACATCTACTTTCATGGTAAAAAATTCCCGGGACAAATCTGTAAACCAATTATTCCACCAATCAATCGATCAATCAATTATTCCATCAACCAATCATTCGATCAATTAATCAATTATTCAATCAATATTCATTCAATCAATCAATCAACCAATCAATCAATCAATCAAAAATATAATCAATTAATCATCCAATCAATAAATTAATCAAATAATCCATAACCTTTTACAGATGATGCCACAATCGCCCGTGTTCCAGATAGTGCTTCAGCGGCCGGAGAATGTCTACTTCCCCGGCCAGACAGTCCAGGGTCGAGTCTGTTTGGAGCTGAAACAGCAGCTTAAAGTCACAAGTAAGTCAAGTGGGGTATATTATGTACATTTTATACGTCTCTTTTGTCAATCGATTAGATTGAAGAGTCAGGTTTCAACTTGAGTTCCGATTAAGGTTTGGTTGTTTATGTTCAGGAGGGATACCCATCACCAGAAAGTATTTTCCACGAGTCCAAACCTGGCGCTTGTCTAACTGGAATCAGAGATATAGATAACACGTTATCTTTGTCTCTACTGGAATGATACAGAAATTTCAACGACCACAAGCCTGATGCTTTTCTAACTCGATTTCTTTTATTCATTTCATCATGCCCCTATTCAGGCTAATAAAGATATAGTTTTATGTAGAAAGAAAAGCAAAATATCATGTATCACCCTTTCCATTATCTACGTAGCTTGCAGCAGACGATATTTATAACGCTTTTCAGACTGGAGGAAAGATTTGACCTAGCGATTCACGATCTTTTATAACCAGGCCTGGTCTGCCTTGAGAAAACACGTTTTCATCTGAAAACAAAATTGTATGAACAAAGTTTTTTTTTCATTTTGAAATTAAGCAGAAAACCATTATGACAATAGGGTAAATTGAACACATTGATCATTTATCCCATTTGTTGGAATGACTTCTCATGTCTTCTGCAGACCATATGACAGGATGATATTTTATAGAGAAATGTCTTTACGAGAGTATAGCGCTTTTATGCAATCTATAACGTCTATACATTCTCGTTTCTCCAGTCATAACCCCTTTAAACAAAATAATACTTATATGATTTAGGGCTTCACCATTACAGTGATGAAACCAACTTCATGCTTATGCAAACAGGTTAGATCACATGCCAGCTGCCAAGTAAATTGACGGCTGGCCTGTAGTCTAACCTGTTTTCTACTCTGAGTATCTTTCCTCATCAGAATTAAGCAGAAATTAAAGGTTTTGAAAAGAAAACGTCAAAGAAAATCATCTTAGGAATATTACCTAGCATTTTAAGGGTTAACAATTCCAAGTTTCACTGGCTTGAATATACAAACATGTAGCTGTTAACGAGATAAAGCTGTAAACACAGAAATCTAATCCTATCGAAACACAAACATTAATTGTACAGACTCCAGACATGATAGTTGGAAACGCACAACCCCAGGTATAGCGGCTTGCCATCGCCATTTTTCTGTTATCTTATTTATCTTCCGTCCACAATGTGATTTGGGTATTTGTAGTCCGAATGATCCAGACGTAGATATTTCATTCTACTTACACAGTTACAGATTGGATCATCCGAGTTTGGGCATTTTTAGATTGCCTTTATTTTATTTTTGCAAAACATTTACATTTAAACCTATCTATTTTCAAAAATAGCATTAAAACAATTACAAGTACGAAAGATTACAAATTAAACCATTTTGTTTTGCCTCAATGATTTCAGATCGCAATCTTAGTGCTAACATTGGTTTACTTTATGCCACCAACGATAGAAAACGGTACTGATAGAAGACGTCTCCTGCCTTAAAGTTCAACATGTGCGTAGGTTTCCAGTCATAATCATTACGGTACAATACCCACAATCCACCAATTATAAAACCATTTCCTTCGTCGGATTACATCGGTTGTTATCGGTATAAATAGATCGTGACCGGAACTTTTCGCTCTTAAACGAATGACGTGTCCATTTACCCCTTCGAGATTCATCCAAATTTACAGCAGACGACAAAAAAGCATTCATGTATTCCTGTGCAATCATTAGATCCTAAGCAAGATGATTTGATCTAAATGAGCAACGTCTTATACAAAATAGTTCCATATCAACGTGTGTACATGTTATCCTTAGTTAAAATGACAAAGAAGAACACATCAATTATTTTTGCAACGTATTATGTGTATATGATCGGTTATAGCGTTTGCGCAAACCTATCCAAAAGTCTTTGTACCGGATTAAATATAGTAAACATTGCTGAACTATGTACCATATCTAAGCTAAAAGTTGTTTAAAAGACGATTGCTTACATTGAGGTTTAAATCCTTTTTACACATTAAATGGCTTCCCTCGATAAAATATCGTCACAGATCTATCAAAACTACATATAAATTGGATTATTGATACACTTCTCACCCCTTTCATAACCGTGTGGCGGAGATGAAGCCCATATTTATAAGTAGATTAAGTAAACCGTTTGAACGGTTTATTTAGTGAACAATGATCTAAATTTGAATTAACCACATATGACCAACGTGGTTTTATAAACATTTGAACCTGCTATCATAATTCCTTCATGCAAAATGATCGAAATTGGCTAGAATATGACATCAAAAAACCGAAAGGTAAGCAAACTTGTATCATTTTTTTTCTTACAAAAACAGAGGTATTCGACAATCTAAGACTCTTAGAAAATAAGATCAAATGTCGTTGAAATAATACCGCTTTTGTATCGCTATTTTATGTACAATTAGAAGTAGCTGTTTAAAGCATAATTTATCCAGCAAGCGTTAATCTTTCCACTTAAGTACAGTTTATACGGGGTAGATGTCACGCTTTTGAACTCAAATTCACGTTAATTCACTGTATGCAAACTTTAAAGAATAAAAACGATTTAAATTTGCTTTCAACGACTTTTCTTCAGTTCTAATCATACATCAGAACAGCTGTTGTGCAGTTAAAAAAAATCAATTTCTAATTTCGAATTTTTCTCACATTAATTTTTCGAGATAGTCCCTTTAAAGGTAAATTTCAAGGGTTAATTTCGTGCTGATAAAACGGTGCGTGTTTTGAGGGATGTTTTGGCCAGTGAAGCAGATAAGCTTCCAGCCAACAACAACATTGTGAAAGACAACTTATCTTCGATACATGAACGCTACTCATCGCCCTGATACACTATTAACCCCTCTCGAACAAACCTTACCCTTGTTCGTTTAGCCCTTAAAGTGCTGAAACCGACTTCATGCTGATACAAACAGGTTAGATCCAGACCAGCCATCAAAAGATTGGCGACTGACCTGCGATCTAACCTGTTTGCTACACTGAATATCTTTCTTCGTCAAAATTAAGCAGACATTTAATGTTTTGGAAAGCTCTACACAAAAATGTATTTTTAGAAAATTACCCAGCATTGCAAGGGTTAGTTTTTACTTCCTTTTTGGCTCAATACAGGTGAGGATGTTAAGAAACCATGTTGACGATAAAAATGATTGATCGCAATGAGAAATGTTTGACTTTCTACAGTTGCTACTACCAATGCTTTTTAAACAGATGATTTCATTTTGTTTAGTTTTTTATTATTGATTATTTTTCTAGTTCAAAACACGAAACACAATAAGTGTATGAGTGTATGAATATATATGTACACTAATGATTCGTCTATAATAGATGAATGCCCCCAAAAATCTAGCTGCGGTTTTAGTTCTTTGACGCAGTCATTGCTTCTGATAAGAACGTTATTCTGGTATCTTTATGATTGGTGGGTATATTTTCTTACATCGACGAAAACGACTGAGCTGACGTTTCAGGTTCCGATTGCTCAATCATTTACTCGGTCGGGTACCAACCAATAAAATGCCAGAACTATTTAGTTTTGTCTAGCTTGAATTATATAGCCATTAATATCCATTAAATGAAACATCTCATTCTAAATTATTCGGATTAACCCTTACAATGCTGAGTCGTTTTCTTAAATTAGATTTTTGTGTCGTCTGCGTTCATAGCCATAAATATCTGCTTAATTTTTGAGGAAAAATACTCTGATTAGCAAACAGGGTAGATCACAGGCCAGTCGCCAATTTACTTGGCGGCTGGCCTGGGTCTAACCTGTTTGCATAATCATGAAGTCGGTTCAAGCTCTATAAGAGTTAAGTTCTATTGGGAGCAGCAATAATTACGCGTTCTGCCTGGCGGTAGAAATGTATCTGAGTGAACCTGTCTGCTTTACAGAAAATTGTGTAAAGACTTCTTTCATTTCAAAATTGTAGGGATATCCGCTACACGATATAAAATATCATTTCTCTTTTGGGGGAAATGAATCTTTTGTACGTGGAAGGCAAACTAAATAGATGTTAGGCGTATGAAAAAAAAAAAAGCCAAACGCGGTTGAAAAACATATTGCAGTCTTGGCTTTCCTCCTGTCTTTGTCACTTCAAGATTGTTTCAATGTATCCTTATGATATGCGATTTTAATGAATATGCGGTTTAAATAAAGGAAACACTTGCACTCTTTATCAGTTTTTAACTTTTTTCTTACCAAATACAGTCTACGTTATCTCGACATCGGATATCTTGATTTACTTACGAATTAAAGCTGAAGCTGTTATATCCATCGCCTAATCGACCTGTATAGCATAAACATATCTCTCTAGGAAATGATAACTTATTATGCAGGTGTGTTAAAATACTCTCGGAAACCCCTGATCGTATTCTCTAGGTATAGGAAACTTGATTTACTGGAAAATAGAATAGCAAACAAGAAACGGAACCTTTATAAATCTGTGGAGAGTGTCTTACGAAGCTAAAGTTCAACGACTTAAATGATATATCAACCAAACAGTTTGTTTTTATACCGGTTAATCTAGGTACCGTCTCAGTTCAACACAAGCGAAGTTATTCGCAGCTATAAAGAGGACTTGCTGCCAAAGTTATGTGTTGCACTGAACTATGACGAGAACGTATAAGTCATTAAATTTCTATTCTATGCTATTACACTATCAATATTGCGCGATCAAAGAATATTTGATTACGCTTGTAAAGCAGGTGACACGTGGATCAGAAAAGTCTTTTACGATAGAATAAATGAAACAAAGTTATAACATCGTTGGGTTTATCGAAAAAAGATACATTTACAATGAAAGGAAGCTTAAATGGCATTCACTGCTGAAGCCTTCAATAACTCTGTAAATAAAAGGGTAATTAATATAAATTGTAATACAATGTATACCATTTTGACACAATTGCTTTCAATCAAATTACATACAGAAATTGTACTGTATTCCTGCTATTCTTTCTCTTCTGGCATTGCTTTGAATTTTGACTAGGTACAAATTCCCATGAGAGGAACGTTTGGTTGAAAGATAACAGGTGAACATTTGGTACTTGGTCTCATGCGAGAATAAATCAAGCGAAATGCATCTACAGAGAAAAGTATAAGAATTGTATAAGAAACAAAATGTTAACCCTTGCACTGAATAAAAACCATTGGATGCAATGTAAAATTTTGTTGCAATTGTTTTCTGAAAGTTTCTGCCGTGTAACTGTTAAGGCCCTATATATATAGCCCTATATATATATATATATATATATATATATATATATATATATATATATATATATATATATATATATATATATATATATATATATATATATATATATATATATATATATATATATATATATATATATATATATATATATATATATATATATATATATATATATATATATATATATATAAATATATATATTAAGGAGAATGACATATAAGGACGTTTAGAGACTTTGTGTCTTCTTGGTTTTCCTACTGTTATCCCTTAGAATGCCTGGTAATTTTCTAAAAATATATTTTTTGGTTGTCTGCTTTCCAAAACCTAAAATGTCTGTTTAACTTTGATGATGTAAAAAAAATAATGTAGCAAACAGGTTGGATCATAGGCCATCCGCCATTTTACTTGGCGGCTGGCCTGGATATAGACTGTTTGAATTAGCATGAAATCGGTTCCAGCATTAATATCAGGCTTAAATTAGGACAACAGCAAACACCCCCAAAAAAGTTTAAAACCATGGTGACAAAAGGCGAAG
Source organism: Cerastoderma edule (assembly GCA_947846245.1). Taxonomy (NCBI): domain Eukaryota; kingdom Metazoa; phylum Mollusca; class Bivalvia; order Cardiida; family Cardiidae; genus Cerastoderma; species Cerastoderma edule. The sequence continues at coordinate 16,662,705 of OX401412.1, forward strand.
TTACTGCAGGCACAAAAGGTGTTGTTTTATGGAGTAAAGAGGTAACATTTTAATTTTAAGATCGGAAATATATTCGATGCAAACGCGCAGTCGTATCTGGCTCATCGAAACACTGTACTGAGGGGAAACATGTGTACAAGTTGCGTCCCTTTGTTCGTATACTTCCATATCTCTAGCAAGATTATGTGAACAAATGAAAAGTCCAACTTCTTCAACATGATGCTGCTGTTTCCAACGTATGAACTAGTTCTTTTATAGACGAGACTATCTTTATAGTCATACTCAACTTGATTTTATGGACAGTATCTTATAGATGTTTGTTCACAGATATGAGGAAATTTGTAAGTTAAGAACCTATTTCTTTTAAACTGCACACTGGCTTGACTGCTATATGGCACGCACTTAAAATAAGCCAATGGATGCACATTAAGATCGTTTTAATTCTTATGAGTGGTTATACCGTGAAATATTACGATTTTTAAAAATGTGACGCCACTTTTGAGATCTACTGTGTAAAAACTGTACATACTTAGATTGGCTCTTCCTGAATTGATTTTGCTTACGTCAGCTATTTTTGATAGCATATAAAACAACAGTACAAAAATGAATTGTTTTGTTTCAACGACATTTTATTTTGACTTTCAAATTTTCGCTTCTGTAAGCAAGCACCTTTAAGTTTATATAGCAAAGCTGCTCGTGTTGGTTTAGTAGTCACTTTGTAGAAAGATTTATAAGGAATGATACCACTAAAAGATTTCATTTATACCCTATATATTTCAACTGTTTTGTAACATCCGTATTAGCAGATCTTTTAAAAATCGTAAAATAATCAATATTTTATCAAACCATTACTTTTTCCCAAGAAGGCTTGACGTTTTTTACCAATGCGCTTAAACTGGCTGCGACAGATAGTTCGGTCAAGATACGACAAGTTTTATCCATGGTTGCCGTCAATTTATTGGCTGCTTTTCTATAATGTACATTAAATATTAATCGATTAGGGCCGAAAGACTGATGGCATGTCGTATGTATTCATTTAAACACAGGAAGAATAACAGCCGATTAAGGGTCTCTTAACTCGTGACCCAGTATTCATAGAAGGGATAACAATCGACTGAGATATGGAGGATCGGGCGCCTTGTCGGCGTCACATGTTTATTGTCCCAAAGGCTGATGTTATAAAACTTATAAAAAAGGAACCAGCAGCATGGTGGAATCTTTATTACTATTCCATCATACAGACCACGGGGGATTATTATCCTCGGAACATGTTTTATATCGTACAACTTGTTACGATGGATAAGATTATACGGTTTGTGGCAAATAGGCAAATACTACCGCTGATAAGCCTCGTCTGGCTTTGTGGAATAGCGCAATAATTAATAAGCGTGGATAGTGTGAGTGAGAGTTCCGGTAATTCGCTGTGCATGGAGTTTAATTAAAGTTCGTGATGAACTCGTGTTTGATGGTCGAGTATTCATATGGACGAACACGTGGTGTTAGACATTATACCGATAGAACGCTGGGTAATTTTGTAAAAATAGATTTTTGTGTTGTCTGCCTTCGCAAACCTTAATTATCCGCTTAGTATTGATAAGAAAAGATAGTCAGGAAAGCAAACAGGTTAGATCACAGGCCATCCGCCAACTTACTTGGCGGCTGGCCTGGATCCAACCTTTTGCATAAGTATGAAGTCAGTTCCAGCACTAGAGGGTTGTAATGTGGTTCATACGGCTTATAACTATCTGTTACTATACACAAGAGTTAAACGGTGAACAACTGTTCTATAAGATATTTCCGAAGCTAACATTTGGTAGTTTATAACCTTCTTTTGTATTTTTCACAAGTTCCGATTTTGTGAAAGCACAAAGAAATAAAAGCGTATAATCAAAACTTATTTTTACTCTGATGATATTTTTTTTAAATATTGCTAATGTTGGTTCGTTCTTTTTCTTTAAATCGGATATACAATTGCCAACCAATAGTATTATAGTTCCTTAGGCCTCAGCCCATGGTTTTACAGGTTTGCAGGGAAGCATTTCTCAAATGTGTGCTGATAACAGAAGAAAGTCGCCTGTATTGCCAATTGATTTCTTTGTACTCAACAATTATTTAAATGTCGCTAGGGTATCACTTTCCTTTTCTAGTTACTCTAATTTGTGCAAGATTTAAAATATGATAAAAAAATATGGCCTATTAAGTTAACAATTTCGCCAAGACTATGTTGAGAAAGTAAACACTCAACTATATAAAGGCAATTCACATATAGTAAGGTTTGTTTAAAGGCTCTTGGAAGAAAAAGTAGAATCAACATAAAAATGCTGGGTAAAAAATAGATACATGTACCTGTTTGTCTGCTTCCGAAGACCTTTAATATCTGCTTAATTCTGATAGGGTAAATAATCAGAGTAGCAAAATGATTAGATCACAGACCAGCCTCCAATATACATGGTGGCTGGCCTGTGATCTAACATATTTGCGCTAAGCATGAAGTCGGTTTCAGCACTATAAGGGTTAAAGCCTAAAGCTTAAAACCAAATTCTCGCATGACAGTACTGGAACTTTTTTATGAGCGGTCTTTCCCACACATCCATCCTCACTCAGAAAAGTCTGATTAAGTGTGTTACTTATAACTCAAGAACCATTTGGTAAACGATTAAGTCATTTGAATGAAAACAATCTAACCTGTAATTGTTAAATTAAAACCCGCCGTGACTTTCAATTTGGACCAGTGACAAGACCCAACATGTGGAAAACGTAATCATGGCTTCGTAAAGGGTTATCTTCTGATAAATGTTATAATAACGCTCACAAGAGTCTTTCCTCCCGAGAAAGTAGGGACCAATTAATGTATGGGGAAATGTCTTTGATTCCAACTAGCTACATGCTACAGGTTATGTATGTACGTTTCATACGGGGAATTAATCAAATAATTAAGAAGAGCTGAATCAAACGTTAATTAGTCTTTATTTCTACTTGATGTAATGATAATAACCAATCTGAACACATCGGGTTTATCCAATGAAAACACCTCTGAAATAATAGGGATGACGCCATATTGTTTCCCGCGAGAATGACGTCACTTTACTTTCGTTTTTAAAAATAGATCTTAAATGTGAAATCTAAAAAGTCGTTAAATTTTATTGAGGAAACAACTATACATGTCATAACAACAATTTCGACATTTGGTATGAGTTACTGATAAAAAATGATTTAAAAGGATGTCCAACACTTCCATACACATTGAACTACTTAACGTGCACGCTTAGAAAATGTGTTAATTGGCGGATGCCGATTTACCCGAAAAATTGTAACCCTACACTTATATATCCGAGCAATCTGAACACATCGGGTTTATCCAATAGAAAACACCTCTGAAATAATAGGGATGACGCCATATTGTTTCCTGCGAGAATGACGTCACTTTCTTTCGTTTCTAAAAATAGATTTTGAATGTAAAATCCAAAAAGTCGTTAAATTTGATTGAAGAAACAAGTATACATGTAACAACAACAAGTTCGCCATTTGGTATGAGTTACTTTTTTTAAAGCTTTATTTCCTTTTTAAACAACAGTGTAATGGATAATACAAAAGTATCAATAAAGAACATGTAAACAAAGAAAATAAGAAATAAAGTGACAAGAAAACAAGAAGTAAGAAAAGAAGGCAGAGAAAAAGACAAAGAGATAATGGAAAAAAGAAATTAAAGTTAAGAAAAAAGAGATAGTATAGGATATGTGTTATTGTAAAGTTACATAGTCAAAATCATTGTGACATTATATTGTAAAAAAATAGAAGAAAAGGATATATTCAATCTCACGATATAACTAATTTGCCATTTTCTTGAACAAGATAAAAGAAACTGATAGTACATAATGCAGCGTGAATATATTTGAAGTGCAAAGGTCATAGGGGGTGGGGGTGTTAAAAAAAGGTAATCTTTAAAATCATCTAGCATTTTTGACACACAGCATTATGCCATCCCAATCAATTGGAGTTGCATTTTCACACAAATTATAACGGTACGTTATGTATTCTTTAGCTCCAACAAAACTGGGTTTTATTTCCTTCATTTTTGATTGATAAATGTAAAATTTAGTAAAAGTCATAATTTTGTTTAATGGTGTGTTTTTTGTGTCTATATGGCCTAAAATAAAGATTTCTTTGTTAACCTGTATCTCTTGTATATTTGAAAAAATTGATTGAATTATATTTCTAGTAAAAGAACAGTTCCAAAATAAGTGACTAATGGTTTCTGTTTCTTTTTTGCAAAAAGTACACATTGGGTTGTTTTTAATTTTCATTTTATAAAGAAGATCATTTGTACCAATGATTCGATGGTTTATTCTGAATTGAAACCAGTGAAACTTGACATCAGTTGTTAATTTAAAAGGTAATGAAAAAACTTTTTGCCATTCTTTTCCTGAGTATTGTATGTTTAGCTTGGATGTCCATTGTGCTATAGATGATGGTTTGTATTTATTCTGGTTTAATATCGTATACATGTTCTTTGCTCCTCTTTTGTATCTTAAAATATTTCTATACAAAGGAGGAATGAAAGGTCTTTGGACTGGAGTCACAATCAAACAATTCAGATTTTTAACAGCTTTCATTATTGATTTATACATGCCTAAAAATGTTAAAATGTTGCAATTTAAACTGTATTTAGTTTTAAACTCCTCATGAGAAATAAAATTCCCACGTGCGTTAAATAAATCACCAATAAACAAAACTCCAACATCGAAAAAATCTTTATAAAACAATGTTTTTGAATCTATTTGAACATCTTTATTGTAAAAAATAGGATATTGGTTAAAATTTGTAACACACTTTTCTTGTTTAGTGAGATATGCCCTTGTAGATTCGAAAACATTTTTCCAAAATTCATTTTTCATGTGAGTGCACAATTGATCAATGTATGCTTCGCCGCAATTCACTAATTTATTAACATTGATCAGACATTTTAAGATATCAAACCATTTACCATCATAATTGAAAATTCGCCGTATCCATGTTAACTTTAGAGCTTGAATGTAAGCACTCAAATTAATCATTTTCAAACCTCCACCTGAAAACTCTTTAACTAAAACATTACTTTTTACTTTATTTGTTCCATGCCAAATATATTCGTATAAAAGTTTATTCATTTTATGTATCATAGAAGCGGGAGGATTTGGTAAAGATATAAATAGATGATTAAATAGAGAAATAATTAATGTTTTAATCACAACTATTTTTCCTATAGGAGTTAGTTGTCTTCTTTTCCATTGTTTTAGAACAGTTTCCATCTTTTTAAATTTATCCTCGAAATTAGATTCAATCATCTTGTTTAGATCCACATTGAATTTAATACCCAACATGGTAAACCTATCTATATTCCATTTTAGTTTCCACTTTGTCTTTATACTATTTGTGCTATATTTGTTTTTCCCAATCCATACAATTTCTGTTTTATCAAAATTTACGTTTAGACCTGACATTTGAGAAAAATTTGTTAAAGTGTCTAGTGTTTCATTCAGAGAAGTATCAGAGCCATCTAGAATTACTGTTGTGTCATCTGCGAACTGGGAAAGTTTATGCTCAGTAGAATTTATCTTAATACCTTTAATGTTGTTGTTATTTTTGATTTTTAGAGATAGAACTTCAGCACACATTATAAAAATATAACTTGAAAGCGGATCCCCTTGCTTGCAACCCCTTCTGATTGAGAAGAAGTCAGACAGATAACCAGCCTGCATAATTGCTGAAGTTGAAGTTTTATTAAAAATATTAAACCATTTCTGTATATCTGGGCCAAAATTAAATAATTTTAAAGTGTTCTCAATAAAAGACCATGATAATGAATCAAAAGCTTTTTCAAAGTCGATTAACAAAAGTAATCCAGGAATATCCTTTTCTTCTGTATATTGCATAATATCATAAATTAATCGTGTATTTTCTCCAATGTATCTACCTTTAATAAAACCTGTTTGATCACTATTGATCAATTTATCTAAAGTCAATTTAATTCTATTTGCGATACACCCAGAGCCAATCTTATAAACAGTATTGAGTAAAGTAATCGGGCGCCAATTTTTTATGTATTGTCTGGGTTTTTCACCTTTTGGAATGCAAGTAATTATACCTTGCGATTGTGTTAGAGACAATTTATCATTCAAAAAAGCACAGTTTAAAGCACGAATAACAAAGGTACCAATTCGTTTCAGGAAACAACTATACATGTCATAACAACAATTTCGACATTTGGTATGAGTTACTGATCAAAAGTGATTAAAAAGGATGTCCAACACTTCCATACACATTGAACTACTTAACATGCACGCTTAGAAAAGGTGTTCATTGGCGGATGCCGATTTACCCGAAAAATTGTAACCCTACACTTATATCCGAGGTGTATTTCACAGCTCACGGAAATACCCGAGTAGTTCCGATTGATATCCGAGGTGTATTTCACAGCTCACGGAAATACCCGAGTAGTTCCGATTGGATAATAACGTGGTGAGAATGTTATACTATTGTGTCTGGTACAAATTAGCTTTAGCGAAATGAAGATTATTAAAAAAATATTTGTTTTTTTAATAAGAATGAATGAAAATGTATTTACGGTAAATCTTGTTTTTAGCGACTACCCTATATGCATGTGAAGAGTTATTCAGTCATAACATACGGCACATTTGATTCAAAATGTTACTGCAGCTTTCTAGCCGAAAGTTGTATTATGCTTTTGCTTTGGTCCCTTTAAACGAGATTTAACATTTTATCATGAAGAAACTAATTGGATCTGGTTTCTTTTTTTCCTACATATCATTTATAATTCGCCTAGTGATAGAAAGAAATAATATGCACCATCGAAAATAGACCTAGACTGTTTCGGTTGTAGATGACTTTGTTCCAATTTGAAATATGTAGCCATTCGACTGCAAAGAGAGAAAGCGTATAAAGTGAATGTACTATTACTCTCTCTTAAACTCGATTATCGCACCCGATCTAGGAGGCCTATCAAGAATCAGTTGTGACAGAAACGAAAACTGCTTGTGACGAAAAATGACTACGTTTGTAACAATGTTTTTCATCAAATTTTCAATTGCAACTGTATTTAAACTAAATTATTCACTTTGTGTTGCTTTCAAATTTGAATGACTCACAACAGTCAATACGAGGGAATGGGTTGATAGTGTTATCTCTTTCTTGCATACAGACAAGACGAAGCATCTTGGGTACGATTGATGTGTGGATAGGGCGTGCCAAAAATCCGACACAAGAGCATAACACACAATCATGACGGAAGTCTTTCCAGTGCGATAGGTTCGATGCCTCGCAAAGTTTGATTATGGTCGCTGAAAAGAACAACCCTTTCTTTTTCTCAATGTGACTATTTTGGCAAAAACACTTTGTAAAGCCAATGTCAAATTTCGAAAATAAGGGTATGTTAGTTTGCAGGGTATTAAAAATGATGAAATTTATAATCTGTTTCTATCTTAACATTGTAACGTAGCTATGTCAAGTTATTATTCAATCAAGTCAATCTATGATATTTTTCTGTTCGCTTATCATGAGTTTATATTTGAAGGGGTGCGAAAGGATATAATCAAATTCGATACAGCAAGGTTAAACATACTCTGTCATTTGAAATACAAATAAGATATTTCTTAGATATCAATATCACTGTACACATATCGTCATATTGTCGCAGAAACTCTTTAGATTCCAACTTAAACTTGAACTGGTATCGTGATATGAGGCATGGCGTCGAGTTACACCCATAGCATACTTCTACTGTGCATTTCGGGCATTATTTATTCTAGGTTCGCAATCGAAATCCATTCATCAAAGAGTATTCTACTTTAATCTGATCATTCATTCTGTTGAATTGTATATTCCATCATAAAGAGTCCGACATGGCAACATAACTGAACTAATGTTGACGCGATGTAAAACCCCATATAAACAAATGAAATGATTATGTTGTATCTTAATCACGAAAAAAACTTTATACCCTTTTACTTTTAACGTTTTTGTCCTATCGAAAGGGCAGTTATCAATAAGATTAACGTAAAAGAATATTAATATCTAAGTAGAATGTGACGCCTGTTGAGATTTTTAATTCGGCTCTACACAAAACTACGTATAGGGGAATAGGTTTGTAAAAAGACCGTCCCATTTATGAAACGATTAACAGATAAAATCTGCAGGAAGCAACTATGATTTCCGATTATTTTTCACTTTTTATTCGAATTCTATTCTCATAAATTCTACTGATAAGACGTTAAGAAAGATTTATCTTACATTTTTTCACAGTGAAGTCGTTTTTTGATATATTCAAGGCTGTGTTTCAGAATGAACCTTTACCACGGTACAAAACAAATGGTCTGATGCTGAAGGGGAAATACGCTTTACAAAAGCATAACGCACTTTTACGAGGCGAACTGTTGTTTTCGTCATAACATTAGGAAAATAGGAATGTGCTCTTTACAGCATTTGGTTCTATTGAATAATCATTGACAGCATCTCACTCCTCTATTCAATTTGATTGTTATAATCAAAAGGGTGGCAAAATTGATTTTCCTTCACGCCCAGCTTGTCGAAAAGCCAAAAAGGCCAAGAGAATTCTTATGAAAGTTATTATACATTTATAACCAGTATACAGTCAAATACATGAAAGGGTTTAGCACAAGCTGACAAGGAAATCAAAACCATATATCGCAATCCCCTGATTAATGAAAAAATGGAGCAATTTAATACGCGTCAGTTGATACGGAGACTGTTCAATGACTTCATGAAGCTATCTTGCATGTAACTCGCTCTTGTTTCCTTGGCGGCTGGCCTGGGTCCAACCTGTTTGTATAATGATGAAGTCGGTTCCAGCACTAAAATGGTAAAACAAAACCACATCACATTCTAATTGACGCGGTTTCTAGTTAACTAACCTTATAACCTCCGATTACAAATCAAGATTCTTCTAAACGAGAAATCCATTAAAATGACGTTGAAATATTCAACACGTGCGCATGTTATTAAGGTTAACAATCCGACATTATTATCAGATAACGTGTTTTTATAACGGAATTGGAAAACGTTTTTCTTCCCGATTTAAATGATTTTCAGATTGGTTATTTCTGTTGGGGAAGATAAATTAACAAAGAACTTCTTTCCTGTTTGCAATGATTGGATTTATTTGTTTTGCCTGGCATTTTGTGTAAACGTTTGTATTTATTCCCCCTTTTTTGTATCATAATGCTTACGTTACGAATTCATTCCAAGAAATTTGAAATAAGCATCATCAACTTCTTGATGGAAAGTTCACACGACTCTTGCGTTTGTATGAAGAAAACTTTAGATCGTTTTCTTATTTAAGCATTTCACGACTCAATTTTATTGAAAGTTAAAGTAGACGATGATGATTAAATATAATTCAACGAAAGGAGAACCATTGAAACAAAAATACACCTCACAAGCAGTCTGTAAAACAATGTTGAAAAAGGACATAAGCCCGTGCAATATCAAGTGGATGAACCTAAAGTAAAGATTTAAAATTTGTATCTTTTTGTAATCTTTCTTTAAAGTAACGATTAAGCAAAGCAAACACAAACATAAAATTACATTTCTATACGACCATCATCCCCTTGCGTACCACAATAAAGGAATGCTTATATATTACCTCATGTTTCACTATAACAAATCCTATCGCTCGTATGTTAGATCAAAATGGTATTGTTAGGTAATGTGCACATTTTCCGTTACACTTTGATAGCAAATAGTCGTCTAAGGATGATGCAGAAACGTACACGTCTTATAGGGTAAGTAAAATATTAGACTTAGCTGTGTTTATGAGCAAATGATAAGGCAACATATGAATGAAAGTCAAAATCACACTGTCTATTGTTCAATGCTTTCAAGGAACCATTAAAATCTAGTGCGCCATAACTATATCAACGCTAACTCTTTTCGCTTCTTATGTATAATGGATTCTAACGGTCGAACACAACTTGTGTGCTTAACAAGTTGTCTTGTGACAAGGAACTGTATTGTAAAGTTAACGTTTTGATTAAAATACTGTTATTATCATTGCTTAAACGTTATTTATTGGGTCATTGGCATGACATTCATGGTGAGTAATGCTATGATAGCTACAGATAGCCGCATGAAAATGGTGCAAAAACGTACAATTTTTAATGTGAAAATATCTAAGATGAAGCTGTAGTTATGATGAAAAAATGAGAAAGTTGTGCTCCCAAAGCAAACGAGCATGCAAGTGTTCATATGGTAACACGGGTGGTACCGTATTGTCCAGCTTGTCCCAAAGCCTGAACAGACAAGAAAACTATTAGAAAAACACACTGTATAACCATTATGCGGATACGTGTAAAAAGATATCAGGCATTTACGGACAAGTAAATAAATCAGATTTCGCTATCTCCGAGTAAAATGTATTCGTGAGGCTCTTTCACAGCTAAATTACTTAACCATATAAGAAGTAATGGGGTAGAATGTCAGACATGAGCACGGGGTAATACATTAGGAAGATATTTGGCTATGAGGTAAGGGGGAAACCTTCACTGTATGTCTTGCGATAAGGTCACGGGCATGCGGAGCTATCTGTAGATCAGTGTTTGGGCTAATTAGTGATGACACGCGGAAGTTTACAGAAGTCGAGATAGAGAGCCGCGGAATTCCGTCTACCGTATCGCAAAGAAAACATTCAAAAATAGCATGTGAGATAATCTAATCTAAATTAGGGGCTGGTAACTATAAACGAGGCTTATAACTATACGGTGAAAATTGTCGCCTTGAATCAGTCTGTAGTTTTCATTTTATTATTATCATAATCATTTAATACAGTTTTGAAATGACAGCTAACTGAAATTCTTCGAAATACACCTACGTACAAAACGTAAGGTAGTACCTATTTAATGGCTCCGCAGTATTTCGGATAATAAATTGTTTAAAAGGTTTGCAGAGTTATCCGAAATATAAGAACATGCGTAACTGTTGCTCGGGCAAAGTCGAGTCGAAATTATTTTCGGAACCTAAATTTTTTTATTAACATGAAGGTTTATTGATGATTCTTAGTCTATATGCCTCCTGCATTAAATTGAGCGAGATTGCAACGCTGGCAACGTTGGACAACTTGCATGATTTGCATAAATTAAAAATGGCCGCCGGTCGGGAATCCAAGTTTTTTCTATACGTGGCACTGTATTAAAGAAGAGGACACTCTTGCTTTTGCGTTTGTACATGATAATTGCTTGGTTCACAAGTTCTCATTTTCTAACTCCAATGCAGTCGCAGAAAAATGAGGTGGCTATATCTCACGATTTAAAAATGGAGATAGAATGTGCGTCGTTTTCATTTTACAAAGAAAAGGGCACTCTTTAGTAGTAAGGGAACAGAACATGAAATCGCTTGGCCATCTACGTGTTGGTTCGAACCTCCGGTGAGGGATATGGAGTTTTATGAGAGATAGTTTCCTGACTTACAGAATGCCGATGTTTCCACCCGGCTTGACCAGCACTTATAGGCAGTTTAATGTGGGATATTCCTCCATTATATAAAGTGGGGCATCGCAACATATATCAAATAATGTAAATCCAATAAACAGGTATATAAATTCAAAGAAGAGTTTTGCCTTCCGCACTTCGAATGTTGCATAGTCATTAGTTTAATAGTTAAACTATTTTCCGCAGGCACTGTTCTTTAGGTTTCTGATAAGAAAGAATATGTCCTGTATGAATTGTCAAAATATTATAAGAATCTTTATTTGTTTGCTTTAAACAAATATATATTATAAATTGTGATCGTGAAATACCTTATCAGAGTACATATTCGGCTTCCATGTATCTCTATAAATTGTTAACTTTCAACTACACGAGCATCAATAATTAAAATGATTAAAGAACGTATTTATCATAAAGAACAGTTCATCTTTTTGTCACAGGGGTTCAAGATATATTCTATATATATGATAAATGCGCACACATCGTTATTCTATATAGAGTTGTTAGCTTCCAACCTAAACTTGGATCTTGAAACTGTTCCTATGCCATTCTGTATTAGAGTAAGTCAACGTGAAGTAACTTTGGATGCGGGGGTATGGAAGAGTACGCAAAAATTGCTAATTATTATTATCAGAGAAATGCTGAAATAAGTCACTGAACGCGCTCATGCCAATCACTCTCTGGGGTGTAAGTTACGCAGATTACTTCATTAACTGTTGATTACTTCTGTATAAGGAAAGAAACTTCATTACCCCGGTAATCTATTCAAATTGATATTTCCACACCAGAGACCGGAATGTCTCGTTATTTGCATATGGATAATGTTCTACATAACGGGTTGGCGCTAAATACAACAACGCAATTACACCAGTATGAAATCAAAAGGACATTATACGGAACTGGGGACTTAGAATGTCTAATGTGAGAATTTTAAACCTATAAGACGGCTGAGAGAATTAATATCAGGCCATTTTATATCCCAGCGAAACCGACAGAAAGGTCTCCAAACTTTAAAGAGGACCAATAAATAATGCTACTTACCAAAAATCAAACCTATGTCAAATGGATCTTAAGAAAACAAAGATGTTTAAAAAAAAAAGTCTACATATTTAAGGCAATGTAAAACTGATAAGCCTTTAGGGCGGGCCCATTTTTGGCCCAGCGGTCATGATTTTAACAAGCTTGGTGGAGGACCAGTAGATAATGTTTCATACCAAATAACAAAGCTCTAGGCCTCATGGCTCTAGAGAAGAAGAGTTTTAAATATGTTCCTATATAAGGCAATGTTAAACTGATAAGCCCATAGGGCGAGGCCATTTAAGGCACAAAGGTCATCATCTTAAAAGAAATTTGAAGAGGACTTATAGATGATGCTACATACCAAAAATTAAAACTCTAGATCAAATAGTTCCTTAGAAAACGAAGATTTTTAAACATTTTTCTACATAATTACTGCAATGTAAAACTGATAAGCCCCTAGAGCGGGGCCAAAAATGGCCCTGCGGTCATGATATGAACAAAATTGGTAGAGGACTAGTAGATGATGTTACATACCAAATATCAAAGCCCTAGAACTTATGGATCAAAAGGAGAGGCTTTTTTTAAAAGATTTTCTCATATGGGCTATATATTGCTGATAAGCCCATTTTCAAAGTCCCATAACTCCGTAAAGCCATAACGGAACTTTGCAATCTTTCGTCTGCTCATGTCCCATAGCTAGAGGGTCAAGAAAAACATAACCTTCAAAATTCCCCCTGGAGAGGGGGGAGCAGGACCTCTTTTCTGACTCAAGGTCTATTACATTTTTCATTGCACTTTCATGTTATATATTGTGTAAAAATTCTCTAAATCAAAGCTCCCTCCTTTGAAGATTCGGAACGAAAATCTTGAGTTTATCAAAAATTCACGATTTATTGAATGACAAATAATTTTCTTATGCGTCAGTGATAGGCAAATGCAAGAAACGAAGCGTGTATTATAATATTGAAATATTTTGGACAAAGTACGAACTCACTTGAATAGGCAATTCATCGATGTTTAATTACATACATTACAGCCGTCTTAATGACATTTGTAAAGTGTTTGGAGAACTATCGAGTTGTTATAAGGCGTATAAAGATGCTATTTATGTAAATGTCATTAGGCGTCATTCACCCAGTGTTCTTTCATTTTTCTGGTTATCGATGAAGATCCTTTGATGTGCATTTTGATGCACATACAAGCGCATCTATCTCGTTTGGGTGTCCAATGATATGTCATTCCAAAGCCTAAATCTGGTTCTGCTGCATTCAACAATTCCTGTCGTATAAGACAAATAACCTTTTTATGCATCAGTGACAGGCAAACGCAAAAAACGAATCGTGTTTTGTACATAATGAAATATTTTAGACAAAGTGTGAATTTACTCGAATAAACATTTCATTGATGTTAAATTACTTACTCTACAGCTCTCTTAATCAATTTTACAAATTGCTTGGAGTACTATGGACTTGTTGAAAGGCGTATAAAGATGTTATAAAATTAAAATTTCATAAGGCGTCTTTCATCCAGTGTTCTTTCATTTTTCTGGTTATCAATGGAGATCCTTTGATGTGCATTCTGGTACACACACAAACGCATCTATCTCGTTTGGGTGTCAAATGGTATGCCATTCTAAAGCCTAATCCTCGTTCTACTGTTTCAAACAAAAACTATCGTACAAGTGTGATGCTGTTGACATTCTGGTAAAAGGAAAACGCAATTTGATTGAAATGTACTGTTCTTTCATCATTATGGTTATCGATAAAGATCGTTTGAAGTTTATTTTGAAACTTATACATCTAAAGTCATATAATTCATTTACAAGTTAACTATTAAATAAAGATATCAGCTTGGTAAAACCAATGACCACGACGAGACTCGAACTCGCAATCTTCTGATTCGAAGTCAGACGCCTTATCCATTAGGCCACGCGGCCGATGGTATGGTTTTTTGGATGACGAGAGTTGGGCTCCATCAAATATTGCATTTGCATTGTAACTTTTATGATATATATTGTGTACCATTCTTCTAAATCAAAGCTCCGTCTTCTGAAGAATCGGAACGAAAGGCTTGAGTTAACCAGTAAATTACGGTTTATTGAATGACAAATAATTTGTTTATGCATCCGTGACAGGCAAACACAAGAAACAAATCGTTTATTATCATATTGAAAGATTTTGGACAGAGTACGCATTTACTCAAATAGACAATTCAGCGTTTTTCAACTACTTACTCTTAAGCTTTCTCCGTCACATTTGCAAATTGCTTTGAGAACTATGGACTTGTTATAAGGCGTATAAAGGTGTTCTAAATGTAAATGTCATGAGGTGTCATCATCCAGTGTTCTATCATTTTTCTAGTTATCGATGGAGATCCTTTGATGTGCATTTTGATTCACATTAAAGCGCATCTTTCTCGTTTGGATGTCCAATGGTCTGTCATTTCAAAGCCTAAGCCTGTTTCTGCTGTATCCAACAAAATCTGTCGTACAAGTCTGATAGTGTTGACATTTAATAAAATAGAACGAGCAAACCAATTGAAATGTACTGGGGTTTTTTTAGTTATTAAGATTTTGATGGAGATCGTTTGGTTTCTATTTTGATACCTATGCATTTAATGTTCATATAATTCGTTTACAAGTTGATTATTTGATAGGAGATAACAGCTTGGTAAATCAAATGACCACGACGAGACTCGAACTCGCAATCTTCTGATTCGAAGTCAGCCGCCTTATCCATTAGGCCACGCGGCCGATGGTCTAATTTTTCTGATGACGACAGATGGGCTCCATCAAATATCTTCTAAATCAAAGCTCCGTCTTCTGAAGAACCGAAACGAAAGGCTTGGGTTTACCAGTAATTCACAGTTTATTGAATGACAAATAATTATCTTATGATTCTTTGCCAAGCAAACACAAGAAACAAAATCGTTTATTATCATAATGAACGATTTTGGACAAAGCACAAATTAATCAAATAAACAATTCATCGTATTTCAATTACTTACTCTACAGCCTTGTTCACAATATTTGCAAATTGCTTGGAGAACTATGGACTTGTTATAAGGCGTATAAAGATGTTCTAAATGTAAATGTCATAAGGTGTCACACATCCTGTGTTCTTTCTTTTTTTCTGGTTATCGATGGAGATCCTTTGATGTGCATTCTGGTACACATACAAGCGCATCTATCTCGTTTGGGTGTCCAACGATATGTCATTCCAAAGCCTAAGCCTCGTTCTGCTGTATCCGACAAAAACTGTCGTACAAGCATGATAGTGTTGATATTTTGTAAAAAGGAATAAGCAATTCATGTGAAATGTTCTGTTCTTTCATTATTATCTCGTTTGGGTGTCCAATGGTATGCCATTCCAAAGTCTAAGCCTGTTTCTGCTGTATCCAACAAAAACTGTCGTACAAGTCTGAAAGTGTTGACATTTTGTTAAAAGGAACAACGTATTCAATTGAAATGTTTCTGTTCTTTCATTATTACGGTTATTGATGGAGATCGTTTGCTGTGCATTTTGATACTTATACATTTACTGTTATATAATTCATTTACGAGTTGATTATTTGATAAAGATGCCAGCTTGGTAAAACAAATGACCACGACGAGACTCGAACTCGCAATTTTCTGATTCGAAGTCAGACGCCTTATCCATTAGGCCACGCGGCCGATGGCATAGTCTTTTTGATGACGACGGTTGGGCTCGATCAAATATTACATTTTTCATTGTAACTTGCATGTTACAAATTGTGTACGAATCTTCAAAGCTCAGTCTTCTGAAGATAAGGAACGAAAGGCGAGTTTACCAGATATCCACAGTTTATTGAATGACAAATAATTCTTTTATGCATCAGTGACAGGCAAACGCAAGAAACGAATCGTTTATGATTATTATGAAAGATTTTGGACAAAGTACAAATTGACTCAGATAAACGATTCATCGGATTTCAATTACTTACTCTACAGCCGTCTTAATCAAATTTGCAAATTGCTTATTATGGCATATTACATGTCATTCAATAAACAGTAATTTCTTGAAAACTCGAGGTTTTCGTTACGAAACTTTTATTTAGAAGATTTTTACACAAAATGTGAAATCAACGGTAAAATTAAGATGGAATATAGGATGGAGCCGATCTGCTGTCATTCAACTAATTAAACCATTGGCCGTATTCCATAAAAAATCGTGAATATCTTGAAAACTTGACAGTTTTGTTCTTTGTAAGACGGAGCTTTGAACTGCAAGGTATCGTAAGCATATTTGACATGAACAGTAACAACGAAAACGTAGCAAGAAACGGTCTCGTCTATCCATCCAGCTGACTTATGTCGTCGGCACCTTGACCTTATTGATAAGGCGTCTGACTTCGAATTAGAAGACTGCGAGTTCGAGTCTCGTGGTCATTTGTTTTTTAAACTGAGTCATTTTACATCGATTGCGACGGAAGCTTGTAGCGTATCAAATTAAACTTTAGACATTAAACCAGTACTTGCGTCGTTTTGAGAGGTAGTCCAGTATTTTTTTCTTTGATTAACGGTCACTTCATGGCGATAGTTTAAACATGTTTTGTACCAAAATAATGTTTCAAAATGGGATTTGGACAGAAGCTTTAAGCCTATTGAGAAGATCTTTTGAAATAACATTACAAAATGAAAAGCAATGAAATACTAAAATATGTTACAAATAATTGTAAATTCATAGAGATACAAATAAAATAAGGAGAACGATAGAGTGACAGAAAAGAGCTGTAAACGAGTGGACTAGACAGGATATTGAACCGTTTGTTTTCATGGCAACAACGAGCTTTGCGTGTTAACGTATACAACCATTACCATAAAAGGTTGGAGTTTGAATGACTGTATATCGCTAAAAGCGTATTAAATCATTGGAATAGCTGAACAAACCCGTGTTTAAACGCTCTTTTATTCATGAGAACATTTTAGTCTAACTATTTGTGTTCGTGAATACTGAGTGACCTTTAGACAGAAGGAGTTAACCGGTTGCATCTTATAAATGAGTTTGGTAGGGTCTAAGTTAGAATTGAAAGGGGAAGAAATTCTCAAAGTATATAGACAACCTTTCTTCAATACAAAACAATACTTCATTTTTGTATAAGAATCCATTATTTTCTTTAGATTAAGAATACGCTTAAGACAAAGTTATCTTTTATATCTTGTCGACTTCTGCAAAAGAAATATTTAACATTGTTATCTGTTAGACATCTCTACGCATTTAAAAAGTTCGTTTCAAGCAAATGCAATCGATAGACTATATTAAGGTTTTTACAGTTAATATAAACTGAATCAAACAATATACGTAGGTTAATGCATGTATTATTCAGCAAAAAGTCATAGATGATTTTCGCATGAACTGTATTAAAGTTTAAATATAATTTGATAGGACACCAGAAGACATATCTTACGACGAGAAATTTCTCTACATGACTTGACGTTTTACTTTCTTCCCAATATTGACTTTGTTTTAATTTACGAAACATGTCTTGTCTGACACTACAAAAAGAAGCCATACCCATTTTTTTCTTGCCTTTTCTTTCATTTAAACTCAATCTATACTGGACAGGGAACGGGTTGTTCACCCCTTCATAATTCGGAGAATGTTACACAGTTAAATTTCGTTTGATCAATGCAAAACGTGGAAGATAAACTACAATTTTACGTTGAATATTCACTTTTAATATAAACACCTCTCTTTTAATGGAGATACAGAAATAAGATGGAAAATACTCATTTGTTTCTCTCAAATATTTTCCCATTACAGTAGAAATTCAATTACGAAGTCATTGCCCTTTCTTTGATAGAATTCTTAATTATCTTTTCCGACACAATATTTCAATTTAATGGAAAACTCGTGCGTTAGAGAAAATGTGCCATTAAAGCGAGAATTCCATATAGAATGTTATTGGGCCATTAGATTCTGCATAGACTATACTTTTCCGGCCATTATCAAAACAATGGTTACTTGTTCGTGTAACATGCTTGATATATGCCGATCGTGTTATTTCAATATTTGAACAGCTACAAACTAAGGTAAACGCAAACGTATAAAGACTACAATTTGGAGTCTTCTAGCCTTTGTTTATTTCGTAATATTATGGTGCTGCTGATCAAGTTGGGCATAATATTTATGCAATACTTTACTCAAAGTATTAAGAAGTTTATTAAGAATGTATTCGCTACTGACGATTCTTAAATTGATCACTTACAAAAAGGAAAACAACAAAATCTAACCAAAGCTTACAAAAATATATATATGTGAAAAAGTGATGCTTTAAAACTAATGGATCATGTATCTTACATTTCAAAGTCTTTAATAAACAATTTAAGAAATGAGAAACCCCAGACGGAGCTAAACCCGAAATCTTTTTTTTTCTTTTTGTCGTATTTTTCTGTTTCCGGTGTTTCGTTAGGTCACGTGGTCGACTGTCGTCTGCGACTGTCCTTCATACATACGAATTAATGGTAACCACGTGATGATAGCATGGTTTGTCGTCTGGGGCATCGGAGGACAATTCCGAATCGCCTTTGAACGAAAGCATTCACGCACGTAAACGACACATTAATTTGAGCAACATTGTTCAACGTGAATATATTTGGGAGGAACACGAGTTGCTTATTTGCATATATACCGCCTTCTTTGACATTTTAATGAAGACATTGTGTGACATTGCTATTTCGATCTGTTCTGTCAGACGACCAAGAATCCGTTCAACATGAATCGGTTGCTTGGGAAGGGTTAGTTTAAATCCTCTTTAACCCATTACCAAACAATAACGACGTTTGACCAGTTCGTTGCAGACGACTCTTAAAACCTTTTTGGGAAATGGAGAAAATGCTCTTAATGAGCAATTTCTCCTTCTCCCATTCTGTTTTTTGCCCTATCAAAAGACTATTTTTCAATTCAATCACATTTTGATTGTCGTCTGAAAGGTTCACCATTTTGTCACCATTGTATTAGAGTGGTCCAGCTGTACTATAGAACGGGTCCGCCATGGTGCATTGCGTAAAGTCAGGAATCTGAAACTTTGAGACCAGCGTTCATTTCTTCAAAACTTCTAATCATTCCATAGTAGCGGGTCATGCATTTCCTAATTATGAAAAGGTAAATTACCTCGGGAGCATGAACAAAGGATTCTAAACCCTAAAATGATAGACCTATAGGCCAAACGTGGCCGGTGTTGTATTACTATATATCTACTTTACTGTTTATGCTTAACATATGTCACGATAATAAAATGTTCGTTCGTTCGTTCGTTCGTTCGTTCGTTCGTTCGTTCGTTCGTTCGTTCGTTCGTTCGTTCGTTCGTTCGTTCGTTCGTTCGTTCGTTCGTTCGTTCGTTCGTTCGTTCGTTCGTTCGTTCGTTCGTTCGTTCGTTCGTTCGTTCGTTCGTTCGTTCGTTTGTTCGTTCTTTCGTTCGTTAGACAAATTATAGAATATTGAGTTAAACCCAAAGAACAAAAGAAAGAATTGAACGAATTCTATCACCATCAACCTACCATAGATGGCCGACCGTGTTGTATTCATAGTTTGATGAAAAGGGAGATTATTTTTCTGATGCAATAACACTTGTTTATAAATGAGACCCAACACGAACTAATTCCATTTTGTAATAGCCTTCGTTCTCGAGATCGCACTCCATTACGTTTTAGGGGGCGGATAATTGCACGTATGAGGCACAGTGCTGTTAACTTGTAATATGTTTCTAAACAAGCCTTGGCATCCTTTAGATTGGCGCTAGATACAATAAGTTTCTTTTTATTTACACTGTTAACTACGACCAACTTGCTTTAAGAAATATCGCATAGAACAACTGCCTGTGTATCCAGGAGTAGACATTCCATAATTTCCCCATAACGCTCAAGTACAGAAATACATTACGTATACGAGTCCTTCACGTGTGCTTCATGTGTCCTCCACGTGTCCTCCACGTGTCCTTCACGTGTGTCCTTCACGTGTCCTTCACGTGTCCTTCACGTGTCTTGCAAGTAAATTGACTTTGTCATCCAATCATCTTTTCAATTTGAAATCTAATATAGGTAATCAGACCCAATTTAGAGGACGGGAAACTGAAACAAAACAGGATTCCCCAAGGGACATGTATTAAGCCGGTATATTTAACTATGAATTTTACTAGTTTATTAAAATGGCAAGAGTTTATACAAGATGTCATACACTTTTTTTTTTGGAACAGAGGCTAATTAAGTAATTCACCCTTGCCTCGCTTAGGAGATTTGTGACAAGTCTACATTGAGATCATCACCAGACAATAGTTTTAAGATAAAATAAACAACACTTTCTGTTTGATTTTGGATATATGTCATAATGAATTCTTGTCACAATGGTGTCTTAACCCATTACCAAACAATAACAACATTTGACCTGTTTGTTGCAGACGACTTTGCAAAACATTATGGGAAAACTAGAAATTGCTCTAAAAGAGCAATTTCTCGTTTTCCCACAATGTTTTCTGGCCTATCAGAAGATAATTTTTCAACTTCATCACATTTTGAAATGTCGTCTGTAAACTCTTTCAGGTTGGGACAGTCGAAAATGTGGCGTTTGCTAAAGGGTTAAGTCTTTAACAGAAAAGGCAGAGTGAGGTATCATGGAAAAGGAGAATAAATGCATTTTCGTGTCCTATTAATATAAAATAGAAAGAAATAGTTTTAAGTATGTATTGGATAAACCCATGAGCATCGGGTTGTGCTAAAGTCAAACATATTTTCACAAATATATGTTGGTACACTCAGCGGCAGTCGTTATCACTCCTTATTGCAGCTTAGCCAATCTCCGGTGTAATGTTTTCATTATCAAAATGAAAAGGATATAAACTTTGTTAATATGAATGATATATTTAACAACTAAGTTTTATCCAGGCGTAATTGAAATGGTTAATTCAGGTGATTTTCTTTGTTTCGCTAGTCAAAATAGATGACTCGTGCAAAAACAACATTTTCCCTTTGAAGTTTATTTGCAATTCAGTATTCATTCTTCTTCAAAATCTTGTCAATATATTTTTAAAAATCCTGTTTTAACAAACAAAGTTCTCAAAACTGTCAACAAGTGAATGGGAAAAGTAGGAAATCGTGCTTTAACGATTCAAACTCTCTTCAAAGAATTAAGGGAGAATACCAATCAGCTGCCATTTTGAAACTAATTCTTTTGTCGGATTACTTCGGTCAATCTCGGTAAAATCGGGCGTGCCCGGAACTATTCGATGTCAATCGAATAGTTCCGACCCTACCGTTGTATACCGAGAATGACCGAAGTCATCCAAAGAAAGAAAGAGTTGCAACAGGGCAGATGATGGGTATTCTTCCTTAAATAATTTTCTGTTTGGGAGGGAGTCATTTTGTTAATTCGGTAGAAATAGGTTCGAAAGTCTCGGTGCATCACAGGTCGGCTGAACTCTTTTGAACAACTTGCCAGAAACGTAAAGTTGATTTAGATACTGGGGAGTCTGTTTTACATCCTTTGCTGGCTTCCCTAGGGACACGATCGTGTTATTTTCCCTTTTCTATTCTATTTTAAAATTTGATTCATTTCCTGTTATGAAACAATTTGCATTTTCCCAATCATAGACCTCTCTTCCAGAAGTTTATAAACCTTCGTCTTGTTATTGTAGTTGGTAACGATTTTTATTGATAGTTTAATTCCAAATTTCTTGCATAATATAGTTATTTTTTCGAATTTTAATCCTAATGGAATCTTTAAGACGATATAGAGGAGTGCGTTAAGTAAGTTAAAATTCAACTTTCACCGGGAGTTCTTTTCCTAGGGGAGACTTGTGTCATTTTCGGAGCAACAGAAATTGGTTTACCCTTTATTCCATATACCTTACATAAGTGCATCATCTAAAGAAGTCTTATGAAATCTGTCACTGAATGGATACCTACATGTACAATGCAACATATTATTTCATAACAATATTTTCTGCCAAGTATTATCGAAAACGTGTATGTTTTATTTTCTGGCTAACGCAAATATTTGCCTTGAGTTGTTTAGTAAACCGATAATCTGATCTGTTAAGCTTTTAAAAGGAGGCAGTGTCTCAAATAAGCCGGGTTCAAACTCTTATTCGGTAAAAGCTCAAATCAGCGTAGGTGCAACAATATCTCCAGTTGTGTAATTCCTAACTTGTCCAAATTAAACCAAATACATTTGGTTCATTTTATTTATCAAAATACGCGACAAGTATTTTCTTTTATGTATTACCAAAATTAGAAACCGAACAATAGTTTGAATTGTAACGTACGAATCGAGAAGAAAGAATATCTCTGTGAAATTCGGTGGAAGCAATGATGTCATTTTATCATAAGGAGAATTAATGTTCTAAAGCTTTGTTACCACCAAAGTAAACCATTCGCTTTCTGTGAAATTTCTATGGCCAAAGCGTGCCTTTGGTAAGTTTTAAATGCACAAATGAAAGTATTTTAACAACGTGGAAACAATTCGGGAGTTTAATTGAGTAACATCTTGAAGCAATACAGCAGTATGTAACCCGGACTTTGTAAGCATTAAAGTCATAAAATTAAAATAAAATGTTTAAGTGGACAGAAACACAATGGGGGTGTTTTCAAGTGTTTCAGTCTTCAAAAATTATTTCTTAACAAAAACTACTGAAACCCAGTACTGGGACTTCCGACAAGATTATATGGAAAACGTCAATAAATGCCCTTCTACATATACTAAAATATTGTCTTGATGTAGCTGGGTATAAACGTTTTTATCAAAGTGTAGAGTTTTTCTCTTTTTCCATAGAACTTCAGCTAGTTTTGTCTTGCAGATACGCCGAAAAGTATCAATATAAAATAATAAGTTTGAACAGAATTGAATCCGAGCTTCCTCATAATAAACTTAAAAATGTTTGAGAAATGTACACGTAGCGAACGTGAAAACGAATCGGAAAACAATTTCCTGCATTGCTAGGAATTCAAGTACATTTGTAAATGGTCGTGTGTGCCACTTGCGGGCTCCAAATGAAATTGCATATGTCCTTCTAAGTAACCGCTACAATCATGGAAGACATACTTTGCGTTCGAATTGAATCGGAAGAACAGAAAACTTTACCGTACAACAATTAGAAAGCCATTTTTCACAAGAATATCAACCCTGATGAAAGAATGCGAAGATACAAAACTTAAAGTTCTTAATTTCTATCTTTATTTCAAACTGCATCATCATAACAGCATGATCTTATGGAGTGAAAACCATGTAAAGTAACTATTTAACGGTCCGTCGTCTACAGACTCTACAATGATCTCATTTTGATTTGTTATGCTGCTCCCCACTGCACTGTACTTGAATGTATTTCAACCTATTGCTTAACCCTTTCCCAAACAATAACGACATTTGACGACTTTGTTGCAGACGACTTTAGAAAACATTGTGGGAAAAGGAGAAATTGCTCGTGACGAGCAATTTCTCCTTTTCCCACAATGTTTTCTGCCCTATCAGAAGATTATTTTCCGATTTCATCACATATTGAAATATCGTCTGCAAACTCTTTCAATTTGGGACAGTCGGAATTTTGTTGTTTGGGAAAGGGTTAAAGTTGCTTTTTCACAGTAAAATCGCTTTATTGTAACGTACAGGACATGCCCGTCTAGATCTAATCATATGAAACGTTTAATTCATCCACTCGAGCGAGATATTTTCAATTCTATTTCTCTCAAAGTTTTAACCCCATGGGACTGTTTTTGTATGGAGCTGCCCGCTCGCATCTGGAAGGAAATGTTGAATTAAACATGTGGATATCCAATACTAATTGTTAATGTGCTACCAGGTCTGCTAGAATACAACTGGAAATTGAACGTAGAAGATATTTGAGGCATTGACTCTGGCAAAAGAGTGTGATCCGTAACATAGTGTTATATAGTTGGCAACAAGTTGTTGGCGGAATTAAATGTGAAATACTAAGACACACATAAGAAATAGTTTTGAGCTTGATAGGAATACGAACGACGCTTTTAGTGAATGTGAATATTGAAAAGCGCTTTGCACGGAAACAAATTCAGTCAAGATTGGACTAGGTTCCCGCCTTGAATATGTGTTAGAATGAGTATATGTATGTGAATAAAAGTATATAATGAATGTAAATATAAGTATAATATGTAAGGGGAAAATAAGTTTAGTATGAATGTGAATATATGTATATGTTTGTAGATATAAGTATGGTATGTATTCAGAATGCATATTATATAGATATGGTTAAAATATGTCTGTAAAGATGAAAATGAGATGTATGTGAATATGAGAATATGGGAATATGGGAATATGGGAATATGTGATTATGAGAATGATATGTGTGTAAATATGATCATTATATGTACGTAGATATGATAATGATAAATAAGTAAACAGGTGTATGATATATATGTTGGAGTTTGATATGAATAGGAATATGAGTAAATTTGCATGGGAACATGATTATGATAAAGATGTGAAAGTGGTTGTAATATGTATTGTATTGTAAATATGCGCAAGATGTCTGTGAAAATGAGCATAATATGTGCGTGAATATGGGTGTATTTGATATAAATTTGGGACAGCTATGTATTTGAATATGGATGAAATATGTATATGAACATAAGTATGATATGCATGTGAATGCGAGCAAACTACACTAAGCAGTTCTTTGCCGATCACTTTGAAAATATCCCTGATGCACTACCTGCAGCTGATTGATGTTTACGTCTATGACTGAAGTCGTATCCTATCTAAATTAGATTACGTACATCAATGTGAAATAAACGATGTATGCAGTTTGTAAAAGAGCGAATAATTCCTTCACCCCAAAAAACAGAATCTACCAATTGCAAAGCGCTTGCTGTGATCAAGTAAAGACACAGTAGAAACAAGATGGGGTAAACGTTTTTGTATTGAGCAATTCCCTCTTTTGTTACAATGGATTGTTATGTTGTTTAGAACCCTGGGTACTATTTAACTAGAGATTGTATGCGAAAGAGTTGTGTTAGTTCAAAACAACACTATTCCTATACAATATTTGGCTAAGCAATACTGTATTGCAAAGGAACACGTCATTGGAATCATCTATCCGAGGCGCTTCCAATGACATGTCACATTGAAATAATGTACTTTATTTAGAATAAAATCCATGTTTATCAGTTTTGCCTTATACAAATATTGTTTGCGAGTTGTTTAGTAAAACAGTACCCAGAAGTCTAGCCTGTTCTATTAAATATCAAAACACCATTTTTCTTATTGTCCATCGCCATATGCTTTGGCTTCATATTTGGAAAATGTAGTGTATAAAACGGAGAAGGAAAGGATCTACAGCACCAGGTTTATCAGATTTACGTGCAATATATTTATTGTGATAAGGGAAACATGTGCAACAAGGTTGAGTCTGGTCTAGATCGTAGATTGACTGATTGTTAACAAGCACATAAACAAAACGCTTTCGGACGCTGCAGTATTTAACCTCTTACCTCATATCGGACTTTGTTGCTGGTCAAAATACAAAACAATAAACAGGTTATATAACATGAAACAGCGTGTTTTATGAAAATTTATCGGAGCAATTGTGACAAAAGGATGAATTGCTCATCATGAGCAATTCATCCTTTGATCACAATGGCTTTAAAAAAACCCCCATCTATTAAAGTGGAATCCGCGAGAGTTTGTATGTAGTAACGAGTCGAAAACCCGAACGTTTACAATTATACTTAACAGTAGAGGTTCTGTAGATGTTATGTTGTAAGCAGTGGAGACATTTGAACCGAAAGCTTTCATGGGCTGCTTGAATTAGGCACATGAGTGTATATGATATACGGAGTAGTAATGCTGTAAATGGTTGAGGCATTTTAACAGAGCACTTTCGTGGGCTGCATGAATTATGACAAACAGTTTAGTAATAGTGCTGTTTTAAATGGTTGAGACATTTCAATAGAGCACGATTTTAACACGTGATCGTTTAGGATATACGCTTTCGTAATTATATTGTTGTAAATAGCGGAAATATTTAAACAGAACATTTTTTCGTGGGTTGCAAGATTTGGATACGTAAGCGTTCATGAAATACGGTTTCGAAATAGTGATGCCGTATATGGTTGAGAAATTTTAGGAGAGCGCTTTAGTGGGCCTCAATGTTTAAACACGTGAACGTTTAGGATATACGCTATTGTAATACTGATGTTGAAAACAGCGGAAGCATTAAAACAGAACACTTTCAAGGATGGCATGATTTAAAGACGTGAGCGTTTAGGATATACGCTATTGTAATAGTGATCTTGATAACGATGTTTAAACAGAGCATATTCGTAGGCTGCAAGATTTAAATACGCGATAGTCTAGGATATATACTATTGTAAAAATGATCGACACATTTCAACAGAGCTCTATCGTTGGCTGCAAGATTTAAATACGTGAGAGTTTAGGATATACGCTAGTGTAATAGTGCTGTTGTAAATTGTTGAGACATTTCGACAGAACGCATTCACGAGATGCAGGACTTAAACATGTTTGCGTTACGATGCATGCAATCGAAGGTAGTAGTGCAGTGAATGATTAAGACATTGTTATAATTAAACTAAGCGTATTAAATGTCTTCATGGCTTAACAAATGGAATAAA
The DNA here is from genome assembly GCA_947846245.1 of Cerastoderma edule. NCBI lineage: Eukaryota > Metazoa > Mollusca > Bivalvia > Cardiida > Cardiidae > Cerastoderma > Cerastoderma edule. The sequence goes on from OX401412.1 coordinate 16,689,837, forward strand.
AAGTGTTACTCGCAGCATTTTTGATATAAACATAATCAATCACGATGTTTTCATTGGTGCCATAAATAGAATTCGATTACCTCTGCATTCTTCGTGAGCGATTCACTGTCCAATTTATTGCGAAAACGTTAAATAAAACTTTACTTTAGCACAGGCGAAGGGAGAGGAATGAAGAGCAAAAAAATGTTGCTGGCATCATTGTTATTCATTTGCGCTGAAAATTGAGTATCGATTCCAAGTTTCCATTTATGGTCTCATGTTTAAACGCGAATAAGGAATATATCTGAAATTCTTACATTCTTTATAGATATGTCCCTTTGTAATTTATGAAATATTCTGGCAATACGAATCATTCTTAAATATTAAAATTTTTTCGTATCAATCTTTTTTCAAACAATCCTTTTATATACCAAATTGATTCAGAGGAACATTTGAAGAGTTGTTGGGAAAGAGAAAAATGTCCACACGAGCTTTATCTTCTTTTTCCAATAATTCTTGTTTATCATCTATTGTATGTCTATATTCTTGGCATCACTAATCTTTACTGAAAATAAGACTGCGCCGGGAGATACATGTGTGTAAAGACAACACAATTATTGAATACTATCAACTGTATGTATATGTATTTGTCACCACTAAAGATTTTCGTACTATAACATTTATTTACTGAAATTTAAAATAAGAGAGATACCTGTGTTCAAGATTTTGCAACTCTGAAGACAAAACACCTTTGCAAACTGAAAACCCCATAGAGTCCCGCTCCGTAGCAACTCACATATAAGGCTTTACAAACAACTGTGACACGTGGGTAAAACGTATTTGTAATTACGACCATTCTAACATTAGGGGCCTCCGTGGCCTAGTGGTTAGAGTACAGAACTTGAAATCACATGGCCCCTCTCCGCGTGGGTTCAAATCCTGAGAGGGATATGGATTTTCATGAGAGGCAGTCTCCCGACTGACTTACGGAATGCCGATGGTTCTACCCACCTTAACCAGCCCCTATGGGCAGTTGAGTATGGGGTCTTCCTCCATCATTAAGAGTCGGGCATCGCTACATAACTGAAATAATGTTGATGTGATGTAAAACCCATATATATATATAAAAAAAAAAAAATTCTAACATTAGAACATGGAGGGAATAGACCAGGCTATATATGTCATTGAGAGATTAAGAGTATCTCATTTTTCAGAATGTTAATAGGATCCCTTGTTTATTTCAAAGGACGTGGCTTCTGTATGATAATTGACTAATTATGACATGTAAATGAACAGCGGCAGAATTGGAAGACGGGTAGAGTGAAAATTCATATGACAAAATAAAGTATTTACTACCGTTCCTTTGATAGTGAAAGTAAAGGAAATCTCATCTTAAAGTGTGCAAAATGAAAAAGTGACATATTGAGAGAACATTAGCACGGTCAGAATTAATCTGAAAACGAAGGAAATAAACCGTGAGTTACATTTAAGTGTTCATTAGATACGGTGTTTGATAAGAATGCGGACAGGAAGTTGTGTTGAGACGTTCACCGTCCAGTTACAGAGCCGATCCGACGCCGGGGTTTTCGTGAGCGGGGACCTGGTCAGAGGTCATGTGACCCTAGAATTGCTGCAACACTTATCGCTAACGTGTAAGTATGGAATGGATCGTCTCGTTTTCAAACAGTTCAAAAGTAACATTTTGTTTAATTTAGCTTTTTGCTCACTTAACCATTTACCAAACACCAAATTTTCGACTGTCCCAAATTCAAAGATTTTGCAGCGACATCTCAAAATGTGATGAAATTGGGAAATTAACCTCTGATAGGGTAGAAAATATTGTCAATAGACTCTGGAATTGTTCCAACGCTTATCGCTGACATGTAAGTACTCGATGGATCGTCTCGTTTTCAAATAGTTCAAAAGTAATAGTTCATTGGTTAACCTTTTTCTTACTTGACGCAATAAGTAACTGGAGAAAGAATTATATTTACAGAAAGAAAACTCCAGAATTCAATGGTGGTCCAGCTTAACATGCGTGATAGAACTTTGCTTTCAACGTTTCTTAATTTTTATCTTTTACCCTTTACTGTGGAGCAGCACTGATAATTATTGATTGGGGGAAGAATGGCGGAGTAATCTAGAGAAAAGGGCTTCAAATTTTGATGTCTTGGAAAAGATTGCACTGAAAGAGATTGGCCAAAAAACAGTTCCGTACGACAAAACAAAAAAGCATTCTTGGAATGAATTTTAGGCTAAACAGTGAAAAAACTCATATGAAAGCAACTATGGACAAGCATTTTAATTTGAGTTAAATCATTCTTAAAAAGGTGATACCGTTTTTTACGCAATTAAAGAGTTTTGTATAATCCGTATCGCTTTTAGCATCTAACGTTTCGATTCATACGGGGTAAAACGTTAAAACGGGTGATTCAAACTTCAATCAGAAGGAATGGGCTATGAGAGGATAATTTGTACTAATTAGCCAGAAGTCGTTTTCACGTATTAACTCATTCCTCCATGTGAGCATTTTATCTGGATTTTATTGAAAACAACAATGGCCGAAAATGGTAGGGTATAAAACACTTTATGTACCTGATTAACACCATTGCGACAAAATAAGAAACTGCTCGTGACGAGCAATTTCTGATTTTGTCTCAATAGTAATCGTAAGTTGTTTGTTGAACGCGTGTCAAAGTGCGAGAAAACTAAAAGTATCGTCTAACTTGTGCTTAGTAACCATTACTTGAACCAGCCAATCCTGCCTTAAACAACCACTACAGAAAGTCCCAATGTTAGATTTAAAGTGTACATCAATTTGTGTTAAGCAGCCAACCTGTCTTAAACATCCAATTTTCTCAGTTCCATAGCCTGGGGCCTCTTAACACAAGTTTGACTGTAATAGGATAAGACGTTTAGTTAAACCTCTTGTACCCGAAGCTAGTTCCCGCCCTCCCAAACGGCCAACGTTCTCTTTCATCGCACACACCACTTGTTTCAACAATGTCATAAATCTCGCGTGTTCAGCTGCTCGAACAGATTTTTCCAATGTCTTTAACGTTTCCCATAAAACTAATTATGCCTCGTAGAACGTTTAATTACAGCTTAACAACATACCTCAAAACATTATTTATACGGAGGGTGGTAACCAAACAACATACGCGCCAACAATCATAGACGACTTAAAGTTAGTTGTTGACCTCAACAGTATTTCAGTTCAATTCCATTCAATTCTATATTTTGCGTAAAAACCAGCATATAAATACCTTCGGCCAATACAGCATTTTCAAGTATGCATTATATACTCATGTTGATTATAGAAAATTTGACAAATATTACAAAATCTCCAAACATACAAGACACAAATGTAGTTGATTTATCGCATACAAGTACAGAAAAGTGGATAAATAATGATAATGATATTAAAAAATGCTTCCATTTCATAAGGTAAATACAATAAATAATTTCATCTCGACAGTTATCTATTATAACTCTGTGTATCAATATATACTTATAGGATTTTCTCAGTACCACTGCGCCGTATTGTATCTTAGCTTATACAACTTAAAACGATGTCCGAGTTATTGTTTATATGACAGAAAAGGACTCCCTCACAGATTTGTATTTTGTTTTTATCAAAAAATCAGATGTCTTCTACCGAAAAACGTACACCATAGATTTGTAAAGTAACATAAGACTATATTATGGACAGTTTTCCAATTCCGTTCATTGCCGCACAGAAAGATATGAAACATTCATATTGAAAATATTGCAAACCGTTTAAACGGAGTTTGAGTACACAACAAGGAAACCTTAGGATAAGAGGGTTTTTTTTCGAAAACGTTGTCACATGGGTTTTAAACGTTAAACCGGTTTTGTCACGTAACACTAGCAAGGTGCACGAGAAAAGATTTCTGTTTCTATTTATAAACCGGCTTTCCCATATTTAACGAAAACTGTTTAGCTACATAGAAGTAATTAAGTTGAAAATGGTCTTTGATTTAGTGAATATCATTGTACATATTGAATTTTTAACGTCAATTACTCTAAAAGTAGTCCCTTTAGAACAGTTGGAGCAGTAAGGTATCGTGGTTTCTTGCTGATTTGTGGTTACATTTCTCCCAAATGACTTGCGCTTTGGCCCTAGTTTCGTTGGGTCCGCTTACCAAACGCCAAATTTTCGACTGCCCCAAATTGAAAGAGTTTGCAGAAGACATTTCAAAATGTGATGAAATTGGAAAATAGCCATCTTTTAGGGAAGAAAACTTTGGGGGTAGAGGACAAATTTCTTATCATGAGCAATTTCTTCCATTTCCACAATGTTTTCCAGAGTCGTCTGCAACAAAGTAGTGAAATGCCGTTATTGTTTGGTACTGAGTTAAGCTTTTGTTATGTCGGAGGTCTGACACAAACACAAACAATTTCATTAATAGATGGTCAAGTTATCGACATCATTGTGATACGAACAATTGGCGAATATTCGACCCTGTCGAATAAGCATTCATAAGAATAAAATGTTTGAGTTATTCGCCTTAGATGATAAAGAGTAAACTAGCATTACCACTGGGACTTTTTGATTAATATGTTACTTCAAAATGTATTAATGCAGAACATCATTTAGCTTGATTTATCACGATTTAACTTAAGATGAAAGAAACATGTCAAAATAGCATTTGTTTATAATAAACGATTCCGCCTTTTTTTATCAAAACATGTTGATATCAATTTCACACTTAGCTCTAGAACCCATTCTCTTTCAAAATGCTTCCTTCATCAGAGCTTTCAAAGGAAATACATGTCGATTGGTCAATGTTTGATTTGTTTGAACAATGAACATTCTCGAATGGAAAAGATTTTGAGAATTAATGCAAATCAGTATAGATAAAAAGTTATCATTTTACATCGGTTTTTAAACATAAATACTAATAACTTTCGATTCTGTTTCATTGAAACATAAACAGTACTCGAAGTTTCACTATGGACCCTGCTACTCACAGGATCAAACACACAACCCCCGTGTCACGAGTTCGACTCTCTATCCTAGGACCACTGTAACTTCCCCTTAATTGACCATTTATCATTTGTGTCCGTTTCTGAGTTTATGGTTTTTGACGGGCATTGAACTCTCGACCCGAGACCATAAAGTTAGACAGAGTTAAACACCAACACTTATATGGGCTTTTTGACCAAATTTGGTTGAAACGAAGAACTGCGTCTACTTAATATGTAAGGATATGTAAGGAACTGTTGTTTCCTTAACGATATTGGGTTTGAATCATTGTGACAAAAGTGAAAACTTGTAACACTGGCTTTTTTAGTTGCCTCCTATCAATTCGTCGGTGTGACTTAGAACGAATGAATGAATTGTACATTTTTAGAATTTTGTTATACGTTTAGTCTTATTTCCGTTAACCACGAGATACGGGTAACAATCCTAAAACCTGAGATTTGCAGACGTGGCACCAGAACCCATCTCATTGTGTAAACTGTTTATACAATAAACAGAGCTGTCTCTGGTCCTACAGAGTTCAGTTATATCAACATAGCGAAGTTTATTTGTAATTAAACGTGGGAACTGCAAGATATCATTCGTTGTGGAAGCAGACGTTGAGAAAAATAAAGGCTAAATGTTTCATACCAGCTGCATTGAGTAAACGCACAGTGGGGTACCCATTTAGATATTTACTAAATGACATTCCTTTTTGAAATTCTCAAACAAAATGCAAATGTAAAACGTTTGCGGGAACAAGATTGTCGTCTGCAGCAGAATTTGTTAACCCCCGGGACAATTGTAACAAGGTTCCGTGGATTATTTCATTTCTATATGCATACGTACGGTGTTACCCTGTTTTATCGGCCGATCGCTTTAGTTCTTTGAATGAAACGTTAAATATACAGTAGAATTGCTATGCCTCGAACCTCTTTATGTCGAAGTTAATGCGGAATCTCGAATCATTTGTTCTTTATATCTTTTATAAATCTTTGACATAGATAACACTTTATCCATGTCTCTGGTAATATGAGTTGAGCATATAGGATGGCTTTGTCTCAAAGATGCCTTAAAGATGTCTCAAATTTGGACACCGCTGTAGGGGAGAACTAACGAAACATTGCAACAAAAACAAATACCCTTTCCCTACAATGTAACTATGGAACTAAATGTTGTGAATTATAACATTTATTCATGCAGATCGTTGATGGTTTTTTTTTTTTTTGATTCCATTGTTCTTTTACACTTGCAGTAAGTTTCTCAGATAGGAAAACAATTTCCCTACAAGATCTAGCTAATGATTTGGGTATTAAGCTGCCGATAGTGTGGGTGGGCAGTGGGCGGTCATTCTCGCTAATTGGGTATCTGATTACTGATATCACCTGGTAACTAATGCAGTGCATGTACAAGAGAACACACAGATAAGGGTGTATAAACAACATGCGTGATTAATTTCCTTTCTACAAGACTGTTTGAGTGCCTTACTCGTACAGTGAACAGTGTATACAGTGGTACAGTGTTTCTTTTCTTATCATATCATCAGATGCATTGATTACTCAGCGATGTCAGGTGCATTATACACCAACGTGGGAGTCAAATGTTAAGCTATAACCAAGGGATAAATGGGGCAACAGTGTAGAACGTTTCGTCTCTTGTTAGACAGCCAATAACTTGACCACCCGTACTTGTTATGCACGCTAAATGACATAGCAGTCGGTGCGCCTTAAAGCACCGGTCATTTATTCACTTAATAATCCGATTCCTTTATTTTGGATATGCGACTGATCGAAAATGAAAACACCAGCAGTTGACAAAATAACATGGAAAATTAAAACTTATATGGGTAAAACCATTGTAACTTAATAAACTTTAGAATAACTTGGCCACTATTAGCAATTTCTTTTTTACATTGTTATCTCAATCCCTCTGCAGAAGTTGCAAAAGAATGATGTTTTATGCAGTTAGAGGATAAAATGAACAAATATTTTCTTCAGTTTTCATGGATAAATAATGTTGATATATCCATCGTTTGTATTTTATCTGCCAAAGTAAATGAAAAAAAAGGCAGAGTATTATCATCCTTTTGGACGATGTCTAGAGTTTGATCAGCATGATATTAAAGTACATGGCCATTTGATCTCATTAGATACCTGTGCCTCTGTGGTCTGTTGGTTACCAAGAAAGACCGAAGTAATCCGAAGAAAAATTGTTTTTCAAAATGGCAGATTATTGGAATTCTACCTTAAAGAACCCAGTAATTCTTTCTTGGTTAGTGTATTATCTTCACCAAGTTTTATGCACGTTGTGGGTATTTCGCCAACTCATAACTTTTGATAAAAGACAACGGTTCGTTAGAAATATTCTACAGATTTAAATGGTTGAGTTAAGATGTTGTTATACAGCTGTTTTCAACAAATTAGTAAATATGGCTTTATGGCGAATAACATAGCATTGCCTTAGCGTTTGGGTAATATGTGTGAAAAAGTGCAGTTAGTAAGACGCCAACCTTTCTCACGATGAGCACAAAGCACATCATCAAGAATATCTACTTACTAGCTTTACTAGCTGACACCACCGTATCAAGGCGAGGCTGGAATATCAAATGGTGCATCACAAGTGCAAATCTCGTAGGTTATCACAAGTTCTCGTCTCGAACGATAATCTCGTCAATCTGTAATCACAGACTCTCGTGAAATAACGCGATAACGTTAACAGGATTGATTTCAATCGTGTAACTCTATACTGTAATATGTTTGTCTGTGTCTGAAGGGTTAGAGCATTTAAATGAAATCAGTATTTGTTCTAATTTCAAGTATGAGAGCTCTTTTAGATTTATTAATTAGTTTAGTTTAAGCTTATTTATTTTTCAATGATTGTGACGGCAGTTTAAGGCTTATTGAATTCATTCTCGATGCCTGCTTCTTGGATGCTACACCAGTACTCGCGCCGTACTTAGTTAAAATTTATTTGACAGAAAGCTAAATTCCAGTAGATCTTTTAATTTATATCTCCGTATTTAACTACTTATGTGTCAGTTCCTATACAGCGTAAAACGAAATCCTATAAGTCCGATTTATATGCTCAACTATGTTATACCCTTAACCACTAATTCAGAGATACCAACCAAGAAATTGAACGAAGATCCACTATTAAGGATGGAAAGCCTGTTTCCTACATACCAACGTTATCATGCATAAATCTTTTCCTGACGAGAACACATCATTTATCATTACAGGGAATATAAGACAAACATTGCATACTGAGCATGGTGTTATTTGTAAACAAACAGGCCCGAAATACGTGAACTGTTTGGAACCTGCCTATATCATCTCGAGGACCCTGCTTTTGTTATTGCTTATATCTATGAGTCATTACATCGACCGCCTTTTGGGAAAATCGGTCTTTGTCGGCACAGCCCGGATTAGATTACTATCAGGTTACGTTAAGGTCTTTGAGGTATCACTTTGATTAGTCGTTGTTTCGTTTAGATATTCGAGGACAGGGTCATTAGATATCTGAATTGGTCGTCGTAAAGGCTATCTTTTACGTGAAGGGGAATATTTTATTTATTACTTGGGTTTACATCGTGTCAACAGTAATTCAATTACGTTGCGATACCCGGTGCATAATGAATATAGAAAGACCGCAGCTCATAAGGGCAGATCAAACTGGGTAGAGCCATCGGTATTCGTGAAGTCAAATTTCGTTGCCAGGATTTGAACCCATCAAGATGTGAATTTTGTGATTTCAAGCTCGCATCCTCTAACCAGTTTACCCCGGAGACCGCCATGGAATAGAATACAAACAGATACGCAAGATAGCGCAATTCCCAACAAAAATGACATGTTTAACACTTTACAAAACGCCACGTTTTCGACTGTCCAAAATTGAAAGAGTTTGCAGACGACTTTTCAAAATGTGATGAAATTGAAAAATAATCTTCTGATAGGATAGAAAACATTGAGGGAAAAGAAGAAATTACTCGTTAAGAGCAATTTCTCCTTTTCCCACTATGTTTTTTAGAGTCGTATGTAACCAACTGGTCATATGTCGTTATTGTTTGGTAATTTTTAGTGTAATAAATATTTTAGCCATCTACCATGGCCAAACACTAATACATTTGTTAATATTCTATCTTCAAAACGTCAATGTATTCTAACTAAAACTGCATATCATCTAAAAGAGAGCTTTAAATGTCGAAATGAAATCATTTAATGTATTTACCTTTATTATATATCATTATGTGATAGATCAACTAAATTAGTGACTTGTGTGTTTTCGTGATTTGATAATCTTTGTTATATCTTTTTTTGTATATATTAACATGTTTACGTATATTATATATATGTCTGTACCATATTTGTAAATGTTGTCTTGGCCAAAGGCATTTATATGCTGGTATTTGCCAAATAAAGAATTGAATTGAATTGGTAATGGGTTAATCTGATATGAACCTCAAGCGAAGGTTAAAATATTGTCGATCTTGTTCCGGTTTCCTTCACATACGAAAATCTATATTTCCTTGTCCGAGGTCCCTTGATATTATTCACGTACCTTTAGGCATATGATAAAGTCATCATCTTCCTAAAATAGATCATAGAAATAAATACCAGGTTGTTGGTTGTTTGAAGTTTTATGTCTGTTTTATGTCTGTTTATTTGACCTTTCTGTAATATACCGCCTCGGAATTGACTCGAGAAACACAACTCAGGTAACACTTACCCTTGTTAATGCAATTAAGCGGGCTTTTGACAGTAGTGCGTAATTATAAGAAAATTGCGAATTCTTAGTTTGATGTAATGAATTATTGTTTATGATGAGATTTTTTTTAATTATAATTTTCGGGGATATCAGGATAAAGCTAGAATGTTAAAACGATTTTTGCATTCAGAATAGCACGTTTCATATCATGTATCTGATTTCATCTTCGTAATGCACTGGTCCCAGGTTCGGATTTTAACGACACGAATTAAGCAACTCATGGAGGTATAAGAGTGTACAGTTCATGTTTTCAATATTCGTACTTAGTTTAACAACAACACGAATTAAACTTATCTTGGTGGTACGATACCGTGCAGTTCATGTTTGCAATGTTTGTACTTAAATTTTTTGGACGTCATGAATTTAAGAACACGTGGTGGTACAAGAGTGCACCGCTATTTGCATAATAAGAAGATACACGATAAACGTATTCAAAGCGCGTACATAACTTGTAGTGTTTGACGTCATTTCAATCAGTTGTCGAATTAAACCAATTGCCGTTCCTACTAAAAGATAAAATTATGTGTTTTGGATTGTCTTACTTGAACAATCTAGATACTGCAAAGATTATATACAACAAATGTATTTTCAATTGAAAACAATTGCTCCTCGCGTAAAATATCCAGGTATGTACCCCCGTGTCTACATAATTGAATAAACGTACATATTACAGTTTACAATGCGGTTGAATTTACGTTTGATTTAATGATTCGAGTCTGATATTTGTCGTCGTTATTTGGTTTGATGACGACTACTTAATCCAGTCTTGCGAAACAGTGTCAATCCGTCATATGTGTAATCCTTCATACATAACTCATAACATTCTTTACATACCTACAATGCTACCGTCTGCAAATCATTTCAATCACATTGAATCTAATGGGGATCGAATCATGTTTAGATTTATTTATCTTTTTACATCAATTTTGAAACATGTTCTTACAAACTTTGATAAATCACTCACGATTCTGCTTTCATGGTAAATAACCAGTACTCGCGCCGAATGTGGATTAATGAAAGTTCGCAAGGCAGATCTCGCCACTCACGGGATTCGAACTCACGGCGCTCGTATCCAGAAGCCGACACTCTACCCCTATACCACTGTCCTCCTCGAAACTCTTTAAATTCAGGGTCAACTTTGCGGCCTTCAATTAGTCAACAGTGAATAGTCAATGTTCTGTTCATGTATCGAAGAAGAGGAATCGAAAGTGATTAATCTGATTTGCAATAACTTGCTTCACAATCGTTGTAATTAAATGAGTATTCTTACTAAACACAGACTGAGTTGACGAGGGGTAATGGGTAAGGCAATACATCGTGATTAAAATCACCAGTCAGCAATTCATTTTTTATCATAAACGTGTTAAGTTTTGGTGTTAACGTATATATGTTACCACCAATACTTAATACTTGCCTGTCATAAGAATTACCCATAGGCCAAACTCGGCCCGTTGTTGTAAATATACATTTGTTAGAAACTACTTATATGTAACACTTGTTTAAAATATTCCCACGTTTGTTCGTTCGTTTGAAGTTTAAATACATGTACATCACTGAGTGGCAAACTAATTCCTTTATTTTCTCTAATTCTTACCTCCAAAAATTACACACACAACCATCATCCCATGGGAAATTAATGTATATAATCATTCTCAATATCTAAAAGTTTCTCTTTACCATTCACTTTGCAGGAGAGAATTTCCATATTTCGTTCAAAATATAGCGTGTTAACAATCTCTTTATGATACCCAGGTTACGTTAGGGCATGCGTGATGGTTTTCTGATGTTTTTTGTACGTATCACCGCCTACATTTGCATAATGGTGAACATAATGCACGCCAATGCGTTTGCAACATTTGTGGGAAATATAACGTCTGGAAAATTTCGGTAGAAACAGATATATTTGTTAGCCCTTTGATGCCAAGCTAACTTACAAATATCGAATTTTGATCAAAGATCGGAAATGAGTTCACAATATGGTACATGTATTCCTCAAACCTTAAAATAAAGACTGCAAATGGTATCTGATATGATAAAAATAAGTAAATTGTATGATGTATCCATGCTTACTTACGACTTCTTGATATTTGTAGAGTTTCATTGTGGCAGCAAAGAACGGTCGTCCAGTCACTAAAAAAACACTCAACCTATGTTAAATCTATCTCATACACTATTAAACTTTTCACTATCTTGTAAACTTATTTGTAGCTATTAGTTTTTCAATCAAAGGACAAACATTTGTTCACTCAAATAAATAAATAAAGTATGTACATGTAAAGCCTATATTGTGCGTTAACTTTCACATTCTTGTTCATGTGTTTCCATTCGAATTGCAATCAAAAGATGGGTGTTTTTTCACTCAATGACCATGAGAAATATTTGTGTAAACTGTCTCCCGTACGTTACCTTATTATTAGGTTAATTTGTACTTAATCGCATTGCCATGATGGCACATGCGTTCGCTCGCTAAACAGCAGCGTTCAATACAAATTCGTATAAAGTATCTTCCGTACATTAACTTTCACATGCTTCTTTATTTGTAGCTATTCGTATTGTCATCAAAGGACGAGCATTTGTACACTGGACGGAGCAGACACTACGGGGTGTTGGCGAACCGCGGTATAAAGACACGCACCATCATTCAGCCATCGAGGACTACTTCGATCATTCTCTCGTCCTGTTTGGACAAGGTGGGTCCACTATTTTTATGTTGTTAAAAAAGGCTCTTGACAAGCAATTTCATCCCATTTTGAAATGACGTCTGCAAACTCTTTCAATTTGGGACAGTCGAAAATTTGGCGTTTGGTAAAGGGATAATTGAATCATACATCGAGTATCGTTTTTAACAATTCTGATGTAATCGATCAATCAAATACTACTTTACAGACATGCATGGTATTCTAAACGGAGGAGAAAGGCTTCAGACTCAAATCAGTATCTATAACAAGGTTCATACATGTGCAACCTGTTCACAAGGTGTTTCCAAAACGTTTTACATACTGTCCTCTTGCTTTCTTTCAGCAAAGAATGACCGACCCGAGAAATGCTATTTACCGGCAGGCCGATATACATATCCCTTCAAATACCAACTTCCGCCCAACCTCCCGTCATCCTTCGAGGGTGAATTCGGATACATCCGGTTCTGGGTCAAGGCCACCATAGAAAAAGGGCGGGAACTTTGTCACGTGACACAGAAACCCTTCACGGTGATAAGTCCGTTGGATTTAAACACGGTGCCTGACAGTCATGTAAGTGAATTTTTACAGTAGTGGTGAACGATTTACATATAAGTGCTCTCAAGCCTTTGGTAAATGCGAAGTTCCCATTTCTCATTCTCAATGGCCATCACTTAACAGCCTAAGCTGAGGATTAGCCTTTAACATCTTCCTTTTGATAACCAAACGTCAGAACAGTGTTTTAACCAATGGGAATCTAACCCTTGCCATCTAATACTTCATTTGTTTTACCTACTACAATATATCTGATATGTCACCACAGATGGTTAATTGAGCAATTAATCTTTTTTCACACAATGGTATCTACCAAATGCCAAACAAAGCACGGTAAGTGTTAACATATATGTAAATCGTCAATGTAAGCTTCAATTTGAACCTTTGAAAATTCATCCGCAAAAAATATGAAAATAAAAGTTCTCTAACCTAAGAATTACATTTTCAATACCTTATCCTATTGTGTAATCGGTCACGACAGGGACATTGTTCCCAAATAAAAAATGGATAATTGTTTCAAAATGTGTTTTTATCGCATGTGACTCAATTAACGTTACTATCATAATCAAAATCTATGATCTTGTAACAACAATTTTAAAATTGAATCTGAATTCGGAGTCTGAACAAAATGATGTTGACTAATTGTAATGCTTAAGGAGTGTAAGTCTAATCTCTCATATGGCTCTTTTTCAGACCCCTGTACAAGAGACGACAGAGAAGCGGCTATGTTGCTTTTGCTGTTTATCTGGACCAATCAACGCCGTCTTGTGTCTTCAAAAACGAGGCTATGTCCCTGGAGAGCCAATCAAATTCGGAGCTGAAGTTTCAAATTTGTCGTCACGGAAGATGGGCAGTTATTCTGTTGAATTAAAGATGGTAATTCGCATGTTAGGAAATAATAACGAACTACTAAACCCGGTAGATAAGAAACCAAGCCACGCTAAGCACGGTACGTCAAGATAAAGCATGTCCGATGTATAATATAGCGTCAATTAGGTAAAAAGAAAAGGAACATGATTGATTACAGTGTTTGGAGTATCCCATGAGTACCATCGTACTTATGTCGAATGAAAATTTCTGGTACACAACTAACCGTTCATTAGCGTATCAGTCGTTTTTTTTGAGTGGCACAACGTACCTCCAACAAATCATAAGGAAGAATACTTGAATTGGACAAAACGTTTATCTTCAGGGATGTTGGGAAATCTTCTTAAGCACCTAAGGATTGTAAGCGTAAGATCCGTCCTGAAATGACGAAGAATTCGATAAAAAATAAACTGTCAGAAAAAGAGCTTTGGTATATTGAAAAGACGATAGTTTGCCACGAAATATACTCAAATCATTGCACCAAGGAACGCAATCTATATCCCTATCTTGCGTTTACGATGAAATAAAATAGTATGTTATATCATGATTGTCAAACCTCAAAAGGTCTTTGATCTCGTAAGACCATGTGCCGTTCACAGAATATTTATTTCAGACGACGATCTATAAAACCCCGACCAAACGCCGGACTGTTAGCCGACAGGTGTGTAAGACGAGACGCCATTCCGTGGGGAAGGGGGAGACGGACAGTTGGATGTCCGATCAGCTGATCGTACCACCACTTCCGCCCAGCTGTCTCATTGGTTGTTCTATCATTAGCGTGAAATATACACTTGAGGTAAGAACTAGTTCATAACGCCTGCATATATCAATCGGACATCTCTGGTCCCTACCATATTTACATTGTTAGGCGTTAAAAGTATTAGCTGTAACAGAAAAAGATTGATTAAGCCTCATAATTTATCGATCATTATAGTTTGTAAGCCATCCTACCATTTTTAGGACATTGAATAGTGCAGTCGAACTTTTTTCAACTGACTGATTGTTCTAGAGAAGGGATGCATTCAACTGGAGTGGGTCAAGCGCATATTGGTTTCTTACATGTGTTGTTCAAACCTCATAGACATGTAGTTCTGTAGAATGCACATATATCAGTTTTCTTGAAATAACCAAGAGATGCTAGACTGTCACATAATATAAAGAATATACAACCCAGGAGATCTAAAGTTCTAAAGAAGGATCAACTTTGTACAAGGATATCCACTTTTTCAAAGACAAAGTTTACGGGCTGCATCGTCTCCATGTGTTTCTACTCGAGGCCGCCGACTTACAACCAAGAGTAATCAATCATCAGAAATACCCATCAATTGAGCAAATCAAGCGATTCTGGTCTTTGACATCATGAATGTTTTGTTTGTATGTGGTACTGTTAATGGCCCTGTCAAATAATGACCACTTGACCGGCGCATGGGGAAGTTTAAGCATGTGAAGAATTTGCCTTCACGCCACATAATAGCACAACAAGTATCGTCACTGTTTCGACAGCGCCGTCTTTCAACGCAAAGGAAATGATACGGCTTAAAAGATTTGTCGATTACTGCATGTTATGTCTTATATATATCGTGTCAAATAATCGGATTTTATTTCTAAGGTTTCTCACACTAGCCAATTTAAATGTAAGAGCCAATTAACAGCCCTTTGTAGCGTCCCAAATGGTCGGGAAATTCCAGTACGCACGCTTGTCCTTAACCATTATATTTTATACTTTGATTGCTTTAGCATTGTCTGATGTTTTTTCCGGGCATATATACTCGAAGTCCTAGTCGGTACCCACAACTTCATTATTACATGTAACTATTTGACAAACCCATAGCAATAATATATAAGAGGAAAATGTTGCTCGGTACGATTTCAATTCTGATGAAGGCTGAATTGTTTTTTATTGACCAATGATAAAATACCATATTTACCATATTTCCCTTAATATCATTGCTGTCTAGTATGCCTTTAGATTGAACCCATTTTGATACATGTAGCAAATAAAGGGAAAATGTGTCAAGTAAGGTAAGTATATTTGTGATTGAATCACACTGTACCACACTGTTTGTTCCAGTTACGTGTCGACCCTGTAGGACCGGCATTCGACCTTACACTACCTGTGGAAGTGGTGATCGGTACAATACCCCACAGAATGGTCCAGGAACAGCACTACGCCAACACGCATCAACAATCACCATCCAGCATCAACGGTGCCGGGTCCCAAACACATAGAGACATTAGACACGAGAACCAGTCACACAGACATGTGGTCGGGGTACAGGTACTTCCGGTTCAAGGAGGACATCTCATCGTTAACCCCGCCCACTCACAGCAATCGTCCAATCGCGCGTCAAATACAAGTGCCAGCAGCTCAGATCGATCCAATCAGCCACCACGACCGCCCTCTAGGACGTCTAGTGCGCCCTCTACAGCATCTACGCTCTCATTACAAAAGCGACAAAGTAAGTTATTTTTCTATATGTGTTGAAAGCTTGTTTTATCATGGTAATTACAAGTCTGAAATCAAAATTCTTTTGCTGAGCTTAAACAAATGCCATTGATAAAACCTGTTAGGAGTTCACTTTTTGTAACGTCATCCCTCTATCATGTTCGCATTAAGCATGAACAGCCTTGAAAAAGCATACGATATACAAGTTAAGGTTTTTAAACATTTTATGTTTCATTAATATCATTCTAGTCAAGTTTTCAAAATGCGGTATTGTCTACGCAAAATAATGGTAAAATGACCGAATGTTTCAAAGTAAATGAGTTCTAGTTATGTATGCCTTTCATTCTTAGTACACAGAAGGAAATGAAACCCGTATCAGTTTTGGTTGTACCACACTTACTACAACTTTTGTATGTGAATTAGAAGCCAGAACTCTATTCCGTTGTTTACTTAATTGGAATGCATATTTAACAACCACTGCGAAGTAGCAAGACGTCTAAAAAAGGGACGTTAATTTAGTAAGTTTTGTGTTTGTCTGGTTATGAATATCATATGACTTTACGGAATAACGTCTACAGAAAACATTCCTCGCCATAGGTCCAATTCCAAGCTAAAAGTTGGTTTACTTCCATGCATTTTACACCGATGTATGGTTCAGCCCTTTTTAGAAGTAATCTTGAAAGGATGCGTATAAGAGTCCTTTGTACACACTGTTCCAAAATGATATGACAATACCTTGTTCGCGGGTAATCATCGAAATTATGTCATTGAGATGATTTAAATAATTACTCAAATATAAGGGTTTTAAAAATTTGAAGCTGGGAGAAAATGCTTCTTATCGTGACCTCTGTGAAATAGGCCACTGTTTTCCTTCAGCTTTAAATAATTACCGTTTAAAAAGAGAAATCAACCTACTCGTACTTTAAATGTATATTTCTTTCTTCGCACGCATTCATAAGCGAGCTTTCAAGGAACACAAGTGTGAATATTCGGTAAAGTATAATTAAAATATTATTTTCTTTCAATCGAAAGTCCTGCAATTTCTTTCACACATAATGACATTAAATGTAAGTATATAAAGGTTTATCCATATGGTACATTAAGTGTTTTCTAATAATTTATCAGGTCAACATGCACTATGTGTACCTGAACCAGAAGTATAAAAGCACCAATAATTTAAATAAGGTTAATCAGTATACACTGCAAAGGAGTGAGCATTCGTGATATAAAAAGTCATTTTAAAAATCTACGAGATGTTTCTTATGTGAGATTAATTACGAAAAGGGGTATTGACTTATGATTTTAAAACAATTCTAGTAAAATACATTTGAATCTCTTTATTAACTAGACGACTTAAAAACTTATCGTTTTTGTTTTTCGTGGGTTTTTTTTCAGTTTCCTCGATTTTCCTGGAATCTCCGTTTGGACGGATGAATCTCAAATTTGAAAACGATGTTGACAAGTTTGTACCGGAAAGACAGAAATTTGCCCCTGTCTACCCATTTTACCAGTGGCGAAGGTGAATATTTCAAATGAGTCTGTGATCGACAAAAGGCAGGTCAAAGTATTACAAAACATACAGTGACAACAAGAAACATCACCACGACGAGACTCGAACTCGCAATCTTCTGATTCGAAATCAGACGCCTAATCCATTAGGCCACGCAGCCGGTTATGATTGAATTTTATGTTTATTTTATAATTAATGTCTTAAAAGATGAAAGTCGAATCATTTCTATTCAACAAGGGGAATCGATTCGATTCTACTTTATTTTAAGTGTTTTCTCTAAGCTCCTCCAATGTGGAATGACCGGATAGTCTATTGTTTGAAAAAGAATTCAGAAGAAGTCTGCCCAACATGTTAATGTGCAGTTATGATCATTGGACAATGTGTTTATAAATTATTATGGCGTTAATACAGGGTTATGTCCAAAGTATTGTCTCGGAATATCAAAAAGGCTTGGAATTTTACCCTGACGGCAATGTTCCTTATTCCACAATATTACACTTCTTTGACGCATTTGCTGCAAAGGCCTAAAGAACCACTATAACTAAAGGATGAATCACTCGTAAAGGAGATTCAAACATTTTTGTCACGATGATTTCCTCAAAAGAAAATAGGGAAAAGCAGAAATTCTGTTGTCTTCCATTGCTTTAAAAGATGAAAATCTTTCAATTTGG
This sequence comes from Cerastoderma edule, assembly GCA_947846245.1. NCBI lineage: Eukaryota > Metazoa > Mollusca > Bivalvia > Cardiida > Cardiidae > Cerastoderma > Cerastoderma edule. The sequence goes on from OX401412.1 coordinate 16,708,291, forward strand.
ATATCTAAACGATGGCTATCGTTGGATTGTATCATTGGAAAGGGGAAGAGTTTTGCCAATAATGCTAGTACTGATGGCCATTACTTCACAATGGTTTCTCAAACTACAGACTGCTTTCATGTATGAACATAATAAGACGTTGGTGTGAGCTTTGTTTAATTGTTTGATTCATGCGTGCTATACAAAGAAGGATAACACAAGCGTGCAATTGGCAATTGATTGAAAGAGTTATTCCACTTCAGACTTTTGAACATTTAAATCGGTCATTAATTTTCTAATGAATTGTTCCAATTTAACAATTAATGTATGTAAATGTTATTAATTCATCACCTTCCATTTATTCAATGTGTTGTCGATGTATTCGCCATCTTTCCCATAACTATTATCTTTATTTCAGACATGATTTAATGTGTTGTGACGGCCTTTCTGCTTCAGTGTTAGTTTGACCATTTGAATATCATGTGTATAAGCAAACGTGAATACATGCTTGTAATGTTATTGCGCTATCAATGCAGCAATTAGGTAAGACCTTAGAATGCTGGATATTTTTCTAAAAATAATTTTTTGTGCCTTCTGCTTTCCTAAATCTTAAATATCTGATGTATTTTGGTGATGAAAGATACTCAGAATAGCAAACAGGCTAGATTACAGGCCAGCGGCCAAATTACTTGGCGGCTGGCTGGATCCAACCTGTTTGCATAAGCATAGAGTCGGTCCAGCACTATAAGGGTTGATTGCGTTTAGTATGGCCATATTGGCATTGAACCCATATCTGTACATACACTGCGTGCCACTGTGGTAATGCCCAACATATAGTTCTTGTACATGTCTCAAAGATTCGTCTACGTTTACGATATTGTTGTAACCCTTACATTCAATCTGAACACATCGGGTTTATCCAATGAAAACACCTCTGAAATAATAGGGATGACGCCATATTGTTTCCCGCGAGAATGACGTCACTTTTCTTTCGTTTTTAAAAATAAATCTTAAATGTGAAATCTTAAAAGTCGTTAAATTTGATTGAGGAAACAACTATACATGTCACAACAACAGTTTTGCCATTTGGTATGAGTTACTGATAAAAAATGATTTAACAGGATGTCCAACACTTCCATACACATTGAACTACTTAACGTGCACGCTTAGAAAATGTGTTAATTGGCGGATGCCGATTTACCCGAAAAATTGTAACCCTACACTTATATCCGAGGTGTATTTCACAGCTCACGGAAATACCCGAGTAGTTCCGATTGCCTTACATTTTGAGGGCAAATTTGTTTTGGTGAACGAAAAATTCATATGTGTTTAAAAGTATGACAACTATATCAAGGATAGGACGCATGTTCCGTTCACCTCTATGTTAACGTGTTTCTGGGGTACCCTTTTCCTCCATATACTTACGTTTACGAGAAAATCTTTCGTATGTACCTTTGAGAGGTAGGCCCCTGACTAATTTCCTTGAGTGGGTATTGTTACTGGTTTATACAGAAAGCATGCATCAAACACGAAATCAAAGTCTTAACAATCCTCATTTTGGTGTGAGGTATCTGATTGAAACCGTTTTGACAAAGAGAAAGAGGCATTGCATAGACATTCTCTCCTTTACGTACGCGAAGTCGACTATTAGTAGGATACCAATAATCCGCCATTTTGAAACATTTTCTTTCGTCTGATTACTTCGGACGTTCCGGTAAACATCGGTTTGGGCAGGAACAATTCGTATTAAACCGATTAGTTCTGGCTCCGTCCGGTGTATGCCGTGAACGATCGAAGTAACCATAAGAAAGACAATGTTTCAAAATGGCGGATTATGGGTATTTTACCTTGAATTATCTGCATGAGTTGAAGCCTACTAAAGATAAAAGAGTACCGTGAAAGTTTTGGGGCTAGGATAAAGACATACCAATAATAGAAAAAAAAGATTTGTATGGACACTTCTTTGAAATGGGCATTTGAGATGATTCCATCTTTCCTGTCGCTTTTCCCTCATACATTATGCATGAAACCAAATGTCTTATACCACCTGTAAGAGGAAGCAATAGAGAGCATTTTACCGAATTTACCGAATTTAGTCGTCAAATAGACTAGCATACATAGAGTATAGATGGTTGGTGTCGTGAATCGGAAATGTTATCGGGCAAGGCTTAGGAATATTATCCGGTGAGCCGAAGGCGAAACGGATAATAGTTCGAAGCCGAGCCCGATAACTTTCCCCATTCAAAGACACCAACCATCCATTCTATTTATCCTGTTACCTTCTTGTATTCTTTCAAACAAAACATTTGTGAATAAAACACGAGAAAAAGGAAAAAAATAAGTAGAGAATGGTGTAAATATGACGTCATTTCGTTCCAAAGACGTCATGATTCGTCACGTGCATGTGTTATATGGTTAGTGCCGGATATCACAAATGTTATACGGCACCTAGTTATCGGTCCCAAAATGACACTAGTAACAGGATAAAGCATTTTACCAAATTTAGTCGTCAAATAGACTAGCATACATAAATGTTACATTATAAAATATGACTACGCACTTTGAGTTGAGGTTTTGCAGGTCATATTGATTTCGTTTTTATGTAAAAGTGTTCTTTAAAAACAACATTTGTGATATCTTAGCTATAAATTCATAGTGAAAATGTGAAACCACTGTGACAAATAAGGAAATCTCTCGTGACGGGAATTTGGTGTTCTACCTTTCACAACAACCGGGTGATGTATGGGGCCTTTCGGTTAATAATGTAGTCAATTCAGATGCATTTCAATAGTTTCATCTCGGTTAACGCCTCTAATTCTTATACGATACAAAGTAATTGTGACAAATATATGGATTATTAAAAAAATGTCATAATACACATGACACCCGAGATGCAGACACGGCAGAAGATTTTCCACAAAATGGTCAATTGGTTTATTTATTTACACAATTCCATTTGAACATTAAACCTGCTTAACATGGATAAAATGCATCCAAATACCAGTTCCGAAATGCTTAGCAATTTGATCAACTTACTTATTCAATGGGGATCAAAGACATGAATTCGTCGGCAAGAGGATGGGGAAATGGATTCCCACGCATTTCCCAGATAGGAATTTGTGATTTGTTGAAATTTAACGCAGCAGCAAATAATCAAAATACATGTAGCATGAAATATCACACTTTCTTAATAATATTGATAAGAAAAGGTTCTGATAAATGAATTGACTGTGTCAATTAGAGCAATTCAACCTGTTGTCGTAGTTGTAACTAAAAGCCTATGCGGAAGAGTTAAAGTCTGGTATCATTGAGGAAATGGTCTAAAATACCTAATTTTGATTCGCTTTGTTCAGGTTTACGTCGTTCAGGAACAATTATGTCAGTTTATGCCAGACATAGAGGAGACGAACTATAAATCGTTTCCAAATTATTTAACATTAGAGTCATGTTTAACCCTTAAGCCATAGTAACTTGCTTTAACATACATTTACATGCTTCTAAACCCTTTAGTTGCCATTGGTACAAAGTGAACAATGATACTTAAAAAAGTTATCATTTAACCCTTGTAGTGCTGAAACCGACTGCGTGCTTATGCAAAACGGGTTTTGTGTCGTCTGCATTCCAAGACCATAAATATCTGCTTAATTTTGATGAGAAAAGATACTCAGAGTAGCAAACAGGTTAGATCACAGACAAGCTGCCAATTTATTTGGAGGCTGGCCTGGATCCAACTTGTAAGTCTAAGCATGAAGTCGGTTCCAGCACTATAAGGGTTTAAGCGCCAGCCATAGTCAGAAGCCACGCTGTCTGGTAAGTATAAGACATCGCAATTCATTTTCAGGCAGTGTCTATCTGGGGGACATCGAGGTGTTTGGCTTAACACAGCATCTGAGGTTTGGCTATAGAAGACGGCTGTTTGTGACCTAGATTCAATTTTGATCAATCACACGTCTGTAAAAATGACACTTTGTAACTCCCAAGTGGGACGGGCGACATTTATGTGCTATCTAAATTATGCAGTAACAATTCGAAATATCGAAATACTATTACATTAGCGAAGTTCGCGTGATATTTATAAGGCGATTGGTTGGAATAGGCGGCTCTCTCCTGACATAAATGGAAATATAGATCAAAACAGGACTTGCTACGGCGCCATGATCACTGGTAAGACAGATTTAGATACAGAAACACAATCGTAACTACTTCGTGGCCTGAAAAATTCACCTCGTATAAAAATAAAGGGTTACACATTTTGTTTCATGTGTCCTCGGATTACTAAGAGTACATAATTTGTGAAAATAGCACTTTGAAACATTGATAATTAATAGTGCTGGTTTTATTGTGCAGGTTTTATTGTCATAATACTGTGGTGTTTTGCTATGTTTCAACATATATTATCATAATTATAACAAATTTTACCCAGTTTTGAAGTTATTCTGAGCGCTAGTATGAATTCAAGTATATACTAACAGAGGCATAGTTGTTTTTTCAACCGACACACGTTCATGCCATAATGTCAAGTGCGTTCTTGATTTGATATAATCTCTCATTTTTTGGTTGGCTTAGGGTGAGGGGAAAAGCAGTAACACATTCAGCTCTTTTCGCAAGAGCAGTGCTGTTTATCTTCGTTTATTTCATTCCTTTATTAACTAAACCTATAAATCAATCTCTCTTTTGTCGGACTACATATATATGACGCATTGTATTGTGAAGTGCTTTTATTTACAAAGTTTCTGTCTAATACCTCGCCATACATTATCATGACTGTTGCGCTCAACTTAAGGGAATCAGTATGTCATCTCTATCTGCTTTAGATTGGGACAATGTGCAAATATGCGAAAATGCTATACGATATAAGCTGGAAAGAGATTAAACAGTTACCCATCTGAATAGATTAATACCAGTACCAGCACGTGGACAAAGTTATTAAGCTAATAAGCAAATGCCAAACTCATAATCAAATTTCAATGCCAATGTTTCCTTTAAATGAACTGAACTTGTAGTAAAATTTGTAGATAACAGTTGCGATTCTAAATTTGATCTTGAAAGTGACTTTTTAGGTTATACATGATTAAGTATTTCGGAGGGATCGAAACCTCTCATATTGACATGTCTTTTTGCAAGACTTGATTCCATAAACCAACAAATGCAGCCCGAATGCCATCATCGGCCTGTTTGTATAACGATTGGAATGATTTAATCGTTCAAACCCTCACTCTTACTACTAAAGGCCGAACAGATACTGTGAAAAAAGGATAATCCACTCATATATATAGCAATACATTCAGTTTTCACGTTGATTTCTACTGACTGTCATGAAAATCATTCTACTTCATGCAATATGTTGTCACAAAGTCGCGCACTCAATTTAACCAAGTCACACATTTCAATAATGAGAAACGGTTCAGATGTGTGTAGGTTGCGTTGTGTTATGGGTAACAATTTCGTATTTTGTAGAATTTCCCCTCACATTCCCTTCCTCCGTTAAGCTCATCTTTTTCCTACAACACACAAACATCGAGTTGACTTGCCTCCTGAAATAGGGGCTCGTCGTGTAGTAAATAAAGAAGTAACAAGCAAAGTTCGAGAAGCAAATCTCCTCTATGACCTTCCGGATGTGAAAGTAGGTCAGATAGCTGGTCCAGGTATCGTCACGTGACCAGTCTTTAGGGTGTGTCTGTAAATTGCCCTGATCAATACTGAGTTGTATAATGTACACAATGGTAGCCGGTAGCAGCGTACATATCAGGTAGAACGACACAGACAGCAAGGTGAAGGTCGACGTTTGACCGGAAGTCTTGTCACCGTCATGACCGCCACCGGAAGGAACGAATTTGTTTATTCTACGGATCTCGAGGATCACGAGAGTATTCAGTATAAGAACGGCTAGTGGTGTGACTGCGAAACAGAGCATTTCCGTGATCCATGTGCAAATTTCGTTGAAGACTCGGAGAGACATCTTTATCTCACACACCCCGGTAATGTCGCTGTACGTCCACACATAGGCCTGAAACAACGAGAATACAAACGCAAGAGATGTTAGAGATAATACCACGGTAAATGCTCGTTTTACCGTGCAGTAAACATCCTTCTTGAATGGGAAACAGACAGCTATAAAGCGCTCACTTGTGAAGCCGAGTATAAGCACCGGCGCCAAATACTGGGGTACCATGTAGAAGAGCATGAAGATCTGGCATACGATTGGTCGATTGATGGTGCGTATACCCCATGCTTGTAGCAGCTCCATCCATATATGAAGACATATAAACACGGTATGGACTATAGCTATAGTACCGAGATATATTGCGGAGGTGTTGGTACGTCGGACCTTCCTCGATAGCCATATCTTGATACTCAAAGGGTTTCCGAGTATCCCTATAACGTACCAGATTGGCGTTATGACTCGGTCAACGATCAAGAGCCCCGGGGCGGCGATTCGGTGGACCTCGTACGAGTTTCTGAACCCTATGTCGTCGATACTAGAGTTGCCAATGACACTGCTTGTGTTCATGAAAGGTAGACTTGTTCCGTTCTCGCCCATTTTACCTGTAAATATACAAGACAAAATGGCATATGCTATACACTGTACTTTTTCTGATGTTATACTAGTCATCATTTAATCATAATAGAGATAAAGAAACCCGACAACCGGTGAGTATATTTGGAAGTTTATCCTCTGTAAGGATAAAGATATTTAATTACAAACTAGACAAAGTATTAAAACGATATATGTATATAAACAGAGCAGATATTTGTTCATAATGTATGTTGATTTCGCACTGCTTCAATAGTATTTCAGTTCTTTTGTGACTCCCGGTTTATAAGTTCGAAATAATGACATAAAGACGTACTTTCACCGGCAAGGATTTAATTCAAGCAATGTAACTTGATTTGAAAAAGGTTGTTTGAGGACCACACACAGGGCTCAAACAATTTACATCACGCCCTGTATACTTAAAACAGTTTGACTCACCATGACACTGTAACAAGGATCCTTTTGCAACGAATGCTTGCATTTAGTCACTGGTTTTTCTCTAAATTACTATCCTACCTCCTAAGGGCAAGATCTGTCAAGGGTACCCATTGACGCCAATAGGATGGCATGTTCGATAATGGAAAGGAAACTTCCCAATATTTGCACAAGTCCTTATTGAAGAGTGCTGGGAAACCGAGTTGTATTCGTTATATTTACCTTTAATTCACAATCATATTATTCCCAGATGAGGGATCATGGTTATGTCAACAACATGCGTCTCTCGAACAAATATGATCGCACAATCAACAGACACAAACACGCATCCCGGAACACATTGTTGTTCTATTGGGGTTCGTGCAAATGCTATTTTTGGTGTGTTTGTGCCGGACACAAGCACACCCAAAGAAGCATTTGTCAGAGCCCCAATAGCATCACTATATTGAATGTGCTTGTTCACAGATTTAAGGGAACTTGGAAGCTTTAAACTTCACAACAGCTGTACTGAACAGTCCACTCTGTTTTGACTTGGAACTCTTTTTTTCTAGCGCTAATGTTATTGCAATAATCAAGAGAGACCAGATGGGGTGTTAAACCATTTGTTTCCGTTGGATCTTTGCTTTGACCAATTGAAACTATTCGAAAAGAATCATTTTTTTTTCTACAGAGGTGTATTACTTATACTAATAAGAGATGGACTTTTGAAAATGAATTATCTTGCTAAAAGATACCACACACACAAAAACGTTAAATCAAGAGAAGCATTTGTTTGTCCCATGGGTAGTATTGTCTATCCTTGACATTTATCGCAAAAAGTCAATCTCGGTTAATGGTTATGTATAGAAAGGACATTAATAAAGCCAAACAAATGAAGATGAAATGTTTAAAAACGAATCTAACAGAATTGATTTCGTGTAATTTTTCGTACTTTACACAATACCTAAAGTGGATGTGTTTGCATCTCATTACTAGAGGCTCTGGGTGATTCTTTTACGGGGGAAAATACTTTCTATAGTCACTTAGTTGCATGGTGATAGGTGCTTTGAAAATTCAGCTCCAATACTGCCAGATGTGTCGTGCATTCTCGTAAAAAAGACCTGTTAACATTTCGGGTAAATGGAATAAGGACCAGAAAATGAAGTATCAGAGTAGAGTTTTCTTAAGCACTGGTGAATAGGTTGGGAAACTACCGGACTGTCCTTCTAAGTGCATATATGCAGTCTGTAATTTTCACGAAGTTATGCTTTCTTGCATTCTTTCCAGTCGTTTTGGAAAAAACAAATCTTTGAAATAAACCGCTCTACAAATCTTTACCTTTATCGAACTCTTATAATAAATCTAAAGGCATGTTCCTAGCCTACCTACTACATGTAGCTACATGTTAAAACTATCAAACGGACTCTGTAACAACTGGAGTTTGTTTTATTTATTTTTTTGAATTGAATGTCTTCGACGGATGCCAACACAAATTTGGTATAAATGTTCATACAGTAAAAAGTTATTATCACCCTTTTCATAACCACATGGTAAAGATTTATACCACCTATGTGTTGCAGATAAAGTAAACAGTTTAAGCGGTTTATTTCGTAAACAGTGATCTTATTATGAACTGTCAATGGTTGAAAGGCTTTATTTTAGACACTTTTGTCACATTTGAAAAGTTGCCTGTGCACGTTCATATCTTATTGTCGTCATGTAAAATTATTAACCCTAATAGTGCTTGGAACTGGCGTCATGCTTATGCAAACATGTTAGATAACTGGTCAGCCGTCAATTAATTGACGACTGGCCTGTGATCTAACCTGTTTGCTCCTCTAAACACCTTTCCTCAACAAAAGTACCAGACATTTAAGATTTTGGAAACAGACAGCGCAAAAATCTATCTTTAGAAAGTTATTCAGCATTCTAGTGGTTGAAATGAGTAAAAGTTTGCCATCCAATCGCATGAAAGCTCGGTTGACTATTTTTAATGATAATATTTATGTTCAGTAACGTAGTAATGAAGAAGCTAGAAATAGATTGGTCAAATGAAGATGATTGTTTTAATCACTATTGTAACCTTCTTTACCAACAGAACATAATATGTAAGACAGTTCCTTTGTCATAGGCTCTCTCTGCCTATGGTCATTCAATCTATTGATAAGCAATGTATTGTATTGTTGACAAACACACGTGTTTCACTAATGATTTTATCATTATCAACAATGTAACATCATGGGACCATATTGTATGTGAGATCTTAGATGATAACAACCAGCAGATGGTCTTATACTCTTTCTAGTTACCAGAAAAAGGATGGCAAATATTTTGGTTTACTGCACTGGCCTGTGCATTTTCGTAAGTTAAAAAGTAAATGACAAAAACGAATTGGCTGAAAGAAAATAAAAAGATGACCATTCACTTGTTTCTTGTTTAAAGGACTATATGGATAGTTCGTTAATGGAGAAATATGGACGTAGGCTGAGTCGGAACTAAGGCTAAATCTTTTAATGGAAGACATCTGGAAGTGTAATGATTGGCCAAGATAACTACTTTTACAAATAACAATTTAGATTAAAATCATTTCATTGGGCAAAATCAGCACAAACAAATGTTTTGCCATAACAGTTCGGTAGACTATGCAAACGAAATAACCATACACTTTCAATATGTCTACAAGAATATTCAAATGATACACTTATACAATCATAAAGATCTACATACAAACACACATACATGTATATATTAACCCCTCTGAAGATAAGTGTATTCTATTAACTTAGGTCTTAGTATTGCGTAGTTCCAACGCTTCCTTTAACCCTATACCAAACGCCGAATTTTTAGATGTCCCAAATTGAAAGAGTTTGCAGACAACATTTCCAAATGTGATGAAATTGGAAAATGATCTTCTGGTAGAGCAGAAAACATCGTGGGAAAAGGAAAGATTTCTCGTTACGAGCAATTTCTCCTTTTCCCACAATGTTTTCCAGGGTCGTCTGCAACAAAGTGGTCAAATGTCGTGAGTGTTTGGAAATGGGTTAATTAAATACTGTTAAAAATTAAATAAACCTTTCTGCCTTTAGATAACAAAGAAAGGTCATTGAACATTGTGCCCTCAGCATATAAGATACCACACTTGGTGACGAGATTTTGCACGGTGTCTAAGTCAGAAATGAAATATATTTCCCAGCGGTCCCGTCTGTTATATGTTGGCTGTCTGCGGAACTTTGATTGGATACAAATGACATCCCCCGCAGATCCCTGTTTACCGATCTCCCCCCGTATTATAACAATGGGTCTGTAATGATTCTGTCGAACCTGTCTACTATGGTAATCGATCAGCAGAGGTCGAGATTAGGCTTGTGTTATGGTTCTTATTAATGTAGTATTTCAGACTTCAAAGTAATTTGTTGTTTGGGGATAAGCTTTTTTTCCTTAAAATAACCTTCAAATATTAATATTCAAACAACATAACCTAATAATTTGTTTCTGTTGCAGGAAATTGCTATATTGAACATTAAAATTTTTGTATTTAGGGTCTATGTAATAGATATTAGTGTCATTGCAGTTACCGATTTTAATTGTATATGACCTTACAATTGAACTCTGTGTCACTGAAATCTTTTTTTCCTTCCAAAAAACATTGCAGCTTTGTTGCGATTTTGATGAACATTAAGACTTCAGGTTGTTAACGGCCTCTTTCATGTTTGTTTCTTTTATTCGTTTTGTGATTTCACATCTGAATGTAATTTAGAAAGGTAACGATTGTGATAAAAGGCAACACCCTCATTATGAGCAATATTGATGGTAACGATGTAATTCTCATTTGAATGAAGTTCCCCTATAAACATTGAAGTGGCCACGATGAACTTTGGACATTGGTCAAGCGTATGAACTTCTCTGTAAAGTAAGCTAGGCAATTGGTATCCGAGAGGTGGATACTTGAGGCTCTCATGTGCATTAAATATGTGGGTACGCAGACATCTCTCAATGATTACTACGTGGCAAGTCAACTGCAGAAACAAAAAAGTGTATCTTCTTTATCTAGACGAGAGGCAATCAGACCTACTCGGGTATTTCCGTGAGCTGTGAAATACACCTCGGATATAAGTGTAGGGTTACAATTTTTCGGGTAAATCGGCATCCGCCAATTAACACATTTTCATAGCGTGCACGTTAAGTAGTTCAATGTGTATGGAAGTGTTGGACATCCTGTTAAATCATTTTTTATCAGTAACTCATACCAAATGGCGAACCTGTTGTTGTGACATGTAGAGTGGTTTCCTCGATCAAATTCAACGACTTTTAAGATTTCAAATTTAAGATCTATTTTTAAAAACGAAAGTCAAGTGACGTCATTCTCGCGGGAACCAATATGGCGTCATCCCTATTATTTCAGAGGTGTTTTCATTGGATAAACCCGATGTGTTCATATCGGACGAGAGGGATACATCATATATGTATCAAAGCGAACAAACTACATGTACTAAGATGTACCGTACATAGTCCATAATATCTGTTACAAAGTTATAAATAAGACCGCGGCATAAGAATTAAGGTAGATTACGCACAATCTGCCATTTTGAAACTTTTTCTTTTGTCGGATCACTTCAATCGTCCCCGGTATACATCGGTCGGTTCCGGAGCTATTCGCATTACATCAAATAGTTCCAGCCACAACCGATGTATACTGAAAACGACCAAAGTGATCCAACGAAAGAATTATTTTCAAAATGGCGGGTTATGGGTTTTTAACCTAAAGGTTGTCTCGATTGAAACTCAAATTGTGTCGGGATTTTAACTAGCACAGACCGTGTAAGGTATAAATGGGCGGGCGGTTTGTGGTGGACCATTGCAGATCAACCCCTTCCCTTGTACATTGTACTATCTCGATTAAACCCACATTTACCAGGTTACTTAAGGAACCAAAGAGACAAAATTAGACGATGTTCATGATGAGAAGTTCCACATTACGACACAATGTTTTGTTCCAAATAGCTCTCAAACTTAAAAATTAATGGTTGATAATTGCCGTCCGCAACAGCCTTAACGCTTATAGTGCTGGAACCGACTTCATGCATATGCATATGCAAAAAGGTTGAATCCAGGCCAGCTGCCAAGAAAATTGGTGGCTGGCCTCTGATCTAACATGTTTGCTACTCTGAGTATCTTTCCATATTATAATTAAGCAGATATTATTATAATATATAAGGTTTTAGAAAGCAGTGCAACACAAAATTCAACAAAGTTTTTAGAGAATTACCAAACGGTCTAAGAGTTAAAGGTTTGGAACCATAAATTAGGGAATAGGTTATTCGGATGGATACTATGTCCACTTTAATTTAGTTGCTGTATAAGATGAATTTTCAGAAATATACGAACACATTCAGTGCCGTCTCGAGTGAGTCTGTAGGACATTCCCCCAACCTGTTTCTGGAAAGTATTTAATGGAAATACTACATGGTGCTTTTCACCTATATGTATCGAGGACATTTTTTATTCATCATGATCGAATATTCTGAGCATTTCCTTAATCGAACACCCAATTCGGGATTGTATGCCTGATTGTGTCCCTGATATGAATTCAAAACAACTACCAAAACTGTTGTAAATTACAATAAAAAACTCATTTAATTTCGGAATTGAAAATAAAAAAACAAAAGCGGATTAGTTTATTTCAATTGCGTTTTTTCTTCTGGACTTAGTTACTTGAATTGAATGGAACTCTAGAAACCAAGCTCTAATAACTCAATTGTCTGTTCCAATTGATATAAAAGGATTGATGGGATTTTGTGGCAGCTGATATTGATGTAAATTGATAAAACGAGGTCGTACTGTTGCTGGAATAGCTCTAAAGTGAGTAATGTAACCATTTCACGTCTAGAATTGACTCTATCCAGACTCTTATCCGCCATATATGCTAATTCGGAAAGTAGATCCTTCCTTCAAAAATTCACTTCCTGTATATTAGATTTCTAGTATCTTTTATGACTATAAAACGCTTGATGTACATTGTCGATATTTATTTTAAAAAAATGAGAAAAGAAATAGCATACATGTAAAAGATATTCAGAGGGAAATAATGTTCAGTTCCTGCATGTATTTAAGACTCTGTTATTTTCCCTGCGTTCAGAACTGTACATGTAAAATGAGAATCCTATATTAGTTCATTAATTTCCTTTCGAATCAATCAATGCCATAGGGGGACATTAGGGCGTCGGAAGAATTATCTTGTCCCTATTTTGGTAATTACCAGAAAATGAAATAGCATACTGAAATTGGTTTCGCTAGGCCATCTTATATACCAATTAACCCTTAGAGTGCTGGTTAATTTTCTATAAAATATATTTTTTGTGTCGTCTGCTACTCAAAAATATCTCCTTAAATTTGACGAGGAAAGATAGTCAGAGTAGTAAATGGGTAAGATGACAGGCCAGCCGCCAATTTACTTAGCGGCTGGCCTGGATCTGACCTGTTTGCATAAGCATGAAGTCAGTGCCAGCACTATAAGGCTTAAATTGCATGCTTGAGAAAGTTCGTTGCAATTAAACGGGACGAGAGTGTCCCATTCGTTAGTATGGCGGGGAAACGATCCTTCAATTATACATACACGATATTCCCGTGTTCTCTCTTTTACCAAGATAGACTCAACTTCCTTTGTTCTGACAACTATGAGGTTGACTTCATAACGATTCGTGACTAGAAGACCTGACTACACTTAATATATATTTAAGTTGTTTCAAATGAGAAGCATTCAGCATTTCCGTCTGTTATGCGCAACAAGACAATCCTGGAAAATAGGGTTTAGAAAACCCCGGAGGCCATGAGGTGGCATTTTCCATTTAAAGGTGCGTGCTTACTGAAGAGAAACTATGAAAGGCAAAATGAATTGTTGTTGAAATAACATTTTTGTATTGTTGTTTGCTAAACAGTAAAAAGTAGTTATTGAAGCATACTCAATTCAGGAAACGTCAATTCATCTAAGTATGTCAATTCATTGTTCTGTATACATACTTTAAAGAATAAAGAACTCCCGATCGTTTCGAACGTCTATTCTTCAGTGTGTCATATAATAGTACAGCTATTGTGCAGCTATAAAGAAATTTACATTTCAACTTCTAGATTTCCCAACATTTGTGAACAAGCAAAACACAATGCTGACTTGCTGATACCAATACAGTTAAGAATTCGAATACGAATACTTTATTAAAACGAAGAATTACAAAGTTTCATTTTACAATAAACAAACACACATTTCAAACACTGTTTTGAAACTGTTTACAAATCAACTAAGGGAATGAATAGAGTAATTCAGGAGATCTATTCTGGTATCATCTTAAAAAGGCTCTCTTACAGATTGATATTTTATTACTTATGGAATAAAATGTCTCATACGAATAAAGACATTTCAGATGCATTTACACTGTAGTTACAGAATTTAAAGTATTGATGCACTTTCGTCGCCTTTCAACACTTGGTAGTCGAGATATAGAACATTTATTTTTTACATTTGATAAACCGTTTAAACGATTTATCATATACGCCATAAACTTTGATTTCCATCAAGCGAAATAGTTGAAATGCGTAGGATTGTCTTGAAACAATATTACGAAATCGATCGACACTCTAAACATGGGACGCTAGTAAGGTGCATCCGAGAGCAACACATTACTGCTTTTAAACCACGGGGTTTTAAATCAAAGCACTGAAGGCCCTGGTATGTGTTTCACAATTATTCAATTTAAACACAGGTTTTCAGTCTTTTTGAAATGTAGATATTGAAAATGATCATTAATTTAGTGATGATGGTTGTTTAAATCAATTTTGAACAATTGTTGCTCAGGCGGGGAATCACTTGACCAATGTTTGCGATATTGTGTTTGAACAAGATGACCACGCCACAGATATTATTTTCTTTTTTCACCTACTTTTGCAAATGTTAGGCACGTGGTTTGTAACGGCAGTACGTCTTTGTTACACTCGACAGAGAAATCGAAGTCGACAGGCACGACTGACCTTAAACATCGCCGACTGCGCTTTATTTGCTGAGTGTTAGACGTAACGTCGTCATAAAGCATGGGTATCATATACCATCAGAACCCGAAAGCTGATTGTAAACTCATACGGTGTACACAATTTGGCTATCATTGGCAAAAGTAGGTAAACAAATCAAGAATACCTGTTCCGCCATGCACGGCCATCTTGTTCGGACATAATATCGTAAACATTGGTCACGTGATTCCCCGGCCCGTTACGTGTACTCACACAACACATTCTCTGAGATAGTCGTTATGGTGATAAGTGTTCGCCATGTCGAAAACCTGTATCAAACTGTTGTTTGTCTTACGTACCATATTAACATTATTTTTAACCACGTGTGACTTGTTCACAATGAGAGCAAAAGTGGACGAATACCATAAAACATGTAAATCGACAATATGTTTATGATTCTGATTAAACAGTTGTGCCAAATCAAGTTTGTTTATTTCAAGCAATGCACTTGCTAATGAAGATTTCAATTCAATGTCGTGCCCAGTGAATGCTTCGTAAATAACCAACTGTCATTTAGAAAATTGACGCCTTATACACGATATTATGCAATCATTATCATTTAGACAGAAACTTGAAAGGGGTTTTGCTGTAAAACGAGATATTCTCTACAAATGAAAATCGAAACAAATCAGTTCAAATTGAATACATCAGGGAAAGCTCTCTAGCTTATGTGCGTCTCAAGCAAGTCGGTTTCTATTACTGTATTAAACTATCTGACCAAAGAACCTTTTCCAAAGACAAATGTTGTTTGTTTGTTTTCTCAAAAATGAACTGAAGCGTTTGCGAAGAGGCCCTCCCCTCAACGGGTCTTTCTATACATATACAGTTATCATCAAACGATCGTTGGTTAAATGGAAAAGAGAAAATCAGAATTTTACCAAAGTCGGTGCTGATTCAAAACTAGTCAAAGTCAAAACCGGACACTTGTCACACTAGAACGGACTTAAACATAACAACTTTTTAAAAATTCCAAATATGTTATGACAAAAAGAGAAACAATGTTAACTGTGTATGAGAATAAATTCTCCCTTTTCATGATGATTCAACTATATATGCTCTTTTATGGGGTATTTAGTAGTTGGTTTTAATGCAAATCCTAAGACACTTTGATTTATATTCTCTGAAAAAGACATTTAAAATAACAAGAAAATCTAAAAAGATTAGAAATGTAAGTAGAAATAGGAATGGTAGAAATACTCTTAGAAGCAGATACTCTTTTTTCCAAAGATGGTTTTAAAACTCATCTGCAGAAGACCTAAAAAATCAAAAACCATTTTTTTTTTTAAAAAAAAAACTAAGAGCATGCATAAATATGTAGAAAAAAAAAAGATACAAATAAAGCTCACCGCGTCATAAAAGTTTCGAATACTCAGGATTCCCCTCAACTTCCCTGTACGAGTCCTATCCGATGATCCATCGTATTGGAAATGCGGGCTAGGATACTAGAAAGTCAGAGAGAGACATGCGGAAAATAAAGACTATATAAAAAACTAAACGACCCTGGGCTATGTTCAAACCAATACCGTGTATGGATTTACATATCTCTCCAAATTGAATGCATCATTCTCCTTTCAGTATGCCTTATGAAATTTTTAAGTGGTATATCGGTTTATAAATGACAGTAGTCCAGGGGTAGAGCGACGGATGCGAGGGTCAACGGTTCAAATCCCGTGAAAACCGGGATCTGCCTTGCGAACTTTCATTAATCCACATTCGGCGCGAGTACTGGTTATGTATCTAGGAAGCAGAATCGAGAGTGATTAATCTAAGTTGTAAGAACTTGTTTCGCAATCGATGTAAAATAAATAAGTTTAAACTACTAATGAAAATAAAAATATGCCACAGATACATGAATGGAGATTTCTCTCTTTAACGACCTTTTTCCTTCATTTGTGTCATATGTCATATCTAATTAATTGTCTCTCTGTATCTAATAAAAGACAATAGACGTCAATTATGAAAATTCACCGCAGAAATAAGACTATAATACAAGTTTATTCCGTTATTCGGATGGAACCTTCTACCATACACAGGTAAACAACTATTGTCCGAATTGATGGCATCAAAAAAGAATATAATTAGTGACAACTCAATTTCTTGATATGAATATCGATTGTTTAGCGATGGTAAACATTACATTAGATATGGATATTGTTCGTCATTACCATCTTTTTGTTAATTACTACCATGTCCTATTACGCCCTGTTTACCTGATGAGACGTAAAGAAAATGCATTTGTAACAAAGCAATCTAGGACACAAGGGTGATACTCTGTTGAAAGTGGATCATAATGACGTATGTTGTACTCACTTGTCAGAAACATGATGCAAGTATGTAGAGAACTATGTCCTTTATCCATAGTCCTTTTACAGAAAAACTCACTTTAACTACGATTACATTGTGTTAATTGAATGACTATTCTAAACGCAAATGATTACCGAGAATTTTCCATGTTTTAACTACCTTCTGCAATGTATATCAAACAATTAGCATAAATAAGGAGAGTTGTTTTGCAAAAAGGACCTCTTTAACTGCGAGTAAATTGTGTTTAAGAAATGCCTCTCTTTTTTCAAAAAAAATGTGCGGGGATTTGTCCATGTTTAACTCCCTTCAAGCTTGCATATCAGACAATTCGAATATATCAGGAGTTAGGACAGTTGTTTTCACATTTCTGTTTAAATTCTTCTTTCGATTAAACCTTGCACTGCTGGATCTGTAGTCAAATATACCCAACGACGACATTATAGCGTTCCAAACTGAAACCGTTAACACGTGGAAAGTAAAGCGAGATGAGATTGAAAAGCACATTACTGTAATGAAATAAAATGATGGCAAAACAGAAACATCATCAATAAGACTTTTTCCCTTCTTCCTCGAAAGGTTCAGTTGTTATCAAAATACAACTAAATAACCATTATGCAAATTGTGTATTGAATGCTTTTGAATCGATATTTGAATTACGCAAATCGATTGTGAAACAAGTTTTTACAATTTAGATTAATCCCTCTCGATTCTGTTTCCTGTATACATAACCAGTACTCGCGCCGAATTTGGATTAATGAAAGGTTACAAGGCAGATACCGCTTCTTACAGGATTCCAACCCACGACCATCTTGTCCAGAAGCCGACGCTCTACCCCTTGACCACTGTCCTTTAATGTAATATAGACGATGTGTGATGTCATTTTATCAGCAGAAGATACTTTTGTTAAAAAGGAGGACAGTCATAATCTGTAACCTTGGAGATAGTCCTGTAAAATGCAAACGTACAGCTAAATCAAAACACCTGTTTATCAAAAATACATCTGGAAATATCCAAGGAAGATCAAGTATTTTGCTCTAATTTCAATTTACAATGTTATTTATCCTTTTTAATACAAACTCAGACAAACATATATCAATGAAATCATCTACCAGTGCTTCAATAGTAATCCACAAAAACGAGGAAAATGGCAAAAATAATTTGTTACAACACAGATTTACGGAAATGGGGCGTTTGTTTTGCATTTGTAACAATATTGCTATTGATTAATTTGAGATACCAGATGAATTGTGTGTTTTTAATTACAAGAGCCTGCCAAGCGTATACAAATAATGACTGTCTGCCCACAAATGCCATTAGCGGTGATGTGTCGTTATTGATACGGCCAGAAAAAAAAAACAGGCATTATAGTAGACGGACTATCGTTAATGTCTCCGAATCAATCGACTTTGGGAAATACCTAAAGGGTTACTCCTGAAACGCATAGATCTACAACAGCAGTTACAAAAACTCGAGCAAACTTAAGATTGATGCAGTTTCGATATTGCTCCTT
The DNA here is from genome assembly GCA_947846245.1 of Cerastoderma edule. Lineage (NCBI taxonomy): Eukaryota > Metazoa > Mollusca > Bivalvia > Cardiida > Cardiidae > Cerastoderma > Cerastoderma edule. The sequence goes on from OX401412.1 coordinate 16,727,088, forward strand.
CCTGATCGATTATATTCGAATAAGTTGAAGAGTCAAATACAAATCGATTAAAAAAGAAACATTGACAAAGAAGGGAGGCAAACGAAACCCATCCCGTAAAATTGTCTGATGTGTTTTATTATTTCGAATTTAACGTTTAAAGTTATCAAAAGTTACAAACGTCTTTTCAATAACACGGGTAAAGTTCGTTTCAATTTAGGATTGATGTTGCTTTTGTGTTGAGTTTGTGGGTTACATGCAGCATCACCTTGACGAATAACCAGCCGAATTTATCACGCTAGACCTAACTCGGATAATCCATGTTGTAACATTGTAGGATGAAAAATCTACGTCTGGGTCATTCGGACCACACTAGACCACGCATAACGTTACCAATTACCAGAGGCATAGATAATCTATGTCTCTACAATTACCCAACACTAAATTGTCTGCGAGACAATTCCAAGGAAACGTTTATCGCTAATAACTTTCCGAAAGTGGTAAATTACCGAACCGCGTCATATCTCAAGGTCATGAACACATCATTACATTATGTATCATTGGTGTAAAGTTAGAATGTCCTTTATGACGACGTAAAATGATCGTGCTTTATCAAACTAAATACGCTTAGTCGTTTTTAGCTGTCTTTTATTCAACTCAAGTCGTTTTGATAGGACGTAATCATATAAGATTATTTCGACAAGTACGATGAATAGTTCCGTAAAATGTGTTGCAAGAAATCGTTTGAAATTGTCATCTCTGAGAGCATCAACGTTTCGTCACTTTACGGTCAGGCAGCTTTAAAAGAAAGTGATTTTAACTTAAATCTGTTGATCTGGGGGGAGCAGGTAAACGATAAGCCTCATTGTAAATATCGTCTATGCTTTAATTTATATATTGGACTAATCAAACATTCCCAATATACCACAAAAACATATACCCAATATCGCATAGAAGGATGTTCTCAAGCTTTATGAACATTTTCTATGCTTTTTTTTTTATTGGACTCGTCACACTATTCCATTTCAAGGTATTAATTGAAGCACTGATTTGCATAACCGTATGCAAATATAACCTCGTTCTGGAAACTGTCTGAATGTGAGAGATGATGAGACGTTGTTACAGGCAAATGAGAGATATTGTCAGTTATTGACTAGCACGAAAGTTGTTAAGCAAAAACATATTGTGTGGATAGGGAAACCTCTCAGACATTTGAAGCTTGGTGTCCCTGCACGCTGGTACAGAGGGTCTCGGATTTCATTCCTGTAAATGACGAGGTGAAATTACTTGGTTTCCGAACCGGTGTGATACTATAATGACTCTTTTTAACAATATATAAGGCCTCCGGCCCATGTTAAAAATAACAAATCTTACAACATTTCCCATATATGCATGGTGCGTGTATTTTAAACAACTTCAAACCAGTTATCTGTAGCTGGTAATTTGGAAACATGTATCCAAAGTCGAAAAAAGAAATATGAAAAAATTCAATCGGCGCGAGTATTGGTTTAAAATCCAGAAAGCAGTCATCGAGAGCGAATCTATCGGCTTAAGACCTGGTAGGGTAAAAGGCTTTCATTTCAGTTTAATTACTATTGTTAGCATTACACCATACCAACAAGAAATACTTGTACGAACGACTTTCTTAATAACGAAATAAAGATTAGATCTTTGTTAAGTATTATATGTTGTCGCATGTGCAAGATAGTGTGTTGAAGGAATATCCGTATTTGTTTGAGAAATCCCATCATCGGTTTAGCATTTATATTTTCGATGCATCGCAATTCAGTCCTACCCCTTTATCTATAAAATTCGGAGATTGCAAGATTGAATACCACATCTAACTAAGACCGTTTCTTTCTTTCCAACTAAGAGGGTAAGTTCTTCACGAATTGTTTGAATGCTTTATTAGATATGTGAATGTGTTTTTATTCAGCCTCCATTGAACTTTTGTACATTTTTGTTAATCTTTATAATGGGCCGGTGGCCTAGGTACTTGAAATAAAATGTCTATGTCTATGTCTATGTGTTCTTCGGATAAAATGCACATGTTAGACGATCAATAGACTTTGAAGTAAATGTGATATAATAGGGACTTTGCCCATGACGGGCAAAGTCCCTTTTTATCTCATTTACTTCGAACAGTCTGCTTACGTAAAATCATTAAACCCTTATAGTGCTGGAACCGACTTCACACTTATGCAAAAATGTAAGATCCAGGCCAGCCACCAAGTAAATTGGCGACTGGCCTGTGATCTGACCTGTTTGATACTCTGAGTATATTTCCCCGTTAAAATTACACATATGTCTGAGGTTTTGGAAAGCAGACAAAATAAAAGAGTCTTTTCTTTAGAAGCTACCCAGAATTCTAAGGGTTAAAACTTCAACATCAACGAAAGAGTTGACGGAAATAAACATCTGAAAGAAACGTCTCTTTTATGAGCGTTAACGATATATTGGACGATGAGATCGTCACATAGTTTTATTCGAATTAGTGCTTCTTTTTGTTCTTTTACATTCCAGAGGTTGTAGATGAAAAGTCGATATTTGATGGCTTATAAGACATTTTAACAAGCATTATACTGAAAGTTATTAGGTAAGTAACTTCTGGATGAGACAAGCACATTTAAGTCACACAGTATTGAAATAAGCAAAAAATAGATGGATGGGAAAGGGAAATAATTATACAATTGTTGAGATCATTTTCTAGGAAATAATTATTTCTATTTAGTTCCTGTCATTTTCTTTCTTTCTTTTTTATGGAGTTGTGCCATAAACACAAAAATCACTTTTCATGAAAAATATTTTATTTTCATTTGCTAAGTCAGTAGTGTATCATACTTGGCCTATGAAGGCTTGAGTTCAAACCAGGTTCCATCAATATTCTTTCCAACGTTAATGAAGGCAATCCAATATATTTTACTCGTCCCTACATTATTATCAATTTCGGGAAATACCCAATTTTTTGGAACAAACATGAGCAGTAATAGCGGGAAACTACCATGAGCGCTGGTATATGGACTGAACACCGTGATATAACGCAAATACTGCTGAAAACTGCATACAATCAACCATTCTTAGGTTCTTCATCGTATTTACTAACAGTACAATATTTGAGCTTTCACTGTCTTAAAAGTTTCAATATGCTTTTCGAGTTTGACAAGCATATTATTTCGCAAATAAGAATTATTCTTCGAAATAAGAAATATCGCAGACTAACCGGAAGCGGATATTGCATAGGTTCATCGAAACCGGAAATAGTGTCTGTTTCCGTTACACCCGTGCAGAACTATTACAAACATGCACCACGAATGTGGCTGTTATTTCACATCGATGTGCCATGCATTATCAGAAATGAGAATTCTCTTGTGTGGAATCCCACCATAAACAAACAAAACTGATCGGTTAAGAAATTACGTTGTCATATTGAGACAAAGGATTTTAAAAAAGATCTGCAGTCACGCGTCTGTTAGACAGCGTCATTTTATGGAGACGGTTACACTGATCTTTATTCTGAGGAACTTCAGAGTCAACAAAACTGCTTAAGAACATACCAATCTCTACCATGAGCTCTTCAGTGATAACCGCTATATGCTGTCGAAATATTTAAAAAAAAAATAATAGAAACAGGTCCTCATTTCAGTAACAGCAGAGATATATGTTTGTTATGTTTTTATTGTGTTAACGTCGTTTCAACAATTTTCTGTTATTACAAGGCTTTCATAGATCCACCAATACAAGGCTAGGCTAAGAAGAAATAATACTAAATCAAATATTATGCCAATACAATTGTTCTACACAGAAAGAAAACCGATATTACTCACTTTTAGTGTCGTTGTCGAACTGAGATACAAGTACCTTTCCATACTTCAGCTTTTTTTACTTTTATTCGATGGTAGCGCTTTTGTATCATTACTTAAATCAGTTTCTTTTTAAAAGGTCTAATTTGAAAGAACATGCAGTCGCCATTAAGAAAACATAAAAATCTAAAATTCATTTAAACCATGTGTAGTTATTGAAAATAGTTTCTAGTAATTGTCTCTTACATACGTTCTGATGAGTACAAAAGGTATGAAGGCAAGGACCTTTGTATAAAATATCGGCTTACGTTATTTTCTCGAACCCAGACGTTTATGCAATAGATCATCGGTTTGGGTACGTATGATTGGCAGTTGTGTTATGGAGTGTTTTCTTTCCTTGAAAGCTGGCGAAATTCTGTATTTGCATTGTCTCAAATTCCTATTCTTTTTCTTCTCGATTTTCTGATATATTTGATGTAGAGAAGTTTATATTTATATCTAGCCTTTTGTCTATTACAAATTGAAAGTATTTCCTAGCGAAATTGCATGAGTTTATAACAGTGCAAAACTTGTTTATAGATTTAGCTGAAAGCTGGTTGTCTTAACCTTTTCCCAAATAACAAATGTTTGACTGTCCCAAATTAAAAGAGTTTGCAGATGACATTTCAAAATGTGATTAAATTTGAAAATAATCTTTTCGTAGGGCAGAAAACACTGTGTGAAAAGGAAAAATTGCTCATTACGAGCAACTTCTCCTTTTCCCACAATGTTTTCTATAGTCGTCTGCAACAAAGTGGTCAAATGTCGTTATTGTTTGGGAAAGGGTTTAGAAAAGACGGATATAATCCATTCCTCAAATATAATTTTCTGGCTCGTCTTTCTTGGGAGGCAACAATAGAGGCCAAAGTAGGAGATATATGGAATAAAACTTTAATTGTGATATTGAGTGAAAAACATTTTGAGAAAACAAGACCTCGTTCACCATGAACAGTTTCTCATTTACTCCTGGTGGTTTTCGATAATCATCAATCACGACATAAATGTTTTGTTTTCAAGTGTACCAGAGACATAGTTATCTATGTCTCTGAGTATACCAACTGCCTAATATATGTTATCTTCGCATGTCCGGCCCCTTACAATTGTATGCCGAGAACGACCAAAGTAATTGGACGAAGGAATGAGTTTCAAAATTGCGGATCATGGGTATTCTACCTTAAAAACAATGTGGTTCTTTAGACCCTGCGATAAATTTTTAAGATACATTTATTTTCATATGTTCTCTTTCAATGTTCTAATATAACATTATTTAATGGGGTATTTTTTTTTTTTGCCTTATTGGCATTAACATACGAAAAGAAAACAAGGTCTCGCCTTTTCTCAGTTTATAACCCACGAGTGTCCAAATATCGTGATATAGAGAATTTACGACTTTAGAATGATAGTAGGCTCCCTAGTCCGAATGATCCAGACGGTGGTATTTCATTTAAACACAGTTAAAGGTTCGTCCGAATTGTAGGTTCCCTTGCTTTGTGTCATTTAGAAATAACTTATCATAACAAGCCTCTTTCAGGGTCTTACACCATGGTGATTTCTTTTAGATTTATAACACAGTATTACCTAACGCCGCATTTTAGTCTTGCAACAGACGGCTTTCAAAAAGCATTGTGACAAAAGGAGAAATTGCTTGTCACAAGCAATTTCCCCTATTTGTCACAAAACTTTTTTCAATCTGTTCACACGTCACAACAGCAGACCTGAAAGATGTTTCACCTGTTTACAAAGCTTCTCTAAAGTCGTCTGCTTCAAGTTAAAAAAATGTCGCCTGCAGGTGGTTAAGAGTTAAAGACATTTGTCCACAAATATCATCAATTCGTAAAGGAATTCTTACTTGCCACGAGCACTTCTCGGTTTGTTTTTCACAATGATTTAGCTTACCTTTTCTTATCGAAGCGGCGTAACGAGACTATATATGAGGAAATGGATCAAAGTGACAATACAACATACAATAAAACCATTATACAGATATGACTGATCACGCTTTGATCGGACTACAGTCCGACTTTCCCCATTTGTTTTTTGATGGATTATCGTGATTCCGATCAAATGAGACAATGATACATTGTATGTTCTGACAGGTACCAATATATTACGTATCAACCCTTTACTCAATAATGGTTTCATTCAAACGGTTATGCATATGCATCAGATAATGGTAGACTATTCTGAGACAAAAGGAGTCCTTGCTTGTAACAAGCCATTTCACCTTAAAGCACAATGGTTGATACTCAATAGCATGAAGATCTACTATTTTTTCTACTTTATTAATGACGTTAAAAGTATGTTTATTCTGTCATCTACACGTATATAAAGTCTCAAACCTTAATTTAACTTCACTCTTATCCGGAAGATTATAGAAACAATTCTTACAAAGGGAACATTGATTGTAACAGGAAAACTAACCACGATGCTTTCTTCCAAGAATCAGAAAGAAACTGATATTGCCCAAACTTATAAGTGTCGTCTGCAGCTGCTTTCAATTTGGATGAGTATGCGAAAAAAGGTTGATAGGTAGGTCACGGTCGCAGGTCAGGAGAATAAGTATGGGTCTGAACAGTGATATCAAATAATGCCGTCGGGCTTCGACAACTAAAATGTCAGGGTTTCAGACTGTATTCCAAAGTTCTACTTCGTCTGAGTCAATATTTCTACTGGCGTTTGATGAAGTCAATGCGACGCTTTATGCGACTTGACCACGTGAATGAGGGGTTTAAAGTAAAACACCTCCCAAAAGACGCAAGTGCATGTACCGTTGTGTCCTTGCTTTCCAATGATGAATTGAGGAGACGCTCATCTTTATCAACGTTTGCTCTATACCATAAGTACATGCACTGTTGGAACCTTGCTTTTCAATGGTCAGTGGAGAAGAAATATACATTTGTACTGTGTCATAAATACGCGTACAATTATGATCTAATGTTCCAGCAGTCAATGGAGAAGAGTCATATGTTTGTATCTTTCCATCAGTTGTTGTACTTGTGGGTCCTTGTTTCAGAAGGATCAACGGAGAAGATTTATTTGTTATTCTTCCCACCATCCCTCAATTCAACCAACTAGCAGCAGAGAAACTCAGAAACCATTGTGTCAAAAAAGTAAAAAATGCTCGTTACGAACATTTCCTCCTTTTGTTACCATTGTTAAAAAAAAAACCAAGCATGAAAACGTTAATTTCCATTCATTGACATCGATGCTGGTGATTTTACTTCAAGACCGTTACAAAATCCAACATTAAGGAATGAATTGGGTCAAATAGTATTAGGTTCTTTTTGCTAATGGTGGTTTAATGACAGCGAATAGGTTTCTTGGTATCTTGTCAATACTTTATCTCATATTTCACAAAAAAGGATAAACATTGGATCGTTTCTGCATTACGGAATTAACTAGCCATGAAGAGGTTCTTTTAATTACCGTATCAAGGAATTGAGGTTCCTAATTGGCAGTAATTATATAGCTAATAACCAACTTTACTAAATCTTAAGTACGAAAAAAGACTTATATGAAAATAGGCAATAAACCAGCGGCAAAAGGGGTTTGTTTCCTTCAATTTATGAACAGTGCTAATTCCGTATTTGTATTACATGTGTTCCCTTTGTAATGTATCAGCCAATAAGCAAGGAAGCAGTGTCTTGTAAGATGGCACTCAAATTTGAAGGAGATAGCCTTTGTCAATATTCAAATCAGATATGTAAACAGTTAATATATAACATACGACACCAACCACTGTAATTGACCACTGTTTATATATAAGAGTTGCTAACCATTATGAATGGTACATCGTCATTAGACAAAGGTAAAGTTGGTATCGAGCTTGATACATCAATATGCATTGATACTTTGGCTTGTACGATATTCTTTTGAAAGGATTTTTTAAAATTTCTAACCACAGAGCAGTGATGTTCGTATGGGTTTAGCGCTCAGTGGCTAGGGATAAAGACGTCTTTGCAACGAACAGGAAATGGTTAAACGGCATCGACCGTCATAATTCTTCACGAAGCCAAGATTGTATTTCAAAGCATGGCGTTATATAATGCCATGGCCCTTAGATAACTGGGTAATTTCCTATAGATATATTTTTGTGTCATTTGATTTTCATAACCTTAAATATCTGGTTAATTTCGATGAGGAAAAATACTCAGAGTAGCAAACAGGTTTGATCACAGGCAAGTCGCCAATTTACTTGGCGGCTTGCCTGGATCGATCCTGTTTGCATAAGCATGAAGTTGGTTCCAGCACTTTAAGGATTAATTTCCTAAACACGATGTTTTGCTTGCTCACATTTCCTACTCTTTCCAAAGCCAATTTCCGTTTGCTATCGAGTCACTCTCTGAAAACACTATACAATACGGACTTTGGATATAAAATGCGAGCAGCTCTATAACAAAGTGTGACATGTAATGGTATGAATTATCAAATCATTTGGTAAACCTTTATAGCTCATTCTGGCTGTTTTGTAACGATACTTTTATAAATCAATCATCTATTTGGTTGTACAACTTATATCGGTATTTCACCAAAGCGCGGGTTATATTGGCTCATTTTCATATGAAAGCAAAGCAACTTAAATATTCGAAATTCTCAAAATAAACCATTTGGCAAAAGTAGCACGTATTCGTGACAGGGTTATATGTGTATTACTTAGTATTCGGACTTTGTGGCAGGTTCGAATTTGAGACAACGGTAAAAGCACGCAAAGAATTCGAAAAAGTCTTAACCCTTTACCAAAAACCAAATTTTAGACTGTCCAAAATTGAGTTTGCAGACAACATTTCAAAATATGATGAAATCGGTAAAATGATCTTCCTGTAGGACAGAAAACATTCTGGGAAAAGGAGAAATTGCTCTTTAAGAGCAATTCCTCTTTTTCCCAAAATGTTTTCCAGAGTCGCATGCAACACAGTGGTTAAATGTCGTTATTGTTTGGTTATGGGTTAACCTTTGGCTTAACACATAACGCCACAGTTTTGCTTCTTGCAGCAGACGACTTTCAAAAGGCATTGTGGGAAAAGGAGAAATTGCTTGTCACAAGCAATTTCTCCATTTCCCACAATGCTTTTTCCATCTATTCACATACCACAAAATGTTTACAAAGCTTTTCTACAGTCATCTGCTTTAAGTAAGATAATTGTCTGCAGGTGATAAAGAGTTAAGGTGGCGCTTTTTAGCGTAGCATCAATCATGTGGATATCACGATGTGTTGTTTATTCCTTTACCAAACAACAAATTTTCGAGTGTCCCAAATTGAAAGAGTTTCCAGACGACATTTCAAAATGTGATGAAATCGGAAAATAATCTTCTGATAGGGCAAAAACATTGTGGGGAAAGAAGAAATTGCTCGTTACAAGCAATTTCTCCTTTTCCCACAATGTTTTTTAAAGTCGTCTGCAACAAAGTCGTCAAATGTTGTTATTGTTTGGGAAAGGGTTAAAGACTAACTCGGATGGTCCAAGACATAATTGGAATACAGAATGAAAAATCTACGTCTGGATCTTCCGGACTATGTACAGAAATACCCTATAATATAATGTGACAGGTGATTATTATAGGTGTATCAAATGACGCGACATTGGACAGTTAGACCTTTAATAACGAACCTTTTTGAGGCAGGTCATTGACCCGTACGTAGGCCTAAAGTCCGCTTTAGTGTGGGATATACGCACTGGCCAGGACCCCTAGCTACCAGCAACACAGGCAGGTGCTTATTTTGTCAGAATATCTCCGATTTCAAATAAGAATATCTGAAATCATCAGCAATGTCAGACAGTGATCCTCGTTTGTGCTTTAACGCTATTTTACTCGGCATGTCGGAGAAAATTAGAGTGATCTCCCCTGTTTTGGTGGGCGTGGTTAACTGCTATGTGTCGTAAGGTCAATTCAATTCCTAATTAATCATTTTGCATCGATTTGCAAAAGAATTTCTTACAGCCTAGATTATTCCCTCTAGATTCTGCTTTCTGTATACATAACCAGTACTCGCGCCATTCGTGGAATAAAGAGAGGTCGCGAGACAGAACCCGCTATTCACGGGATTCGAACCTACGACCCTCGTGTCCACAAGCCAAATCTACCCTTGAACCACTGTCCCCCACACGGATAGTTGGAAATTGACTAAGAGCAGTCAGACCTTAAACAATGTCAAGAATGTCCATCTTCTCTTCCCATTACTTATACCTACTTCTATCCGTTTGGTGCCTTGCATAGTGATAGAACTTGGGAGGTACTTGGTATAATCCGTGAAAAGTGTCTCATAAGCCAAACTGACTACCCATTCCAATAGGGGTGACACTATAATAAACAATACCTTTTATATCATCACAGTGATACAGATTTAGCGTGCATCATCTCATGTGTAGTATACCAAGAGGGTTGTGGTTTGAGACCTGTCAGGTCATACTAAGGGCCTAAATACAGCGAAAATATGCACTTCCCACCATGACACCGTGGGTAATGAAGATAGCAATATCAATGTATAGCCATATTCAGGCACAAAAAGGTAGCCTGAAGTACCATTTCACTAAACAATTTATGCTTATAATCAAGTCCAAAATTGTCCCTTATTTCAATATCCTACTGAGCAATATTGCAAAGTAACACACCATTGGAATCATGTCTCCGAGAGGCTTCGAATAACGTGTCACCATTTTAATCAGTTTTGACTTACGCAAATAGTTTCTTCAATGTAAAACGGTACCTTAGGGCCCGTCTGCCAAAGAGTAACTTTCCGTCTACGCACGGGCCATAACTCTCTGCTACAACTCAAAATTATTTATCTTATATCGATTGTGAAAGATTAATATCACCCTCAATTCTGCTATCTGGATACCTAATCAGTACTCGCACCGAGTGTGGTTCAATGAAAGGTGACAAGTGAGATCCCGCGACTCATGGGATTCGAACCCACGTTCCGAGGCCGACGCTCAACCACTGGACCACTTTCAGTCTTATAAGCTTGAATTTCTTTGTCCACAAGGAGTAGGAATATGCGTAAAACAATTTGAAAATTGGTGAAACAGCATTAAACCACATTTCATAGCTCTGTCACATCTGTAGCAGAGCGTGAAGCGGTTTAATATAAGAAAAAATATGATGAGTAACCCGGTTTAGTTAGCGCTAAACGACCGTCCCCAACAGGAAGAGATTTTTTTTCATAAGTCTTTTTTTTTTTTTATTTATCTACTAAAAATCGTACAAAATTCCTATTGCTTGGCCTTAAATGCTGTTTTTTTTTTTCCAATTTGGATCAATTCCAATTTTAATATGAATGAATCGTCTTTTCCCCAATTTATATTTTAAGCTTGCCAGATTTCAAATTGGGGGGGGGGGTATCCTTCTTATCGTTGGTGTCGTCTACAGGACATAACTCTCATTAATACATACCGGCTTGCGGGCCTCATTCCAAGTATGCATTCAAATCTTATTTTCAAATGAATGTCCTTTATGAAAATATACACATCCTCAGGGGGAGTCACAGTAACATAAATCAAACTTCGACAAAAACAATGATTTAATAAGTGGCAAAAGCCTGTACATGTTAATGATGGTTTTCAAAATGTGGAAAAGAAGAACATTTTCAAGTTTTATTAGATTTGTTTAGTGCCATAATAAGCTCTTTTACTCTTTCATTAACAGGCATTTAGGTCACTTTTCAATCATCAAGCAGGTCTTTCACTTCTTCCAGGCTAATAAAACGAAATTCCGTGGAGACAAACTGGGATCGAAGATAGGAACTATTGCGCTGTGATGACCTGAAAATAAAAGCAATATACTGTGAAATACTTCATATAAACACATTTCAACTACAATGCATTCTGTTTTCTGTAAAACAAATTGCAATTTTGACAGATTAATACTTATTCAATACCAAACAGATTGGCCACTAACACCAAAGGATACCCCATAATTGAACAGAACAGAACATCATTTTATTTGACGAGTACATGGTACATAGTCAAGTTCACATATAAATATAATCTGGATCTAAGGCCGCAATCACTCTCACATCTCTCACCCCCTTCCATCTCATCCCTCACTCTCTCTCCCTGCTCTCTTTCACCCACCATCACACAAACCATTTTCATACACACACATATAAATAAACATTATACGAGTAAGTTACTTATTATCGCAAATGGACTGATAATTCATATGGACATATTATCTTGAATCAGAACCAATTAAGCATCTACAGTAAGTTGTAGAGACTTTCAAAACAACAGATAATGCTGATTTTATATAAGAACTAACTTAAAAAGAATAATACGTCGTTACAGGAAAACAACGCAATCAATTTGTACATACATGTACTTGGCTTTGTAAAATAATAAGCGTCGAAAACTGTTTTTCGAAGATCGACATTTTTTTTTAACATAAAATCGAACTCATCTTCGACATCCATTGACATGTTCATCCGGTCACCAAAAATTAAACTTTCCTTCATGTGTGAATACTTCATCAAATGACAACGAGCTACATCACAGTACCCAATTGACATGCTATTATGTCAAACAATTACATGTTAATCCAATCTCGTACACCACCTGTCCAATTAGCAATAATATTCACACGTTCCGTGCATAGCAATTATGACTCGCGAAAACGTCTATTGTTTACTTTAACACTTTTCTTTCACGAGTTTTCATTTTTAATCTGTTTTAATACTAAATCAATGTCTTGCACCCTATATATAGTCAACTTCGACTGGTTTCAGTCACTCAATATATCGTCTTACGCAGTAGTGCTGCGTTTTTTATTAAGGATTATACATTAGTTAAAACAGTGATAGTAAAATGGATTTAAACGAAGAGCCATTTCCAGATATAGATAGCGGTATTGCCGTCACACCTTTACACTCCGTGGAAGAGATGTTTCCGAACTATGATGAGAGTGACATTTCTGATATATCGGACTGGGAAATATCGAGCATTTCAAGCGACTCCTCCACAGACCTTGATGAGAACTTAGACGATTCTACCAGCGACCAGGCAGAACACGCTGACGAAGGCTGGACCGACCAGCTTCATCCTATCGAACTCCGACCGTTTACAGAGGACGTCGGACCAAACCATGATCTTCCATATGGGACCAGTCCCGTGAATTTCTTCTACCTTATGTTCGAGGAAACATTCTTCGAGACCGTGGTTTACCAGACAAACCTGTATGCTGAACAGAAACAGAGAGACATACCAGACCTTACATGGTGTGAGACAACAGTGGAAGAAATAAAAGCGTATTTCGGCGTACACATCGTGATGGGTATGCACCGGCTCCCGGATTACAGTCTTTACTGGAGCGACGACATATACCTGTATAACGAAGGAATTGCAGAAATCATGACGCAGCACAGATACGAACAGTTGTCGCAGTACCTTCATCTTACCAATAACGACCAACAGCCTGCCAGAGACAGTTCTGATTACGATCCACTTTTCAAAGTTCGCCCACTTCTAGACATGCTGAACAGAAACTTCCTTAAATACTACACGCCACACAGAGAACTGAACATTGGTAGAACGAGGATTGGTTTCAAAGACAGGTCTGAGTTCATACCGTATAAACCGCCAAAATGGGGAATCAAAGTGTGGCAGTTATCAGAATCGACCACCGGGTATACATCACAGTTTCAACTCGACCACGTGCGACGAGATGATAGGGAAGACAGATGCGAACTTGGGCACAGAGTCGTGAAGGAGCTAGCAGAACCATTTCTGAGACGAAACTACCACATCTACATAGATCAACTAGTTACCTCCGTACCACTTATCAAAGAGCTTACAAGAAACCAGACCTATGTGTGTGGTACCGTGGCTTTGAACAGAAAAGGGTTACCCAAAGAGTTAAAACACGTTAAGTTGCGAAAGAATGGCGACAAATTGAAGAGACAGAAGGGAGATCTTCTTGTTACTGTTTGGAAATACAGGGAACAGGTAGCGATCGTGTCCACCAACCAGCAGCCGACTGACAGTGGGGTCAAGGCAGGACATGGGCGGGAAGTTAACACACCAGACGCGGTCATGAACTTTGTCCGGTATAGCGAGGGGATAAACCTTACGGACGAACTCCGAGCCAAATACACCAACATACATGAAAACACGAAGTGGTGGAAGTACGTTGTCAACTACTGTCTTGACTTGGCGCTTATCAACGCTCATCAGCTCTACTTAGCCTCGAACAAGCCTCTACCGAGATCGAAAGGCAAGTTTTCCCAACTAAGTTTTCGCCTCCACGTCGCTACTGCTCTACACAAGATGGGGGAATATTAAATGACTTTCAATGATGAATAGTTGTATAGCTTCCAAACTGTGTATTAATTAATGTGTGCTTTATACCAAAAGTCCAATGTCACTGTCCACACATAAGGTGCTAGATGTTGAAAGTTTTAGTGCTTTTCTTTGTGGATGTTCCTTAATCAAATATTATCATTCATGATATGATTTTTTTCTGTGAACAGAAAACATATGGATTTTGAAGATGAATTTTACTTGATATGATGTATGTCATTTGTATTCCTTTGTATGTAAGAACTAGGTTTAAAAGAAAATGTGTAATTATGTCTTTGTCTTGTCGATTTCAGTGCAAAATAATGCACAAACCATCAACACTAAGAAATTGGGTAAGAGCGATTGTGACAAATAAGGAAAATGCTCAGCACGAGTAATTTCCCACTTTGTTAAAGTCGTTCTTGAAAAGATAAAAATGTTATATTGAAAGATTATGTTGGTTTTAATCTATTCATCAAACACACAGATGAGCTTTATCATTGATAAACACAAACAAAATCTTTATGATAGGATCGTTTTTAGATTGTTTAATGATCATTTCTGCCACGAAAATGTATTATAAAGAAAATTGAACCAGAGACATAGATAAGTCTCTGATAGAACCCATGTGAAAACTGATTTGTTTAATAAAATATAAAAAACAATTTTACTTGATTTTAATTACTCAGATATACAGTTCTTTTGCTCACAATTATTTGTTATAGGGGTCCTACATCAACATTATTTCAGTTATACTCGATTACCTGGTAATGCCTGACTCATTGTAGGAATCCATAAAGCCTCAAAAGGGCTACCATACAGATAGGGATATCAATTTTTTGAAATAAAATGTCCTCATTGATAAAACAACAAACAGAGTTGTTATAGTAACACCAGATTCGATCATTGAAAGCTTAAAATCCTTTTTTAAGACTGTTCAGCACTGTTCAGATTTTATAGCAAATATTTCCAATCATTAGTTTTTTTAATACCAACAGTACATGGGTCTTAAAAAAGCATATCGGATCTTTTCACATATCTATAGGAAGTAGTGTGTGAAAGAATTCCAGTGTTCAATTATAAATACGATTTTTCCAGTTGATAGGCTGATATGTGCAAAGTCTCACCACATTACTCAACAAATTTATTGGATTTCAGCAACAAAGAAAAAAAGGAAATTGAAAATGGTCTTGGTTTAATTACGATGGATGTTAATATCAAATGTTTAACATATATCATTCCCAGAGCACAAATCTATGAGCTAGACCCTGTAAAGCCCACAATGATTCATGTAGGATCTTGGCTTCTGTGTGTTAGCCAGGTGGCTGGCTACCTTTCACATAAACACAAATCTACCACTGTTTTGCTCTTAACCAATTTGGATAGAGATCATGAGCATAATATGTCATAGCCTTAGAGACCCTGTTCTCGTTAATATTGCAAAACAGTTTTTCAAATGTCTGATTGCTTTGCAACATAAATGTAATTAATTGACAAATAAACCTTTTCAGGCTTTGATTAATTATGGTTTGAGTCAGGTTTCAAACTAATGGTTAGATCTTTGTTCTCTAAGTCAGACAGTCAACAGACTGAGCTAGTATGACATAACCTTAAGATTTAATGTTAATTAACCCGATAAAGCAGACATATATAAAAAAATATATATAAATAACGTAGATTTGGTAAAAATAAAAGAATGCTGGTTCTGGTAATGAGTTTAGAATAAAATAAAGCATGGTTTAAGACTAGATATATTCCCAAGTACAGCAATTTTTGACAAGTCAATATTGCAAGTACCTTCTGATGACACAATTGTTCCAATATGTACTAAACTTTTAAAATAAAGAGGCCTTTTTGTGAAACGGAAACCACTTTTTATTTCAAAATAACACCTTTTTGCATATCCTGCCCTCCCAAAAGTCATTTATTCAATGAAAGAAAAAGAAGAAATCATTGTTAAATATGAGAAATCTCTCTTCAAACACATCAATTCACTAGCTCATTATGCAGTCTTTGAGCTAATAATGGAATTAGAAAATGTGTTAAATCCTCAACAATGTACATCGCAAATAGCTATAACATATTGTTTCATGGACTAAATTGTGGGTTCAATGCAAGACTTAAGTAAGATGAAGTTCTTTCAAAATCATTGAATTGAACCTGATATGTGTATGAAACAGTGCAATGAACTATTTTTCAGAGATGATCTGGAACTCACCATTTTCATAGAGAAACAACATTCTATCCAGGAGGATTATAGTTTCTATCACCGGGGCCAGAGCTAATCTCACTGTATAGAACGACACTACATCCTTCCACTGGGATGTCATCTGTTTACCCGTTAACAGCAGAGAATCTGTCATATCTTCCAGGGACAAACCTAACTTCTCAAGGCCCAGTCTTGCATAACTGAAAATAGATGACCATATACCTTCAAATTGAGTTTTTGGCAGGTATCTGTAACTGATGGCTTAAATCTTAACTAAACACCAAATTTTTGACTGTCCCTAGATGAAAGAGCTTGCAGACAACATTTCAAAATGTGATGAAATTGAAAATGATCTTCTACAGGGCAAAAAATAATGAGGGAAAAGGAGGAATTGCAAATTAAGAGCAATTTCTCCTATTCCAACAATGTTTTCCAGTGTTGTCTGCAACAAAGTGGTTAAATATGGTTATTTATCAGTGGTGGGTTAAGAAAGCACTGTGACTTAAAAAAAGGTTATTTAACATTTTATTTAGACACAATGCTTTCAACTAAATAACATATAACTTATACTGCTTTCTTCATTAATGGTCAGCTGATGTTGGTTTTGATTAAGCCAAGACACATATACAGTGTGGTAAGTAAACATTGCGGTATGAAACTTTGTGCATGAAAACCACATATTTCCTTTTTGTAATAATTTCAATGCTTATTAACCTGAGTTTTCCTTTGACAGTTTCAATGGAGGCTTTTTCAAGTCATCCTCTGCTAACAGACTTAAATATTGAGATCACTTTTCCACTCTAGAAATGATGAAGTAAATAACTTACCCTTCAAAATCCAAGTTATTAGTTTTCTTGGCTGGTATTTGAACTGCTGACCGTTGGAATGTAGGACAAATCTGATTGGCTATCCATTCTAAAGCTGCCCGGTAGCTGTGAATCCGTAAATGAGGCGGACAATCTAAAACATTTCAAAATGTAGAACTTCAAAGAATTGATCTTCAGTGATTTCTTAAATGTATCAAAACATTCATTTTTTCCAAACCAGTACATATCCATTATCTTTTCCTGACCATTATTTGACATAAACCCTTTCAGCACCCAAGGCAATAGTTCTCACCAGATGGTCCTCAACATAGACAAGATTTATCATCTAAATTGAACACACACAAAAATGCTTGATACTGGTGGTAACTCCATTCCTGTCAATGATATATGAGAAGTTATTTTTCATGCTTGTTATTTTCATCTTTTGTTAGCTTTAGTTGGACCAGCATTATCAAGTGCAAGGGAAACCAGCTAAAGAAAAAAGTGTTAACCATATAACTGCATTGAGTATCAAGAAAATAAAGAAACAAGGGCTCACATTACAGATTTGATTCAAGCCCTTCAATAGGAAACATTCCCAAGTGATATCTAATGCAGGGTTGCAACATTTGTGTGAGGAAATCCAGTAATGGCAATAGAATGCTTAGCAAAAGAGATTGTTTTACGTCCTTTATAGCTTGATCTTATAGAATAACTACATTATGTTAATTCAACCCTTTACGCGATTATATTTCACTTAATGGTATTTGCATCAGATGACCTTCTAAATAACTGTGTCAAATGAATAAACTGCTCCTTAAGAGACGAAACAAAAATATATGCTCATATTTGAATGGGAAATATGGCATGAAATATCAAGTAATAAAGATAGAAAGCCTTGCAGTCACACCGAAACTCATACTACGTACATGTATAAGATTAAACTATCTATCAAACTTTAATACCTTTCTTTACCTTGAGCAACTCACTTAATGATATTAGAACATTTTTCATGCAGATAGGGAGTAAATCTATTCCTACCACGTAATCTTTGACAATATGCATCAGCAAAATGACATGCAAGCTCCCTGGCTGCATAGGACAGTTGATGACATGAAATCTCCTGCACACATGTACTTAACGGGTAGCCAACTGCTTCATTTAAACGGCTGTGAAATGAAAACAGAGGCTGCGTAAATGAATTGTACAACATTATGTGTTTTATCTAAGAATTTTTCTAAACAAAATTGCTAAAGCATTTGTTCTTATAGTGGCAATTGTCATGTTTAGTTGCTATTAATTTGGACCTGTCACAAATCCAACATTTTAAGGGAACAAATCAAAGCTTAATTGTTAATCATGAAGTAAAGGCATACAGGTACTATTTTACAACACATTAAACAAATGTCACAATAATTTTTTTAATGTGATCCTAAAACCATAAAGAGTTGGTATACACTAATTTAAATTCAATTTTTCTATTCTTATGTTTTACATGCATTTCATATTGGTTTTACATTTCATCAACATTAGTGCAGTTTTGTTGTAATGCTCAACACTTAATATTGGAGGAAGACCCCATACTCAAATACCCGTTAGTGCTAATCAAGCCAGGTAAGAACAATTGACATTCGGTAAGTCAGTCTAGAGACAACCTCTCATAAAAATCCAAGTATTGTTACTGGGATTTGAACCCAAGCAGAGAGGGCCCATGTGCTTCCCAGGGCCCAATTCATCTTATTCGGGAGTAACTTTTTTTTTTAAACATTGCACACAAAAGGATGTGTAATACACTCTTATCACGGCTTCTGGCCACCTTGCACACATAATTACCTTTCATCTGTAAGCTTCATATAGCAACATCCCACTGAGGCTAGGCCTTTAGCTTCTGGACAGTTCACAAAAAATCTTAAAAATGTCGCAGTTAAATCACCACATGCATGTAATCCCGTTAAAATGAATTTCTCTATTTTATCACCACTCTCACTCGAAACCTGCTTATTTTCAATATAGGTATTGGAACCCGATTTGGTTTCTGTTTGTGTTGTTGAAGTCTCTGAACATGGTTGTTTTTGTCCCTGAGTTTGCTTACTGAAGTCAAGGGACGATATTCTAGAGTCACCTTGCATACCTTCACAGTCCATCAAATCACTGTCTCTGTGTTTTACACAATCTTTATCTTCTTCAGAATTATCTCCAAATTTCATCTTTTTATGAGAATTTTGATTACAATACTGGTGCGAGTTTTCAGGTTCTGCAAGATGAGAGTTTTCTGTATCTCCATTGCTGTCACCTACATTGACACTCGACTGTTTCTGTCTAATAGCATCCATAAATTCTTCTGTTGAAGTGTTGGGATGAATCAGACGAGTCAGATGACAGGGGAGGGAACTTGATTCAACTTGAAAATAGTCCATTACAGATTTTTCTCCCTTGAATAAAAATTTTGATCTCATTATGATAATAATCTTCAATACATGCAAGAAACACAGGGCACATACATGATATAATTAAAAACAAAATGTTTATATCCTTATGATCGTTCTGTATGTGAATAAAGGAACATGGCATTGTCAAGTTAGTGGAATACCAAATATGCTTTCAATAAAACCATTTCAGTTAACAAGCAAAATCTAGGAAACCTAGGAAAGAGCATTTGGTCCATTTAAACAAGCATGTGTACTGGCTCTCAGAAATATTGACTGAGAGCTTTGTGTATAACACATTTCAGTTATGTCATTAATTGTTATTTGTCACAAAGAAGGGTAACATCACTCTCAGATGATAGTCATAAAGAATCAAATATAACAGTTTTAATACTTTGACACTGGGCACGAAACATTATGAATAAATAAGTTGCTAACAAGAAATGTTGCCTTTTGTAACAGTGGTTTCTCAAATCTTAAACAGCACATTTATGAAAATAATTATAGTTGCTTAAGAAAGAAAAGAGGGGATATTTAAGATTAACAATGGCTTACAAATATTATTACTTCATATGTCAATTGATGATATATATATACCTTGTCTTTCTTCTTCAATACTTCCCTCTCCATGTCTCTACAAAGAAAACAGAAGCTTGTACAAAATCAATATGCAACTCTATGCAACATGACTACAGTGAATATACCTTAACTTAATTAGATTAATCCTATATGTGAGAGATGTAAACTGATAGAAAAAGTAAAAAACAAGTCAGGGGTGGCAAATTCTGATTTGGATTTAGTTGTCGGTAAATGCCAAATCTAGTTTCATACTTGTCCATATATATGTAATTACTAAATAGTAAATTTCAGTAAAAATATACTTGTCTGTAAATAATTTTAAACAAGCTAGACAAAATGAAAAATTGATATGAACATGATTATCTTGGATGTTCTGCAGGTTTCATACTAAACATTCAAACTTATCATTAGGTCTCAATGGCCTACTGGTGTCAAGTGAGAGTATTTATAAACAGATAGTGCATAGAATGTGCAATGAAAATATCAGTATGTTATTGAAATTTTCAATGCTAACTTATCTTTGGAATAATTGGTTGGAGTAATTGGCAAATCAACAATTTAACATAGAATGATAATTATCAGTTACTTCATATTTCATTGTATATTCTGACATTTATACTAGGCTATTATTCTAATGTTGATAAAGTGACATAAAGGCCCAGAGTGGCCAGGTGTTGTATTAGCTTTTATCTACTTTGCTGTTTATACTAAACACATGTCACTAAAAAACTATGTGTGCTTGTAATTTGTACCAAATATTTCATCGTCCATCTCCTGTGAGATCTTGTCATTGCTAGACTGCCTTCATGAAGCAAAGTCTCCTGATTGTCAAATGGAAGGCGGGTATTTCTAGCCTTGATTGAGCCAAGATAGGTCAGCTTCTTTATCAATTATCAATGAGCAAGGCATCTCAATTTAAATAAAACATGCTGAAATGATATACATGTAAAACACAATTTCACTTATTCTATCTTTGAAATTTCTCCTTGAGCTAAACATTATGTAGCAGAAGAAGAAACTGTACGAGATGAGTGTTTTCCTCTTTTCCTACAAGTGTTTTTACTTACACCCCAAATAGAATACATGTACAATCTTTCATACTTGATAATAATCGGCTGTAGTTGCCTTTAATTTGGATCAGTCTTTTAAGTAATAATAAAAGACAAAATGGATTATCTAACTTTTATATACCTGTCATATTTGGAAGCTTTTGGTGCATGTGAGCTGGCTGCCTCCACAGATATGACCTTTAACCCATATTTAAATGAAAGGATCCTTGAAAGGTGACCAAGACCAGATCCCACATCTATCACACAGCTACAGTTGCTTACTCCACCAAGTAAATCTATCACCTGTAAACAACAATGTTCTGATGTCTTAAATACAAGACTTGATCTAACTTACATCATAAATACAGGTTTCAATTCACCTGCAGCAAACAATTCCTGAAACACATATCAGGTAGGGTGATCACATGATGAATTTTGCAAAAATGTCCAATCAAGATGGCCCCCCACACGTATATTTGCTTTTTCCACCTACTTTCAATTTTAGATCATTGTTTATGAAAGAAACCCATTTCCAATATGTTCTATATCTTTTCTGAGCTGCTATGAACAAAACTGGAAAACTGTGGATAAGCAAGCCTTATGTTACTTAAGAAACATATGTTGTCATTTCATTGATAGAAACTAATCTATTTTAAAATCTGAAATCCCAATCTGTGAGATATATAGTACTTTTGAAAGTTTTACAATAAAAAAGAAACATGATACAGAATATAGCTGATTATCAAGGATTGGCCAAGATCTATTTAAACGAAAGATGTCAAAATGTTCATTAAAAATCAAATAAAAATTATAAGAGTTAAAAAACAGGTATGTCAAATATCATATCCCATTGTTCATGATTTGTAAGCTTGGAAGCAAGTGAAATGCAGACTAATAACTTTGAGTTTAAACTTACTTTACTTAAATTCTGTATCTCATGTCGTTTCTTGGGTTTAACATGCTTTTTAAAAAATGCATGTAAGTCATCTTGTGAGTCTGGAAAATAGGAAAGTTTTAATTACCTAATTACGAAAGAGTCATCTTCAATAGTTGATTGAGTTAGCACATTCAAAGCAGAACTGTAAACAAGATGGTCTTGAAGGCTATAAATTCATTTATTTTCAAATGAAAAAAATACTATTATATCCACTTTTTATCAAAGGGGTTTTATTTGAACAAACTTTGTAGCACATCTCTAAATGATGATACATATCAAATATGAAAGCACTAGTCCTAAAAGTTTCAGTCATCAAGATTCTAAAATTATCTTTTCAATTTTGGATACCCGGTAATCTGAAATCAATTATTTATTATAACATGCTTCATATTTTCAATAGTTCTTTCTTTCTTTATCTTTTTTATCCTGTCAACTGTGACTCAAACTTGCCTTGGAATAATACCAGGATGATCTCTGGATAATCTGTGGGGACAAGGCTAAAAGACAGTATCTTTGAATATTTTACACTGAAATACTCAGCTGACACAAACTTGTCATGTCTCAAATCCCTAGACACTAACCACCTTTTAACTATAGAATTTTCCATTAATTTTGCCAGTTGCAGAAATTGCAGTAATCAAAAGAAACAACATTTTCAAGCTTGTTGAGAATAAAACATGGAAAACCAGATAATTTAACTATGTATACATTTTTGTCCCAATTTCAATGTTTTTAAATGCATTTGTTGAAAGCTATTGAAAAAATCGAATCTAAATTCCATGAATTAATGTACTTACGCTTTTCATGTATAGATGTTTGATCTTTTAAATCTCTGTTCTTATTGGAATCACATTTCTCTTTCTCTTTGGGAAATAGATGTTGAAAAACAGACTCAAAGTTCTCCACACAATTTCTGTCTAGGGAGTAGGTCTGAGTGCATGCTTTAAAAGACAGGATGGATAAAGGTGAAACACTTCTGAAAATAAAAGCATACCTTTTCATAAAGCCAATCCAATTACTCAATATAATGACACACTGAAACTGTATCTGCAGACGTCAATTAAAAAAAAAACGTTGAATGAGAAAGAATTTCTTTTATTGTTCAAACATTTTTTACAGAACAAATAATGTTTGTTGATACTAATTTCTAATATATATTTCATCGTAAAACTCAAGCATATGGGAAATAAATATGGATTTGAAGCCATGTGGGAATATTCTAATTTGAAATTTTGTACTAATTGCCTTCAATGAGAAATCTTAGATTACACAGTTATAAACATTGCTTGTGCGAAAGTTGATTGTACTCAAACAAGGTATATTAGAGGAATCCTAACCTCTGTGATCATCTAATTGTAAGTCACAAGCTGGTACGACATAAATCTATTAATATTTTTGTTACCGGTTTGATGGTGGTTTATTTCTGTCCAGCAGAAATGTTAGATCCTCTGTGGTCCATTCATGTAAACATGTCTTCCAGGTCTGTGGAAAATGATCCCAGTGTTTCTTGTAGAAGAAATCCTGAAACACCATAATGCACATGTTGAATATGATAATTGAACAGGCTCCAAAATTTTTGTTACGTTTGTGAATTGTTTTAGCAAACTTGAGAACCTAATGCATTATTATTGAAGGCATGCAATATATATGGACAGAACAACCGGTCAGTGAATGACAGTGTCTTCCACTGATTGGATGCGAATGTGTCTCTCATTGTTTGGTCGGTGTGTTGCATTGGTGGTATGCACACTTCTCATTCTATCTAAATTGCCTTAACATCTGTCAAACTAATTCTTAAGCAATCAAGAAATATTGAGAACATTAAACATTTTTGCATTGGACAATATCTCCAGTCATGTCAAACTTTAAAGGCGGCCACTTGCGATGAATCTTTGGTGCAACTTGGGATACCCATACTTGCATTTTTGCAGTAAAATATCGATTGGTTACTACTTACAGTCGTAAATTTATCCTAAAATTGTAATCAATCCATAAACATAACATATCAATCTTCCGCATAATTGGTCCAGGGGTAGATTGTCTGCCTCTGGATACGAGGGTCGTGGGTTCCAATCCTGTGAGTGGTGGGATCTGCGACCTTTCATTAATCCACATTCGGTGCAAGTACTGATTATGTATCCAGGAAGCAGAATCAAGAGTGGTTTATCTAAGTTGTAAGAACTTGTTTCACAATCGATGTAAAATGAATTAGTTTAAACAAATATAGAAAGTGCAATCAATCAGTGTTTGTCACTGATTGTATGCAAATTGTGTCTATGAGAGATTTATTTGCTAGGTTTGTAACAAATTGCATAAATGACAGCAAGTAGCATCAACAGAAAGAAAAGACCTATCACAACCCGCCATCATCAGCAAATATTCAAGATCAACTGAAGCAAACTTATGTTCATGAAAGCATTACAGAGTGGTAATCTACTGAAAAATAATATTCGCGAAAAGACATGACAAATTGAATTTAATGTTCATCATTCTATCATGTAACACTTTTACCGAAACATATGCATCTGCAATCCACCTATATGTGTCCACAAATTGTATTGATCTTCGAGAGTACTCTAGTAAAACAGAAAACGTTTCATCATTGCAAACTATGGTCATGTTTCTTGTTTTTGTCGGACGAAAAAGCAAAGTACTAAAGGTATTTGCACTGAACATGAGCATATTGTCTTGATATGGAGAAGGATGTTATGCTGAAATAGGGTATTAAGAGAGTAATATACATCAAATTGGATGAATATATCACCCTTATCGTGCTGTCATGATACCATTCTCTAAATAAAAAAGTAAACACTAAATTAATCAAATTGATACTTAAAGTACTTTGGAGCTTTACTTGATTTTAACTCAACATTTCTCACATATATTGCCTTTTGTAACCGAATAATAGTATTCTCCTCCTCCTCCTCCTCCTCCTCCTCCTCCTCCTCCTCCTCCTCCTCCTCCTCCTCCTCCTCCTCCTCCTCCTCCTCCTCCTCCTTCTCCTCCTCCTCTTCCTCCTTCCTCCTTCCCTCCTCCTTCCTCTTCACCTCCTCCTCCTCCCTCACCTCCTCCTCCACCTCCCTTCTCCTGCTCCACTTTACCTCTTCCATCTCCTCCTCCACCATTTCCTCCTCCCTTCTCCTGCTCTTTCTCCTCCTACTCTCTCCCCCTACTCTTGCTTCTGCTGCTCCTCCTCCTCCTCCTCCATCCTCCCTCCTCCTACTCCTCCCCCTTGCTGCTGCTCCTCCTGTTTCCCCTACTCCTCATCTCTGCTCTACCTCCTCCTCCTCCCTCCTCGATCCTGCTCCTCCCCCTCCTCCCTCCCCTTGCTGCTCGTCCTCCTCCCCCTCCTTCTCCTCCTAGTTGCTCCTCCTACTCCTGCTCCTCCCGCTCCTGCCTTTTTAACCGATAATAGTATTCTCCTCCTCCTCCTCCTCCTCCTCCTCCTCTCCTCCTCCTCCTCCTCCTCCTGCCCTTCCTCCTCCTCCTTCACCTCCTTCTCCTCCTCCTCTTCATCCTGCCCTTCCTACTCCTCCTTCACCTCCTTCTCCTCCTCCTCTTCATCCTGCCCTCCCTCCTCCTCCTCCTCCTTCTCCTCCTCCTCCTCTTCATCCTGCCCTTCCTCCTCCTCCTTCACCTCCTTCTCCTCCTCCTCTTCATCCTGCCCTTCCTCCTCCTCCTTCACCTCCACCTCCCTTCTCCTGCTCCACTTTACCTCTTCCATCTCCTCCTCCACCATTTCCTCCTCCCTTCTGCTCTTTCTCCTCCTACTCTCTCCCTCTACTCTTGCTTCTGCTGCTCCTCCTCATCCACCTCCTCCATCCTCCCTCCTCCTACTCCTCCCCCTCCTCCCCCTTGCTGCTGCTCCTCCTGTTTCCCCTACTCCTCATCTCTGCTCTACCTCCTCCTCCCTCCTAGATCCTGCTCCTCCCCCTCCTCCCTCCCCTTGCTGCTCGTCCTCCTCCCCCTCCTTCTCCTCCTAGTTGTTCCTCCTGCTCCTGCTCCTCCCCGCTCCTGCCTTTTTTAACCAAATATTAGTATTCTCCTCCTCCTCCTCCTCCTCCTCCCTCCTCCTCCTCCTCCTTCTCCTCCTCCTCCTCTTCATCCTGCCCTTCCTCCTCCTCCCTTCACCTCCTTCTCCTCCTCCTCTTCATCCTGCCCTTCCTCCTCCTCCTTCACCTCCTCCTCCTCCTCCTCTTCATCCCCTTCCTCCCTCTCATCACCTCCTTCTCCTCCTCCTCTTCATCCTGCCCTTCCTCCTCCTCCTTCACCTCCTTCTCCTCCTCCTCTTCATCCTGCCCTCCTCCTCCTTCACCTCCTCCTTCTCCTCCTCCTCTTCATCCTGCCCTTCCTCCTCCTCCTTCACCTCCTCCTCCACCTCCCTTCTCCTGCTCCACTTTACCTCTTCCATCTCCTCCTCCACCATTTCCTCCTCCCTTCTGCTCTTTCTCCTCCTACTCTCTCCCTCTACTCTTGCTTCTGCTGCTCCTCCTCCTCCTCCTCCATCCTCCCTCCTCCTACTCCTCCCCCTTGCTGCTGCTCCTCCTGTTTCCCCTACTCCTCATCTCTGCTTTACCTCCTCCTCCTCCCTCCTCGATCCTGCTCCTCCCCCTCCTCCCTCCCCTTGCTGCTGCTCGTCCTCCTCCCCCTCTTTCTCCTCCTAGTTGCTCCTCCTACTCCTGCTCCTCCCCGCTCCTGCTCCTCCCCCCCCCCCGGCTTCCCCCCTCCTCCCTCCTCCTCCCCCTGCTCCTACTCCTCCCCGCTCCTGTTCCTCCATTCTCCTACTGCTCCTCCACCTCCTCCTCCTCCTCTTCCTTCTCCTACTTCTTCTTCTGCTTCTTTTTCTTCTTCTTTTTCTCCCAATTCCTTCTTCTCCTTCTCCTTCTCCTCCTCTTCACCACCTTCCTTCTCCTTCTCCCACTCATTCTTCTTCTCTTCAAGGCTTCATAGGAAAAATATGAAGTTCATACGCTTAATATAGACGTTAGCTTTTCATGTTCTCGTCATAATTTGTACACATAGATTTGCGAACCGGAGCAACAAATCTCACAAACACCATATGAGTTTACAGTTCATTGAATTAATGAATGCCATAGACAATTTACAAATGACATGATTAGTCCGGAGCATTGAATAAGTACCAGTTGAGTAATGGGACCAAATTGGAATTTTCTTTTTCATTCAATCTTCATCCAATGGATAAAAGCACTCAGACACTAAAATGTTATAGGATGCCATAAATCAACATGGGCCGAGAAGGTTTTTCCATATATTTAATGATCTTGTTTTCTTAATTATTGTCCTTCTTCTTATCTTTTTGAGTTTTTTATATGCCGAGTCCGAATGACCTTAGCCTGGGAACTGGCCCGTCCGTATACCCCGAACTAATGCGGGTATGCATGGGCCAGGACCCCAGGCTAGAATGACCTGTGGACCTGAAAAGTTTTCGTAAAGTCTGCCATGGAGTTGTATAATTGCCTAAAAATGTATCAAACTTTGAAGATAATATTGAATCAATGAGAAACCCAAAGACACAGATCAGTTAATTGTGCTTTCAGCACTTTCATTATATTTTTCTTCTATATCTAGACCGTCGTAAATTTCAAACGCTTATTTGACATGCCATTGCATGGGCATAGCTGGCTCCAGAGATACGCACGTGCGTAACGTCAATTTCAAAACCTATCAAATTTAAAACACAAAGTTTGAAGTATGCAATGCCCTAAATCTTCAAATATACGCAAAATTTCACCATGTTATTTTCTACCTAAAAAATCACGAGACCCTCTTGAAGCCAAGCATTACACCCTCTTCCGCACCTTCGCCTGTCAGTGCGTGGCATTGGACCCAATGGATACTTGGTCAAGGGAACAACGTTGATGTAAGTGACAATTTGCAGGAATAAGTTTAAGTGAACAAAACGAACAATATTCTTCACATTTTTGTATCCAATGAAAATAGTTACGTATAAACTGGTCCCGGTTTGAAGCCCAGGTGGAACCAAACTTGGAGGTTTGTTTAAATTTTAATCAAAAATAAAACTTCACTGCATAGACTAATATTTGAAAGGGAATAACGACAAATTATACACTTTCATTCTGTTTGAGCTTTCCTGTGCTAAATTGGCTTGCCTTGATAAAGACATCCAAATCAAGTCACAAACTGACTAGTAGCTGCACACTGCCTAGTCTCCACACTGCCCAGGTAATGTTGTGAATAATTGTTTAAATGAAACGCTCTATTTAACAAGCGTGGGTTGATCATTCATTTTTCGACCTTAGCAGTAGCCCTGGGGCAAATTAATTGCTTGATGTGGCTTTTCCAATTCAATGATTTGTTGAGCATCATTTAACTTTTGCTCAAGGCACTTGAACTTTTCAGGCATCTGCAGTTTGTAAAATATTGAGAAATCTTTTAATTGGGCAATATCTCCGTCACATCAAACTTTCGAACCATTCATTTATGGAGGACGCTGCGACAATAATTTTGTTGCACTGTTTGAAGACCGATATTTCCATTATTACAGTAAAATATCAAATGACATTACTCACAGTTATGAATTAATCCCTTTTCAATCGAACCAAGCACGAAAATTGTTTGTATTCCTGATATTTACTTTTTTGAATGGTTTGATTGACACTAGGTGATGATTTTTCTGCTCCCGATAAACTTCCATTGGGCATGCGCACTGGAGTGTGAAAAACCCTAATTTAGCTGTTTTTAATTGTTAAACAGTGATTGATGCCATTATTTGGTGTTATATAAGTTTATTTTCCATATCTTGTCTTATATCAGTTGACTTTGAATGGCCATTTTGTGGCTGTTTGTAAAATATTGAGAAATCTTTTAATTGGGCAATATCTCCGTCACATCAAACTTTCGAACCATTCATTTATGGAGGACGCTGCGACAATAATTTTGTTGCACTGTTTGAAGACCGATATTTCCATTATTACAGTAAAATATCAAATGACATTACTCACAGTTATGAATTAATCCCTTTTCAATCGATCCAAGCACGAAAATTGTTTGTATTCCTGATATTTACTTTTTTGAATGGTTTGATTGAAACTAGGTGACGATTTTTCTGCTCCCGATAAACTTCCATTGGGCATGCGCACTGGAGCGTGAAAAACCCTAATTTAGCTGTTTTTAATTGTTAACCAGTGATTGATGCCATTATTTGGTGTTATATAAGTTTATTTTGCATATCTTGTCTTATCAGTTGACTTTGAATGGCCATTTTGTGATTTAAAACCGAAAATCTGATTTTGTTATCTTCCTCCACTGTTTGGATCGTTTGAAATTTCGACGTTAGATTGCCCCATCAGAAAATAAATGCAAACATCACATTGAAACCTCTGATAAAAGGAGAATTTTCTTATTTTAGGAGGAGCAACAACGGTTTCCTACAACGGTTTCTTCATTAATGTTATAAAGGGAATGTTATTTTCAGGAATGCATAAATTTATAATTGTCCTCATTCTTTGCTACAAACTCTGACAAAGACAAGATCCTCTGTGAGGGCAATGATCAATAACTCATTCATTGTTAGTAACACTGATAATAATGGAACAGGTATAGAAAAAGATACCTTTCTTTAATTAAATGGACTCTGTATCATTGTACTTTATATATTGGGAACAAATTATCTATGGCAAACTCTGAAAGTCGGGTTAGGTTGAAAAAAAGAGAACTGACTACCCACATGTAAAATTATCCCACAGGTACAGTGAGTTAGATGCTTAGCGCATAGGTCACATTAGATTATTTAGCAAAATCACAGAATTTCAGCAACTTAAAAGCCAAGAAATTGAAAATGGTACATGTATTTCGTCTAGTGACAATGATAAAACATATCAAATTTTGAGTGCTTAATACTCCCAAATTACAAATCTTTGATAGTCCCAGTAGAGAATGGTGTAAATGTCATATACCCAACAAAGAGTTAAACAGGCAAAGTGACAATTATATTTTATTGACATACTTATTTGGTTCACCCTTGACACTGCATCATACCATCTTGGTTTACATATAACATGCCATAACCCATTTATGACATATTTATGTGCTACCTTATATGACTCAATCTCTGGAACGAGGGTTTGAAACAGTTCCAAATGGAAAAAAAAAATTGAAGAAAAACCCCAAATATTTTCTTTTTGATAGTGTGTAGAAACTATTGTGACTGTAAAGGATAAATTGGCCATAGAGGGATAAAGGGTTAAGTGTCTGACATCAAGAAAAGTTAAAAAAAAACATGAATATTTTACAGTTCAAGGGTGTAATGCAAGATCATAGTAAGTTCTTCACTTACATCAAGCATTTAATATAGTATTGTACTGAACCTTCAACTAGGTATATAGATATTGACCCAGTATCTTTTAAAAAGGGTAACTTGTTGATTGAGATCCAGTGGTACAGACATGACAGGGGTATCTAAGCTTTTCTTTTCTTTTTACTTTAACCCTTAGAATGTTAGGTAATTTTCTAAAAGTAGATTTTTGTGTGTCTGCTTTCCAAAACCTTAAGTAAATATCTGCTTAATTGTGATGAAAAAAGATACTCAGAGTAGCAAACCTGGCTTGGATCCAACCTGTTTGCATAAGCATGAAGTCGGTTCCAGCACTATAAGGGTTAAATCAAAAATGGTATCAGTTGTTGTGGGCACTCATTGAAATTTCAAGACTGGATACAATGCAAGAATATGATATAGTTTTCCCAGCAATATAAGATTTGAATTGAGAGTAAAAAGTAAGCAGTTGAAATAACAAGTTTCTCCAGGATTTTATTACAATAGTGAATAATATGAGAAGGTAATCCAATAACATACAATTTATACAGATTTACCTTTCCAACATTTTACCATTTAGGGTATAATGCAAGAAAGTGAAAAGTCCAAGATGCAAAAAGCCTTTAACCCTTTACCAAATGCTAAATTTTCGACTGTCTCAATTTGAAAGAGTTAGCAGAAAACATTTCAAAATGTGATTAAATTGGAAAATAATCTTCTGATAGGGTAGAAAACATCGTGGGAAAAGGATAAATTGCTCATGACGAGCAATTTCTCCTTTTCCCACAATGTTTTCAGGAGTAGTCGGCAACAAAGTGGTTAAGTTGTTATTGTTTGGTGTTGGGTTAATAGACTTGAAGTAATACCATGCTAATGTCGATTATGTCGGTGTTTGAACCTTTTATAAAGCCGTAAAATACAAGATCTAATGTTGACACTGCATTAAGCAAATAATAAATAAACCTTTTACTCCATAATATACCTCAATTTGATTGATCTTGTAGAAAACTTTAGAAACCTCTCAGTCTCTGACCAAAAGGAGTACAAGATTTGAATTGTTAGATGAATAGAATCTTATCTGGATCTAAAGAGGGATTTATTCCAAGTTCTATCTTCGAACAATGTTATGATATATATATATATATATATATATATATATATATGATGTCTTAACCCTTTCCAAAATAACGAATTTTCGACTGTCCCAAATTGAAAGAGTTTGCAGACAAGATTTTAAAATGTGATGAAATTGAACAATTTTCTTCAGAAAGAGCAGAAAACCTTGTGGGAAAAGGAAAAATTGCTTGTAACGACCAATTTCTCCTTTTCCCACAAGGTTTTCTAAAGTCGTCTGCAACAAAGTGGTCAAATGTCGTTATTGTTTGGGAAAGGGTTAACATCTTGTGGCTGATATTTGGTTTTTGATATGTAACAAATAGGATATTCCATCACTTACTTTTTGAACAATTTTCACATCTCTAATAATGCACTCATGTACCTTTGATTTGTTACCCTCACTTTCTTATGTTTAAACCGATGCTCTGTTTCACAATCCTTACAAATGTACAATGGAAGATATTCTATTTGAACAGTTCCAATTTATGTGAAATTGTGACTTTTACAAATTCAAAGCAACAACAGACGACAAAAACTATCATGGAAAATACATTTTCCATAATAATTATTATGGTAAAGGGTAGCAATTAACCATTGGACAAAACGATGAATTACTCATTAGGAGCAGTTTTCCTATTTTTTCATTCTATTTTTTAAACATTTATCTGCATAATAAGGAAAATGAAATATTATGGAATAAGGTTTTAAGATATAAATGAAAGAACAGATTGAAATTTCTTATACTTTTAGACATTACAGAATGGCATAATTTGTTTTTACATTCAGAAACAAACATTATTTCAAATCATGCTATCTTCACTAAGGAATATGATTGAACAAACTCAGAAAACTTTCATTCGTAATATTTGATATACCACTTCAAAACCTGGTTCCTTAAAGACGTGCCTAAAGAAACGCCCACATTATTGTCATTTGTCTAAAATGTGAAACATCATGATGAACTTTAGACTTTGGCCATTGAAATCATGAGCACACCCCTTGGTTGGGTGCAAAGTATTAACATGCCTCTGTCTCTATGAGAGGGTGCCTGACACAGTCATAGCTAACAAATTACCTCATTTATATCCTTCATTAACACACATGCTGAAGATCACTTAAGATGAAAACAAAATGGGAAATGGCTTTTAACAAGTACTTCTTTTGTCACAATGGTTTTTATCCAAAGTAGCAAAGTCTTTCTTATATATAGTATTAATGTTATTTTGTGCTGTTTCTTTCTATTTTGGATATGTCGCTAAAAAAGCCACCGATGGAAAAGGTTTAATGTGTCCAGCTTTAAATTGCACACATGTGATCGTTAATATTGAAAAAGATAAGACAGAAAATATCTCCACTAAGGGTTAAATACTATACTGTTAACTTATATAAACAGTTGGGTACATTTGTTTTATCTATATAACAAAGGCTTTTAAAGCACTACTGGTCAGTAAACCAAGTTTCATAGTAACTTAATAGATCAAGTTGAAATCGTTAACAGGCAGTAGATGTAAGTTATGGAATTTACTAGTTTCTTATAAAGAAAACAAATTTCAAGGTAAGATCATTCATTGTGTTTGTTATGGAAATGGCAGTTTTAATGAAAATAGAAATATAATTTTTTGGGGCTTTGGGCAAAAGTGTTTTGTTTTGGGATATTTATGATAGGTCCTTCAAAATGATTTATAATATATATTGTTTCATACGTGTGTAACTGCGATAAAAAATATTGTTTGAATACGCAAAATTATCCATGCTTTAACCCATTTTAAAACAATAAAGACATTTGAGCAGATTGTTGCAGATGATTCTGGAAAACATTGTGGAAAAAGGAGAAATTGTTCATAAAGAGTAATTTCTCCTTTTCCCACAATGTTTTCTGCCCTATCAGAAGACTATTTTTAAATTTCATCACATTTTGAAATGTCATCTGCAAAATCTTTCAATCTTGAACATTCAAAAGTTGGCATTTGGTAAGGGGGTTTATCATGAGACAGAAGCTTTAACCATTTTCCTTTTCACATTTGAATATACTTGAGTTTATTGTCATTTTCAACAGTTTTTAAGTTATGTTTAGGCTGCCAGTGCTCCTTTTAATACTCATTGTGTTTCTGCATCAGAACCGCATTATTCCTATCCAAGTTACTCATTGCTTTCTCACAACAATTGCAACTATTCTTAATATGGATTTCTAATGATAAATAAAATTCAAATTTCTATAAAACTATACATCCTTTTTTCAAATCCAAGTTCTATATCGTCTTTCAAATCCAAGTTCTATATCATCTTTCAAATCCAGTCTATATCATCTTTCAAATCCAAGTTCTATATCATCTTTCAAATCCAGTCTATATCCTTTTTCAAATCCAGTCTATATCCTTTTTCAAATCCAAGTTCTATATCATCTTTCAAATCCAGTCTATATCATCTTTCAAATCCAAGTTCTATATCATCTTTCAAATCCAGTCTATATCATCTTTCAAATCCAAGTTCTATATCATCTTTCAAATCCAGTCTATATCCTTTTTCAAATCCAAGTTCTATATCATCTTTCAAATCCAGTCTATATCATCTTTCAAATCCAAGTTCTATATCATCTTTCAAATCCAGTCTATATCATCTTTCAAATCCAGTCTATATCATCTTTCAAATCCAAGTTCTATATCATCTTTCAAATCCAGTCTATATCATCTTTCAAATCCAAGTTCTATATCATCTTTCAAATCCAGTCTATATCATCTTTCAAATCCAAGTTCTATATCATCTTTCAAATCCAGTCTATATCCTTTTTCAAATCCAAGTTCTATATCATCTTTCAAATCCAAGTTCTATATCATCTTTCAAATCCAGTCTATATCCTTTTTCAAATCCAAGTTCTATATCATCTTTCAAATCAAAGTTCTATATCATCTTTCAAATCCAGTCTATATCCTTTTTCAAATCCAAGTTCTATATCATCTTTCAAATCCAGTCTATATCCTTTTTCAAATCAAAGTTCTATATCATCTTTCAAATCCAAGTTCTATATCATCTTTCAAATCTAGTCTATATCCGCCGAGAGTAGTTAAATTTCCAATGAATAGGATTTTCATCAAAGCCATCCTAACCTAAAAAACAGAAATCCCATCCGGTACAGTTTTCACTGTGATCATTGGGTTGTTACTGGACCTAGGCATACAACTATCTTGAATGCTCTGATTTTTGAAAAAAAGATTCGAAAATAGAGTTTGATGTAGATATGTCAGTCATTTTGTTTCTCTGATTTTAAGTTAAATGATCAATGAAGACTGAATGTGCTCTCTGGAAGATCAAGTCTATTTTTATCAGAATTTTTCCCAAACGCTGAGTTTGTCGGGAAAACATTTAGAGCTTAAGAAATATGGTAGTTAGCCTCTGAATTAACTGAACAAATACTATTTTAATGCATAAAGAGTATTTAGGACATTGATATTCAGTATACTTTTGATTTATTGTGTGTACAGGCTAAATCTGGGACCAAGCACCTTTAAGTACTATAAATATTATAGGTAGCATAGCAGGGCTATAAATTACAGCAAGTTCTTTGCAAAAGTGAAGGACTTGGTATATAGTCTTGCATTGAAATAACCTCAGACAAACAATACAGTGGGTCGACCAGTCCAATCTTCGTGTTACTAAGGTTCAAATCTCAGTGATGGCTTTGGATTTTCATGAGGATTGGTTTTCTGGTTGACTTACGGAATGCTGACGGTTCTACCAAACTTGACATGCCCTCATGAGCAGTCATGTTTTGGGTTTTCCTCCATTACTAATATGAACTAAGGCATTGCCTCTAGACCGCTCTCTCAACTCAATGGCATGGATTTTGTGGAAAAAAAACTTACATATTAATGAATATGTGTTTCAATCTAAATTCAGAGTACAACTTTGCGGAAGTATAAGAATTGGCTTACTTACAAAATACTCATTTTGTAACAAAGCTGTCATCTTTGTCACATTTAGATAGGTCTCAGTAAAAGGATAAGTCTCCTTGCAGAATCCTGGTAAACTTTTTTGATGGTGTATGTTTTATATGGGTATAAGTTTAGCTTGTTTGGGCTATGTATGAGGGCCTTTCATCAATAATGAGACATTCATCATGTAAGAACAAACTGCTCATGCAATGTCAGAACCACCAAATTACAATATTTGAACCACAAGTCTGTCTCTGCATGAAATCATAGAATTTTCTTTACAAAATTATGTGTTGTAAGTACTGGTTTAACCCTTTCCCAAACAATAATGACATTTGACCACTTTGTTGCAGACGACTTTAGAAAACATTGAGGGAAAGGAGAAATTGTCCT
The DNA here is from genome assembly GCA_947846245.1 of Cerastoderma edule. NCBI lineage: Eukaryota > Metazoa > Mollusca > Bivalvia > Cardiida > Cardiidae > Cerastoderma > Cerastoderma edule. The sequence continues at coordinate 16,762,914 of OX401412.1, forward strand.
TGACGAGCAATTTTTCCTTTACCCACAATGTTTTTTGGCCTATCAGAAGATTATTTTCCAATTTCATCACATTTTAAAATGTCATCTGCAAACTCATTCAATTTGGTACAGTCAAGAATTTGTTGTTTGGGAAAGGGTTAAATTATCATGAGAACCAACAACATGTCATTTGGTGATGAAGGGTCATTTGGGTTAATAGTATCAAACAATATTCAACAACATACTCATCTGCTTGTACAGTCTTAGGTAACTAAATCACATCATATAGAAAGCCAATCAGATATTTGTTTGAATTTTTCTTTCCTGTAGATAAGGAAATCCCAAATAAATTGCTTAGCAGATCTCCAAAGGATCATTCAAATACAACAAATAGCTTTGTTGTAGCCAAATGGTTTTTTGTTAAACTTTAAAATAAAAGAAAAAGATTCTATAATTTTTCATTAATATTTTATTAACATTTGTTCACACATAGAACACTGATTTTTTATATGTATTTTTTATCTATTAAAGAGCTAAAAAAGAGTACTGTATGCAATAAATGATTAATATAATTTAAGGGTGTTAACCAGAAGGCAGGTTTTACCTTAGATACTAAAAGAGAAAGAATTAAAAATAATTTAACATTGATGTATGCAAATTCAACTCTCATTTTTGGTTACTTCATACACATGCAATAGTTAGAAAAAAAAATGAAGTAATCACTCAAGTTACTGTCTTCCATTGGTCTGCTGCAGGCTTACTAAGCAGCTTTAGCAAAGTATTGGTATTCCTTTTGTCTCATTTATTTGATTGAGTTGGGTTTTTGAAGGCTTTTTGAAAAAAAAAAAAAGATGAGACACATGTCTTATCATTATAGAATATTCCATAGTCCATCACAATTTTTCTATATTATTATATTATTGCACTTTGATGTTGTCAGTACCAACTAACACTAAACACTATCCATTAAATATGATATATCTGTGAATGTTATTTTTTTCTTCATAAAATAAGTCTTTTGAGGAGAAAGGTAAGCTTAAAAACTTTTCACAAAGCACACATATAGGTTTATGGTATGTCCATGTAAATCTTCATCTGTTTTTGATTATCACCAAATACATGTTATCCTCCACCACTGAATATTTTGATGTTGTTACCCATTCCTTACTCTGCCAGGTAGTCATCAGATTTGGCTGTTAAAAGAGAAAAATAAAAAATATCAATCTTTTGTCAATACTGGCCACATTGAACTGACTGATTATGCTTTTTTATATATGGTTTTTACATCACATCAACATTATTTCAGTTATGTAGTGATGCCTGACTCTTAATGATGGAGGAAGGCCCTATATACTCAACTACCCATAAGGGTGGTCAAGGCGGATAGAGCCATCGGCATTCCATACGTCAGTTGGGAGATATGAAAATCCATATTCCTCTCAGGATTTGAACCCACGCGGAGAGGGGCCATGTGATTTCAAGTTCTGTATTCTAACCATTAGGCCACGGAGGCCCCGACTGATCATTCTTAATTGGTAACATTGGAAATGATTATTTCCCCTTGTTAATCAATTGAAGCAGTAATCTGACAGGAAATAAAGAACTGATTGATGAAAAAATCTATATTTCAACCTGTTTTGATTCATTCTCATTCAAACCAAGGTTTTCAAAAAAATAAAAAAGGAAAAGTCAATTACAAATTGTGAGTAACACCAAATTCATCAACGTTTATGTATATATATATATTTCTTTAAAACAAAGTAATAAAAGAAGGACATGTTAAGAATTCCAACCTTTGTCAAACTTGCTTGTTTCCTGAATACTGTGCTGCATATCATATTATGTAATTATGCTATAATCTAATCAGAGATGTTTGAATTAGAGAGAATAACCACTTTGACATTTGGGAGATTGCTCCTTTGTTATAATTAGATTTATATTAGCCATTAACTGACACAGGTCCCATATGGGTCCTCTCCATCAGTGCCATACCTACATTTTTCAGTTCTGGAGCAGCTTTCCTTGATACCCAAGTACTAGGCTAGGGCTCTGAAGTGACTTGCCAAAGGCCATTCCCACGAAACAAGAGGTCTTGGTGGGACTGGCCCCTGCCCCCTCCCCCCCCTTGAGTTCTGAGTCCACCACTTTCACCACTATCTTTTATGTTTATGACATTTATGTTTGTAAAAGTTCAAAGGGATGTGAGAAAGAATATACATGTAGATCTACTTACTTGTAAAACAGAGTCAAGCTTCATACAGGTCTGCATCATCTTTTCTTTGGAAGCTTGTTTGAAATTGTCATATTTCCAACCATCATGCATTCTGTAAAATAAAGAAAACACAACTAAGGCATCTATTACCATAAACCATTGGTCCAAAATTCTCACTTGTAAGAAAAATTCAATGTTTGGGAATTATATTATCACTGGAATCAAGTAAAATAAGATACTGCCAAACGAATAAGGTTGCATATATTACCAAATACTTTACAGGGTATTTCATTTTTGGAAAAGGAAATTCATGCTGGTATTGTTATCTATAGTATAATCTAATGAGAGATGTTTGAATTAAAGAGAAATAATGCTTTAACATTTGAGAGATTGCTTCTTTGTTATATTGCTTTCATAAGCTATCTTCTATGTTTATGACACTTTTGTTTGAAAAGTTCAAAGTGGCCTGAGAAAGACTATGTACTTACTTGTATTATAAAACAGAGTCAATGTTTATGCAGGTCTGCATCATCTCTTCTTTTGAAGCTTGTTTGAAATCGTCATATTCCCAACCATCATGCATTCTGTTAAATAAATAAAACACAACTAAGGGATCTATTTCCATAATCCCTTGGGCAAAAATTATCAATTGCAAGAATAATTCCATGTTTAGGAATAATACTATCACTTGAATCATGTAAAATAAAATACTGTCAAACGAATAAGGTGACATATATAACCAAATACTTTACAGGGTATTTCATTTTTTGAAAAGGAAATTCACGCTGTCATTGTTATTTAAACTATCGGCCCATAACGCTATTAAATTGTCAAGAAGGTACCTTGTACTCAATTAAAAAGCTCCAACAATAACAAATAATCCATGTCAGCAACTGACGAGTTGACATCGTTGCTTTATTGGTCAGCATAATAGTGTATTCCATATACAACACGATGTGTACCTAATGCTTTCCTTACACACCGCGAAAATGACATAGACCGTCCACATAAACATTAGATTATGCCGAACTGCAGGGTGTAATCACCGAATCGATAGAAGCCTTTCAAGGTGAACACTTATTTCACCCTGGAGTGTTGTGGGCAACACACACTTTCTAGCCTAGTACAGAAGGGAACATGTACTGTAATACAAAAAAATGAATGCTGTAGTTCTACTGAAAAGGGAGAAGTTTTTTTTTCAGATGGATGTTTGTTAAGAGGAAGCATCTTCAGCGAGGCGTGACGAGGGCTCGCCTTCTCGATTTTTCTATGACGAATTTTGGTGAAAATGGTCTATTTAGATATTCTGTTTTATAACGAAATGAAAGAGTACAAAAAGTTATCTTACCTACAACCGGCGATACGTTGTCTTTTCAAGGAGTTGAACACTGTGTCCAATTTAAAGTTTGAAGCGGTGGCGCCGATCATGTTGTTCGTGTTTTGTTTTTCGATAGAATGGTTTATGGTTCATTCATGATTGGTGGAAATAAACTCAATGAGCGGCAATGAACTTATGTAAAACCAGTCTATTCCGTTTTAACTCGAAGACGATCCGAATGCAATCGGGATGTTCCGGCTTCGCCGGACACATGCCGAATAAGACTTCGAGTGTTTCCGGCTTCGCCGCAAACACCCGAAGCAAACCCGAGTTTTCTCCTATAGATTTACCGGAAGCCACATGTTTTTTTGCTAATGGTATAACCGGTGTTAACATAACTTGTTACTCGTACGTATGTTACCGTTATCCGCTCTCCGAGCGCTACGCGCTCTGAGAGAGCGGTATGAACTGTGTATTGCAACATAACTGATATGATGTTGATGCGATGAAGAACCCCTATTAGAAATAAGAAATGAAAGAATAAACCATTTGACTTAAAAGAAACTTGAAGAATTAAAAGTAGTCAATGCCATTAAAGGAAAACTTGCTGTTCAAGTTTGTAAAGCCTTTAACCCTTTCCCAAACAATAACGACATTTGACCATTATATTGCAGACGACTTTAGAAAACATTGAGGTAAAAGGAGAAATTGCTCGTGACGAGCAATTTCTCCTTTTCCCACAATGGTTTCTGCTCTATCAGAAGATTATTTTCCAATTTCATCACATTTTGAAATGTCGTCTGCAAACTCTTTCAATTTGGGTCAGTCGAAAATTTGTTGCTTGGGAAAGGGTGAATCAATGGCATTTTTTTCTTATATTGACTCTGTGCACTGCTGTAGGTTTTGACCCATTATGTTGTTTTCTCATAAGGTAATCCTGATGGAAAAGTTGTATTTGCTTTGGTTATAGAATAAATTGAAATGTGAATCATGGAAGTATTTATCATTTTAAAAGCATTCACCAAGCCACTTGATTTTCTGATTTTGAATTTATATTTACAAAATGAATATCAATTAATTCTGTTATTAAATCAAGAGAAATTACCTCCCCTTAATTATCAAATGTTACAATGAAATTAAGATTAAATGAATGAAAATCTGCAAATAAATATTCCAATGCATAAGAAGTTCTTATGACATAAAACTAGATTTTATAACGGCATTGATATTAATTTATTGTTAAATAGTTTACTTTGTTGTTATAACTTTTCTCAATTGTGGTAGGAATACCTTAATATGGAGGTAGTTCATTGACTTAAATGTACTGAATAAGTTTATGAAGAGTGTGTAATTTAAAGGTTATATTTTGTTACCAGTATATAGATTTGCATGGTTGACCAATTCTTTTTTATCTTTGGGGTAACAGGGATACCTCCTCTATCTAATTTTTACTGAGGTAGTGGATTGATGTTCTTATGATACCCCTGTATATGATAAATTTGGACTTCTTGTTTTTAACACTTAAATAGTAGTTACTGAGTTAGTTAATTTGGAAGATTAATGAGGATTACGTCTCAGGTATGTTGGATTTGATATACTGGTATAATGTTTGTTTTTTTGGTTTGGATGTAATGTTTTACATTCAAATGAATATCACAGTGTCAATACTCTATTCATTTTACGTTTGAAGTAAATGAGCACTTGGCTACGAGATATTGTCAGTGGCGTGGCCAGCCTCAAATCAATGTCAGGCATCAATGGGAGAGTTCAAATCAATGTTTCGGACAGATGAGGAGACAGCGGGAGGGTGTGTATATTTTTTTCTAATTAGAACTGAAAATGGTGAGACTTGGCCTATATTTGGAGATTGACATCATTTCTTTTTTCACTTTTTGATGTTGTTCTTTTAATTGATGTTATGCACATTCATATGTGGGTATTGCTGGCTACAACCCTGATTGTCTTGCCCAAGGATAGTTTCCATGCTGAACTAATAAGGGAATCAAATCTGGGTTGTCCAGTATCGAATCCCTTACACTGACAACTACAGTGCTGTCATATCCCTTACTATGTATGTAGGTGATGGATTGGTGTTCTAAATATAACCTAGGACTGTGTGATATAGTTTTTGTTGGATGACGTCAGTCATCTAACAAGGCTATAATTCCGAAATCGTTTCGTGACCTTATTACAAAATGAACCGCCGTGGGATGACCCGACATCTGAACTTGTCCTATACTCGTCAATATTTTAAAAAGCTGATCATAATATACTGTATGCTATGTATTTTTTATTCAAACTTTATAATTGAAAGATGATGGGTGGTCAATAATAAAGTTTTAGAGACACCATAATCGTATTTAATAGGAAATGGTATGCACTATTTTTTTCATTTTTTCCCTTGACCGAATATTGCTATTTTTAGGCCCATTAACAAGCCAAATAAGGATGTCATGTGACATGAGTCGTCCGATCACATGGAAGAAAGCCCCGCCTCATTTCCATCTTACCGCTAGACAAGTGGGGAAAACCCTATGACGTTACTATTTAGGGGATCTAGAAACGAAAACGTGACTTGCAATCAGTCGGCTACTTAATTTCGTGATAAAACATGATAAATCATGTATCATTTTGATTGAAATTTCCCATCTCGGTCCCCAAAGTTTAAATCACTATCTTACTAAAGTGAGGTGCAATTGACATCGGCCCTTCTATCAGTTTTGAAAGAATTAGCCCCGAGTTATCCAGGTTTCCTGTTCGAAAATATGGGGAGCGATATTGACCTACATATTTCTCTCAGTGTAAATCGTGTTGGACGCCCGATCGTGTTTTCTTCGCATTGTCTTGGAAGGAGCATTGTTCCTTATAAACGGTAGGTAAAATGATATTTCATTGATTTGCATGGATACTTTGGTTTTCATCATCGAAATCATTGTTAACTTTCTGTTTAAATGCGTTACGAAAATGACCGGAAGTTGTCGATAACCTGTCAATCATCAATGTTTGCTGCCATCTTTGTTTACCTCATACACGTTTGCAAATTAATCTAGGCTTCGGCATTCAAGACAAGATACTTGAAATGAATTCAGTCTTCGATACAATAAAGCATACCGTAATTCATTGTGTCACTCCGGTAAAATATTCAATATGTTGAATGTGACCAGTAATGGCAGAAGAAGAAGGTATGAAGCTTGTACTAAATGTTTATCTTGAATAATTTCGTTTAGGTCTAACCAGAGACATAGATAACAGAGATTGGCAACTCCTTCTTTACCTATAGCCGGTTTCTGCGATATCTCGCATGACGCGTTATTTAGCGAGACCTTTCGAGATCTGTATATCGACGCTATTTTCAACTAAACGCGAAATAGGCAACACACATTTAAGCGTGTTTTAAGTCATAATTTAATTATTTTCTTACCGAATTTACTATATTGTTAATGTTAGAAAGTTTCTCCATCCAACAAGACCGATCAGCAAGCGATTATCAAAGAAATAAACATGGCAAACTGCGACAAACTTGATTGAATTGTTCGCAATTTCGTGGTTTTGTGCGATAAACGTGATAATTGAGTAGTTTTAGATTCAAACTGTTCTAAAGGAGGGTTTTTCAAACATTTCCAATTCAAGTCCATTTTAAAGAAAGGTTTTGTTTTTCTACATTTCCAAATTTTCAGTTTGATATTCCTTGTCATTTAGAAGTTATTCCGTACTGAAAATGTCCCTTTTACGACCCTAATGAGTTTAACCATCTTGGTTTACATGCAAAAATTAACAAAGTTGTGCACAGTAAAACTAAAAAACTATTCACTGGATCATATCATACTTGATATTTTCCTGAAGTGTTATTTTTGGTTTATGGTTGCCCGCATTTTTAAAGTAATCTTCGCTTCCATAACGAAGTTATACCAGGTTTACTTAACCACACAAGCATGATCGTGATTTCGGCCATTTTATTTTCAACCAAAATATTTCATACTTGTACAAAGTAAAATGTTTTAATGGAGGTTTATTCAAACATTTCTGATTTATGTCCACTTTAATGGGTTAATATGATTTTGTCGATTTCCAAATTTTCAGTCTGATATTCTTTGTCATTTAGAAGTTATTGCGTACTAAATATATCCCATTTACTACCTTAATGAGTTAAGCCATCTCGATTTCCAACCAAAAATTAACAAAGTTGTGCACAGTAAAACTAAAAAACTATGCACTGGATCATATCATACTTGACATTTTCCTAAAGTGTTATTTTTGTTCTATGGTTGCCCGCATTTTTAAAGTAATCTTCGCTTCCATAACGAAGTTATACCAGGTTTACTGAACCACACAAGCATGATCATGATTTTGGCCATTTTATTTTCAACCAAAATATTTCATACTTGTACAAAGTAAAATGATTTAACAGAGGATTATTCAAACATTTCTGATTTATGTCCACTTTAATGGGATAATATGATTTTGTTGATTTCCAAATTTTCAGTCTGATATTCTTTGTCATTTAGAAGTTATTGCGTACTAAATATGTCCCATTTACTACCTTAATGAGTTCAGCCATCTTGATTTCCAACCAAAATATAACAAAGTTGTAGCAAGTAAAACTAAAAAACTATGCACTGGATCATATCATACTTGACATTTTCCTGAAGTGTTATTTTTGTTTAATGGTTACCCGCTTTTTTATGGTGAATGTCGTGTTTATAACGAAGTTCTACCAGGTTTGCTTTACCACACAAGCATAATCATGATTTGAGCCATTTTATTTTCAATCAAAATCTTTCATTTTTGCATCAATTAAAACTTAAATTGTGTGACTTGGATTTCATCAAACGTGTTATTACTGAAAACGTCTGAATGCGTTTGAATTGATCCCGTATTAAATGCTGACTAAGTTCTATAGTTTCCCGTATTTTCAAAGTGATATTCCCATATAAGAAGATGAAAATCCATTCAATTAATGGACAAAAGAGAATGGATATATCTTCTTAATCAGAAACACCACGATATTTCCTTTTTCGTCATACTTCTTCTTAATTCCGATCGCTTGCAAATATGTCAAGTGAAATGTGTCATTTGAAGAACGAAGGGTGATAGAGTCAATCACGGTAGTGGACAATACAGGCTATGATTGTAAATTGCCACCCCATAAAATATGTAGTTTGATGTCATAAAACATTTTGATGCTAGGGCGATTACACAAGAAGTGTGTGCGCTAACCCTGTGTCCACTCTCTGACACCTCATTCAAATTTAATGACCTAAAGATCCCGAAAACAAAATAGGGAGGATTTGTTCTGTTTAAAGCGTCTGTTTGGTTTTAAAAGTAGTGTGCTTTTACTTAATTTCTCGTTGAGAAATGATAATAAAAATGAAGGTGCAAGACACACTATTTGCTTTAGCTTAACATTCAAAAAGCTCACATTTCTTTTTTCTAAAATCATTTCGGTCAGCAGCATGATAAGACCAGACCCTTACGTGTTTTTAGAATAATTATGTACTTATCGATTTGCAATCAATATTAGAGGAATCTGCGGTAAAAGGTGTATTGAAAAACTTTGCACGTCAGTTTTTTCTTACGTGTCCTTTCGTTTACTAAAACCATTTTTACAAAAATTCCCATCACATGCATTTTAACATCATAAAATACTTGTAATTTTCTTATATTGAAACATTTGGCTTCAAATAATGTCATGATGAAAAATGTGTTTTGTTTTGACAAAATGAGCACTGTAAACAGTTTTACGACACAAAATAAATGAAATGAAGTGAGAAAGCAACCTTTTAATATTGACGTAAACTATCATGTCTTAGTGGAAAGTTCATGCTTTGGTTAATAACTGCAACTAAATAGAGTCACTTGATTTATTACAAAATATTATTCAAACCTTTGCTTGAAAGACATCGTCGTTATAAGTACAGTTCTGAATTGCATGGTAATCAAGCCTGTCATTGAAAAAGAAGGCCTACTGGATCTTTTTGTTTTGTTTTTAACATAAAATCAATTTAATAAAATGAAATTAAAACAAAATGTCCAGAAGTTGTTTCAGATAACCAATCAGATAACCAAAACATAGCTATTTTACTGTAATAAAGAAGTATCAATTTCGCTTGACATCTCCCGTGGCAACGGATAAACAGGTACGCACTTTCCTTATCTCGCAGAACCTCGCGGCACGCGAGAGTTTGGCGATAATTCCGGAGTTGCCAATCTCTGTTATCTATGTCTCTGGTCTAACGATTTCTTTTAGAAAAGAGCCATTGAACATTAAGAGGATAATCTTAGTCATTTCAATAAGTAACAATATCTTTCACTGGGTTCTCTCTTTCACTAATCTTATTCTGCTTGTAAACATTATGCATTCTTGTAATAAGTAATGAGTCTACGATAAAGTACTCAATGTACTCATTGCTGCAAACATAAATCAAATATAACACTCAAGACTGAGTCCTGTACATTAATGGAAAAACAAACAAACAAACACAACCAAATCCAGGTGCCTATAGAATCCTAAGGATTAGATGTACACAATGTTCACATCCGGCTCAAAAAACTATATGAACTCTATGATATTGTCATAGCATTTGTAATGAGTACCTGTATAGCTCTTACTCAAAGGGAAGTGACCATTGAATCACAATCGTATCTACTCGGCAATCCCCGTAACAAGTCGGTAGATATACCTCGTAGGCAGTACATGAATACACCAGAAATCCTGGGGTAATTCGCCTTATTTCCGGCGGATAACGCAAAATGCAGACAAGCACTAAATATGTATTTAAATACACACAAATTGGTTATATATCACAACTGAATGTTTTTTTACCCTTTTCATTAAAGATGATCATATCAACACATCTTTGTTTCATATTTTGTCAATCGGCTCTTTTCGGCAATCCCCGGCTTGTGCCGGGGATTTCCGAGTAGATACGATTGCAAACGGACATGCCCTTCGTTGCTGATCTACTTTAAAAAATGGCTCCCCATTACCTCCGAGGTTATTTTAAGAAATGGCCGAGGTGTTCCGAATGCTTTGAATCACTCACCACAGAAAAAAACCCAGTTACAGACAGTGACAAAGTATCTTTCCTTTAAATGGTTTATTTTGTAAACAATGATCTTAATTTGAATTATTCATTGGTGGGTGTGGTTTTTTAAGGACTACCTCAAAGTGCCATGATAGTAATATATGGTAGTTATTTGATATTAACAATTGTTGTCGCCAAATCGAAGATAATTTTAAATTTCTTAACTTGCTGAAATCTGGTAATTTTGTTAATCCCAAAGATGATCAGACAAACATGACAGCTCACTTCACGTTATTTAACGAAAGCATGCTCACTTCACGTTATTTAACGAAAGCACAGGGTTTAAGCATCTGATAAGTAAAGATATGGTAAATAGTCTTTGGTTTAGTGACAAGGATTGTCAATACCAATTTTGTGACGTTTGTAACTCCAAATAGACAAATCGCTGAGAGAGTATCTATAACAGCTTAGTAAGTGGTTTCAGTGGAAACTTTGTTACTTGAGTTCAATCCACACTGTTGCAGCTGGGTTTTGGGGAGGTTAAAACATTTAAAAGACTGCAGAAAAATAAGATGGGCTATGCCTTTTTGTCTTAATTGCTTGAAGGTTTATCAATCAAATATAAATGTTCTCAGTAGTATTTTATGCTTTCTTATGCAAATCACTATGAAAAATTAATTTCTCTGTTTTAAATTGCTCATACCTGATTATACTGATAAAAGTTTGTCTATTTTATAGGGTGCTATGTTTGAAACTTAGTGCATTTTTCCAATGTAACAAATGTTTAGTCCTTATAGCAGATTTTTTTTTTACATCACAGATAAAAAGCATAGTCTTCTGGAAGATGAAGGGGTCATTCAATACCAGAGTGTATAGTGAAACTAACAGAAACCATGACTTACAGTGAGCAAACAGTGAAGGCAGTATGATGCACCACTATCCCACTTCTATTTACAGTTGGATTGGAGAAACAGATGCAGAGGTATATTGAAATCCATTTAATATTTTGATTGCATGACCTGCAAATATTTGTTCTGTCTGTTATCAAATAATGTAAGTTATTTCAGCTTCAAAGCGTGGAAAAAAGCAAAACTCAAAGAGGCAATATAAACAATTCTTAAAGAAACTGATCACTCATTCTCACAAAGTGGTGACCAATGCTGTCATATTGCATTCATGCAATATAAGGGAGATATACATTCACATATATGTAAAAAAAAAATGCTATGGTGGCGTTTGAAAGTTGCATGGAAAAATGCCTGTCCTGGTATAATATGTCCTGATTTAGGTATGTATGGACAAAAATAAACCATTTTCTGGCAACAAAATAATGTGTTAATATGAAGACGGGTATCCATTGAATATGCGAATCTCAATTTCTTTTAAACAAAGTAAAATTTTAGATTAACCATCATGACTTATTCATGTTTTCAATCTGCCAATCATTTACAAATCCTACTCCAAACAGCCACCTAGGTACAGCCGAAGTATTATTTATTTATTTATATATTCATATGGTTAGTTACCTAACTAGTTCCCTAGCTGTAGTATAACTTGTATTTCTTTTCTTAACATTTTCAGATGTTAAGCTAACCTAACTGGTTCTCTACCTAGTTGTAGTATAACTTATGTTCCATAACTGTAGTATAACTTATCTTTATCTTTCCTACATTTTCAGATGGTAAGCTTACCCAATTGGTTCCCTACATAGCTGTAGTATAACTTATCTTTCTCTTTCTCTTTCTAACATTTCAGATGGTAAGCTTACCCAACTGGTTCCCCAAGCCGCTTAGCAAGGCCTCTGGTATGGAGGTAGCCAGACTGTCATTCCTGGGACCCATGTATGCCTGGAGTGTATTTGCTGAGGACAATGTGAGTTTCAATTTTATTTTTTCTTGATGAAAAATGAAAATTAAGTTTAATTGGAATTTCCCCTCCTTATACACTGTGATATGACTGAGACGCTGTTGAGAAAGCGTTGAGCCCATATGAACATATTAAGGGTTCAATGCGAGACTATAGAAATTGCTTCATGTTTATTAAGCACTTTCTATAGTAATGCATTGAACCATTGATGTTCTGCATTGTTATGTAACTTCAGAATCACGTCCATAATCCTTCACTCTATGATACCTCACTTTGTGGTATCTGTTTCAAAACACCTTTGAAACCATTGAGTCAAAAGTATAAGCTGATTCTAACGATTGCTCTCAAATCATTAAGAATATATTTGTTTCTTGCCTTTTTCGGCTAATGTGATTATTTTAGCATGTAAAGAAAATTAAAAGATTTACTTAAATCAAGAACCTTTATGTGTAAAAAGACTGCAAGTCATGCTTAGATATTCAACAGACACTTTCTATGTGCCTTGCATCGCAAGCTGGAATATAGCATGCTGGAATTATATTCCATGTATATTTGATATTTAATGTGGTTGATGAATTATAGATTGTCCATAGTAAAGGGGAAAAGGATAAATTTGATAACATATATAGTTCCATAGAAGTGGTGGTGACTTACAAGTTGTTCTCCAAAATTGAGCTCTGATGTCATTAACAATCAATGATGTTAAACACCTATGCTGTTGGTATTTATATCAGATAATTTCTGTTTCAGACGAAGGTTGTAGAGAAGCATTTTGCATGCCTGTCCCACCAATCAACCCCAGACAATGTCAGTCTGGTGTACCAGTCGCTACAGCATAGAATGCAGTACCACAGGGTAAGCATGTTTTACCCTCAGATCTATAACAGACTTAGCATATAGTGTAATGCAAAATGGTTGATACAATGTATGTCTTATCACAACAACTAAGATATGACTTAGGATAAGTTCTTTCTTTTTTACCAATTCTCTCATATGGATTTAAATTTAGATACAAATGAAGTATAGAGCCATAACAATGAAAATGAGTGAGAAAAAAATCTTTAAAATATTAACTATTGTGAAAAAAGGAGAAATTTGACTTATGAGGAATTTATCCTTTTGATGTTAATTATCACGATTGGGAGTAAATGTGGGATGTTTTGAATCAAGCTGTTATCACCTAATACAAAGAAATATTATTACCTAATTCAAATAAATGATCATCGTTTCTAGTGTGACATGCACTGATGATCATAAACTCTATTATAAAGAAAACCATAAGCGTAATGTAGAATGAATCATTTACAAGTCATCTAGTTTTCAACTGACACAAGTGACCATAATTTCCATGCTGGACACATTATGCTAATGTCATTAAGTAGTACCTAATTCAGAAAAAAATGGTTGAAAGAATAACACCCAAGACTATCCATAGCAAGAAAAAGAATTCAAGTATTCATTATTTACAAGCCAGTATTTCGAGACAGCTCTTGAAGAAATGATAAATGAAAAAAAACAGCTCATAACTATAACTTGAAAAAAACACACAGATTTTTCTCACCCTTTTTCTCCCCTTAGTGAGAATGTGTGTGAAGCTAACAAAAAAATTTAATTATTACTTATAAAAAAATTATGTTTGTTTATATATATGTATATGCTTTCAGTTAGACTCAATAATAGTTGATGGTATTTGATGTCATATCTGTTGCACTTCACCATCTAAATTTGAAAAACAAATTCATAGTACATGTAGATAAAACTCTGTATTCTCTACACATATACATGGTATAAAGTTGTGATGAAGCATTGTAGTGACCTTTGTGGTCTAATGGTAAAGGTGGTTGACTTTGTACCAAGGGATCCTATGCTAAAGCCCCTCTGGTTACTTAGAAGTGTTCTTTGGCAAGACACTTAACCACTTTAGAAAAAAGGTATTCATATCTAAATATCATTTTCATCTATACTCTTTTATAGGTGTCCAAAAAACCATCAACAGTAGGAGGACCTTAGAAGTTGAGTGAAATTCAGGGATGATGAAGAAAATACACAGGAGTAGCTTAAGAACTGCCATCTTAAAGTGTTTGGCTTGAAAAGTTAAATAGTTTTATATTAAAGCCACCTGGTTTCTTTATCAGTTTTCCATTTGATAGTTTTGTGTTATGTTAAGGACAGCATGGAACAAGAGAATCGCATTTTTTCCTGGTATCATAGGGTACATGTTTTATGAATTGGCAACAAGCTCTTTGTTTGTTGTTCATAGAAACTGAATGTATAGCTCACAAGGAATATTTATCAAAAGGAAAGCACAAGAAGTAAAAACATTTAAGCTAGCGTTGTTTGAGAGGTGTTGTTTTGGGTCGTCGATTTTGGTTTTGAGTCTGATTTGTTATCCTATACAATGTTTATAAATATCCTAAACATAATTACTTATTTTATGAAGTAGGATTTTATTCAGAATCAATCTATCATCTTTTTATCCTTTTAAAATATGTAACGCTAAGAGAAAGCAAAGGGTGTTTTTTAAATCTTGTAAATGTTAGTCATATGTCAGATATAACTCTGAAAATACTGCAGAAGGTAAACAAACAATTCACAATGAATATATAGTATTTGCGTTGGTGTCTCCTAATATTGAGAAAAAGCATTCTTTTGAAAACATGACTGGACAATTTGGATAAGAAAGAATCAAGGGAAAAGAAGTTATTAAATTTCATACAAGGTAGTTCACACAAAAAAACTTGTCGATACTCAAAAGGATGAAGTCAAAACGATGAAACGCCAATCAGAGTCAATTAAACAACCAGACGTCACAATTAAATATAGACTGCCTTGAGTTTCCCAATATGACTGATTCTTTTTTTAGTTTTATGAATTTTGATTTGAAATTTTTAGATATTAATTTTGACATGTTACCAAATCATAATATGTAAAAATTAAAAAAACTAAATTTTGGTCCATAAGACTGATTTCTTCAGTCACTAACATGCATATGTATAAATATGCATAATAAAAACATATATTTTGTAAAGCTTATTATTTTCCAGTCACATAACAAAACACCTTCACACATGTTTGTCTCTGACTAATAAAAAGAGAAAGCTATTGAAAAATAAATACATTTAAATACTAATAAAACTATGTTTGTTGTATTTGTCTCCTATTTGTTTTCCTATTCATACTCAAACGATTTTCTTGTAATAATTATTCTAGCAACCAATATGGATACATTTGGCAACTAGTATATTTTGTAGGGTTCTACGTGACCTAATGTAAAATTCATAACCTAGATGTCCAAAGTCTGATCCTAACTAGCGTTTTGTTCTTGGGATGTCCTTGAGATATTTGAAAGTTTTTAGTCTATTGCTGATGAAAGCAAGCAGTAAAGCAAATGAAATACTGTTGACATTGCGTTTAACCCTTGCAGGATTATCATCCATTTGAATCATGTCATCCAACTTCAGTGCCTTCAGCACTTTGATTATTTCCACACTTGAATGGTAACCGAAATATTTAATTTCAGAGGTGGATAAAGATTCCCCAGGTATTTAAGCTTATGTTTCACTTCTACCCTTATTGGGAATTTTGAGATTTTTTTTCGATTTTCAAAGACAGACAACATGTATTGAGGGTTTGACGCAAGACTATAGTAAGTGCTTCACAAAACGTGAAGCACTTACTATAGTCTTGTGTTGAACCCTCAATATGTAATATTAAAAACAATCTTTTCTGTTAGTATTTAGAAACTTTTATCAAAAAGGAGAAATGATAAGTAAATATATTTGGTCACATTTGTTTTTTAAAAGGTGAAGGGTACAGGTGAGAAAATACTATATATAAAAAAAATGGGACAAATATACAAAACTAACATACATCTGGTTTGTTATACATGTATAAGATCAAGAATCCTCTTATGGTATGTATAGTTTGCAGGGGGTATATATTCCTCATATTTTCTGTCAATGGTATAAAAGAAAAAGACCCTGGATGCATAATCAAATGTAAGGATTGAACAAAATTGGTTATAAACGGAAACCATAACCAAATTTCCTGTCACTTGTAGTATTTTGGTGATATTTTGATATGATATCTGTTGCAAAGCTGTTTTGAGGGTGATGTTTTTGTTGTTGTCTATGAATAGTAAATGGGTTATGGCAAGCAAAATTCCTATTAGTAGACTATTTATATTCAAAATTAATATCCAAATCTGTGATAGAGTCCTTTTAGATAGCCTTCTGGTTAATTAGTTTTAACATTTCAAAGTTTTTAATTCAATTACAGTTTTAGCACTGTGACCTGCATTTAACATGAAATAAAACTTTACACCTCACTGATTGCTATACCAGTCCTGTTTAGACGCTAAAGCTAAAAGGCTTATAATTCTAGACTCGAGAATACCTTTTAACAAAGTGAAAGGTTTTTAAAGTATTTAAAAGGAACATGTTTTTTGTAATAATTGTATGATGTTTTCTTGAAATCTTCCTTGCACTATTAATGATATCCCTCTTAATCAATTAGAGAGTTAAATCATAGAAAAAATATTGATTGAAAAACTTCTTATTTTGTAATAATAAAGGTCTGGATATTTTACAAGGCTTAAGACTTCTTTATATCTCCTCTAAACCCTATATTGTCCATGCTTAGTAGAATTTTCTCGTCTAGATGATTTGAATAGGTACCTTTAACTAGAATAAGTTGTAAAGCATATTTGAAATTAATTGAACAGCATGAACAAGACATTGAATCCTTAAAACCTTTACCCCATTCAAAATTTCAAGTCTTGTATAATAAAACTATATTCTTGGCATAATCAGAAGACATTTAATGAATATTTTCTTAAAAGTTTACTTGTGACAATTCTAGAAAGGTTAATATATTCCATATTAAATTTAAGAATCTTTGGTATGATATAGTTAAAGAATGTAAGCCTTTTTTAATAATGTGGTAATTTTTTACCCCAAGGACAAATTGGATTTAGTTATTTAATTGTTACCTACTTTGTAAATTAGATTTTAAAATCCTTTTGGATGCAAACAGTCCCCTTTTTTTCTTTTATCATTTCCACCTGCAGCCATATTCATGTTTCGAGCAATTTGGAGATGTGTTAATTAAAGGTAGTCACAAATAATAGTAAATTATGAAAAAAGTGAATTGAAGAAAGCCTCTTCCTCATAAAATTAGTGAAAAGCATGATAAATTCAGGTTGTGTCAATTTATATAAATAAGTTCGGATTATATATGGGGTAGATCTCAAAAGCAATGTCACTTATTTTTTATTATTATGTTAATTTACAGCACCTATAAGAAACTACTGTGACAAAAGACAAGATTGCTTGTAACAAGCAATTATTCCTTTTGTCAGAGCGGTCTCTAACTTTAATCACAAAGAAGACATATTTTCTATTTTATACAATGTCGTCTGCTGTTGTATACCATTTGCATCAGTCTACAACTCTTATATGGGTTCATGTAAAGAAAGGGGCCTCCTTGACTTCCATGGCCTAGTGGTAAGACTACGGGACTTGAAATCACATTCATTCAGATGCCCATAAAAAAGAGTTTTATGTTGTTTACAAACTAACTTTTAATGACCCATCATTCACATGAAGAAAGTGGGAAATGCTGAATGAAAACAAGACTTAGTGTCATAGTGTCAAAGTGTTGACCCATTCTCCCGTATGAGATTTTTGGACCCATCCAAAATGAAAAACAACAGCAGATCAAATGGAAAATTATGAAGCAATTGTGAATTCTATATTCTTTGAGATATTCAGCAGAAACCACTGGGATAAAATGAAAAATTGCTTATCATGAGCAATTTGTTATTTTATCTCAGTGGTTTCTGAAAGTTTCTGCTTCTGCATATCAAAATGGGTCAATATGGCATAAGGGATGAGAAAAGCCACAATTTGCATTATCATCCTCAATTATAGAATCATGAAACCAATTGTAAGTGGTTCTATTTTCATATATTGCAGGGTTGACGTGAGTATTATTCCAACAAGGAAAGAGAAAGATTACACGAGAAGGAAATAAAAGTTGTCAAGTATCAACATGGAAACCTCATCTGTGGAGAAACAGGAAGAAATAATGGCAGATGATGGGTAAGAGTTGTCCTTTGTGATTGTTAATGGTTTAATGTTTTTTTTAACATGTTATGGCTAATATTTTTATGAACCCTGGATCAACACGATGTACTGTATCTTATTAACTCTTATAGTGCTGGAACCGACTTCATGCTTATCCAAACAGGTTAGATCCAGGCCAGCCGCCAAGTAAATTGGCGGCTGGCCTGTGATCTAACCTGTTTGCTTCTCAAAGTATCTTTCCTCATCAAATTTAAGCAGATATATAAGGTTTTGGAAAGCAGATAACACAAAAATCTATTTTTAGAAAATTACCCAGCATTCTAAGGGTTAACAACGTGGATTTTGCATTCCCTTTTAAAAGGCGACTTGGTTTCTTTGAAATATAAGGAAACAGAAGAATTTTTTATTAAATTGTACATGCTATATTTGGGTTTCTCTTCTAAATCTTGAAATATTGGATCATCAATGTATGTTTCATTGGGTTAATAGGACTTAGGATAAAAAATGTCAAGTTACATGGCCTTGGGGTGAGGATCAGGTTAAAGCAACCAGTTTCCATAAAGAGCTTAAAACATTTCTGCCATACTCTCTTTTCTTTTTAATACATCTTTATAAGTTATTTAAGAATCAAATTAAGCTCACATTATTGATTTTGGATCAAGATATTTCTCTATCGATATGGGTTTGCAATATCCAGGGGTAAAGTAAAATACTCAAGATGTGCAACTCCTGCTTTAACATAAAATAGAAAGTAAGAAGGTTGTCTCCCTTTGTTTTTCATGTTCATCTGTGATTGCAGATTTGATATTTTTAACCCATTCTCCTAAATGGAAATTTGTGACCTCTTCCATAGAAATTAATTGCAGAAAATAATTATAGCATGAAAAATTACATCCTCTTTATGATTTGAGGGAGAGACCATTGTGGCAAAAGGATACATTGATCTTTATATCACAGTAGTTGCATCGAAATGGGATATATTGGAGTAAGGGGTTCATAGGGGTGGCAAAATCAATTGTCTATAGCGCCAAGCGTGCCCAAAACCCTTAATGGACAGGCGAAATTTACTGAAATTTGTGATGCATATAATATAACCAATACAGTGAAGCCTCGTTTATCCGGACCCCGATTATCCGGATGTCTCACAATCCGAAAGAAATTTTAAGGGAACGGAATTATTTGACCAGTTTGTTGCAGACGACTTTTGAAAACATTGTGGGTAAAGGAGAAATTACTCGTGACGAGCAATTTCTCCTTTTCCCACAATGTTTTCTGCCATATCAGAAGATTATTTTTGAATTTCATCACGTTTTGAAATGTCGTCTGCAAACTCTTTCAATTTGGGACGGTCGACAATTTGGCTTGTGCTAAAGGGTTATAGGTATACACATGCTTACAGACTGTTTATGTCTTAATGTGTATAAGAACATGGCCTGCTTCATTAATCCGGATGATTCGGTTATCCGGAAATTTTGTTGGGAACGGACCTGTTCGGATTAACGAGACATCACTGTATATGGACAAGAGGATGGCCCATTGACAGACACGTAAATATATCAGATATCAGATTCGGGAGAGTGAAGAAGTATAGCGTTTTGGTTTGCAATGCAGACATCATAACTTAGTGATTTTAATGAAATGTTTAGATAATTGGTATATTTCCCTTCACGACTTTTTAAATCGGGCATCGTAACATAACTGAAATAATGTTGAAGTGATGAAAAACCCTCACCCACATACTAAGATAAAAAGAATAGATAAGTAAAATTCATTAGATATGATTTATCTATCAGTGTTAAATTAATGCTAGCTGTAGACTGTTGCGCATCTCTTGTTAGAGAGAACCTATCTATCACTCAAAGCATGAGTTGTGGAAATGCAATTCTCAAATGAGAGAATTCTGTCTGGGAATTGTATTGATTAAACTTGGAGTAGTAGGGCTTTCTGTATAGTTCTCGTAAATAAATAAAACATGAGTACCATCACTGCGGGTGATGCGTGAGTGAAAAAATACTCACATTATAAACAAGACTAGTAGTGTAGTGCTAACTGATGGATATAAACATATAAAACAGACATCTTATAAAAGGTAAAGGTTTTGTTTATTGTAGTGTCACATTTTGGGAACGGGCC
Organism: Cerastoderma edule; assembly: GCA_947846245.1. Lineage (NCBI taxonomy): Eukaryota > Metazoa > Mollusca > Bivalvia > Cardiida > Cardiidae > Cerastoderma > Cerastoderma edule. The sequence continues at coordinate 16,783,533 of OX401412.1, forward strand.
AGCAAGTTTGGCTTTTTAAACACTTTTCGTTGATTATAAGTACCACCCAAACTTCTATCAATATGCCAGGCGGGAAGTAGATATAAGTTGAGTATCATTTTTAACTAGCTTGCGGCTCACAAACAGGCCTTTCAGAACAAGTCCCACAAGAAATATTTTCCATACAAAGTCTCCTATGGGGCTTGAACTTTCAACCTCCCTGTCCCAAGGCAGAGGCCTAAACCACTAGGCCTTGGTGACAGATCATATGTGTTATATAAAATATTGTATTGAATGAAGAAAGGAATATTTGTATTATAAAACGGGTTGAATAACTTACGGAGGGTTCATTTCAGGACTATTGGCTAGTCCTTCACCTTTATGAAGAACTAGGGATAATCTTGCATTGAATCCTCATTATGTGAGCATTTAATTTGTATGAAGAGGCTTTCCGGTGGCTTGTTCGCATATGAGAAAATTTGAAGGTGGAAAAGAAATGCCCTCAAAACCATGCAACTTTTGTATATTTCTATGATTTGTTAAGCCTATGAAAATAGGGGGCTTAGTAAGACTTGTGCTGTTCTAGTGTGGAAATACAAGGATAGGTACACTGGCTACTGTGTTATGATGGAAATACTGTTCAGGGTTCCAGATAATATTTTACTAGTATCAGTATGTTACTGATCAAAATGAAATTTGATCAGTACATACTATTTTCAGTCAGTACATCGATGTTCTGCCTGTTGACCGGCAGTATCCACTTATATAGCTGCTTTAATCCTTCAACTTGTAGACAAAGTCAAATTGTATATTTTTACAAACTAATACATGATTTACGATTATAAATAAATGTTCTTTCACTTTAATTTAAGATTAATAATGTTGCATTAATTTTACTTTATTATAAAACTTTTATTTAAAAAGCAAAAGTTTGGATAAAGTATCAAAACCTAGAAACAGCAGGTAGGAAATCCAGGGAAGATCCTAATGAGATAGTAGCTACAAAACCTATCTTACATATTTGTCGACCTTTCGGGGATTCTTAAAAAAAGATAGCCAATATTTTCTATGGCATGGTGGCGATGTGTTGATTAGTTTTTGTTTGGTCAGGCGCGCGCATAGCTGGTTCCTTCGTTCATATTTGTACCCAGGCTATCAGGATATTCGATTCGGGGGTTATCGCCAGGGCCAAAGCCGACCTTGAAAAATTTCAACAAATTGTTTGATTTTTTTATGGTGATATGCTGGAAGCGATCTCATTTTTCTTTTTCTAATTAAAGATTTTCTGAATACGGACTGTTTTGCCAAGGGATCCGAAAGTATAAAAACAAAATCTAGCCCCTATGTGTAGTAGTCGTGTACATTTGAAAGCAGATTTCTATTGGTACATGCCAAAAATCTATCCGTACAGTACGGATGTACGGACACTATCTGGAGCCCTGCTGTTGAAAGCAGTGTTTAAATTTACTTCATCTAACAAATGAACACAATGAATTGGGACAGAGCTTGAACCAAAAGTTCTCCAATTCCATGATACTAACCACCTCTCCCTTGCTGATCCCTGTGATTCTCCAAGGAGCATGGACAGCAATTTAAAATACTGCCTGACTACAATGTGTTCAACCTGATTAGATAGATAGCTATCTTTAAAATGAAATCCTTATTCATTGTAACAGCCTAAAGGGGATATGTTTATTAATACTGGTAGATATCATTGTAATCTACTGTTGTATGGTAAACTAATTATTTTTCTCATATTTTTTTACCTCCTGTATTAAATTCAGAGCTCTAGGTAGGGTGTGCATTAGCATAACTTACTACTTTTTTCTGTCTTTAACCCTTTACCAAACGCAAACTTTTCGACTATCCCAAATTGAAAGAGTTTGCAGATGACATTTCAAAATGTGATGAAATTGAAGAAAAAAAATTTGTGATAGGTCAGAAAACATCCTGGGAAAAGGAGAAATTGCTCGTTAAGAGTCATTTCTCCTTTTCCCACGATGTTTTCCAGAGCCGTCTTACAACAAACTGGTCAAATGTCGTTATTATTTGGTAATGGGTTAAACCAAATTTCTGACACTCACTAGAATCATTTCAAAAAGATGGTTCTATTGAGTACTAACAATGTAGGATACCCCAAAAGCTATTTAAGATATTATGTTTTAAATAATCTGAGTAACCCTTTATCTGGATGTCTGAGGTATTAAGCTCAAACCGTAATTAAAATATTGGTCGTTTGCCCTTTACCAACCCTAGATTTTACAGGTGGGTAGGTAGGTTGGAAAATTATTTAATTCTATTTGAGAAATTATATTTCTAATACACTTATTGTCAATGACCATTCAAAACACTGAAAAAAAGTTCAAAAATAGCAATAAATTATTTTGAGTAGGGAGGTAAAAAGTTGGTTGATAGGTAAAGGCAAAACATACCTAATTTTATTTTAGGCCCCACGTAAACTGTGAAAAAGCAACTTGTTACAAATGTTTTCACAGTTCTAGCTATGTTAATGGGGGAGATCTGAGAAAGTCTTTAAACCCTTTCTATAAAGGATGCAAGTCTCTGGCTCAATGGATTGTCCATGTCTAAGGAGATTTTAGTCTGAAATGTTCATTATATTTGTTAAAACTCAGAACTTCGTCTCCTTTCCAAAACTTTGAATATATTCTCAATTTTGATGAGGAAAGATACACAGAGTAGCAAACAGGTTTGATCACAGGCCAGTTGCCAGTTTACTTGGTGGCTGGCCTGGATCTAACCTGTTTGTATAAACATTTTCGCTTCAGAGCAACATATCAATTTAGTTGTAATTGCTGGTTGCTGGGACGTGATTATTGAACCAAATTAAAAACAATTGAAAACTTTTCTTTTAAACAAAAATGACATTACTTTTACAAAATTATGTAGAAACATTTATTAAAAAGAAGAAATGAGCAATTTCTTCTTTTAACAAATGTAATAATATTACATTTTGTACGGTGTTTAATGTCATATCAACAATTTTCAGTTGTGTAAAGGCTCAGATTTCCTGATTCACCAATGCTACAGGCTAGGGCTCTGAAGTGACTTGCCAAGGGTCAGACCCCCAAAGTCTACTAACCTAACCACTTGGTCTTGCTGCTCAGGCAGGACCCTAATGTTACATACTAGGCTGCTTGTATGTTATTTAAAAAGGGCTAATTCTCTTGTGATTTTGCAACTGATTCATTTTAAAGAAATATCATGACAATTATAAGGAACAAAAAGTAACATTCAGGGCAGTAATTATATACACGATAGGTTGTAAGCTTGTTAGTTGTACATACTTTTTCCTGTGGTCAGTGTTTCCTTTTGAATATCTTTTAGGTTCTACAAATCAAATAAACATGAAGTTACAAACCAAGGAGACGCTTATAAACTTTGTGTTCTTTTTTACAACGAGAGGCTTCAACTTTTCCTTTAAGTGATGGATTGGTATTTTTATGAAGGAAATGAGTTTAGCACATGTACGAAATTCTTTACCTTTCTGAAAATACCTACAATATGCTTTCGGTCAAACAGATTGAATAGGGTATATTGTTATGAACAAAGGAGTTGATATGTAATTGCAATACAACGGAATGAGTGGCTGGTGCTGTAGAACCCAAAATTTGGATATTAAAGTTATATGATTTTTGCAACTCTGCTGAATTGGTACATGTATGCCTAATTGTCAGAACGTCTGTACAAAGGTAAAGGGTTATATTACATTCGTTTACTGGGAAATTATTGCCTCCTGCTTCTAATATCCTTGAGTTTGTTTCTTTTAAAGTAGTTATTTTACGATTTCAAGCATTCAAGCCCTAACCAGAAACAGATGTGTTTACATTCTATACCAACGTATCAATAGATTGGGTATGGTAATTTAAGTCTGTCTGTACTTCTGCCTTTCTGTTTTTAGGTAGAATACCCATAATCCACCATTTCAAAACATTCTTTTTTCAGATTATTTTAGTCATTCTCTGTATACATTGGTCTGAGATGGATCTAGTTGGTTTGATATGAATAGTTTCAGCCCAGACCTATGTATACTGAGAACGAACAAAGTAACCAATGAAAGAATATGTTTCCAAATGATGGATTATGGGTATTCTACCATAAGCTGTCTGAGTGTACCTGCATTCATGTGAGGTTGTTTGTGTTTTAAAGCTCTTGAGCAGGAAAAAATGAAAGTAATGAAACTAAATGTCATTTCTTTTTGGATATTCAATGAATGTTTTTGTTCATGGTTAACGGCATTATGAAAGACACATCATCTACAAAATCAAAGTCTGGCTGTATGGTGGACTTAATGGAAGGATATAGTAAAACCTTCACAAAATTAATATAAATGGTTAGATTTTCAAAAGCAGTCACACATTCAAGATTACCATTACTGAGGTATTGTTCATTGGTCATCAATTTCTCATGCTTGATGACTGTTATCTATTTAACCCTTTCCCAAACACCAATTTTTTCGACTGTCCAAAATTGAAAGAGTTTGCAGACTTCATTTCAAAGTGTGATGAAATTGAAAAATATACTTCAGATAGAGCGGAAACCTTGTGGGAAAAGGGGAAATTGCTCTTAGCAAGCAATTTCTCCTTTTCCCACAATGTTTTCCAGAGTCGTCTGCAACAAAGTGGTTAAATGCCGGCATTGTTTGGTAATGGGTTAATGTCCAGTTGTACCATTGAGTTTTGAAATCTCTCATATCTTTTTTGCTTCAGCTTTCACCAAACATTGTTAAAGGTAATGCTCATTAATTGTTTTTACCTTTTCCCTCATATATGTGAGATAAAATGACTTTTATTGGCGTGTTCTTAGTGAGACATTTCAGAGCCCTAAGCCTAGAACTGGTGAATCCCAAGAAAGCCTTCATAAAACTGTTGAAAAATTGAAATGATGTACAAAGAGAAATACTTCTGCAGCAGATAACACTTGAAAGTATTATGACAAGTAGAGAATATGCTCCTTTCACAATCGACTGTGCAGTCTCTTTGTTGATAGTTTTTGTTGCTTTGAAAAATAGTTTTAAAGTTGTCATCCTGAAACTTTGAGATGGTAAACAAATCCTATTATTTATTTACATCATTCATTTGAAATGTCAATCTATCCTATCCATTCAGAAGTAATTATCCCCTGCACACAATCAATTTCATGTTTTCCAAAGGTCATCAATGGCCTGATGGTTAGAGTAAAGAACTTGAAATAGCATAGATTCTCTCTGTGTTGGTTCAAATTTTGGTGACAACATTTAGATTTTCATGAGAGGTTAGTGTCACCACTGCCTTAGAAAATGATGATGGTTTTAACTGGCCTGATGTGAAGTTTGGGGTTTTCCTCTTCTATGTCATCACCAAAATAACGTTGACACAGATTAAAACACAAGGAGATAAATCATGTTTTTAAACAAATATGTAGAATATTTGTATTTTTATTGATTTTTTTCTTGAAACTTATCATGAAATAATAGGAAAAGTAGGAAAAGAAGAATTTTTTATCATGAGATCTTTCTTTTTTGTCAAGGTATTCCTGAAAATGGTTTGCAAGGTGAGATTGACTTAACCCTTAGAGTGCTGGAACTGACTTTATGCTTATGCAAACAGGTAAGATCCAGGCCAGCCGCCAAGTAAATGGGCAGCTGGCCAGTGATCTAACATGTTTGCTAGTCTATCTTTCCTAATCAAAACTAAGCAGATATTTAAGGTTTTGGAAAGCATACATCACACAAATCTATTTTTAGAAAATTACCCAGCATTCTAAGGGTTAAAAGGTATACTTAAGGCATGCAATTTCCCTCTCCCAATATAGGCTTGAAGCAGAAAACACTTTCTGAATTACTGCATGAAATCCATTTTCACATATATCCAATTCCACATATATATGTCATAACTTTATTCGTATCCATGGAAATGAGCATTTTCCATAATAAAATGTACATGTAAGGCTTTTCCTACCTAAACCCAAGCTTATCACATTAAGATTTATTTCCCACAAACCATTTGTTCCTTCGATCCCTGTGAATGCTTTAAAATGGAGTTCATGCATAATGTGAACAGACATGAACAAATATTGGCCACTCATGGACACAAAGTTGTTCATAAACATCAAGAAAATATTCATGGATGTCCAGAATAATTCGAGGGTTCAATGCAATACTATAGTAAGTGCTTCATGTTTATGAAGCACTTACTATAGTCTTGCATTGAACCCTTGACATGCTCAAAAAAATATTTATTGACAATGTTCATGTCCATTGATACATTCATGTTCTCGATGTATAATAAATGTGTTTAAGAGCGATGTTAATGAACATGTTAAAGAGCAATGGACACGAGGGCCGTGGGTTTGACTCCTGTGAGAAGCGGAATTAGCCTTGCGAACTTTCATTAATCCACACTCAGCGCGTTTACTGGTTATGTATCGAGGAATGCACTGAATCGAGAGTGATTAATCTAAGTTGTAAGAACTTGTTTCACACACCGGAATTGAAGTAAGATAAATAAGTTTAAACTAAACTAAGAGCAATGTTTATGACCATGTTTAAAAGCAATGTTGTGTTCATCAACTGCCAATTTTCTGTTTATGTCTGTTTATGCAATTCATGAACACAGTTCTTGAATCTTTCACAATTTTAAGAATTGTTTCCCATATAACTTATAGAACATTATACATATAATATTATAAGGCCAAGATAGATAAAAACCAATCTACAATTTTCTGTATGTACCATGAACATTGCGCAAGATTTAATTGGAACTGATTAGCAGCGTTGACTTAGATTAAATGTTCAATTAAGATAAGTCTCCATCTTTCATGAACATGAATGCAATTAGCTTATTACCGTAGAAATGTGTTTCTAGACACACATAAAGAATAACAGAAAGTATTGAAACAAATAAAACAATAATGGATAAAAAGAAATAAGAAAATGCATTTTATGAATGCTATGAAGTTTGAAATTAAAAGAAATAATCTTGCTTCCAATAATTGGTATTTTATCTGATGGCATTCAAATCAATAATAAATGTTATGAAAATGTTTTTTAAAGCACTTCATATTCAAAGAATAAACATTGAAATGATTTTGACAAAAGTATAATTTGCTCATCAAGATCAATTAAATCTCTATTTCTTCAACATTTACAACCTGCTAAAAAATTGAAGGATGATAAGGTTATTTGGGCGTTTAGAGCGTTTCTATGGGAGACCTTATATTAAAGATATATGTATTATTTCTGTTATGGCTATAAGTATATGCTTTGTGCTATTTTATGCCGAATAAAATTGAATTGAATTGAATATTGGTTGAAAGCAATCCTGTTTTGTTATAAGGAGACATATGCACATGCAATTTCTCGTTTGTAACATTAACCCTTATAGTGCTGAAACCATCTTCATGCTTATGCAAACAGGTTAGATCCATGTAAATTGGCCGCTGGCCTTTGATCTAACATGTTTGCTACTCTGAGTATCTATCCTTATCAAAATGAAGCAGATATTTAAGGTTTTTGATGGCAGATGGCATAAGAATCTATTTATAGAAAATTGCCCTGTATTCTATGGGTATTATAAAGGTCTCTAAAATACTATGTTGTAGTTGATATGGAGTAATGGGTTTAGGTTTGACTTGCTCTTGACTTGTCTGTATAATTTTGATGTCATTTGTACCCCAGGGTTGATGATGTGAAGTGAAGGAGATAATATATGGGATGGTAGAATTATGAAAGGAAGATAACATTCATTGTGTACAGGTTAAATTGGAGATTACTTTGAGATGTTGTTTAACACATTACCAAACAATACGACATTTGACCAGTTTGTTGCAGACGACTCTGGAAAACATTGTGGGAAAAGGAGAAATTGCTCTCAACGAGCAATTTCTCCTTTTCCCACGATGTTTTCTTCCCTATCAGAAGATTATTTTTCAATTTCATCACATTTTTAAATGTCGTCTGCAAAATCTTTCAATTTGGGACAGTCAAAAATTTGGCATTTGGTAAAGGGTTAACTAATTTTCCCAGTCAGGTAAAACTTCAAATTAACATCAGACAACAAAAATTATGATATTTTGTAGCTCATGTTGTCATCCTTGACCAAAGTGTTGATCAGGTGGTTAATAATGTACATTTGTATGGGGAACAGATCTAAAAAATATTAGTGACAGCAATATTTTCTTTTCTTATAAAGTATTTTATAGATTCAAATTAACTGATATTTTCGTTAGTGCCACAGTTAAATTTCATCTATGAATATTCATTGTTTGATTAATCAATGATGTTTGCCAGTTGTTTCAATTAAAACTAGACTCAAATTATCATGTAGGTTAATAGGTTTATCTGTTACTACATACCTACTAATAACCCTTTTCTTTATTTGAGATTTAAGGACGGGTCATGTTCATATCCGAAAGCCTTAGGCCGATTAAGCATGCAGCGGTTTCAAACTGTGAACAATTATATATCCATTATAATATTGAGTCAAAATTGTTTGAAGAAAATGGAAATTTGCTCATCATGAGCAATTTATTCTCTGTCACAATAAGTCTTTTGATATGTTTTACTTTAGGAGAGAAATGTAAAGTAAAATGATGAAAGGAAATGTATACTTTTCTCCTAAACCCTTAGAATCCTGGGTAATTTTCTAAAATAGATTTTTGTGTTGTTTGCTCTCCAAAACCTTAAATATCTACTTAATTTTGACAAGGAAAAATATTCAGAGCAGCACACAGGTTAGATCACAGGCCAGTCGCCAATTTATTTAGCGGCTGGCCTGGATCTAACTTGTTTGTATAGGCATGAAGTCGGTTCCAGCGTTATAATGGTTAAATGCTTTGTTTAACAGTTTCGGACATCATGGGTAAATAGCTCGGAAACAAGAAACAGTTCTCACTAAGAAAAAGTTCCATTATTGTCAAAGAAATTCTCTGGGTTGACATTAGAAAAATGACGGTTCTTGTCTTCTACCATTACGAGGGTTCAGTGCAAATCTATCATAAGTCTTTCATAAAAAATTAAAATTTACTATGGTCTTGCATTAATTGAATACTTGATTTGCTGTCAAATTAAGCTTACTACAATTTGGTTAAAACCTTTACAAATAAATATACCTTTTGTTGAATGTAGATTGTAGAGGAGATACTATTTTAAGACATATATCCTTTTATCTGTTTTATCAGATAACTTTTAGATACTTTGCAACTGACACCACAGTTAAAGCATTCTCACAAAAAATTGTCCTTATTCTACAATGATTTCCTTGTTTATTTATCGATTATTAAGATTTTATGTAAATATTTTGCAATTTTGATAAACAGTTTTGTTGTCTTCTGACAATAGTCCAAACAAATAAAGAGTTGTTAAGTACAGAAAGTGTATTAGTTGACCCAATTTAGATTCACATTATAATGGGTAACAATTTGTTGATCACTATATATATGATTTCTCTAGTTAAAGTTATGGCATTATGCATTATGCTTGTGAATGGCTAGGTCATTGTTATCTATAGTACATAACAAGGGTTTAATGCTAAATGTTTTTTCGACTACATATAATAAGTTGTTTTGTGTTATTACTGCTTGACTTGAGGGCTGAATTCTTAAACATGATACTTTACAGTTGGAAATCACCTTGATATTTCTTTGCTTTCAGGTAATGTTTAAACTTATGTCAGCATGTGATTTTGAATTGGTCAACCCTTAGAATGCTGGGTAATTTTCTAGAAATGGATTTTTGTGCCATCTGCTTTCCAAAACCTCAAATATTGGCTTAATTTTTAGGAGGAAAGACACTCAGAGTAGCAAACATGTTAGATCACAAGCCCTGAGCTGCTAATTTACTTGATCTAACCTGTTTGCATAAGCATGAAGTTGGTTCCAGCACTATAAGGGTTGACTTATTACCAAACAATAACAACATTAGACCAGTTTGTTGCAGACGACTCTGGAAACCATTGTAGGAAAGGAGAAATTACTCTTAATAAGCAATTTCTGATTTTCCCACAGTGGTTCCTGCCCTATCAGAAGATTATTTTTCAATTTCATCACATATTAAAATCTCGACTGCAAACTCTTTCAATTTGGGACAATCGAAAATTTGTATGGTAAAGGGTTAAGCAGGTGTTCAGCTACATAGGAGATATTTTAATTCCTTACACTACTTTGTAGGGTTTCATTAGACTCTTAATTGGAAGAATAATACATGTACCTGTAATTTCAGATCCCTAGATTTTGATCGTATTTACTATATGTATTTCAGCTGCTCTCTGGATTGTTTGCTGTTTAGATTGAATGTTGTTGGCACTCATTAAAAGCCTTGTGTTCAGATGAATGTTACTAAATGCATAACAATACATGTACTCTGAAAGCAAGGGTTCATGAGTTTTTAAAAAAAGGAGAATCTCTGAACGATTTATAAATATAGTTCTTAAGAGACCGCTGAAAAGTATTAAGCTTTCTGAAGATTTCTATTCAGGTAATATTATGACTTATGTTATAAAATTGAATGACAGGATTTCTATAAATCAGTTGGTTGTAATGTGAAAATGTGAAATTGGCTGGCTGTTAATCCTGTTGATTTTGTGTCTTTCCTCATGGATTATAAGACAGGCATAGCAATATTGCTGATATACACAACAAAAGTTCCCACTAATAATCTAGCAAACTCCACGATGATTATTATATTACAGATCATCCCAACAACCAATATCACTTAAAATAGAAAATGATGTTGCCGGGACCCAGCAGGGAGAGCCTATAGACCAGACAGGGAGCCAGACTGCAGAAATCGTTACCACGCCAACCGATTGTGCAGCAGCAGGCGACCTCAATGTTACATTAACCAAGACAAAGACGCCAGACGGAGAGATGGGTAATTCTGGATCCATGACCATACAGCAAATCCAGCCCGCGGGGGGAGAAAATGTTGCAATGGGCTTCGTGAAGCCGAAGGCGGGACAGCAGAAAAAAGGTGTGTGATAACACATTGCAATCCAATGCTCCATTTTTGTGTCTTGCAGTAGACGACTTTCAAAAAACATTGTGGCCATAGGAGAAATTGCTTGTCACAAGCAATTTCTCCTTTTGCCACAATGCTTTTTCAATATACTCACATATCACAACACGAGAACTGAAGGGCCTTTCACATGTTCACAAAGCTTTTCTAAAGTCTTCTGCTTCAAGTAAAAAAATGTCTTCTGCAGGTGGTAAAGAATTAAATTGTTTTCTTGTGGTCAGATTTCATGGATTGCCCTTATTGCCTCAAAAGTGATAAAAAGTGGCTAAATCTGAAATTCTTAAAAGTTTTGTAAATATGAATAAAGGTCTTTGGGTAAAGAAAAAACTGCTTGTGGCCAGTAATTCTTGCTTTTATCTCGATGTTTCATGGCAACCGGATTTCATATCAGATCTGGTCAATATTGAAAAAAGCAACAAACTATAATTTGAAAGGAAGAAAAAAATGGGCATTCCAAATTTGCACATATCTTCAGAGCCCTAGCCTAGTACTGGTGAATCAAAGAAAGCCATAACATGACTAAAGAATCTCTGACAAGGCATTAAACACACTACAAATAAAATATCCATTGTACATCTGCAAAGAGCAAGGAATAATTTTTTCCATTTGTCGAGACAAAAAATAAATTCATATCAAACCAACCTTTCTAGGCAATTACAAGAGTTGATAGGCACAACTTTATACAATCCATGAAAATATGAGTAGAATTTACAAATCATTCCTGGCATTTAAAGTTTTGGAATTGGATATTGATGATATGCAAACTAGGGAAATATAAACCCATGTCCTTTGTACTCATATTCATAGCATAACATTGGTAAACTTCTTCAAAACATTATAAACACTTCTCTAAAGTTTCAATATGTAATAAATGGATATTGCATTACACTTTTAAGAAGAGAGTGGTAAAATGCTTTTGTGGGCTTTGCAGTTTTCTCATTTTTCAATTGTCATGTGCTTTTGTTTCATGTATGGAAAATGCAGAAAATAAAACAAAAATGAAAGTAAATGAATTACAGCACTAAATTTTCCAGATTTATGTGCAGTTTATTTATTATGACAGGCAAAACTTACCTCAAGGTTAAGTCTGGCATCGATAGTAAATTGACTGATTGTTAGACACAATTGACTGATTGTCAGACACGTTAAATCTTGAATGTTTCACTCACTCATTTCTTACATGTAAACAAAAGTGCCCTCATGCATTGTTTTGTACTCTATACTGAGTGTGATCAAATTGAGGGTTCAGTACAATACTATAGTAAGTGCTTCATAAACATGAAGCACTTACTATAGTCTTGCATTGAACCATCGAAATATCCTGCATATCTTTATTTTGACAGCACTGGATGATCTATTTTCGGCGGATAGTTTGACCACATCAAAGATGGACGGTGCTGTCCAGTTACGGATGTCCGATACTGGGGAATGTGCTCTCAAACCCTTCACAGTGATATCCATGTTTAAACAAGTCCTAGAAAGGTCTCCAGATCTAACAGCAATGGGTATGTATATTTATGTCAACAGTAGGGATCAGGAAATCGCCAAATCCCAATCAATCCAAGAAATGGCCACCCCCCAAAATAAATATTAATTTCTTTCATGCATCTAACCATACATAATGCTCTTGCAATCTGACAGGTATCTTTACACATCAGGCCGTGTGTGCTTAATCTGAAAGGTTTTCAAGGAGCAAGTACTGCTGCATCAAGAGTTTTGATTTGTTTACGATCAAATCCCCAATTTCTACACACCTCAGGCATTGTTTGACACAGGAATAACTATTAACAGATTAATTTTGCGATTCATGAGGTATTACTAGATGTGTGGAGTGTAATATCTGTCTAATATCCTGACCATTTTTTTCATCAAATCTCAACTTGCAATCTGTCGAGAACAACCGAAATCGGTCCAAAACCATCAGAACCAGTATTTTTCTGATCCTTGGTTGAAAGTGATATTTTTCATGTTTAAACAGGTCCTTGAAAGATCCCCAGAATGGTTCTCAAATAGAAAACTTCTAGGAAACCTTGTGACATCTAGCTGATATCTTTTTTGCAAACTGTTTTATGTAACCATTAATGTTGTTACTTATTTGGAGGTTGAATCTAATGATTTGATGCTTTCAGGCGTCAAGAGGGAAGGAAAATGGATAAAGTGGACATACAAAGAATACTATAGAGATGTACAGAAAATTACTCGGGCATTGATAGCTGTAAGTACTGTACAATCATGATAAAGTAAAGATAGTAACACAAAGTTAGCGATCAGGTGGTCACCCAACATCATTGTTGTTGAAGATGTCAGACCTTGTTATAGTAAAGCGTGCAAATTGGCAACTCATTAGCAACTGTAGAGAATGTATTTAAACTTCACACATGTACATCTATGCGTTATGTTAAGTCACTTACCAAATGTCAAAACACTCATTTAGGTCTTTTAGGCAAAATATGCCTCTTTTTGTACTATTGGTTTAGTTTTTGTGTGCGAGTTGGTATTTCATTAACTACTGAATGGAATAGATTGAAACTTCACACACGTATTCGGGTCATAATGTAAGGTCACAGACCAAGCACTATAAACAACACATTCATATTCATACTTTTACTGTAGATTGCCCAGAAAGCCTTTATAACTGAAGCATTCTTGAAAGCTGCATGAGAGTCAATGAGACAATATCATATTGAAATATTAATGTTTCTATCATGTCCTTTATGTATTTTCAGTTGGGTCTAGAGCCCTATCATAGTGTGGGTATTTTGGGCTTCAATTCCCCTGAATGGTTCATCACATATCTAGCAGCCATGCATGCCGGGTAAGTCACATGATTTTGGGTCCTGCATGGGCCAGTTGTTAACCCTTTACCAAACAACAAAGTTTCAACTGTCCCAAATTGAAAGAGTTTACAGACGACATTTCAAAATGTGATGAAATTGAACAATATTCTTCAGAAAGACCAGAAAACCTTGTGGGAAAAGGAAAAAGCTTGTTACGAGCAATTTCTCTTTTTCCCACAATGTTTTCTAAAGTCGTCTGCAACAAAGTCTTCAAATTTCGATATTGTTTGGGAAAGGGTTAAGGTGTTTGGGTTGTAACATCGGGGTTCAATCCTGATCTGCGGCACTGGGATTTTTCATGTGACACTACATAGCCCTGTTTAGTACAGGTGAATCCAACGTAGCTTTGAAATAACTGAAATACTGTTGAAACCATGTTAAATCCCATGTTAAATCCCATAAATGCAAAAAAAAGAGAAAAAAAACAATGATTTGTCCATTTATTATTTCTGCTCTTAATTTAAAATATATGTTTTTTCGCTGTATTCACATTTTAAAGAATGAAATAGAAACAAATTTTGCTTCAAAATACTTTTCTTCAGTGTGTAGCATACAACAGTCCAGCTGTGGTGCAGTCTTATAGAAATTAATTTTTAACTTCTAAATTTCCTCACATCTATGAAAAAGCAGCGTTGAGGGTAACATGGCATTTTCTCTAACACAAGTGTCCTGCATGGCCCAGTGGTTAAGATCGCAAATTTTGACTTGGGGTCCCAGGTTCAAGCTCCACTCTGGTTTTGTGGGAATGACCTTTGGCAAGTCTTTTTAGAGTCCTAGCCTAGTACTGGTGGATCCAGGACAGCCATTACATAACTGAAAAATTGTTAACATAGCCTTTAACACCAAACAAACAAACACTAATATAACTACCGGTATTTGTATTTCAGAGGTAAAGCCATGGGTATCTACACTACCAACAACCCAGAGGCGTGTCAGTATGTGCTACAGGACAGTCAGGCAAATATTGTGGTTGTTGAGAATCATGTACAGTTACAGAAGATCCTGAAAGTTTGGGACAGTTTACCCCACCTAAAGGCCATTATACAGTACACAGGGGAGGTGGCAGAACGACGGGAAAATGTCTTCTCGGTGTGTTGACTTTTTTTTTTATACTTGTACAATATCCTGCTGAAATAAAGTTTGATGATTTGGCTGAAGTTGAGGCTATTTGGAACAGTTAATGTTATTTTGGGCCTAATCTTATTTGATAGAATCACTGGCGAAAATGACTGATATTGGTAAAGGCAGCGTAGATGGTGAGAGGTGAGAAATCCCAATCGCAAGATGAGACATTGTTCTTAAATCTATTATATGCTGCTGCTGTCATTATTCAGGCTACTGTGCTATTTAATGCCATTATTTGATGTGATGGCTTTGAATTTAAGACATAATCAGATGTCATTTGTAGACTTTCAACAATTCCCTTACAAAAATCAAGTAGACATTAGTACGAAAGTGTTTTGACAAAATAAGAGAATACTGATGTTGAGCCTTTCTTCTTTTGGTCTCATAAGTTTTCTATTACTTGAAGTATTTTTTCAATTAGATGACATGAATTATTTTTAGAAACAATGGAAATCATTTTTCTCTGACACATTTTCCTTACGGTAATAGGATTTTTAAAAATATTCTGATTGATTCCACAAGCAAATATTAGAAGGTTGTGAAAGTTCTGCTAGATGGACAAGCAATTATCATAAGTAGTTAACATCCTGATTGATAGGCAAATAGGTATTTGAGGTTTGTGAAAACCTCTTTGCTCAGAGAAAGTATCTAGCCAAGGTTTACACAAGATAATTATTAATTTATTTCAGTGGGAAGAGTTTATGGAGAAAGGTAAAAATGTTCAAGACTCAGAATTGGCGGATAGACTGTGTTTACAGGCACCCAACACATGCTGTTCTCTCATCTACACAGTAAGTGATATTTATATGAGGCACTTAAAAGTTTCTTTTTGAGATTCTTGGATCCTAAAGATTATTTTCCATTCACAATTTCACATAAAAAGGGTTGAAAGACTCCCAAATTAACATGAATCAATGGATCAAGGACTAACCCTGCTTATTTCATATTCCAGACCTCAGTCAAAAAAAGAACCAGTAATCTAGTAATCTAGTCTATGTTGTCATGTCATCAGTAAAAGACAATTTTTTTATTTTTAAACTTAAAATCCCAATCTGTGAGATAGTCCTTTATCTTGTTGTTATTCTGCATACAGGTGTTTGTTTGACGAGAAACTGTATAGTTTAAGTCAATAACGAATTCTTGATATTGATCCTTTTATACCCAGATTTGCACTTAAGCACTCTTTTATATTTCAGTCTGGAACCACTGGTAACCCTAAAGCAGTCATGTTGAGTCATGATAATGTAAGTATAGGTCAACTTTATATGTTGAAAATATTCGAAAGAGTACCAGTGTAAAGTGTTGCATAGCTTGTTTACTTGATTAGGTTTTAACATCATATCAACAGTATTTCAGTTATATTAAGATGACAGGCTCATTATAGGTAGAGGAAAACTCCAAACTTAATTGCCTATAAAGGCTAGTCAAGCTAGGTAAAACCATTATTATTTTTTCAGTCTGCCAGTAGACTACCTCTCATGTGACAAAAGCAGAATCTTTTTTCCAGGAAAAATACTTTTTCCCGAGGAATTCAATATTTAGACCTTTGTAAGATGATACATTACTGTAAATGATTCTGATGCTATTGAACTTCAAGGGGGCTTTCTTGGCCTAGTGGTTAGAGTACAGAATTTAAAATCACATGGCCCCTCTCTGCGTGGGTTCAAATCTTGAGAGGGATATGTATGTTCATGAGTGGCAGTCTCCCTACTGACTTACGGTATGCCAATGGTTCTACCCGCCTTGACCAGCCCTTATGGGCAGTTGAGTATGGAGTCTTCCTCCATCATTAAGAGTCGGGCATCACTATATAACTGAAATAATCTTGGTGTGATGTAAAACCCATATTAAAAAAAAAAAAAATAGATTGAACTTCGATTTTATCCTGCTATTTTCACCAGTCCTGTATTTTAGTGCTATATGAAATCAGTGCACATGTTCATTTTTCTATCGGGGGCATAGCCAGCCTAAAACCAACATTACGCGCTAACAGGGAGGGTCAAATCAATGTTATGCACCAAAAGGGGAGGGTGTGGAAGGGGTTTAAACTCTCCTTCTTGGCGGATTTCAGGGCCCTCTCCCCCAAAATTGTTTTAAGTAGAAGTGAAAATGGTGAGATTTTGGGTACATTAGGAGATTTAGGGCAATGCATGATATCAATTTTGTTCACTTTTAAATTGATGTTATGCACTTGTGTGTACACACACTTTTCTTTTAACACTTTCCCAAACAACAAATTTTTGACTGTCCCAAATTAAAAGAGCTTGCAGACTACATTTCAAAACGTGATGGAATTAGAAAAAAACCTTTTGATAGGGCAGAAAACATTGTGGGAAAAGGAGAAATAGTTCATAATGAGCAATTTCTCCTTTTCCCACAATGTTTTCCGGGGTGGTCTGCAACAAAGTGGTCAAATGTCTTTATTGTTTGGGAAAGGGATATGAAGATAAGTCAAGGGTTCAATTCAAAGGTATAGAATAGAAATATCCTTCAAATTTTGTGAAGTACTTGCTATAGTATCATACTTAAACGCGGAATTGTTCAGTGGTGAAACTTTAATGAACCTGTTGATGTTAGGAAAGATCTCATGAAATATCTTTTCTCAAACTCTTTCTATGTTTCCTATTTTATGTTTTTCAGTGTACCTGGACTGCGAGTCGTCACAGTGGGGTGTTTGAGTATGGTAAGGAGATCAGCGTGACTTTCCTTCCACTTAGTCACATAGCCGCCCAAATGTTGGATATCTTGATCCCTATCAAGTATGCCTTCGCTGTGTATTTCGCACAACCTGATGCTTTGAAGGTAATTATAACCCATCCAACCATGAAAATATATGTCCTCATACTTTATAAGATTTGTCTTGGAGCCTACATGGCCTAATGGTTAGAGTACAGAACTTGAAATCACATGGCCCCTTTCAGTGTGGGTTCGAATCCTGTGACAGCATTTGGATTTTCATGAGAGGTAATCTTGTGACTGACTTACGGAATGCCGAAGGTTCTACCCGGCTTGAACAGCCCTTATGAGCAGTTGAGAATGGGGTCTTCCTCCATCATAAAAAGTTTGGCATTGCAACATTACTGAAATAATGTTGATGTTATGTAAAACCCATATGGAAAAAATGATTAATACTTATTAGATTCCTGTTACCAACGTGATTGGAATGAGAACTATATTAACGCTTTCCCAAACAACAAACTTTCGACTGTCCCAAATTGAAAGAGTTTGCAGACGACATTTCAACTTTTCCCACAATGTTTTCTAAAGTCGTCTGCATCAAAGTGGTCAAATGTCGTTATTGTTTGGGAAAGGGTTAAGCCATTTTGAATCTAATTCTTTCCTTGGATTACTTTGGCCATTCTTGGTATACATCAGTCTATGCCTAAATTATTTACTTTACACCAAATAGTTCTGGTAATGACCAATGTATACCGAGAATGACCAAAGTAATCCCACCTTCAAAATGATGGTTTATGAGTATTCTACCTTAACCCTTTCCCGAACAAAAACGACATTTGACCACTTTGTTGCAGACGACTTTAGAAAACATGGTGGGAAAAGGAGAAATTGCTCCTGACGAGCAATTTTTCCTTTTCCCACAAGGTTTTCAGCTCTATCAGAAGATTATTTTCCAATTTCATCACATTTTTAATTGTGGTCTGCAAACTTTCAATTTGGGACAGTCGAAAATTTGTTGTTTGGGAGAGGGTTAAAGGCAGTGATAAAGTAGAAAGCAATAGGAATACTCCTCCCATCTGGACCATGTTTGAAGTGTTTATTTTTTGTACTAACAGGGTACATTGATAGACACGCTGAAGGAGGTGAGGCCCACAGGTCTGCTGACGGTGCCCCGTCTGTGGGAAAAAATTCAGGACCGCATAACGGCAGCTGGGAGGCAGTCTGGCGGAATGAAGAAAAGCATCGCTAAATGGGCCAAAGATAAAGGGTTGAAGGGATCTTACGCCAAGATGAATGGGTAAATGGCATTATAAACACTTTATAGATACTCACTTCACCTTGCCACCAATAGGTGGATTAAACATACCTAATTGGTTACTTATTTTTATCCATTTTTCTCATCTGTTTTTATAATCCTTTAGTCTTTTGGTTTCTAAATATCTTTTGCAGTGAAATGGATTCTCATTAGTTTTGTTATACAAAAAAAAAGACTTGTTTAATCCGAGCTATACATGTATTTATGATCAATCTTTTCAGATTGATGTTGTTTAGTCAAGGAATTGGCTTTCTCATGTTAAAGTTAATACATGTACAAATAAATGGGCTAAATGTCTTTATTTCATCCTCTATGCTTTAACCCTTTCCCAAGCAACAAAGTTTCGACTGTCCCAAATTGAAAGAGTATGCAGACAACATTTCAAAATGTGATGAAATTCAAAAATATTCTTCAGATAGAGCAGAAAACCTTGTGGGAAAAGGAAAAATTGCTTGTTACGAGCAATTTCTTCTTTTCCCACTATGTTTTCTAAAGTCATCTGCAACAAAGTGGTCAAACGTCGTTATTGTTTGGGAAAGGGTTAAGAAAAAGATTTCATCTCTTCCTTACAAAATATCTTTGACTTTACTTCATCTGCTGCAGAAGTCTCTTTATCCCTTTAAAAAAGATTGTCCTTTTCTTACAATGATTTCTATTCTATATCAAAGAGGAAAAATTTGTTTTCTTTTGTCGTCTACTATTGCTTTGAATTTGGACAAATGCTAAATTTTTATTTTGGGGTTAGGTAAAATTGGATGTATTCAGAGGTCCAAATAAGAGTCGCTTTTCACTATCTTACTTCTTTATTGTTTCCCTAAAACCTATAATGTTGGTACTCATTAGAATCGTCTCGAATTCATCTTTTGAAATATTGCGTGTTAAACAACCAAATACGCCTTCTATCTAAACCACTATGTCTTACCTTCCTTTTCCTACATACATGCCATCTATTCAACAGGGAAAGTGTACCCTTTGGCTGGAGTGTTGCCAACATGTTAGTCTTCAAGAAAGTCAAGAAACTTTTGGGGCTGGATCGTTGCAGCGTGTTTGGTTCATCAGCAGCCCCAATAATGAAGGAAACGTTGGAATTCTTTGCGAGCCTTGATATCCGGCTAGACGAGGTGTACGGGATGAGCGAATGTTCAGGTTTGAAACTCTCTTTTTTAGTCGATGATAGTAACACTTTCCCCTATATGCTAGGTTCAGTGTAGTACTATTGTCAGAGTTTCATGTTTGTGATTGACTTATTATAGTCTTTTACATTTACTTTGTAATACTTGATTAAATTAATTGAATTAGGATCAATGTATAGCAATTCAGCGATTTTGAAACATATACCACAACTCAGCAGTTAAAACAGGCCTGCTAAATTTCAGGCCTGGTCAGGGCTTCAGATCTTTTTCATCATTGGTCAGCCAAAGTGACCCATGGGGCAAAAATGGTGGGTCATTTTCTGAAATGATTGGCCAAAAAAATATAAAACTTAAAACAGCTGATTTTCATGTAGTATACTTTGCCCAACTTGTATCCATACATAGTCACTTGTTCCTGCCTATATGACACAAACTGCCATGAATGACAACTCTCGTATGCAAAAAAGGGAAGAAAGCAAAACATTGTTTAACAAAACAACAATAAATCGAAACTCAAGCAAGGAATAGCTGTCGTAACTCACAAAGCATAGATATATTTGCGGATCGACGAAAAAAGTTGTTCATTTTGTTTTCATTGATGGCAATGATGCTATGTCTCCGGACAGTGCTGGTTGCGTTTTTATTAGAATGCCTTACGTTACATCAGACCAATGCATCATTCGTATATTTCGGACATTATCTGGCATACCGTAACCGATAGTAGCCGAAAATTCAGGCTTCAAATAATGATTTTCAAGCTTGATCATTTTTTAACAATATCAGGCCTGTTAATATGACATAATGGCCAGATTAGCTTGACTGTTATCCTCAACTTTATTCCATTTGCAAATAAAAAAAAGGTAAGAGAAGTTCTGAATACCAACTTGTATTCCATTTGGTTGGATGATCAAGATCTGAGTGTATCCAAAGGTAGACTTGGGCAGAGTGGCAGAATGTGATGTTGAATATTTTTCCCTACCCAGGTCCGCATACATTTGGAAAGCACGATGCTTGTAGACTTACAAGTGTGGGTAAAGAGCTGTCAGGTTGTAGCACCAAACTAGAAAACCCTGATGAAGATGGGAATGGAGAGGTTAGTGTCATTTCTCAGCTGTTAGGACTGGAAACAATTAATTGGATTGATTTTCCTTGTGAGAGATTGAGATAATTAAAGAATTTGCTTGTTTGTAGTATAATTGTCCTGTCAAACGGTTTTCTTCTCACTTGAAAATGCAATTTTTACAACAGAATATTTCAAAAGCGAATGGACTGCTAATCCAGTATGAATTGGTAGGGTTTATCCAATGAAAACACCTCTGAAGTAATATGGAATCCACCATGTTGTTTCTCATGAGACTTCTTTCTTTGTACTTTCGTTGTCAAAATATAGATCTTAAATGTGAAATCTAAATAGTCATTAAATTTGATTAAGGAAACAATTATAAATATTTATCACAACTTATTATTTCACTATTATATGTGAGTTACCGATTAAAAATAAAGATTTAAAGTGATGTTCAACACTTCAATACATTGAACTAATGGTTACCAACACGGAGGCTTATAGGAAATGTGTTATAAGCCGGAAACAATTTACCCGAAAAATTGTACACTTACTAACAAGATGTATTTCCCAGCTCACGGAAATACCTGAATAGTTACAACTGCTGCCAACCAATACTCCATGTAAGTCAATAGTGAAGTATGAAAAGCATCCATTTATTTTGTAATTGAGAAGAAAGTAAAAGCAATTTCTCCTTTCATTAGCATGGTTCCATTAGTGAATCAATCAAGTGGTCATTAGTGACTTGTCCAAATTGTAAGTGACAGTGGCCAACAATTGTAGATTGTAGAAAAACAATGATTTCTTTTTTATGATGTTGGATAAAAGTTACTATGACAAGATGAGAATTGAGCAAATCCTCTGTTTCTCAATTTATTTTAAGTCATCTTCTGTAGATACTTTAAGATGAAGTCAATAGTATATTAAGCGATTGTTAAGTAAAGAATGTATAAAGATAATGCTGTTTGTATGTGGAAAAGACTCAAAGTAAAACATTATCATTTCTTTCTTTAGGTGTGTATGTGGGGTAGACATGTGTTTATGGGTTATCTGAACGAACCAGAAAAAACTAAGGAGGCTGTATTCTCGGACGGTTGGTTACACTCAGGGGACATTGGAAAGAAAGATAAAGATGGTTTTCTGTACATCACAGGCAGGATTAAAGGTAAAACTAAACCCTTAGAATGCTGGGTAATTTTCTAAAAATAGATTTTGTGCTGTCTGCTTTCTAAAACATTTAATGTCTGCTTAATTTTTCGAGGAAAGATTCTCAGAATAGCGAACAGGTTATATCACAGACCAGCCGCCAATTTACAAACCTATTTGCATAAGCATGAAGTTGGTTCCAGCACTATAAGGGTTAAGTGATGAGTCAAGAAGCCAAGAATACTCATTGACATTCCATAAGCCAGCTTAGAGACCCCGTTTATACAGAATTTAATGCTGTGTCAGCAATTTTTCATTACAGTTACTGTGTTCCTGGACTCACCAGTAATAGGCAAGTGCTCTAAGGTGACTTGCCAAAAAACGCTCCCTCAAAACTAGAGGTACAGGTGTGGCTTGAATGGTGGCTAGTCAAAAATTGTCTGTTTGATTGGCTTTTTACATTGTGTCAATAATTCTCAGTTATATTGTGATGTTCATCTCATCAAGGATAAAGGAGAACCTTTAACCCTTTTAGAACTGGAATCCACTTCATGCTTATGCAAACAGCATTCTAAGGGTTAAGAGATCTTTTTCCTTGACAATGAACCAGGCTGTGCAATGTAACTTAAACTGGCCATGCAACGTAACTTAAATACTTACTGAAGACTACTGAATTTTTTGACAACATAAGAAAACAAACCTTTTTGTTTACAGAATTAATCATAACGGCAGGCGGTGAGAATATTGCGCCTATTCCAATAGAAGATCTGGTGAAAGAGAACCTACCCATTGTTAGTAACTGCATGTTGATTGGGGACAAGAAGAAGTTTCTGTCAATGTTAATCACATTAAAGGTAAGACAATCCAATGGTTTATTTATATGAATTGATCTTATATGGATTAAGAAACAAGTTCTGTTGCTGATTATGAGCCAGATACGAACTTCTGCGAGAAGGCAAGCATTCCTACAAGATGGAAATTATGTAAAAAGCTCCTATCACCTCTTTCATGTACTAAGATTATTTTTTATATGAGACATGATAAGCCCTTCTTAAACAGGCCTGCTAACTTTCAGGCCTGATCCTGATTTCAGACTTTGAGATTTTAAATTGTCCTTTGTTCATATTGAAGATGTTTAGGCTTCAAGTAATGATTTTCAGGCTTTTTAGTCCTTACCAATAGCAGGCCTGTAATAATGGTCACTTAATAAAAGGCTCTATATAACAATGTTTTGACCAGTATCTGCTGTAAATGATTCTGCTTGAGAAATGATAGTAAGACATGTGTTTCCAATGGAAGATTGCATTTTTTGAAGAACACAAACATGCATTGTTGTCTGGTGTTTATGAGTATTTAATTCTTGATATAAGTATACTTACAGACCAATTAAACATATAGCAATGTTGTACCCTGTTTATAGGTATTTAATGCTGATATAGGTATACTTACAGACCAGTTACACTTAATCGCAATGAAGTAGTGCAATGCTGTCCCCCTGTTGATAGGTATAAAACAAATGATTTACATAAACTTATAGACCTGTTAAACATATACACAATCAAATATTGCAATATTGTCCCCTATTTATAGGTATTTTACACATGTATACTTACAGACAGATGTTGATATTGACTCTATGGAGCCCCAGCCTACATTGTTGAAGGACTCGGTGGAGTGGTGCCAATCTGTGGGAGCTACTTGTTCAACTGTCCAGGAAGCCATAGACAACCCCAATATTTTAAAAGTAAGCAGTTAGTCCATTTCTTACTATTTACATTCGAGGGGCCTCCTTGGCCTAGTGGTTAGAGTACAGAACTTGAAACCACATGGCCCCTCTCCGCGTGGGTTCAAATCCTGAGAAGGATATGGATTTTCATGAGAGGCAGTCTCCCGACTGACTTATGGAATGTCGATGGTTCTACCCACCTTGACCAGCCCTTATGGGCAGTTGAGTATGGGGTCTGCCTCCATCATTAAGAGTCGGGCATCGCTACATAACTGAAATAATGCTGATGTGATGTAAAACCCATATACATACATACATACTATTTTCATTCAATACTCAGTGGCCTAGTGGTAAGAGTACAGATATTGAATTGCCATGGCCCCTCTCACCATTGGATCAAATCATGTTAATGGGCAATAGAAGTACAATGGTAGAGCGTCTGCCTCTTTTACTGAAGGTCTTGGGTTTGTATCCTAGTTAGGCAAGCTAATAATTGCTGGGACTAACCCACAAAACGGCGCGAGTACTGGTATAATATCTAGGAAGCAGTCATCAAAAGTGAATTTAGTAAGCTTCAAGCGTCCGTCACAACGAATGTAAAATAGATAAGTTTAAGATCATACTAACAATAGATTTGGATATTTAAGATATATTCTCCTGGCAAAATTATCAAATGTCGATTGCTGGCTCCACCAGCCCTTGACAATTAAGCTTGAGATCATCCTCCACTGAGTATGAACCTTGTAATGCAATATTAGTGAAATGCTGTTGACGCAAAGTAAAAGCTTAATAAACATATAAACAAACATATAAGTGCTCTGAGGAGAAAGCTTTTAACCAACATGTTCTGAATTATTTTGTTAACACATATCTTCAAATATACTTTTTTGAACACACATGTGGTAGAAGACATTAAAAACAATTGTGACATGGGGGAGAGATTGCTCTTTATGATCAATTGATTTCCTTATTGCAACAGTTTCTATTAATTTTTGTTTTGAAAATTTACATTTCTTATGCTTTCAACAAACCGCTTAATGCAAGTGCCAGTTATTCAGAAAGCTCCAATATTTTTCCTGTGTTAAAATTGCCCCAGCCTAAATAACTTTTTACGAAATAGCAGTCACTTAACCCATTACCAAACAATAACGACATTTGACCAGTTTGTTGCAGACTTCTCTGGAAAACTTTGTGGGAAAAGGAGAAATTACTCGTGATGAGCAATTTCTCCTTTTCCCACAATATTTTCTACCCTATCGGAAGATTATTTTTCAATTTCATCACATTTTGAAATGTAGCTTGCAAACTCTCTCAATTCGGGACAGTCGAAAATATGGTGTTTGGTAAAGGGTTAAAACAATATTAACTGTAATAGTTATAAGCCTTGCATGTTACTACTTTTATCTGAGACTTGAAAAAATCTATTCTTGTGCTTTTAGGGAATTCAAGCTGGAATAGACAAAGTCAACGCCAAGGCTGTGTCTAGAGCAGCCGCCGTACAGAAATGGAGCATTTTGCCAAAAGATTTCTCCATTCCTGGTGGGGAGTTAGGTAAGTCAAAGCTTTATATCAATGTTTGTGTCTTTGATGATGTAAGTTGAGATGGGTTTTTGAAGAAAAAAACCTGTTTGAATTGTATTTGAATGTTGTCAATATTCTAGTCTTATGTTACTTTACAAATTTTATGTTGTCTTTTTTGGATAGACAATTTTTTTAAAGTTTAAAACTTGGAAAACAAACAATGTCTCCCAATGTTTCTTTGAGCTATCCCATGGGAGATAAATGTTTTCATCAAAGTTTGAAGTTGTATCTGCAAGCTTCCTAAAATCAATCTGATATAGGTCCCAAATGAAACGAACAGCAGGCAACAAATTATAAACTAAGGAACAAAATATTTTTTAATAGAGGCCTGAAAACAAGCATATATTAAATGCAGGGTTCACGCTGGCCTTCGCAAATGGCGCCATTGGCGACAAAATCGAGAAATTGGCGCAAGAAAAACAAATTTGGCGAAAGTGCCTGGCGCCGACTATTTTCCGCGAGAATTTGATGTTTGTTTACCGCATGGTTGCCGATCTCGAGTCAATATCGATTTGTTTTTACTGTAGAGCCGAGAACCATGTATTGATGGTTCCCGTAATCGCAGTACTTTGTATTAGAACTCGGGAACCAGCTTGTTTATCAAATGCGATTTCCGATACGGATAATCCTGTTTTCACACTTGTTCAGTTCATTATCTGTTGATTGTCAAGTTTGTTGAAGGTGACACTTTCTTGTGTACACCATTTAGTCATTCGCCAGCCATTACAACTTCAATTATATGGAAATTATGACTTTGATTACTTTAATTGCTTTTCAATCAAAATGTTTGCCCTCGCGCTCCTTTTAAAGAAGTTGACATCAAACATCGACGAAGTCAGTTGTGTTGATTGACAAATAAATGAAACTCTTTTATGCACCGAAGTTTTGGTATATAAAATCCGCGATTTTAAGTGACACTTAATTCTGATCCAACACAAGAGTGACTATAAATCGATCTTCTCAGTCGTTGAATATGCCTCCCACAAAAAATCAAATAAACATCTGACAAGGAGGCCTGGAAGACAGGAAATAGTTGGTTTTGATATGACGCCAAGATGAAAGTCATGTTTCTGCTATGTCCTGTTTCAAATGTTGAGTTTGAGAAAGGATTTAATCCATAGAACCTAATGAAAACAGCACATAGAAATAGATAGAACAAACGAACACTTGAGAACCTCTTTAGAACCGTAGGTGACCCTGATGAAGGATTTCCCCTTCTACAAAAGACTATTTTGGCTCCAACTTATTGAATTTGGCTCCATTTTTTTTAATTTGGCTCCAACTTTTTCAATTTGGCGCAAGTGTTGGCGCAAAGAAAATTTTAGCCAGAGAGAACCCTGAAATGACATTTTATTATGGACATCTCACTTAAGCGATGCGCTAGAATGACAAATGTTTGATCTTCTTTGGCATTAGAATGGCATGGTCTTGAATTTTTGTGAAATTATTCTATTTCCAGGGCCAACTCTAAAACTGCGACGTCCTATAGTTGTCAAGATGTACGACAAAACGATATCAGCGTTTTATGAGGATTAGGGCCTTTTTATTCATGGGTATCTTTGTCAAGTGTTCTTTTGAATTGTCCAAATTCAAAACATTTGGAGTTTATTTTTAGGAAATAACTGCTGAAGAATAGATCTATGGTTAGAAAGGATTTCAGAAAAAGGATGAACTGCCCAAAATGAGCAATGCATTGAAGCCTTAAAGGCAGATAGATTTTATTTTTTATCTGTTTGGTAGGGATTTTCTGCATAAAACATATAACTATTCATTTAATAGTCTTAATAATTGCATAATAGTTCCATTCCAATTAGTAATCAAATGGTACATTAGCTTGTAACAATCTGAAGCAATTTTAATTGACTATTGAAGCAGATTGCAATACCCTTTTATAAAGACCACATTTTTCAAAGCCATTCATTTATGTTAGTCTTCCTTATCCTTAAAGAGTCGTTGAACCCATTATAAAGACTGTGTTCAACAAGACACATACTGATAAGTTTTCTGACCAGAGGAAATCCCCTCTACATGTTATACAATCCATGACTTGTTATTTACTGCAAATTGTCCTGGGCATCCTTGTTAATCAAAGCTTATAGTGTTCATATAATTACATATCATACTTTATTTTATGAAACACATAGATATATAGCATATTTTTAGATATAGATTTATTTAGAATATTCATTTTTTGTTTTCATCATGTGCTTCATAGTTAATTGAGGAATTAAGTGGTTTCCTCATGAATAACCATTTCGAATCCCCTGTAGAAAACAATTTGAGAAATTATTGTGACAATAGAAGTAGCTGCTCAAAAGCGTAATTTCTCCTGAGGGCACAATTGCTTCTTATCAATATTGAAAAGAAAATACTTCTTTCGATACTTTATTATTGCCATCTTTTACTGTTTCAATATAGACTGATCACAAAACTTTATATTAGTAATCAGCTAAGTATTTTCAAGGTGAAATAAAAATAATTTCAAAGGTGCTTGTTCACAGATTTGAGGAACGGAATTTAATACATTGTAATTAATTTCTTTATAACTGCAAAACAGCTGTACTGTTTTATGATACGCACTGAGGAATAGTAATTGGGAGAAAATATAATTGTTTTTGATTGTGTACATTTTCTATACAGTGAATTAAGATGTATTTTAATCCAAAAGCATGACATCACTTTTGAGATCTACCTCATATAAACTGTACATATTTAGATAAATTGACACTTCCTGAATTGCTTATGCTTTCAATAGCTACTTTGAATTGTATACCAAACAACAATACAAAAAGTGTATTGTTTCAATGACATTTTATTTTCTCTTCTTTGAACAAGGCCCTTTAATTCCTTACTCTTTTTTACCTCACTTTCTTGCACCTGCTGCAAGAGGCTTTAGAAAACCAATGTGACAAAAGTGGGAATTGTTTGTCGCAATGGTTTACGGAAATCACAAGGACAAATTTATTTTTCAAAACTTCATATTTGTCTTCTGCTGATGTTTTCAATTTCGACCATGTGTTTTTTTCCCATTTTGGGAAATGAATTGACTAATTAATCACTCCGATAACTTGGATATTGTTTACTAAATAACGTAAGGAAAATATTTGCATAAGTGAAAACTGATAAACATGCATTATATCTTTAACCCTTTCCCAAACAACAAATTTTTGACTGTCCCAAATTGAAAGAGTTTGCAGACAACATTTCAAAATGTAATGAAATTGGAAAATATTCTTCTGATAGGGTAGAAAATATTGTGGGAAAAGGAAAAATTGCTTGTTACGAGCAATTTCTCCTTTTCCCACAATGTTTTCCAAAGTCGTCTGCAACAAAGTGGTCAAATGTTGTTATTGTTTGTGAAAGGGTTAAAAAAGTACAATATTACAATGTGACATGCTATTGGAAGCTGCTTATCTCACTATTTTAATAAGCAGGAAAGTTGTTTTGAACCTGCACAAACTATTAGCCAAAAATGTGGTAAAACAGTTCCCTAGCCAGTATCCTCTTTGATATTTTCTTTGCAATAATTCCAACTCGTGCTCATTTCATTTCATCATCAATATTTTTTTGCTTTTTTTTTTTTGCTTTTTTGAAATTTTTCATATACATTTAAATACATTGTGCCTTGCCTGGTTATATATACACAAACAAAATGGAATCAATGGTGTTTAATTTTTATTTAGTTCTATATGTCATTGACAAGTCATAGCTACAAATCAATCAACTTAAACAATTATTTATTATACCTTGATAACTCTTTATACTTTCCCATAAATTGTATTTGTTTTTTTGCCAATTTTATGAGCACACACAGCCCCACCCTGTGCTTATAAATGATAATTAGGAATGAGCTGGGGAAAGGAAACATTTTATAAAGCAATTTTTATGGTTGTGTTTCTACCAATTAATATGCAATTGTAATGTTTGTTGAACGTTTATGCAAATTACGGACCTAATGCATTGTTGGAGAGAACATGTTGGTATATATATAGACAACACGACTGCTCAGTGTGCGACAGTGTTTTTCACTGATCGGATGTGTCTGTGTCTTTGAGGGGTTCATTTGCTTGGTTTGTTTCACATTTTTGAAATATTTTTAGCTTACCCTGTCTTACCAAATAGAGACAATTTCATCAATATAGTGCAAAAGGAGTTTGTATGTCAATCATATTTGGTCTGATGTAAGAGGTATAAAGTAGTGGACCACAGTGTTATATAAAACATGATTGGTTAATTGGTTCCACCATATGGGAATTCGTGGTTCATTATAATTTAAAGCAACAACAATTGAAAGAAAAAGTAATAAAGTGTTCTAAATGAAATTCGTTAGCATGATGAGCAATTTATGCTTTTGAGAATCTTGTTTCTAAGTATATATGTAGCCTATCTGTTAACCCTTTACCAAACGCCAAATTTTACACTATCCCAAATTGAAAGAGTTTTCAAACTATATTTCAAACAGTGATAAAAGTGAAACTAACATAATCTTCTGATAGGGCATAAAACATCATGGGAAAAGAAGAAATTGCTCGTGATGAGCAATTTCTCCTTTTCCCACAATGTTTTCCAGAGTAGTCTACAACAAACTGGTCAAATGTCGATATTGTTTTGTAAAGGGCTTAGGGGAGGGAGGTATTGTGGTGTTTGTTGGTAAGAGATTAATTGATTTCTGTTATAGTTAAGACTTCTTGACATTCCTTTCAAATGCTGTGATGCTTTTATCATTACCTCTTTGTACCAACCATTACCTTGCAGCAGACTGCCATTTTAATCCATTTGCAATTTATTTCAGTCATTATCTACAAGTGGAACAATAGAGACGAGACAGAGGTTGCTTGTAACAAGCAATGAGATCTGTTGTCATTTTTGTTTCTCACCATGGAGCTAGAAATCTTCTTTCATAGGTCAAGTGTTGATACTTTTAATTCAATCTTTTATCAAAATTATGAGTTACTGTGTGGCAGGGTGAATTGAGTGGTGCACTCAGAACTCAGGGGTTCATGGTTCCTCTTGTTATGTGACAGTGTCCTTTGGCAAGACACTTTGGAGCCCTAGCCTAGTACTGGTGAATACAGAAAATTGAAAATGTGTCACAACAGCACTAAACCCTGTATACAGGATTGTTTGGAGTAAAAAAGCTATAATGATCAAAACATTTTTGTTGCAAGATCTATAAGTTGTGTCTGTTTCTGGATATTTTGCAATTTTTGCTTTCTCCCTAAGAGTTGTTGGCTGCACATGTATGATGTGTTCATGTGAACAAGTTAATTGAACTTGATTAGTTGTCACATTTACAGGTACATTTTTTTAGCATAATGTTTTTGTCCCTATCATTGATTTTTGTTTATGAATTCATAGAAATTCATGTTAAAATGTTTTGTCAGTGCTCAGGCTATGATGCATAGTTCCCTTGTTAACTTCTTTATTTCCTAAGACCTATGTTGTGCATAGTTGTTGATGCTCCTCAATGTCTGGAATGGTTTTCAAAGGAGGACATATGATATCAAAAAATTTAATGCTTTTTAGAAAGGTTGCATTTTTTTTTTTAACATAGACATAGAATTCATTGCTGATTCTTTTTTATTGTAAAAAAGAAAACAAAACGTTTTGTTTGGGTGCTTTGTCTTTATCCCATGCATGTTTGAAAAAATTGCCAGCAGAAAACCTATTAGGTCACAGGATAAAAGTTTTTTTCATTTTTTGACATTTCATCAATTTGTTTCAGATTTCTTCAAATCATGTTTAATTAATCATACACTCATTGACTATGTTATGTATAAGAAGCAACATCAATACACAAATAAACCATTATTGTTGTAAACAGAGTGTTCAATAAAATTTTCTATATTTCTGAAAATACAGCCTCCGAGTTCTTTCTTTGGTTTCCAGTGTTTTCATTTATGTCATACACATTTTCTTTAGTTATGGATCCATGCCCTTCATTGTCAAAGATATCAAGGCAATCTTAATCTGTATACCTAATTGTTAATTAACAGACTTGTAGACTATAAAGGCTTTGCATGGATGACAGAGGTACAGACGGTCATTGGAGGGTCCTGTGTTGGATTCCCTTTAACGGTGAGGAGGAAATACCAGTACTTACCCACAAATCAGTGCAAGCAGTGGTCATGTATCCAGGAAGCACAAATCAGTGCAAGCAGTGGTCATGTATCCAGGAAGCACAAATCAGTGCAAGCAGTGGTCATGTATCCAGGAAGCACAAATCAGTGCGAGCAGTGGTCATGTATCCAGGAAGCACAAATCAGTGCGAGCAGTGGTCATGTATCCAGGAAGCACAAATCAGTGCAAGCAGTGGTCATGTATCCAGGAAGCACAAATCAGTGCAAGCAGTGGTCATATTTCTAGGAAGCACAAATCAGTGCAAGCATTGGTCATATTTCCAGGAAGCACAAATCAGTCTGAGCAGTGGTCATAATTCAAGGAAGCAAAAATCAGTCTGAGCAGTGGTCATGTATCCAGGAAGCACAAATCAGTGCAAGCATTGGTCATGTATCCAGGAAGCACAAATCAGTGCAAGCAGTGGTCATGTATCCAGGAAGCACAAATCAGTGCAAGCAGTGGTCATGTATCCAGGAAGCACAAATCAGTGCAAGCAGTGGTCATGTATTCGGGAAGCACAAATCAGTGTGAGCAGTGGTCATGTATCCGGGAAGCACAAATCAGTGTGAGCAGTGGTCGTGTATCTAGGAAGCACAAATCAATGGGAGTAGTGGTCACGTATCTAGGAAGCACAAATCAGTGGGAGCAGTGGTCATATATATCCAAGAGGCACAATTCAGGGCAAGCAGTAGTCATGTATCCAGGAAGCACAAATCAGTGCGAGCAGTGGACATATATCCAGAAAGCACAAATCAGTGCGAGCAATGGTCATGTATCCAGGAAGCACAAATCAGTGCAAGCAGTGGTCATGTATCCAGGAAGCACAAATCAGTGCAAGCAGTGGTCATGTATCCAGGAAGCACAAATCAGTGCAAGCAGTGGTCATGTATTCGGGAAGCACAAATCAGTGTGAGCAGTGGTCATGTATCCGGGAAGCACAAATCAGTGTGAGCAGTGGTCATGTATCTAGGAAGCACAAATCAGTGGGAGTAGTGGTCACGTATCTAGGAAGCACAAATCAGTGGGAGCAGTGGTCATATATATCCAAGAGGCACAATTCAGGGCAAGCAGTAGTCATGTATCCAGGAAGCACAAATCAGTGCGAGCAGTGGACATGTATCCAGAAAGCACAAATCAGTGCGAGCAATGGTCATGTATCCAGGAAGCACAAATCAGTGCAAGCAGTGGTCATGTATCCAGGAAGCACAAATCAGTGCAAGCAGTGGTCATGTATTCGGGAAGCACAAATCAGTGTGAGCAGTGGTCATGTATCCGGGAAGCACAAATCAGTGTGAGCAGTGGTCATGTATCTAGGAAGCACAAATCAGTGGGAGTAGTGGTCACGTATCTAGGAAGCACAAATCAGTGGGAGCAGTGGTCATATATATCCAAGAGGCACAATTCAGGGCAAGCAGTAGTCATGTATCCAGGAAGCACAAATCAGTGCGAGCAGTGGACATATATCCAGAAAGCACAAATCAGTGCGAGCAATGGTCATGTATCCAGGAAGCACAAATCAGTGCAAGCAGTGGTCGTGTATCCAGGAAGCACAAATTAGTGCGAGCAGTGGTTATATATCCAGAAAGCACAAATCAGTGCGAGCAATGGTCATGTATCCAGGAAGCACAAATCAGTGCAAGCAGTGGTCGTTTATCCAGGAAGGACAAATTAGTGCAAGCAGTGATCATATATCCAGGAAGCACAAATTAGTGTGAGCAGTGGTCATGTATCCAGGAAACACAAATCAGTGTGAGCAGTGGTTATATATCCAGGAAACACAAATCAGTGTGAGCAGTGGTCATGTATCCAGGAAGCAGTTAACGAGAGTGAATTCAATAAGCTTCAAGCTTCCCTTACAACCAATGTGAAATAAATAAGTTTAAATATAACTTTAAGCATTTTTAAGGTCACATGATGAATTGAAAATTTCCCATTAAAACCATTGGAAATAAAGTCAATGTGGCTTCTTGAGTTTTACAGCAGTTCAAAGGTTCAATGCAAGACTACAGCAAGTGCTTCACAAACGTGAATCACTTACTATAGTCTTGCCCTGAACCATCGAGTTGTGCTAACCCAAATATATTGCTAGTGTTAAGTTACCAAACTTGACAATCCAAATTGACATTCTCCTCAATAAGAATTGTTTCACTCTTTTGCTGCCAATATAGCCAATCATTGAGTTACTGTGGAGTACCAAACATGTGGTTCAGTTCTGCATTGTTACAGAATTTTGTGCCATCGAGTCAAAGTCAATGGCATCAAAGGTCAAGGTCATCTGATCTAATGGCGCATCGTTAAATATGTTTGATATTACATGCAATCTTTCCTTAAAGTTTTAACTTAATTTATGATACTTTAAACAGATACAGCATTTTTTGTGATTTCAAGGAATTCAGTTGGTATTGATAAGTTTGTTTTCGAAGAAAATTGGCAGCAAAAGATTTAAGCAATCATATGACTAAATATTTAGGCTTTATTAATGGGGATACCTCTGCCTGTTGGGTTCATTTTTAAGGTCTGCTTCAAAAACAAGATTGGTTGCTCCTGAATAACTATTGGAAGATGGTATACTCTTCACCTTGTTTCCTTTCTTTAATCTTACATTTTCCAACATTCAACCTTCCTATTAATGATACAAGTAACTGCCATTCTCAATATGTGCCATGATTAAGTGGTAAAGGGTGACCAAGCCTCATAAAGAAGTAGATATGCTGATCTATGGTAACACATAACTGAAATCATTAGTTACTGTGACCTCAAAAATGACAATCTTTCGTTGAAATTTGAAGAAAAAGCAACTTTGTGGCAAGAAGTGATTTTGAAAATGACAATTCTTTCTTGGGTACTTTAGCTTTCAACTTAAGATATGTTGAATGTCTATGAACCAGAGAAAAAAGTCGAAGCTATCCTCATCCTCTGTCATCTATGTAGGTAACTTTTTGACAAAAGAAAGCATTAAATGTTGGAAAGATGTCTTAGATAGACATGTGTGCACACACAAACCCACACAGCTTGTATTTGGGAAACCAACAACTAATGAAGAAGATGCTCACTAAAACGATTTTTGGAAAATGAAAGTGGCCAAGCAAAAACATAAAAACGCTTATACTTTGAAATGTTTTATGGTTTTATTTCACTTTTCAACAAATCTTTATAGTGTAAAAAAAACATTGTATTATGTATAAATGTAGTTGACAGACATACAGAAATAATGTGTGTGTTGTATAGAGATTAGACAATAATATAAAGAACAATGAGATATACCGCTCCCCCAAAACCTATAAACTCGGTACAATTAATCTTGTAGTATGGAACATCTCAAAGATGACCAAAAAGTGTTATATATGATACCAAACTGTTTAACCCTTTCCCAAACAATAACAACATTTGACCACTTTGTTGCAGACAACTTAAGAAACATTGAGGGAAAAGGAGAAATTGCTTGTGATGAGCAATTTTTCCTTTTCCCACAATGTTTTCTGGCCTATCAGAATATTATTTTCCTATTTCATCACATTTTGAAGTGTTGTCTGCAAACTCTTTCAATTTGGGACAGTAGAAAAATAGATGTTTGGGAAAGGGTTAATATAGGATTCCAGTCACTCAGAAAACCCCACTAAGTTATTTCTATATGACTTGCATAGTTTATTAACTCTTTAATTACCACCTGCAGACGATGTCTTTTTCACTTGAAGCAGACGACTTTAGAAAACTTTGTAAAAATGAAAAAAATGTTTAAG
The DNA here is from genome assembly GCA_947846245.1 of Cerastoderma edule. NCBI lineage: Eukaryota > Metazoa > Mollusca > Bivalvia > Cardiida > Cardiidae > Cerastoderma > Cerastoderma edule. The sequence continues at coordinate 16,818,988 of OX401412.1, forward strand.
TTCTGCTGTTGTGACATGTGAATAGATTGAAGAAATTACTGTGGCAAGCAATTTCTCCTTTTACCACAATGCGTCTCGAAAGTCGTTTGCAGCAAGACGCAAAACTGCGGTAATGTGTTAAGAAAATACCCATTGACTTGCATAGTTTTTATTTAAAAAATTACCAATTTTTACCGACAATCCCGCATGGCTAAAGAGTGTTCCCTTAAGAGGGGTAAGCTGTATCGAGAAAACCAGTAAAATAAATATTTAAAATAGATAGGTCTCCAAAACCTATAAAATCTGTAATAAGATAGGACAGAAACGAATGGAATAGTAAGAGATCTTTGTATGAATTTGAGATATTCTTCAGAGTTGAATTGTACTTAAAAAATACAACATGAACTTTTTAATAGATTTGAGAGTAATAAAGACAAATGATGTATGTTTCCCTCCTTAATCAACTAATCTGCATAGCCTACCTAGTTGTCTAAACAAAATTTCAAAGCATTGCTGTTGAACAGAACACCCTTATTCGATGAAAACATACTATTGTGAAATTTATGACCGAAGTTTACCATTTAAAAGTAGTCATATTCAAGAATGTTTATCTAAATATCAAATGGAAAGAGAGAGGTGGTGTCCTACCTGCAAAATCCCATTGAAATAAAAAGAAAAGTTACTCTTCATGCATTTTATTTATCTTCTACTGTTGCTATTAATTTATTGTTTTGTTTATACTTTATACAGGTTTTACACCGTGTCACCTTTATTTCAGTTATCTTGAGATGCCCAACTCTCAATGATGAAGAAATAAAATACCCCATACTCAACTGCAGGTCACGCTGGGTAGAACCATCGGCATGCTGTAAGTCAGTCTATAGACTAGTGCTATTAAATAAGACCATGCAAAATAAGGGAAAAGATTAATCCATTCCTTTATTTGGACAGAATTTAACCTTCATATAAGTAGAATTGAGAGTGATTAATCTAAGTTGTATGAACTTGTCTCACAATCGATTTAAAATAATAGGTTTAAACTAATAAACTGTATTCAAGACTTTGATACTGGTTTGAAAACAACAGTAGATGACAATTTAAATACATGACAAAGTAATACATGTATAAAGGAGAAAAGATTGTGACAAAAAGGGAATATTTAAGCCTGGCCCAAAAGTTAAAAAAACTTTGAACATAAGCAAGCTCAATTATTCCAGTTTATATTGGGTCATTGTTTCACTCACTTGAATACAAACCAAATATCTACTGGAATACCTGAACAAAATGGCCATTTACCTGTACTATAGATTAAAACATGAGTTGGCATTTAACTTGATCCATTCAAAGTTCTGTATCTTTGGGTCTAGAATTGTATCCAAACAATTTGAAAATGTTTTCAATGTAATGATTTATATGAAAAAAATAGAAAAAACCTAATAAAATCAAAATAAACATAACCCAACACAAGACATATTAAATGGACGGAACAATTTTGACACAGTCAACTTTTTAAGTTTGTCATACATAATCTATCTATGCACAAAAACACACAAATAACATCACAGTTCATTACATCAGGACTGACCAGTTCTTCAGACAAAAAGTCTCGTCACCTAACATCATTTTTTCACCCATCCCCTTTTAAAATTGAAATCAACAGCAAGTTATAATCATGAGGTATTAAACACTGTTATTTTTTCATGGTGTTTGGAAGAAATCATTGTGACAAAAGGAGAAGTTGCTCATTACTAGGAATGTTTTGTTATGTTACAACTGTTACTGAAGTCTTCTGCTGTATGTGACTTAAAACAAGTGTAGATGCAGGGATAGCTTAAACTGCTCAGCACTCAGATTGGACGGATGGAGCCAGGTTTATGTTCTTGTATACCATTCATCAAGTGGTCTGTATCAACAGTTGTCATTGATACAAGTTATCACAAGGACTTTTATTTATTCTGTTGCCAGGCAGCATATTTGACATCAGTTACCATGGATACAAGCGATCAAACAGACTCGTTTTCCCGTTGCCAGGCGGCATATTTGACATAAGTTTCCATAATTACGCAAGATCACAGAGACTCGTATTCCAGTTGCCAGGCAGCATATTTAACATAAGTTTCCATGGATACAAGAGATCACACAGACTCATATTCCAGTTGCCAGGCAGCATATTTGACATCAGTTGCCATGGATACCAGCGATCACACAGACTCATATTCCCGTTGCCAGGCAGCATATTTGTCCTTCATTGCCCTCCCAGAGGGTTTACACCGTTCTATTGCCTTTAGAACATCTGATGTGATTATAGTGTCCAGGCGGATATGAAGATCTTTGCCTGTAGGGAGAATAGAACAATATTATAAGGAATGTGTTAAATTCTTTTATTATATTCCTATCGGTGAAATACCGAGATTTCTCAGTGTATTAATTTTCAATTATGTCACAGTGAATATTGTCACTAGTGATGATATCAAAAAGTCATATCATCACTAGTGATGATATCAGTTTTGACGGAACTACTTTTTTACCATTCCTTTGCATTAAAGTCATGGCTGCACTTTTGCACACGGTACTTAAATGTTTGTATTCTTAAATGTATCCATACACGTGAAGAAATTATAGGATGCACAAATGACGTCATGGGCATTGTTAACTGCTTTGCTCCTCCTATTTTATATTCCATTTGGCATTTATGGAGGTATTTTGGTAAATATGTTTTATGTAGTGGAATAAAATGAATAGAATAATCAACTGCATTCGATTGATATCAAAAATGTCACTTGAATGGGTTGTTGTCATTTAGAAAAAAATCATTCTTCGAACCTGTTCTTTCAACCTGATAACAACCCTTTCTTGTGACATATTTTTGATATCAATCAAAAGGAGTTAATTATCCTCTATATCTCAACATTTTAAAAGAAATTCTAAATAAATATGAAGCTTAATAATAGAATTTGCTCCTATAAATGATCAAACACGGTTGACAGCTAGAACAAGTACAAAAATTTTAACGCTTATATAGTTTTGTTTTAAGCAAGGACTCTTAAACAATTGTTACATCTAAGGATTTCTTAGTACAGGATGAAAGTCAATCAGAAAGCTCCTACTGGAGCACTTTGAATGATTGCTGTCTGCATCAAGCCTTAAAGTTTTCTTATATGTCTCCTTTTACTATGGTCACTTAAACAACAATTGACCATTGAAGATAACTCTTTCTTTTTTTACTGTATATTTCTTACTAACTTACCCTCAGAATGGTTTTCCAAGGCATCAAATATTTTTCTGACTGGTCTCATGGCTGCCTCTTTACACACCAACTTGATATCTGCCCCAGAGTATCCTTCCGTTTTCTGTTTGGTGAAAAAGTAAAGTAAAGGGCCTTTCTTTAATAAATTGGGTTCATCTTTTCTTCATCTCCTTAATTCACAACACCTTTGCTGCTTGTTTGTAAGGTCTAACAGTATATCAATGATTTCACAGATTTTTGGAATTTCACCAGTACTAGGCATGGTCTACAGTGTCTTGCCCATAAACTCTCCTTCTTTCATCAGATTAGTTTCTCCTTTCTTGGGATACAACGGTATAGGGCCCGAACTATTCAGTTTAATGCGAATTGTTCTGGCCCAGACCAATGTATACTGAGAATGACCGAAGTAATCCAACAAATATATGACCTTAGAAATGTTGGATTATGGGTATTTTACCTTAACAGAGGATATCTTACCAAGGCTAGAAGATCATAGTCCAGTTCTGCTAGCAGTTCAAGACCTCCCTCACTGGGGTTTACAACGCGAGGTAGGTGGTGCTTGTACATGGCCTTTCTCGCCTCAAACGTCGGCAAATCTACCAGAATTCTCTTCTCTAGACGTCGCAACATTGCATGATCTAGCTCCCTGTAACATGGAATTGGATTGGTTACAGTTAATTTCACTTTTTTTTGCTTCAAACTATTTCTTACATACTCTTTTTTTAAAACTGCAGAACATAAATGCCCTCAGAATGCCATATGCCGTGTTTCAAAAATGGATTTTGTCACATCCTTTGTAATAGTCACCTCCTAATATATATATAAGAGTGTATGTCATAACTTACTTTCCTTTGTTTCACCTTGGCAGATACTCCATGCATTTAAATCTTTTGACTAAATATTGTGTTTTCAGAAATATTTAGTGGATTAAAAAGAATATTGCTCAGTACAGAGAAGAATTATCAGACATAAGAATAGCTGCATTAAATGCTGTGGTACAACCCAAAAGCTGTTGAAATACCACAAAAACCCGATACATTTATTCACATGTATTTATGTAAACATGTAATGAAAATAATCAGTATTTAAAATTTTTGTTTGTTGTTTTGCTGTGAAAACTTTTAAAAAAATCAATTACAAAAAACAGTCAATAGAAGGACCAAAAAATTTGCAATCACATGTAATCAGATAGCTAACTTCTTACCATGGTAAGTTTGAAGCAGCCAATAGAAAGACAAGGTCATCTGATTTAGCCAAACCATCCATTTGTACTAACAATTCTGTTTTCATCCGCCTACTCCCTTCATGTTCACTGCAATAATAATACATAAATGACATTCAATATGAATACAATCTAACCCTTACAATGCTGGGTACCGTTTTACTAAACAGTTTACGCTTAAGATTTGCGTAAGTCTAAAACAACAATTCCTCTTATTTCAATATTGGACAAAGCAATATTGCAAAGTGACACATCATTGGAATCGTCTCTCCGATACGCTTCCAATAAAGTGCCACATTGCAACATTGTACTTTCATTGAAGATACTATCCATGTTTATCAATTATGACTTACGCAAACATTTTCCGTAAGTTGTTTAGTAAAACGGGCCCCTGGAACCAACTTCATGCTTTTGCAAACAGGTTGGATCCAGGCCAGCCGTCAAGTAAATTAGCGACTGGCCTGTGATCTTACCTATTTGCTACTCTAAGGATAATTCCTCATAAGAATTAGGCAGATATTTAAGGTTTTGGAAAGCAGACGACACAAATATCTATTTTAAGAACATTTCCCAGCATTCTTAGGGTTAACCTGGGAGTTACTCAACAATTTTCCCAAAATTGAATGTTGTTGGTACTAAATAGAAGTATCTAATAGATACAAAGCTGATGCTCTCAGTGTCCAAATCAATATGTAATAAAGAAAGTGCTCGATCAAATCTCTCTTGTAAGAGGCTCCAACTGGAATTGTTTTTAACAAACAATTTTACTTTTATAACAATGGTTTCTATCAATAGAATTTCTTTACTTTACTTTATCATACTTTTCTGGATTTGCTTCCAATTTGGACCTGTCAACAAATTCTAAAATGAGAGAGAACAGCTTTAACTACCAAAATATTTAATTGATCCCATGCAACACTAAAGTAAGAACTTTGCATTTGTGACTGAACGACATACTATAGACTTAAATTGAAGCTTGATATGTAGTGCTGTTCCAAATCAATAATCACATGATTTAGAAATAAATCAAACACTTACCCTCCTCCCCCTCCTCCTCTTTGACTCATGATGGCTTCCAACTCATCTAAGAATATGGTGGATGGTGCATGGAATCTTGCCATCTCAAATAATACCTGCAATTAGTGGTCAAGCAGAAAGTAAAGTCTGTACCCTATTTGCCTCAGATTTGTACATTCAATTTGAATTGACCAAAGGGAGTTATACTGCCACAAAAAAAGGAATAATGAATTTGTTTGAAGCTTTATAATCTGAAAAAGTACTGGAAATGGAATTTGAAATATATATAAATAAATCTTTCCTGTTGTTTGAATATACATGTAGATAATGTATTCATTTAAATGGATCTTGAACAAATTAAAACACAAGAACAGATACCAATATTACAAACTAAAAATGTCTTTCTCTTGTGGTATTGGTTTTATAAATGTTGCACATTGAGGGTTCATGGTTTTTTGTAAGGTGTTTAATGCTGTATCAACAATTTTCAGTTATGTAACAGATTTCCTGGATCCACCAGTACTAGGCTATGACTCTTAAATGACTTGCAAAAGGGTCCCTCCCACGAAACCAGAAGTATCAATGGGGCTTGAACCCTGGACCCAAAAGTTCTAAGTCCCCCACTGTAACCTCATAGTCACACAAGACCCCTTCAATGGAAGACTAAAGTTAAGTCCTTCACTTTGCGTGAAGCACTTACTATAGTATTGCATAGAATCTTCAACACTTTGTATCATTAAGCAAAATGTATATTGTTAAACACAGAAGACACTCTAAGCTTACCCTGACTAGTTTTTCTGAATCTCCTCGCCATTTACTAACTATACTCGATGCTGATATGTTGAAAAATGTGGTGTTGCACTCTGTGGCAATGGCTTTTGCTAACAGAGTTTTACCCGTACCTGAAACATAGAGGAAAACTTTAAAGGTACTTGTTCACAGATGTGAGGCAAATCAGGATTTAAAAAATCAATTTCTTTCAAACTGCACAACACCTGTACTGTAGGTTACACAATGAAGAATAATCACTGGAGGCAAAATAAGATTATTTTTTAGAAACTTTAAAGTATGTATACACTGAATTAACTTTATATCTATTCAAAAGTGTGCCATTGGTTTTGAAATCTACCACATATAACCTGTTCATACTTAGATATTTTGATGCTTTCTGAATAAATCATACTTTCAATACCTACTTTTAATTATATATCAAAAGCTGTATTGTTTCAACAACCTTTTCTGTACTTTCAAATTTTCTGTTTGTGAACAAGCACCTTTAATATTGCAATAACTCTCAGACTGAACATCATTAAGAAAACATCCAGGCATGATGAGATGAATGGTTCTACCAATTAGAGTATTAGACTAATCACAAATTTGATAGAAGTTGTGTTGGATTATGATAATTATATATATACTTCTATTTTTCAAAATGTTTGACGAAATTGCCCTCTACTAGAAGGATCAATGCCCCAAACTATAAAGAAGGTAAAGCTAGATGCAATCTATTTCTCCCTTGGCCTCAATGGTTGATCATCTTTATTCATTGTAGATAGATATATTAAATGAGTTTCCTTTATAAAATGGATTATTACAATTCTTTCAATGAAAACAGGTGAGATATTACCTGGAGGTCCATATAGAAGCAAACCTTTCCATGGACACAAAATACCTTTAAATAACTGGGGATACTGAAAATAGATACATATTCAAATATAACTGCTTTTGATCGATTCTTCCATAGCGGAATTTTGAACTGGTAAAATTCAAATAAAAAGCTGAACAAGAGCAAGAACAAAAAAAACTTTTCCTTAATGAAATTGTTAAAAAGAAACATGGTGACCGAGGGCAAATAAGGAGAGATCCTTTTGTGGTAACTGAAAATTTCTGCACAAGAAGCAGTTTAAGTGAGATATCATGTAGTAAGGCTTCAAACCTTTCCTTCATAAACATCAACGAACTTCATGCATATGAAAAACGGGCATTTGATTAGACAGTATATTGTTCTGAAGTTGGTTATAGTAGGATAATGGTAATGTTCATAACAAGCAATATCTCCTTTTTCCACAATATTTCTTATCTATCAGAAGATATCCTTCCCATTTCTTCGCAATTTGAAATGTCGTCTGCAAATGCAAACTCTTTCAATTTGGGACAGTCGAAAATTTGGCGTTTAGTTACCTTAATGGGATACACAACAGCTTCCTTGGCTAATCTCTTGGCTTCGTCTAAACCGATGATGTCTGTCCATCGTACATTGGGATTATTTGAATATATATCCTGAAATATACAATTCACTCATAATTACCCAGTATGTTAACTTTTCAAGTTAAGGTCAAGTCCTTAAAATGCTGGGTAATTTTCTTAAAATAGGTTTACCCAGTATGTTAACTTTTCAAGTTTAGGTTAAGTCCTTAAAATGCTGGGTAATTTTCTTAAAATAGATTTACCCAGTATGTTAACTTTTCAAGTTTAGGTTAAGTTCATAAAATGCTGGGTAATTTTCTTAAAATAGATTTACCCAGTATGTTGACTTTTCAAGTTTAGGTTAAGTCCATAAAATGCTGTGTAATTTTCTTAAAATAGATTTACCCAGTATGTTGACTTTTCAAGTTTAGGTTAAGTCCATAAAATGCTGGGTAATTTTCTTAAAATAGATTTACCCAGTATGTTGACTTTTCAAGTTTAGGTTAAGTCCATAAAATGCTGGGTAATTTTCTTAAAATAGATTTCTGTGTTGTCTGCTTTCCAAAACCTTAAATATCTGCTTATTTTGTTAAGGAAAGATACTAAAGTAGCAAACAGGTAAGCCTGGATCTAACCTGTTTGCATAAGTATGAAGTCGGTTTCAGCACTATAAGGGTTAGAGCAGTATTAATTAATATCAAATTCAACCATTCAATACATTGAAATTTGAGACTAGTCCAATTCAATTTGACTGCAAAAGTTGTCAACAAACTTGGGTTATGAAAAACCAATATTTCTTAAAATTGGGTAGAATCTGTATCAAGAAAAGTTTAAATTGTTTATAACCAGCAATTTGGCCTTTTGTTTAAGTGGTTGCTAAAGTCTTGCTAAAGATTTCACATAAACTGTTTTGAAACATACTTAACAATAAGCAGTCTGATCAGATGGCCTTGATCTATGGAGACATTGCCCTTGATGATATGTCGGAAAATACTGTAACAAACAATGCAAAACAACACCACATGTTTCAGTCCCCAATTGGCTACATTGTTACTCCACAGCAAGTCACTAATCAGCAATATTGGCAGAGAAAGACTTAAACTAAGCTATTGAAAGCTCTGACAAAAATGTGTGTACTTACACGACTAATGGTTTGTGCCAGGTCCCTCCACTCAGAATTGTAACCCACATATCCTCCCAGAGGCTTTAGTAACTTTTCGGACTGTTAAATTCAACAAATAAAACAATTAATTCATGGGTTCAATACAAGACTATAATAAGTCCTTCATAAACATGGAGCAATTACCATATAAAGTCTTGCACTGAATTCTAATATCTAATCATGATCAAGAATGAAAACAGATATTTTATGTCTTTATCACTTAAGTCATTGTCAATGCTTTCTTAAAACCAATACATTTAGCCACCAACATGCATAAAGTGGTACTTGTGAAATGCTATGTTTTGTTTAAACATACCTGCAGCTGGAGATACAGAAACCCCTTTGTCAAAAGGAAAATTTGATCCAAGCTAGTGATTTCTCCTTTTGTCACAGAGGTTTCTATGTCATTCAATTATTCCTCTTGATCATTTTTTATCATTTTACATCAGCTTTTGCTTTTTATTTGGATTTAAGTTACAAAGTTCAAAATGGGCAAAAAAATAACGAAAAAAAAGTAAATTCAACAAATATAGAGAAAAGACTTACAACTTTTTGAGTGATTAAAAATGCACATTGAAATAGATCTATAAAACTAAACGTCTCTTAATAACTCATAAAATCAAAAATTAAAAAAAGTCAAGTTTGATAAATATTAGATAAATTGGTGTGACAAAAGAGATAAAAGATTTGCAATCAATCATAAAATGATTTTATTGTTCTTTCAAAAATAAGAAGGGATAGTAACAAAAGATTTTATAATTAAGTAGGACTGCACCATAAATGAAAGGTTACTTACGTTATTTTGGTTATAACTATTACTATGAGCAAGACCAGGCCCGGTAAATTCATTTGAACCATCTTCAACATTCAACCTTGTGGCGTCATTTAACATCGCTCGTATATCGATAATCTGCCCAGGCTGAAACAGAGAATAAAACATCTAATTACATTCTGGGTAGCCATTTATTTGATTTTCCCTTTGCGTAAAAACTGTTATCACTTGTTGCAAATTATCAACAGTGAAAGTAACATTTACTTTTTTCTTCATGATTCCATTATGTCATGTTATGTCACAACATTGATATAGTTTTTTTTTTTATCTAAAACGTTTGATACATTTAGGAATGATTTTTATTCTTTATTCTGATGATCAAGCTTAAAAAAATTGTTAATTATCAAATTTCTCGACAAACAAATTGATTGATAACCACAAGTTAATTAAATATGTCAAAAAAATGAGAAGGTTTTCACAAATCATTGAGCTTTGGAGTTGTAGATAGATGCAAGTTATGCAAATGTGGCAAATTACAAGTCACTTGGAATCATACACACACTGTTTAATTGAAAAATACTACAAAAAACAATGAACTTCTAGATTCATACATCTGTAAAAAGTGTGAAACATGCAAATGTATGCTTCAGATAGACTGAATAAAAACGTGTTTGTTCCACTAGACTGTTTTTAACAAGTTAACCAAAATATCTTCTTAATCTACATAATTAGTTTCATTGATAGACATTTAGATAACATTAATAATGGTGTTTTTCCGAATGAAATTCATTTTTTATCTCAAATAACTCACTTTCTCAAGTAGATTGTAGTAGAAGACAGTGAAAAATATCCTCAAATGAAGAAAAAAAAAAAAGAAAAAAAAAGACTTTCATAATTTCTAAAGCAAAATGTAACATTTGTTTCAGTAAGGTCATAGAACTGATATGGATTGATATTCTAATTTGTGCATTGATTCAAAATAAAGTCCTCTATTTAAGAAAAGGACAACAACAAAGCATTTGACATAAAGCACATTAACTCGCAAATTCAAAAATTATTGCCCAGTTGCATTGGTAACAAGAACTGTGTTCATGAACTTCATGAATAGACATGAAAGACATGTGGCCATTCATATACACAAATCTGTTCTTGATTGTCTTCATGAATTTCAAGAACATGTTCATGAGTATCAATAACATTTTCATGAACACATTCATTTACATGTTCTTAATATCCATGGTATTGTTATAAAGGAACATGTTTTTGAAATTCACATGTTTGTCTTCATCATTGGCCAATTCTTGAATCCTTTGCAGGTGTTGTATTTCGATTTTGATGATCTAAAATGTGATCAAAGAAAGAAGTACAATAGAGGCGAAATGTGTTTTTGCTGTAATGCTTTCTTACAGCCAAATGAAAACTGGTATTTAAAGATTGCAACATTATTCTCTATGGATACCTATATGAACAGGATAACAGGTTACAATACTTTGTGATATAAGGAAATATTGCTTAACCCATTACCAAATTACCAAACAATAACAACATTTTACCACTTTTGTAGACAACTGGAAAAGGAAGAAATTGCTGGTTAAGAGCAATTTCTCCTTTTATCCTGTCACTAGTGTTATTTTGGGACCGATAACGAGGTGCCGTATAACATTTGTGATATCCTGCACTAACCATATAACACATCCACGTGACAAATCATGACGTCATAAGAACGAAATGACGTCATGTTTACATCATTCTCTACATATTTTTTCCTTCTTTCTCATGTTTTATTTACATATTATTTGTTTGAAAGAATACATAAAGGTAACAGGATAAATAGAATAGATGGTTGGCGTCTTTGAATAGGAAAAGTTATCGGGCTCGGCATCGGAATATTATCCGTTTCGCCTTCGGCTCACCGGATAATATTCCTAAGCCTTGCCCGATAACATTTCCGATTCACGACACCAACCATCTATTCTCTATTTCCCATAATGTTTTCTACCCTATCCAAAGATTATTTCCAATTTCATCACATTTTAAAATGTTGTCTGCATACTCTTTCAATTTGGAACAGTCGAAAATTGGGCGTTTGGTAAAGGTTTACACAGAATTGTTTCTAACAAAAAGCAGAAAGAAGATATTGTTTTTCATATTTGTTTATTATCAATTTGAATCAGTTTTTAATTTGAACCTTTCAAGACAGACAAAACAATTAGCGCAACCAATGTATTACAGTCTTATTGCATAAATGTAATTATTATAAACTCATGCTTATGAATCAATCAACTCGTGTAGAACAGTACTTAGTTAAATCATCACAACTTTCTCCATGTTAACCCATTACCAAACAATAACGATATTTCACCAGTTTGTTGCAGATAACTCTGAAAAACATTGTGGGAAAAGGAGAAAGTGCTCTTAACGAGCAATTTCTTATTTTCCCACAATGTTTTCTGCCCTATCAGAGGATTATTTTTCAATTTCATCACATTTTGAAATGTCATCTGCACACTCTGTCAATTTGGAATAGTCGAAAATTTGATGTTTAGTAAAGGATGAAAGACAAAAAAAATGAAATGTTTAGCACAATAAAACTGGTGCCAGCAAAGTGACTAACAACAAGTTAAAGCTGAGAAATACAAAACGCAGGGATCTCATGCAAATCTTAGGGAGGAGAAAAACTTCAAAATGAAATTCAAACGATTAAAAGGACTATCTCACAGATTTGGATTTTATTTCTCTATAATAAACTGTCTTCTACCGATAGAATTACAACATAGATTTCTTTAGATACATAAGACTATATTATTGATAGCTTTACAACCCTTTTAATAACTGTACAGAAAAGATATAACACATATGTTGTAAATACTGCAAACCATTTAAACTTATTTTCTTTTCATTAACAACGATCTAAACATAGAACAAGGGGTGATATCTTTAACAATCATTGTCACATGAGTCTTCACAAACGTTTTGGTGAGCAAGAAAGAATTTGCGCATCTAATTATAAACCAACTTTCCAATAGAAGTGCCTTCAGGTGCAAACCCTCACTTCACATTATTCAACAAAAACAATTAGGATTTCAGCAACTTAAAGGTAAAGGAATTAAAAATGGTTTGTTAAAGTGACATTAATTGTTAATACCAAATAGTTTATGATCATTACTCCCAAACCATAAAATCTCTGAGTTAGTCCCTTTCATAGATTTTGAAGAAAAGAAAAAGGAATATGATGCAAATGCCAATGATGTCTAAGTATATTTTAATACAGAGCATTCAGAAAGATTCATAGATTCACTGCATTATGATTGTTTTGAGAGGTTAGTTATATGAAAATATTTTTCTTCTTAATTAAACATATCTCAAAATGAAGAAATCATGTTTGAAAACATTTTTTTAGAGAGTAACATTGAATCGAGTTGTATTTTATCCTGATCTTTGTTTTTAATTATTTGTATTCTATTAAAAAAATCATTATCTTTAATCTAGCGAAGGAGGATATAGTATTTTGGTTGAAATAAAACTGATTAATATGACAGAATGAGATCCCTATATGAGTTTGTTATACAATACTCCCATACCCCAATGTTTAATTCTATGATTAATTCAAATTGAAAGCAGCCTCACGTGTTTCATGATACAAAAACAAAAAAAGATTGTGATGAAAGGTGAAATTGCTTGTCATAAGCAAGTTCTTCTTTTAAGTCACAATCATTTCCAAAATATTTCAAAAGGGGTAAGAAAAACATTGTGACAAAAGGAGAAATTGCTTGTCACAAGCAATTTCTTCTTTCGCCACAATGATCTCTAAAAGCCCCCTTATTTTTTCATACATTCTTCAAAGTATAAACAGGAGTCATGGGTTAAGACATAAGACCAGACGTGGAAAGTGCACAGGATCAAAGTACCTTCCCATCCTTTATAAAGCTTTTCTCCTCTTTCAACTGGGTGACGGGGAATTCCCCTTTGGGTGGCCCTGCCGCCGACCAACAAGGCTTGGCCTTAAATGTTTTAGACACCATCGGTTTTACATCAGAATTAGAAATCGGGACTGACCTAGCACTGCCCAATGTTTTGTATTTCTCTAGACCACTGGAGAAGTCACTGAGCATGTCCTAAAGACGAGAGACGTAGAACAGTCATTTCCTTCACAGACAGATAGACAGATTGTAACTAAAGTACAGAAAGAAATGTTTGAAGGAGAGAACAAGGAGCAAGTAGGTGTATATCATGTCTCATCTAACATGCAGTTTTTACGTTACAGTCAATTATAAGATGAAACATATTTTTTTTAGATTTTAAATCCTCATCTACATATGATCAAACTTGAATGAGTCATGAAATGAACCTTTTTTTATAGAATTCAGTGAGGTTGTGCTTATGAAAGAGATGTAAACAATTTCTCACACACATGCTTTAAAGATGAAAAATGGTCAGACAGGAACAAATATAATGCACACATAATATTTCAAACTTGTCACATGAGGACTGTTCCAATCAAACATATTGTTTATAAATGTATTTTGAAATTAAGTAGATGCTTTGTCAACAGAAGGTTTTCTTAACCTTTAACCAAATGCCAAATTTTCGACTGTCTCAAATTGAAAGAGTTTGCAGACAACATTTCAAAATGTGATAAAATTGATAAGCAATCTTCTGATAGGGCAGGAAACATTGTGGGAAAAGGAGAAGAGGAATTTTTCCTTTTCCCACAATATGTTTTTCCACAGTCGTCTGCAACAAACTGGTCAAATGCCAGTATTATTTGGTAATGTGTTTACAAGATACAAAATTAAAAAACTTCTATGAACACAATTTAAATATACACAAATGGTAAGAGAACAAGTTTATCTAACTAGGAATATTTTCATTTAAATGTTATCTAGTTGATGACAAAATAAGAATACCTATTTTCAAGATTATTTTTTGTTATTTGCATTTGTATAAAAAATTAATCATGGGTGGATAACTGTCATCAGAATTTTCACCTAGCTAGTACTCATGAACAGTTATTAGTTGACCTAGGGGTCCGTTTTACTAAACAAGTTACGGAAAATATTTGCGTAAGTCATAACTGATACACATGGATAGTATCTTCAATTTAAGTACAATGTTGCAATGTGGCACTTCATTGGAAGCGTCTCTCATTCCAATGATGTGTTACTTTTCAATATTGCTTCGCACAATATTGAAATAAGAGGAAATGTTGTTTTAGACTTACGCAAATCTTAAGCTTAAACTATTTAGTAAAACGGTACCCTAGTCTTTAAATGGTGGAGAAAAACATGAGCCATGTTTTAAAAATCTATGTTTCATTGCAAGAATATAGTCCTTCACAAATGTGAAGCATTTTTGTGTTGTGATGAACCCTCAAAGTGAGAGTTACTGTAGTCAAGATTGGTTCTCCTATTGCCCTTGGTTATTGAGATGGGTGGACCAAAAAAAAAAAGACCTTAGGTTTTAACAAAAAGAAAGTAGCATTCCACACATATATTCAAAAAGAAACAAACAGTGCAACAAACATAACCAAAGTGATTTAAACAAGCAAGTATTTATTTAGTTTCTATAAGTCAAGTGATTGGGGAAAAAATCCAGATTTGTCAGATTTATCCAAAGCTGCTGTACCTGCAGGTAAATTAAACTCTCTAAATACAATTGGAAATAACTTTTTCAATGTTTGAAAATTGGGAATAAATCTAGACAATGGGGGGGGGGGACACATAAAGTTACCTTGTTTCTGGGCATTCTTTCTGAGGGGCTTTCCGCAGGTTTATTGTCTGTATTGCCACTGCCACTGTTACTACCATGAACAGTGAGTCCTTGTAGAGCGAGCCCTGCAGCATCACCATTAGCAACACCATTTGCCTAGACAAAGAAAAAGTGCAAACCATTACATGCCATGTCCTGTAATTTCTTCTTACAATCTCATATTACTTAATAAACATTTGACAAATGAATTGCTCATGCCAAGCTTTTCTTTCCAACAAAGAACTAAAAGGGGATTACGCTCAGTTTATTAATTTTTTATAATAACACCAAGTTGATAAATAAAACAAAAATAGCCAAGGTTCAAGAACATTAATTAAAGCCAATTGTATAAAAATACAATGTACATGATTATATTGATGATGTTGTTGACAAGGTTGATGACCATACAACAGACTTGGTGATCATGTGATTGCGATATAATGTGATCATGTGTTTGCGATATAAAACAGACTGCAAATTATAGGCGCCAATGAAAAAGCAGGTTTTTATGAATTTTTCAGCAGAATACTTTTGTTTGCCACTATTTTATATAGGCGCAGCCACCTTGTTTGGACATTTTTCGTAAACATTGGTCAAGTGATCACCCAGTCTGATACTAGTATG
Organism: Cerastoderma edule; assembly: GCA_947846245.1. NCBI lineage: Eukaryota > Metazoa > Mollusca > Bivalvia > Cardiida > Cardiidae > Cerastoderma > Cerastoderma edule. The sequence goes on from OX401412.1 coordinate 16,834,946, forward strand.
AGGCTAACTTACAATACTGGGACTAGATTTCGAGCCGCCTTCGTTTGGTCGTCGTGTTGAAGACTGTACAGATCGCTGACGGTTTACGCCACCAGACTTCGGACGACCCGAACCCTGCGGGGGCGGACTCTGTGGTCGTCCATTCTGTGGTATTCTGGGTAATGATGGAGTTGTGTTCTTTTGGCTAAAATGAAAGTTTCAAGTTTAGTTTATTCATAAAAGTAGGAAATATAGTTATGGTTAACAGGCTAGCTGTTTTTAAGGAATATGAAAGTATTGTTGAAAAGTAATTCTTTCAAAAGTTAATTCTCCTGTATGGGATATTCGTGAATGATATAACTAAAATAACAACTATCAAGAATAAGAAATACTATTTTCAAGAGGTAAAAAAAAACATTGGCACAACAAAGAAAAATTGCTTGTAAAGAGCATTTTCTCCTTCTGCAGTTGTCTTTACTAATGGGCATTTTATCTCTTTGAAGCAGGAAGCCCTTAAAAATCTTTTTTAAAAAAAGATTTGTTCAATCTTTCTGTAATACTTTCACATCTAAGTTATATGAAACTGCTAATTAATTACATTGTTTGAATTCCCAATGTGATTGTTTGTGTTCACAGACAATAATATGGAATCATTAAAAATGGGAAGCGTTTGGTAAAGGGTTGAATTTGATGATGTAAAAGCAGAATCTACTCTTCATGAATAAAAATGACTCTGGTTTAGAGCACAAAATAATTGAATTCAATCATGTTGAGGCTTCAATGAAAGACTATTGCAAGTCCTTCACAAACCTTTACAATTTACAGCGAATCATTTTAATTGTACCATATAAGCTCAGAATAAAATCAATAAATCCCTAAAACCATGTGTTAGTCAAAAATAAAATCAAAATCAAAAGAAACTAACTAAAATATAAAAGCTCATGTAAAAATTTAAGTATCAATAAGTTATTTTTCACACCTCTTACCAATGTTAGTATAAAAAAAGTAACTGTTTCCATAGTTGTAAGAAGTAACTCAAGCTTTTCTCAAATTACGAAATCTTTTTATAACACCTTGCCTAAAACCAAATGTTAGTCTAAATGTAACTAAGTCACAGACACTTAATTTAGCCGCTATAGTGTGAGTGAGATGGTGTAGAAAACTATCAAATAAAAATCTTTTTCAAATTGTCACAGTTTTGAAAGAATAGCTACAAGTACTTTGATGACAGCTTATCCAAGCATCTAACAAGAACCCCCATTGCGAAAGATTCAAAAATTTATTCCTGAACTTCAAGAAATTTCGTAAACAATAAATGGTCATTCATGAATGAAAAGCTATTCGTAACTTGTTTATGGATTTAAAGAGCATGTTCATGAAAGTATTCATAAACCTGTACTTGATGTTCATTAACCTCTTCTTGGATTTTCCGAAAGAGGTCTGTGTTCATGAATGTTCATGAATAAGTCCTGATATCTTTCGCAAGGGCTATCAACTATACATACAACAGGGCAGAGACATACCCTCTTAAACATTTTCCAACCAGTACAGACAAAGCCAAATTAGGTACTAAATACAAGAAAAAATGGGTCATGTGACTAATGGAAATCAAACTTTTATACAATGACATACTGGTAGACAAGAAAGGTTGTGATTGTGCCTCATTTGGGAGGGATGGGAAGGGATAATAATGAATTTCATGTACTGCTTTAGGTTTTGAGGTCTAATTCATGTGTTTTTCCCAAGAACACTGCAAATGAATCCTTTGATTGCCATAATGCACATTATTTTTATCACACAGGTGTACATAACATCCTTGCTACCAAAAATAAAATTAATCAGGCTTCATCAAGTATGGTTAATTAAAAATCTTGTATTAGTTGAATTTAAAAAAAGATCTGCTTCATTTTCCAGGCTAATATAACTCTTCAGCTGCGACCAATTATCTTGGAAAACAAATTTCTCAATGTCAATTAAATTCTTGGGAAATCACAAAAAAAGGCTGTATCTGTTTAAAGCATCATAAATTAAGTTATATCTTAATACAAAGATTGCTCATAAACTGTTTTGTATAATAACATACTTAACCATGCACAGTCTGATCAGATGACCTTGACCCTTGATGACATTGACCTTGACCCTTAATGACGCCATGTCGAAAAAAATATGGTAACCAAACCACATGATTCAGTCCCCAATTGGTGACCTTGGTAGTACACAGCAAGTCACTGATTGGCTATACATGTAATATTGGCAGCGAAAGAGTTAACTAAAAACACCTACTAGCAATGATGACATAAAGGGAGGTCCCTGAGCAATCTGAGCACATCGGGTTTATCCAATAGAAAACACCTCTGAAATAATAGGGATGACGCCATATTGTTTCCCGCGAGAATGACGTCACTTTCTTTCGTTTCTAAAAATAGATCTTGACTGTAAAATCCAAAAAGTCGTTAAATTTGATAAGGGAAACAAGTATACGTGTCACAATAACAAGTTCGCCATTTGGTATGAGTTACTGATCAAAAGTGATTAAAAAGGATGTGCAACACTTCCATACACATTGAACTACTTAACATGCACGCTTAGAAAAGGTGTTCATTGGCGGATGCCGATTTACCCGAAAAATTGTAACCCTACACTTATATCCGAGGTGTATTTCACAGCTCACGGAAATACCCGAAGAGTTCCGATTGGTCCCTGAGGTGAGTGGTTAGGTAACTACTGGTGGGCGCTAACTAATTCATTACCCAGTACTAACTAAACTATTACCAAGAGGTCCAGATAAAAGGCATTTTCACTGTGGCTACACCATGTTACCCCCAAGTGACCTTTTGTGATCTGGAGCAGTATTTTTTCGAATGTCAACACTGTTGATTCAGGTAGGACTTTTGTTCATTTCTTCATTGATATAGTGAGGTGTTTTTCAATAAAATCAAGACGAGGGCCGTCAGATAATCATTCTACATCATAGACAATCAAGTCTGTGCTAAAAGATCGTTAAAAATCGAGATATTTTGGACCGCATTTTCCAAGAGACATTAATCTTGAAATACAGGGCTAAGGAATTGTAATGAAATATTGCAATCCCAAATATCTCTATTCTTATCAACTTTTTTAGCACAGACTTGATCCTCGATGAAGCTGATTTCCCATGTTTTGGTTTCATTGAAATACACCTTTTATCCACGAAGAAATGGGCAAAAGTCTTACCTAAATCGACAGTGGTGACATTAAAAAAATACCGCTCCAGATCTCAAACAGTCAAATGGGGTAGGCACAGTGATTTTTCTCTGGTTTATCTTTTTAATTCTTCAAGGAATCCCATATTGTTGGTCTTGATAAGACTTTTTGAACAAATACCAACAATAAAAGAATTACTCTCGTATACTTTTTTTAACAAAAATATTATTTCATGTACAGTCAAACTTGTGTTAAGAGGCCAGCCTGTGGGACAGAGTAAATTGGCTGTTTAAGACAGGTTGGCTGCTTAACACAAATTGATTTACACTATAAATCTAACAATGGGACTTTCTGTAGTGGCTGTTTAAGGCAGGTTGGCTGCTTAAAAGGGTGGCTGCTAAACAAAAGTTAGACTGTACATGGCTCTGACAAGCCTCAATAGCTAGACCTCTGATTCCACTACCATAGTCAATCTAGCCTATTTCAAACCCAGAACATGGACTAGTAATAACTTATCACCATCAATAACCCCAGTGTAGTGGTCTACAATAAAATCTGTCATAAGCAACCAATCTTTCAAAGAACCATTTATGCTCACCACCACAGTTAGCAGTTTAATACAGGGTAATAGTGAGGGAAGCAAGGAAAACAGCTAAGCCCAAGTTATTGCTTACTCAGCAGCTTCTCTTAATTGGAATGCAACAGTCCAAATCTTGATTCCTTAATTGGCTGGTCAAATATTACTACAAGACTTAATAAACTTATTGTGAGATGATATAATTTTGTCTTGCAACACTGAACAAAAACTATTTTCATGAAGGATAGCTGTAGCCACTGGTTTGAGGTAATAACTAGTTAAATCTTATTGATTTTACATTGATTGTGACAGAAACTTGAAGCTTATTAAATTCAACTTTGATGACTACTGATGATTATCCAGTACTCACACAAAATTGTGGGCTTGTCTGCCAATTTTCCCTAACAGGAATCAAACCCTGGACCCTTGGTACAAGAGGCTAACGCTCTTCCTATGCACCACTAGTACTGTTGCCCCGAGAATGTGCAGTGTGAGTGAGGATAGGCCAGGAGCATGGATATGTGCTCATCCTGCAGTGATGTGTCTAAAATACCAATAGCAACAACCAAGTGCCACCTCCTGTTATAAACCTGTTAACTGTGATTTCTCCATCATAAATGTTTCTTTGTATAAGAGGCTACTTCAGACAGGTTCCGGTGTCCTTACATTACTGTGACTTCACAGTTTTACCATTTCAAAGAAATATGGAATTTTTTGTCAATTTTTCATCGTCATTTGATTACTATTTCTTGATTCTTGAAAAATAAAATGAGTCACTTAGGCACACATCATGTGCAGGACAACAGAATTCTGTTTGTCAAAAGTCCTATTGGCTTCATCATAAGTTCATCCAGAAAACTCACGGTTTATAGATGTCTGCCATTAATTTGGACCAGTAATAAAAAGTACAAAGAAAATGAATTGGCAAAAACTGTCTTACTCTCAAATTCAAAGCAGTTCTGAGTCATTTATAAGGGGCTATATATGTAAATAAAAAACTCATTTAGCAAAATTTGAATTTTTTAAATGAAAGCATTTAATATCTCTGAGATTTTCCATAATTGCTTTGATATGTGGCAAATATTCAAAACCCCATAGTACTTAAACCCATTACCAAATAATAACAACATTTGACCAGTTTGTTGCAGACTCTGGAAAATATTGAGGAATATTTCTCCTTTCCCACAATGTTTTCTACCCTATCAGATGATTATCTTTCAAATTCGTCACACTTTGAAATGTCGTCTGCAAACTCTTTCAATTTGGATTAATGGAAAATTTGGCATTTGGTAAAGGGTTAAACTTTCTCTTGAGTGCACCTACAGGTAGTAACAATTAAAACCATTGTGACAAAATCAAAATTTTCATAAAGAGCCATTTTAAAATGTGTCAGTGATTTTTGGTCAACTTTAATATAAGCATATTCTTTTTATTTGGACACTTCTTAGAATTTCATAATGGGATAAGGGGGTGATAATTTATGGTAAATATTAATTAAGGTGTGACTGTCTGTATACCTGGCAGAATTTCTGGAACCTGGAGTGGCGCTATGTACATACAGAGAAAGAAGGAGGGTTAAATATATGTTTTAAACTAAGGAAAAAAACATGTTGCATATCATATATCATGGGATATGGTTACGCCCTTACAGCTATGACAAATATACAGCAAACAAATGCAAAAGGGTTTAAAAACATTATTAATTTTGTATAGCTGTGTTCCATATAAAAACATTGTTGAAATATAGTCAAAATATGATTTCGCCTTTTGTAACAATGTTTAATTTATACTGTCTACTGTAAAATGTCAAAAGCTGTCTCCAGAAATTAAAGAGTTAATAATAGTCAACCCAAAACACTTTTATGAGGAAATGGTGAATATACAGTAAAAACCCTTCTAAAAGACCATCTCACTAGAATACAATATTCATTAATTGTTCAATTATCTTCAACTTGCAACTCCATTGGCTAACATGGATGTTCTAGAAGAGGCATCAAAAGATTGCCGTGACAAAAAGAGAAATTGCGAGGACTTAAAAATTACTCCTTCTGCTAGATAAGTTTTTACAAAATGTCACAAAGTAAATCAAGTCTTTCAAACTTTAAAAATTTGAATTTACTGTTACTCTCAATTTAGAATAATTATTATGTCCAACATGAAGGAATGAATGTGACATATTTCACTTCATAAATAACCATCCACACTGAAGTACCTTAACATGTAGTCAATATAAATTCATATGATTATAGACATATACTCAAATACAATCAATTAATCAAACTTTGAACAACATATAAATGGACCAAATGCAAACTAAAATATAATTGGCTGTAAATATGATATAAACAACATACATGTACTAATAAATTTTGACTTTGCTGGGCGAAATCTCACCAACTTTTTATGCCGAACTTATTTTGATCAGAATGAATAAATTTGCACATAAACGTTTGAACACATTTTTATTGATTAACTAGTATGCCTTGAAACATCACATGATATGGATCCAATGGACAAGTATGCTTCCACATCTTAGTCCAACTAGAAGAATATACTAAGATATAGTTTGGTTAGGTAATAAAACCAAAGTCAAATAAACATGCCTTAATTCATCAGGTTTTTTCCTGGATAGGTCAGGGTTCATTGCAAAACTTCAGTTAGTCCTTCCCTGGCATTCTCGAAGCACTTACTGTAGTATTGCAAATAACTGTATTCAAATTACATTGAAATACAAAATTATTTGATAATTAGACTTAATGATATAAAGTCAGTCTTGTTTTATGCAAATATAGTTAAAGGAGAAAAGCCTGTTATTTACAAGACAACTACCAGCATAATACGAACCCCTGTCATTCAGAAAGCTCCATTGGGAGCTTTCTGAATGACTTGGGTTCTGTATTATGACAGCCTCTCAAGAAAATGTCTCTTTTGTTCATGCTATATATCTTTTATCATCTACTGTTGCCTTTAATTTGGACCAGTCACATGAAGGGGGATTCATAAAAAGTGCCTGATGACCCTCAAAAAATGCCACAAGATACCAAGCCAGGATAACATTAGGTTTGCATGCACTATGTCTTCTGAAGTGCAAAAGTCTGAAATTAAGGGAAACCATGAAAGAAATTGCGTAACTCCATATTGTGCTAACATACCTATGACGATGCATGCTAGAGCAAAAAAGAAATGTAATTAAAGTCTCTCTAGAAACACAGTCAAACCAAGACAAAGTCAACATGACAAAAATTTTGCTGAAAGTTTGGTTTAATTAACCTGGAAGACATGTGATTCTGTGACTGTCCCACATGGACAGCTACAATCAAAGACTAGTTGTAAAGTGTGTTGTCCCAAATCAACAATAACAAGCCATGACTAGTTTAAAAGTATGTTGTCAGTATTTTCTTTACCATAAAACAAAGAAATCATTTCGACAACGAGGACCTGTAACAAGGAAGTTTTCCTTTTGTCAAAGTGATTTTTAAAAACAAATCTACAGCAGATGACCACAGCAGGTGACTTGACGATTGAAATGGTTTCAATATTAAAAAAAAAAGTTTTTGCCATCATCTTTTGATCAATTGAAATCAAATCTAAACAATTAAACATAACCTTTAATCTGCTATTTGTTTAAACATTGTCAAATTCAATTTTTTTCCTACCTAATACCCCCACTTTCTAATGACATATTTTGATATTGTTTGAATGCAGAAGATCATCCTGTACTCCAGGTATCAATCATAAATGAAACACATTTCTTCAATATCAAGCCATGTTCAACAGTGAATGATAAATAAGATTATAATTTTCTAGCACTTTGATATAAAACATCTAAACTAACACCTTGATTTCCATGACACCATAATACAATCTACAAGAAATGAACAATATGCATAAACCCAAGACTTAACAAATGATTTCATTCACTAACAATAAAGAAACAGAGTTGGAAGAATAAAAAAAAAAATGGATTTCATTTGTCGTTTAATTGATCTCTCATGCAGCCTACACATTTAATTCCTTTCCTTACAAATGGTTTAAATGAATATAAAACAAAATATATATTTTTAAAACTTTGCAGTTGTCGAATGCTGTTGCTTTCAATTTTATGCAGTTACAAAATCAGGTATGGGGGAATTTGTCTTTATCATTGCATTTTGTGAATATGGGTTCATTAATACATTTAGTGTTGTCAAAGATTATCAGTTACCATGCAGTTTCCCTCAGGTGGTAATTTCTGTGCCTGCCATAAAATTGAAAGCAAACACGGACAACAGTTTGAGGGTTCAATGCAAGACTATAGTAAGTGCTTCATAAACATGAAGCAACATGAAGCACTTACTATAGTCTTGCATTGAACCCTTGAATTGTAAAGTATGAAAAATAACTTTTCCTTTATGATATTGCATATAGAAAACATTGTAATAAATTGAGACAATGCTTGTGATAATCCATTCCTTCAATTATACATTAAGTAATAAACTACCTGCTGCTGTTGTGTCAAAGTCAATATTAATCAATTTTAGCCTAATATCATCATAAGATAAAGTTGAGTAAAATAATTAAAATTCGAAGTTCTCACATTTGGTTAATTTAATACCAAATACAAAGCTTTTATAGATTTATTTTCTGGCTTTTTGCTTTCAAGAACAGTAACACAGGGAATGAGTATTTCTACCAACATCATTCTAAATGCTAATAATTGACAACAAAAACAACAATATTTGAGCAGACTTTTCTTATCCTTTTTATGTAGGTTTCTTGAAACATCAAAAGCCATTGTGATAAAACAAAAAATTACTCCTAAAGTCAATTTCATCTTCAGATGTTCGTTCTTTACAATGACTTCAATATCTATGACATGAATTGCGCATTTTAAAATGAATACTTGTTTGCCTCAATAATCAGTCTATTTGACCTCCACATTACAACATTTTTTACTGGAAGAAACCCATACCACAATTGAATAAAAAGAAGAAGAACTGACAGTCTACATGTCTTTGATTATAGAAATTTGGATATAAGAACACAAAAATCTAAGACAACTCCAAACCTTGTAACTTGTTGTGGTGAAGTGCTGCTTCCCAACACATTTTTCAAACTTGAAAATACAAATAGCATTCAGATTGGTTTGAACTTAAAGTAATTTGTCATACCAATTTCAATAGAATTTCAATCATATGTAAGTATTAGACAGTGCATCTATCAATGGTTCCTAAATAACTTTACCAGTACTTATCAATATTCACTTCACAAAACTTATTTTTTTCAACATTAAGACAATTAAGTACAGTTGTCACATGTGGGAGTCAAATAACTAATTTTGCACTGAACTGCATTGAATGCCAAAGAGAATAGTGCAAGAGTTGAGATATGAGCTAAAGCTCAGTTGTCCAAGCCAGATTCTTTCTCCGACTTAGCTTTTGAGCACTCACATAAGATGGGATAACAAAAGAATCAGATGTCTCAAACTCTATCAAAAAATACCCTTCACAGTTACCACACACAGAAATTTGTATGTGTTGGTGAGAAATATCATCACTTAGCCTACCAACAATGGTATAAACTAGCAAAATAATCATGACATTGGCTGTCAATATAGCAAAACTTTCCAATCTTATCTCTGTTTCCAGAAAACAGAAGATAACTTTTTTAATCAATCATCAAAGTGGCCAACAAGACTTTTTCAATCCACAGCTAGAGCATGATCGAAACAAGAATTATAAGAGTAAATGAATATTTGGTCAGAATTGACAGCAACTTTTTAAGAAGTGACATTATGTAGAGGCATGATAAATAGCTTCTTTTTGTAGCATTGGATAGAAATTGCTTAGCAAAAGAAGAAATTGCTCATCATTAGCAACTTCTCCTTTTGTCAGAGTGGTTTCTCGAATCTTCTGAAACAGGTATGCTAAATGAACTAATGTATTACAGGATTTAAGTTTGGCACCATTATAAAGTTTGCAATGAAATCTAATATTGGCAAAAATGGCGAGCTATTTTACCAAGGCCAACCAATAATCTGCTGGTGAGAAGGTTTTCTTGGAGCTGCACTATTTTGGAAAGAAAGAGATGGTTCTAACTCTTATTTCATTTGAACAGTAACTGTTTTTTGCAATAAGAACATCTATTTGCAAGTCAAAGTTTCCATGAGAGTCTAAATAAACCATGTATATATGATACAAATCCATGAACAACAGAAGATTTATCAGAAAATCAAATTGTTTTCTTTAATTCCGTCATATCAAGGGTTAATTCCGTCATATCAAGGGTTCAGTGCAATACTAAAATAATTAAGTGCTGCACATATGTGAAGCACTTATTAATGTCTTGCATTGAACCCTTGATATGTGACATTCACAGTTATTGGTCCAAATTAGGGTATGATGTACTTTATTGCACTTAATTATTGTTTTAGAATGACCAGATTATTGCAAAACTAGGCATTCCTTGTCATGCAATTTTATTATTCATTATAATGTTTCTGCTGGTGCAGTTATTTGGCTTACCACACTACCCTTTAACCCATTACCAAACAATAATGGCATTTAACCACTCTGTTGCAGACAACTCTGGAAAACATTGTGGGAAAGGAAAAATTGCTCTTATCGAGCAATTTCTCCTTTTCCCACAATGTTTTCTGCCCTATAATAAGATTATAATTCAATTTCATTACATTTTGAAATTTCGTCTGCAAAATCTTTCAATTTGGGACAGTCGAAATTTGGCATTTGGGAAAGGGTTAATTGAAGTTTTGTGACTCAAGTCAAACTAATTCAGCACCATCAGACAGTCATTTTGAAAATGAATTTTCAAGATGTCATGATGAAATGTGTCAAAAGAAGTCTTTACTCATTTTGAGCAATTTCTACTTATGGCAAAATGATTTTCACACCTTCCACAGTTTTTTCAACAATTTCTTCTTTGTTCTAAATTGACCAGCCTACAAATCACAGCCCAAACATTTAATTTAAATTAGCAGAGGTGTTTTCACATAAGAAGCTATTGAATAACTATTCATTAGTTTATCCATGATGTCAATTAATTCTTAGACTTTTGACTGGTGAAGGTAAATTAAAACATGCATATGATAATAAAGAAAGTGTTAAAGGGGGAGGGGAGGGTCATGAAAGAGCCAATCAAAGGTTAAGCATGTACCTACCTATTTGTCCGATTCATTTTTGTTCTTCTATCACCTGAAAGAAAGACAAAGACATTTGTTTTCCTCTGCTGTTTATTTTCCTTCTTCCATTCTCTCAATATGGCACTTTTGGACTGGCCAAGAAACAGCAGACGATATTGATTAACCCTTTCCCAAACACCAAATTTTGACGGTCCCAAATTCAAAAAGTTTGCAGATGACATTTCAAAATGTGATGAAATTGGAAAATAATCTTTTGATAGGCCAGAAAATATTGTGGAAAAGGAGAAATTGCTCATCATGAGCAATTTCTCCTTTTCCCTCAATGTTTCCTTAAGTCGTCTGCAACAAAGTGGTCAAATGTCGTTATTGTTTGGGAAAGGGCTAAGGATGAAAAATAACTTTTCTTTTGACAAAATAGGTTGAAACAACTGGCACAAAGGGAAATATAACTGTACTGGAAAAAAAAATTCTCTTTTCAGGTGTGAAGGATTCAAGAACTGGTTCATGAGCTTCATGAAAAGACATGAACAACAAATGACATTTCATGAACAACAAATCTGTTGTTAAGATCACGATCATGATTTTCAAGATCAAGTTCATGAGCATCAAGAACTGGTTCATGAACCAGCTCTTGGTGTTTATGAAAATGTTCTTTTAATTCATGAACAGTTCAAGAATAGCTTGGTGTTCACAAATGGCCTTATGATGTTCATGTCTATTCATGAAGTTCATGTTCCAGGGAGGGAAAGGTGTTATTCTCCACTAACCTCAACAGATGCATCAATGTTTTCATCACTTATTTTCATAAATAACACACAGAATGATCCCTTTCAATACTATATAGAGAAGATAATACAGATGGAGAAAAAAATGCCAGTACTACACAATTTCATACACAAAGACTGTATAGATTGTATGGCCGGAAAAATAAATTTCTTATAAAGTAATCTTACATTTTCAAGACAAAATACTTTGAGAAACCCTGCAATTGTTACTTATGAAAAAACTATGTCTAAGAAGCTTAAACCTTACTGTTGTTATGCTGAGCTTTGCTTGAATTTAAGCTTTGCGATCATTTTCATTATCTGATGTATAATTGTACCTCGCATTATTCATGACTACATCAATATCCCCTTTAACCATTATAGTGCTGGAAACGACTTCATGCTTATGCAGACAGGTAACAGATCCAGGCAAACTGCCAAGTGAATTGGTGACTGGCCTAAGATCTAACCTGTTTGCTACTCTGAGTATCTTTCTTCAACAGAATTAGGCACCAATGTAATGTTTTTGAAATCAGACGACACAAACATCTTTTTTCAGCAAATTACCAAGTATTCTTAGACCTAGAGTACATCAGACCGTAACAAAGGCTATAGTAACATTTCCTCCTGTTACAATTTATTCAACTTGAAAAACATAACCCTTTCCCAAATTAGAATTTTAAACTGTCCCAAATTGAAAGAGTTTGTAGACGACATTTCAAAATGTGATGAAATTGGAAAATAATCTTCTGATAGGCCAGAAAACATTGTGGGAAAAGGAGAAATTGCTCGTTATGAGCAATTTCTCATTTTCCCATAATGTTTTCTAAAGTTGTCTGCAACAAATTGGTCAAATGCCGTTATTGTTTGGGAAAGGGGTTAAAACATATTGATATCATTCACCGTTTGTTGAGTCCAAGCAAGACTATAATAAGTGCTTCACATTTTTGATGCACTTACTACAGTCTTGTACTGAACCCTTATGCTGCTGTATGCTTAGTATGGCACATACAGATCCTAGAAGAAGCATTCATCCAACACGGGTTAAAATGATTCATTGAATAAATTACAATTCAAAGGTAGTCATTTTATTCAAGATATACTGTTTTTTTTATAACAAGGGAAATAACTCTTCCATTCGCTCTACTAGTCTAAAGAGCTGAAAAGACTAATATTATTGTCACTGCAATACACACAACTGGTTAATCAATGAAATGATAGTTTTAAGCAACCATAGTCAATGGAGACAGATTTGTGGTGTATAAGAAAACTAATGGCTTAGTACAAGCCGCACATCTTTGACGTGCAGCAGGTATAAATAAAGCCGCAGACTAAATAACCATTCATAGCACTGTTTATCTAAGACTGATCCTTTAAATCAAGATAGCCTGGGAAAAAATGACAGATCCAAATTGAAAGGACTAGCTGATGACAAAATTAATACCTTGTATAATTTCTTTTTTTTTTTATATGGGTTTTACATCACATCAACATTATTTCAGTTACATAGCGATGCCTGACTCTTAATGATGGAGGAAGACCCCATACTCAACTGCCCATAAGGGCTGGTCAAGGCGGGTAGAACCATCGAAATTCCGTAAGTCAGTCTGAAGACTGCCTCTCATGAAAATCCATATCCCTCTCAGGATTTGAACCCATGCGGAGAGGGGCCATGTGATTTCAAGTGTATAATTTCAAGAAAGTATTTATCCTGCAAGTTCCAAACACTAGCCAAAATAAAGGTCTGTAAAACCAAATATTTTCCAAGGACAGTTTATTGTACAAATGACATAGCAAAATGGGACTTACAAATGACATGTTATATAATACCAGCACAGTTAATTGAAGACCACAGTGTGGAAATGAGCTAGAAATGAAGGGAGGAAATGTATGATACAGGTAAAATCAGAGGAAATGTATGATACAGGTAAACATCACATCACATGTATAGCCACCTAGATAAACCACTCTTTTAATAAGGTTCTGTTCCTATTTGTCCCATATTTAGAATTAGAATATTTACCCCTCAGTCCATAAATATTACCATGTCTTGACACACCAGATGCAGCAAAGTTTTAAACAAACTAAGTGACTAAAAGAGAAATTGCATGTGACAAACAATTCCTTCTTTAATCACATTATGGTTTCTCATCAATATCAAATGATATATTTTGTTCAACCTATTTTGTCACATAATCTTATCCTTTGAACCTATGAGTGAAATGGGTTATGGGATGACGACATATTAATTAATGAACCTTAATGAAGGACAAAGTCATTTTCTGCAGCCATATAAAATGTTAATTATTTTGTTTGTTCTCAAAAAAAGAATATGGGACAACAAGGAAAACACCTTTGATTACCTGTAGGATAGCCTGCAGAAAAAGGAAGTAAAGTTAAAGGTGAAATTAACATATTTTCTACAAATTAGCTTATTGTAATCAATCCTTTCAAATAGATTTTACTATGTAGAACTATGTAGAAAGGTATTCAATAGAATCAGTAAGAATCCACTTTCTGTGTTGAAAGTTGCACATTTCCTGCCTCTGTACATGTTTGACTTAACCCTTAGAATGCTCAGTAATTTTCATCTCATGTTTTCAATGACCATCACATGCAAAGGATCCAAGAAATGCCAAATTGAAAGAGTTTGCAGACGCCATTTCCAAATGTGATGAAATTGGAAAATAATCTTCTGATAGGGTAGAAAACAGTGTGGGAAAAGGAGAAATTGCTTGTAACAAGCATTCTTCTTCCTTTTCCACAATGTTTCCAGAGGTGTCTGCAACAACGAGGTAAAATGTCTTTATTGTAGGGTTATGTAACTTCAAGAGCAGACATGAATGACAAAATTTATGGCTATTCTAGAACTTGTTTATGAATATCGTATCAAAATGTTTGCATTCATGAACAACAAATAAATGTTCATTAGCATCTTCTTGAAATTCATGAATATGTTCATGAACAAATTAAGAGTTCATAAATGACAATTTGTTGTTCATGTAGTTCATGTTCAATGAATCTGTCACAGGGAATCTGCCGAATATGGTTAAAAGTCACTTTTATAAGGAGAGAAGAGTTTTAAGCCTGGAAAAAATCAAATTGTCACTCAAATTTAAACATGCAATGGTAAATTATACAACAGAAACATGCTCAATACAAAACAGACACAAACCATGCTCTAAAGTAACAAGTTAACTCTTTCACTGCCAATTATCTTGGAAAACAAACTTTTCAATGCCAATAAAACTCATGGAGATCACAGAGAATTAAAGGCTGTATCTGTTTAAAATATCACTAATTAAAGTTGAAACTTCGAACAAATACTGCACATAAACTGTTTAGTATAAAGACATACTTAATTCTGCCCAGTCTGATCAGATGACCTTCACCTTTGATGACATTGATCTTGACGCTATGTTGCAAATAACTGTAACAAACAATGCAGAGCAAACCGCATGTTTAAGTTGCTGATTGGCAACATTTGCACGCCATAGCAAGTTGCTGATCCAGGATATTGGACGTGAAAGAGTTAATATCTTACAATAATTTCAAGTTTCATTCAACTCAAATTATATAGATCGGTAAGCAGATGATGATATCGGCTTTTAGTTAAGTGCTGGTATATATTGCATTTTTGATTTACCCAAAGTTAAAGTTTTCCTCTTCCCTAAAGTTTTAGTAAAAGAAAGTAAACTCTTCAATTAATATGTTTATCATCACATACACATGCTTAAGGTTAAGTTTTATCCTTAACTTATAATTAACAAAACAATTGAGACAAATAAGGTAAGCAACCAATCATTGATTCTTGAAAACCAGACAATGTTGGCAATGAAAAAATATATGTGAGCTAATTTTGGGATCAATGCATAATTTACAAATTTCTTGAAAAGATTCCTCATAATTCACTCATATCCTAATTGATTGTAAACGGTTTGTACTGACTACTTTATATAATTCTGGGATTAAGTAAATGTTTCCATGATAACATGGTATAAACCTAGAATCAATTATGAAATGGTTACCTTCATTGCCTTGCATGCAATTAGTTCACCAATTCCCACATTTTTTCACCCTCTTTCATGCATCAAAATGGAAATTAAATCATCATGGAGAACAAAAGAGTACAGATGACAAAGAACTTTGGGGAGCAGAGGTGTTCTTTTCTTGTATTGGATAAGCTCCCCTTTTAGCATTAGTAGTTTTTGTCATTGTAAATAATTTTGTCTATATCATCCCATTGGAAGACAATTCTAAGAGTGTCAAAACAAAATCAAGTTAAATCATTGTATATCCTTACTATCCTGAAGGACTTTGATACTAGAAACAAAATTTACAACACAATTGGTCTGCCATTATTGAACCACCATCATGTTACCCGTTATCATGCTTCTATTGCACATACTAGCATGTTGATTCAATGTTCCCTTTAAGTGATCTCATCCATATCATTTAGAAGGAGTTAGGATGCTAAGGTTGAACATTAATGAACTCATAAGACAGTGTTAATGCATGAAGAGAATCTAAATATGGGGAATGGTAAGAAAATTCAAAATCAGAGGTCTAGATAAAATAATGATTCCCTTTCCTTGCTTCTTTGATTTACCTTGAAACCCTATATTGTGGACATACCAATTAGAAGCATCTCATAGATACCTACATTATAGGATTTACTAAATAAAGTTTTAATTAACCCTTTAGAATGCTGGGTAATTTTCTAAAATAGACTTTTGTGCTGTCTAATTTTCCCAAACCTTAAATATCTGCTTGATTTGTTGAGGAAAGATACTCAGAGTAACAAACAGGTTAGATCACAGGTCAGCCGCCAATTCACGTGGCAGCTGGCCTGGATCCAACCTGTTTGCATAAGCATGACATCGGTTTCAGCATGTCAAGGGTTAATTAAAAACCGCAATAAACAATCTTTTAAGAATATCATTAAAGAATACCCACAATATAGGAGTTTAACAAATAAGGTTTGATATAAAGTACGTAAAGGACTTTTTTGAGCTCACTTATCTGGACCTCTCTCAAAAACCAAATGCCATCACCTTTTTCTTTCTCTTTCTTATGTTCTAAAAGTAAAAACAAACAAGTCACATTCATATAGGCAAGTCCCTCTGCAAAGCATGGTTTCAGTTCATTCAAACGCATTCCTTGATAATACCTAGAGCAAATTCAAAGCAGTCTTCAGCATGGGTAACAATGGTGCAGTGGTAGAACGTCAGCCTCTATTACTAAGGGTCCTGGGTTTCATCCCAATAAGAAGTGAGGTGAAAATGCTGGGACAAGAGAACCAATTGACACAAGTTGAAGTACTGGTACATTATCCAGTAAGGAGTCATTTTGAGAGTCAATAAGCCTCCATCAAAATCAATGTAAACCAAATAAGTTTGAATTTAACAGCAGATCATTGAGAAATTGATTTTTTTTCCATAGATTCATTTTATGAATCAAGAATCTCAAATCCATCATTAATGTAATCAAAAGCATTGTTTGATGAGGCAATCGAATCTACCAGAAACAAGGTTTATGGGTAAGAGAAAGATCACTTCAAACATTTATCATTCTTAAAAGGGAAATAACTAAAACCAATCCCATAGTACACAGAAGGGAATGATAGCTTTATAGTCTTTTACATACAATTTCTTAAGCAATATTTTTTTTAGGAAAGGACAAGTCACTTCAAATAGCTAAAGGTTTTTAAAAAGGAAATAATTCTACATTTTCATTTGACAGCTACAACTGAAATCCATCCTATTACTCACAGACAGGCAGACAGACAAACTATAACAATGTAGGTATAGGTCCAACGCAGTATATGGTCATGTTCAAAAAATGTAAACAGGTGAGATAGGCCAAATACAATGGTAGGTAGATGACTGCATATATTCCTATCACCCCTTATGTCAGGTATGGTATCGTTCGATTGAAACATAAACATCACATGAGAGCGCGATGGACTTATACGCCGTGGCCTAGTGGTAAAGGCGTCCGCCTAGGGACGGAACGGTTGAAGGTTTATGCCCCACGGGAGATGTTGATCGGGAGAATGTTTCTTGTGGGGACTTGTTCTGAAATGGCCGGTTCATGAGCCGTGAGCTAGTTAAATTTAATGGTTAACTACTAATATCCCCTAGGCGCCTGGCATAGTGATAGAAGTTGGGAGGTACTTGGTGGAAAGTGAAAAGTGTCTTATAAGCCAAAACTGGCTGGCCCTTTCAGTAGGGGTGACACTATAATAGAATGACCTTTACCTTTTTATACATGTACTACTTTTGTAGAGCTGCATCAAAAACACAATTCATTCTGATAAAGGTATATCACCATCTAACTATGCTACCTGTGTTGGTTCTATGTTTTGTAGGTGTCATCAAAAACTCATTTTGATAAAGAGACTTAACCATCTAATTCTAAACAACAGTGTCAAATCAAAATAATTTCTCAGCAAACATTGTGATCATATTCCTTACCTCTGGTCCTTGCTATAAAACAAATGTACTATGAACACACAGTTTGTCTCTCTGAATTGCATAATATATATATTAATCCATTGCAAATAGGGGAATATTCTGAAAGTAAGCAAATGGGAAAGTATGCAGAAGTTTGGAAAGAGTTTTGTTAAATTGAGATGTATCTGGGATTTATTTGTTTGTAAAATTGTCAATAAAATTATATTGCTGAAATATATATGTAATGTTTAATGCCAATGAAAAATGTATTTTATGTTTTGTTAAGAAAATGCCATGAGCGTAGTGACACAGATCATGGTAATGTAGCTGAGGTGATGTTGAAACTATATAAAAAATGGAATGAAAAATTTAATGTAATCTCAAAACAATCTTTTTCTTTATTTCACATTTGAAATACACCAAGGAAATCTTCATCTTCCCAAAATGCTGTATCAGGCCATAGTCTTAGTTGGCAACAGAAAAACTTACAATATATAATCACTAAAATGTGTATATGTCTATTTTCTAAAATACCACTATCATAAAAATCAAAACAAATTAACCCTTTCCCAAACAATAACGACATTTGACCATTTTGTTGCAGACGACTTTAGAAAACATTGAGGGAAAAGGAGAAATTGCTTATGACGAGCAATTTCTCCTTTTCCCACAATGTTTTCTGCCCTATCAGAAGATTATTTTCCAATTTCATCACATTTTGAATTGTCGTCTGCAAACTCTTTCAATTTGGGACAGTCGAAAAAAATTTGTTGATTGGGAAAGGGTTAAGACATTGTCATGTGTTTGCCTTTAGCATCCTTTGCTATATTCTATAGAATTACTGCACAAAACACTTTACGATACTCATGCAAATACAGGATACCAATATAAATTGTGTGCTAACACTAATATCACTATCCTAAACACAAATCCATTCTTGTATGAGATATTTGACTGATTCAGATTGAAAGCTTTAAGAAACAACATTTAAAACAATGATAACCCAGTGGTTAAGAAGGCAAACTTGGAACTTGAGGGTTCCAAGTTTCAGCCCCCCAATGGTTTGTAAGTATTGGCCACAACAAATGTTATCATGAGAACTTTGGCACATAACAATGAATAATGTTTGAAGCCTGAAATTTTTAAAATAGGAAAAGAATAGAAATAATTGTCATAACGTTGAGTAAAGTCTTTGTTTCCATCACTTCCATTTTCCATGGCACTCATTATAGTAACGAATGAACATCGAAAATCTCTGACAAACCTTACTTCTAACCTACTTATATGTTAATATTAACCCTTATAGTGTTGAACCTAATTAATGCTTATGCAAACAGGTTAGATCCAGGCCAGCCTCCAAGTAAATTGGTGGTTGGCGGCTGACCTGAGATCTAACCTGTTTGCTACTCTGGGTATCTTCCTTCATCAAAATTAAGCATACTCAATGTTTTGAAAGGCAGACAACTCGAAAATCTGTTTTAAGAAAATTACCCAGCATTCTAAGGATTAAACTCCAAAAATGCGTCTTAGCTCCACCATACTTTAACATCAATACTTACCACTCTGTGTGAGCTTTTTGCATATTTTCGGATACTTTGCAAACTTCACGTAATAGTAGGATTCGTACTCCATGACGATCGTATCGAGGTCAATGTTATCACAGACTTCAAACTTTGTAACATCGATGTTCGTCTCCCGCCCCAGGGCCTGCGCTGAATCCAAGTACCTGCAATGTCAAGGCCATCCTTAACAATGCGAACAGTTAAAGAACTTAATCATGAAGTTTGGGAATGTTCATGAATATTAAATGGCCGTTCATGAAACAGACAACTTTTCATTAAAGTTAAAGTTTAAACTTACGTTTTTTTAAATTGATTGTGAAACAAGTTCTTACAACTTAGATAAATCACCATCAATTCTGCTTTCATAACATTCAAGAACAAGTTCACAAACATCAAGTACAGGTTTATGAATACATTCATGAAACTGTTCTTGATGTTCATGAATATGATTTTGAAATTCCTGATCATGTTAAAGTCAGCTTTATGTTCATGAATGACCATTCTACTAAACAAGTTAAGAAAAATATTTGAGAAATTCAAAACTGATAAACATGGATAGGAGTCATGAATAAAAGTGCAATATTGTAATGTGACACGTCATTGGAAGCGTCTTGGAGAGACGATTCTAATGAAGTGTTACTTTGCAATATTGCTTAAATTATCCCAACATTGAAATAAGAGGGATATTGTTTTGACTGTATGCAAATTATAAGCATAAAATGTTAAGAAACATGTACAAAGGAGTGAATCCTATAACCTAATTCAGGACCTATTATGCAAATCAGGTTGTGATATGTGGCCAAGCTATTGGATGTACACAAACATGACCAAATCAAACCATGGCAATAACAATCTGATGTCTTCGAATATTAAAATTTTTTAAATCTAAATCACCATGAGGTTCAGATTGGACTTAAAGTTCCCAGACATCATAGTATAGAAATATATAGGTAAAATGTTAATTTGGCGTATGGTATTCAGCTATGCTCCAAAGAAATATTCATAAAAATACAGTAACCGAAATCGCTCTTTAAATGTAGATAATGACGGAAAAACCCCACGTTATCACTAAATGGATGTTACATCCACTGTATGGTAATTAGTTACCCGTATACCCTGTTGTTCTTTCTGAGCTTGACATATATGCGAGCTTTATCTAGGTCATGTAGCCTTGTCACCAGATATGTATAAAATAAAAACTACGCCCAAAGTTCAAATGGTTTAATTCTATGCTGAAATATTAAAAAAAATGTGTTTTCCTTTACTTTCGTAAGTTCAAAAAAAAAAAATTGACGTCCGGGGACTTTAAGTGCTTTATCATGGTATTGGTCAAATGTACGGGTGATGTACGATAAACTGTACATAAAATGTACATTTGAACTCAATTGATTTGAAAATAAAACCTCTAGAGTTAAAAGCTTTCTGTGAATTTCTTGCAAATTTGCTTGGATATAAGTGTTTTCAGATTAATTTGTTCATTTTCAAATCATTGTTAAATGACATACAGGTAATTTATGATCACACGGTGACACAGGTTTTGGAGTTTCGTCATAATTATTTTTACAAATAAAACATGCTTTCATGAATTTAAATGAACTTGCTTTAAATGTTTTTGTGCTTTTGTGTGACCTATTCCTTTTTCTATTTATGCATATTCTGCATTGTCAAACATCACAGAGTTGTGATTAAGGCTTTTAAAGGATGTGAATTTTTTGATGTCTTTGAAAGGTTTTATGACTTACCCTTCTTCATTTAGATAGTTTAGGACCAGGATCAGTATGTTCTTCTTTCTTGTTTCTGTCTTTAACTCATCCTGAAACAAAACAAAATAGACGCATTTATTTTCTTTAATAGAAGATAATCTTCCACCATGCAGTAGACATCAAGGAGTCTTCAAGCAAATGCCAAGAGATCTAATCAGGATTGTGACAAAAATACAAATTTACCTATCATCAGTAAATCGTGTTCAAAGTCATAATTTGTTATGAATTCTCAAATTTAAGTGTAGTTAGTAATCTATTGAGGGAAAATCACATATATATAGACATATTTAGTAGAAATTAAACAATTTCAGAAACAAGATCAATTAAAGTAAAACTTTTTCAACAGAGTTATTCACTATATAATTCCAAACAATTACATATAGATTGGAAGGAACTGTTTAAAGCAACTTCTGTACATGGTAATGGTTTATATTTACAAATTAAAAGCTTTATCGATCTATCTTCCAATTAGTCAAAAGCCAGGAGGAGACCTGGACTATCAACAAACATCATTATGTGATTAAGAAGGCAACAGTTGTTCATGACTCCATTATATATAAAGAATTGACATAAATGTATATTATTCAAAAAAAGATTGCAAGTCGGTAAATAAGAGCACTTGCTGTTAGACATTAGTAAGCTATCTATATTTTAAGGACTTTCTAACTCAGCATGGCAAATAACATTTAAAACTACTCCCACCAAGGCAAACAAGAGCTGAATGCAATTAACAAAACATTTATATAGCTAAGCAGAGCAGAACAATATTGAAAGAAAAACATTATAATGTGAGTGCTAAGGCAAATAATATACTATATAACCTAAATATTTCTTCTGACCAATCTTTAACTGACATCAATTGCAGCCAACTTTTTAAAGGTTTTTGATCACAGATGTGGGGAAATTTGAAAGTTAAGAATTATTTTCTTACTTACCGGTACTGCACAATGACTGTACTGTTATATAATATGCACCAAAGAATAGTCATTAGAAGTAAAATTAGATCGTTTTTGATACTTTAAAATGTGTAAAAAGTGAATTAGCATGTATTTAATCCAAAAGTGTGATATCACTTTAGAGATCTATAACATGTAATCTATACATACTTAGATAAACTGATGTGTCCATAATTCATTATGCTATCAATAGGTACCTTTAATTGTATATCAAACAACAATACAAAACCTATATTGTTATGACCATATTTAATTTTGACTTTCAAATTTTTTCTTTGCAAACAAGCACATTAAGAACAATAACACTACAAAGATGGTCAAGAACAAACTGAAACTACTTTTTAATAACATCATGGCTATATTTGTAGTCACTGGCCACATCATGACATCATAATTATAGAAAGTGTTAAAAGGAGGCAAGGACATGGGCAATGAGAGGAACAAATTTTTAAACAAAGGAAAAACCCAACGTTGACAATCAAAGATCAAATCAAGGGTTCCATGTGGATAATAATAAGAGCTTGTATAGCAAATCTTACAGCATAGATTATGTCCGATAAGGTACTATATAAGCAGGCCTTTCTGAAACAGTTGGGGAACTGAGTGAGCACGCCGTCTTCACGCCACTAAACCAAAGAACTTCATTAAAATTACACTATCAATCTACTGCTTCATCTTGTCTTTTTTTCACTACAAGACTCATTTTTCGTTGCGTCAACACCGTCTAGATTAATTACGGCAGACCTGTAGTGATACCCCTTTCCTTCACTACAAAGTCACCTATATTGTGAAATCAGTTGAAATAAGAATGTAAAGCTAAGCCTAAGCCTGTTCCAAGTTAATAAAAGCAGATACAATTGAACTTAATAATCTACAAAAAAATGAAAGCATTGAGACAAAGATGAAAATTTGCAAATGACTGTGTTGCCCATATCACATTGTTCTTTATCATAAGTTTATTCTGGGGTCAGTGTTCTTGGAATAATTACATAGTATTGACCTCAGGATAATTATAGACCCCTGTGGTTCATATAAGGGAATAGGTAAATCAAGATCTTAAAAAACTACAAACAATTCTCATTAACATAATGGTTAACCAACACCAAATCAAGGTTAAAAAGGTACGAACAAACCCAGGTTTTTAACGCCACTTACTTCAACAGGGACTTTCTTTGTATGCTTTGTAGGAGAGTGCATGTTCACACTCATCTTGATGACTTACTCAGGCAACTTTCTCAAATTTATGCTCAACTCATGTTAATACTAGACCTATAAAATGGGAGCCCAGTATTATTATAATGCTTCACAATTTGAGAAAACTTGCATCATGATCATAATAATACTTTTTACAACCAAATTTTTACTGTAGCAATGCCACTGGCATGCCATTGGTACTTCTGTTCTCACCGGTATTCCACTGAAATTCCACTGTCAGTGGCATTAAGGCAGTGGTATACCAGTGAACAATCGACAAATTCCACTGAAATACCACTGACATGCCACTGGTTTACCACTGGTATTCTAAATATCAGTGGTTTTCAAATGCCATTTTCTGTGGGGAATGTGCAATTTTGTCGAAGAGGTTTCTTAACCCATTACCAAACAATAATGTCAGTTGACCAGTTTGTTGCGTACGCCTCTTGAAAACATCGTGGGAAAAGGAGAAATTGCTCGTGAAGAGCGATTTCACCTTTTCTCACAATGTTTTCTGCCCTATCGGAATTAATTTCAATTTCATCACATTTTGAAATGTCGTCTGCAAACTCTTTCCATTTGGGAGAGTCTAAAATTTGGCGTTTGGTAAAGTTGGTTAAATCTTTTACTACAGGTGTTAAATAAAACAAATATATCAAGGGTTCAATGCGATACTTTAGTAAGTGCTTATAAAGCACTTACTATAGTCTTGCATTGAACCCTCGATATATAATGTAAGTATGAGTTTATACATAACAAACCGAGGTTTTGATAAATGCAGCTTGTTGCTTTTAAAGGGACTAATCTCAGAGATTTGTGCTCTGGGTGCAATATAAGTTGAAAGTCATTTGATATTAAAAATCATAGTCATAAACCAAGAACAATTTTCAAGCTCCTAATGTTTCTAAGTTGTTGAAATCCAAAGTATTTGGATAAATGTGTGAAGTGAGCTTTCATGTATATCATAGCTTTTATTGAAGCTTTTGTGTATATCATAGTTTCTATGGGCGCTTTTGTGTATATCATAGCTTTTATGGGAGCTTTTGTGTATATCATAGCTTTTATGGGATAGCCATATTATAATCAAAAACAAGCAGGAATATTTTCGTGCGCATCTTGCTAGCGTCATGTGACAAGAGCGATTCAACTTTTCAAATTACCCATGTGACAAGGGTATCTTAAGATTTGACTTTTCAAAATACCCATGTGACAACCGTACCTTAAAATATCACCTCCTTTCCTAAGTTTGATCATTGTTTATCAAAAGTCCAATTCAATGGTTTGCAATATTTGCAATACAATTGCTCTATATCTTTTCTATAAGGTTATGAGTGGATTTGGAAAGCTGTCAATAGTGTAGTGTAACTCACACGGTCACAGTAGTCTCATATTACTTTAGGAATCTATGGTGTCATTTTAGCGTTAAAAGATCTTGATTATCTACCTAGACAATTAAAATCCCAATCTGTGAGATAGTGCTTTTAATTTCCATAGAAAATAAGTACATACTTCCAGCTCCCTTTTTAGTCAGTGTTTATGACATTCATTTTGATAAAATAATGATGATAAGATAATTAAACATTGTTTCCTATAATTGATAAATTGTAGAATATTGATGCTAAGAAAATAAAACATTTTTTCTCAGTCTGTTGACATGTTGTAACTTATACATCTGATCACAAAAATGTTTTGATTCAAACATGGAATTCATATCATACCTTTATATCATATCATACATTAATATCATATCATACCTTCATATCAGATCATACCCTTATATAATGTTATCGTACCTTTATGTCATATAATAACCTTATATCATATCATACCTTTATATCATATCATACATCAATATCATGTCATACCTTCATATCAGATCATACCCTTATATAATATTATTGTACCTTTATGTCATATAATAACCTTATATCATATCATACCTTTATATCATATCATACATCAATATCATGTCATACCTTCATATCAGATCATACCCTTATATAATATTATCGTACCTTTATGTCATATAAAATCCTTATATCATATCATACCTTTATATCATATCATACATAAATATCATATCATACATTAATATCATATCATACCTTCATATCAGATCATACCCTTATATAATTTTATCGTACCTTTATGTCATATAATAACCTTATATCATATCATACCTTTATATAATATCATACATCAATATCATGTCATACCTTCATATCAGATCATACCCGTATATAATATTATCGTACCTTTATGTCATATAATAACCTTATATCATATCATACCTTTATATCATATCATACATTAATATCATATCATACCTTCATATCAGATCATACCCTTATATAATGTTATCGTACCTTTATGTCATATAATAACCTTATATCATATCACACCTTTATATCATATCATACATTAATATCATATCATACCTTCAAATCAGATCATACCCTTATATAATATTATCGTACCTTTATGTCATATAATAACCTTATATCATATCATACCTTTATATCATATCATACATCAATATCATGTCATACCTTCATATCAGATCATACCCTTATATAATATTATCGTACCTTTATGTCATATAATAACCTTATATCATATCACACCTTTATATCATATCATACATTAATATCATATCATACCTTCAAATCAGATCATACCCTTATATAATATTATCGTACCTTTATGTCATATAATAACCTTATATCATATCATACCTTTATATCATATCATACATCAATATAATATCATACCTTCAAATCAGATCATACCCTTATATAATATTATCGTACCTTTATGTCATATAATAACCTTATATCATATCATACCTTTATGTCTACCTGACTTCTCATTCTTTCCATCATTTTATCCAATCTATGTTCGATAGCATGCACTTACATAATGTCACTTCACCAGGTATATTGAATTTAAATGCAAACATGTGTATAATCCTGCATTAATTATTCCTTTTAACTTCACTCCACGCCACACCCAACCATGTTTGTTTTTAAATCCAAAATCAATTCAAGCACTGCAAACGATTGCAACGAGTAAAACTCCTTCAAGAGATTGATTGAAAATTACAATGTAAGAGAAGGAATTGTAAATCACTTTGGTGAAGCAGACTTTTTGTCTGCACAAGTATTTGCATCTTACTAGCACATGTATAAAGTCACTGTCTTTCTTCAGTATCCATGTCTTTTAAACTATTCATGAAAAAGTTAAGTTTCAAACAAGACCTCAATGAATTCATTAGATCTCAAGGTAAAATTTGTATTAACTGCAGAATGCTTTTTTAATCAAAATATTCACTCTTGATACAAGAAGTCTGTGACAAAAACCACAGCAATGATGAATGAATACCCAGCATTCAAAATGATTGAACTTGCATAGCAATAATGTGACAATAGAAAAAAATAATTTTCCAGTAATACATCTACATAGTGGTATTGTCTATTTAAGACATCAACATCAATCAAGTGAAACTTTTATTGTGAGGTATGTATTGTGAAAGGTGAGCTTTTTAATGTTACCATTGCCAAAGTATACACTATCATATTTCAAGGCATAAAGGTGTTAATTTAATAACTCAGTTTACCTTTGGGCCATTAAACCCTTCCACCTTGAAAGGTGGTTTTAAAATCTTCAAAATTACTAGACAAAACTGTCATAAAAAGATCTATTCAAATGATTACCATATACCCATTTGCACGCAATGATTTCAGTGTTAATAACCTGTAATTGATAATGTGATTTTTGATAAATAATTGTTGTACTTTTGGGTAATTAGACTTAATGCCATCATAAATAATTATTTACAGGGAAAAGGGTTTACAATAAATCCATAATTTTGGCACTTCCCTTTATTTACTCATTTATTGTAAATATGGCATACTTCATAAAGAACTGAATAATTGAAACAGATTTCCTTATTAACTTAAAAGTTGAATTCATTATTAGATTTTGTAAGCATGGTTGCTACTTTCAAACAGAATTTTTCCTTTCATTAATGTCTAAGAGCAAAAATAAACTTATGTTCAACATCATCTGGATATTTAAGTGTTCAAAAACTTTTAAAGCCATTATTTGAGCTTACACCAAACAAATAATATCCATATAAGATACTGAAGATTACATTTTTCAATCTTTTTGCTAGCCCATACCGTAGTCATTCAAATCCCCCATAAAAGAATCTTAATTAAAGGGAAAGTTTAAAGATAAGCCTATGTTTGACTTTATCATGTAATTTATATTAAAAGCAAACATAGAGAAACCTTTTCTTATAAATCTAGGATTCTAGTAAAGACTTAAATAAGAGACTGTTCGGCATAATTAATGGAATAACTTTTTTCTTCCAAAATAAGATTAAAACAGCAATGTTTTATCCAAGTATGCTGGTAATCATGATTTTTAAGTTGTCCATGTTCTTATTCTGGAAGCAATGGGTTTATTTGTTTCTGCTTTTCACAAGTATTTTTGATAAAGTTATTGTAAAAGTGTTCAGGTAAGCTGCTAAACACATACAGGGCCAACATGATCGATGGGTTGATAAGAAAATCTACTTTAACCCTTTTATCAGCTTATCCAAATCTTTGCCATCCATAAGCCTTTATGTCTTAATAGAGAATAGCAGAACTAAACCCCTTGGTAAGAAATCACCTTCCTTATAAATGACACAGAGGAATAAAGTCTCTTTCTTTTTTGCATGTGCTGAATGAAGCCTCTTTTCACAGTTGGCTTTGATAAATAGAGCACTTCTCCAGTTTTGCATACGCAGAACAAACCCGCATGTTTGAAGTCTTCCCCACTGATTTTCAGAGATTGCCATTGTGTCAAAACTTAATTATGGTTGATGCATCGTAAAATCCAAGTAGAAAAGTATAGCAAGAAAGTTATGCCTAAGACAGAATGATGCATATTCATATGTCAGCAGCAGATGTCATTTAAAAATACAAAGATCAAAGTAGACTTCTCTAATGTTAAGCAAAATCTCATTTTGTAACATTTATTTGAAAATCTTAACCCTATTTAAAGGAGATTTTTAGGACATGTTTTTCATTTCTATGTTTAATTGTTATATCGTCTGTTGCAATCTTAACTCAAAACACTGAAAAGGTTTTTATAAAATATGCATGTTGTTGGGCGTTGATAATAAGTGTTCAATTCTTTTGATACCAAGGTCTTTATGTCAGCCATGAAATCAATTGAAATACCCTTGACTTTTGTTAGCATGTAAGAAACAGTTTAAAAGATTAATTGAGTTTTTCATCGATAGAGATGGCCTTTGACACATTAAGAGATCAATGCAATAAAGGGCTTTGCCCCTCTTTCCTAAACTCAACTGACTTTACATACCGTGTACCTCTTCTGATTTTAACTCCTCAATATGTATAGGTAATTGTGTTGAATTATGCCTGGCAAAGGATATAAGACTTAACAAAGCAAAGAATTACTCATAATAAGCCATTTTTGTTCAAATGTTTTAGATTTTTCTTTAATTTAAGTTTAAACTTATTTATATTACATCGATTGTGACGGAAGCTTGAAGCTCATAAATTCACTTTTGATGACTGCTTCCTGGATTTTACGCCAGTACTTGCACAGATTCATGTGTAAGTCCCTGCAATTTTCAACTCACCTAACAGGGATTCAAACCCAGGACCCTAGGTACAAGAGGCCAATGCTCCAACATGGCACTAATGTGGCACACAAGGAAGTGCTTTATTTCAAACAAGGATCCTATAAGTAACAGAGGCAGAACCTTTACCACTGCATCACTGACTCCCATGAGGATATATTTCACTATTTAAAATAAACTCCAAACAAAAGACAGCATTTTAACAAACTAACGCCACAAAAGAGAATATAAGTGTGATGGGCATATGTTATTTTGCTCACATTGTTTTACTGGAGTCTAATATGCTCAATCAGTAAGGAATAAAACGGTCATGAGTATAAGACCACACTTGGTCAATATTCTTTCCAAGATTTAACAGAATCAATGGAACAATATTCATATATCTCTTAATATTGATAAATTCATGTTGGAAAGTAGTCAATGGCTTCAAAAGAAAATTGTGCATTACTACTGACAAAATACCACAAGCATGGACAGGTGTCCTGACTGCTGCGATATAACTGGTATATTGATAAAAACATGCAGCTGCTGTTGCATTTGGACTACGGTAATCACAAAGTCCCTTAACCCTTTACCAAACGCCAAACTTTCTACTGATCTAAATTGAACGAGTTTGCAGACAACATTTCAAAATGTGATGAAATTGGAAAGTAATCTTCTAATAGAGTAGAAAACATTGTGGGACACAAGCAGTGTTTTCACAAGTCATCTGCAGCAAACTGGTCAAATGTCGTTATTGTTTGGTAATGCGATAAGGGATGAGTGAGTTAAGTGTATTCAAGCCAGATCAAAGGTTACTATTCTTATTTGTGCTTTTTGACTATTGTCCTATATCAACCAACCAGAGCCAATTATATCTGAGAAAGAAGATTGCTTATTCATTCTAAACATTTTTTTCATGAGAGATATTGATTTGTGTACATTGAAAGCTATAATAACAGACAGCAATAATTATGTATGGAAAAGTAATATTTTCTTTTTGTTATATTGTATGAAAACAATAGTGACAAAAGAAAAAAAGCTCCTTTCAAAAGATTTCTTGAAAGGTAACCTTTAGTTTTTAAGATTCAAATCTTTTGCAGGTAAAATGACTCAATAGTATTTGCTATCTTCATAAAGGTTGGTTAAGATTTGTTTTTCATGTAGACAAAATGAATACCATATCATACTGACATTTGAGATGCATGTACCTATCTTAATGTTCATAGTGCAAAGGAGTTAAGATAAAAACTTTAAAAAAAGTCAACCTTGTAAACAAATACATTATTAATATACTAATAATTAACCCTTGTAGTGCTGGAACCAACTCCATGCTTATGCAAATAGGTTAGGTCACATGCCAGCCACCAAGTAAATTCGTGGCTGGCCTGTGATCTAACCTGTTTGCTACTATTAGTATCTTTCCCCATGAAAATTAAGCAGATATTTAAGGTTTGGGAAAGCAGATGACACAAAAGTCTATTTTCAGAAAATTATCCTGCATTCTAAGGGTTAAAGTAATAAAGCTTTATTTCACATACTGAATATACATACTATAATATATTAATACTTGAATGTATCAATAAATATACTTAACTTTTAAGTGATAATCACCAAACCCCAATATTGTAATTAGCAACAAAACACAATTCTTAATCAATCAGCATGACAAAGACTAACTCAATAGCCACTCATACTTCAATATAAATAGGAAAATAGTTATTAACATTTTTGATTGTGTTAATGATATTGGTCTTAATCTGTTCCTTCTTTCGTGATCCTGAGTTTTGTGTGGAACAGCAGACTAGACCAGGTTACACATATTCAATTAGCAAAAGAATATTATACTTGCAATGTTTGGTAGAAAACATTATGAAAATAGAATAAGAAAAACTCTTTGTGAACAATTTCCCCTTTTGGTCCAATTATTTATTCAATAGATAAATCCTGTTGGTACAGGCACTTTTAAAAAAGTACAAAATAAGGGTTATGGTTTACCAAAACCCCTGATGGCTGTTTTTGAAAATGACACTTTTATACAAATATTATTCTTTAGCTCCAAACTTTCTATCAATTGATTTGGCTTTTATTCATTCAAATAGCTAGTTATGTGTTTGATGTCTTCAGAAAAGTTACATCATGCCTGGAGCAATGACTTTGTCTCAACTAAACAATGTAACAGTGAGTCCAAATAGCGTGAGCAACCAACGCCTCTGTACATGAATAGGAAAGAGTCAGATTAACCCTGTATTTAGTGGGTTTAACTATTACACCTGGATCTATTGTGTCTGTAACCCATTGCCTCATATTGAGGGATCAATGTAAGACAGTGATCAACAGTGGTGCAGAGGTAGAGCATCGGCCTCTTGTATCAAGGGTCCAAAGTTTGATACCTAATAGACAAGGTAAAAATTGCCTGGACTAGCCCTCAAATCGGCGCGAGTATTGGTTTAGTATCAAGGAAGCAGTCAATGAGAGTAAATTTAATAAGCTTCAAGCTTCCGTCAAAATCGATATTAAATAAGATCAAACTAATGCAAGACTATAGCATGTGCTTCATTTTTGTAAAGGATTTTCTATAGTCTTGCATTGAACCCTTATAGTATGATCATTCCAATGCACATACAGCAGAAACTCATGAAAATATGCTTGTGGCAAGTCTATTCTCCATTTTGTCAAATTGATTTAGAAGCAAAACTGCTCAGAAATTGTCACTAATGTCACACTAATTATAGTTCTCTGCAACTCTTTTTAATCTAGATCTGTTATAAAATCCCAAAGGGGGGCATTGAAAAATACCCTAAAAGCTCTTATGGTAAAATGAGAAATTGATTGCTCATGCGAAATCATTCAAACAAAACTGTCTCTTAAGGTATATTCTCCATTTTTTAAAATAAACTTACTTTTTGTGAGCAAATTCTTATTTTGAAATTTAAGGATTGTTGTATGGAGTAAAGACAAATTACAAAAAAGACATCAATCTTAAAACGAATGAAGGGTGCAACTTATGAAAACACTGCGACAAACAAAAGACATTTTCAAGTTTCCACTGTCATAATGAAAAAGAATTTTTTGATATTTTAAAAACATTTTTGTAATCACATTTCACCCATAATGCCTTAGTGTAATACAAAGCTAGGTCCTTAACATTTGTTGCAAAGGACCTATTTGAGTATTACACAAAGCCATCAATGTGGAATTTTGAAATTAAAAGCAAAAGCAGACAAAAGAATTGAAAAGATGCAACTTCTTTATGAATGATATATGGTAAAAATCATATTAACAAACAGACAGATTACTCATTAAGAGCAATGTATCCTTATGTTACATTTATTTCCCACAGTCTTTGGCAGCAGATGCATTAAAGGTAGGAATTATGAAGTTAAACTCATTTATATTATGGGAAGGGTAAAGGTGACATTTGGTGGACATGTCTTTATTTATTGACCATGTTCTACCATTATTACAACTAAGCTGTATGGTATTCACACAAAACTCACAAACAATGCATTGAAGATAACAAACAATCAAACCATTTGGCACAATATTGTCCCTTAACTCTAGCTACGATGAACAACACATTTTCTGCTCTTTTCCAATCCATACATTTTGTATGTTCTTCATAAAAGCCTTACTTCATTTTTCTTTTTACTCCAGGTGTAATGCAATGAAATGATTTTAAAAATTAGCAAAATATTTTTTCTGTTGCAAAGTAATTTGACAAATTTATCAGAGCTGTTTGAATTATGTTAATATTTTCATGCATCCAATACATTAGAATTAACCTAATTGTCTGTTAAAAATCCCCTCTAAATCTGTTAATTTTCCCAGCCTCAGCTATTTCTCCCAATTACAGAAGTAAGTGACTGGTCCAATTGCTTATGACCAAAAAAAAACCCACATTTACATGGAAGAAACCATTGTAACCAAAGCATAAATTGGTACATCTGTAATTTGTATGCATAATTTTGATAATAGTTTAAATATTGTCTACTGTAAATGTTTCAATAAGGAAAGATGTTAATGATGACAAAATGATCTAAGACCTTTGGTAACCATTATTAAGTTGTACATACAGTAAACCAACGAGGAAATGTGTATGTGAAGAAAAGCTTAATTTATGCTTTAAAGATCCATCAATTCAGCCATCCTAACTGTGACAAAACTTCTAAATTGTTTGCTTCAAGAAGTCTATTTAAGCTTTCCCTCTTTATCAAAACAATATTTTATTTCAAGACAACAAGTGCTTTTTTTTTTTATTTAAAACTAGCAAAGCTTAGTAAACATATGAAATTGATATTGCAAGAATGATACCAAGGGACTTAATCTGTACTGTGTTTAATTTAGCAACAGTAGCCTCCCTTTAACCCATTTAAAAAAAGAAAAAGAAAAAGAAAAACATGTATGCATAAGAAAAACGAATTCATTTGAAAGCATTCTACAAATGTGTTCATAATTTCTTCTTCAATTTCGTTTGTCGACATTGTTTTAATGTGTGTAATTTTGGTTACACTGATTAATAAGGTTTTTCATAAGGAATTTGTTCTTTTGACAAAAATTCAAACCTTATTATAATGTTGCCTGCAGTTGCTTTCACTTTGGAACTCCTACAAAACCAAATGGGAATGGCAATGCAGCATTCTATTAGTTGGCATCAAGAATGAACTAGGTATGCAAGAATCTTCTCCCTGTGATGTACACATCAACAAGACATCACTATCTAGCCTTTTACTGGAAGCTTATCCAGACACCTTGAATAAATGATCTATTATTGACATAAGTTGTTAAAAACTGTAACAACTCCCAAACAAATGAAAAAAAGTCCATGAGAGTGAATGCGTTGATGGAAAATATTCATACATTAACTAATTACCACCTGCAGACGACATTTTTTTTACTTGAAGCAGACAACTTTAGAAAGGCTTTGTAAACATGTGAAAAAAACTTTCAGTTCTGCTATTGTAATATGTGTATAGATAGAAAAAGCATTGTGACAAAAGGGAAATTGCTTGTTCCAAGCAATTTCTCCTTTTGCCACAATGCTTTTTGAAAGCTGCAAGACACAAAAACATGGCGTTAGGTGGTATTGTGTCAAGGAGGTCACGGAACTATTGATGAGATAGCAGTAAAGATGGCTAGTTTTGTAATCAATCAGCCTTACAGAAAAGCCTCTTAGCACATTACTTCATAACAAATATTGCACATGCTCCAATTTCACACAATCAGCCCGCAACCGAAGATAATCAGGACGAAATTTTTACTAAACCAGAAGAAAACATTTTGGCAATTGGATATGAACTGCCCATTGTTTGTTAAGTTTCTCTTGGCTGCATTTTTTTTGTTCCTTAAGGTACATTATAGGAGCTTTACCATTCTAAGTTTTCATAGAATCATGAAACACTCTTTCTCTCCCTACCAATCAATAGGAAACACATTTCAGGGAGGCTTAAAACCACCGACGCACGATAACAAAAATCTTCTTATAAATTTATAAAAATTAACCTATTTTTTCATAAAAGAATCATCTTATGGAAAACAATGCAGTGTTAACCCTTATAGTGCTGGAACCGACTTCATGCTTGTGTAAACATGTTGGATCCAGGCCAGTCGCCAAGTAAATTGGCGGCTGGTCTATGATCCTACCTGTTTGCTACTCTTAGTATCTTTCCTTTACAAAATTAAGCAGATATTTAAGGTTTTGGCAAGCAGACGACACAAAATCCATTTTTAAAAAATACCAAGCATTCTTAGTCTTAAGGATATGATATTGAACACAAAAGATTATTCATGAAAAAATTCCCCAAAAAAAACTTTCTAATATCTAATGAGCCTAACAGATGACAACACTACCAGAGCAAAATTAAGCTTAAATAGCATCTTGTCACTTGTGCCTATTGAAAGTAAACACTATGGTTTATATTGAAGTTGAACACAATTTTCTTCAATTGTTAAGTCATACAGCAACAGTCAGCAGAACTGGCTCAGTGCAGCCATCCAAGCTACTGGCCATTTTTCATTAGTAATGCACAACTTACAAGCCATTGACAAGTTTCCTGCATGATGAAGCAATCTTTAAAACAAATACATTCTATTTGTGATAAAGGGAAGAAACTATTGCAAAACAATGAGGTACGTACTATCTCAACAAGCTATTCTTCTTCTGTTACTTCAGAGTTATGGTAAAATACCGATAACCTGCCCTTTTGAAACTCATTGTTTTGTCAGATTTCTTTAGTTGTTCTCTCTATATATTGGTCAGGGCCGGAATTATTCAGTTCAATGCAAATAGTTCCAACCCGAACTTATGTATAGCAAGAACTACCAGAGTAAACTGCCGATAGAGTGAGATTAAAAATGACGGGTTATGCGTAATCTACATTAAGCTGTAGTTGTGTCAAAGAGATGGTTGATTAAATTTCGATTTTACGTTTTTTCAAAAAGTATTTTATTGATATAATGGCCCTCAGTGTCCTTATCCATGCATCATGATTGTGTTCCCTTACAAAAACTGATCAATATTCTTTCCAAACTTACAGGACTACTTTCTCTCATGAGTATCATTGTTTAGTGGTGCAAGACAAATAAATCATGTTGCAATGACTTCCATAAACATTGGGAAAAATATTGGCCCAGTCTGGTTTTGACTGCTTTCTTGATACTACACCAGTAACCGGGACTAACCCACAAATTGGTGCAAGTACTGGTGTAGTATACAGGAACCAGTCATCAAGAGGGAATTTAATAAGCTTAAAGCTTCCATCACAATCCATGTAAAACATTCCAGTCTTAGATGTTTCGGTAGAACACCAATAATCTGCTGTTTTGAAACTCATTCTTTTGTAGGATTACTTTGGTTATTCTTGGTATCAAGAATTTTATTGGTTGTCCCAGGATTTTTCAACCTGTTTACTTTAAAAAAATAATTCTGGTGTCACACACACTCAAGTATTCCATGATCTACACTAATAACAGAAAGCTCAATTAAGAAAAAGAATTCATCAAAAGTTACCTGTGCATTGAATGATAAACTCACACCCCTCAATTTGAATGTCTTGAAGACTGCTCTCTTATCCATGTTGACCACAAAGATTCCCGCAACATTATGTTCTACGTCCCAATGACAATACTGTTTTATAAGGACATTGGCTGTAGAAATCAATCAGTATTAGGTAGACCTTAATAGCTCCTATCAACAGGTGACCCTTGCCACATACCATCAATAGGTGAAAAGTACTCTTTTACAATTATATAACAAAAACCTATAATAGGTATTGCGAATTTCCCAGAGTTTAAAGATATAAAAGCTTTACATTGTTTCAAGTAATCCAGCTCTACCCAAAATCTAAAGATTAAAGATAAGGTCTCACAGATTGTTTTCTGTGAGTAATCGATGTTAAAAAGATGATTAAAACAATCACTGTCATTGACTGTTTAAGTTATCTTTTATCTAAAGGCAATGAAAACCTCTTTTTTATTAGAAAAAGTCATTAAAAAAGCAAAAGTGCCTTCCAGTGCTTTGACAGGTTTTCATCCAAAAAAATTATGAAAGGAGCAAAAGTGCCTTTCAGTGCTTTGATAAGTTATAAATTGGTCAATAAAGTGTCATTGATTGCAATTTGATGCATCATGAAGAAGACACATGATAAGTATGTCGACCCATTTCATTGTAAGGGCTCTTACCCATTTTTATGGTTTTATGATATTACATGTTAAAACAGATTGCTATATCTGTAAAACAATTGAGCAATATTTTTAATAAATGGCTGTACTAGTAAGTGAGAATGGGAAGCTCATTAATAATCTGCTATTTTGTAACTTTAAAGAATTGTTTTGTCATGTTATCCATAGGGGCTAATTTATTTAAAAAGAAAGATTAATATTAAATCTCAATCTGTGAGATAGTCACTCTAAGTCTTCCAAACTAGAAAGTTCGGAATTGATTTCATTTTCATTGTGTTTTTATTGCTTCAGTATTCATGGTGTCATTTAATAAGTAAATAAGTTTATAAGAAAAACGCATCACAAATAAGTAAAAACTGTTCATAGATTTTGACAAAGATTTATCTATAAAGATATAACATAAAAACTTAATAATCCAAGCAATGGTTTCATTTTCCTTTCTTCTAGGCATTTGAGTGACAAAAGAAGATGTTTCTGTGCCAAAATTTGCAATTAATCCATATAAACAGCTTGAAGACAGTTTATGATTAAAGGTCATTTGCAGTTGAAATTGAAATCATTCTAGCCAAACTAAATTTTCCCAAATTGAATTAATTCTCAACATATCATTTAGTTTTTCCATATGACGTCTTTAGCTCAGTAGGTAGCCATTCTGACTTGAAGTTTATGGATAAAGTCCAAAACTGCTTCCTGGCAAAATATTCATTTACATTTAATAAAGTCGAAATTACATAACTCATTTGCTTCTTGCCATTGAAAAATGCTCTTTATATGTATCAGAAGACAGATTAAGAAGTACAAAGAGCATGTATAGGTGTACTGAACCCTAAATAGAGGCGAATTAGGGTTGAATAAGGTCATATATAATCAGGAATAGGAATTAGATATCCCCGAATCACAATCCGTCCAAGAGTTGGACCCAAATTTGTGGTACTAATTTAACCCTTTCCCAAACAACAAATTTTCGACTGTCCCAAATTGAAAGAGTTTGCAGATGACATTTCAAAATGTGATGAAATTGAAAAATATTCTTCAGATAGAGCAGAAAACCTTGTGGAAAAAGGAAAAATTGCTCGTTATGAGCAATTTCTCCTTTTCCCATAATGTTTTATAAAGTTGTCTGCAACAAAGTAGTCAAATGTCGTTATTGTTTGGGAAAGGGTTAAGAAGGAAAATAATTGATGTATTTGCTCTTCTTCTCAAAGGAACTTCTGACCAAAGGTTGACTGCAGCGTTGGGTCTGACTTCAGACTTAGATATTAGGCTTTAGACCCTGTGTTCCCTGCTCTATATATTTTAAATGTCTGAAATCAGATCCTTCTCACATTGACCACTTAATTGATATTTTCATGTTTAAAATGAGAAGAATCACTGTATCTCTTATATATAAAAGCAATAAAGGTATTCTTTCTGAGACTATTTTCTAAAGGCTTATTGTAGACAAAATCATCAGAGGGCCAAAGTGCAAGGATAAACACTTAATATTTCGCCAGACAGCAAGGGTGCTTTCTTAATTTTTCTGTTCAGGTAAATGTGTGATATTTAGAAGGTGGATATGAAGTGCAACAAGAATGGGTCCCGAACAAGAATATAGATAGAAGCAGAATTAAAATTCCTTATGTAGAACAGCTGTTCAAATCTTCAAACATTTCAAGATATGGGATGCAAAGTAAGCGTCCTTCAGAGTTTTCATTAAGATTTGAAATAACAGATCCAGGTTGAGGTCTAACCTTTTCAGCCAAACAACCCTCTTTTATCAGACTTTATGACTGGGCATAAAATAACCGATTCCCAAGGGATTTAGACCAATGGTTTGCATTGGCAATCAATTTTTAATGAAAACCTAGTCAAAATGATTTGACGTGAAGATTGCTTATAATTTTCTGATGAGCAATCTAAAATCAAAATTTCGAACGATCTAAACAGTAGACAAAAAAATCAAAACAAGATTTTTGGTTTTAAAGCACAAAATGGCCATTCAAAGTCAATTGATAAGACAAGACATGTAAAATAAACTTATATACCACCAAACAATGGTTTTTCACACTCCAGTGCGCATGCAAAATGGAAATTTATCGGGAGCAGAAAAATCTTCCCCTACTGTGAATTAAACCGTTTTTACAAAGTAAATATGAGGAATACCAACAAGTTTTATATTTAGATCGATTGAAAAGGGATTAATTCATAATTGTGAGTAATGTCATTTGATATTTTACTGTAATAATGGAAATATCTGTCTTCAAATGGTGCGACAAAATTTTTGTCACAGCGTCCTGCATTATATGAATGTTTCGAAAGATTAACGTCATGGGAGATATTGACTGATTAAAAAAAATATTTTCCATTTCCGTCAAATT
This sequence comes from Cerastoderma edule, assembly GCA_947846245.1. NCBI lineage: Eukaryota > Metazoa > Mollusca > Bivalvia > Cardiida > Cardiidae > Cerastoderma > Cerastoderma edule. The sequence goes on from OX401412.1 coordinate 16,874,189, forward strand.
AGTTTGACTAAATGAAAACCCTGCTTCCTTGGACCATTTCAGTATAAAACATCTAACTGTGAGTTTTTTAAAGGTTAAACAAATCTCAGACAAATAAACAGATATTGGAAATCTTTGTGAACGCTCCAAATGTTGAATCCTCAGACGTCAGTTATGGCATCCAATTCATGACAGGTGCCCCCGCCCCCCTTTTTATTAAGCTATGCAGTCTAGTTTTTCTTGCATCTTAAAAATAAACTAAATATCCAAGTAAGCTTATGTTATGTTAAAAAAGACATTGATAGCACAGGCATTTAGAAACTAAGCCCAAAAAACCGGTCTATTAGAATGTAAACAACAAGAGTGTGGGTGGGGAAACGCACTTTGGTGTTACAAAAACGTCACAAAAAAGCTCAGTTACATATGATGTCAATTAAATTATGATACGTACGGCTTCTCGTGCTTGATTTGCGGTCCGAATCGCTTGATAACTGAGTTCAGTCATCTTTAGAACAGGGAAAAGGTTAATGGCATAATGTGCAGACAGCTGGTCGCGAAGATATACAACAAAATGGCGGAAGTGTCAACCGAAATCTCAAATGCAAAACGTTTTGGGTTTTATTAAAAACAGATAATACAAAATTTGTTGTGTTTATGATAAAAGTACAATAATTTAATTCTGTTGTAATTTTTCAGGGAAAAAATGACATATGTTGCAAATAAATGCCATAAGGTTTGATAAAGCGTTTATACAAACGACCTTGACCGATTTGTAAACAAAAAATAAAGATGGAGGTAAGCTGTCAATAAATTCGTTGTCAATTATAGAGTTTGCGACTAGATAAGCTTGAAACTCGGAAACCTTAAACGTCTGATGAATATTTGTCAAATTGCCTATTCACATTTCAATCCCAAAATGACTGTGAATGCTTGTTGCAATTTCAATCCTTACAAATCAAAAAAACATTTGATCTGCTAATTGGATGTGATTGTGAATCATGAATGACTGAATCAAAATTAAAAAAAACAGCAATAACTAACATAGTGAACATACACATATCGGCTTCTACGTTGATATGTCAGAAATTGATAAATCTTCAATAGATCTAGTGGCAAAGGAAATTGCAAGATTGCCAATATAGACTAACAAAATGAACTGATCGGAAACAGTGTTTCCTACAGAATTTGCAAGAAGTGGCTTCCTAGGTTTTAAGACTAGGCATACCATTGCTTTAGCGTACCAATTTCGGTCTTAGCTTACCATACATAAAATATATAGTGGGGTTGATAAGGTGGGATGCTTGATAATTGGTGCTATTAGCCCTATCGTAGCTTCATTATAATTATGGTCTGGTGCTAAAATATTATTTCATTCAAGTAATATGAAACAAACAACAACACTCTTTTTTCACCTAATGTTTTATGTTAATATCAAGTTAAGAAGTATATGTAGAACAGCCAAACATACACAATAAACAGTAACTAATAATGTCAGTCTAACTTACTGGTTGCTGTTATTTTCGGTAATGTAATGATTCGCCACAATAATGACTCGCCAAAAATGATAAAGATTCACCATAAGCCAATTAACGGTTCGCCACAAACCAATAACGATTCCCCACAGTTTTGAAATGTTCTAATGAACAGCCAATTAACAAGTCATCCTTTAGTTATGATTCAATTATGAAACAGTTATAAAACTAAAATGTGTTGAACTTGAAACGGCGATGATTGTCCAACAATATCTAATGATAATAGCTTAACCGAATTCAATTGTTGTTGTAGTTTATAATAACAGGTACGGCTGATTAAGCTTAAACAGTCTATTATAAGAGAATATTTAACTACAAGGAAAACACGAATGAACAATGTATCTATTTTATTTTATCAAACATACAATCACAAACGAAACATGAAACCTTGAAAGAAATCCTAGAACCTGGAAACTTATATATCTATTCAATAGAGTTTTTCTTAAAGCACATATCCATTTTAAGTGTTGTCTAAATTTGCCCGTACATGTGGGAACACCTTTTTAAGAGTTCGCTTGTTGTGATTTCACCATGTCTGTGGGATTCCCAAGCAGACCAGATTCGTCCGTGGAGCATCTTTGTCATTTTGGTCTGTGCCTGCTTAGTTTTCCCTCTCAAACAAGTCGTCGTACCTCAAGCTTCAGGTCACTGGCCTGGGTGTGTAGAAGGGACAGCATCGCAGTTGTTGTTAGTCCTGATTAACACTGTTTTACTATCTTACCTTTATGTACAATGATTAAAGCCACACCGAATCCATCGATAATTGTGATATTTTTCAGACCTATGACGGGACAACTTTTCTAAGGACTATATACGATAATGTTTGTTTTTATAAACAAGGAATGACAGTAAAGTAAGGATTTCGGATTTGAATAAAGATTGGCTATTGGTATCAACAACATATACTAAAATACAATACAATATTTATAAACTGTGGTGAATCATTATTTATGTGTGGCGAATCATCATCGCTCTGTGGTGAATCGTTATATGAACTTGTGGCGAATCGTTAGTGGAGAATCGTTATTGTGGCGAATCGTTACATATTCTTATTTTCTCCATTGCCATGTACATTTTTTTCAATTTATGATAATAAAATACCGTCTAAAATCGTTAATATCACATAAAACAATGAATAAAGGTGAATTATTTTCCTACATATTTTATGTATGGTACGCTTGGTCATACACAAAGTGGTAACTGGTAGGTTCGAAAATGGTATTCTAAGACCTTGTACACTAGGACAATGGTACACTTAGTCCATCACCCCCTCCTTGTACACTAGGACAATGGTATACTTAGTCCATCACCCCCTCCTTGTACACTAGGACAATGGTACACTTAGTCCATCACCCCCTCCTTGTACACTAGGACAATGGTACACTTAGTCCATCACCCCCTCCTTGTACACTAGGACAATGGTATACTTAGTCCATCACCCCCTCCTTGTACACTAGGACAATGGTACACTTAGTCCATCACCCCCTCCTTGTACACTAGGACAATGGTATACTTAGTCCATCACCCCCTCCTTGTACCTTGGGCCATGCAGATGCTACCTGAGTAGTCATAATGGATGTATAGAAAATTTCAGTAAAATTTCCCTTTAAGGCTTTTTGATCTTCCGAGTTAGGTTTGACTTGAATTGATTAAATTTCTGTTAACAGCAGCAATTTACCATCATTGTTTATAAATTTTAATCTTATTAGCCAATTATTGCATAATATTATACATATATGTATATGTATGTTAAGAAAATAATGCAAGAATGATTAAATACACATATCAAATTAGATAATATTTTTAGATAGTTTTTATCCTAAATATGAGCTACCATGCAAATTCAGTGATTGATTCTGATTACGCTTGCCAAAATGAACAGTCAAGTGACTTTTCCCTTACAAAGACAAAATATTATTATCTCTTTGTAAAAGTTTTTCTTTTATCTTTAAGGAACAAAATATGGCGAAAGAAGATTGTTCAGATCATCATGCTAATCCGTGTAAAAGGAAGTTTATGGACAGAGACGAACAAATACAGAAGTCAGTGGACGATACTTCAAAGTTCAAAAAAGCAAAACATCCATGGCAAATCAAAGGTATCTCCATTGAAAGAAATATAATTAGTCAAGAAGTCAGGATGAATGAAGATGACCCACAACAAATGGTTGGTGTTATCAAATATGAGGAAAAGGGCGTCTTATCTGTCAATTTGTCAGCACAGAACCCTCATCAAGAGATGAGTTCTGAAGTAATCAAATGTACAAGCAGCACTGAGGGTTCACACAGGGATATGCACTCAAGCAGAATTCATCCATCCACCTCAGCTGAAAGACTTGAGTCAAGTTTTGTGTCTGATTCAATGGATAATAACAATGGACACACTGGAACTAACTACCAAGGTTCAGAAAACATGTGTACGAATGACACACCAGCGCCATCTTCAGAGTGCTGTTTTGAGGAGGTAAGCCAGGGCTCAATGGATCATGAAATGTCAAGTTCAGGTTCTCGAAGAGAAAGAAACAGTGTGGCTGACATTTTCCCGACACTGAACTTCCAGCAATGTGTCTGGCAAAAGCGAGAAATGGGCTGTGCAATTGTTGATAATGTGTTCAATAAGACACTGGAAGAAATGGGTCTTTCACCCGACCCTAAAATCAACAAGTTTGCCACTGACAGATTACACGTCATGCAGCAGAGTATTGATGCAGCAATCAACACACAAGGTCTCCATGCACAACATTCACGACACACTCACATGGACCAGTCACAGGATATTGAAGGTAATGAGAGTTCTGAAGAGACTAAACCAGTACAAGATCAGGTGATGAAGCGACGTCTCTCTTTAGAGGAAATTCCAAGTGCCAAGGTGACTTTTAAACGGAGATTAAGTCAGCCCCTATCTGCCTGTGGATTAATCTACAAAGAAAGACTGAACATGGACAATGAACATAGTGTAGATGCCAATGAATGTATTGATGATGATAATTCAGATATAACCTGTGAAGAACAGATCACAATCAATAACAATAATGCAGGTGCAAAAGACCAATCTGATGCAGCCATGTGTATGAATACCACAAGAGGACAGTACCCTTCACACCCTTCTGGATCTCGAGATGTCATTACATGTGAAAATAATACTGGGGAAATTAGATCTTATCCTGTTGATTGGAATAATGCAGGAAGTTCAGAACAGTCATCAAAATATGTCCCTGAATCGGAAAACTTAATGGATTTAGCAGTATCAACTGCCATCAAGTCTCAAGGCTTAAGTCTAAATTGATTTTGATTCAAATTTGGCTCTTTAAACTTCAGAATGGTGGGTAATCGTCTAAAAATAGAATTTTGTGTCGCCTGCTTTCCAAAACCATAAATATCTCCTTAATTTTGTTGAGGAAAGATACTCAGAGTTGCAGACAATTTACTTGGCGGCTGGTCTGTGATCTAACCTATTTCCTATTAATAAGCATTAAGTTGGTTCCAGCACTATAAAGGTTAACCTTTTCTCTATTCTATTCTGAGTGTCTTTTGGAAAGAAATTTACTCTATATTCAATATTACAAGAAACACTCATTAAAAGCCACTGCTAATTGATAAATAATGAAGTTGCTGTTTTTCTTCTCTCTTACATGAATACACTTGTCACAATGATTCCAAGGACTGTGATGTAAAAGGTTTTTTATAAGCTGTTGTTGGAGTGGACATATCGGACAATAATAATTTGAGTACTTAGTACTTTTTTTACTTTCTTTTTTGGAGGAAATGTCTTGGCCATAGAACTAATTCATTCAAAGATAAAGGTCCTTGTTCACAGATGTTAGAAAATTTGGAAGATAAAGATTAATTTTTTTAAAACTAAACAAAAGCTGCACTGTTATATGATACGCACTGAAAGTCTTTAAAGTGTGTATACAGTGAATTAACATGTACATGTATGTATTTTAATCCCCAGAGTTTTCAGGCGACATTTCCGAAATTGCTTGTTGCAATTTCTTCTTTTCCCACAATGTTTTCCAGGGTCATCTGCAACAAACTGGTAAAATGTTAAAGTTTGGTAATTGGCTAGGTGTATTATCAACATGACTCAGAAATTGCTGGCTGGCACAGCATTAAATTTTTAAAAGAATAACTCCTTATACAGTAATTATAGATGTACCTATTTTTCTTTGTCTCATTTTGTTTTTGTCAGTGTAAGGCATTGCCCCATGTATACATGTAATGAATTTGAGAATTTGGTTATTGTGTTTTATATATGTTTGTTGTATATGTTTTCTTGTATCCAATTAAATGCTGATGTTGTATATGTGCTACAGAAGAATTTTGAAGACTTGGTTTATCTCATTCTAATTAGTGTTACCAGTTGCATAACTGGCTCATAGCTGCTCATTCTTTCTTTCTTAAGAAACTGCCTTTCATCTTTTTAAGCTTTAATTATAGATAATGTGATTAACCCATTACCAATCAACAACATTTAAGCAGTTTGTTGCTGATGACTCTGGGAGACATTGTGGGAAAAGGAGAAATTGCTCTTAACGAGCAATTTCTCCTTTTCCTACAATTTTTTCTGCACTATCAGAAAATTATTTTTCAATTTTATCATGTTTTGAAATGTTGTCTGCAAACTGTTTCAATTTTGGACAGTCGAAAACCTGGCGTTTGGTAATGGGTTAATATATTATCTCTCCTGATATTTATGATTGATCCTAATTCAAAGGAATAGAAGAAGGAAATGCAAATTTCTTCTTTTGCAAGAGTGATTTCTTAAGTCTTCTGCTGTAGGAATTTCATACTAAGTTTGTATAAAGTCAAAAGAGACTGCCTTTAATGAGCTTCTATTCTTCATTTAGTTTAAATTTTAGTTTCTACATTGTTTGTAGGCAAAGTTCTAATAACAGATAGCAATCATTCTCGATGCTTCTCCCTGGAAACATGACTAATTTGTGACTTTTGGACTTATATTTTGATATTTGAAAGGACGAGCAACCAGTGATTGGTGGCACAACGAAAAACTGTATTGAATGAATTATTGTTTAACCCATTATCAAACAAACGATATTTGACCAGTTTGTTGCAGACGACTCTTGAAAACATTATGGGAAAAGGAGGAATTGATCTTAACAAGCAATTTCTACTTTTCCCACAACGTTTTCTACCCATCAGAAGATTATTTTTCAATGCCATCACATTTAGAAATGTTTTCTGCAAATTCTTTAGTTTGGGATGGTCAAGAATTTTGCGTTAGGTAAACAGTTGAATAATGTTGAAGTTGCTTGTGAGCACACTTTTTTTTTTGTAACAATGTTTTCAAACATCTTTGCAAATTCTTTATCTACCTGTGGAATTTAAATAGGCTTAAGCTAAATCTTGAATTTCAAGCTGAAGAAATCTTTACATGTCAAATTCATTGACTTTACTTTTCTGTGCTAAATCTTATAATGAGGACTGAAAAAAAAATCTTTCCAATGCATTTATTGTACTTTTTGGTTGTTGATTGATTTAAGTTTATTGTGGTCAAAAGGCAAATTACCTATTGAGTAATTTGGATGATATTACATATCCTACTGGGTACTATTTTCAAAATTACATCAGTTTTAGTAAAATGTCTTAACATTTTACCAAAGCCAAGTAAAATGTCTTAAAGTATTTCCAAAGCCAAATGTTTGACTGTTCCAAATTGAGTAAGTTTGCAGAAGACATTTCAGAATGTGGTGAAATTGAAAGCAATCTTCTGATAGGGCAGAAAACTGGGACAAAACATTGCTTTTCCCACCAATGTTTTCCAGGGTCGAGTGCAACAATCTGGTCAAATGTCGTCAATGTTTGGTAATGGGTTAACACTTTCAATTTTATTCCAACAATTGTGTATTGCTTGGTAAAGAGGCCATATTGTAGTGGATAGAGCATTACTTATTCATAGAATAGTTGTTTGTAAAGTGAAGCAGAATCATTTATGTCTAAATGTACAAGTAAAGTATCATTAAAGTATATGTAAAAAGAAGCCCCTTTTCATTCTAGTTTTTTTTCTTTAAATAAGAACAAGACATAAAAAAGTGTCATCCCCTCACTAGCAAACCCTTTATTTGTGTACCCAATGGTTACTTTTCCTACCAAGACATGAATTACACTGATAGAAAAGTTATCATAATGTAGCCCAAATATTGCCTTGGGCGACAGTGGTGTAGTGGTAAAGCGTCGGCCTCTTGTACCGAGGGTCCCGGGTTCGAAGCCCAGTCAGGCTAGGTGAAAATAACGGTATTAACACCTAAGTGGTTCCGAGACAACACCCATTGAAGTACCCCCTCCCCTCCCCAGAGTAATAAAAGAGGCCCCTTTCAATGACACGCTGGTGGTACATTTACTTGAAAGCGTGATTTTTAAATTTATTTTTCATCGATTGTGACTGAAGCTCTAAACTTATCAAATACACTCTCGATGACTGCTTCGCGGGTACTTTTTTTTTATATGGGTTTTACATCACAACAACATTATTTCAGTTATGTAGCGATGCCCGACTCTTAATGATGGAGGAAGACCCCATACTCATCTGCCCATAAGGGCTGGTCAAGGCGGGTAGAACCATCGGCATTCCGTAAGTCAGTCGGGAGACTGCCTCTCATGAAAATCCATATCCCTCTCAGCATTTGAACCCACGCGGAGAGGGGCCATGTGATTTCAAGTTCTGTACTCTAACCACTAGGCCATGGAGGCCCCTTTCGTGGGTACTACATCAGTAGTCGCACCGATGTGTGGGTTAATCCCGGCAATATTCACCACTCCTGGCGGGAATTCGAACCCGGGACCCTCGGTACAAGAGGCCAACACTCTATCACCCCGCCCACAAATGTTACGGCATCTCGTGATTTCGAGATGACAACCCATTGAAATGCCCCTCGCCAGAGTGACAAAATATGATATGTTTCCACCAAGATCTTTTGTCCGATGTCTTCCCATATTGATTGTAGTTGTTCTACATGAAGAACGATTGGGCTTATCTCAATGAATCTTGATTCGTTAGCACACAGAGTTTGAGAGACACAAGTGTAATTAAAAGACATATTAAACTGATAGCTGGTCCAACCTCCGCCAAATGAATAACAGACAAGACGTGAAAGTTGAAGCGTTGTGTTATTGTGTCGTATTTCTTAAGGCTGCAGGATCTGGACTGAGAACGCATTGGTCTCAGCAAAGTACCCACTGGTAAAGAATGAGAGTAAAATATCCATGATAAAGATATGATATTCAATCGTTCATCTGTGAAGAGCGTGAAATAACTCGCAAGTGTGCATTTGTTTAACCCTTAGAATGCTGAGTAGTTTTCTTACACTATATTTTTATGTTGCTTGCTTTCCAAAACCTTAAATATCTGATTTTGTTGAAGAAGGGTACTCAGAGCAACAAACAGGTTAGATCAGAGGCCAGTCGCCAATTAACTTGGCGACTGGCCTGTGATTATACCTGTTTGCATAGGAATAAAGTCGGTTCGAGCACTAAGAGTAACCCAAGTGCACTAGATCATAAGAATTTGTGGAATGGAAACATCGGTTGCAAAAGAACTAATACTGTTCCTGAATGCATCAAAGGGTTGAAAAACACAAGTATGTATTACCGTTGTGACATAATTCGTAACATCATATGAGAACGTGCAAAATCAATAGTTGTTATTTCAGCATTAGTTGAATGTAGAATATGATTTAAAAAGGTTTTTTGACCCCTTTAACGTGGAATTGTGAATTGAAAATAATTAGCTTTAGGGGGCATATCCAGGAATTAGGGGTCGTTTACTATATAAGTTGGTGTTCAAAGAAAACCGCGGGTTTGGGTATTTACGCACAGGGACAATCAAGCTCATGAGCGTCCGGCATGTTATCGAAAAATCAAGTATTTGTATATATGTAAGATAACAGATAATCCTTTTAATGAGAATGAGTGAAATGATCATTCTCTAAGCTATGTGAATTTCTCTCTGACATATAAATAACAGATCCGTGCTTTTAGGTTTTCTTCGTTTATAAATACAACACTGCAAAAGTTTGTTACAAATGAAGTCATACTGTTGGAACTATTCAAGTCCACGAACAGGGCGTTATACATGTAATGAACATTCCAGTTTAACAGTAATATTAAAGAAAAAGGTTCAATCAAATAAGATAAACACACAAATACAGTTTAAGGACATTCAAGTTTTATTCATTAACTAATTAACAACTTTGTAAAAAGCATATTAAATATAACATAATTTTAAACACATATTTGTTTCTTTGGAATTCTATAATATATAATCAAGTTGATTAATTTTAATGGACCCATAATTTGAACTTTAAATAAATATCTCTTAAACACAAATTCCTTTTTTAAAATCAAATTCACCCATTCAGCATCCGTGCATTTCTAATTTATTATAACTTCACGGACGCATCCATTCTACTTTTATCATCACCAACACATTTCGCATTTGGAAGTTGAATAAACGTATCACTAACTATCTCTTCAGCACACTTTCCACTTGAATATGAAGTTTACTTATTCTGTATCCATGACTTTCTAATATATCATGACTTCTTGAGCACACCCATTCTACATTCATCACAGACACATTTCGCATTTGAAAGTTCCATTTGATTATGCGCGTCACCAAATTTCTCTCTAACACACAGTCCATTTTATTAAAAACATGTATAAAGTTAAATCATCCTGCATCAATGTCTTTGTTCATAGTCAATACATTTACTGTTTATCTTGCAACGGAACGGTGATACGCAACAGTCCATCCTGATTCATGGCCGCGTCGGCTCCGTCCATCACACCCTCAGAGGGAAGAGAATATTCACGATGAACTTTCTGGTAGAACGACAGGCCTTCCTCATTCACTTCTTTCTCAGCATTAATCTGTAATGTCCCATTTTTACAGCGGATGGACGTGTTTTCCGGCTGGAAATGGTGTAGATTGGTGACTATCTCGAACTTCTTGGCACCATCTTCTCCCTCTACAACTCGAGTCGATTCCACGAGGGGTCCATTCTGTTCGTCACCTTTCATCTCTTTGATCTCCAGCAGATTTTCCTTCAACTTCATGGCGGTCTCTCCATCTTTCTGGTTCATAACCTCCACGGATGTATCTTGTTTACTTCCAGATTCACCTGTCGCGCCCTCTTCCATCTGTTCAGGAACGTCGCTTTTAATGTACGGCGACGTGAGAATGAGTTTACCGTCATCTGTGAAGAAACACGTCAGTTTCTCGCCGTCGACGTTCTCCGGCAGCGGAACTTTCCGGTTCCTCTCTATAACGTCATTTCCGAATTCCGATTCGTTCACGTGTTTCGCGTTAATGTTGACGACCCGATCATTTACCTTCACGGATACCTCGTCTTGTTCGAATCCCTGCATATACAACTCGTGGACCCAGGGGTGGTCCGTCTGTTTGGTTGTGACAGCACCCCTCTCGTTTCTACTCGACCCATCGTCCCGTAGCTGAGCCAATGCTCCGCTCATCAGCAACTCAAACAGTGACGGCTGGCTGACATATGTAAACGGGTGGTCCCACGGCCTCCTCTGTACACGGCGAGGTGCAGAGGTGGGTCTATACATCGGTACGAATATAGTATCCATTCCCTTCGTTAATTCTGACTGCTCAGCTGAACTTGCAATTTAATTATTGCTTTCTTCGTTTTCGAAGTTGTCTTCTTGTTAGCGATTTAATGTTATGATTTATCTCGAAAGTAACACGTATTTATAGTGAACCTGGGCCTGTTTACGAATGTTCTCGGTGTTTCGAAAATTTATCGATACTGTCACGTTTAGAAGTAAACAACAAACGCTAGATGTTTCTAGAACTGCAAATCATTCCAAACTATGACCAAGATATTGCGATTTACATATGATATTCTTATTTTAGATTTAGGAATATCCAACCCGCTATTTATAGAACGATTCATGCGACTAGTCCAAATTCGAAGAAGAAGCAGACGACAAGAGTTGTGTGGAAAAAATACATTTTCTCTGTGATATTGAGAAGAAAGTACTGTGATGAAAAGATTAGTTGCTCAAAAGGATCAAGCAGTTATGTGTGCCACAGTGGTTAGATAAATTTTCTTGGGCATTTCAATGAGATGCTCTAACGGTTAAAAGGGTTTAGTCGAGAGATTTCTTCTTTTTCAAATTATGATTTAGTACTACGTTTTACCGAATGGGTTTTTAAAACAACTATCGCTTGAGAATATAGTCTTACATAAACCCTATGAGTTCAGATTAAGTAAATTATGTGAAGCTAGCAAGGTAGTACAAGGGAGAGCAATTGCATGAGTAAATAAACACAAGTCTTTCAACAAGACTTTGGGAACGCTGCACTATGACTGAAATATATATCTTATTTTTTAACACATTACAACCTAACGCCAAATGTTTGCGTCTTGCAGCAGACGTCTTTCAAAAAACATTGTGACAAAATGAGAAATGGCTTGTTACAAACCGTTTCTCCTTTTTGCTTTAATGCTTTTTCGATGTATTCTCATATCACAACACCAGAACTGATAGGTTCTTCACAGTTTTACACATATTTTCTGAAGTCGTCTGCTTCAAGTAAAAGAATGTCGTCCTAAGGTGGTAAAGAGTAAATCAAAGTTCTAAAATGGGCAATTGTTCGCTTCAGAATTTTTACTTTAACACACGGGTGTTAAGAATTTTCTGAGGTAGAGACAGTGAATATGGTCATTTATTTAATGAAGAAGATAGTTTAAATCGTCTTTCTGATGTTTGCCACCCACAGAACACATTTCGTGTGATAGCCTATATACATTTAAGGTCAACATATCCCATCAATAGCTTTATATATAGTAGCTTCCTTCAAGTCGCTCGATTCCAAAATGGTTTACCTTTTTATTCTACATATCTCGCTTTGCGTTCGTGTGTTTGGAGGAGGCATTTTTTTTTACATTTTAAAAAAATGTCTTTTGAAAACGGCTCAAAATGTTAACTGCAAATTCGATTTCAAAATCCCTGTCTTAGAACAACAGAGTCATTGGATGGGCTTTCAAATGTGTTGTTTATAACAAGGTTATACTTCGGTGGCGGGACAAGAGTGTCTGCTATCATATATATAATGGGGAATTTGAACCAGATTCATAGTGTCACGATTTTTTTGATTTTTTTAACCCATTACAAAACAATAACGACATGTAACCAGTTTGTTGCAGACGACATCGGAAAACATTGCCCGAAAAGGAAAAATTGCTCGTCACGAGCAAATACTCATTTTCCTACAAATGTTTTCTACCCTATCAAGATTATTTTCCAATTTCATCACATTTTGAAATGTCGTCTGCAAATTCTTTCAATTTGGAACAGTTGAAAATTTGGCGTTTGGTAAAGGGTTAAAACAATCATTGTATCTTCGATGTTTGGGATGTTGAAATGTATACGATATTCTGTCGGAAGGTTGCTGTTAAAGAGACAGACCCTTATTTAACTGGAGTAAAGCGTGACCCCCTATTATTATCATTTATATGGTAGGCTTTTAAAATAGAATTCAGGAAAATTCGATATCTAAAATTAGAAAATCATGAATAAATCGCAACTTTTTGGTTTAAGCCCTGCAATGAGTTCTTAATATAGCACATTCTTTCACGTTCGAGAAAAATCCACGTTTGTTTACAAACAACAGCTCGCGTAGATAATGCCCAGCCACTCGAACGTTCTAGAACCAACCCATGCTACGTATAAATAGGTTGAAGCTGTGAGCCTGATCAGTGTTTTATACAGCAAACATCAAACCAATACTAAACAGAAGAAAATACCACGTTTTACAAACGTTCTTTGCAAATCGCATATTGGTAGAAATTACTTGGACTAGCAGATAACAGAATGGATACTATTTTAGTTCCGATGTATAGACCCACCTCTGCACCTCGCCGTGTACAGAGGAGGCCGTGGGACCACCCGTTTACATATGTCAGCCAGCCGTCACTGTTTGAGTTGCTGATGAGCGGAGCATTGGCTCAGCTACGGGACGATGGTTCGAGTAGAAACGAGAGGGGTGCTGTCACAACCAAACAGACGGACCACCCCTGGGTCCACGAGTTGTATATGCAGGGATTCAAACAAGACGAGGTATCCGTGAAGGTAAACGATCGGGTCGTCAACATCAACGCGAAACACGTGAACGAATCGGAATTCGGAAATGACGTTATTGAGAGGAACCGGAAAGTTCCGCTTCCGGAGAACGTCGACGGCGAGAAACTGACGTGTTTCTTCACAGATGACGGTAAACTCATTCTCACGTCGCCGTACATTAAAAGCGACGTTCCTGAACAGATGGAAGAGGGTGCGACAGGTGAACCCGGAAGTAAACAAGACACATCCGTTGAGGTTATGAACCAGAAAGATGGAGAGACCGCCATGAAGTTGAAGGAAAATCTGCTGGAGATCAAAGAGATGAAAGGTGAAGAACAGAATGAACCCCTCGTGGAATCAACTCGAGTTGTAGAGGGAGAAGATGGTGCCAAGAAGTTCGAGATAGTCACCAATCTGCACCATTTCCAGCCGGAAAACACGTCCATCCGCTGTAAAAATGGGACATTACAGATTAATGCAGAGAAAGAAGTGAATGAGGAAGGCCTGTCGTTCTACCAGAAAGTTCATCGTGAATATTCTCTTCCCTCTGAGGGTGTGATGGACGGAGCAGACGCGGCCATGAATCAGGATGGACTGTTGCGTATCACCGTACCGCTCCAGGGTAAAAAGTAAGCTGTTGTTCCGTTTATGTTAACGATTTAAAAACATTGTGACAAAAATGAAACTAGTCTGCAAAAGTAAAATCCTCTTTGGCATCAATATTTTCTTTTCCTTTTTTCTTTGGATTCCTGAAAGACGTTTTTTCGAACCTGTATAAAGTTAGGGACGGGTCGTTTTACTAAGTAGTATTCTAGTCCTAAAGTGATTTATTCTTTACGTTGAATTCTACGCCAAAGAAAGTAGAACAGTGGACAGACATTGTTACTTAGCAAATAATTCATGGCTTGCCAAAGAGAGCTACTTAAAATAATAGGGGAAAGTCTATACATTTGTATATAGAATGTGTTCAGAAAGACTGTCACTATAATTTTCAGTATTATGTGTTCTCGGTGGACTGAGATTAATTAAGAAGTACTTGTGTAAAAAGATCCTTACTTTATCATCGAATTTTCTCATAGCTTATGAAGGATTATTCTTGAACATATTGTAGACATTTCTACAATAGAAATGATAATAATGATATCGAGATTAGCAAATCATCCATGTTAAATGATAATATCGTAAAAAAAACTAAAATGTATCATTTTTTTCTAGATTGTCATTTTTGTAAGTGCACGGATAGGGTAATGGTTAACTAAGAAATATGAATTCCAATTGTTTGTAATATTTGTATTTGTATATATGTTTTGAGGTACCTCGAAATAAGGAGTGTGCGTTTGTTTCTAATATTGAGAAGAGTTTGTATGAGAGTTTTTGTACATTTGCTGTAATTTCATTGTACTGCGTGGGTTATACATGTGATTTCGGTTGTCGAATATGTGTCATAACGAGAGTATATGACTCTATGATAGTTTGTATTTTGTAATTGATTGCCTTTAAAACGTTATGCATAATAAGGTTTTGTAAAGTACTGTAATTTTTGTTTATCAATCATACTATATTGCTATGATAAATATATATATGTTCGTGTTAATGATTTATTAAAACTTAAAAAACAATGTTTAAGTGTTCAATTATGCATTCTGTGCCCAAGATTTTGATATCGTAGGTGTTTGTTCATAGCAGGGAAAATTTGAAAGTCGAAATCAAATGCTGTTGAAACAATACAGTTTTTGTATTGATATTTGATATACAATTATAGGTAGCTATTGAAAGCATAATGTTGACTTTACACACTTTAAAGAATTAAAAACTGTTTTTGCTGTCAATGACTATTCTTCAGTACATATCATAATAGCACAGCGGTTATGCAGTTTTTAAGTTGTTAATGATCAACTTCCAAATTTCCCCACATCTTTGAACAAGCACCAAGCAGTACCAGCTGTTACCATGCGGTCGAAAAGTAACATCATGTTATACTAATGCATTACTTGTTTCCGCCAACTCATATCCTGTTCCTGTTAATATGTTTAACTGTGAAACGTAAAAAGAAAGTGTTTGCAAATGTGAGAGCCTTTTTTTTTGTCATTGAGAACACGAAGGGGCTCTTTTTGCTTGAATTGGTAAGAGGTCCAGGCCATGCTTTTTTTTTGAGGGGGGGGGGGTATCTAGATGAACTGTTGAATTGAGAAACCAAAAAGCTGGTCTGGCTCCGATTTCCTTTGAAAAAACTGCATTACTTTAAAGAAATTTCCAATTTGGAAGGGTGCGTTTAATTGGTCCCTAATATGACGTGAAAAATCCATGACATGCAAACACTCTATGTAGACTAATCAACTAATTTTCGGTATCAGCAATTTTAGATGCTCAAATACTATGTTTTCATTGAATAGTTGCTAAACGAGCTTTATTGCCTTCAGTCAAGGGTCCTGTGTGGCTCAGTGCCCAAGGTGGTTGACTCAGAACTCGGGTCCGAGCCTGACCGAGACCTCTGGTGTCATAGAAGTGATCTTTGGCATGTCACTTCTATCCATTGCCTAAAACTGGTGAATCCAGGAAACCCGCTATTGCATACTGAAAAATGTTGGTTTGACACTGACGAAAAGGAGCCATATGGGACCTGTGTCAGTAACTTACTATTACTACTATAACCACTAGTTCTTTGATTAAAATGCTATATTATAATTACTATGAACTTTCAAATGGTAGAATCGCCTCCATAGAGTCCAAGTTGATATGTCATTAAGTTGGGCCCTGATGCTATACCGTAACCAAATATATCAGATACATGTACAATGATCTAAGAGGATCTGGAATAAAATCAGTAACCATGTTTCCTTTCTTACAACTGTTATATTTCCAAAAATGCCTACATGTTTTCCGTATAAAACCGGTTTCCAAAAACGAAACTTCAGCATTTTCTTGCCGGACAGTTTAGACACAAGCTGAAAATAAAAAGGAAAATAGGCAAACCTTTTATATGTACTCCGAACCTTTTATGAGACTTTGGAGAACAATCACGAAAATGGAAGAAAAGCATTGAGCATGCACACCCATCTTTAACCATAACTTTCGTTATAGTTAATCTCTTGCCAAACGATACAAGAGTTATGCAAATCTGCTGCCAACCAGTTTGGAAAAAACTTGTCGGGAAAAGATAGTTACCGACAATCGTTTCAATTCTAACCAGATTAAGCGCGACCTATCATGTTCCGGGACAATGACTCCGATGGGTATCAATCATAATCAGCGAATCCTTTTTTGTTTGTATGATAGATTTTCTCCTTAATCATAGTAGCTTCTTTTGCATTATATCTTATAATAGTATATGCTTTTATTTCTAGTACGCTTCGTCTATGTCTTTAAATACTTTCCTTTTCATTTCAAGATATAATTTCAGGACTGTTTAGTGATGTATTTCCTGCTTATACATGTTTAATAGGCACTTTTTTTCTGAAGAATACAATGTTAAACCACTCTTTTGTTGCCTGAAATTGTTAAGTGTATGTTTATTGGGCCAGAGGCCTCTAAACGAATGAAACATGTTTCATCGGTTTGCATTGTATATGGTCCCATGTATTATCTCCCTTAGAATATATATATGGTCATGAACACTCACGTTGCTTCTGCGGTATGATGTTGAATTCCCTGAGAGACATGCCCCAAAGGCGATTCAGTTCTCGATTCACGCTATCCCAGACAGGCGGGGCCGGAACTCTGTCCCTGGTAGTTATGGTAACCCAGGGGTCGGCACACCAACCCTCCACGGCAACTTTCGTACAGCCCCAGATTATGTTGTAGCCCTGATTAAGGTTGTATTGGACCACGATTTGTTTACCCGTCATTACATCTCCTGTAGGAAACAATATGAATAAATACAAAATTATCCGATAACATCGTAGAAAAATAAATTGTATTTAGCCTAATTTTTTAAAAGCGGGAACATTCGACCATGATTTGTTTGCCAGACACCAATATCTCCTATAGTTTAGAAAACGAATTGAGATGGGGTTATGTTCATCAATAGAACTAGGATTTTATTCCAACACGAACTATTTATCTTAAATCATGTTAACTATGTATTATAGAATAAGAATCAGGTAAAGTTCACAACTTTTCATGTTCTACGATCGTCCCCAATAGCTCAATGGGTAGCGTACATGACTTTTGTTCGAGGTCTGGTGACATTCAATGAAACCAATGCGACGACATATAGGGAATATTATGGTAGTGTCTTTTGTTATCAATGTTATCGGTTGGGGCAAGAAGAATCGAAAATTGGCGAGGTAGGACGGCACTAGCTTGATATCATATTTATCCAGAAACAATCATTTGAAGGAAAAGATAAAGACAATACTTTTGTCAAAACAAGATGAAACAGACTTTATTCTATTCAAATCGACCTGAGAAGGAATTTTGACCAAAGTACGCGATAATGTAACGACACAAATTAGTTCCTTCTTTTTTTTTGGTCCATTTCAAACCCAAATTCAATATCTGAATGGACACATTTTCAAATAACAGTTTATTCAATCAATATTTGAAGAAATCGCCCAACAAATTATTCTCAAATCGGCATCACTTCGATTAGTTCTTTCTTCTTTCACAACTGATGTACAAATTATGTTCATTTGGGAAAGTGGTCGAATTAATACGTTGTGAAATGACGTAAATATATCTAATGTTTTAACCCTTTCCCAAACAACAAATTTTTGACTGTCCCAAATTGAAAGAGTTTGCAGACGACATTTCAAATTGTCATGAAATTTGAAAATATTCTTCAGATAGAGCAGAAAACATTGTTGGAAAAGGAAAAGTTGCTGGTTATGAGCAATTTCTCCCTTTCCCACAATGTTTTCTAAAGTCGTCTGCAACAGAGTACTCAAATGTCGTTATTGTTTGGGAAAGGGTTAAACGGCGTAGAAGAGTCCCCAAATATGTAATTACCTGGCGTCGCGTCTCCAAAATAACTTATGACACTTATAAATGATTAATATTATTTTTACAACGCAATTAGAATGTCTCATGGGGCTTGTGCATTTCCCAAATCAATGTAAATACACCATAAATACGTACAATTTAACATACATGAATTCGTTAATTATTCAATGATTATATTTACACGAATTTGGGAATTATGCATTGATTGAATTAACATGGTTTGGGGAGTTATGCATTGATCATATCCACATGGATTTGTATTTTATTCATTGGTCATATCTACACGAATTGGAGAAGTATTCATTGATCATTTCTACATGGATTTGTGAATTATTCATTGATTATTTCTACATGGATTTGTGAATTAGTCTTTGATCATATCTACGTGGATAAGGGAGTTATACATCTGTGTCTCTGTTGTTTGTAGCATGGCGAGTATAGACTGTAAAGTATCGCCTAGTTTGACTATTTCCTCACCAATCGGATCCTTGAGTAAGAAGGCGCCTACAGTATTGAGAGCGGGAGTCAATTGGAACAGCACGGTCGTACATACGTCTTCTACCCTGAAATGAATTAATTATACGATGGAATAATTTCACTTGATTTAATCATTTGTCATTCTTTTTTTAAAAGACCAGGTTTTATTTGTTGATGTTCTTTGAATAATTTGATTTACGATTGCTTGCTTGCTTGATTCATTGACTATTTGGTTCGTTTATTGATTAATTCCTTGATATATCTATTTTCTCTTCATTTATTTGTCATCTTTTTATCTATCAATTCATTTGGGGATTATTGAGTAAGATAGTACGTGACTAAGTGGCAGAGTGATACAGTAAGTGCACGAGAGAGAGAAAACATCAATGAATGGAAGAATGAACGAATATTAAGTAAATAAAGTAAACGATGTTGACGTTTTGATAAAATGCGTCGATGCATTGATTAATTGATCGACTGGTTTAGATTTTACCCTGCCAATTTCGATTCAGGTGCTTAACGTTATCCGGCTCAATGTAGATGAAGGAAGATGTTAAAACACTCAAAAATAATTGTTCAAAGTATCCGGAAATGATCATCGACCTATCATGAGTCAAAGCAGCCGGAAGACTTCCCCTCACGAAACCACAAATCTTTCATGTGCGTAACTAGACCACTTAGTAAGTGAATGCGCGGCCAATTGGTTTTAGGGTCTTGAAAAAACTCTATTTCCTTTGTTATTTCTGGTGCAATCAAAGGATGTCTCGAAAAGCAAATAAACATACAAATTCACAAATAAATTATGACATTTTATCGAGAGGCTCTATTCAGACTTTAGATTTTGATTATCTACAAACAACGTGTACGCAGGTGAGAATTATGTGTACATGTAAATATGTGTCTGCCTTCTGGATCAAGGAAGAGAAGTCGTTTTGATGTGGCTGTCATAAACAGTCATAAGTCTTTTATTCTTATTCCGTTATAAGATATATATCAACCATCCATGATAAATCAGAATGTATCCAGCCAATTGGTTTTACGATTTATATTATAATTATTCCAATATTCAAGTTGTGCAAATCAACATATAACACATGTTAAGTATGAAGAAATATACGACAAAAGCAATTTCTCCTTTTCCCCCACAATGTTTTTCAGAGTCGTCTGCAACACTTTTGTCAAATGTCGTTATTGTTACTTTCAATACAAATACAATAAATCAAATTTGGTGTTTTATCATAGTTCAAGAGTAAATACAATGAAAAACCTTTTATCATATTGCATGTGCTTTATATAATTGTTCAGTTGTATTTATATTTGTGACAAGAAACTGTATAGTTTACGAACAAACATCCCCTCCCTATTACCTCCATGTTGCAAACTGTTGGACCACCCCTTTGCTCAGCACATTCCTGAAGCGTATGTTTGTAAAGTCCTTCGACCCTGAAAAGCTGCGTGGAATGTACCGTGCCTGACTGTACCAATCCCCATGGCCCCACTGGAAAATGGAATGGGGTAGTGTAGGATATAACAAAGAAGAACTGATGTAGAAGAAGAAAGACATAAAGAAGACGGTATAAATTAAGGATAGGCAAAATTAAAGAAGAAGGTAATAATTGTAAAGACTAAACAATAATCAATATGAGAAAAAAAAAGAGACAACCAATAGTAAAAGAAGAAAATGAAGAAAATATGAAGAAAAAATAGGATGAAACAGACGATAAAGAGGAAAGAATAAGGCAATGAAGAACAGAATAACAAAATAATAAAGCAGCACAAAAGATCTGACATTGTGATAATGAAAAAAGGCGAAGAAAAAGAAGACAACTTACAAGAAGAATGAAAAGAAGAGAATAGGAAAAAGGAAAAGGAGGAGGAGGAGAAAAAGAAGAAACCCAACAAGAAGAAACACAAGTAGATGTTAAAGGAGATGAAGAAGAAATAGAATCAGAAAAAGAAGGAGAGGAAAATGATGAAAAAGAAAACTATTACCGAGACGATATCGAAGTTTGGATCCGACTTTGGGAACTGTGCCAACCTTTCCCTCTGGTTCTGACAGGCTACTGCACCAGCGAGTCCCACTACGACCAACAACGTTATCCACATGGTTGACTTCTGCTGTATGACGAGTATTCTCCATATACGTTATACATATATCCTACCGAAGACGGAAATAGTTGAATGTTATTTTTCAATATATTGAACGTTATTTATTACGAGTGTTCCGAAGAATGATTGATAAAACGTGATCAAGCATACTAACTATGCCAAAACAGGTTTTTTGGCATCATGCAATCAATAATTTTAGAGCAAGCATACTTACTATGCCAAAAAAGATTATCTGGCATCATGCGTTTCATGCGTTGATTAGCTTTTCAAAAAGAGATTCGTCTTCCAATGTCGAATTAGTTTGCAGCATCATATTTGTATCTCATGGTGCCGGACAAGGATGGACGTACGCAAATAGATACTGTTGGATGCTGCTCAATGTCAACTCATGTCACATGCTAACGATGAACCAAGTTTTTATTTGAACGCCCTTTTAAACCTTATAGTGCTAGAACCGACTTCATGCTTATGCAAACAGGTTAGATTCAGGCCAGTCACCAGGTAAATGATAAGGGTTAAATGATGTTGATAAATGGTCGTGATAGACTTGATAGTTTTTGCATGAATAAGTATGTACCTAAATGTATTAAGAATAATAATACAAGCGTTGTTGATGGCTTCATCCAGTGAAGGTAGTGAGGGTGAAGGTTCCCCTAGGACAGACAAAAACCCAGATTCACAAGACAAATCGTCAACGTAAAACGAGAGTTTTGAATCTCCTTTACTAAAGCCAAGGAATTATTATGTTAAATTTTGCATTTACCTCACTTCAACCAAAGATACACATGATTTAAGTTTGTAAATGATTGAGATATAAGATTTTATTTCTTGTCTCCCTTATAAGAACCAATGAGATATAAGGTTCCATTTTGTATATTATTCATTAGAACCAATGAGATGTAAGGATGCATTTCGTATCTCCCTCATTAGAACCAATGAGATGTAAGGATGCATTTCGTATCTCCCTCATTAGAACCAATGAGATGTGATGTTGCATTTTACCTCCCTTAGTATAACCATTGAGATAAAAGGTTTTGTTTCGTATCTCCTTTACTAGAAACGATGAGACATATGGTTTTATTTCGTATCTCCCTTCCAGTAAACAATGAGATACAAGGTTGTATTTCGTATCATTCTCACTACAAACGATGAGGAGATATAAGATTGTATGTCGTACATTCTTTACTAGATAAGATTAGATAAAAGGTTTTATTTCGTATTTCTCTCATTGAAACTACGGATATATTACATTTTATTTTGTATCTCTTTCAGTTGAACCAATGCGGTATTGTTGGGTCTTATATCGCATTTCTTTCACTATAACTTAAAAAATATTAGTTTTTATTCGCACATCCTTCACCAAAACCAATGGTAATTGGGGTTTCATCTCGTATTTTATTCACTTTAACAATTCACTGTACTTGGTAAATCCTTTCACAATGAGATATTGGGTATTTATTCAAATCTCCATCCAAAGGTCCAAAGACATAGTAGAATTTATTTTGTACCTCCACACTAGTCTAGTTTGGATAATTCAGACGTAGACAGTTAATTACTTGTACCATCAGAGTTACCCCTTTACTTATGCCACGATGCTTGGCTTTATTGTGACAATATATTAACCATATTCGACATACTTCTTAACCCATTTACAAACTTGGAACCTATATACCAAGTTCAGTACTCATCAATTTTATGTCAGTAATTCATTGAATACTCCAACGTGGAGTTAAAAAGACAGGTTGTACATAATGAAAATGAGTTGAGAAATATATATGTTGCTGTGAGTTGTGTAGTTTTTGACATTACCCTGTTTATGACATTCATTTGATAATGAGGAATGTGACTATTTGATTGATAATGTGTTTGTAAACTTTGTATCAATTATACCTAAACTGGGTCAATCAGATCTAAATTGGGTCAACCAACCATCCCCTTATGATAGAATAGTTCATTTCGGGCGGCTATATTTTAGCGACTCATAATGTTAAACGCATTCATTATAACAGGAAAATGAATAACATAATTTGAACGATTCGTGGAGGTCCCGGGTTCTAGACTAATGTGTGCTATCGTTATTGATTTCTGTTGCTGCTGTTGTTGTTGTTGTCTTCGTCGGATTTTCAGGCGTTGCATTCTGGCCAATTGAATTGCTCAAGATTTGCAGGCTTACCTATGCTTTTTTTTAAATATACGCACAAACATGCGGCCTTAATCGTCTTCCATTTTCCATTTTTCGTCATTTTATTGCGCCATATAACGCTTCTTTAATTTCTAATGCCTAGTTTATTACGGCTGGCGTTACTTGATTGCCCACGAGAGCCGGTCCAGACGGGATGAACCATCGACATTCCGTTTGTCAACCGGGAGACTTCCTCTCATGAAAAGTCAAATTTAGAGCTACTATGATTGGAACCAGTGTGGGCCTTTTGATTTAACTATTTATTCATTCATAAGGGGTTTTGCATCGTGTCGACATTAAGGAATGGGGAGATTGTGAGTTGAAGTTAGTATTATTATCAATTTGCCAAAATGGCATTTGATAAAAGAAAGGACCATTGAATTGGAAGTAAAAGGATCTCAATATCGTTAAACCTTTATAGTGCTGGAACCGCCTTCATGCTTATGCAAACTGGTTGGACCCAGACCAGCCGCCAAGTAAATTGGCGGCTGGCCTGTGATCTAAACTGTTTAGTACTCTGAGTATCTTTCCTCATCAAAATTAAGCAGATATTTAAGGTTATGGAAAGCAGACGACACAAGAATCTATTTTCAGAAAATTACCCAGCATTCTAAGGGTTAATTCAGCCGCTTATGCTTAAACACGTCACATGGATAACCTACGTGAACCCGGTATTTCGTTGATCCACTCCTTAATAGTTGGGAATGTGTCGCTGGTAACAGCAGACGACAGAATAAAGTATGGAAAACAAACATCTTGACAAGGAACACTGTGATATAGGGATAAATTGCTCACTATATTAAGATATACATTCCTACAGTTGATTAGATATGTTACAATGGGGGGAATGAAAGGGGTTAGAGTGTTATACCATATTGATGGCGGATAGCCGAACCTATTTCGATAGATTACCCCGGATGAATAAATGTTTTCAAAGATTAAATGGGTGTGGAAATAGAGCTGTGAAATCGAGGTTGCGAATTAAATTGCGGTGCATGTTCTCTATACCACAACCGGAAAAGACATGGCCAATCTCATCCTGCCTTTAAATCTAACAATGGCATAGGCGTAGGAGCAGGGGGGGCCAGGGGGGGGACAGGCCCCCCCAATATCCAGACTGGGGGGGGGGGGCCAGAGTATGCTTTGGCCCCCCCAATATTCACAATGGCAAATGAAGATATTTGAAAATAAAAATGAAAGAAACGAAATTTAACAGCAGAATAAAAATAAATATGTTTTTTTGTGCTTTATCTAATACCAATCCGCCTTTTGTTACGAACAATAACCAAAATCTTTTTGACGTCATCATCGCAAATGGCAATCTGAACACATCGGGTTAGCTTAAAGTTAAACAATACTTTTACGTTTCGCACGGTTGAATCCGTGGCTGTGACAGCCTGGTCGCTGCTATTTTTTGTTTAGATCAATACATTTGATTTCCGCGTGAGATCGAGACCTGGCATATCCTTTTTTTATTAAAGATACACATTTTCATACGCTATCTTTTAATTCTTAAAATGTTATCGAATTTGTAAATGCATGAATAGTCATGAAAAAGTTTAGGAACATTTATTCTTAGACCGGTCCTCATCTGAAGTTGGTTGAAAACGCTCCTACGCCTATGAATGGAAGAGAAAGTACTCGAGTTACTAACAGAGTAGTGTTGGTTCTTCGCTCATTGACACGGTAACTATTGGTCACGTTAGTTAGCCTCCTTCAGTCATGTAAGAGTTTAACATTGCTATATAACTAAAATGGATTGGATCAGAAAACAAAACGAAGGAAACTTCTCGCGCATATGAGTACATATACATCAAACCATGGTTAAAGAAAAGTGATCGATTTGACAGCATGTGACAAGCATCTGAATTAAATTATCAACCCATATATCGTGTTGTCACTTAGGTAAAACCCCTCGTAAATCTTCGAAAATGGTTCCTGAATCACCCTGCGTTAATGGCATAGGATGTACGCGGATATGAATTAGTGCTTGATACATATTTTTCGAAATTTACGTTATTCAAAAGAAGGGAAATTTGGCATAGGTAGAGACACGAATATATGAAACAACACGTTATTCAAAAGACAGGAAATTTGGCATAGGTAAGGACACGAATATACCAAACATCACGTTATTCAAAAGACGGGAAATTTGGCACGGAAAAATACACAGATCTACCAAACCACGTGTTATTCAAAAGAAGTCATTGTCACAAAAGTGCAAGATACTCATAATCCTTTTGTCAAAGTATACTTTTTAAGTTTATGCATCAAATGAAAAGTGGGGCATTATAGCTGAAGATGTAAAACTTACACATTCCCCTATGCCGTGACTTGTCAAGGATCAAGCTGTGAGTCAAATGGGCATTGGAAGGAATAAAATGAGAAACGACTGAGTGCATAAAACACACACGAAGAGATATGCTCATTAATTCCAGTCTCGTAGTTTGGGACATGATCTGACAAGCAATTTCCCCTTTTGTCATAATGGTTTTTGAGAGGGTTTGCTGCATGATGCAAAATCGTTGTGTTAGATGTGATCTGTTAAAACTTGGGCCATGCATCATCTTTTTTTCATCGTAAAATACGAGGCTTACCGCATTTTCATCATTCGTATTTCATCAACGATTTTGAAATCGAAACGATTATACATGTCCTTGACATTTCGCAAAGCAACGATATCTACAATTCAAAATTCATTCCGATTGGTTCGTGTTAAAAAGAGGAATAAAACAGGAAAAGAAAAATGCCAGCAGACGAAACCCCCCAGAAAAACATCAGTCTCTAAGGACAGGTACCAGCCTCTCGTAGGTTTTGTTTTCTTTGTGATTTAGAACAGAGGCCAGCCATTGTGACAAAACTAGAAATGTTTTCCTTTTGTAACAATGGTTTCTTACAAGTCATAAGTCGTCTGCAATTCCTACCACATATATAATTGCATGTATTGATCGATGTAGCATAACGTGACACTAAAAAAAGTTGTTTATGCTATGATAAAGCGCTATATCTTTATTAGCAAACAATAGCGGCATTTCACCAGTTTGTTGCAGACGACGTTGGAAAACATTTTGGGATAATGAGAAATTGCTTTTAACGAGCAATTTCTCATTTTAACCACAATGTTCTTTGCCCTACCAGAAGATCATTTTTTCAATTTCATCACATTCTGAAATGTCGTCTGCAAACTCTTTCAATTTGGGACAGTCGAAAATTTGGTGTTTGGTAAAGGTCAGCGTCACTTACAAAAGTGAAAGAAAACGAAATAAACAATTAACGACGTGCACAGAATGCATGGCAATAAATACATGCAGGCAGTTCTTATCATGTTTGCGCTATTTCAGCTAAGAGTTTTTATTGCACTTGAATTGCGCATTGCAAAATAATTTGTTTTTCGGGATACTCCCATTTGACCCCTGCTCACCCCGCATCACAAATATTACTAAACAAAGCGATTTGTTGTGCAATACTATGCCGCAACAGGACAGAAATGGTTTAAACCCTTTCCCAACGCCAAATTTTCGACTCTCCCAAATTCAAAGAGTTTGCAGACAAAATGTGATGAAATTGGAAAATCATCTTCAGATAGGGTTGAAAACACTGTGGGAAACGGAGAAATTGCTCGCCACGAGCAATTTCGTTCTTTTCCATAATGTTTTCCAGGGTCGTTTGCAACAAAGTGGTAAAATCTCGTTATTGTTTGGTAAGGGGTTAACCCTTAGTTTGATGAGTATGCTGGGTCATTTTCTAAACATAAATTCATTGAAATAAGCTCAATCGATTCTCCATCGAGAGTGGCTTCTATGGAAAGACATTGGACGACAGATCTTTGCAGACGATTAGGATAACATTCCTAATCCTTAGAATGTTGGGTAATTTTCTAAAAATAGATTTTTGTGTCGTCTGCTTTCCAAAACCTTAAATATCTGCTTAATTTTGAAGAGGAAAGATACTCAGAGAAGCAAACAGGTTAGATCACAGGCCAGTCGCTAATTAACTTGGCGGCTGGCTTGGATTGAACCTGTTTGTATAAGCATGAAGTCGGTTCCAGCACCGTTTGTCCTGACTTTATAATCTTAAAACGTCCCCTTTTTTAAATATGGATGTATCATTTAAGAGTAGCGAGATAGATGTACTTGGTTTTCGAACTTTGACTAGGTTGACACACCCATTCAATTAACTTCTGACGCAGCCATTTAATTTACCTCAGACGACATTACTTAACTCTTGACCGATTAGAATTCCGAATGCCTTATAGTGTTTAGTATATCAGCATCGTCAGATATTATGAGGCCAATTAAACATCATTATATATGCTGGCGTTCAACCTTTTTTATACCCTTCATCATGAATAGTACACATGAAAATGGGATTTGAAACCGTTACAAATAGGATTCCAGAAAAAGGAGATAAATGCGTTTACCAAAATATGTCGAAACGTGACTTTCTGTGTGGTATTGGTAAAAACCATTTTAACATAGGAGGAAATGCTTGTAACGCGCTAGTTCTTGTTTCGTCATGGACGTTTCTCAAATCTTCTTATCAAGGCACATTTAATCGAAAATGTATAGGGGAATGCGCTCATCTTTTTACCATTTTTATTCTTGACAGTTTACCAAAGTCCTTACATGAAGGGTTACGCTGTATGGAGTTTGAGAAGAGGGTTTCATCTATAAATGTCGTGACTCTGTAAACTCAGTTTACAATAGAATACATAAAATTCACCTGATCTCGTGACATTTTGTTCACACTTAATCATTGATACATTTATCTGCAACGTATTTGCAAGTGACAACACTCATTAAAAGCCATACTTACGCTCATTAACGCTTAAATTGTGAAAAGTCTAGAATGATTGAAAATTAACTTTAAAGTACTTAAAATTCCCTTTTACAGAGGAATTGCGACTGTAACACGTTCACATGATGCTTTTATAAGAGTTAATACTATATGGTTTGTTTACAATTAGTGATAAAACTAGGTAAACAGAGAAAAGTTGGGAACCAATAAAAACCACGAAATTTTCAATTTTGAGTGTTCATGTTGTTAATGTTGGATAAATGACAGTAATTTTATGTGCTTCACATGAATTTTCTAATCAAGTGATCGCCACTCATTAATAAGAACGCCTCTTGCTATTTAGTTGTTACTCAAATGTAAACAATGAAGTTTAATTGGTGGGCACCAAAATCTTAAATAGCATTTTGAAAAATAGATAATAAATAGTGCAGGCGTTATATGGTTATTCGCTATATGTTTCAACATAATCTATCATAATTCAAAACTCATATTACCCAGTTTTGCGGTTTTTCTGAGCGCTACTATGCTTTTAAACATTTTTATTTCACTTTTAATTACGATATATGCTAAATTAGTTTGTCGGAAATGAGCTGTGCTCACTATGCCCTGATTCTCTTTTTCGTAACACCTTTTTGACATTTTTCGCCAAGTATGTGAAGAATGGCTGTGAACGTGCATAAGCTTTTATAAACCATTACCTATAAATTTCTGTATTTTGTCGATCTGCAGCAGAGATTTTAAACAAAATGCATTGTAAGGTCCATAGTTTTCATCAAACCTGTCTATCTAAACAGAACGACTTCAAATCCTATTTCAAGTAAAATTGCCAACTTATTTTGTCAAATTCTTGTTTGGTAAGACTTCATAAGCATTTTGTCCGAAACTATGAGAGTTGAATTTTAGTGTTTCAAAACTTTTAAATAACTATCTTTTGATGACTTACTTTCCTATATATTTATCAAACGTCTTTCGACAATAACAACACGTTTTCGAAGAGTTGTTTTCCACCATCAAAACGATATTTACAGCTTGGGAATATGATATTATGGTGATAAGAGAATATCATGGGAGTGTATTTCATTATACCGAGCATATTTACTGAATACTTGACATGTTTTCGTAGAGAATATGATACCACGTAAACAACTGATAAGATCCCTCATATTTATTTTTGTCTTTTCGTGTTAGCAACAGTAAATATTTGAAAGGCTTAGCACTATGGCAAGAGAGAATTAATCATGAAAAAAAAAAAAACTTTTGCCACAGTGTTATGCATAATTAACACTCAGTTGTGTTGTTTTCCAGGAATTATTTTGTCACTGTTATAGCTTTTCCTAAAATCGCCTGCCAGAAATCATCCAGGACTAGGAAAAGGTTATTGTCGTCTGCAGGACTCATTAAGCTATCAGAGCACGTGCTTAAGAGCAGTTTCCGTTGTTGATATTTTTTCTTTTTCATAATTATCGCCTGCTCGCATGGAGTCAAAACACTCGTCTGCGATTGGGGCTCAATCTCTTCAAATCGCGTATGACGTAATACTGATGTAAACAGAGGTGTTCCAAATAACATGCAGGAACAAGTTACGGATTAGTCCGAATGATCCAGACGTAGTTACAGCTTGGACCATCCGAGTTAGTTACGGATGTGAATACGATCATAACAATGTCTTACCGGAAGTAAGTGCGTGAGAGCGCTTAAGTGTCGTCTAATCGATTAACATATAACTGATGTGATAGCGGGTTTTTTCCCGCAGACTATCTAACGATTTGAAGACGCAAAGTAATGTATGGAATAAACATTGAAGGTATATATATAAACTTTGATTATCTTTATCCATTTCCTAACCTTTATTAACCCTTAGAATGCTGGGTGATTTTAAAAAATGAGATTTTTGTGTCGTATGCTTTCAAAAATGCTAAACATCTGCTTAATTTTGTCGAGGAAAGATACTCAGAGTAGCAAACAGGTTAGATCACAGGTCAGCCACTAAAAATCAACTTGGCGACTGGCCTGTATCTAACCTGTTTCCATAGGCATGAAGTCGGTTCCAGCACTATAAGGATTAATGATGATATGTGCAGAATTTCTGAAAGGTGTCTATACTCGCTTGCTCGTATCCATGGACATGGTATATTATAGTAGATATCAATAACTTAATTCGTGTATCATTTCATTGTATTAACTTTCATTCCTTTCTTTTTTATTGTTATCAAACTTTTTTTCCAAAAAGGATGTGCTTTATCTTTATGTATGCATATGTAAATCCTCAGAAAATGGAGGCAATGAAGTATAAACATATTTCAATAGTTCAACGTGAAAGCAACAGTCCAAACAGCATAAGTATCATCATGAAACAAATACGAAAACATTTTCTGTGTAAAATTGGGAAGAAAGCATTTTACAGTACAGATAAATTGTTTATGAGTAGAAAATATGCGCTTGTCTGAGGTGTGTCCAAGGACTTCTGTAGCAGTTCATTATAGTGGGGAGTTAAGGACTAACGGCTTAACTCATTATACTCTTTCACGAATGCGAGTAATTATCAAAACTCCAACTTTGTACGGTGCATCCGTGGCCGATTTATTTGCGTCTTGTAACCAGAGGGACATTGCCTTCTCTGTGTGGGTTTAAGTTACATATGTTGATTATTTAACCCTTTCCCAAACAATAACGACATTTGACCACTTTGTTGCAGACGACTTTAAAAAACATTGTTGGAAAAAGAGAAATTGCTCGTGACGAGCAATTTATCCATTACCCACAAAGTTTTCTGACCTAACAGAAGATTATTTCCCAATTTCACTACATTTTGAAATGTCGTCTGCAAACTCTTTCAATTTGGGACAGTCGAAAATGTGTTGTTTGGGAAAGGGTTAAGAGTAATTGTTCTGACTGACTAACGGAATGGGCCGATAGTTGAATAGTTGGCCCCTTCTCAATGGCGATGATACCGTGTTATGCTAAAGACAACATCAGGAACACTTAAATAGTGTAGAATCGATGCGAAAACCAAATACATTAAGATGTTAATTACCAAATTCTTATGCAGACAACAAATGTACGTGTTTATATTTACATTAAGAGAACGGTAAAATCCTGGTAACAAATAAAGAGATATTTTGTCAAGAATACGTTTTCATGTGTCACCAACTTGTTGTGTGCTTACTGTTTTGGCATGTAGGGGTCTAACTGTATGTATATGTACACGTGACCAGGCCTTTTTTTTTTAAACATGGTAGCATTTTATTTAACAGTTTATAAACCCTTTCCCAAACAATAACAATATTTGACGACTTTGTTGCAGACGACTTCAGAAAACATTGAGGGAAAAGGAGAAATTGCTCGTAACGAGCAATTTTTCCTTTTCCCACAATGTTTTCTGCCCTGTCAGAAGATTCTTTTCCAATTTCATCACATTTTGAAATGTCGTCTGCAAAGTCTTTCAATTTGGGACAGTCGATAATGTGTTGTTTGGGAAAGGGATAAGAATAATCGTAAGGTCAAAACAAGATACCCTCCTATTTCTATATTGAGAAAAGCAATACGATAAAGTGTTACATCATTGGAACCATCTCTCCAAAACGCTTCCAGTGATGTCACGTTACAATTATGCACCTTTATTTACTTATCAATACATGTACTATTCATGTGTATCAATTTTGACTTACGCAAGTAATTTCCGTACATGTACTAGTAAGTCGTTTGGTAAAACGTAAATCTGTACCCAGATGACCGTTTAACCTTACAGCGAAATCAATTTTCAAACTTCCTTTTCAAAACTCGTTCACCTTGGGCAAAGACCTTTGCCTTGGGATGGTCCAGACTGTATGATACATGGAAAGGAGTAGATATAATCTCTGTCGAAATAAACCGCAGTTTAACCTTTATCTTGATGAAGGGGTTACGATCTGCTATCCGCTTCATCATGTGAGAGTTTGTAAATCTTTTAAATGACATACACATGCAGACGACAATTACGACGAATAAAAGACAATGTAAACTTCGTTATAAAGAATAGAAACCATTGTTACAAAAGGAAACGTTCTTCTTAACATCGCCGAATATAATTAATATGCGGGTGTTATATAGTCATGCCACATATACGTTTAGGCGAGTATATACGAAGGGACTTATATTAACACATTACCAAACAATAACCACATTTGACCAGTTTGTTGCAGACGACTCTGGAAAACATTGTGGGAAAAAGAGAAATTGCTCCTAAAGAGGAAAACATTGTGGGAAAAAGAGAAATTGCTCCTAAAGAGCAATTTCTCCTTTTCCCACAATGTTTTCTGCCCTGTCAGAAGATTCTTTTCCAATTTCATCACATTTTGAAATGTCATCTGCAAACTCTTTCAATTTGGGACAGTCAAACATTTGGCGTTTGGTAAAGGATTAACTTTATTTTGACAGATTGTGTATGACATCCTCCTGTTGTTTTATACAGCTGCTAAAACGTGCTTATTTATTACAATGCGTCACGCGTTTATGACTCAGTGGAAAACCCCAAGATAATAAATATAAGATATTTGAATTTCGAGAATTAAGTTATCTTGTAATACTAATTAAAGGCTCAACCATCTAAGCGGTTTACGAATATACTTAATTGTGAACAATTACTCTTTTCTTTAGGTATGTGAAATGTTTTGTCTTTGATTTACGTAGTTTCTGTATGGGATTGTGTGACCTTTAAATAACACCCGTCATCCCGATACTACAAGTGCAGTGCGGCACAACAATAGCAGTACAAAAAAAGCGCATGCACAGAAGGTGAATACAACATATTTTCGCAATTCATGTTATTAAAATTGCATTTCGAAACCTGAAACCCTCTCAGATCGACACTCGGTGTAATAGGTTTCGAAATACAATGTTGATAACATAGATTTCGAATTTGTGTGGTAATTACCTCCAGCACGTTAACGAGCTTTGTTTTGTATTTGATATCGTTTCTGCAGTGGAATAATT
Organism: Cerastoderma edule; assembly: GCA_947846245.1. NCBI lineage: Eukaryota > Metazoa > Mollusca > Bivalvia > Cardiida > Cardiidae > Cerastoderma > Cerastoderma edule. The sequence goes on from OX401412.1 coordinate 16,907,284, forward strand.
CGGCGCCGATAGCCTTCTTTAACAAAAGTCAGTATCTCTGCACATTCAATAACGGAACTGTCAGGTATTTTAACTAGCCACACGAGTTTCTAACCGGGATGACGGGTGTGTAAATATCTAACCGGATTGGTAGAAACTATTTTGACTACATTTGTTTCTCAGGAATAAAACTACTAATTACCTTAGATAGTGTAATCTATATCTTTTACACTTCAACTACAGGAATGTTGCTGACAATACTAGTCACCTTGACCTTACTACCGGATGTGACGTCATCGATAGTTGTTTTGCGGGTAAACACAACGGGGGACGACATGCCGTCTTACTGCCAATATTGCCGCTGTTCTCGAGACGGCTTCGAAATCCGTTCGGATTGCTTCGCACTCGGGCTGTTCCGTCCACCGAGAACACTGAGCGTTAACACGACGGAGCTCTCACTGAGGGGAAACCGAATACCCGCCGTGCGCTACGACCATCTGAAGAACTTGACCGAGCTTCGCGTCCTTGACCTTTCGTTAAATGGCATAAGCGACATCGAGGTTGGCTCCTTCAGGGATTTGATCAATTTGGAGATATTGTACCTACACGAGAACAAGTTTAAGTCGTTGATGAAGGTCATAAGACCGGGAGTTTTTACTGGACTAGGAAAGTTACGTCAGCTTTCACTTCATGGCTGTATATCTTGGCGTACCGCAATGTACACCAGACTCCCGCAAACTCCGTTCGTCGATTTGGTGAGTTTAGAAAAGCTGAGCATAGATGGCTTGAACAACGTGAAATTTGGAGAGGACTTTGCAAAGCTGGAGCGACTGACAACGCTTGTAATGAGCGGAGTGGATGGGGAATGTGCTTTGGTCAATCTAACGCGGTTTTCGTTTGTGGGAGTCCCTCACATAGAAACCCTTGTCCTGGAAAAATGCGGCATTGAGACGATAGAAACAGATACATTCTACCTTTTAAACAACTTAACGGTTTTGGATTTGTCTCTTAACGTTGGATTAGGGTTTGAACGGTTTGGTAACGTATATTTACAATCAACAAAACTCACCATCTTAAAGATAAATTCAATACACGCGCCGTACCGCGCCGGAAGTGAGATTCTACGGGGCAACATGCGCAATATTCGTGCGTGTAAATACCTACTGGCGGTATTTATGGGCAGTAACGGACTTGAATTCATCGACTATGGAGTCTTCGACTTGATTCCAAAGTCCGTCAGATACCTGTCAATGAGGGATAACCGATTGAATTTCGGGTTCTATGTGTACGAGGCGGTGTATAACACGGCACTAGAGATATTCGATGCTGGATCACAATATCCGGGCATTAAGGGGGACAGAGCATATACAGACATATATAGCGAATTTGTGAACGAAGGAAAACGAAGAAAAAGGGATGCAGTGTTTCAAAGGGAGATATCAAATACAGAGGAGCTATCAAATCCAGAAAAACATTTAGAATCAATCGAATACACGTTTATCAAAACGGCAAAGTTTTGGATCACTTCCATGAAGGATTCAAGAGTCAACAGCGAAGATGATTATAATAAATACATAAATCCTGAAAACACCCACCGTGTAAATGATATTGTGACGGAGCGCTCTCCGGTATCAAGGAAGACACGAACGAGAAGGCAGTCGCACGAAAAAGGATACACCACCATTCGAAAGTTGGTCTGCTCTGGTAGTATGGCAGGGCTACATCTCATAGACTTTAACAATACCGACAACAACATAACGTTTATAGACGTCTCTAGAAACTTCATAAAATACATAAAAGCTAATTCATTCCTCGGCCTGGACAAGATCCGCGTGTTGAACCTTTCAGAGAATTATATAGAACATATCGATAGAAATGCATTTCAAGGCCTGCAATCGTTAAGGACATTGGATTTGCAGAACAATTTACTTGGATTTAGGCTCAGAATTGACGAAGATGGTACTCTTTTCTCACAAGCGCCAAACGTTGTTAATTTGAATCTCTCAATGAACAGAATATCGCGATTGGACAGAAATATCTTTAGTAAGATGACGAAATTGGAGAATGTTGATTTGTCCTTGAATCATTTGCATAGCCTTGACATTGATACCGAAAGTCTTATCAATCTTAAATTCCTCAACTTGTCGTATAACCGTATACAACAATTTGATTCTGATACCAGACAGTCAATGAACAAACTCGGCCATAGGCGAGGGTTAGCCATTGATTTCAGCAACAACAACTTCATGTGTAACTGTGAGACGATATCGTTTCTCCAGTGGCTTTATTCGGCGCCAATAGACTTTATTAACATAGATCAGTATTTCTGCACATTCAATAACGGAACAGTCAGGTATTTTAACTCATCACACGAATTTCTAATTGCCCTGGAAGAGGAATGCAGGTCATATATCGGTCTCATAGTGTCTTGTTCGATTACTGGCAGCTTCCTCGCTTCGTTGGCTCTCTTCTTTGTACTATATAGACAAAGATGGCGGCTCCTGTATCTCTACTATATGGCCAAGGCTAAGCTGGATGTCGATAAAGACATGGGTGAAAAGGACATCAGGTTTGAACAGGATATATTTGTCTCGTATGGTGATGGAGACAGGATGTTCGTGATTAAAGAAATGATTGAACACTTAGAAGCCAAAGCAGGTTTAAAACTCAACATTCGTGATCGAGACTTTGCTATTGGCGAGGCGGTTGCAGTGAACATTTCTAGGGCAGTTAGAAACAGTAAGCGAACCTTCTTGCTAGTGAGCCGACATTTTCTCAGAAGTAAATGGTGCAATTTTGAGATGAACATGGCGCGAATGGAGGCATTGCACATGAAGCGTAAGGTGGTAGTAATAGTGTTCCTAGAACCGATACCACATCACATGCTGCCATTAGATATACTAGATTTATTACGTGATTGTTCAAGCGTCCAATTCCCAAAAAATAATATTGAAAGACATGCGTTTTGGGAGAAATGCAAGGAACTTGTGCATGAGTAATGTATTGGTTTTGGCTCATTCAATGTTAAGTCAAAGATCTAGTCAAAACAGTTGTGTTTATTAGGTCTCCGGCAAAGTACACTCCCATGATCTTTAAAACAATGTCGATTTGTTCTTATGTTCTGGCAAATGGCTTTACAAAATGTTACTGATCAAAATTAATGTCAAAATCACGATGTCTGAAATGAAGTCTTTTTCAACACCATTATCGCGTCAAAGGTCAATTAAAATACGCATTAAATATATATAAAATAGTACAATACTCAATTCACTATCGGAATATTTATATAAATTGTATTGATTATGGGTCTCCATGTATGTCCTCATGTGAAGCATTGTTTCTTGCTAAGTTAAAAGGAACAGCGGATGTAGTAAAATTGGGGAAATATAACACGTTCGTTTATGATCATGTTGAAATAAATGTGACTAAAGGAGATATTTATGTTAACTAGTAATGCCATCACTAGTTATATGAGTTTCCAAGATATTCTAGTAGTGTAAATGTGTCAAAGTGATTTATTTTGAAGAAAGGGATCAATTCTGTGATTTTGTTAAAAGCATACAATTAGGCTTGTCCTAAAGGAATTTGAAATACTTTATTGCAACTTGTATGGGATATGTTTATGAATGTTGTACTCGTCATTAAAATTTCTATGACATATCCTTTATTTATCATGATTATATTCCAAGCGCTGTATTAATGCTATGTATCAAATAGGATTCACAAAAGTAAAACCCACATGGTTTTACAATTAACCCATATCCCTATAAAAAAACTATCTGTGCGTGAGAAATAACAATATACCTCACAGGCTTTTCCCTCGACTTGTTAATTTGAGGGACTTCTGACTCCTTATATATGGAATTGTGAATGAAAATGATCTGTAGGGGTCATATCCAGGATGAGGTGGGGTGTCATTTACTATCGAAGTTTGGGGTCACAGATAACCCTAAGCTCAAATGGGAGCATCCTCCACATAATGTCAGGTAGCCAGTGAAATCACAGCATTTCAATGAATGATCAAACCAATCAATCAAACAGAACTTTGTCTAATAAGATACTCTCATATTTATTGAAGGAAGAGGGTTGTAATCAAAGTACATTGTAAAATCATCTAATGGACTACACTTATACTATGCTGTCCAAAGACACCTTTATTTGAACACGGTGGAAACCATCAACCATAATACCATTTGAGATGCATTGTATTTGTAAAATTTGACCCGTTTCCAGTTCTTAGCCATTTGAAGCAGGTGATGCAAAAGGTAGCCATTTATGCAACCTATAAAATCAAAGATAAATTATAAAACACTACAAGCATTTTGACAAAAAGGAACCATTAATGTTTGTATGAAATTAATACGTTTGCAGAATGCAGATAGAGTCGTCTGCAACAAAGTGGTCAAATGATGATGAAGTGATAAATCAAAAGCAAGAGAAGTTTCGTATCATATAACAATTGCCAAGGGCAGATTTTCTCTCAATTTAAACTAAATATTACTTATTTGGTAAACAACTATAGACTGGTTGAAAAAAAGACAGAACGAAACATAAATATTAATAGCTTTATTCTTTAATTACAATTAATATGTTTCTCCATGATAAATATAAGCAATGTTGAAATTGTAAAATAGCAATTCTTCTTCTTTCCATTTTACTCCTTAATTTCTGTTGTCAAAGATCTAAATTAAAGCATCATCTGATACTAGGAGGTAGCCCATAATCAAGACTGGTGGTAATGCATTAATACTTTGAAATTCTAGTAGAAAATAATGTGACAAAAAATTGCAGTGTTGTTGTTTGAACTGTAAGTAACAGTGTACATTTGAAGTCAATGTTAACGGTTGCCATTAAACATACATTTGATCAATGAAGTAATGTATGTATATTTACAATATCCTAAAGACTATAACTTATGGTGTTAAAACACCTATTTATCACATAGAAATAATGTAACAACAAACAAAGAGGCCTGCTTTATGTAGAGGGATTAAAGACCCATATAATAGAAATAGACAGAAATACTTTTGTTTCAGTTCTCTTCATGTAATCAAGAGGGCTATCTATGGGTAATGTGACATAAAGATGAATTTAAGAGAAATTCTGATACTAAATGTTTAACCCTAAATCAAACACCCTGTTAAGTTATATACATCTGCGGCAAAAGCAAACCCGATGAAAACTCTTTATTGCGGGAAGAGGATGGGATGGATTGGTAGAGAGAGAGAGAGAGCGGGTATTTGATCCAATGCTTTGTAAAAGCAGACACCTATCCATGATTAATTTCCTACAAACAACTTGAGGGTTCAGCCCATGATAGTAAGCATTTTTGGCTTGTGTAAGAAACACTATAGTCTTGCATTGAGCCCTGGAACAATTGAACTTACACTAGAATTAGAAAATGATTTTCAAGAAGCAATTCCTACTTTTATCAAGAATAATATACATCCTCCCAGAGGAAAAACCTATGATTTTGTTTCGAAATCCTTCAATTATGTTTAATTAAAAACATAGTAGTTAAGTAAAGTAGAACAGTACAATGGACCAATAATATATCACAGTGTTATCATTCATTTTTAGCTCTTCAAAGCATCTACAATCAACAACAGAAATACCTATTACACATAGCTACACATACAATATAAAGAAGTGGCTGGCAGTCTTTGACATTCCATTTAGTCTCATGCATTACTCTCATCTCTTACAGTAGTATTGGTACTTTCAACCTGTTAACATCAATTCGTCAATACTTTATATTTTCCTTTGTGCAAAAAACCTTTTGTAGATTATCTTAAATGCTTTTAAAGCAGACAACACTTGATAAGCATGAAATCAATAATGTATATATTTATAAGTAATCTATTGACACTTTTTTAATAATTTGAAAATTGTTTTTTATCCTATTCCTAATGGTGAATGATGGCAGTTCTTAGCTTGATACTTTATAAAATTTCAGTTTATATATTGCACTGTATCATACACGTAGAATCCAATATTTTCTCCTGTAAAGGGATTGGATTCAATGAGTTACTTAACTGAATTCAAATGATGTTAAAAAACCAAACATGTATATGTAACTTGTTATCAGGTTAAATCCTTTTGGACTTGCTTTTTGACCTCTAGAATCTTTCATGTGAACATTTTATATCATCCAAATCCTGTTCAAATATCATTTTTTAAATGTTTTCTTCTACAAATTACACAAATAAATCAAGTATCAAGTTAATAAGTGGGAAATCGGGAATTGACTGACGAACAAGTCAATACAGTTCTCACCTTACAATATACAATTGATAGCAAAAGAAATATCTAACAAATGGACCTGTGTGTAAATACTAAATGCTTAACAATATAACAATTAATGTCCAAAGAAATATCTAACTGGGGGCCCTGGTATATCATCGTCTTCCAAAGACTCGAATGAGACAACCAAGTCCATGTATTTTGTCGCTGCTTTTGCCTTCAAAAGCTTGGTCATTCTGGAAGGATAAAACACATTTCTGTTTTAAAAGGTATGTGCTAAAATAGGGTAAGTCTTAAGAAACTATTTCACAGACTTTGTTTTTAGTTTAACCTTATTTATTTTAAATTGATTGTGACAGAAGTTTGAAGCTCATCAAATTCACCCTTGATGACTGCTTCCTAGAAACCAATATTTTCGCCAATATGTGGGTAAGTCCTGGCAATTTTTCACCTTGCCTATCAGGGATGAAACCCGGGACCCTGGGAACAACAGGCTGAAGCTCTACCTCTGCACCATTGTTGCCCACTACAGACTTTGTAATTTGTGAAATGTAATTTCAACAATCCTCACCATCAAACAAACGGCCATTTTTAGCTTCTTTATCTTAAAGATGCTGAAAATATGTGTTTTCATATGAAAAAACAGTTTGTCAACTTTCAGTGCTTTGATGAAAGACTTGATTAACAAATATGCCCATATTAATATTCTGGCTCCAAAATGTCTTTACCCATTCGGATGATTTTGCAAGATGGAATTAACAGACCATTGTTTACAAAATTAACTGTTTAGACAGTTTACAGCGTCTGTAAGACACATGTCTTTATCTTTACAAAACAGTTTAGAATGGGATTGAGCAGTGAACCCATAATCTTGTTTCATGAAACTATATAGATCTGTTTCGTCATTTTATTCACTGAAGTCCTTTTCTGTTATAAGATTGAAATCTCAACCTATGAGTCTTTTTAATGAGATCTAATACATATATTTAATTTCTCATCATCCTATAGCAGTCTCCTGCTATGAACTTTGTAAGAATTAACTTTTACCATAAAGAAGAAAAATATAGCAAAGTTCTTACTTTTCTGGTAATCGTTTCTTATGAGCTGGCATGAAGGGTACATAAACCATCTTGACTCCATGTGCTACCATGGTCACATCAAAGTTATACTTTGCCTGCAAATAACACGTAAAAATAACATGCCAAATTTCATTCAAATTAACATGTTGATTACTTGAAATATTGCATCTGTTTTAAACGGACAGCAATTCCAGAAAAAATAAGTAAGTAAGAAAATTGTTTATTATAGTGACATGTGTACCAATTTTAGTCAAATCATTATCATAACACAGTTTGTGAGCCTATAAGTCTCTTTCTATGACTAGAAAAACATAAATACAGTTAGGTGAGGTTCATATCAAGGCTTTCAATTTTTCACATTCATCAATTAACATTATATAACTAAAATAATAAAGAATGAAAAATACATTGTGATAAAAGAAGGTCTTGCTCCATACTAGCAATCTATCGTTTTTACACACTGGTTCCTAAAGACGTCTTCAAATATGGGGTAAGAGATTAATCATTGTTTGATCTAGGCAGTGATATGTAAATAAATGTCTTGCATCATCCGTTAAACAACTCCTTTGCCTATTAAAGCAACCTTTAAAAAAGATTATTAAGGCATGCCTTTTTAATCTGTTTTTATGTATCTTCAAATAAAAAACTAGATACATTTATCTCCATATTCACTGGGTTTACAACCTCTATACTGTACTCTAACCACTAGGCCGCAGAGACCCCTGTTGAAGCATACATAAGTTAAAAACTAACCTTAAAGTAATTAATAAAGTCCTGTAATGTATCGGTAGGTTTGCCCTCCACATCCCATCTATCCCAGTTGGTAAACGAGAGACCTTCTCTACAATAGAAAGAATGATTGGCTTTAACAAAGAAATACCTTTAACACTTATCACAACAGTTCAAGCCAAGTAGAACCATAGGCACTCCGCAAGTCAGGCAGGAGACTACCTCTCATTAATATGTAAATGCCGTCTTCCTGATTTGAACTTACGTGGAGATGGGCCATGTGATTTCAAGCATGGGGGCCCTGTTTTTTATATGGGTTTTACATCACATCAACGTTATTTCAGTTATGTAGCGATGCCCGACTCTTAATGATGGAGGAAGACCCCATACTCAACTGCCCACAAGGGCTGGTCGAGGCGGGTAGAACCATCGGCATTCCGTAAGTCAGTCGGGAGACTGCCTCTCATGAAAGTCCCTATCCCTCTCAGGATTTGAACCCACGCGGAGATGGGCCATGTGATTTCAAGCATGGGGGCCCTGTAGGGAAACAGTCATACTGTTGACATACTTACACTGCTATGTCATAATTCAAGAGGGAAAGGACTAACATATTTACTAATTTAACTAACCTTATGACAGTCTTTTCCGCTGGTCCCGGTTCCGAGAACAACATAACAGGCAGGGCGAGGTTAAGGAAACAGTTTCTGTATTTGTCTAACGGTAAACCTTGAACAACCTTTACCAGTTCAATGGACACCTGAAAATAACAGCACAGGTAAGGTTAAGGAAACAGTTTCTGTCTGATGGAAAAACCTTGAACAACCTTTACTAGTTCAATAGACACCTGAATAAATAGACCTGTGGTTAGGAAACTGTTTGGGAGGGCAGTCGATGACTTGAAACGAATATTGAATAGCACTAAAGAGGGAGTATTAAAAATATCAAAATTACAACGAAATCAGAATTAAAGTTCAGTACAATTGAAAGAAAAAAGCTTTGCAAGGAAACTGCATAAAATGTCTCCCTTGTAACACAGGGGTCTTTAGTTATCCTGGGGTCAGTACTATGTAATATAATACATATTACATAGTGATGATCAAAGGATAACTGTACCCTGTGCTTTGACAAACATGTTTTTGAAAAATCTACTAAAGGTGCTGTTAACCCTTTCCCAAACACCAAAATTTCTACTGTCCCAATTTGAAAGTGTTTGCAGACAACATTTAAAAATGTGATGAAATTGAAAACAACTCTACTGATAGGGCAGGAAACATTGTGGGAAAAGATTAAGAGCAACTTCTCCTTTTGTCACAATGTTTTCCAGAGTCGTCTGCAACATAGTGGTCAAATGTCGTTATTGTTTGGCAATGGGTTAAAACAAGTTTACACAATGAAAAGGTTCAAGTGAGGTCTCACCAATCCGGAGACAGCGGCGGTTGTCGTGGCAATAGCTGGTACAATACGGCCCGCTATTCTCTTCACCACCAGACGGTCTGCATTCTCTATTTGATACATTGTGGCACGCAAATTCTGAAATATTGATTATCGTCAGCATTGATCTCTTTGAGATAACTTTTAACAATTGTGCAATAGCTGAATACATTGTGAAATATATAGAAGGGACACATCAATGTTTATTAAATGATCAAGGAGTTTTGTTTATTTCACTTTAAATGGATTGCAATGCACTCCTATGAAGGTAATGACTGCGAGCTTACAACATGCTCAGCTTGTAAAAGTAAGAATATCTGTTTTTACACATAGTAGATATAAAAAACTACCAATAATGAAGAAGAAAAATGGAGTCAGTATCGCCAATCCTAATCATTTCATAACCCAATTTCAAGTCTTGAAAACATGTCAGTTTTCCCTTACAAATTACAATTTCCCAGACGACATTTCGAAACATGATGTAATTGAAAATAATTTTCAAGTAGGGCAGAAAACATTGTGGGAGAAGGAGAAATTGCTCATCATGAGCAATTTCTCCTTTTTACACAGTGATTTCCAAAGTAGTCTGCAACAGACACTTCAAATGTCGTTATCGTTTGGGAAAGGGATAACAAAGTCTAACACTTGATCACATGAAAACAACATAGATGAATAAGAGCTTACTGCAGCAGCTGATATAAAGTCTATATGTCCATTGCTGTCATCATCTTTCTCAAACTCAGCAGGAATCATCTTCGCAAATGCTGAAAAATTAACATTAATGGTGAGGTTTTTGTTTTTCACGATTCATTAATTTTGATGTTCATTCAATAAAAACATGTTAACTCTACCTACCAGCTTCTTCATTTACATTGTCTTTTCAACTCACCTGTTGCACGCACAGTTATAAAAAAGAAAGTGTTACAAATGAAAATAATGCTCTCACTTTCACATTAATTTCTTCATGATATGAAGAAAGCTTAACCTTCTTACTATTTAAGTGCTATCTTCAGTTGCTCTCAGTTTGGACCAGTAACACAAGGTGCTATATAATCATATTTTCAAAACATGAATCAGATTTCCTAAGTTACTTTATGTAAAAAGGTAAACCATTACCTAACAATCAAATTACCTAACAATCAATAAATGTTTTCATCCTGTCACTTTGGGACATTCACATTTTTGTCATTTGACAAGAAGTTTAATCGATTCAATTTAAGACCATATAATACAAAAAATCATGAAAGACTGTTAAAAAAAAGTTTAATTGTTCAGTTTAAAGAGTTTTGAAGGAACACTATCAAAGTACCATAATTCTAATATAAAGGGTGCCCCTTACTTTGTAATATCTTATTAATTTTTAACGAATTTGTTGTAGATATTTTCAGAAACCACCAGGGCAAAAGATAAATTCCTCCTTATAAGCAATTAATTATTTCATTACAGTTGCTTCTAACTAATGCCTGTAAAAATGTATTCTTTTTCACGTTATGTTTTGGTATATGCTATTGTTTATCAATTTAGATTAGCCCATAAAGGAATCAGTTATGATAACCTTTTGCTCTATCCGAGGTAACAAGTGCACTCTTCATCTTGTCTGCTGCAACAACTAACTCATCAGTGCTTATTGTTTCCTCTTCTTTTTTCACATTTTCATCAACTTGAATTTTCTAGAAAAGAATAAATAGATGAGTACTACCTAAGATATTTATAAATTTTCAATACTTCATAAAACATCATCACAACAAACAACATTTGAAATCATACAAAAATAAAGAAAACAGGACATGCAAATGTTACATTGTGTAATTATAGTAACAGATATGATCAGCTTATTGTCTTTTTGATTCAATTTACTAAGAACATGAAAAGGGTAAGTAAATTATCACGTAAAACAATCCTCGCTCACAGAATCTATAACATATGCAGTCCAACCTTTCTGAACCCCCCCCCCATAAACGAACATTTGGAAAAAGGTGAGTATTAACAGTATATCTAATATGTTTGAGACACCATCATACCTTTTTGGAAGGGACAAACTCGGGTATTTTAATAGTTGAGAGAACTTGTTTGACCTCCTCATCCACTATAGGGCTGGGTACCGGTATTTCATGGACATCCGCATAAACATGGGCAGCAGCTTCCACAAACATCATGTGTCTACAACAAGACAATATGTACATAGCATTGGCAAATCAATTAGGGCACTACTATATCTCTTGCAATAAACTGGTTCCCCATTGTCTACTGGCTCCGCTTAGTTACACAAAAAAGACAACCTACAAATTTTGAGCTATTTGATTGGTCAGAGAGTATCATTCATATAAAAATAAAAAGACAACAGGAAAAACAACAACATGATGGTTCTTTACCCTGAATCTTTGTTCAGCAACAATTCAAACTTGCATTATTAAATATCAACTAAAATCATGTTAAAAATCATGATTTCAAACAATTTACCACCATTTACCACCAACCATTTTGTTAACTCCACATTGACTAGCAATCATCTCTATGGACAGTGTGCTGTTTTCGTTATCAGCCAGAATTCTGCCTGGTACTGTACCATACCTGTCTCTTTACTAGATAGATGAGCAACTGGTTCACAGTCTACTCATATCCATGTTGTGCAACTCCTGTTTGATTAATATTTGAGGTACTTTGTCAAGCCCTGCTTCATCAAGCTTGGAGAAGTGATCAGCCATTCTATTTGACGTCCAGGAGATTATTATTTATGAAAATTAAAAACCATCAAGATGTCATTCCTGTACATTTTGGAACAATAAAAGCTTTATCACATTGGTGTTAGCACCACCTATGTCATTAAATCCTTCAAAATAAATTGTTTTTACATCATGTAGCAAAAGATTAACCAATGTGACTAAGGTGAAATTGCTTGTTGTGAACTTTTTCTCTTAAAGTCACAATTTAAACAAGTTTCCTAAGTAACAAAGGATCAACTCAATATCACAAAAAAGAATTCATAAAAGAATGTCACAATTTGAACATAGTATTGCATATCCATGTATTTTTCATAATTCTTTTCATATCAAATCATCTGAAACCAGCAGCAAATAGCACTAGAAACATTTTTAAATTGCAAAAGCATTAAGGCAGAAAGGCAATATTCTAGTAAGCAGAAGATACCCTCATTGCCAGAATGTCTTTTAATACCAGAATTTCTTTTAAAAAGTTCCCTTTAAAAATATCAATGACAGCTGTAGAAAACTTACAATTCATTTTCTGGGTCAAACTCTACTGGTACAGGAGGACGCTTTGGAGACTGCCAGAACGGGGCTGAATTAAAAGAGAGAATAACATGATTTTCGTGTCTTACTGGTAAAAAAACAAACTATCAGCATACAGACAAAAACAATATTAACATATAAACTATGTCCAAGTTCTTTCACATGAGATGTTTGAATGATTCAAAACAAAAGGAACAGTTGATCACAATTAAAAAAACGTCTTCATTTTGTTGTTATTTATGTAAATGGGGTTCACATTGCAAAAACATTATTTAAGATATGTTGCTGTGCCGGAGTCTTATTGATGGAGGAATACCCCTGACTTGACTATCAATAATAACAGGTTTAGCTGGATAGAATCATCCCCATATCGTAAGTTATTTGGGAGACAGCCTTTCATGAAAAGCTCTCACAGGTATCTACACCCACACATAGAGGGGCCAAGTGATTTTAAAGTCTATACTCTAACCACTAGGCCACAGAAGCCCCTTTTTTATTTTATTTGATATTGAAAAAAACCTTTTGTTTATATGATATCCACGCATATTGGTTTTGACTTATGCAAATAAAAATTGTAATTGTTTTTGTAAAACGGTACCCTGGTACTTAGTCTTACAGGGTCCTTGGGAAGACATGAAGTAACCAAATAAACAAAACACACTTACATCCATCTGACAGTTTTGTATCCAGTGGGAACACATTCAGCAAAAGTTTAGCCTGCAAGATAAAATTATTCCGATATTGCTTATGGTTTAAATTCAAAGAGCAATGATCCAAAAACTACACAAAACAGACATTGTTTTTTGTGCTCCTCTATCCAATCAGAAAAATCCCACTCAAACACTCTGCAAATTGAGCTTTTCAGCCATGAAAGGATGTAATGACCTTTGTAGAGAATAGATGGCTGAGGTCTTGAATCATAAATGTTATCAAGCAAAGCGTAGGAATGTTATCTGGGTAGCCTGAGGTTTCTTAAAACAAGCGACAAATTCTTTTAGTTAAGTGAATACTCTATAATCTGATCACATCTGTTCCCTGACTAAATGTTCAAAATAGACCAATAATAGGGATGAATGAACTAGTAAATAAGACATTCATCTCATTTTTAAAGGAGCATTCCAATTTAAGTCTTTTCACTCTTAGACCTTATTTAAAAATGTTGACATTTAATCAAATTTAGGTTTGTGTTTTCAGTAATATTTCACATCTGAAAACAGGACTACCCAAAGTTTAACCTACCTTATGGTTAAAATACTTCTCAAACTTGAGCCTGCCTATACAGATGCAGTCCGCCCATGTTTGGGGGCGTGTCTGTAAGAGTTTACTGGTCTGTACAGCCCCATCAAGAGAGTCTCCATTCAGTAAGGTCTGAAAAACAACCATTAGCCCTTAGAATGCTGGGTAATTCTTTTAAAAGTAGATTTTTGTGTTGTCTGCTTTCCAAAACCTTCAATATCTGATTAATTTTGATGAGGAAAGACAATAAGAGTAGCAAACAGGTTAGATCACAGGTCAGCCGCTAATTTACTTGGTGGCTGGCCTGTATCCAACCTGTTTGCATAAGCATGATGTTGGTTCCAGAACTATAAGGGTTACTAAGATAGGCATGTTGATGCAGTTTAAATAATTACTTAAACATATAATAATTGTATTACTTCAAATAAACTTGTCTTAACTCACATGCTTAAATCCAATTCAAGTGTCAATTGAAAAAAAGGAGAAACTGTTTGTGCCTAGTAGCTTCTAGAATCTTCTGCAGCAGGTGAATCCAAAGGAGTGAATATGAATTAAAGGAATAGGAGATTTGATGAATGTTGATATTACTGCTAAGTTTTCAACTCTTCCATAAAAAGGTTTCAATTGAGTGTATGTTACACTTTTTTATTATTTTCTCTAAAAGGACCACTGTCACTTTGAAAGTAAAAGGAGAACGTGAAAAGTAGCATTTCCAACATGATAATGGTTAGAAATCATTGTGTCACATTGAATGTAGTAAGTCTTCTTTTTACCATAAATGCATCAAACATGTATATATGTTACAAGGAATATGTATAATCAGGGAATATGTATAATCCCTGAAAATTTCAGGTATTATGTATAATCCCTGATTCACTCAGGGAATATACATAATCCCTGAAATTTTCAGGGATTATACATATTCCCTGATTTGATGTCCAGATTTTTAGACATATTCCCTGAAATTAATTCTGTCTTTATTTTCTGGATTTACAAATCATTTACAAGTAATTTCTGCAGTAAAACAAACACACCTTATCATTTGAAACAGTTTATTTCTGAAAGGACATCACATGTACATGTAACATATTAGATAGCTTCAGATTAAAACAAAGTTATCTTATTTCACACATGCATTTCAGATAAATGTAGTTAATTCTTTAACCCTTTCCTCAACAGTCTTAATGTTTGGAGTAAAGGGTTAATCAATATGTTCTTTTCAGGCTCATTCATATTGTAAGCATATAGAATTTGCACGGACGATATTCTATTTTCAGACACATTCACAATGAATACATCTAGTATATGCGTCTAATTTGTTCACATATCACCTGATCATTTAAAGTCAGTTATTGTATTTTGAACATGCAGTTTCAGTTAAATGTTGTTAACCCCTTTTTCTATATCTTCGGTGTCATTCGAAAAAGACTTAAGGGCCCTTTTGGAACAAAGGGAACTAACATCTTTTTTGGAACGACACGGACGAAAGGCTATTTTCATTCACAATGAAAGCATCTGGCATTTAATTTGTTCACATGTCACATAAAGTCAGTTATCTTAGTGCCCTTTTGAAAATGGAGTATTTGCTCATTATCATCTCCGACAAAGATTAAGAACATCAAATATAAAACCCGTGCAAACAACTTAATTACGTTTAATCAGTTGGATAGATTAGTATGATTGACGGTGCATGTTGCTAAATTATCAGCCAGAAAACAAAGACGGAATATGTAAATGTGATGTCCTTTCAGAAATAAACTGTTTTATATGAGAAATTGTGTTTGGTTTACTGCAGAAATTACTTTATGCACTCTCTTTAATTAACTGCAGATGTTTCTTTAAAATGAATCGTAAATCCAGAAAATAAAGACAGAATTAATTTCAGGGAATATGTCTAAAAATCTGGACATCAAATCAGGGAATATGTATAATCCCTGCTTTTTTCAGGGATTATGTATATTCCCTGAGTGAATCAGGGATTATACATAATCCCTGAAATTTTCAGGGATTATACATATTCCCTGATTATACATATTCCCTGTAACATATATAAGGCAAAGCATTAAATATCGAGGGTTCAGTGCAAAACTATAGTAAGTGCTTCATTAACGGTTCAGTGCAATACTATAATAAGTTCTTCATGTTAATGAAGCACTTACTATAGTTTTGCACTGAACCCTTGATATGTCAGCTGCAAATCAGAAACAGAATTTAAAGATAAGAAGAGCCATAAAAACATTTACCTCAATGACCTTTTCAGGGTCGGCATGTGTCTGCCAAAACTTGTTAAACAGATTGGGTTTCTGGTGGAATGAGCTCTGAAACTAAAACAGAAATGAAGCCCTTTAACATATATCTTCACAGAATCAGTGTTTGACCTGTCAAAATTGTAATTAATAGTAGACAATGATTATAAAGTTTGAAAAGTTGTAAGTTGTCTAAAGTGTTTGATAGAAACTGTTGTTATAAAATGGGGAAATTGCTTCTCACGAGCAATTACTGGTTTTGCTTCAATGTATTTCTAATTTCAAAATCAATGAAAACAAAGAAAAAAAGTACCTTATCCCTTGCCCATTGTATACAGTGTTCGATGTTGGCAGGAAATGATTTGAGAGTACAGTATGGAACATCTTCCTCTGGGGGATCACGCTGAAATTAATAGGATATAATATTACATTTATGTATTCACTCATGATTAGAGACTTTAAATCATATAAGTTCGGATTGATATTGGCGAACTTTTTATGCCACTTTCAAGACAAAAACTTATCAGTTACATGCTGGGAAAAATCAACAAAAGATTAAGGTAGAATATCCATAAACAGCCATTTTGAAACAATTTATTTTGCCGGATTACTCTGGTTATTTTTGAAATACACTGGATTACCTAAACACCAAGTATAATTACACCACACAGAATTCCTGAATGATACAGATGAACAAATAAGAAGATAATCCATTCAGAGCAGAAAAATAGTTATAGTGAAAAAGAGATATTTGGACTTGAAAATTCTGCTTTTCGAACATTAATTTCTGTAATCTGCAATAGACATGTAAAATTCCCAGGATTGTTAACCTACCTGACTAGAGTAGGACTCTGTAACATGGGCTACAATGACCTGGGTATGACCTTTGGTACCCAGAGTTCCTGACTCCAACAAACTTCTCTGGGTCGTCACACACCGGCTACAAATAGAAAACACAACTATTAGTAAACTCTGAATATGGTTGCTTGCTTGTTTGATTGGGGTTTTTTCATTGCATCATAAATTTTTCAGTAATATTGAAGGGTAAAGGTCGTAATCAAAAGAGGTGGACTCTAAGCTCAGCAGACCAATCAATCAACTGTTCGTTTGGGCTGTTGTAACTTGTGAGATAAATTTGAACTCCATTAATCAGCTGGGAGAATATGTCTCCTTAAAACTTAAATCTACAGGTAACATCAGAGTTTGACTATAATCTAGTTAGTCTAGCCTTAAGCTATCTCCGTTGTAGATAATCAACATTTCTCAAGGTGTGAAACTTCTCCTTTTTCCAACAATAAATGTACTTTAAATGTGCTTCTCCTGTTTCCAACAATAATGTTTTTCTCCTTTGTCCAACAATGAATGTATTCTTCCTTTTTCAACAATAAAATTGTTTCTCCCTTTTCCAGCAATAACTTGTAGGTCCTATACTAAATCCTTGGAAAGTTTTGTAACAATCTACACCTCGTCTTACCTATCCACATATCGTCTTGCCTCGACATTGTCCAGGGCATTCACAACTAAATTGTGATCCTCAAAGAACTTATCTGTGTAGACAGTGTCCTCTGTTTGTGGGCACACTTTGTGTTGTTGGGCGACGATCTTCATCCCTGTAATAAAATACATAGTAACGACTCTTACAAACAATTAAACAAAAGTTAAGAATGAAAATAGTTTATAACGTATACTTGGAACTACCAAACTCGGTTAGGTTCCAGAATTCAAAGACTCGTCACACCAAAGCTAAAGAATTATTTCCCAAACACAGGTTTCAAACCTATATTATCAAAGTATTAGTTGGTGTGTGTTCATCACTTTTCAAAGCATATTTATAAGTAAGTCTTTCTTCAGAATGTAAATGATTGCTAAAAAATGCATACAAGTCCTTCTTTAAAGAGTTTCCATACATTTAAAAAGCAAACACCATGAAATAGATTGAAATTCCGTTTTTTTTTTCTTTCTAGGTGTGATTTAACTTACTCTTCCCGAAAGCAATCCTGGGATTAATAGTTTTGCTGCGGAAATTTGCATTTACTTTTGTCAAAATAGGTCTTGCCCAGATGTGAAATTGATCCTTTCTCAAACAAGATGATTTATTCTGTGTGAGGAATAACTGCTATGTAAAGGAGTAAATAAACCACATTAATTACCAGGATTAATCTGTTTGACAGCTTGTGCTGCTGTGGTACTCTTTGGTTGCTGAAAATTAAGGGAGACAAATAGATTTTAAATCTTTGTCACATGCAGAAGTCTTAAAGATGACCTTTTTAGAACCATATGTTACCAATACTATCTATGCATCAACTTGTAGAGTAGGAAATATTTTGTTCATCAAAGTATGGAATTATAAGTATGGAAAACAATGACTGCAATTGAAAGAGAAGATATATTACATTTATATATGCATCACAATGACTTGAGATATCACATTTCTTTTATCAATTTCCAGGCATACTTTCTTTTATTATAAAGGAATATATTCAAACTTTA
Source organism: Cerastoderma edule (assembly GCA_947846245.1). Lineage (NCBI taxonomy): Eukaryota > Metazoa > Mollusca > Bivalvia > Cardiida > Cardiidae > Cerastoderma > Cerastoderma edule. The sequence goes on from OX401412.1 coordinate 16,925,965, forward strand.
TCACGATTTTTAAGATGTCTTGCGCATATCTTTCTCTTTCTAGAGGATGAATTTTGCTGCATGAAATCCAGATCAATGTTTGACAAACATAGACATTTTCACCCAGAATACTTCAATGTATTTACCATATCCTTTTCCAAAGCCTGCTATTGACATTGAGTGAATAATAATGGATATTGTTCTAGCGGTTTATGGAGGACACAAGAAATCAAAACAAAATAACCACAGAGAAGGGCAAGGCCAGCTTTTGTATTTTGAAGTAATATTTCAGTCATACTCTAGAAGTATATGCTAATCCTTTTTTCACACAAGTGTTGCACAATGAAAATCCAAGCTACTGATATTCCAGAGCCGTTAAGTGATGATAGATGAATTTATTTTGTCACAATTATAACCCAAAATGGACAGAATAAATGGCCGAGCTAGGGCCTGAAACTTTGAATAGAGACCCTTATATACAAATCTATATGGCTTTACATCATGTCACCACAATTTTAGTTATGTTGCAATGCCAGATTTATAATGATGGAGGCAGATCCAAAACTTAAACTGCCAAAAAGGGCTTGTCAAGCCTAGAACAAATGGCATAGCATGAGTCCACCAGGAAAATACTTCTCAAGAAAATCCAAAGATTTGAACCCAAACAGAGAGGGACAATGTGACTTCAAGGTCTGTATTTGAACCAACAGGTCATGTATTCAAAAGTCAGCCTAGCAACATAATTACTGATGCCTGTCAAGAGGCAAGCCTAATAACAATGCTAAAAGCCTGTATACCCGTATATGTTGAGGCCTGAAGAGAAACTGTCTATTAAGGTTGGACTTCTCAATGAGGTCATTGTCTGTTATGGTGATCTGCCCATCAGTTCCTGTCCCGATCCCAAATAGGGCGTAATTCTTCATCATCTCACAGCCTATTGCTCCACATCCAACCTGTATAATATAACAATACCTTGGTCTTTGTGTGCTTTATTTGGATCAAACATTTTGTTAATCCTTATAGCCCTGGAACCGACTTCATGCTTATGCAAACAGGTTGGATCCAAGTCAACCGCCATGTAAATTGGCGGCTGGCCTGTGATCTGACCTGTCTGCTACTCTGAGTATCTTTCTTCATCAAAATTAAGCAGATATTAAAGGTTTTTGGAAAGCAGGTAACATAGAAATCTATTCTTAGAAAATTACCCAGCATTCTAAGGGTTAAACGAACTTCAGCTACATTATGACGAACAGTTCATAACAAATAGAAGATGACCCCAAGCTTTACACCCCATAAATGCTTCGTCAGGCTGGATAGAACCATCTGCATACTCTGAGTAAAGCAAAAAACTATCTCTCATGAAATTACAGGGAAATCTCAATAAAACTTACAATACATGCAAGACCTCTGAGAAATTATATCACCCCCTTGCTAAACAATGACTTTACTGGAAGCACTTCTATGGAAAACTAAAGATACCAGTGTGATAAAGGGAAACATTGCATGTGGTATTTGAGCCATTTATTCTTCTTCTATAATGCTTTCTAACCAATTGATTAAATGTCTCTTTTTTGCCATCTCCATTTCCAATTTAGATCATTTGGTAATTTACAAACAGAGTAAGGGACTGGCCATGAGCCTTGGTCAAGCTTAGTAGAACCACGGTTAGTCAAATGGCAGACTACCTCTCCTGAAAATCCAAATGCCATCAACATGATTTGAAATCAAAGACGATACCTACCATGAAGAGCCTGAGGTCTTGTAGCCTTCTAACACAGTTTTCTCCGACACAGATTCGTAAAACATCATACCTATCTCCTCTAGAAAAAGAAGCAAGAAGGGTTGTAGACTATGTTTTGACAAAAAGAGGATTGTTAATTCATATCAATAATGAACTTCATTAGTAGCTTCCATCATATGACAGTAACAGCTTGCTTACTACCCACACTTTCTTGGTGAATGCTTTATTAGAAAAACAGTTGCTTTTTATGTATATTACATCCTAAAAGATAATCATTTAAAACATTGGCAATTTCTTTGGGATAATTTTCACTTGAAGTTTTCTCAGTAATCAGATTTTCATTTGCAACCTTAATTCAAAATTTTTAGCATTTTATTTAAAACTTTTTCTTTACCCTCTCCCTTTTGTTTTTACAGAGTTAATAATAATTAAGCGTTTTAAATTTGCATTGGATAAATACCATTTTCCATTTAGTCAGTGCTTTCTTAGAAAGTCTGGGGGAAGTTAAAAACCTGTAAATTTAAGTAATGATTTAAACAGATCTTACCTCATTTTAAATAACTCATGTTGCTTTTTGTCTTCATCATTCAAAACATCCATTGCATCCAAATACAACTACAATTAAAGAGACCAATGACAGAAATAACATTACAAACTAAGTTGAACAAAGTTTTGACCATCCAGGGTATATCTTTAAATAATAAATGTCTCTGCACCCAAGCAAGAAAGTTTAAATATCATCCTGAATTATTAACAAGCCTAAATTAAGATCTTATTTTACAAAATAAGTCAAAGGTTTGAATGCTAACAGATATTTTCAGGTATTTGATGGTGAAAACATTCATCTCCAGTAAAAATTAGGCACTAGGTGTATGTGCTAATCTGTGACTATACCCAAGTCAGTGTCAATCTCTATGATGGCATTGATAAATATAAGACAGTTATGTTGCTATGCACTTATCACATTAATGGAAGAATAACCCAAACATTACTACTTGTTAGGGCTGGTCAAGCCGCTGGTCAAGCCAGGAAGAACCAACGGTGTTCCATAAGTCCATCCTAAAACTACTTCTCATGAAAATTGTATGCCGTCACAAGGATTTAAACCTATGTAAGTGTGATTTTAAGGTCTGTACTCTAGCCACCAGACTACCAAGCAACCAAAGATAAAACAAAAGTTTTAACCATGCATTCAATCACTAAAAACCATTTGACAAATTAGCTCTGAGAATCAATTACTTAAGATTATGCATTTTGATTGTCATAGAAAGAAAGGAGACAAAAAAGGTAATTCATGTAGACATTTTTGATGATATATACAACTAGCAGACTTTTTTTTTAATGCAGGGACCTACGAAAAGTACCTTTGTTGGTGCAATGCAAAAAACGAATGCTTCCATATTAAATAATAGTTAACAGTATGACTAATTGGCTACACAAATCTACGTACCCACTGATGTAGTGGTGTGAACTTTGCTGTAATGGCTTTCAGCACTTCCTGGGCCACAATACCACCAAGGGCAGCACAGAGGGGTACAAACAAACCTTGACACGTAAATGACAACATCTGCACTATATCTGAGGATATATCTCCACTCTGTATAAAGAAAACGGTAATGATTGGTGTATCACAACACTAGATCTATTCAATCTAAAACATGTATGAGAATGGCTCAATGAATCAAATTGAAAAAATACAACATGAATTCAAATATCAGTAAAGGTAAAAAAAAAAACGTATTTTTATTCTAATTGATAAAGGGATGACCTTTAACGTTAACAATAACCTTATCTATGTCTGCTTCCACTCTTCAATATGTACAGTCAGGCAATATGTTCCAAGTTGGATTTCATAGAAGACACAAAGACCCTATTGTATGTACTAACTAGAGTGTTTAACTCTTACCTTACTGATATAAATTGCAATAAATAGAATAGGTAAAGCATATCATATTCCGATTAAAAGTGCGCTTCAAAAATCGCCATCACCTGTGAATTTTGGTTTAACAGCTCTAACAGCATTATATTTTATTTTAAAGAAAGTTTTCTTTAGATAACTTTAAACCTCTGACAGCCATACCAAGTATTCCTCGTGTGGACAGTTACAAATGTACTATGAACTTTACATTCTTTTATTGCCATAAAAAGAAAGAAACAATTGGACAAACCTTAATTAATTCAAAACCACATAAACACTTCATTTAGTGCAGTAAAATCATTCTTTTTGGTAGTTTATCAAAAATACAGCGATTGATTCTAACCTTAATCTTCAAAGAAATATTGCTTTTAATGTTACCCAGTGACAGGCCTAACCTTTATGCTTCTAGTAAACCAATATCATACAACTCAAAGAAAGAGTAAGATCTCACCTCTACAAACATTCCTTGGTCCTTGAGCTGTTGTACAATTGATAACATTTCCTCTGCATCCTTATCACACCTATATAAATGGACCAATAAAAACAATTAACTATGTATGTGCAGCACTTACTATTGTCTTGCATTGAACCCTCTATATGAGGTTTTACTATATGAGGCATTTTGTTAATATCAATCTTCAAACCCACAGCATATAACTATTGTGGTTTGGAAAATCATTACTGAAAGATTTTGAAATTCTTTTTCAAATTGAAATTTTATGAAAGGAGTTTTTTGATGTTTTCGTAACACAAAATGTAACAATATCTATTCTATTGTATGACTCAAACCCTTTTATCCTGTTTTCATGTAAATTGCAGCTGATGACATGTGGCTTTATGGATAAATATGGAAAACGTGTCAAAATAAAGAATCGCAAAGGGAGAAAAGTAAGCTGCTTATGGATGAAACAACCGACCAGAAGATAATGAACCAGTGGCATATCAGTTAAAAGAATTCATTCATTCATATATTTATTCATATAGGGTTTTCCATTGTGTCAATATTATTTCAGTTATGTTGCGATACCCGACTCTAATTGATGGAGAAAAAACCCCATACCCAAAGCTGGGTAGAACCATGACACTCCTCAATTCGGTTGGGAGACTTCCCTTCATGGAAAAACAAATGCCATAACCATATTCAAAGAAATAATAACATCATTATTTTGGTATTAAACATGAGCTGGAGGGGAATTCCAATTATATCACAAGTGGTTAAAGGATGTATCAAACCATACCAGCCCTACCTGACTGAAGACACTAACAGATAGTCATGAGAGTGTTTGTGCTTTTGAAAAAACATCAAGCCACAAATTGATTTCTTTTTTGCACGTTCTTGATACTGGCATAGGACTTAAAGTTTCATGAAAGTCACTTACCATACATTTGGTGATCGTCCATTGTTTTCCCTGAACTTACTAAGAGCCACAAAACCAGCATGTGTACTTATAGGGGCCTGAGGTAAAAAACATGTGAATCTCAATAACCAATAAACCAATACCCCTATATGGAAATATCTTACTTATCCAATTTGAAATTAACATCAGACAACGAAATAGCAAATAAGACAATCAAATCTTTATGACATTGGCTCGAAACTATTGTGACAAAAAGATAAATTGCTCATTAGGAGCAATTTATTCTTTTGTCACAGTGGTTTCTTCAGACTTTTTGAGCAGATTGGGGTAAAGTGAAGTATAATGGAGCAAAAGATTGTCAATACTGGAGTCAAATGAATCTTCTGACTGATATTGTTTTTTGGGGGACAAAAAGAAATAGAAACAAGCATTGATCATTATGAGCAACTTCCCTTCTCTACACAGAAAATAATTATATACAATGCAATAAATATCCTCCTTTTCCATTTATATGTGATTTGTTTTATAGGAAACTCTTTTTTATTGATATTTTTTATAAAAGTGTTGCTTTGAAAACACCTTGACACAAAAATCAATTCTATAAAATTATTTCTAGGCTGTTTTTGATAATTCGGTACCAAATATGATAGTGTGAAATCATTATCAGACAAAGAAGATTCAATCTAATCTTACTTAAATAAGATATCCTTACTATTAAGGATAACAAATATGTAATAATCAAGAGAGAAGGAAATACCTCAAATTTACTAAAATCAGCTATCAACAATTCTGGTTTCTTTAACTGGGTCTGTAAACTTTCCTGAAACCAAACAAAAGATTGCATGTAAATAATTTGTGAACATGTGCCGAAAAACGAATCTCAGAAATTGATATATAAAAATATATATATTTTTTTATACCTTTTATGCCAATTCTCCTTTGTATATGACTTTATGTCATGTCTAAATTACAGGCAAACAGTAGATATAGATAATAATTATAATGTATGAAATTGATATTTACTAGTGACATTGCTAAAAAAACATTGTTCCAAGAGTAAAAATTGCTCATCTTGAGCAAATGTTTTTTCTTGTCAAACTGATATTTAAACCTTCTGCTACAGATGGAATAAATCTTGTATTCATGAAGGATAGGGTAAAATCCCTTGAAGCAGACGACGTTTCGAACAATAATGTTACTTTCAAAACATTCTTTCCCCATTTTGACAAGAATGTAAATGGTAATATGCAAAGTGATATGAATTTTGTAGACTCCAAAACGTGTTGTTTGAACCAATTAACAAATGAAATGGAATCTACAGTACACTGGTTATATAAAGAATGAAAACTCTGAAATTGCTGATTTTTCATACAAAGAAAGGCAACTCTGCAATTGTGGCTTTCTACACTCATAAAATAATGTAATAATGACCTGCACCTATCACCCATGACACTCTGGGTAATATGAATAACACTCCAGCTTAAGGGAAGGTAGTACTTGTTTGTATCCAGGGAATACCTATATAACTGAAAACTTGTTGAAAATATCCTGAAACAACAAACACATAATCCAAGGGTAGAAATGTTGTCCCAACATACGGTGGTGGGTGGCTTTGCTGTTCAGGGAAGCATAAAACGATTGTATACTTACAAAAAAAAGACTTTTCCCCAGTTTAACTTGAGTGGCTATACCACCATTAGTAAATTCTCCAAACTCTTCAGAACTGGTGTCACATATACTGAATGCATATGGTGATAAAACTGCAACAGAAAAAGTACAAAATGGGGCATATTTTTTATTAAAATTAAAGCTACGATAATAGTACTTCTTCAGTTACCCTACACTATGACAATAAAGGTACATGTGAATTTTCAACTTCTTTCCTTCTGTAATTTATGAGAAAGCTAGTTGTAGCAAATCTTAGACCATTTTTTTTGAAATAGTTTGCTTTAATCTAGGAAAGATTTATGAAACTTGCCAAGTGACATAAAATAATGAGCCTGAAAACATTAGATTTTGTGAAGTTTCAATCTATTCCGTTCTCCAATTAATAAGATACGCCAAGCTGTGATGCCAATGTCTGGATTAGTAGTGTATCTCTCTTTACACTTGAATAGTTGAGCCAAGAATTTCACTCATATACAACAGGTTATCCTTATTTGTGGATGCTTTAAGTAATGACCAATTAAACATCTCTATGAGAAATTAGTGTATAATGTTATATATATTACCTTTGATGGTGAACTGTTTCCCATTCAGAACAGTCATACCACCTACTTCTTTAAATGTAATTGTATCGTCCGACTCAAAGCCGTGCATTCTGTTGTCTAAACATGTCACCACACCAGGGTTAGCCTGTATAAGAGAATTGAATCATAAACTGATATTAGAAGGTTCTCAAAATATAAAACATTCATGAACAACCAATTATTGTTTTTTTTGTCAATATATACGCTTGCTATGTATAATTCAGATTACCCTTTTATAATGATGCTTTTTTAAGTATTCTGTTGCAAAAAAACATTCTATAGAATAATGGGTAAATTCTCAAGAAATTCTCTGTGACTCAAAAATTCTGTATTATCCAAATGACTTTAATGTTTCTTAAACGTTAACTCTGTTAAGATTCAATTTGATAAACCTATGGTTTATTTGATTTTTAATCATTAATGGTCATATAGGAAATATGATTATGAATAATTATTGATTATTTACTGGTTCTCAATTTATACGAGTCATTAAATCTCATGTAGCAAAACAGTCATACAGTTTATTTAATTGATTTCTTCCGTCATTTTCATAATTATGTTGTCTAACTTAAACAGGGAAAGTGTTAAACAGCAGAAAATAATTAAGGCTCATTTTATGAACAACTTCAAAGAGATCAGTTAATTCAGGCATGTCATTTTTGTTCAATTGAATACTTCCTTACGGTTGGACAGACAAATTATTTTTGACGCAGTTGAAATGAAACAGTTTGCTAATGAAATTTTAAATTTTGATAAAATTGGACAAAAATGCCTGTTTTAAATCAATCAATATTGTTGATAAGAAAGAACTTGGCTATAAAATGTGTTGGTTTTTTTCATCCAGTAAATTCTTTGTTGTTTGTATTGTGTTAAATGCCTTATCAGCAAATTTTGAGTTATGCAATGGCTTTCCTGGATTCATCAGTACTAGGCTTGGGCTCTGACGTGACTTGCCAAAGGTCATTCCCACAAAACCAGAGGTATCGGTGGAGCTCAAACCTGGGACCCCCAAGATCTGAGCCCGCAAACTTAACCACTGCGCCACCCAGGACCCAATAATTTTATTTGTTTTGTTTTTTGACATCTATTTGTCTGTAGTTGTCATCAGCTTGGACTAGTTACAAATATCTATTATGGAGGAATGTAATAAACTGATACGTCTTATAGTCTATCTAGAAGCTGTGATTATAAATCAATATTTATAAAGCTCATGTTGATGCCATCATTGCGCAATAAATCATACCTTTGTAATATCTGCTATCATAACATCTTTCGGCTCCTCACCATTCGGATCAGCAATATCAAAGCCGTCACCAAAATCACAGAAACATCCACAGAACAATCCAAATACATCAGCGCTTATAAACTAGAATAAAAAGGTTATAACAAGTGATTAATGCATCAAGTAAGTAAGTATAAACTGAAGATATATTATCATTTTGAAGTGAGCTCAAGATTGATTCAACAAAAAATTGTGAAAATAATCACAAAAAATAAACTGCTTTACTTATTTGCCACTACAATAGATTTCAAATGTTATTACAGTAAAAAAAATTCAAAAAGAATGCAAAGTCTGAGCAAATGTTTTTCACAATGGTTTTGATATCAATCAGTTCTAAACAATAATATACTTAAACATGGTATTTCTACTTTTGTCACGAGGGTTTTAATATATATAAATTCTCAATATTAATAATAGGTTTTAATGAGATTTTTTTACTTTTGTCCCAATGGAATAATGACCTTGCATTCCATTTTAAATACAATATTGTTTGAGGTTGCTATTGATTGTAATTGAACTAGGCAAAAACCTCCAGTTTGGGGTATTTGTTTACGGCAGGCATCCAATGACTCAATACTTACCTTAATATTGTTTTGACGACAGAATTCATTTATGCGAATCTGGACAGACAGGGGGACCTCTGTCAAAACAACACACTGAAATACAAAAACATTTTTTCAAAAGCCATGACCAAACAATTACAACATTTGACCAGTTTATGACAGACGACTCTGAGAAACATTGTGGGAAAAGGAGTAATTGCTCTTAACAAGCAATTTCTTCTTTTCCAACTATGTTTTCTGCCCCATCAGAAGATTATTTTTCAATTTCAAAATGTTGTCTGCAAAATCTTTCAATTTGGGACAGTCGAGAATTTGGTGTTTGGTAAAGTGTTAAAACAATTATATTTCAACTTATCAACATCTGAGCAATTGAGGCTTGGGAAAAGGAATTAATTTACTTTATGAAACTATTTTGCTAGTAAAATCAAGACAGTATAAAGTGTTTTATATCAACCCTTTAAACTGAAGGATTATTTAGGCAACATTTACATGATTCTAGGTAATAACAACTTAGGGATGAAATGAGTTTTCTCTTTTTAGATGTAATTAATACCTGATTTAGGAAATGTGTTTTTTGCCTATAATGATAATTATTATTGCCTTGACATATTGATTTTGTAAAAGGCTTGCTAAAAACCTGGAAATTCCGCCCTTTTCTCCATCGAAACCCAAGCTGTTTATCAAATTGTGAAATCAATAGTAAAATGTACAAACCTTAATACTTTGTATAGACTTGTCCATAAGGGTTTAACTAAGCTTCAACAGTTTTCAGAAGTCTAAAATTCATCAGTGCTGAACCTTTATAACACCATTCAATTTCAAAGTTAAGGAATATGTTATCTTTTCTTTAAAAAATTGACAGCTTTTCTAACCAAACTAAAATTTCATTGAATAAACAAGAAAATGATTAAGAACAATTTCGCCTTTTGTCACGATGGTTTCTGGCCTATTCTTGTGCATGTCTTAATATGAGTCTTAACCCATTACCAAACAAAGGTGACATTTGACCAGTCTGTTGCAGACGACTGTCAAAAACATTGTGAGAAAAGTAGAAATTGCTCTTACCAAGCAATTTGTCCTTTTCCCACAATGTTTTCTACCCTATCAGAAGATTATTTTTCAATTTCATCACATTTTGAAATGTCTTTCGCAAACTCTTTCAAATAGGCACAGTTGAAAATTTGGCATTTGGTAAGGGGTTCAGGATAAAGGGGTTTATGGATTATAAAGACCAATAACTAATCCTTTTGTCACAATGGTTTCTATAATTTTCTACAGCAAATAATGTAAATCTAGGTATGAACTAAAATAAAAAGTCAAGGCACACAGAATACCTGGTACTGTTTGAGATATTCCAGATCACTAGTGATGGTCAAGGCATCAGTCCTACAGCTGATTGAAACGTAAGGATTGAGTTCTGACAGTCTACTGAAACTTGCTTCAGCCCTGAAAAGATATTTAATATATGGGGTTTTACATTATGTCAACATTAATTCAGTAACTTTGCGATGCCCACCTCTTAATGATGGAGGAAGACCTCATTCTCAACTGCCCATATAAAAATATGCATGAAAAGATAAGTTTGGGTATATCTCTTTATAAAACAAACAATCAATTTAACCTGTTACTTTGTTTGTACTTTATTTAATATGCATACATGGGATGAAACCACGGTGACAAAAGAAGCAATTGCTCACCAGTAGCACTTCTTTCTTCTTACAGAATGCTGTATAGCTGCTTCAACTACAGATTTTTTCATCATTTAATTTGACAATTGTTATCTGCTATAATTGCTTTGATTTTGAACAGCCAATGATTCCTTTATGAAGCAACTAGAATATGAAAAGAGACAAATATTGAACATTTTTTATTTATACGACTCTCCAAGTTACTGAGGTAACAAAGATATTATCCATTTTCATTTAGGCTTCAGATAATAGCGCTCTTATGAGACAATACGACTAGCAATTAAAAACAAATTAACACATGATAAATTATTGACTCGATAATTACACCAATCATCATTTTTGTGAGTGATTGAAATGAAACAAATTGATAATGTATTAAGTCCATGTATACTGCAATGAGAATCAATATGAAAAAAAAACGGTGAAAATATTTTGGAAGAAATAATCATTGCTTATGATGAGCATTTCCTCCTTTAGGGATAATCATGAGCTTCGGATATCTGTAGCAGCTGTGATAGATTGAACAATTATGTTGTAACAGTTGATTCTTTCGCTGCAAATATTGCTGATCAGCAACTTGCTATGGTGTGCCAATGTCCCCAATTGGTGACTGCAACTTAATCATGCAATTTAGGTCCTACATTGATTTTCACTATTTTTTTGTGATATGGTGTCCTGTTCAATGTCTATAACAGTCAATATCAGACTGCGCTTCTTTAATTATGTTACAAAACAGTTTTATGTGCAATCTTTGTTTGAAGATTCTATTTATTTTATGATCCTTTAGATATGTTTTCTAAGATAATTGGCAGCAAAAGAGTTTGTTCCATTAGCTATGTTACAGCAGAATGATGAGGATTTGAAAAAATGGGACAAATTGGTTTCTAACGGCAAATCATACTTTTGCAATAATCCTTTTTTGCCAAAACAACAAAAAAGAGTTTCCTTCCAGATGCTATAGAACTTCCATTTTGCAGTTCAATTGAATTTAGGCTGGTCACAAAATTAATGGCAGAGAGGGTTACATGAATATTTAATAATTGTCGCACCTATGAAATTCTCGTTAGACCAATACACTATTATCTTAATCACCATCTATATCACCTGTCCAACAATATAACTTTATAAAAATCACTATTCTAAATCATTCTATATTGAAATAATTTGAGAACAATTAAAAATGAAGAAGAAGATGGCAACTTATTTCTATGAAGATAAAATATATTGCTCCAAAAGAAAACAGAAAAAGACACAACATTTATTGGATATTCCGCATGTCAAGCAGTAATTCCAAACATTTCCCCTGCAAAGGGATCAAGAACTACTCACAAACTTCATGAATAGACATGAATGACAAATGGCTGTCTATGAACACAAAGTTGATATTGAAATGGTTCATAGATTTCAAGAACACGTTCATGAACAGCAAGAACAGGTTTATAACAATAGTTCTTGAACCTTTCTTAGGGGTATTTACAGCTTACATGTAAAATCAGCAAACCGTTTGCAAAAGGATTGACTGTAATGACTTTCCGAATACCCTATTATCTAGTGATGAAATTGAAATCATTCAGAGTAGACTGTAATTATTACAGATGACAATTTTACAACATATAGAAATAAAAGATTAAAATTAGCCTTTGAATGGCATTCATTCTCTGAAAGGAAAGCAGGCTAATTCCATGCAATAAGCTGGGTTTTTTTTAAAGAATTATTTCCCATAAGGTAGAATACCCATAATCCACTATTTTGAAATTAGTTTTTTTTGAAATAAGTATTTTCGTCGGATTACTTCAGTTGTTCAAAGTATATATATTGTTGTGGCGGGAACTATTGGATGCATACCGAGAACGATTGAAGTAATGTCCCGAAAGAAAGAGTTTCAAAATGGCAGATTATTGGTAATCTCCCCTAATGGGATTTTGCGACTGGTGGAAATGGAAGGCCTATCAGTCTACAATGAATGTGATATATAGTTTTTCCTGGTAGTATATATCACATACAAAGCATTTTGACATACATTTAACTTTTAATTCACAATGTTATTACACAAGTCTCTAGGTGTCAGGTCCTGTATTATAATGTCTGTATAAATGTAACTACCCAGTACTTGTCTATTTCCTATTAATGATTTCATTTTAGACTTACAACAACAATCAATGAAACTAATGGATACAACTTTCATCAAACAAACCAAGAATAGATGGGTAGGCAACAAATGACATTTAAACCAATTGTGAGGAAATGGAATCAATGACCAAGAGGCAGACCTAATTCAACCTGGCATAGGTTTATTGAGAAAAAGAAGAGGAAGAAAAGGTGGAGCTATGGCCAAGCACAGACATGGACAAAGGACCAGCTACATTGGCATTAAGGGGTCCCTACATTAAGAGGTCTGGGATCACTAATAGGGCGTAGGGTTGTGGATCACCTGAACATAAGGCATTAATTCATCAGACATTTTCACTGATGAGGAATCAATATTGGACTTCCAGTTTCAGATATTTTATCAGCCACCACATCTAGATTAGCGTGAAGGAATTCAATTGATTGTCATGACACGACAGATTCCATCCATTGGGCCTGGAAAAGGTCATGTGGGTTGACTTTACCTTGGGTTGTTACTGTACTATGCAACTGGTATATATTCATAATGATGCCGTGTAAAATTCAAAAATGATGTTCATGTGACTTTATAATTGCTTAATTTAATTTCTATAGAGCTGGAACCAACTCATGCTTATGCAAACAGGTTAGATCCAGGCCAGCTGCCAATTTACTTAACCTGTTTGATGCTCTGAGTATTTTTCTTCATCAAATTAAGCAGATATTTAAGGTTTTGGAAAGCAGACGACACAAAAATCTATCTTTAGAAAATAACCCAGCATTCTAAGGGTTAAATGATGTGACAAGTAACCTATATGACTAAATGAAATTACTGCAATTTTAAGACTGATCAAAGTCTAAAGGAACAGCAGACAATATTTATGGGAAATTGTAAACTACTTGTCCTATGTGATTCTGAAAAGAAACCAAAGTTACAAAGGAAGAAATTGCTTGTCAAAAGCAAACTCTCCTTTTGTTACTATGGTTTCTTTTAAAAGTCTTCTGCTGAAGGAGCAACAAAGTGAGATATTATAAAGTAAGGGGTCATATGACTCAATTAGTCATACACTACATGGTAAATCTGCAAAAAAAAGCAAATTTGTGAGTTGTGATGAAACAGAACGAGAATGGAATATTTCTTGGTAACAATGGTATTGAATCAATTCCTTGATAGAAATTCTATTTGTCATATTTCACAATCATTGTTGTTGCATGATAGCACTTTCAATCCAACAAGTCTAAAATTCCATATTGATTAAAAGATCACCTAACATTCGACTTTGTAAATTGCTGGCTGGGGGTTTTGAAATTGCCAATTAACCCATTCAACTTAATCTAACCACACACAACGTAAAAGTGCAAGTTATAATGACAACAATTCAGAAAGACAATTTGACATGATCTAGTATTGTCTCTCACAACCATTCATTCATGTTCCTTTGTGTTGGCTTTGTATGGTGTTTAACACTTCATCAACAATTTTCTAGTTATGTAACCACTTTCCTGGATCCACAAGTACTAGGCTAAAGCTCTGAAGTGACTTGCCAAAGGTCACTCCAACGAAACCAGAGGTGTTACTAGGGTTTGAACCCGGAACCCACAAGATATAAGTCAACTACCTTAACCACTGGACCATGAAGGGTCCCTAACAATCAGTTGCTTCAGCTACCTTTAAAGAAAATTACGAAACCAATCATTCCTGCTTTTGTATACATTGGTTTATAATGTTGTCTACTATACAAACATTTAAGTGTTTATCTATAGAGTAATAATTTTATTGTAAAGAGAGCTTTTAGGTAAAATGACAAAAACATTTCCCTTCAAAAAATTATTTTTACATGCATGGAACCAAATATGTATATAATAATTGTAAAATAAAAAAAATGCTCAAAGTGAGCAGTTTCTTCTTCTATCACATTGGTTTCCTGCCAATTTAACACAGAACAATAAATTTGATATCTGTTAATTGTCGTCTGCTGATGCTTTCAATTTGGACAAGTCACAAAAAGCTGTGTATGATAGAATGGGTTAATCGTTCATGTGTGATAGAATCAATAAAATTCCATTCAAATGAGGTTTCCAAACAATCCCTCTCCTCAATTAATAATGAAATACCAATCCTAGCCTATCTATGGAAAACATATTCCTACCTGTAGGGGCTTTTAAGCCTTAACTCCATTATAAACCATTTTGTCGATTCTGCTGTATAAGACTATGGGAACCATTGTGACAAAAGAATAAACTGCTCCAAAAGTGCAGTTTATCCTTTTGTCACAATGGTTTATGACCATTGCCATAAATAAATATATTTGTGGAGGATATGAGTCCAGGGATGGAGCATCTGCCTCAAGACAGGGTGTGATCAGTTTAGCCTTTTGTCACAATGGTTTCTGCCCATTGCCATAAATAAATATATTTGTCTAGGATATGAGTCCAAGGGTAGAGTGTCAACCTCAAGACAGGAGGGTATGAATCCTGTGAGTAGCAAGATTCACCTTTTGACCCTTTATCAATCCAGGACGCAGACTCAAGCAGGGGTGGCGAAATCTGATTAAATTGTCACTTGTCTGTAAAGGCGTTTGGACAAGAAGGCAATACAGACAATTGATTTTGCCATCCCTGCTCAAGAATGATTAATCTAAGTTTTTTTTAAATGTAAATTAAATAAGTAAAAAGAAACAAATTTTATTTTTGTGACATTTCAATGTCTAAAACTGATTTCATTTTGAGCCAGTCACAAATTACCATAAAACAGAAAATATTAAAGCACAAGTGATAACTTTGGAGAAAGACACAAGGAAACTCAACTAACAACCATCTAGAACACCCAAGGTTAACTTGAAACTCATTCCCTTACAAGAGTTTGTGCGACTGGATAAAATTGAATACAAAACCATAATAAGCTTTTTTTTCCTTGTTCTGGATTGTTTACAATTTCCTCTGATGTAACACAAAACAAGAAGATTAAAATGGTCATGACATTGTTTTGCTTATTTGCTACCTTGTTTCAAACAAACCGTTAACACCTAACCCCACCCCCCTCCGCAAAAAAGCAATGTCACATTAGTAACAACTAAAACTTATTTTTCCAAATTTGGTGCTCTTTATAGATTCATTACAAATTGAGAGTATTGTTTTTATCACCAGCCCCACATTAGGTCTTGACCCTTCCTTATATAAATATCAAAACAAGCAACACCCGAGGAAATGCCTGTCAGACCTATGGATAATGAAGTCATTGAGCTAGCATGAGAATTCAGAATTTCTATCATTTGCACATTTTGAGAAAGCTTCATTTTTGTCAAAATCCTTTGTAATGATGTCAGTTGCAAGCAAGATTTAAGTTGGGATGTGTTTGGGAAAAATTCAAGAAAGCATTCCGTTTAATTACCTGTTGCTTTTCTTAGAGACGTCTTCCTCTCTGAGAAAGAATTGGGTCCCTAAATCTGTTAGGGTGGCAGTGCAAGGGTCTTGAACAGTCAAACTCTGAAGAAGAAAATAGTGTATATATGTTAAGATCAAGATTAAAAGCGTGTATTGTACAATACTTCTTCAATCATTTTCTAAACTGAACATTGTGGGCCCTCATAAAAATTCTTGCCATGACGATCTGATTTGAACCCACATAACAGATATCATGTGTTGGTTTTGAAAAACTTTAAGTTCAAGACAATACTGTATCTCTTATATGAACCTCTGTTACATCCACATGTAATTTGTCTTTGTCTACCATACATCATTATTCATTTAATCATGACTACATATATGATGAGAAATTTATTACAATTGTTTCAATAGTTGACTGCTGTAGCAGTACTTAAACCTGTTTTTTTTTTACAGATGTGAGAAAGTTTTAAAGTCAAAACTTACTTTTGTTAAAACTATACAACAGCTGCAATGTTGTGTGAAATGCCACAGAAAAATTAGCCAAAGTAAGCAAAAAATTAAATTAAAGCAACATTTTGAGATCTAATGCATATACAACATACATACTTAGATATATTGACTATTCCTGAGTAATAATGTGTTCAAATAGTTATTTCTAATTGTATATCAAGCAATAATACATAAATTCAATTATTTCATCACCATAGTATTTCGTCTTTCAAATTTTTTCATTATTAACAAGCTCCTTTACATTAATTTGTATTAGTAAAGGGTTAACCAGACAAATTCTGGTCTCATTTGGGTCAAGCTGATGAATTGGTCTGTTTGGAACACAAACTGTACATCCAATAACATGCAAACAATTTCAGAGGCTTGAATGCAAGACTACAGTAAGTGCTTCAAAAACATTAAGGACTTACTATAGTATTGTACTGAACCCTTTCCATACTAGAGTATATAGATCCCAGACATTTTGTACCTATAGGCCCTAAACATTTATTACAATAAGATTATTTCGAAAAAAAAAAAGATTACATATACGCTCACTAAATAAATTTTTAAATTCATGAAAGTAGAATACATGTCCATATCAAGGTGCATGATTCTCATCTTTTGTCCAGTTTCATAAGCATTTTAACCCACAGCCATTCATTCATTTGTCATGTAACACTTTTCTGCACGGAAAAGTGTTAATCAAATTAAGTCTTCCATGGGATAGCTTTGAAAGACCCCTGAAGGTAACAGGTCTTCCAAAACACGAGTTATTTGTTCACTTTTTTTCTCGAATTAATATTGCTCACTTAGTTCCAAGTCATGAATAAATGATTACCTTCTCCCCTCTAAGGTATTGTTTGATAGATAACATGGACATGAGCCATGAAACCTGTTGGGCTGGCAACATCTATATAGTTCAATTCAAGGACTTAGTGCAAGACTATTGCAAGTCGTTCACACAAGTGATGGGTTTGTGTTTAGCCTTGCACTTAGTCCTTTGATTTTTACAGACCCAATTAATGGAGAGCCTGGAGAAGAAACCATTTCAAAATTGGAGCACAAGTCTTCTAACCTTAAGCTTTTACCAAACGCCAAATTTTTGACTGACCCAAATTGAAAGAGTTCACAGACATTTAAAAATATGACGAAAATGACAAATAATATTCTAATAGGGCAAAAAGAAACATGGGAAAAGGAGAAATTGCTTGTTAAGAGCAATTCCTCCTTTTCCCACAATGATTTCTACAGTCATTGATTGGTAATGGGTTAACCAAGTGATGCAATATTACCAGTATGCTGTAAACTGGTTTAAGATTGTTGTTGGATAAGGATACTTTGTTTAAAAATAAGATGAGATGATTCTTATAAAGTTACATAGTGAAATATACATTCATATTGAGAGTAATCCATGCTACATGAGACACCCGGCCTCATTTGGCCTATCGGTCATTACAGCATCTTCCTTTGTTTTGATCTGTTATTTACATTCTTCTAAGCGAATATTATATATAAAACTACTGTTTCATTAATAAACAATTTGACCTTTTGTTATTTTGTTTCAAATGTCTTTTACAGCTTACCTTTGTGAAAAACCATTTAAAAACAACTCATTGAAATATAGTCAAATTCTAAGTACATCTAGCTAGAATTTAATGATGACACGCATGCATCCTTTGCATTTCATTTCATCCTACTAATTAATCTTTATAGAAATGAATGCACAGGTATATAATTCAGACAGAAATGTGATATAGTTGAAAAGTTTGATAAAGCATCAGCACCGATGAAAAAAATAATTTTCTTGTATATACAATTTTAACATATTAAGCTTTTAATTTTATCCATCTATCCACAGGTATTGAGACATCAGGTGTCTTATGAAATTATTATGAAATAAGGAGTTTTCCTCATTACAGAAACAGTCTCTCAATTTCTTACAATATATTCCTCAGCCATTTGCATAAAATTACAAGACCATTATCATTAATCAGATGTTTAAAACCACCATAGGATGAAGATACTTGGAAAAGCAAAAGCAGACCAGTTAATTTGTCACTTTTCAAAACAATTCATCAGTTGACTCTAGAATTTGATTAAAATCTTATTGCAGTTTAATATTGAAATTGATTAGAAAACATTGTGACAAAGACACAAACTTGATTATGAACAGTTGTTTCAAACGAATCTCTACCTTATCTCCCAAAGGGCATCCTCTCTTTAACAGGGATAAGCTATTAAGCGTTATGGCACAGGTGGATTCAAATCAGTTTAATTGCCAATTAGAGGGTTATACATGTATAAAGAAAATTTATACTTTAGATTAAAAAATGGACAATTTGCTAATATCTGTACTTTCAAATGTTACTAATAGGCTGGTTCAATTGATGTTAACTATTCACCTTATTATTGATAAATCACGACAGAAAGTGCACATGTCTATGCTCGTGACATTTCTGTATCATTACTACACAAGCCTCCAACACCTGATCCTGACTGTTTGCCTGCAGGAACATGGGCATAGATATTTTAGATATAAATACATCAAGCTCCAAAAAAAACTCAAGATCCTTGGTTCAATCACCCTATGAGCTATCAGGGCCTGCCTTAACCCTTTACCAAACGCCAACTTTTTGACTGTCCCAATTTGAAAGGGTTTGCAGACGTTATTTCAAAATGTAATGAATTTGAAAAAAATCTTTTCATAGGGTAGAAAACATTGTGAGAAAAGGAGAAATTGCTCACCAAGGGGTCGCGAAATCTGATTTTGATTTACCTTTCCATATGTGCCAAATCTTTTTCTGCATATGCCCATATAATGGTTAGTTGGTATATACTAAATTTCATTAAAAAAAATATCTTTCTCCTTGTTATTTCCTTGTTATTTCCTTTTTGTATCTGATTTCATCTAACTATATATTATTATATATACATTATACTATTTTGTGTATCAATCTCTTTGGAAGCACATAATAATATGGAGATTTCATTAATACATATCCCACTAACTTTAAACACCAGCTTAACCCATCACCAAACAATGACCACATTTAACCACTTTGTTGCAGAAGACTCTGGCAAACATTGTGGAAAAAGGAGAAATTGCTCGCTAAGAGCAATTTGTCCTTTTCCCACAAGGTTTTCAGCTCTATCTGAAGAATTTTTTTCAATCATATCACTTTGAAATGTCGTCTTCAAACTCATTCAATTTGGGACAGTCTAAAATTTGTCCTTTGGGAAGGCTGGTTAATCGATAAAAAGTCCCTGAGACTATTTATCTAGAAATGACAAGGACAATATGCTTGAAATGATCTGTTATTTTAACTATATTTTTTTAAACGATAAACTGATAGGAAGTACCTACAGCATGCAGAAGCTTAAAAAAAATTTGTTGAAAGAGGGTGAAATTAATTATAACCAGAGATATCTTATGATGTCTTGATGGTTTCCATCCATTAACCCTTTCCCAAACAAAATAATGACATTTGACCACTTTGTTGCAGATGACTCTGGAAAACATTGTGGGAAAAGGAGAAATTGCTCATAACGAGTAATTAACTAATTTCTCCCTTTCCCACAATGTTTTCTGCTCTATCAGAAGATTGTTATTCAATTTCATCACATTTTAAAATGTTGTCTGCAAACTCTTTCAATTTGGGAAAGTCGAAAATTTGGTGTTTGGGAAAGCTGTTGCTTTTCTATCGAAGCAGTCACATTATATGTATGAGGGAAGGGGAATCAAACAAGCACGGGCAAAATGCAGAGGTTAGTCTTACATTATTGTTGTCATGGCAATATAATTACAAGTAAGTGATGTGACAATGTATAAGATCTAAAATGTGAGACATCTCCAATAACTTTTCATCATGTTCTCTATGTATTTCCACTGAGACATGAAATATGAAGATAAATGGCAAGGAGTCAAGTCTACATATAGAAAATAATCGTAAAAAGCGTGACTGTGTCAAGCAATGTCAAGCAATATCTTAACCCTCTCCCAAATGTCAAATTTGCGATTGTCCCAAATTGAAAGGGTTTGCAGATGACATTTCAAAATGCAAAATTAAAAAATGTTCTTAAGATAGAGAAGAAAACCTTGTGGGAAAGGAAAAATTGCTTGTTACAAGCAATTTCTCTTTTTTCCACAATGTTTTCTAAAGTGGTCTGCAACAAAGTAGTCGAATGTCGTTATTGTTTGGGAAAAGGGTTAATAACTAGATCCTGATTAATCAAGAAATTTAAACCATATAAGCACATATAACATACTGTTATTGTAACCTTTTAAGAAAATAGATATTCACATACATACAATCATAAAAGGGACAATAGTTGTTAGAAATGAGAATATAGTAAAATATATTAAGAAATGGCCTTTCTAAGAAATATATCTTAATGGTAAAATGTCAGGGAAATAAACATTTTTATAGACATAAAGCTATGGCAAGTTTTCCAAGAAGCAGTCTACACTGCACATCCTCGCAAAAGCAAAAAATATGTGCTCCAAGATATACTTATGAAACTAAACCAAGCCAAACAGGTAAAAAAAGGTATTCCGATGAAACATGAAAACAGTTTACATATGTCAAGAACTTCTGAATTCAATGCCCATATGAGGATGTGTGACTAGTTCAAATTCAAAGTAACAACAGGCGACTGACTAAAACACAAAAAGAAATACACATCATCTATTTGATGCTTGGTAGTAACGAAGGAATAATTTGTACGCAGACAGCAAAGCTTGAGGTATTCTGAAATAAATGATCAGTTACAAAACGTCTTTCAATTTTTAATTTTATTCAATACTATCAGAGGGTAAAAAGAATCATTTTGACAAGTTCATGCAAATCAGTAGTGGGCATTGGTCGATTTCAAAATAAATAATACATTATGTATCTTCAATCATCAGATACTAAAAATTGCAATGCAAGTTCATATGAGAGTAACCTACCTTTATTCCTGCAAGTACAACATTCTTTGCTGTAGAGAGAAAAAACAAAATAAAGTATAATCCATTTGCTAACATTGATGTCTTTAACACAGTATCTTATTTACAAATACATTTGTTTGACCCACTACCATTGTTGCAGACAACTCTAGAAAACATGGTGGAAAAAGGAGAAATTGCTCTTACCGAGCAATTTCTCCTTTTCCCATTATGTTTTCTGCCCTATTAGAAGATAATTTTTCAATTTCATCACATTTTGAAATGTTGTCTGCAAACTCTTTCAATTTTGGACAGTCAAAAACGACATTTGACCAGTTTGTTGCAGACAATAGCTCTTAACGAGCAATTTCTCCTTTTCCCACAACGTTTTCAGCCATATCAGAAGAATAATTTTCAATTTCATCACATTTTGGAATGTCTACAATTCTTTCAATTTTGGACAGTCAAAGATTGGTGTTTGGTAAAGGGTTAACACAGTATCTTGTTTACAATTACGTGTGCAAGCATAAAAGACATGAGATAATGAGTTTGTTAGCCTTTGTTTTACTGGGCATCAAATTACTTAAACTGCATTTCAGTTACATTGCAATGTCCTGCTCATTGTACATTAAGGAATGACCAAAATCTAAGCTGCTGTTCAAGCCCAGTAGAGCCATAAACATCCTGTAAGTCAGCCGGGTGACTACCTCATATGTTAATGAAAATTTACCCTGTCCCTGGTTTGATCCAACACAAAGAGGTGCTTTGTGATTGCAAGTTCTACAATCCGACCACAAGGCCACGGAGGCCCCTCTGAGACCATGGAGAAGCTGCTTGTAACACATGTATTGTCTTTTCTTACAATTAATGTTTCTATCAAACCTCATAAAAGAAAATTTGTTTACTATTTTTTGTTTAAAAAAGTCCATTGAAATTTCCACATTATGTGGTCTGGAAAGTAGATAACCTAGAAACACAGTTGCAAAAACAAACAGAATTCAATTTACTTGAGGAAAGTTCTTCTATGTAACATGATTTCACAACTAAAAATCAATGATAGAAGAATGAAGGGATTGTGTGTCATGTTGCTTTTTGCCCATTTCTGTCAATAACAACCACTTTGTCTTTTTACGACAATTTTTCTATGCAACTTACGATGTGAAAACTCCACCTTTCAAATGATACAATTATTCCTGTCTATTTAAATGATCATTTAAGTGAGATTGCAAGATTCCTAAGGGGTAAAAACCTTGCTTTCATTTTGGATTGTATGGCTGGTCCAATTTGAAGCAAAGGCAGACAGACAACAGTTTGAAATGTCAGAATTTCCATGCTCTTTATAAATTTTTCACTGAAACCAATTAGACAAAAGCAGGAATTGCTCTTTAGGCGCAATGTCTTCTTTTGTCATAATTGTTTCTGAAGTCTTCAGGTGCAATCTAATTAAGCTTAGTTTATATAACCGGTAATATGATGGGATAGAAAACCTCTTACCTATTTCTATGCCCAGTCCACCAACCCCATATAGCAACACATGGGCCTTGGCCATCCTCTGCATGGCTCCATCACCAAGAACATATCTCTGACGACTGAAACATGAAAATGAAAACCTAGGTAAAGCTTTTTATCCTGTCACTAGTGTTATTTTGGGACCTATAACTCGGTGCCATATAACATTTGAGATATCCGGCACTAACCATGTAACACATGCATGTGACGAATCATGACGTCATAAGAGCGCAACGACGTCATGTTTACACCATTCTCTACTTATATTTTCCTTTTTTCTCTTGTTTTATTTACATCCTGTTTTCTTGAAAGAATACATAAAAGGTAACAGGATAATTAGAATAGATGGTTGGTGTCTTTGAATTGGAAAAGTTATCGGGCTCGGCTTCGGATTATTATCCGTTTCGCCTTCGGCTCACCGGATAATATTCCTTAGCCTTGCCCGATAACATTTCCGATTCACGACACCAACCATCTATTCTTTATGAACCTTGTACTGCTAATGATCTTTTCAGTACCATTTTGTTTGAACACATCAGAACCAGCATGTTATTGTATCTTTGAGTATTTTCTGTTTGTCTCAATAGTTGGTGATCAGCTTGGTGATGCAAATGGTTTGAATACCATCAATGTTGAAATAATACTTTGTCCTAAAATATGCCAAACAGAAGTCGCATAAAAATGAGGTATAATAAGTTGGTTACAAATCTTTTCATTCCAAAGACATCACTTTAAACTTTGTTGTGAGAAAAGATTTAAACTCTTACGTGATAGGATAATCAAACTTAACGAAAATAATGAGTCTGGCAAGAGGACCTAAGAGGACCTGTACTGGGAAGCAACCCTAAGTAAATAATAACAATATATCACACCAACACATCTGTTGTAGAAGACATAAAAAAAAAAAATGAGACATATGGATAGATTACTCATTATTTCTACCCAATACTGCAAAATAATGCATTTTTCATACTTTACAATGAGTTTAGCTTGCAGTTGCTTTCGGATTGGGGCAATTCCAAAATCCCAATTTGGAATTTTTTTTTATGGATAAACTAAAAATTGTTGAAATATGATTAGTTCATTTTGTCCTGCCACAACTGGCTTAATGGCAGCATAAAGTCGTTGTCCTCAGTGGCTTTAACCCTTTAAGGTATAGAGATAAGGCTTATCAGTGACACTATAGGTATAAACCATCCGATTATCGAAGACCATTAACACATACATAACTAGTCACCCTGGGTACCTATTTGCACAGGATTATCTCCGATAATTGTTATTGATTGGGGTACTGTTAATCAAACCTAAATTAATGCATTTTACATTCATCTAATAGATTTTTTCAAAGAATAAAAGACGACGAGAACAAAATTTCCTTTAAGTTGATGTTTTTTTTTCTTTATTTAGTGATACATTCATATCAGGATTAAGTTGTAGAAAATTAAACAAACAATGAAAATGTATATTACGGTGTGAATTATACAAAATCAAAATTAATAATATGACTTATGTGTTCTCCCTGAGAGATCCGTAATTTGTTTTCCGTT
Source organism: Cerastoderma edule (assembly GCA_947846245.1). Taxonomy (NCBI): domain Eukaryota; kingdom Metazoa; phylum Mollusca; class Bivalvia; order Cardiida; family Cardiidae; genus Cerastoderma; species Cerastoderma edule. Next base: position 16,950,708 of record OX401412.1, read on the forward strand.
TGTCATCAATTGCAGGGAATTTTGTTGCCGAAAAATACCGTTCATGACTCGAGATACATACTTTGTCTTTGCATATTTCTCAACAAAGCTGAATCGTTTTACTTCAATTCCCATTCAAACCGTTTCCAAAATATATAAAAGAATGTTTTTCAGCGCAATATTGCTTTGTAAAGGAGTTAAACCTAGTCCTTCTTATAAATGTAAAACAGTAAAAATCAACTCATTTTGGCAACGAAACATGCTTATATTTCCGTAAAATACGTGTCCATGGGTGATGAATTTACCAAAAGCTCGTAGTTATAGTCAAAGTCGGAGGAATGATCTAATTTGCTTGTCCGTGAATTGGTAATATTTATCAACATTTCATCATCTTCAGGCTTAATAAAAAACGATCAAATTACTGCTCTGAATCTACATTGATGTCCGACTTGCGATCGGAAACACCAAATTGGCTAAATATTTTAAAAAGGCCGTCTTTATAACGTCAATTATTTGACGGCTCGATTTTCAATCGCCTTTAAACTTTGAACAATAGCTCCGTGTCATAAACATCCTTTACAGGTCGCGTGCCGTATGCTCTGGTTTTAATTGGATAGTATTTTTAGAAATGTGTTAAGTTACTAAAGAATTGCATGAAATCCTTATCGAGTCTTTACAAATCGGCAGTGTTTTGATCTTTTATGACCGGAAGACTTCTCATTAAATAGTCTACGGGTCGCGTGCCCTATGTTCTTTTTAATTGGATAATATTTTTAGAAAAGTGTTAGTTTGTAAAGAATTGCAGGAAATCCTTATCAAGTCTTTACAAATCGGCATTGTTTTGATCTTTATGACAGGATATCGAAGGCCGCTTTCAGTTTTATTGGGGGTGGGTATTTCATTTCCCTTCATCTCAATCCCATAGCGTCTCTTTTAGAAGTGTGCCGCGTGACCACTATCAAAAGATTCGCTCTAGAGCAAAAGTTTAAACTTTGACCCCATGATTTTATCATCGTATATGAAAGAAAACATATTTGTTTAATAGGAAAATAAACTTTGGAGAAAATGACGTGTGTGTTTATTTGTGTAATTAAGGGTTGAAGTTGAATCAATTTTTCAGCTGTCAAAAAGCGTTCTATGCAGTAATCGATAGCCCGTCAAAATAGGTTTTATACGGTAATAGGTATACCGGCTAAAAGCGTTTTATGCGGTAATCGATAAGGCGGCGAACGGCGCTATATACCGTAAAGGGTTAATGCAAAACATGAAAACAAACATCTACATAGGACAAATATTATAATGGAAGAAAGATATGAAGTAAAATGGGGGAATTGGTCCTGAGACCTCCGCAAATCCTGTGAATGCTTTATCGACCCATCTATCTTGTCTGCATGTTTTTCTCACCGTGGTTACACAATTTTACCATATGGCAACTAATATTGCACTTTTCTGCTGGGATTTCAATTCCAATTTGCGAAAGTACCTTGATACATGTGCAGAAAAAAACAGTTCAAATGATTCAAAAATGCTTAAAGACCTACCTATAAAGAGAGTCATCTATCTCGACCTCAGATGCCATGGTCTCTAAAATAGACATGAAAATCATTATTAATAGTCTTAAAGATGTTGTTTTGATTTATTTATAAATACCCAGAAATTTTGTCTAACTTATTTTAAAGCACCTGCAGCTGAATAATTAAGAAACTTCAGTGACAAAAGGAGTGTATCGATCCGAGCAAAGAAACCTCTCAAAGACAAAAGCTACTTCCAATCAGTGAATAACAATGTCATTCACTGATCAATTTTGCTGTCTTTATACTTGATTTTCTCAAGAGACTTAAACAGGGTCCACATGAATTCCCTTCAAGACCGGTGTGTCTATAATCATTTGGTGATGGATCGCAGGGGGTATGGTGCTGGCAGTTGTCACAGATAAACACCCGACATCAAAGCCTCAACGATGAAATGTCAAAATCAAAACTTACTCCAACTACATGCATTTTAGACCATCAAGTTCCAAATAACTCTCATGTATTTAAAATTCCTTGTGCTCAAACAAAAAAGGAAGAGTGTCGGCCTCTTATACCGAGGGTCCATGGTTCCAATCCTTGTAAGCCAAGGTGAAAATTTGTGGGACTAACCCACAAATCGGCGCAAGTACTGATTTAGTATCCAGGAAGCAGTCATTGAGAGTGGCCTTAAACAAGCTTTATGCTTCCGTCACAATCAATGTAAAACAAATAAGCTAAATAAAACTATTTCGTGCAAACACTTTTGGGTGTTGGGTTGACTCGGCCTGTTTCCAACTCGGCTCGTGGGTTAACTCGGCAGTGGGTTAACTCGGCCGGGTCAACTCGGCCTGCTATATAAGTACTTTTGGAGCCTAGTATATTTCAATTTTGTTAATTTTATAGCTATTGATGGAAATGGTGATTACAGGAGTACTTGGGGAGGTTGCATTGAAGATTGAAGTATCATTTTAGTAGCGTAATTATCAAAGACCAAAAAGTTTAAATTGCACTTCGATTCAGTTAAAAACCTACAATTTTATGATTAATGCAGTCAACAGCGAATTTGAATGGTCAAACAAATAAAAGACATTCTCACCTCAGTTGGAGGACTAGATCTTTGGCAAAATCAGTTTCATTTAAACAATAAAGGTATTCACAAAACAGTTAAACATACATTAATTGACGAACATGGTCTATGTTATCTATGTCTCGGGCACGATCAACTTAACATTTCTAAGAAAGGGAATTTTATCTAAGTTTTAAACAAGATATTCAGTTTGAACCATATCTTTTAAGTATTACCACTCTTTAGGTTCCATACCGGCGGGTTTCATTAAATGCATTGATTAGTGTAAGCTTTTGAAATTAACAAACTGCGCAATTCATACTTGTTTTACACTAGGCTCCCATAGAATTAAGATAGCAGGCCGAGTTAACCCGGCAGAGCTTACTCGGGCCGAACCATCCCAAGGCCGAGTTAACCTACATTCACACTTTTGTTGTGGAACCAAGTGGATGATAGTGTGATGTGCCAATCGTATCAACTCAGCAATCCCCGTCACAAGTCGGTAGATTTACCTTGTAGGCAGTACATGAATACACCAGAAATCCTAAGGTAATTCGCCTTATCTCCGGCCGATAATGCAAAATGCACATTGGCACTAAATATGTATTTAAATACACACAAATTGGTTATATATCACAATCGAATGTTTTTTTTACCCTTTTCATTAAAGATGATCATATCAACACATCTTTGTTTCATATTTTGTCAGTCGGCTCTTTTTGTAAGCCGGGGATTTCCGAGTAGATATGATTGCAAACGGACATGCCCTTCGTTGCTGACCTACTTTCAAAAATGGCTCCCCATTACCTCCGAGGTTATTTTAAGAAATGGCCGAGATGTTCCGAATGTGTGATGTGCATGTAGTCTAAATCATGGGTCAAAAACAAGCTTTTTTCAACATTTGGACATTTATTGGGGTCCCTATTTACCGTGGTTCGCAGGGACCCTGTTCGAAGGCGTCAGTCAATCGATATAGCAATAATCTTTCAGACCAGAAATCAGGACTAGTTGTGCATGCAGACAGTAGTGGACTTAAAGCAACCACTCCTAGGTCACTTCGGAAGACTCCTCCCCCGTAGAAATATACCAGAAATGAACCGTCTACGTATTCGAACAAAAACAGAATGATATGTCCTAGTAACAGATGCAAACACATTCGTCACAAAATTATGAAACCGAAAGTAAGTCGAGGTACAAGCTTACATTGGACAAACAATAGAGGGATCGGGTCTAAAACCAGTGTAGACGGGAGAACTGAAAGGTCACAGAATGAAAGAAAACTTTAAAACAAACCTTTTGGCCAACTTGAGGTTAAACTGTCAAAATGTGACAAAATACAGAAAATCAGGGAATCTATTTATCACCGGAAGTTGGAAATTATCTAAAATGATTTCGGATTGGATTGTTTTTACCAGCGTCGTCCAATCAAATCGTCCCATACAAAAACACTTGCGAAGAACCGAGACGGAAAATCGGTTCTAGCTAGCCGGCATTTGTGGAGCTCACTTTGCGTTACCAAACGTGATGGATAGCACTTTTCAAAACGGGGGAAGCGATTCCCAAAGCAATGCGGCAAAAGCAGCTACACTTTTGCTCGTCATTGGAGAACCATTTACGGAAAACCACAAAGAACTTATTTTGGAGGAAGTTACCAAAGGTCGGTATAGAATTTCACTTTCGTAAATCTTTATAGTGAAAATGGCCGGTTTACTTATCTGTTTTTTGTTTGTTTTATGATTAACGGAATAAGGACATTTTTGATAAAGTTATGCATTTCTAGAGGGTTAAGTTTGTTTTCCAAATAGGAATAAGATGTGTTGATGTCATGTCGTAAATATTTTATTATTTTGGATGATTGTGAGGAGCATTCTGTCATTGATCCTGTGTTTTTCCCCTTGTTCTTTTCAACCAAATTTTAGAACAAAATCATTAAAAATGATTTTGTTTTAAATTCATTCAGAAAAAGTCTTATCTCAGATATCGAATTAAATCATCATGCCACTTGTGCAGTTATTTGAAAAGGGAAAAATTATAATAATGTTATTGATTTTCTCTTGTCTGCCTAGAAGCATTACTCATGCTATAAACGTGTGTGCTGTAAGCATTATCATAATGTATTCACCACTGATAAAATCTTTTTCCTTCTCCTTTGGCACTCTTTGACAGTTTGCGCCATGATAGTTTTACAAATCTTTTTAAAACAGTGGGTGTAGAATCAGTTCAAGTTTCGGAAATTGAAAGTTATTTCATAAATATTATGTCTGAACTTCTTCCTGTCGAGACTAAAAAAATTAATCCTATTAACCCTTTTCTAATGTCAATGATATGCCTTTATTGAGACAGATCTTCAATTATGCTAGGTCTTCTTTTTTCTTTTATGTAATGAAATGTCTCGGATCTTGTTTGGGCTAATCTTATATCTTAGATTTATCCTCAAAAATTATATTTGTCAACCCGTCTCTATAAATCAGTGACAAAGTTAAGACTTTATATCAAGAAAAAGTCAATGATTAAGTGATCTTTCAGCAGATCAGTTTTGACTGCTCTTAAAAGAAACATCATCTTATTGAGACTCAGAAAATACTCATAGATACTCATATGATCCCATAGGAAGAAGCAGTTAGCTTCCCCCATTTTCTTTGTAGACAAGAGAAATTACCAGCCAAGTTAAAAATAATTAGGGTAATTAGGGATTTCAAAGCTGGAATTACTTTTATCCAAAGGTTTAAGTGCACAATGAAAGAGAACCAAAACAATTGTTGTTTTTTTAAGCACAGGATTCACAAGGAATAAATGACAGATCTTGAACATACTCTTTCAATGATTTGCACAGTACCTTTTGGACAAGAGAAAATTTACCGCATATTTTGTCTAGAAGCTCCAGTGTAAAAGGTAACTCTGTCTATTTGGTACATTGTAAAAGGTTAAGAGTGGAAGGGGGTCAGAAATTATTCAACTATTGATATTAATTAGATACACTGAATGAGAGGACTTATTAAAAACCTTTTACCCTTGTTCCGATTCCCCACCCACCCTAGTCCTATGTTGTAGTTACAAGTTGTATAGCAAATAAGACAGCTACAAAGAGTACGAACAACATAGGGTCTGTCAATGGAGTACACCCTGGCTAACCTTTAGAGGGCCATTTACTGTTGATTATGTGACACCTAAAACTATTGAGCACAATAAGATAATTTGGACCATCTCAATCTGTAATGGCATTCTGTCTGATCCGCAGAATTAATACAAGTTTGTATATGGCTAGCATATGATTTGAAGTCTGTGTTGTGTTATGCATTTGAAGTTACATGTGACAATACTTTAAAAATTATTTGTTTAGAAATTTCTTGAATATGAGTTTTACAATTATCGGCAAAGTTCAGCTTTACATGTATATGAAGGGACAGGCTTAGACTGGAACTGAACTTGGCCAGACCAATAATGAACCCCCTTGGTACTTGTTGACCATTTCACCCCATATTGTCTAGAATTGGTATTTTGATATTGATTTAGAAATGTCTCTGGTATGATTGCTCTTTCATCCTTATCTGATGTACTGTTGTTATATAAGTGTGCATAGGGTTGCTTTCTAGATGTGTTGAATGGTGAAACAGAATTTCAAAGCATTGGAAGCAATTGATGAATACTTTACATTTTGAATAGAAACCTATTCAATGTTATTCTTGCCAATTATATTGAGGATGAAACACAAGACTATAGCAAGTTCTTTGCGAAGAGTAAAATATTGCACTAGACCCTCATAGTGCATGGCTAGTTATGGTACTGGCATTCAGGATAATGGGCAGAAGTGAAAGAGTCATTGCTGATTTATTCATATCTCACCCTTGTTATGTATTACAATGAAATGTACTGTAGTAGATACTTGTTTCTCTTAAAACTAGGCCTCCAGAAACCAATTCTTGAAAAGTATTGATTGTATAATCTGATTTATGAGTAGATCACTAAATGCTCAATTGTGTCTAAACTTTCAATCATCTTTTAAACAAAGCCTCAAAGGAGTTAAGTGAATTATATTTTCAACAAACTTGATAAATATATGTACAACATTCCAAAAACTTGGGCAATATACATGTCACAAGTACCAGAACCAAACACATGTTGTTTTTCCCCCTCAAAAATCAGAAGAATCAAAGTCGATCTGATTAGATGTGAAAGGGTAATTACATTCATTTAGTGGTATGTCTAGGTTTGACCTTTATTGTATGGACCTCTGACTAAAGGCCAAACTATTGACATCCCCCACCCCTTATATTTAATGACAGGAATGAGGGAGCGGTCAATAATCAATAACAGAATTGTGTACATGTAGTTATTGTAGAAGCTCCTTTTTGTTTTTATTAATTGGCATGTAATATTGATTGCTTAGTGTTGCTGAGAAGTAGAGAAAGAATGTTTTATTGTTCCTTTGAATACAATGAATATCCCAATGACTCAAGCCTGTTGATCCTTTCCCATAAACTTACTATCCACATATATAGAAATGTACCGCTTACCAAGGTTTGAATGTGTCCCACAGACTTCCTTTGAACTCATTGTTCTTAAAGCACAAATTTCTCCATTTCAAAGATATAGTTCATCCTTTAATCTATGATTTTTTCAAAGTTTCAAAGAGAAAATAATTTTCTCATAACAGCACTTCAGCATATTTGGCAAATTAAAACTTTTGTTGCCAAGACAAACAAAATGTTCCATTTGACAAACTATTTTCAATTCATATTAATCAATTATGCATGTTTTGATGGATGGTTCATGTCACTTTGATAGTTGGCATGATTTCTCTCCTCCTGCATATTGCATATTGCAAAATATGATAATGGCTTAAACAGTATTTACAGGATCATTCAACCTTTAAGATGATCATATTGTGAGATATTACTTCTAAGAAACAGTTCCTCATTTTAACACAACTATGATCATTTTCCTGTGTAAGAAATCAGTGTGTTATGTGCACAATGGAGAGAAAAGGGTTGAAATATTGCTTGGAGCCATGATTTAATTGATTTACCAATAAGCTATAGAGTAACAGGGCACCATCTGTGCCTTCATGTTAGATGCTGTCAATGAAAGCATTACCGAGAATGTTTCAACCCTTAGAAGGCAGGGTAATTTTCGAAAAATAGATTTTTGTGTCTTCTGCTTTCCAAAACCATGGATATTTGCTTAATTTTGTTGAAAGGTAATCAGACTAACAAACAGGTTAGATTACAGGCCAGCCGCCAATTAACTTGGTGGCTGACCTGGATCTAACCTGTTTGCATTAGCAGGAAGTTGGTTCAAGCACTTAAAGGGTTAAATGAATGCTTCATACCTGGATCAATGATGATTAAAACACGCCTTATTGCACCCAAGTCTGATATGCTAGTTATCTAAGCAAGTTGAATAGAGAAACATACTTTGAGTTTTTCATTTATTTAAAGAATCAACTCTGCAGCTGACTCAACTGATTATGAATCCTGTTTTGTAGTTTTCTGTTATATATTTATGATCATAAGAAATATGTATCTGTTTCTCAGGATGATATTCATTTTAATAACTTCAAACAGTTGTGGTCACCTTTCCAGTAACCCCTGAGGCCATATGGAATTAAACCTTTTCCACATAATATTCAAATTTATTGTATTTGAAAGAAATAGCAGACAAAACAGATTGCATTAAAAGAAACCTTCATGAGGTAGAGTACAAACATTGTGACAAAATGATACAGTTCTTATTGTAATTGATACACAAGTCTGTTTTTAAACGTTAAACAAAGAGTGCAAGAATCCTAAGATAATTGCAAAATTTTTGTTGATATTAGCTTTGTCTGGATCAATTTTGGGGAAAAAATGATTGTTTGTCTAACATTTCATAAAAAAAAAGAAATGAAAACTAAGTCATGTGGTCGATATTGCATCTTCAGAAGTCTTTGTGTTTTTCATATGGAGATAATTCTTTGTTTCTTTTGATGCCGAGTTCTTTTTTTTAACAGAAATAAATAGGAAGACTGTTGCTTACATGAATTAAATCTTCATAAAAAACTATTTACTTGTCCGAGCAAAATGAAATACATGGTAGATGCATTAATTTATTTAGTCTACTGAATAATTATGTGACAATATAATTTCTCCCCTTGTAGTAAATGTTTCATCCCATTATCACAACAGTTTACTGTAGTGTCAATTTTAAGACCAAAACATATTTGGTTTCATGTTTTCAGTTTATCTGACCAGTCACAATATATGGAAGAACTACGGGGTTTGAACAACAGCAATAATGGAGGAAATTAAAAAAGTGACTCATAGCTTTTCTCTTTTTACATCCCCACTGTCTTAGAACCTTCATCAAGGAAGTAAATTATATGTATGGCATGATGTGTTCCCTGAGACAAATACAAACTGAGCTCTGTGACCATCAAAATAGAAGTGAAGATAGAAGTAAACATTTTATGAAGGACCATTAAATACTCTTTACAGCGCGCCATCTTGAATTGGATTGAATTTTCTTCTTTCAGATTTGTAGAATTAATTGTTCTTAAGAAATAATATTATTCAAAAAAGTTAATTTAATCATATGAGCTTTTTTAAGGAATATCTTTTTGAACAAATTCTTAACTTTCCTGATAGAGGTGTTATTTTTTAGTATGTTTCAGATTGCATCATCTGTCAATTAGGAAATATGAATATACATATTTGGGTAAAAGTAAAGTTAAGAACTCGTCTATCTCATGCAGAGCGGCTCCTGTCTCTTTTACAGATTATGATAACTTAACATCATATGTAATTCAGCTTATCATTAAGTTTTGTAATTCCCTGTAGATCTTCTGTATCTTTAGAGTGATGAGTAACAAAAAAAAAATACTGAACCATGAGTCATGAGTTGAAGAATAATGTTACTTAACCCTATCAATCTGTTCATATATACTCACCTAAGGACTTAGTTGCAGCAGAACAGTATGGTAAATGCCACCTTTGAACATTAGGAATTTCTCCTTTTGTTATCTGTATAGTTTCTACCAAGTTTCATCATTGTTATTTTCATACATTTTCATTGTCTATTGCTATAGATCTCAACTAGGACATGTCACAAATCCTATTTGAGGAAAAGGGTCACTGCATGTTTCCCTGTAATTGCAAGAATTACATGCTTTGGGTTACTTAATGCATTTTCCTAATGCAAATAATCTAAGCTCCTTTACATTGGGCCATGTTTGTAAAAGATAATGACTTGATTACATGTTTGCATGCAGAACACTTTCTCCTTTTGTCACCAGAATTCAAGTGTTTTCTTTTTCTAGTAAACCCTTTAACAAATGCCAAATTTTGGATGTCCCAAATTGAAAGAGTTTTGATATTTTCAAAATGTGATGAAAATGAAAAATAATCTTTTGTTAGGGCAGAAAACGTTGTGGGAAAAGGAGAAATTTCTCATTTAGAGCAATTTCTCCTTTTACCACAAAATTTTCCAAAATTATCTGCAACAAACTGGTCAAATGTCGTTATTGTTTGGTTACAGATTAACATATTGAGACAAACATTACCATTTTTTTTTCATTTTGATACTTGAGTTAGTGTTCAGATAGTTCAGTTGTCAAAAAAATTTATCATGCAGAATAGGTTGGACAGGTGTGGGGTATGAGAAAGGCAGATCCATTGATTGCCTCACAAATTGATATACCAGATTGTTGTATGGCAAGATGTTTTTTTCTTCTTAAAAATAGAGGCTCTAGATAAAAAAAAAGGTCATTCACCTATTTGCTAGCTTTAAGATCAACCCTAGACCCTGTATGGTGGGTACCCATGCAAATTTTCAAATTGATACAATTCTGATCAGTACCCACAATGCAATGCATACAAAGTTCATTGAAATCTCTGGTATGCTTTTTGGACCTCTTAAGCCTTTACCCGCAGTGTTTTCCAGAGTCGTCTGCAACAAAGTGGTAAAATCTGGTTATTGTTTGGTAATGGGTTTACTGATAATTTGGTCAACTATGTTGTAGGAACTTGCTAAGAGAGATTTATAGACCTTTTTTTGAAAGAGAATGAATGCGGTTTTGAGTTGGTGCTGTGGCTTACACAATTTGTTGTTGCACTGAGATGGGCTGGTTGTATGAATCTACAGACATTATAATTGTCAATTAAGATAACACTATTTTCATTGAGGAACTTGATACAAACTATCTAAGAAAATTGCTGTAAGAGAATAAGATATCTTTCTCCTCTTCTGCATTGGATGTATTTTGAACAAGCAATTTTTCCAGAGGCTGTCAGACAGCAAAAATACTTTTGCCACTTTGATGATTGATTTTAAAGTTGTTTATTGCTAATATAAAGAAACACAGAAGGGTGAATCGTTAGTTGATGTCACATGTGTTTAGGTTTGTAGGTCAAATATAACTCTTATGCAAAGCCAAAGTGCATTATTTCTAAATATACTGATATTGATATAATGAAAAAGGTTGCATGTTTTGACAATTTGACACCTTTTCAATCTTGAAAGTACTTGAAAACTGTTTTAAATAGAAAACTGTATGTTAGATTTTGTGGATCCATTTACCTCCCTTTTTGCACTTCACAACCCTGAACATTGAAGCTACAAAGTAAGAAACCTTAAAGCTTTGGAGTCCCTGAAATGGTGCATTAAAGAAAAGCAGCCAGAGCTGTTATTTATTTAAGACAAAAGAAAAATCTTAGTCTTTGTGATAAAAAATAGAAACCATTATGGCACAAGCAATTTCAAAAATTGGTCTGATGCAGTGTTTTTGTATGTTATGCCCCCTACTCCATCTAGGAATCTACAGCTTCTGGGATTTGGCCATCACTATTCTGGGACAACCTGCATCAGTGGGCAAAATGGTTCACTTTTACTTACAAGATGTTCAAATGAAGGCCATCTAATCAGTGGGCCCTCGGTTGTCCTAGGATCTTTCGTTTGATATTTCATCTTTATATTAGACTTTGGCCACTTAATATTGAAGATGGTCTACACTCATTTAAAAGATCCCAGATAGGGCATGAGATAGGTTATGATGTAAGCCTTGATATGTGAGTTTACATCATCAATCAACCTTTATGGTAAAATGTCAATGAGTACTAAATGCAGATTACATAGTGATATCGGTTTCATTCATAATCAGATCGATTTATTATTCCAATCAGAAGCAATTCACACTAATACATGAATTTAATGCTTGTCTGTTACATTATAATTTCCCCCTACTGATCATGGCTTGGTCTATACTTCATAGTACCTTATTTTGATGCATGATGATGCTGCAGAAAACTTATGTTTAAGGATGAATTGCTCTTAATAAGTTATTCCTTTTTTTGTCACAATGAATATTAACGAAAATGGGTCCTGCATAGACTCGTGGTTAAAGTGACAGTCTTAGAAATGGGGGGTTTGGGGTTCAAGCCTTAACTGTGTTCCATGATTTTTGGGAATGTCTTTTTCAGATCCCAAGTATTAAAATTGTACTGATGAATTTCTGAAAAGCTGAAACATAATTGTAACTATTTTGTAGAGGTATTTGTTAAACTCAGTGTAAACAAACCAAATATTAAATATTTGGTTGTGCCTTCAATATCCTTTTGTCATGTCAGATGCTTTCAATTTGAACCAGTTCCTAAATTGCATATTGGTTGTTGATTAACCCTTTCCCAAACAACAAACTTTCGACTGTCACAAATTGAAAGAGTTTGCAGACGACATTTCAAAATGTGATTAAATTGAAAAATATTCTTCAGAAAGGGCAGAAAACCTTGTGGGAAAAGGAAAAATTGCTTGTCATGAGCAATTTCTCCTTTTCCCACAATGTTTTCTAAGTCGTCTGCAACAAAGAAGTCAAATGTCCTTATTGTTTTGGAAAGGGTTAAAATGATTGAGTTGTATTTGGAATGGCCCATTATATGTGGTATATGCAGCGGCCCTATACGTGAAAACTGTAGCCTGTATAGCACATTGACATACACCAACATATGGCAGAGATCTGCCTACATGAGTCATCATATGATTGTGCAAGTAGCTCGTAGTTTTTTTTACTACGGAACACTTTCCCCTCGCTCTTAAACATGCAACAGGCATGATGCATTCTCAACACATATTTAAAACTGAATACACAAACCCTTTTTCAAGTCAGAGTATATTTTGATGTTCAATACATACAATTATATATTAATAAAAGCATGGGAGTTATAGAAGTAATTTTTCTCCTGAACAAATTCTATCGACTAGTTTGACTTTCAATTGTACTACACCTGAGGTTAATTTTAATTGGTTGTAATGTTTGTTAGATAATGATTTTTACTTAGTAACTTTAGACTTTGAGGTCAAAACTGTTGGATTGCATGTATAACTACAGTGAATTTATGAGATCTTGAATAGAAGTTCCAATTTGTTGAATTGACATAGAAGCCTGGCAAATGAACAATTTAAGATTCTCTTTTCTTAAAACTTTGATTTTTTTAATCTGTTTGATGAATTGCCCTGCTGCTTTGCCACTTAACTCTATAATATCTTGCTATAACCCACATCTGCTTTAGATCTAGCTTAAGTTTAAAGAAACCATTTTTACTTAAGTTTAAAGTGCTCACTAGTGACCAGTCTTGTGACAAAATGATAAATAATTGTTCTCACTATTGTGAGCAATTTATCCTTTTGTCACAATCTAATGCTCTGAATGTTATGCTTAAAAATGTATTTCATTTGTACCAGTTTTGGTATCTGGTATTGCCTTCAATTTGATTCATTCACTACATCTCATAAAGGGGTTAATTTCAAGGCTGATGAAATTATTACTCATGTTTGTACAGGTATCCCTTACCCTCATATTTTGTGTAATAAGCTTCACTCTGCATGTCATTAACCCTTTGAGTGCTGGATCCAACTTAATGTTTATGCAAACAGGTAAGATCATGGGCCAGCTGCCAAGTAAGTTGGCAGCTGGCCTGTGATCTTACCTGTCTGCTACTATAAATATCTGTACTCAACAAAATGAAGCAGGTATCTAATGTTTTGGAAAGCAGACGACACCAATATCTATTTTTAGAAAATTTCCAAGCATTATAAGGGTTAAGGTTGTTTTACAAAACCTACTAAAAATACTCAGGAAAAATATTATGGCATCTGAAAGTATTGCGTAAGATTGGTTGATTTCTAGCTCCTTGTATAGTGTGTTATCTCTGTTTGCCTTCATGATTTCTAGTTGCTTTCAGAGTGAAATGAAAAATGGATAAACTGCTTGAATGTTAATGTCTGCGGAAGCATTTTTGACTAAAAAAGTTCATGTTCATGTGGGGCAAATATAGGTGAAGCTCTTCTCAGCTACGGTCATTTGAAGCATGCATTCTTGGAAGGAAAAATTTGAAAACAAAATTTGACCAAAGAGTTTTGCAATTCAAGCAGTTCTTCTATCAAAATGATTTGGTTAGGTCAACCATCATATCAATCTTTTAAACAATTGTGTTCATGGAGATATCTTTCATTTTTGTGTTAAATATGTCTTCAGCTGCCGTATGATTAAACAAAAGAGGGAAAGGGTCAAAATGAATCTTATTATAACATATATATATGTCTATCATAAATTTTGTTTCATATGGCTGAGAGTGCATTTAACTTAAAACCTGTCAAAATCATGACCCTATCAAAAGTTAAGTGATGACAGATTTTGCTTTTCATAATTATATTCAATATACTCAGTGACTTCAACAGCCAATTCCCACAAGATACATTTTTTTACATCTGTATTGGAAATAAGTTGTAATGGGTTTTGTAAAAGTATCCGCGCGAAGGCTTTGTATGGCGTTTAACACAGTATCAACAATTTAATATTGGTGGAGCTCGAATCCGGGAAGTTCTTAGTCTTAGTAACCACCTTAACCACTGGGACGTGCAGGTACCCCCCCCCCCATGAAGGCAGTTTCTGCTTTTGTTTCAATGTTTCAATACTTAATCCGAATTGAGATAGAATATCTCAGGGAAGTTGTAACATAATAAAAAATGTGTTGATACTGTGTTAAACCCCATTCAAAAATAGATAAAGTAGGGGTAGAGGATTGTATCTTTGAAAATTCATATCGTTGAGTATATCCAAGTTGAAGGTAAACGGTTCCAGTTATTACACACATGTGTGTGTGTTCTCAGGATGGGCTATGTAAATACATGGAACTCATGAAACACATAATTGCAGAAAATGTTTGGTACATCCATTCTTGGTGAATCCATTACAAAACCTTGATGACACTGGCCTGGATAAGCGGACATTCAGGCCTTTTACATGCAGTTTCTTAAAAACTTACAAACAAAACCTGTTTTGGGGTACTCTTGAAAACCTTTTCATTTAGATAACATACGTTTGGAGAAGGAACAAATAAGTGAGCAAGAGGGATACACTTTATCTGGATCTATGGATGAGCAAAACATTTTATGTAACAAAGGTGTTGTTTAGATTTTGGATGGAAGGGTTCTGCATGGCCCACTAGTTAAGATGGCAGACTTTGAAAACTCTGTGGTTCATGTTCGAGACCCACTTACACCTATGTTTCATGGGGGTTACCTTTGGCAAGTCACTTCAGAGCCCTAGCCTACTACTGGTAGATCCAGGAAAGCATTTACAAAACTGAAGGATTGTTGATAAGGCATTAAACACTATATAAAGAAACAAAATGCCTTTTGTCATTTATCAGTACTTTCCTCTTTAAGTTGAGGGTTCAGTAAGTAAGCATTGAACAAATGTCTTGCAAAGACTCTATCTCAATATCTTCTATTATTCATTAGGGAGAACAATGAGCATCATTACTTTAGCAGTAAAGAACATAATATAATGTACTTTTTCTGAATCAGTTCATGCAAATGTATTGAAAACAAGGGTTTTAGTCTGAGTCACACCGAGCAAAGATACACAAACCACAATCAGCATTCTGTCTGTAAATATTGAACCTCAGGCAACAAACAAATGAATCATCATGAACTGGCCAGGTGAAAATTAAATCAATATTCATAATTATATTTTAATCACTTGACAAATAATTCTTTTATGAGAATAGTCCTTTCTTTTGAATCTTTACCCATTTTCCCTGATTTACAGGGAACAACACATTTTATTCTGCTGAAACTTTGATTTTAAAATAGAAAAGATAATGAAAATAAATCAGTTTTTCAAAATAGCTAATTTACATTATAAATAGTATGTGGTGTTGTATTGGGATAGTATACCCTTTTTATCCCAGGACAGTGGTAACATAATTGAGAGAAAAAATGTTGACAAAGCATTTAATCCCAAACGAAAATGGAATATTGTATTTCAACCTTAGGGACAAAAGAATCAGGTAGTAATTTCATTCAATGTCAGAAAGATACTTGCATGCAGACCAGCTGGTTCGATCTTGTATTATTTAATGTTACTATCACCATACTGGGTAATAAAGAGCAATAAAACTTAAAACGAAGCATCAGACTTGAAGTATTTCCCAAATGGTATATTAGTCTAGTCTGTTAGGGGTTTAATGTTTTTCATCCGGACTAAAGTGTGAAACTTTGTAAATATGTTTATATCGATGATCTGAATCAGAAAAACCAACTGTGCCCGATTTTCAGGTCCTATATCATTTTTTATACATGTATGAATATTCGGATAGATGTACCATCCGACTACTCTTCCTTTCTATATGATTTTTTCGGATTTAACAACTGTACGGCTAAACTAAGACGTGGAAACATACGGAATTTGGCGTTTTCTATATGAATGGACAACTATATATCATTTAGGGCCCCTGGAAGACATTTCCTCGCCATATTTGAGCCGGTCAATATGGGATTCTTGATAATGAAACCTATTTGCTCTTGTATTAGCTTATCTTGTTTGTGTGTGCATTTCATCCAATTTTCAAAAAATTAAAGACCTGAAATGATAAATTCGTATGCATCCATTGCCACATGGCCGCGTTGATAGAATGGCTTAAATTCGATAGTTAACTCAACCGTTGGGTTTGAATCTTGACCTGGTCATATATAAGGGGAAGTTCACTGATAAATTTGCGGAAGGTCGTTAGTTCTCTAATAGATACCCCGATCAATAATGAACTGGACATAGTAATATAACTGAAAATTCCTGATGCGTTGTGAATTACGAAACAGTGGAGGTCTTGGGTTCGATACTCGGTCAAGGAAACTACTTTCCGACAAGGGTCATCCGTGGCCTAGTGGTTAGAGTACAGAACTTGTGATCACACAGACCCTCTCTGGTGGTTCAAATCAGGGCGCTGTCAATTCGTTTATGGGGGGTTAGCTCCCGGCTACCAACCGGAAGGTCGGTGGTTCTACCAAAATGCTTGATCGAGCCCTTGTTGGCAGTTCAGCAAATGGGGTCTTAATTCCTCCACAACTTTGAGCCGGGCATCGCAATATGACATGCTGTTGACACGATGTGAAACCATATACAAACAAACAAATCTTTCCGACAATAGAATTCGCCACTCATCCAAGATTCTTTGGCCATGTGAGTATGTAGTCAGCGACATGGAAAGATGTAGTTTGAGTACTGGTGTGAGAAAGTCAGGAAAGCATAGTAGGTGCGCTGATCGCCGTGAAATGACCATATATGTTAAAAAGCGGTACACACCAAATTATTGATGGGTCTTTCATCTAATGATTAGATCGGTGTTAAGATTTGCTTTCTTTTTTACACTGATTGCCTACAATTTCCACTGCATTTGCAAAGTGATGTACATGGAAGTCGGTGGTTTTTACAAACGCAATTTCTCATGCAAATTGGAAGTGCTTTGCAGCCGCATCTTATCAACTCTCTACAACTCTTTGCTGCTTCTGGTAATGTTGTCCAAACCGGCTTCCAATTATCGCCAGCCTTTAACCATCCAAATGCTTCTGGGGAAGGGACGTTTTGCCTCGACTCTAAACAGCTTAACCAGATACTGGCCTGGTACAAACTCCTATTCACGTGTAAACAGAGGGCATCCTGTGTCGGTGGCAAACTTTGCATCATCTTGACGTTCTTTCCTTGTGCAAATAAATCTTGTCGAAGATCGTTTACAAGTGTGTGCTCTGTTGTGTGGTCATACAGAACACACACGTATCTCTCCAACAAATGGAATGAATGTGACCCAACTTCTAAAGGAAGAAATAGATTTTCGAGTTTCAGTGCACCGATCACTGCTGGGTATGCTTTCAATGACTTCCAAGAAGATCTTTTGCCTTTGCCTGCAAAATGAGATGTTGTATCACAACCCGTCAATGCATGAAAAAATGGAAGAGCTCTTGAAAGGTCACTTCCTAGAGCATTAAAGATTGAATTTACTTGATAATATCTCAAATGTTTTCCTTTACCGAATTCAATCCATATGTCAAGACCCGCATGTAGGCTTTCAAGATAGGAAAATATTCCAACAAGAATTATGACAACATCTGTGTCGACTGTACTTATCATTATCTTCGAAGCACCCTTTTTAAGAGCATCAAGGACATGCAAACACATTCGTGTGTCTGCCTCTTCATGGTCCGACTCTATCATGGGTTCAGCGCACCCCCTAGCAATAACAGACTTTCCAGAAGTTATATAAACTTGTTTGTCCGGTTGATAACTGAATGATGATACAGTATCACTTAAGAGAGCGAACAATTCCTCTTTGTTTTTTGAATCACGCAAGAAAGATTGAAAGTTTGCAGGTAACTTTGTTTGAGTTGATACTTTTCTTCTCGAACCACTACCACGTTTCTGTCTTGTAGTGTTTTTAAGGCTATCAGTCAAGTATGAATCCCAGACAATATCTATCCTATTTTGATCCTGAAGTTGTCGGAGCGTCCAAGGTATAAACACATTATTTGCGTACTCTCCGAATGTATGTGCATCACCTTTTGGTAGCGAGTGTATCACTGCAGCACCATCAAATACCTTTGCATCACATTGAGGTGGATCGGCGCTACTAGAAGGAGCTAGACAATCGAGCAACTCGGATTTATTGCTTGGAAGAAGAAGCTTCCCATGTTGAGATAGTGATGGTGGCCATGGATGATTCTCATGCGAAAAGAACTCTTCCAGATTTCCTTCTCGAACTTGACAGGAGATAAAAAGTCTACTGAAAAGGGAGAAATCGCTTTTCAGCTCAATCGTTTGCTCTTTTAACCTAGAATTTACCTTGAGTGGTGGTGTTCTAAAAAGGGGGAGTTTATTCTTTGTAATTGTAGCACGTACAGACTGAGTTCTATCTACAAGAACATGCCGAACATATTTATCATACTGTGCTTTACCTGTCGTCTCAATTGTATTGATAGTAAGATTTACAGGGTCATCTGCACTGTCATGGCTGTCAATTGTCATAAGCTCTTCAGAGCCTTCCATAAACGGGTTTCCAAAAGCATTGATGGTTGCACACAGTTTTTTCACCTGTCTTTGGAAGGTTTTCTGTGTTGACAAACCTTCCTCGTGACTACTGGTGTCATTAACAGAATGGTTCTTGTTTATAAAAATGCTCTCAAACTCATTTAAAAGTCTAGCTTGTTCGGGACCCGACACCATCCACTTCTTCAATGCACTTGGTTTTTCAGTAAGACCAATTGCACCACCAACATCTTTAATGATTTTATTATTTTGTTCATGTGCTTGATCTAGGGGAATAGAAGAGAATCTTTTGTTGGTCTTTTGGAAGACCCAACATGATTGAAAGATGTCTACAATTTCATTAGGTAAAGCTTTTATATCCCTAATGTGTACAGGCAACCAACGGGCGTAATTTGTATGGTCTAGTGCGAAGAACATTGGGGCTAACTTTTCCATAGTTTCGATATACAAATTGAAGTTTCTTTCACGGTGCGACCTCACAAAAGTCAATACCAAAAGTTCCAAATCCAAAATGAGATTCCAAAACTTGAACATGGGCACCTTTCTGGCCATATCAGATTTCCAGGAGGAAAATGCATCTTCATCAAAAACTCAAATGCCTCTTTTTGTAACTTAGAAAGTGACAAAGCCGTTACTTGATGAGCGTGTCTTGTTTTTGTTACATGCGAGGCGTGAATGAAAGAGTCAGCTGTTCCCGAGGAAGCTATATCGGCCTCGGTTAAAATACCTGTCCACCCCAAATCTTCAAGTAGATCTCCCACCATTCGCCAACAAGCTATCTCAATATGCAAGCCACCTAACATGACAACATATGAGGATTCTCCAAACAAGTTTGGCCAGCGCCATTGGATTTGCTTTGCTAAGGCAAACAGTGGCTGATCAACAACCATTACAGGTATCTGTCCAGGATTGCATACAGAAATAGTCTCCCGAATAATAGTCATACCGTGTCTCATCATGGCAACAGTTGCGTCTTTCTCATGGAAAAGGGGCAATAATGATGATATTCCAGGCATTATACACTCCTCAGGTTGAATTGATGCATGGTAAGCACCCCATGCAATAGCATCACCTTTCTCTAAAGGATCTTTATCAAGAAGGGACACTGAATGTTCCAGCCAGTCGGCTTCTTTCTGTTTTCCTAATTCAAGTCTGGCACTGGCATCCGTAAATGTTGCCTTTGGTACAGTGACACCTTCTAGGTTGCAGTTTACAGCCGGGACTATTTTATATCTGTCTGGTAAAGATGGGCTTATAGTATTTGACTCTTTTAAAAGCATCAGTGGTTCGCGAGAATCACCAGGGTTATTTTCAGTTGGGAATTGAAAGATACTAATACTTGTGCCATGAAATGATCCTTGTGCAGTAGTAGCAGTTGGATTGTGATCGATATTGTCGAGCGCTCCAACACTGAAAATACCTGTTTTTAGTTGTGTTGTTCATACTACGTTCTCAGCCTGAAATCTATGACACAGTGCTGATGTTATTACCTTCTTGCACTTCTAGCAAACGGTTATAACTAACACTTAGACCCATTTCACTGAACTGTGTAATCAGCTTTTTGCTACGTGTAAGTGTATGGACATTAAGGCCAATGTACAAAGGAAGGGGTGGCTCACGAGCTTTCAAATGTCTTCGGGCGCTACTGGTAGAAAGTCTTTCTTTAGTGTTAAAGAAAATCAATTGACTAATGCTTAAACAGGCCCGTGAATTCCTCATGTTCTGATCTTTAATATTTGGACCATACAAAAGTAACGCTACTAGTGTTTTAAGACTTGTGGGTATTGACGTTTTCTCACATCCTTCTGGGAAACTGCCAGTAAACTGAAAGTATTCCTCTGAAAAAATTTCCTTTCTGATGGCGTTGCAAACACGAGATAGGGAAATGGCTTCTTGATCAAGGTCCCTCTGTTCGACAGCTTCTTTTAAAAGGCGTTGCATACCTTCATTAAATACTAAAATAATGTGTTTGCCGTCAGTCTGCTCTTGGCATTCAGGAAATTGGGATATGATTTTAGTTTTTAATTTATACCTGTTGACTGATTTTGTAGTGTCAAAAATTTTAAGTCTATCCTCAAATAATGAATGCAACTCTGAAAGCTTGTATATAAATACACCCTGCTCTACACTGCATTCGATATAATGTACAAGTTCTGCAAATACCCTTGCTTCTATTGGTTCGCTACATGCAGAAGATAAAATTGTTTCACTTTTACGTTCAAATGCTCTAAAACGATTTTTGTACTGCAAAATACAGTTGTTGTGATATTTAGCTTCTAATGCTACAAGATCACCCCCCGTGATGCGAGATAAAAGTGATGTATCGCCCATTTTAGTGGCCATATCTCTAAGTGTTACTTCGAAATTAAATGTCGAACAGTTATGAAGGGGCCCCCCAGACTCTTCACAGAATATGCAGTGATGCAACATAGAACATAGATGATGAAGCTCCGCTTTGCTGGCGGCGAGATTTGCGAACTGAAGAGTCGGCATCTTCCGCTGCTGCTCGTTCATTTCGCTCCCTTGTGCGTGCGAGCTTAGAACTGGTAAATTTAAGATGACATGATTTATGCCACTTTGCCGAATTATATATCAGATCATGGACACTTTCGTTACCATGTATAACCAAAGTTGTTGGTAATTTGTCAAGTTTTGAAAAACCTTGGACGTTTTGCAAAAAATCACCATAAGATTTCTCAGGATTGCGATTGTTCGATTGGCTATCGGCGGGACATATCAAAATGCCATCAGACTTGCCACAAACAATGCAGTTGTTCCAATCCATGTTAACCTTTCAGCTGCGGAAATAGAACTGAAGTGACCTACACAAAAACGCTCACTAATAAAACAGTGAGGGCTGTCTAAAAATTTCGATGGGTATCAATTAGACATTAAAAGAAAAAAAAGAGACAATTAAAAAGGATCTTTTAAACTGCTATTGCTAAAGTCGACGGCGCCTTGAAGAATATGCCTTTAAATCCTTTTGAAACCTCGTTTGAATCGGAAATATGAATATATCTTGGTCAAAGAACTTATTAAACAGCCCTCGTACGAAATGGTAGCGTAAATTGCACTGAAAACTTATTACGTCATGTAATTTTAGCACACGTCATAAAACCTTAAGTATCAAAGGAAAGGTATTCGGACAGTACATCTATCCGGATTTTGATAATGCGTTAAAAACCGAAATAGGTCACTGAAGTCGGGCACAGTTGGTGCAAGTTGATGAGGATGTTGTCAAGTTACTGTGTGCAAAATTTGTTGCTTTAGTCCGGAAGAAAAACATCTCGGTAAAATGTTGCGTTAACAGACTAGACTATATAGGGTTCATGCTTGAATGCTGTAAATCATATTTTCAGATTATTTTCTGATGCTTAACATGTATCAGTGTGGTTTAGGTCTGGAATAAGAGTATGATTTAATGGTTACAATGTTTGTAGGTTGTAATTGAAATCATCCTTCAGTATGTTACCTGTTGTAGACATTTTGCAAGAAGGAAAAGTCCATGGCCTGTTGTTGAACCCAAACAGTTACATGCTTAATTTTGGTTTACTTTTGATCTTCTTTATCTTTGTAATGTTATGTTTTGTTAACTCATCATTAAAAAGCTGTTAAGCATTTCTCTCTTTATTCTAATTAAGAATCCTTTCTAAGGTCCATATATTTTCTAGCACCTTTTTTGTTTAAAGAAGTTTGCATTAGGCAACTTTGAAATATCAAAAAGATCTATAAATGTCTAATTGATTGACTTCTTCATATGCATTCATTCATGATAGATTAATGACCTTTTCAGCAGAATTTATTTGGACATTGTGTTATAGATGTGGTAAACATGGCCCCACTCCATGTTGGTTCAAATTCCGGTGATGGTGCAATTTAACTAAAAGATGGTTGATAGATCCTATCCTAAGAAACAAACTGAAGTAATGATCTGGAGTAGTAAATGGTAGACAGTGTGCACAGATTGCCTTGCAGGTTGCCAACTATTTCTACTTGGATCTATAAAACCTGTGCATTCTAGTGAAATGCACTTTACAAATGCAAGTGATATACAGTTTTTCCCAGTCTTTTACGCAGTTATGAGAATTTCTGTATTGTATATCATGAAACATGTACTAAATTGAAATTGGCTTCGGATAATCATAACGTTACTGTGTATGATATTACCTGCATTTGTGTCTTCTTGTTCTTCATCCCAAATTGAGTTAAAAGCATAAGATTTATATTGGAAACTTTTCTAACAATCATTCCAATGTGTGGGGTTCACGAACTGTTGTCATAAAGTTGATGAACAGACATCAATGAAAAATGGCTATTCATGAACCTAAAGTTGTTTTTGAACATGTTGATGAACTTCAAGAAATTCATCTTTGATTTAAGAGAAGGAATTAAACTATACAACAAACAGTTACATCAAACTTAAAGCCAGTCCTGCTGATAAGCAAAATATTTTTCATTCTTTTTTGTTCTTTTTTTTTTTACTAAAAAAGTTTTTATGTAGTAGGTTAGCATAAGCTTGGTCTAGATTTCATAAATAGGCTGAATAGGGTCAATTGACCAATAGTCAATCCTGTGTAAGTGGCTGTTCTATCAGTGGCTGCTGTGCACAGGTTTTACTGCATTTGCCAATATATGTAGCTTTATTTATGTAATTATAGCTGTGGATAGGTATTTCTATGAGATCTCTGGAATGTGTCCCAGACAAAAGTCATTAAACATTTATCAGCCGCAGATAATATCAATGTTTTGCGGCAGACAAAAAAAGCAAATTGCTAAGGATGAGCATGAAGGTTTTCTGAAATAGTGTATGTTTGAGAAAAAACGTTAACTTGTATAGACCATTTCTTTGTTGATTGCAGCTGGTTTTAAGAACATAACAGACTGAGGTCTATTAAAGTGGTGTGTTAGATGCATTTGCATGCATTTTAAAAGGAAAAACTTTTGTAAGAATCCTATTTTGTATCGACAAGATGATTGTGATAAATGTTGACATTTATTGAAGGGTTCAGAGCAAGATTTTGTGAAGGACCTACCTGAGTCTTGCATTGAACCCTTAAACAGGTTTAGTGAAGAAATAAAGAGGTAGATAAGAGACAAACACCTTATCTGCACCCTGATAGTAAATCTAAGTTAAAGCATAGAACATAGCTCCAATTAGAAAGATATTTTTAGAACCAACAATCCAATTAAATGTTGTCTCAATCAACACATGATTGGTAACATAGTTAATGTATGATATGATGTGAAATGATTTTCACTAATTTATTTGGAATTAGTTGAACCATAATTGAAAGCAACAGTTTCATTCAATCTCACCCACTATCCAGTTTATTTGTTGATCAGGCCATTTATATCGATTATCCTCTCCTGAAGAATGGGGCCTCACAGTGTGGTGTTGATCCAAGACTTCATCTACATTCCTATCTCGAGGGTTCAGTGTAATACTGTAGTAAGTGGTGCACGAATGTGAAGCACTTACTATAGTCTTGCATTGAACCCTCGAATTCTGTGATTAGGGTTGACAGAATCCAAAAAATTTGAAAACATCATGACAAATAGCTTAATTACTTGCAATGAGCAATTGGCTATGAGCAATCTCTCATGACAAGTTGTTTCTTAATATTCAACTAAATACCTGTCTAAATGGGCTTATATGGGTTTATATATGCTGAAAGAGGGATGAAGGAAAGGGAATAAAAGAACATAAAGCCAGGGTTAGTCAGCAGCTAAGCCTTTTCCTATGTTCAGATATTTTCAATGTTCATTGATTTACTCTTTTCCATTGTTTTCTGAAATTCTACTTCAGACATCATTAATCACAAATTAATGGATTGACAAAACAAAGGTTTCTAAAAGATAAAATCAATTCTGGAAATTAAAACAGGCTGATTAAAGGACCATTTTTATGAGTAAATACCCTTTCTGTTAGTATATTTTTAAAGTCCCCTGTCAAAGAGGTGAATATTCAGTTGTATCACTTTAGGCTATGGGTAAACTGTCATGCATGCATGCTTGCAGGAGGATTGCATGTGCATTATTGGGGTGAGACGGAAGGCTGCTGGGTATTGATCAAGCTTCAATGTGATCATGATCATACTGTATGCAACACTGCACTCTAATTGATGACTGGCATCCTTACAGCTATGGACACATTTTGAAATGTTGCTTTAAGAGCATTTTTAAGGAAAAGTTAAGTTGACCTTGGCTTGAACCTGTACACATGCAAGTCTAGGGTTCATTGTAAGACTATAGCAATGCTTCACAAACATGAAGCACTTACTCTAGTCTTGCATTGAACTCTCAAAGTGCTCTTAGATAAGATGACGTTAGAAACTACTGTGAAACTCTTACAGTGCTGAAACTGACTTCATCCTTACGCAAACAGGTTAGATCCAGGCCAGTCGCCAAGTAAATTGGCAGCTGTCCTGTGATCCAACTTGTTTACCCAGCATTCTAAGGGCTAAGTGTATTTGTATTTGTAAGTCCAACTAAGAACAATCTCTTACAATTTAACCTTAGTTGGCCAAAAGTTTTTCTGACATTTAATGAAGTCATTGATTTGTTTGGCTTGTGTCAAAAACTAGTTGCAGTCATGAGGAAAAGCAGCCAGTGGCAGTGGCTTGGAAAACATAATGATTCATTACTGATAAAAACAAACAAAACATCAGAATTGGTAGGGGTTACCACTGCAATAAAACACTTGAAAACAGAGTTAGAGTAAAACCATTAAAAAAAAGATTTTGGGTTAAATCTATGATGGCTTTTGTTTTGCTAGCATTCTAATAATGACATTCTTGCGTAATTGAGTTTGAATTTGACATTTATAATGAATGAGTGACTGAAGCAAGAATATGTTGGTTTGTATAATTTTTAATGCAAATACAAATCTTGGGGCCAAAATACCTAAAAAGTTTTTTTTATTGTATTATACATTTAAAACTTTTCATATTTAGAAGACATAATTTGGCCATATTGTCAATTAAACATTTAAGAGAAAAAAAGGATTGGAAGAAAACAAATGACCTTGACATAACATTTTGAACCACTTATATCGAATTTTACATTTATTTTTTTTGTTACTTGGAGGTATCCAAACAAAATTTTTAGTTATGACAATTATAAAAGTTACAAAGCTATTATCAGTAAAAGTGGCTTGAAACTTATTTTTGTGAATGTGTTTTGAGAAAAATCCAATGTCACCAAAACTGGTCCTAACCTTGCTCTGAGTTATGTTAATGCTGTATTTGGCTTGTATCAGATTAGAAAAAACTGGAGCAAAAATGTGTGGTATTTGAGGTATGTATGACCATAAGGCAATTTCTAAATAAACCAATTAGGTCTTTCCCTTTTTCAAACTTTTTGTAGCAGGTAACATACAAACCAATAGTCTGACAGACAAAGAATATTATGATGGGCCTCAATGTGTCCTAGTGGTTAAAATACAGATCATGAAATCATGTGGCTGCTCTATGCCGGGGTTCAAATCCCTTTAAAAGCGTTTGGATTTTCATGAGAGGCAGTCTAAAGACTGACATATGAAATAACAAGAGTCCCACCCAGGTGGACCAGCACCTATTGGCAGTTGAGTAGACTAGGGGGTCTTCATGTATTTTGCTATTTACCCTTAGAATGCTGGATAATCTACTACAAACAGATTTTTGTGTTGTCTGCTTTTCAAAACCTTAAATATATATTTTGATTAGACAAGACCCACAACAGAGTAGCAAACAGGATAGATCACAGGTCAGTCGCCAATTTACTTGGCGGCTGGCCTGGATCTAACCTGTTTGCAAAAGCACAAAGTCGGTTCCAGCACTATAAGGTTTAATTTGGTTTGAGTTGTTTGCATGTATCATATTAAGGATGAATTGGCCGGGCATTAGTATGAAGTGTTTTCAAAACTATCTATCTAGATTGTGCTCTGTTGTTACTCATGAGACTATTTCATGTATGTAATGATATCTTTATTTCTATGGTTTCTTTCAAAGTTTCATTATTTTAATCAAATCATATTAAATAGCAACCTAATTGATCAATTGCTATTACGGCTCATAGGAAAAGCAAGTGTCTTGACCAAAGTTATGCAGATATGATATATGCAGAGTAGATTGCTAGTGGTAGAGGAGAAAGTGCTCTGTATGTAACATGGCCTTTATTTGTTACAGTATTTTATTTATTTTTTTTTATTTTTTTTTTAAATACTGTAAAGATAATAACCTAAGAAAGGCTTCCATGGTTGAGAGATTTGTAGTACAAGGGGTATATTACACACCATTCCTACAGTTTGCCCCAAAGAAATGTGAGTCTTAGTGGGTCCCCCGTAATAAAAGAACCATGACCTCCACCTTGTAGCATTAAGTATCTGGAGGGCAGCATCAAACAATGTCTACTGTCTATTCTCTCATGATGAATGGGTAGAACTCAGATACAAAGATGTAAAGTAGTTGTAGATTCTAAGGGTCTATCATAGAAGGCTTGGTGCACCACAACAGCATGTTCTTTACAAACATGAATAACATGCTAATAATTAACCCTTATAGTGCTGGAGCCAACTTCATGCTTATGCAAACAGGTTAGATCACAGGCCAGCCGCCAAGTAAATTGGCAGCTTGCCTGTGGTCTAACCTGTTTGCTACTCTGAGTATCTTTCCTTATCTTAAATAAGCAGATATTTAAGCTTTTCGAAAGCAGATGAAAAAATAATTACCCAGCAATCTAAGGGTTAAACTCTCTCTTTGAAACCTCTTTGACATACTGTTTGATAGTTGGCCTGTCAGATTCAGTGGTTTTAGATGGTGAACATACTGATGGTTTAGTGCAAGAGTATAGTATGTGCTTCATGTTTATGAAGCACTTACTATAGTCTTGCATTGAACCCCTTGATACTTGAATTAAGAGCTGTGTTCATGCAGTATTTTACAAGCTATGTGATGATTTTAATGTTGTGGGTTTTCAGTTTAATTGTCTTTTTGAGACAATTTCAATGGCTAAATGGTTTGGCTTTCTTTTGCTATGAGGTTATATTCTCTTTTTTACTCACAGTTTCTCCATATTTGATGAAACAATAGACAAGGTTTATTTGTGATGTGAAAGGTATTTTAACCTGGTTTAATGGTAACTGCTGGTTTTCAGTTGGCTATTTTAGAATATTTATCGCTATAAGTTTATGATAAAAGCTAAGGCCAGATGTGCCCCTTAATACCTGTTATGTGGAAGGTAATTAATAATTCAAGTGAAGCTGGAAACCATAGCTGCTATAGCAACTGTGGATAGATAGTCGGGTCTCCCAATTCTGTTGTTTATTAGCCCCTTGTCTTTAGTGTTAATGTTGATTATATTTCATGATTCCATCTGCTCTCAGTCTGGATGATGAAATTATTCCCTTTACACTATACATAGTGTTTTCAAAGACCCAGGCAATCGTTTTCTGCAAAATTAATGACCAGGAATTTATATTAACCTTGCTTTTTTCCATTCTAAATTGTTGCTTTAAACATACAAAGTTATTTATCTTGCAGTATATAATTATGAATGGTAATTTGAGACTGCTCGAAATAGAAAGTAACAACAAATATTAAAAAATGGCATAAAACAGAGTTAATGTATTTTCGATGCAATGTTTGATATACAGACAGAAACGATTTTTGACAAAATGACAACCAACAATTATTGCTCATTTGGAGAAGTTTACCCTTTGTCACAGTGGTTTCTGTAGTTTTTCCCTACAGAGATTCTTCAAATTGAGATATTATTGAGTAAGGGGGTTTAACTGTTTTTATTGAAGTTGGATAGAGTAATGGGTTTAAAGAATAGATAATACATTATATTGATTGCAAGACTATAGTAAGTTCTTCACATTATGTGAAGCATATTTTATGGTGTTGCAGTGAAGCCCCAATATGTTGTATGGCACATGTAGTATGTAGTTGTTGGCTTTTATTCAAAACAGCATCATTTTGTCAGGGGGCATCTCCTTTGTTCTCCCTCTAACATACATTTTAACCCTTTAAGGTATAGAGATAAGGCTTATCAGTGACACTATAGGTATAAACCATCTGATTATCGAAGACCATTGACGCATACATAACTAGTCACCCTGGGTACCTATTTGCACAGGATTATCTCCGATTATTGTTATTGATTGGGGTACTGTTAATCAAACCTAAATTAATGCATTTTACATTCATCTAATAGATTTTTTCAAAGAATAAAAGACGACGAGAACAAAATTTCCTTTAAGTTGATGTTTTTTTTCTTTATTTAGTGATACATTCATATCAGGATTAAGTTGTAGAAAATTAAACAAACAATGAAAATGTATATTACGGTGTAAATTATACAAAATCAAAATTAATAATATGACTTATGTGTTCTCCCTGAGAGATCCGTAATTTGTTTTCCGTTTGTCATCAATTGCAGGGAATTTTGTTGCCGAAAAATACCGTTCATGACTCGAGATACATACTTTGTCTTTGCATATTTCTCAACAAAGCTGAATCGTTTTACTTCAATTCCCATTCAAACCGTTTCCAAAATATATAAAAGAATGTTTTTCAGCGCAATATTGCTTTGTAAAGGAGTTAAACCTAGTCCTTCTTATAAATGTAAAACAGTAAAAATCAACTCATTTTGGCAACGAAACATGCTTATATTTCCGTAAAATACGTGTCCATGGGTGATGAATTTACCAAAAGCTCGTAGTTGTAGTCAAAGTCGGAGGAATGATCTAATTTGCTTGTCCGTGAATTGGTAATATTTATCAACATTTCATCATCTTCAGGCTTAATAAAAAACGATCAAATTACTGCTCTGATTCTACATTGATGTCCGACTTGCGATCGGAAACACCAAATTGGCTAAATATTTTAAAAAGGCCGTCTTTATAACGTCAATTATTTGACGGCTCGATTTTCAATCGCCTTTAAACTTTGAACAATAGCTCCGTGTCATAAACATCCTTTACAGGTCGCGTGCCGTATGCTCTGGTTTTAATTGGATAGTATTTTTAGAAATGTGTAAAGTTACTAAAGAATTGCATGAAATCCTTATCGAGTCTTTACAAATCGGCAGTGTTTTGATCTTTTATGACCGGAAGACTTCTCATTAAATAGTCTACGGGTCGCGTGCCCTATGTTCTTTTTAATTGGATAATATTTTTAGAAAAGTGTTAGTTTGTAAAGAATTGCAGGAAATCCTTATCAAGTCTTTACAAATCGGCATTGTTTTGATCTTTATGACAGGATATCGAAGGCCGCTTTCAGTTTTATTGGGGGTGGGTATTTCATTTCCCTTCATCTCAATCCCATAGCGTCTCTTTTAGAAGTGTGCCGCGTGACCACTATCAAAAGATTCGCTCTAGAGCAAAAGTTTAAACTTTGACCCCATGATTTTATCATCGTATATGAAAGAAAACATATTTGTTTAATAGGAAAATAAACTTTGGAGAAAATGACGTGTGTGTTTATTTGTGTAATTAAGGGTTGAAGTTGAATCAATTTTTCAGCTGTCAAAAAGCGTTCTATGCAGTAATCGATAGCCCGTCAAAATAGGTTTTATACGGTAATAGGTATACCGGCGAAAAGCGTTTTATGCGGTAATCGATAAGGCGGCGAACGGCGCTATATACCGTAAAGGGTTAACAAGGAATGTTTAGGTCTGTCCAAATTGAAAGCAATTACAGCAGACATGCCCTTAATTGAGTTGCAATTAATTCATTTAACAAAATACTGATACAGTTAATCGGAAAATTTTTTTGTATTCCTTGTATACAATTATGTTAAAATAATCAGTTAAGATAGGATTTTGAAAAATATTTAACCATTTTCACAATTCAGATGCCAGAATTGAAACAATTTCAAAGCAGGCAATGTAGGTAAAAGCTATTCTTGGCTATGTTTTTTTCTTGTTTGATAAGCCCTTACTTTATAATACAATATCGTGACAGCAGCAGCTGACTTGAAGCCACTGTGGTAAAGTACAAATTTCTCCTAATGATCTTTATGTCACAAGGGTTTACCCAATATCATACTGGAAGTTTTTCTTAGATTCATTTCACTTTTTATCATATGATCTTGCTTGAGGAAGAAGATTGGCTTGTCAGCTAAAAAAAAAGGGAAGATATAGACAAAAAAGAAATCCAAAATATAATTGATATTTGGAATTCAACACTGCTTACAAAACATCTTTTCCTGACTCCAAAATCGGACAGCAAAAAGATCAGGAAAAACCAATGAATATTGCAGATAAGATAGTGCAATATAAAAAAAAGCTTAGATGCCGAATATCTGAGTGGTTTTGCTAGAATTTGAAAACAGACACTGAATAGTTTTGGCTTCCAATCAATAACCATGTACACCAGGGGAGACGGACTGGATTCCAGAAAGAGAAGTGCTGCTCCTCTTTCGACTCTCTTAGCAAACTTTCAACTAGATCCTTTGGTTAAAGTGTCATACATTTGTGACAATTTTTATTTTTTTATTATTAGCTGTCTTGGAAAGCTTCTTGTGCTTTTGAATGATTTCTCCATAACTCCAAAGTTAGCTTGCATCTAAATTGGTAAGAAACAACAAGGGGGGCCTCCATGGCCTAGTGGTTAGAGTACAGAACTTGAAATCACAAGGCCCCTCTCCGCGTGGGTTCAAATCCTGAGAGGGATATGGATTTTCATGAGAGGCAGTCTCCCGACTGACTTACGGAATGCCGATGGTTCTACCTGCCTTGACCAGCCCTTATGGGCAGTTGAGTATGGGGTCTTCCTCCATCATTAAGAGTCGGGCATCGCTACATAACTGAAATAATGTTGATGTGATGTAAAAACCCATATAAAAAAAAAAAAAAAAGAAACAACAAAAATAATTTGGATAAGATTCTTTCTTGTCTAACTACATGTAGAAAGTTTTGTCATTATACTAAAAGTTAATTGTAGGATAATTGTGTATCAAATATAAGCATATAAAAAATGATATTAGAGGATAAAGTCCATAATTCAGAGAGACAGAGGGTTTGATATAGAGAATAAATATACTTATGTCACCATGTCCTTTAGAGGATGAAATCTTGGACCAACTTCAAAATGATTAATCCACATTATAATTGCTATTCTTGTAACCACAAGGATTGTGCATGTTTGATCAGATCTAGGCTACAACCTTTGGTATTTGAATGATTCACAATACCAGGCATTGCCCTCTAGTATGGTATTGCCTTTTTAAAAAAAAGTTAGTTTCGTTCCAATGGCTATCAGCCTGTCTAACGCAGGCTTCCCCTAAACTCTAAGTAACAGACCATTTCAAGGGTTGATAGTGTATTTCATCCAAAGGACATTATTTTAAAGAGGGGCATTGGGAAAATGTTATTTACCATGGGTATGCTACAGTGACAAATTTCAAACTAAATTTAGCTCTTGTTGATTCAATAAAACATTTTAGTTAATCTTATTATGATTAACTTAATCAGATTTACTCTAGCTGCTGGTGAAATTATGATTATTGGAGAGTTCCTGAGAAAGGCAGTGTAGCATCTTGAAAGTGATACAGGAGTGTTGAAATCAGATTTTGATTTACTTGTCTGTAAATGCCAAATCTTTCTCGTTAGACTTGTCTGTACAAACGAATCTGCTTGTCCATTAAGGCTTTTGGACAAGCTGGGCAATATGGACAGTTGATTTTGTCACCCTTGTGATATAAGTTATCTCTCCTTAAAACATTACATTACTTTCACAGGCAATGCACAGAAAACTGTTCCATCAATGTGTCCTCATTAAAACGGCTAATATATACATTACGCTTCAATCCATAACTGCAATGGTGCTCAAAGTAATGACTGTATCACCATGTAAGCTTCAAATGCCACTAATTAACTATTCATCATTTTTCTCTTGGTTTCTATTTGAAACATTACTTTCTTAATTTCTTACTCAATTTGGACAAATTATAAATCCCCATAACAAGGACATTGGATTGGTAAAGACATATAACATAGGCTTTCTTGGCTTGTTTCTAATGCCATCCCAGTATATGACTAGCCAGTTGTTATTTCCTCCTAGTTAATGTAGTTTGTAGTAGCAGCAGTGGTATCATATATAATGGGACTGTCAGTCAATCAGCGTTTTTTTTGTTTTCCTGAGCTGCCTCATAATCTGATAGTTGTTGTAAAGCTTCCTGTAACACCAGTCGCTTATCAGTCTGTGTGGAGTAAAACACTTAACCTCTCCTTGTTTATGATTATTTTTCCTCAAGTAAACAATGGACCCTTTTGTTTTGTTTAGCCGAAGGCTTTTTCTGCTACGAGCATAATGAGGGTTTAATGCAAGTACATGATAAATCCTTTGTATAGATGGAGGAATTTCTATAGTCTTGCATTGAACCCTTGGCATATGCATACATCTGCACTAATGCTGTCTTCAAGCACTGATATATCATTTTTGTTGGAACCATTTTAGTATTGCATAGAAACTTGTATCAGTAGGGTTCAATGCAAGACTAGTGTAAGTATCACATAAGTAAGAAAAGAATGAACCATGTCATCTTATTTTGTCCCTGTGAAATGTTACAACGGATTGTATCAGAAATTACCTTAATTGATTTGTCATCTCCATAAACCATTTCACATATTGGTTAAAATTGTTTTGTCATTACAATTACATTGCAATTACCATGAGCTTTCCATACCTAAAGATGGCCTTCATGGCCAAGTGGTTAGAGCACAGAACTTGAACTTGATTTTAAATAATGGTAGTGTGATTTGATTTTCATGTGAGGCAGTCCCTCAGTTGACCTAAAGGGCACTTAAGCTTGGGGTCTTCATAATTATGTGATGGGTTGGGCACTGCAATGTAAAAGAAACATTGTTGGCACAATGTTAAACCATAACAAACTAATATTAATGTCTACATGCAGAAACTTGGTTTGATTAAATACAGATGGCAAACTTTCATGCCATTGTGATCAATTTGAGGGTTCAATGCAACATGATAGTATCAGTGCTTCATGTTTATGAAGCACTTACTATAGTATTGCATTAAGCTCTTGAAGTGTAAGTCCTTTTCTGTTATAAATGATTCACTGTAGTCTTTAGGTATTAATTCCTTAACTATCTGTAAGACTGAATTATCAATGCGAATTGTGATGATTATTACACTACAGTAATTTTAGTAAATATGTCAAGTTTCTAGTGTAGATCTCTAAAGGCTGCATTGGCTGCATTCTGACATGGAAGAATTGTATTTGGCCTTTCCACTCGGCATGAACTTGACAAATTCAGGTCATGTGATTAATCTTGAATTGAAAACTTGTTTTAATACCTTTAGGATGATTGCAATATCTTGGAGCAAATTTACAATACACATTAACATTATTTTAACACTGTGGCAATCTACATGAAAATGTCAAGATTTTTGTTTTGAAAGACCGTATTGACTGCATCCTGTTGGTTGTTTGAAAGTTGCCTTTCGACGCAAGCATTTTGTCGTATTCATATCATGTGATCAGTAACCACAATACGAATTCAAAGAGAGAGAGCTGATAAGAAAGCTTGGGTTGTGAAGTATTCTGCTTATCTGTGTAAGCTTTGAAATGCTAGATAAACGAAGCAGATGTCTAGCCCTGTATGAGTCCAGCTGATATCCGCCTATAGTTCATGCTATCTCCTATAGCTAACTAAACCCTTAGAATGCTAGGTAATTTTCATAAAAGTTGTTTTTGTGTCGTCTGCTTTCAACAACCTTGAATATCTGCTTAATTTAGATGAGGTAGGATATTTAGAGTTGCAAACAGGTTAGATCACAGGCCAGTCGCCATTTTACTTGGCGGCTGGTTCCGATCAGATCTGTTTGCATTGGCATGAAGTCGGTTCCAGCACTATAAGGGTTAATGATAACTTGTATCTTTGGGGGGCTTTATCCCACAAATCACACTTGAACTTCCCCATCAATGAAGTTATGAGATTTGTTGATCATTTTTCTGAATCAAAATATTTGATCAGACAGCAATTCAAGACAAGCTAATTTTCCTTAATGCACTAGGGACTCTAAAGTTGATTGTACAATAATTCAGTTAAAGACATTTTGAGCCATTTGAGTGATGTTCAGTTTTCTATTTGGTTATATAAATCCTCACAATAGGTTTAGGATTTGAAATATGATTTAGCTGTTGATAAATTTTTAAAACTTTTTTTCTTAGAATTCTGCATTCACTCTTTTCCCTCTTTGTTGGTTTTAGAAAAAGCTCTTAAATAACCCATAAACACTTTTCCTGGCTTTCATAGTATTTTATTGGCTATGAATTATTGAGTAACCTGGTAAGCATGTGATCTCGTAATAAAGACTCCATAATTTTGATTGATGTTATAATAGTACAGATATTTCTGCAGTTACTTTGTAGCAGTCCTGTACATGTATATTGATTAACCCTTAGAATGCTGGGTAATTTTCTAGCTATAGATTTGTTGTCTGC
This sequence comes from Cerastoderma edule, assembly GCA_947846245.1. NCBI lineage: Eukaryota > Metazoa > Mollusca > Bivalvia > Cardiida > Cardiidae > Cerastoderma > Cerastoderma edule. Next base: position 16,986,063 of record OX401412.1, read on the forward strand.
TTTCCAGAACCATAAATTTCTGCTTAATTTTGATGAGGAAAGATACTCAGAGTTGCAAACAATTTAGATCACAGGCCAGCCATCAATTTAATTGGCAGCAGGCCTGGATCTAACTTGTTTGCATAAGTATGAAGTCGGTTCCAGCACTGGACAAAGTACCGTCGACGGGAGGTCGTGGAACTGTGTTAAATTGTTCTCTGCTGCGTTGGAGACTTTGTCTACAATTAAGAAAGTACATATCAAAGTTTGGGGATTATTAGCAATGCCAAGACAATCTCAAATGTCTATTGATCCATTTTCTCTATAAATACTTGATTTCAAGGCACCTTCTTCTAAAAGGTCTAATAGAACACAAAGTAACAAAGAAAATGTTCTTTGCATCATACAGGACTGGTGCTCTATGCATTTTTTAGGTTTCTAACAATAATGTAAATATGTTTGTTCATACTTTAGAAAATTTTGTTTACTGATGATGCTGGAGGTTTCAAATAACTTACAACAGGTTAAATTGGTCTTGAAGATTTACATATTTCCTTGAAGTCACCAGCTGCAAGTTCAAGTTTGGCTTTGTATATGTCAACTAGATCATGTACGGGGTCTAGAGCAAGAGTATAGAAACTTAAAAAGTGATTTCTATATAGCCTTGAGGTGAACCCTAAATGCAGCAAGGAGCAAAGTAATATAAACAGTTGTAAAACTATGCAAGTAATGTCATTCCTGGCTGTAATTATAGACATACTCCATATGTTGGAAACTGAATAATTGATATGTTGGGTACTTTAACTGTTCCTCGCACCATCAATGCTTGTTGAATTTATTTCAATAGCTTATCACTTGCTGAAATGAAACTTTGTCCTGATAAGGCAAATGAATTACCTTGAGAAACATTGCAGCAAATATAGATGTGTCCGCTCTCGGACCTATGATAAGCTGCTTAAATACTGCAAAAAAAGGGAGAAAGGGGAGACGTAATTTCGGAGGAATTTTAGGGCTCGTTATTAGCAATACTTGCCAGCTGTTGCATAGTGGAAATATTTACATGTTTTCCCCCATTACTCCATGTCTTTTATGCATCTTCAAGAAAAAAATATTTGTTGTAATGACAAAAGAAACAATTATGTATTCCTTTTGCAATAAGATTAATGTATTTTCTCAATTTCCTAAGTGATACGTTATTTGTTGATAACTGTTCTGAATTGTCATTGAAACGTGAAATGTTGAAATGGTTATTCCTTTCATGCAGCCCTTTGGCTTGAAATAATCCAACTGACTTAAAGTTTAAAAAGGTGTTGAACTGTTCAACATAAATTAGGTTTTTTCTTCTTTTTTTTTTTTGCCAAAAGGTTATCAAACCAAAATTTGCTCCATACAATTAGTCATCATGGTTTGGCTTATGACAAGTTGATATTCATCTTGATCAAAATTTGTACAAACAGGACCATGCATTATTAATCAAAATTGATAATAGATGCTATGACGTAAATTGCGAGAAAAGTTTCCATCAAGATCATCAAGGCTGCAAGGAAAGTCTAAAGTCCATCCCAAAAGTGGAAGACTTGCTTCAAACAAACAACTCTTTATTTTCTCTCCCTCAATAGTTAATGATAAACTTGAATAGGGATATTTTTTCTATGTTAACCCAACTATCTGTTAACATTTGTTAAAAAAAAAATAAGTGTCTAATATTGCATGCTTACCTGTTGCATAATAATTCATCAAATAAGTGTTTTTCCTTGTTAACAGCATAAAAGAGCCAAGGAACAAAACAATTGATTTAGAGGTTTATCTCAACATTTTAGCAGAACAAAGCTACTATGATTGTGTCCCTGAGAGAAATATTGACTATTCTAATGGTATTCTCATTTTCCAGTCAATCAATAGATTTGTTACTGGATGGAATATTCATGAATTAGAACAAACATTTTTTGTTGTAACATTATCCTTTTCAGCATATTTGCATATCTCAAGGGTTTTAACTCTATTTATTGGTGTATGACATGTTGTATGTATCTAATCCAAGAGTTGGAGATACACCCTGCAAAGGATTCAGGAATTGTTTTCATGAATTGCATGAACAGACATGGACAAAGATAGTCATTAATGAACAAAGAGTTGTTCATTAACATCAATGAATGCATTTATAGAGATGTTCATGAACATAATGTCATGAAGTTTAAGATCATGTTCATTAACATCAAGAACAATTTTTCATAAATGTATTTATAGAAATGTTCATGTCCGTGATTACATACATAAATATTTTCTTGAAATTCATGAACATATTCAATGATAACTGTGTGTGTATGAATGAATGGCCATTTTCTTTGATGTCTGTTAATGAACACAGTTCTTGAACACTTTGCAAGGGTATGGAACATAACTAGGTCATTTGCATCCAGTATTTTAAGTATTAGATAAATTTCATTTTATAAGAATCTTGAGTCATTTTGATAAGGATTTAGAGAAAAAAATAAAAAATGAAAAGTACACGTCTAGCATTGTTTTTCTTATTCATTCTCAGATTAGAAATGACAAGCATCCAATTCAGTGTTCAGATAAAGTACATTATTTATCCCATTATGAAATACAGGGAAACATTGGAACTTTTAACCGAAAGGATGCTTCTATCTTTTGAAGTAAAATGAACTTGCTCAAGACATGGTTAGTAAAATTTTAAGTATTGTATAGTAAAGACTATATTTGTGACTGGTCTAAATTGAAAGCAAAATTAGACTACAAATTGGCATTGATAGATAGAACATTTTCTTTATGACTTCAAGTAGAAATCAATGAGACAAAAGGACTGATTGCTTATATGTAGATGTGTCTAAGTGAGGATTTATAGAGAACAGGGTTAATTATATTACCCGCAGATATTTCTGGAAGGCTTTACCACTGAGGGGGGGGGCGGGTATAATTAGATGTGTGGTGTCATGTGACGGTTGACAAGCGCTTCCCCTTATATGATCAATCCTTGAATATCATGTGTGCGCTTTCCGCAACTTTTGGATGATAAAAGCAGACATTGCTTCTTCATATGAGCTATTCATTTTGGCACATTTTCTATCGGTGAATTATGAAAAAAATCCTATTTTCAATTAGCGTCTGAAGGCCCTAACAATTTTGGAGGTTTAAAAAAGATTTTTTTTTTTAAAGAATCATCCCATTCACAAATGTGTGGCTATTTCAAATTGATAGATTCAGCAAAATGAAGGAACTGTGTAAAGTAGCCAGCATACTCCCTTTGTTTGGCAAAAGGAGAAATGACATGTCTTATAAAAAATCTGCATTTGTCACAGATCTCTAACAAGTGCTGGTATTGGATGTATGTAAATGAGTGTTTTATGGAGGAATGGGTGCTGCAGACAGCAATCCCAGACAGATTTATTGATCAGTTTCTCTCTTGGATCAATAATTGCATTTTCCCCTGAAATGTCATTGCAGACTTTTCATCCTTAATGGAAGCTTAGACATGGGGAACTTTCTAGACAACCTTTTTTTCTTAGTCTACATCAACATTAAACCTTAGGCGTCATGGGAAAAACTGGATAGCTTAGGTCGATAAGTTGTGCAAAAGTAATAAAAGAAATTTTAAAAAGTAAACTAATAGACATAACAATAACAATAGCTTCTTGGCATACAAAGGGTGGTAATTGATTCAGATTGTGCAGTTAGGCTTCAATTGCCAATTAATGTGCTTCATTAATGAGACATTGAAATTTTTACTGCTGGAGCTTTGATCAGATAGGAGTATGGGGAATATGGATCATAAAACAGTTGTTAGACCTGATCAGTCTGCTTATTCTATATCAGTCCCACCAAAATTCAAAAAGCTACGTTTGAAAGATTCTTTTTATATAAGAATCTTCAGATTTAATATGGATGACGGCAATTATATATAGAAATTTGATTTACAAGACAATATTGACTGTTCAAAGTTCAAAGAATGCACATAATATAAAGGAACGGTTTAAAATCATTTCTAGCTCAATGAATGGTTAACCTTTAAAGTGCTGGAACTGACTTCATGCTTATTCCAACAGGTTAAATTCAGGACAGCTGCCAAGTAAATTGGCGGCTGGCCTGTGATCTAACCTGTTTGCTACTCTGGGAATCTTTCCTCAACAAAATTATGTAGTGATTGTATTTTTAGAAAATTACCCAGCAGTCTAAGGGTTAAGATTTCTAGTTCATGGTTCAAGTCAACATGAAGCACTTACTATAGTATTGCACTGAACCCTTGAAGTATGCCCAGTGATCTTGTCAGGTGAAGGATTAATTTGATATAAAGTAGTATTGAAGACATAAGGAATAGATTATCTGGGCTGCTGATCAAAATTAATGTAATCTGCTGGTAATAAACAACAAATGATCGTCTGATATACAAGTCTCACCCCATAGGGACTTGGGCCACAAGATAACTGGACTGTTTTATCTAGGGGGAAGGTAGTTGGATGACTGAAATAGGGTTTAAGTCGTTTTTGACTGTATTTGAATCAAATTAAAGCAGTCAAGGCACCCATCCAACCAGAACTGTACAAACCCCTGACTGCTTTCCCACATGAACATAATCAATGATGAGAAAAAAATAATTTGGCATTGACTTATTTACATGTCTGAAAGGTTATTGAACATTCAGCCCTCGCAAAAGATTCAAGAACTTATTCATGAGTTTAAGAATATTCACAAATGTTAACATTGTCATTTATGAACACAAAGCTGTTATTATCTTGTTCATGAATTTTCAAGAACATGTTCATGAACATCAAGAACAGGTTCATGAATATATTCATGAACCTATACTTGATGTTCATGAAGTTGAACCTGTTCTTGAAATTCATGAAAAACTTCTGTGTTCATGAACAGCCATTTAACACTCATGAGAGTTATTTCTTGAATCTTGCACAGAGGAAGTTTCAAACTCTGGACCCTAGTATTCAAAGTATTACATGCTAATCACAGAGCCAGCAAGGCTCAGCCAAGGGGAAAGTTTTCTCTCCTTTAACCCTTTACCAAATGCCAAACTTTCGACTTTCCCAAATTGAAAGAGTTTGCAGACGACATTTCAAAATGTGATTCAATTGGAAAATATTCTTCTGATAGGGTAGAAAGCATTGTGGGAAAAGGAGAAATTGCGCTTTACAAGCAATTTCTTCCTTTCCCACAATGTTTTCCAGAGTCGTCTGCAACAAACGGGTGAAATTTCGTTATATATTGTTTGGTAAAGGGTTAAAAAACCTTAAAGGTAGGAACATTAGCCATGGAAAAACCCGACTTATCAGGGATGTTAAGAATGTTGACCCCCTATCAAAGTTATGTTTCTCACACGATGTTTTATCTCAAAATATATTTAAACCTTTTTTTTTCAGGATTTGGTTGCTGGGATACTGCGGCCTCTGGGATAGATATTAATGATGAACTTGCGGAGATAGCTAACAAAGCTGACCTAGGAGAGGAGGGGCCGGATGGTGAGTTACTAATTCCAATCATAGTTGGGGGGTTCTGAGAGGGGCATCTCATCAGTGCAATAGGACATTAAAGGCCTCAAACTTGTAAAGGACTTGGTATAATACTGCATTGAAACCTGGAGATTGTATTTACCATTAGATTTATTGTATGTATGATGTGATGCAATTCAATTGATAGTTTGGAGATTGTTTGAATGTCTAAACGTTTTAAGTTATGCTATATTTTGTAATCTATTATTGCTTTTGATTCAGAGAACACACACATACTCAGTCAAGACGTCAACTGATGGCAACCGATGGCCTCTTAATGTGTTTGCCTGTTTTAAAACCTGAGCACTCATTGATTAGCCTAACAGTGTAGCTTGAATTTAATGAAAAATTTGAGTTAATCATGCCAACATTGATAAGTTTAGTTTAAACTTATTTATTTTACATTGATTGTGAATCAAGTTCTTACAGCTTGGAGTTATCACTCTCAATTCTGCTTCCTGGATCATATCCAGTACTTTTGCCAAATCAAGAGTTCAACGCAAGACTATAGCAAGTGCTGGTTCAACTCAAGACTACAGCAAGTGCTTCACAAACGTGAAGCACTTGTTATAGTATTGCGTTGACCCTTCGAAATGTGGATAAATGAAAGGTCACAAGGCAGATTTGGCTATTCTTGGGATTTGAACCCACGGTCCTTGTGTCCGGAGGCGGACACTCTACCCCTGGACCACTGTCCTCAGCATTCATTAAGGGTGAATACTGGTCATATACATGTTTACAGAAAATATAACTGACACAATTAACGGCAAATAGGTATCATTGTGAAATTTACCCAACATAATGTAAAACTTGGGACAAATCACACAGGCATTTGTTGGCAGCCCAGCAGTCTAGATTACTCACTCCATCTTTCTAGACCCCTGGAATCCAATACCCCAATGTATATAATTAGCTAGTCATAGGTGTTCATTAGAGGGCTGGGGTCCATTATTAATTGCATATCTATGGATGTCCTAAGCGCCTGGTGTAACAGTCTCTAATTTATATCAGCTGGGCTGAGTCATCCTATAGTCACGTATGGACTGAAGGATTGGAGAGCTTAAATTGACCACTTCTGTCATAACACATTACCACCTCATGCCACATTTTTGTGTCTTCCAGCAGAAGACTTCCAAAAAGCATTGTGGCAAAAGTCGAAATTACTTGTCTCAAGCAATTTCTCCATTTCCCACAATGCTTTTTCAATCTATTTACATATCACAACAGCAGATTTTATTTTTTTTACATGGTTACAAAGGTTTTTTTTAAGTCGTCTGCTTCAAGTGAAATAATGTCGTCTGCAGGTCATATAGAGTTAAGGGATATTGTGACAGGTCAAAACGCAAAGCAACAAATCATGACAGTTGTTTTGAGAAAAGTATTTTATTTATTGATCATGGCTAAAACTAAGTTGAAAAAGGAGAAATTGCTCCCCATGATCAATGTATTGCTTTAACGATATTGGATAGAAACCATTGCGAAAAAAGGTATTACTCATCATTAGTGTATATGTTGGAAAACTTGTATGCTCTCCTACATACAGAATGGTTTAGTACATGTCCAAAGTCATTGGGACAAAAAGAGAAGTAACTTATGATATGTTTTTTGAGCCCCGTTTTCCTATGACACTCCTTGCTAAACAGGAAATAAGACAGTATAAATCTTGAAGGATTTTGAATGAGTCAACAGTGAAACAGGAATCAGTTAGGATTCTTGGAAAACTGAATCCCTTTCAACAAAGTACATCTTTTTTGAAGTATGTGCTGCAGTAGACCTAAGCAACAACTGTGATCAGCAGATAAATTGCTCCCAATAAGCAATTTAAACTTTTTGTCACAATACTTTTTATATAGTGACACAGAGATTTTTTCTTGCTACTTTTTGTCATCTGTTGTTGCTTTTATTTTGGAATGGTATCAAATTAAGGTAAAGTGTTAATGCCTATGTTGTTAAGATTTGAATCTCAGAAGAATCACAGGGCACTCTGCACAGGCTGGTGTAACCCTTTACCAAACACCAAATTTTCAACTGTCCCAAATCAAAAGAGTTTGCAGACAACTTTTCAAAATGAGATGAAATTGGAAAATGATATTCTGATAGGGTAGAAAACATTGTGGGAAAAGGAGAAATTGCTCGTTACGAGCAATCTCTTCCTTTCCCAAAATGTTTTCCAGAGTCGTCTGCAAAAAACTGGTGAAATGTAGATATTATTTGGTAAAGGTGTAATGGTTAAAGATAGGCCCTATATTTGTTTTCGTGAGTCATGAATATGTACAGCATGGATGATGGCACTTGTCTGTTCATGCTGTCAATACCAAGCCAAGTTTTTTCCTGCTTGAAAACACTCATGTCACAAACATGATATGGGATTAACTGCAATGCTATTGGCTAACATTTCGATTGACTTTTTCTTTTGTTTTACTTTATGATTAACTTCTGCTATCCGTTTACTTTAGATTGATTTCTGCTATTGGTTAGCCTTATGATTGTGTTATACTATTGGTTAACTTTATGATTGTGTTATACTATTGGTTAACTTTATGATTGTGTTATACTATTGGCTAACCTTATGATTGTGTTATACTATTGGTTAACCTTATGATTGTGTTATACTATTGGTTAACTTTATGATTGTCTTATGCTATTGGCTAACTTTTTGATTGACCTTAGCTATTGGTTAACTTAAGTCAAGTGGTCTACAATGGGCACATTTTTATTGAGTACACTTAAAACCTATTGAATTCATATAGGTATGCTTTCTTATGAAATAATCCCTGAGGAACTGACGTTTTTTGAAGTCTGTGTGAATTAATATATATGATTTTGCATGTAAGACTGAATAATCGGTTAGTCATAAACCTTTTATTAGTTACTATTTATAGAATTTCTGTTGTTGAAACTCACATGGGCAGTCAAAGATTTCGCGCATGCCCAGATCGCGTTATTTAAACAACAATGTCACTGGTTTGACTTCATTACTGTCATGTGACTGTTCACAATAATTTCAGATGGTAGACTAACACACAGGGCATATCCGAACACACAGGGCATATCCGAACACACAGGGCATATCCGAACACACAGGGCATATCCGAACACACAGGGCATATCCATTAAATACTCAAAAATAATGTGGTTCTCCTCATCCATAGATAAATGAGAAGATAATTATGAACCCTACATGCACAGTCAAGGATTTAGTATTCATTGTTGGTAGTTATATTCTACACCACAGACACGACTATTTTAACTATTATGGAGATTCCATTGTAGATCACTTCACTTAAATGATTGACTTCTGGTATCCGTTTACTTAAAGATTGTCTTCTGCTATTGGTTAACTTTATGATTGTCTTATGCTATTGGCTAACTTTTGATTGATTATTGCTTTCCGAAAACTTTTTGATTTGCTATTGCTATTGGTTAACTGTATGATTGTATTTGTTACTACTGGTTTATTTCACAATTGTCTTGCTTTATCTGTAAGTGTAGTCTGATATGAAGGTTGAAAGGGAACTTTGTGTGATAAAGAAGATCAAGGATGGCAAACGCTTGTACCTGAGAGTCCTGAATCACCCAAGCTGTTGTTGATGTTGTGTGTAGATTCTTAACATGCCATTCAATACATGCATGCACTTTGGGGAAATGCATAAATCAGTCTTGAAAGCGGTGCAGACATGATTGTAAACCCATTCTTGACAAGAAGCGGATTTGCTTATTTTGATATTGCTTTGGCTCTCGGAGAGGATTATGTGTCAAAACATATCATCTGAATGGTTAAACCTTTGAAAAGATGATGTTTTTATCCTTTGCATGCCATTTTGCATATGGAATAAATCAAAAGCATCAGCAGCCAACAATTATGAGTTATAAACACAGCATTTCCCTTGTTAAACTAGAAGTCCATTGTGACCAGGCAAGGACTATTTAGTTTGAACAAGCAATTTGTTCTACAAGAAGGTTATACGACATTGTACAAGCAAATTTTCCTCTTGTTATAGTGCCTTCCTTAATCTTCAATTGCAGTCGGTGCTAATTGAGCATCACTGAATGAAGGGGTTAATTAACTTAATTGGGATTGCTGTATTAGGCTATGAGGCCTTTCTTGTATAGATGCTTGTTTAATTATTTGCAGCAGTCAATTCTAAAAGAATTTAGACAAAATGTGAATTTTGCTCATCACAAACAGTTGCATCTTTTGTCACAGTATTTAATGTTCATGTTTTATTATTGTTGTCCACTGTTACTTTCTACTTGAACCACTTCATTGTTATGTTTTCTGCAGGTGGCCACAATGCCATTGTTTACATGCAAGCCTTCTAGGCAACATGAACATCTGTCTTTTTGGCAAGAAATATGTGGGACAGCAGCGGTATAAAAATAAAGACAGAATAATGATACATGCTTAACCTTGAGCCTCTGTGACCTTTGGCAACAGATGCAGAAAAGTGAGGTACGGAGTATTGAGCACTGCATTTAGAGGTGAAGTTTCTCCCAAACCCTATTGCAAAGAGTACAAGTTCATCAGAATAAGCTCCCTTTGTAAATCTTTTCATTGTCAAGGATTCAGGTATGAGCCCCAGCAAACCTCTGGTTTCGTTGGATTGGCCTTTGGCAAGTCACCTCAGAACCCTAGCCTAGTAATGGTGGATCTATGAAAGCCATACCATAACTGAAAAATTGTTGACATAGTGTTAAACAACATACAACCAGTGTAAAGGAGCCAAATGGGGAAAACCTTTTGCAGTATGATGAACGATTACAAAAGGATAGAGGCTATGTTCTCACAATTATTTATGATGATATTTGGATTTCAACCTGATATGGATGATATTTAGATTGATGCCAAAGTTAAAATCAAATGGCCTTTTCTTGTGCACCCTTGACTTTGATTGAAGGAGATTTGTGTAGTAAGACTTGTATAGAAAAACGTTCTCATTATCCTATTCATTTAAACCCATCTGATTTTGCTATCAATTGATTTTAAAAAAGTTTTGGTTTATAGATTTATAAGTAGTATCATATGGAAATAGTCAATAAAGTATGTCAGATGAACAAATAAACCAAACAAGAAACACCTAAGCTCAAGTGTTAGATTATCCAAAGTAACTTATTGCAGATGAATAGTAAAAGATTTATATCTAGCAAGTTTTAGATGACTATGTTGACATACACAAGCGATGAAGGTTCAAAGTCATGATGATATGATGCATTTTGTAATTACAATTTGCCCCCAATATAACTATGTTGGTAAATTTGCTGGAATATTTCAACACAAGGAATGAAGTTGTTGGCAGGTGTATTACTGCTGTTTTAACATGTGGTTTATTTCAGTCTATGTCTGGAGGTTCCATGCAAGACTATAGTAAGTTCTTTACAAACTTGAAAAGTAGGAATGTTTAGCAGAAGCTTCAGTAATTTGACGAGTACTGGTTATATATCCAGGAAGCAGAACTGCAAGTGATTGTTTAAATTGTCAGAACTCGCTTCACAATCAATGTAAATTAAATAGGTTTAAACTAAACTAACCTCTCTCTTCTTAAGGAACCTCCATGTCCTAGTGGTTAGAGTGTAGAAATTCACATCATATAACCCCATCCATGGGTTCAAATCAAGGTACTGATATTTGATTTACATGAGAGGTTTTCTCATGGCTGATTAACAGAATGCTGATGATTCTACCTAGTTTGACCAGCCCTAATAGACAGCTGGTATTGGAATATGAAAAGAAATAATTAAAAATACCTAGGAAACAATTTAATCGTATTAATAAGTGGCTATATATATAAAGTACCTGCAGTGGACCATTTCTGATACCACAGTGGCAAAAGAGAAAAATGACATGTGAAAATCAATTTCTTCTTTTGTCACTATTCTTTCTTTCCAGTTGTACAAAGAGTGTTGTTACTTTTCATTCTTTTTAAGGGTGGGCTACAGGTGTTTTTAAATGGAAAAGTTTCCTAGTCTGTCCTCTTATGAATAATGGAACATGTACTGATAAATGTGCCTATAACATATAACCCAAGCAATTAATATGGCAAACCTAGAAACTCTTACACTTCCTTAAATAGGACATTGAAAGTGCCTTTCTTCCAAATATATAAAATTGAGCTGATGTTTTCAATTCCAACAACTGAATACAGACAACATGTAATGGCTTCGTGAAATGTCTTTCTCATGTAAATAATTGTATTTTTTACTGATGATGATATTTAACAAACATTTTGACCAACTGAGAAGTTGGATGTAACAGACCATTATTTATTTAGCAAGTTTTGTTCAAATGATTTCAAAGATTTAAAAACTTCACTTAATGGTTTTAGCGACCTAAGTTAAGGCAAAGTGATATGTATATGTCTATAAGTAAATAATTACAGGATGAACTTGCGAACAGGGAATATGCCTGTTGTGTCTGGTAATGACCATTAGATATACCAGTCCTCTCCCTGCAGAGTCCATGAATCATGCAATATCCTCGTTTACATTCCTGGACCCTTATAGCGCTGGAACTTACTTCATGCTTATGCAAAGAGGGAAGATCCAGGCCAGCCGCCAAGTAAACTGGTGGCTGGCCTGTGATCTAATCTGTTTGCTACTCTGAGGATCTTTTCTTGATGAAATTAAGTGGATATATAAAGTTTTGTAAAGCAGACGACACAAAAAACTATATTTAGAAATTACCCAGCATTCCAAAGGTTGAACTTGGCTCTGATCCACACTTCATCAATATACGCCTGCAAGTCCCAGAAAACATGGAGATTACACTGAGACTGTATAAGATAGGGAATTAAACTTCATATCACATGATGACAGTAGCTGCAGGAGACAACCCACAACATAGGGTTATGGGTCTTGTATGGCCCAGTCATTAAGGTGTAAGATTTGTGATGCTAGGTTGAATCTATGACGGTGGCACTGGGAGTTGAATCTGTGACAGTGGCACTGGGATTTTTTATATGGGAGTCCTTGGGCAAGACACTGCAGTGTCCTGCCTATAACACTGGTGAAATCTAGGAAAGCTGTTTGAATAACTGAAGTATTGTTGAGATGGTTTTTAACTCCATATAAACAAACAGCTAGCATCAGTTGAAGAATGATCTATAAGTAAAATAAATGAAGAACATGAATTTTGCATTAGCCAATAATGTGGTTCCAACTTGACAATAAGACTATAAACATTTAGACAGGTGATTTAGGCATTAATTAGGTGAAAATGTACTTTACCCTTTATAGTGCAGGAACCAACTTCATTGCTTATGCAAACAGGTTAGATCCAGGCCAGCCATCAGGTAAATTGGTGGCTGGCCTGTGACCTAACCTGTTTGTTTACTCTGAGTATCTTTCCTCAATAAAATTAAGCAGTTATTTAAGGTTTTGGAAAGCAGGCAACACAAAAATCTATTGTTAGAAAATTACCCAGCATTCTAAGGGTTAACCCTGCCTCACTTTGATCTGTTTGCTTGAGGGGTTATAAAACATTGTGACCAAAGGATTAATTGCTCCCATTGAGCAAATTCTCCTTCATTAAAACAGTTTCTTCCTCATGTTTTTTATGCTTTGCAATTGATTTTCTTCTGCTGTTGCTTTCGTTTTGGATAAGTCACAATTTATTTTTGAAACCTAGGCTCCATACCGACAAATTTAAGGAGAAATAAGGGATAAGGTTATTTTTGATAATAATGATTTAAGTTGACTTAATTTTACCTCTTTAATTACAAAGCCTCACCATATGGATTTCCTCTGAAGGATGGTAAGAAAAAGTGTACACCCCCCTTAGTTTCATATTTGGTTTTACATGTACATTGTTCACAGTCTGTAACCCTCATCAACACATGGTTTTATATAAATCCATTGAGACACATACTTCATCAGGAAATCTGTCTCATCATTGGTTCATTATTGTTTTATATGAGTTATAGTTTTAGTAAAAATTGAGTTATTAGAACCAGCCCAATTTCACGGTTTGGTGCAATACTATGCCACTTATAGTCTTGAATTGAACCCTCAAATTGCTTTGCTGTTTTTGTACTTTAGTATGTTGTTATTTGTCTGTAAATATGTGTGGTTGTCACCTTGTAATTACTTCTTATTACAAAATATGTAAATGACATTAGCTGAAGATGCACCTTAAAACACCATTCATTTCTTCTTATTCCAAAATATGTAAATGACATTAGCTGAAGATGCACCTTAAAACACCATTCATTTCTTCTTATTCCAAAATATGTAAATGACATTAGCTGAAGATGCACCTTAAAACACCATTCATTTCTTCTTATTCCAAAATATGTAAATGACATTAGCTGAAGATGCACCTTAAAACACCATTCATTTCTTCTTATTCCAAAATATGTAAATGACATTAGCTGAAGATGCACCTTAAAACACCATTCATTTCTTCTTATTCCAAAATATGTAAATGACATTAGCTGAAGATGCACCTTAAAACACCATTCATTTCTTCTTATTCCAAAATATGTAAATGACATTAGCTGAAGATGCACCTTAAAACACCATTCATTTCTTCTTATTCCAAAATATGTAAATGACATTAGCTGAAGATGCACCTTAAAACACCATTCATTCATTTCTTCTTATTCCAAAATATGTAAATGACATTAGCTGAAGATGTACCTTAAAACGCCATTCATTCTCATCTCTTCTTGTTCTAAAATATCTCTTTTTACCGGAACTTCTGCAGAAGCATTCACAAACCATTGAGACAAAAGGTCAAATTCGTTCCTATAACAAGGGTTAAGTGCAATACTATAGTAGGTGCTTCATGTTTATGAAGCACTTACTATAGTATTGTATTGAAACCTCAATAAGGCAATTTGTCTTTTTGCCAGAATAGTTTCAACCCAAATTTATAAAAAAAAATTATTTTTAAATGTTTGTTTCATTAGAAGTTGGCTCCCAACTGACTTATGGATTGTCTCCTACCTGGCTTGATCAGGGCGGTTGAGTATGGGGTCTTTCTTCATCATAAAGAGTCAGACTCACAGCATAACTGAAATAATGTTGTTGAGATGTAAAACCCATATAAATAGATAAATTTAATGTCTGTTGATGCTTTCTTTTTTGGGCAGTCACAGAATCTTGTAAGAGGGAAAGGGTAAAAGTTGATTTAGTCATGATTCAGCTATATAGTTACTGGTACTTTGTCTAAATAAAAAGCATCTTTTTAGTTTTCTTGAGCACAACATGCTTAACCTATTAACCAAATAAAAATGACATTTGACCGGTTAGTTGCAGAAGACTCAGGAAAACAATGTTGGAAAACGAAGAAATTGTTTGTAATGAACAATTTCTCCTTTTCCAACAACGTTTTCTACTCTTAAAGAAGATTATTTTACAATTTCATCACATTTTGAAATGTCATCTGCGCACTCTTTCAATTTTGGACAGTCGAAAATCTTGCGTTCGGTAAGGTAAAGGGTTAAGCATCATCTTTAATGAAAAACATAACCCAAATCCATTGGTAATGCTTTACAAAGATTAATACCTAAAATTGTTCCAATCTTTTAAACAAAGTAACTATCCGAGCTAAAATAGAAGAAAAAAAGTATAAAATCTCTGCAAAGTTGAGTTGGATGAACTCATGGTTGATGCTTATTAGAAACAATTGAGGCAAGTGGAACAATTAATGATAAAGACCATTTTTTTGGGATAAATTTGGTTCTTCCCCAATAATGCAATCAAATCTTTTGTTTCTTGTGATTAGTGTAACCTTCAATTGCAAAATCCCAATTAAGGGAATTAACACATAACCACTTAATGTCACATTTTTGCGTCTTGTAGTCGACGACTTCCAAAAAGCATTCTGGCAAATAGAGAAATTACTTGTCACAAGCAATTTCTCTTTTTGACACAATGTTTTTTCAATCTATTCACATATCACAACAGCAGAACTGAAAGGTTTTTCACATGATTACAAATTTTTTTAAAATCAACCGCTCCAAGTTAAAAAATGTCGTCTGCAGGTGGAGGAATTGATTAAATGGGCAACTCTAAAATCACTCTAAGATGTGAACATTGTTTATATTTTCAGGTGAGAGGGTGATCCGACACAATACAGAGGCATTCTCAGCTGACATACTGGTAAACCCACAGGTGCGAACCCTGACTGAGGCTGTGAACAAACTGCTGGCGACACCAACTAAACACAAACAACTGATCCATGCTGGCCATGCTTTCCAGGTATGATAACCAATTCTGCTGATGGCTGATATGCCTAAAAGACATAATGGTCTTAATAAAGGCATGTATTTGGGTATTTGATACACAACGTTAAAAAAGCTTGTGGGAAATCTCTTGTTTCTCAGCAAGATGATCCCTATGAATACAGATAATGAAAGGTTTAACCCTTTACCAAATGCCACTATCTTCAGATATACCAAATTGAAAGGGGTTGCCGACGACATTTCAAAATGTGATGAAATTGAAAACATCAGTATCTTCTGATAGTGCAGAAAACATTGTGGGAAAAGGAGAAATTGCTTGTTAAGAGAAATTGCTTGTTAAGAGCAATTTCTCCTTTTCCCACAATGTTTTCCAGAGCCGTTTGCAACAAACTAGATAAATGTCGTTGTTGTTTGGTAATGGGTTAACCCTTTAAGGTATAGAGATAAGGCTTATCAGTGACACTATAGGTATAAACCATCCGATTATCGAAGACCATTAACGCATACATAATTAGTCACCCTGGGTACCTATTTGCACAGGATTATCTC
This sequence comes from Cerastoderma edule, assembly GCA_947846245.1. Lineage (NCBI taxonomy): Eukaryota > Metazoa > Mollusca > Bivalvia > Cardiida > Cardiidae > Cerastoderma > Cerastoderma edule. The sequence continues at coordinate 17,002,294 of OX401412.1, forward strand.
CGATAATTGTTATTGATTGGGGTACTGTTAATCAAACCCAAATTAATGCATTTTACATTCATCTAATAGATTTTCTCAAAGAATAAAAGACAACGAGAACAAAATTTCCTTTAAGTTGATGTTTTTTTTCTTTATTTAGTGATACATTCATATCAGGATTATGTTGTAGAAAATTAAACAAACAATGAAAATGTATATTACGGCGTGAATTATACAAAATCAAAAGTAATAATATGACTTATGTGTTCTCCCTGAGTGATCCCTAATTTGTTTTTCTGTTTTGTCATCAATTGCAGGGAATTTTGTTGCCGAAAAATACCATTCATGACTCGAGATACATACTTTGTCTTTGCATATTTCTCAACAAAGCTGAATCGTTTTACTTCAATTCCCATTCAAACCGTTTCCAAAATGAAGAAAAGAATGTTTTTCAACGCAATATTGCTTTGTAAAGAAGTTAAACCTGGTCCTTCTAATAAATGTAAAACAGTAAAAATCAACTCATTTTGGCAACGAAACATGCTAACATTTCCGTAAAATACGTGTCCATGGGTGATGAATTTACCAAAAGCTCGTAGTTGTAGTCAAAGTCGGAGGAATGATCTAATTTGCTTGTCCGTGAATTGGTAATATTTATCAACATTTCATCATCTTCAGGCTTAAAAAAAACGATCAAATTACTGCTCTGAATCTACATTGATGTCTGACTTGCGATCGGAAACACCAAATTGGCTAAATATTTTAAAAAGGCCGTCTTTATAACGTCAATTATTTGACGGCTCGATTTTCAATCGCCTTTAAACTTTGAACAATAGCTCCGTGTCATAAACATCCTTTACAGGTCGCGTGCCGTATGCTCTCGTTTTAATTGGATAGTATTTTTAGAAATGTGTTAAGTTACTAAAGAATTGCATGAAATCCTTATCGAGTCTTTACAAATCGGCAGTGTTTTGATCTTTTATGACCGGAAGACTTCTCATTAATTGGATTGGTAATTTGGATTCCCTTCATCTCAATTTGATAGCGTTATTTCCATAAGCGTGTCGTGAGACCATTATCAAAAGATTCTCTCTAGAGCAAAAGTTTAAACTTTGACCCTATAATTTTATCATCGGAAATGAAAGAAGACATATATATTTAAGAGGAAAATAAACTTTGGAGAAAATGACGTGTGAGCAAAGATGTGTTATTAAGAGCTAAAGTTGAATTAATTTTTCAGCTGTCAAAAAGCGTTCTATGCGGTAATCGATAGAACGTCAAAATAGGTTTTATACGGTAATAGGTATAACGGCGAAATGCACCTCTTATCAAGGGAACTCAAGATTGTTAGATAATTTGCTTACAAGTCCTAACGAAACCTCATTTCAACTTGCAGGGACTTCTGTAGTAAAAAGGAACAATTATCTTTTTTTTTTTTTCATAATGGATATCTTATTTGATTAGAAAGCTTACTGATGTTTAATTCATGTTAGTGAACCTGTTCCAACTCAAGATTGTTAGATAATTTGCTTACAAGTCCTAACGAAACCTCATTTCAACTTGCAGGGACTTCTGTAGTAAAAAGGAACAATTATCTTTTTTTTTTTTTCATAATGGATATCTTATTTGATTAGAAAGCTTACTGATGTTTAATTCATGTTAGTGAACCTGTTCCATATAAGTAAAGTATTGAAAGATGATAAAGACTTTTCTGTTTTATCTTTTCTTGTATAAATCTTTTGTATAAAGGAAATGAAGCATCTACAGGCAATAAGAAATTTTGTTTTTTCTTCATACAAACAATTCTACTTTGTATCATTGAGTCACAAATTTTCGAAGAAAATATAATTCTTCCATAATCTTATTACTTTTTGTTAACCCTTATAGTGCTGGAACAGACTTCATGCTTATGCAAACAGGTAGGATCCAGGCCAGCCGCCAAGTAAATTGGTGTCTGGCCTGTGGTCTAATCTGTTTGCTACTTTGATTATCATTCCTCATCAATATTAAGCAGATATTAAAGTTTTTGGAAAGCAGACAACACAAAAATATATTTTCAGAAAATTACCCAGCATTTTAGGCTTCAAAAGTGTGAATTCTTTTCATTATCATTTCAGGGGACTGGTGCATGGATATTACAAGATGACACTTATACCCTGGATAACTTTGTCAAGGCATTCAAGGGACAAGATGTGAGCAACTCACTCAAACAGCAGGAAGGCAGTTCCCTGTGCATTTATACAGGGGCAGGAGGAGATTGGAATGATAAAACTGTTCATGGCAAAGAGTTCTCGAAGCATTTTCAAATAAAGGTTAATCCTAGTGCAGGTCTGGACAATGTCAATGGAGTTTTACAATTTACTGCTTATGTTGGTAACTTTGTCAAAGTAAGAAAGCTAAATGAACTTCTTCAATCTACTGATGTTGTGGGAAACATAAGCTTCAGTCGCCCCACTCTGTATATATTCCCCGGAAGTCAAGGGGATTCTGCCTTGTTTGGTTTGAGTGGATTCAACCTTCTTGTCAATGGAGGATATAGCCGTAAAGCATGTTTCTGGGAAATGACCCGCCATCTTGATAGAATTGATGCTGCTTTAGTCACTCATCTGGGCACAGATAACGTGTTCGGTTTAAACTCTGTCCTTCAAAGAAAAAGCGCAGAAAATGTTCATCCAGAGATTGGATATATGTACATCAATGCCTCTGACAAAATTGGAGCCATTGCAGAAAAGGACCGAAATGAGACAAAAGAGGATACACTGTCTGTTAACCTGGCTGAGGAAGGTAACAAGTTGATCCAGTATGCTAAACAAATAGGTCAACTGCCCCAACCTTGTACCAGGAATCAAACACTGGAACCCATCAACCTCTACCACAAAGTTGGCATTGGATCCATGGACATGTACATCTTAAATCCCATCACCGACAGTAAAGAGTTGAAAGAGTTTTACCAGCAATGGAACCAGAAGGTGGCACAGTTTGGCACAAGCCAGAATGTGCCATTGCCAAACAATTTGTCTGTTTGCGCCCTTCTTGTCTGGAGACCAAGTGATCCAAATGATAACATAATCAGGATCTTTTTTCCTGGAAATGCGCCACAACATAAAGTTCTAGAAGGACTAGAAAAACTTAAGACCTTAAACATTTTGAAGGCTTCAAAATGCACCAAGTCATCATTGAATGCAAAACCAGTTGCTAAGAAGCTAAGTGGATTGGCTTCTCGCCCCCCTGCCAGGTCTAAGGTATCTCCTGTTCCGACGCCAAAATCAGAAAGTGCACCCAAAGCAGAACCAGCTAAGAAAGCACCATTGAGCACTAAACAAAGACCACTGTCTGCACAGAAAGCAAAGAAGGAAGATATTAACAAAAAGGCTTCAAAGATTTCAGAAAAAGTCACAAAAAATGAAGAAAAGTCTGACAAAGCGAAATCGTCTACATCTTCAAGCCCATCCAAGAGTTTAAAGAGTTCAACAGCTTCAACTCCTAAAGAGACCGCATCACCTACTAAAGAGGCAGAAAAGGTTCCAAATTTGATTGATGATGGTAATGACAAAGCTGTCAATGGAGTAATAGAGCCTGTCCCTGCTCAAATGGCATTTTCAGCTGCCCCCTTACAGCCTGAACCAGCACAACCAGTTGTTGATGATTTGATTGGAGAGCCATTACCACCACAAGAATTGGTGCAGCCTGGTCAGACAATGGCTATGGATAAGGAACAGCTTAGAGAACTGGGAATATATGATGAGGATCAAGATATAGAAGAAGACTTGAATGCTCAGTCGAATGACCAGCCAGAGGCTGACAGAGTACCACAGATGTTTGGAGGTATGTCAGATAGTATGCATGAAGATCTGGTTGGTGACGCTCAGGCTGCTGATCAAATGCAGTCAAGCTTTCATGGGGATTTGATGACTGGAAGTATGCATGAAAGTTTCTATGAAGACAAACAGCCATTTGAAGGCTTTGTCCAGAATGGGGGAACAATTGAAGAGGTTGCTACACCTGAGGATGACACTTCAGAAGAAATTCAACCACAGGCACTTCCAGAACCCTTAGCATATTCTCCTGCTAGCTATGGCCAAGAACCTGATATTATTCCAACTATCACATCAAAGGAAGAATCTGAGTCAGCTATAGAAAAAGAAATGTCACCTGCTGGCATGGAACCAGATCTTGTTCAGGTGAAACAAGAAGCGGTTGATGATGTGTCTCTTTCACAGGATGTTGGAGACCAAAGCACTGTGCCTATTGAAAACAATTGTGATATCCAAGCACCTGCTCAGCTAGAAACACCTGATGAGGTCGAAAATGTTTTACCTGAAGATGAAGGGTTTGTTCAACCCCAGGCAGAGGATGTCCAAGAGAAGGACATTACAGAAGAAAATGAAAAACAAGCAAGTTTGTTTGAAAACGAGCAAGAAAAGCCAATAGATCTGATGGCTGCAGATGACATTGTTAATAATGATCCCCTGTTAGAAGACAAGAATGAAAATGCTTTTGAAGACAACATAAAAACTACAGACATAGATGAAATTCAGAGTGCCCAAGAAGTACTCTCTGAACAACTTGAACAGGAAGCTGGGTTTAAAACAGACATGGAATTTGAGAAGGAATTCCAATCTGATCAACTGTTAGAGCCAGAAATTGCAAATGAAGATGAGTCAAATGTCCAAGGTGAAGCTTTGATGGAAATAGATAGACCAAAGTCTCCAGAACCATCAGAAGCAGAGCAGGATGCAAAACCAGAATACCTGGATGATGAAAAGGAAGTTTCACAAGGACTTGTTATGGATTCAGAGCCTGAACCAATCTCTAACATAGCTAATGATAATGCTGAATTGGATGTAATCAAGAATGATGTAGTGGAAGAAAGCAAATTTGAGCAAGAAGAAGCTAAAGAGGTTGAGTCCACCAGTGTACCACAAACAGACCTTTTAGGGGAACAAGAAGAACAAGAACAAAGCACAATTCCGACAGGTGAAGAGAATAGACCTGGATCCCCTGATTCACAGATTGATAGATCTGGAACTCCAGATTCACAAATAGGTACCAATGAAATGAACCGAGATTCTCTAGAAAAAGAGCAAGTGGAAAGGTTGAGCCCAAGCCCTGTTATGCCTGTTGAACAAAGAGATAGCATTGAAAGAGAAGATGATACTAAAGAAGAATCTCCAGCTCTACAAGATGAACACAGTGAGCCTAGAGATAGTATTGAAAGATCATTTGAGAACGATGACAGTGATGATTCAGAGGAGGATGATGATGATGACGACGATGATGATGAAAGTAGCTCGTTTGAACAAGAAGAGAACACAGATGAGAAGTGTCTAATTCCAGAAAGTGCCAGTGAAGATCAGAGATGTTCCATTGGTGAGAACGATAAAGCCCAAGATACTGATAGTCTTGTTGCCCCACCTGACTCTCTTCTTGATCAGTCATTAGACAATATGGCATCCCAAGCAAGTGATAACATGTATACACCTGATTCTGAAATAACAGACCAAAGTCATGGAGGTCAACTAGGCTACCATCAGATGGGTTATCAAGACGATGCCGACTCTTTTGAGGGAATGGAGGATAGACGCGAACTCTCACCACAACAACCACCTCTGGAACCTGTCCCAGTAGGTAACTCCCAATTTGACCAACAACCTCTGCCAACCAGTACCCCAGGAAATCCATTTGATTTACCAGAGAGACCTGGCTACAATCCATTCACAGACATGGACCAGCAACAACAGCAAGAAGGTAGTTTCTCCTCTGATGAGGAAAATGTTGGCGTACCCACTGGTGGCCCTGCTAACTTTAATCCTGTTGCTGAGTGGGGAGAACCCATGGGTCTTCCCTCACCAGCCCCCCCAGAGGACAAGGGCTCTACAGCTGCAGCCCGATCCCCAAGACCCAAGTCTGCATCTAAAACAGCCACAAAGAAAGAAGATCCAAAGAGTGCCAATGGCATTGCAAATAAGACAGAGTTAAAAAAGCCAGCAACAAGAAGGGTTCTCCCATCTTCAAAGCCAGCTCCTAAGGCAAGTAACGGGGAAGCAGAAAAGTCCAAAGCCAGGACTTCAGCCACTTCCAGTCTAAACACGTCTAGAATGGCACAACCAGCCCCAACTGGGAGAATGTCACTAGGAGGGAAAACCAGACCAGCTAGTGCCCCTCTCAAAGATAAACCAGATTCAGCACCAGCCAGATCTAACATGATGAAGAGGCCTGCTACAGCTGCCTCCTCTAAGGCTTCACCAACAAGCGTAAAGATGCCCCCTCTACCCCCATTCACTCCATTCTACATGGATTTGACCTACATACCAAACCATGGTAATACACAGTACAGTGATGTGGAGTTCTTCAAAAGAGTAAGAGCAAGATACTACGTTTTAAGTAGCTTATCACCAAACACACAAGTTCTGGATGCTCTCTTGGATGCCAAGAACACATGGGAAGACAAGGACCTGCCTGTTACAGTCATCCCGACTTACGATAATGAAAACTTGAACCTATGGATGGCCCTTCACCGAGACAGACTGGCCAATCAAAAGGTTGACATTGCGCCCTCTGCTAACAGATGCATGATCCGGCTCCATGAAACTAGCTGTTTCGGCTATAGATTAGAATTCTAGTCATTTATTATGGACATATTAATTTCAAGTATGTATTGTTTGTAATAAGTTACCTTCAAGATGAGGAGGGGAAGACATTCATTTACACTGTTTTACTTTTATAGATTTACACAAGTTAATTGAATTCTATATTGGGAGCTTTCAAAAAATGTCATTGCTTTTTCATGACGCCTAGGAAGAAACTACATTACCTGATAAGAACGTTGGATTTGATTTCCTTCCCTCATAGTCTTGAAATTCTTTCCAGAACTGGACCAGTATTTGTTCAAGATTCTTTTAAGAAAACTTATGCATATTTGTTGACAGCTAAGAACTCTATGTAACTCTCAAACTTTTTGAAAATATTGTTTGGTAGAGTTTTACCTAAAATACTGTTGATAGTCCTCCAAACACAGAAAATGTATCATGTTTATGATGAAGTTATTCTTCATTGGTTTCCTCTTTGCACAAGAAATCCCCACAAATGTTTTCTAATTACATCTTGACAAGGATAAACAACTGTAGAAATGGAACGATGTGTGATACAGTTCTAAACATCTTGGTGTTCAGCCATTCTAGCTGTACATCAGCTAGTGTGCAGCTTAAGTCATGATGATTATGATGTTGTTCAATTTAAAAAAAAAAAAAAGAAAACAACCTTTGGTGTGGCTTTCATGTATGATAATAACTGTAAGGAATGATTTAAAAAGCAAAGAATGATGTCATTAATGCTTTCTAATACATGTCAAAGTTCTAGTCAATATTTGTAGAATAATAAAGAAACTTGTGAGTATTATTCCAATTTTTTGTACCTCCGTGATAGGGGAGTAAGAAATTGTGATGGTTTTATATGACAGGGCTTAGTATGATAACCCAAATACATGCAACAACTTACCTTTGGATGTTTGGATACAACACGGTTGTAAGTGAGGGCTCACAACTGTTGTCTTTTAGGAACCAAACCATCAATTACCCGGTTGCATTGTCTCTGTTCAGTCAATTAAGGTCATATGATTGTTTTGCACTAGCCCCTTGATTAAAAGGTTTTGGAGAACAATGAAGGTTAGGTTTTTGCATGAATTTGGTTTTCATTTTCATCAATCTTGTGTTCTTTTTTCTCATGCAATGATGAAGCTCGAGTGATAAGGAAAAGTGTCTGTACCATGTTATTTGTATCGATGTTGTATCGCTTTTTCTATGTTTGCCAATTTGTTGTTATGTCTTTTTGATCTGAATGCATCATAATTCTAATTAAGCGGATGATATGTTATTGCCATTTATGGTCCTAGCTTGTCCTGTTTTGAAAGGCACAGGCCTGGTGAACAGTCTTTGTCGCATTTCATGATAAAATGTATCACCTAGAAATTTGTTGATGACAATTTATGGAAAAAATGAACTTGAATTCCCTGGTCCTATCGAAATAAGAGTCGAAATAAGAGTCGCAATGACAAGGAAAGAAATTGCTCATCATGAACAATTTCTTCATTTGCCACAATGATTATCTTATTCTTTCATAATTGATTTGGTTGTTAGCCCTTATAGAGTACTTGTTTAAATATGTTATCTGAACCAAGCTGAGTACTGGTATATTTTTTTCATTTGGTCACATTTTTTCTGTATAAAGGAAATGTTAAAGATCTTGGATCAGTCAGAATTTAATTGGTTTTGTACATGCTCTATAACTAATCCAATTATAATATGAATATTGTCCCAATTAAGAGTTTTCTTCACAGTATTTATGAGATTTAATATGAACCGTATAGCAACTTGTTGTAGCCTTTATTATTGTGTAGCTTGTATGCATTCTTGAAATCGACAAAACTTGGCATCATGTTATATATGTACGAATGGTCTCAAACCATTTAATATTCCCTCTTTAACAAGTTGATAACCGGTAAATAAACTTGAAAATGGTCACAAAATCAACTCTTAGCTTGTTTGCATTGAGTTGGCCTTATTCCTTTCACTAGAATGATTTAATTAAAAAATTGTGGTTAAAATGAAAAGCTGAAAACAATGTGGCAAATAGAGCGACCTTTCCTTTTGTCACACTGCTTTCATCTGCAAGCATTTGTTAGTTATATGTAAAAGGTAAGGCTAGTAGGTTGTGCAATGCACAGGACTTATGACATGGTCATCACAATATCTATGATGGCGGTCCAATTTCGAGGTACAGCAATGCAAACAAGTCTTTTCGAAAGAGTTGATATTTTTCGAGATGGCACTATTTTAGCTTGAAAAACTTACTCAAACCATGAAAACAAATATATTCTGTTTATATCGAAATAGTGATTAAAAACACTGTAATCTGAAACGTTTTGTTGGTGTTGTAATGCATTAACAAGGAAATAAATATATGTCATAGGTCTGTTAAGATAGTGCTGCAGACAACTTATAATACATTGTAACAAAAAAAGAAAAATGCTCTTAAAGTGGCTTTTTTCCTCTGTTGGGTTAGTGTTCTCCTGGGATTTACAGACTGTATCAAGGGTTCAATGCAAGACTATAGTAAGTGCTTCATGTTAATGAAGCACTTACTAAAATCTTGCATTGAACCCTTGGTAATTGGTTTCTTATGTAAACAGAATTGCTGTATTGTTTCCAAACTTAGTTCAAGATGATAACTCCGTTTTCCATCTTAAAACAAAAAAAAATCACTCGCTTACGGCTGGTAGCTGTTTACATATTCAAAGAACGAAAACCTACGAAAGGGGAAAGAAAAAGAAGTGACACACTTAATTACTAGAAGTAATTGTAATCACTTCTGTTATGTGATAAACTGTCATTCTGAGTGACAGAAAATAGGATGTACTGCTTTCACAACTCATGATTCACATAAGTATGAAATGTATGTAAATATTATAGGTGTTTTGTAACATATTGATGTATAATTATTGCTCTTATTTACATTCTCTAGTGCTCTCTTTTGGTTTTTGTACCTTGTGCTTTTTTTTTCTTTTTTCATGATGTGCAATGAGTTAATTTGTTCTCTTTAAGAGCTTCAGTTGAAAGACAGTAAAACGTATGTAAAATGTATGACATTGTGTTGTTTCACTTGAGATAATCTGCAGATAAATCCCCCTATTGAACCCAATGAAACATTGTTTAAAATGGAGATGAGATGTAACTCCTTACTCAATAAAACCTCATTAGCCCTTAGATTGCTGGGTAATTTTCCAAAAAATAGATTTTTGTGTCCGTCTCCTCTTCAAACCCTTAAATATTTACTGGTAATTAATTTTGTTGAGGAAATATACTCAGAGTAGCAAAGAGGATAGATCACAGGCCAGCAGCCAATTGACTTGGTGGATTGCCTGTGATCTAACCTGTATGCATAAGCATGAAGTCGGTTCCAGCACTATAGGGGTTAAGATAACGCATCACATAGCTCCTCTTCATGTTGGTTCAAATCCCTGTGAAGGCATTTTGGATTTTCATGAGAGGGAGTCTGTGGACTGATTGATTGACCAGCATTGTTAGTTAGGAATTGCCCTTTTACGAGTGATGTGACCCCAAACAGAAAAAAAAACATCTTGCAATTTTTAGCATAAAATGTTTAGTAAAACGGTAATGTGGACTTCATTTTTCATTTTTCTATAGGTAACATTCTTAGGTTTTCTCTGTGTGCTAGTGGAAAAGACTTATTTGTATAATACATAATGGTGTAGTTGGATTTTGTGATACACTTTGAACAAAACTTTTATCTTCAATAAACTAGTGATATACTTTTTATTTTCTTTATCATGTATAAAAAAAATATTCTAATGCAGGAAAGTAATGTTTAGAAGATGCAATTTTCATAGTTAAGAATAGTGTTAATAGAATGAGTTATTTATTTGAAACTATACTGACATGAAAAGATTACTACCAAACCAATATGTACAGTCTAACTTGTGTTAAGCAGCCAACCTGCCTAAAACAACCACTACAGAAAGTCACATTGTTATATTTACAGTGTAAGTCAATTTGTGTTAAGCAGCCAATCTGTCTTAAACAGCCAATTTACTCTGTCCCACAGGCTGGCCTCTTAACACAAGTTTGACTGTAATTGTACATCTCTGTTGTTTTGACATATACAATGTGATCTATTTGTTTTTAAACCGTAAAAGTCCTGATAATATAAAAGGTATTCTCTATTTCAAGGGTTCAGCGCAGTACTATAGTAAGTGCTTTACGTTTGTGAAGCACTTGCTATAGTCTTGCGTTGAACCCTCGATTTGTTTGATATATTACATTATATAAGAATTTGGTATGTGCAATAATTTGAGAGAATTGTATCAAAAATGAACAGTCATATTTCATACATCCTTTAGGTGTTCTACAAACTTGTAAGAAGCAAAACAAACACAAAATGGTCAAATAGTCCATATTTTGCTTTGTTGTTTTTGTTAGTAATACAAGTCAGAATCTCAAAAGTACAAGCAGTAAAGAAAAGGCATTATTGGGACTTGATATAAATTATAATGTGCCAACATATTTGAGTTCTGTATATTGTTGAAGTAAAATGTTGGATACCCTTGATATAAAAGAAGGCAACAAGACCTTTTAGTTTGATAGTGTCATCTTTAGGACCATGTGTTATGTAAGACTATTATTATTCCTTCCCTATTTGTAGGTCTCATGAGAGTCTTGCATGCGTCAATACATGAAAGGGGTGTTAACATTTTTGTCACAATTTTGAAGTAGTATTCTTCAGATTTTTAACAAATGTCAATTAGAATATGACACATTGACAGTTCTTTCAATTTGGGTGCCTTTACAAATGTTGTTCAGTGTAAGCTTTTCTTGCAAAATAGTGACCAGCAGGTAAACTGTGAAGTATATGCACTTAACACTGTTAGAGATGCATGAAATTGTGAGCTTTTGTGCTTGTTAGATGTTTTAAAGTCAAAGTTCAAAAGATGCCTCTATTCTTCCTTGTTTGCTTTGTAGTGCCTAAAGTAAGATAGAAAAACTTTGTATGTGGTCCTTAAAAAGATTTATTTGACTTTTTGAAGTTTTTTCTCTGGATGTTGAGGTGATGGGATAAGGTATAATCACTGTTGTGTAGAAATAACTCTGAGCCACCATTTTGGAAATGATTTTCTAAATGTTAACCCTTTACTACACGCCAGATTTCCGACTGCCTCAAATTGAAAGAGTTTGCAGACGACATTTAAAAAATTGAGGAAATTGCATGTTGATCTTCTGATAGAGTAGAAAACATTGTGGGAAAAGGAGAAATTGCTCATTATGAGCAATTTCTCCTTTTCCTAAAATTTTTTCCAGAGTAGTCTGCAACAAACTGGTCAGATGTCGTTATAGTTTGGTAATGGGTTAAGCTGTTTTCCACTGTTGTGCATAGAGATAATCCTTGAACGAACTTTTGAACAAATCCATTTTAATGGACTTTAAGAATGTCTCAAACTCGTGGTTACTGCAGGTGCAGACAATAGTTGCTGCTGGTGAAAAGTGCAGTTACCTTGTAAAGATTGATTAGAAAGCCATGTGATGGAAAGAGAAGTTGTTCATTCCGAGCATTTTTTTCTTTCCCTCACAATGTCTTGAAATGAATGAGTGTTGAGTATTTGTGGATGATGGGTTAAAATGTCTGGTCCCCACGGACAATTTCGATGTCATTTATTGAAAAGACTATCCTATATATGCTTATTGTTGCATTGTTTATAAGTGACCAAGTTTATTTGCATCACTGTTTCTTTTTTTCTGTGTCATTGCCAGAATAAAAAGTATAAAAACCATGTTCTGTCGTTGTCATTTCTAGTCTGCCAAAAGATGTATCGTGTGTCCCTTTTACCCCCATTATTCTTTTTCATTTCGTGTTTGGAATAAAAACGTATTCATCTGGGGTTTTTGTTCTTCAAGTTAACCCTTAACCAAACGCCAAATTTTCGACTTCCAAACTGAAAGTTTGCAGACGACATTTGCAAAATGCGATAAAATTTTTTAAAAAAAGTCTTTTTAAAGGGCAGAAAACATTGTTTGAAAAGGAGAAGTTGCTCGCATGTTTTTCTGCCCTATCAGATTTTTTTTATCAATTTTGTCACATTTTGAAATGTCGTATGCAAACTCTCTCAATTCGGGACAGTCGAAAATTTGGTAAAGGGTTAAATAACTTGCGAGGTTAAGGGTTTGAGCCCCATCAGTTGTCAAAAGGACAATTTTTCCTTAAAACATTTGACGATGAATTTTATCCACTAGCATAGACTATTTTTCTGAATGCTCAAAATGGTTAATGCTATTTTACCTTGAACAAGGGAGACTACTTGTTCACAATTCATAAAGTATTTTACAGGTTATTTCCCTTTATTTTTGAGTAGTTGCAGACGTACAAAATATATTTGCAACAATTGTTCATAGTACCATTTGTCTTGTTTGTAGTGGCTGACATGCAATTAAACGTATCTATTGAAAGCATGATTAATTCAGGAAAGCATCAATTTATCTAAATATGTAAAGATTATATATAGTAGATCTCAAAAGCGATGTCATGCTTTTGGATAAAGCTTCATGCTTAGTCACTCTATACACACTTTAAAGAACGAAAAAATGATCGAATTATTGTTCTAGTGACTAAACTCCAGTGCATACCATATAGCACTACAGCAGCGTTTGTCCAGTTTTGAATAAATCTACACTTAACTTCCAAATTTTCTAACACCAGTGATCACGTACCTTTCGATTCGGAGATATTCGTATCAGGTTAGGTTTTTTTCATAAAACAATACAGACGTCTGTTGTTGCTTTTTATTACTACAAGTCTAAGAGAAAAGAATTAAAAGTCGCTTTGTCTCGCTGTTGATTGTCGCAGATCAACTGTAATAATTGTTTATAATTTATAAATGTCTTCTGCGGTGGTACTCCGTTTGGACCTGTCTCAAAAATCTATATCTGTGAAAGAATTGAATCTTCTCATACAATGTCTGAAATTCAAACAAATAGATATCGTCTGCTGTACGTCTCAAGTTCAACCTGTCGTGAAAACGAATCTGATTGTATCGTTTCACCGACTATTTCACCATGCACAGAGCTATCAAAAATGCTAAAGAAGACATAAAAAGTAAACACTTTCATTGAATGCTGGGTAATTTTCTAAAAGTACATTTTTGTGTTGTCTGCTTTCCTTAATCTTAAATATCTGCTTAATTTTGATGAGGAAAGCTACTAAGAGTAGCCAACAAGTTAGATCACAGGCCAGTCGCCAATTTACTTGGCGGCTGGCCTGGATTTAACCTGTTCGCATAAGCATGAAGTCGGTTCCAGTACTACAAGGGTTAAATCGCGCCGAATACATACATGTAAGCAATTCATCACAACCGTTTTTAACAACCACCACAAACAAAATATATTCCTCTGCTGGCGCTCATACTTTGGACCAGTCCATTACTACCACACGGGGGTTACGGGTTAGTCTTCCTCTCCGATGTCCGAAAGGTCCGACCCAAAGGGGTCATAAAGGCTTCCCTGGCTCAGAAATGTGGCCACTGTAGATCCAGTGCTCACATGTTGCTTGCTGTAGACCAGAACTTTCTTCCTACGGGATTTGGGATGCGGGCACTCACCCTCATCTGAAAGACGATTGAGGACGACACGGATTACATGTGTATTAATTGTTATACTTGGGGGAATGTGTAACCTTTATAAACTTAGCCCTTAAGATGCTGGGTAATTTTCCAAAAGTAGATTTTTGTGTAGTTTGCTTTCCAAAACCTTAAATATCTGCTTAATTTTGATGTTTCAAAAAGGTTCACCCTTAGAATGCTGCGTAATGTTCTAAAAATATATTTTTCAGTTGTCTGCTTTCAAAAACCTTAGATATCTACTCAATTTTGACGAGGAAGTGTACTCAGAGTAACAAAGTTAGATCACAGACCAGCCGCCAATTTACTTAGCGGCTGGCCTGGATCTAACCTGTTTGCATAAGCATAAAGTCGGTTCCAGCACTATTAAGATTAAGACTTTTGATCATCAGAATTTGAAAATCTTTGCTATCAAACTGAAAGTTGCATGTTCACAGCAGAGATTATTTGAAAGTCAAAATATGATGTTGTTAAAGCTGTGTAGTTTTTGTAATTTATGATATACCATTAAACGTGGCTAATGTAGGCATAATTAATTCCTGAAGCAACTATGCTATTCTCCTGTGTGTTTTATATATTTTTTAAAAAAATGGGTATTTACTTCCAAACGTCCCGCATTTGTGAACTAGCAGGGCCCTATGTGGCTCAGTGGTTAAGGTGGTGGACTTAGAACTAGGGGATCCCGGGTTCGAGCCCACCGACACCTCTGGTTTTGTGGTAGTAACCTTTGGCAAATCTCTTCAAAGCCATAGCCTTGTACTGGTTGGTCCAGGGCAGCCAAAGGAATCACATGCTTAGGCCTTTATCTTGCACCAAACGATGAACAGTATTAAAACTTGTTTCCAATACATGTACAGATTGTCATTGACAAAATGGTTTTATCTAGTTTTAAGCCTTAATCTAGTCACCCAAGAACCATGGAAATTCGAATGAATTCGACAGGACAAGTACAAATTTGTGTAATATAGGACTATATAGCAATTTGCATGTTTATTTCTTTATTAGACGAAAGTATTGTGTCTTTCGTCTATCAAAGAAGTTAAAGACGGGAGTTGAAATCGGAACATCCTCTCTGCCTGGCAGTGGGTCCGTTCACCCGTCCGTCTTTCTGCACCTTCGTCTGCTGCTGATTTGTTTTGATAGAAGTCAATATATTACGGAGTTTTTCATTGGGTCCTGCGTGGCTCAGTAGTTTAAGTGATGGCCTCATGACTCGAGGATCCACTGACACCACTGGTTTCATGGGAGTGGCCTTTGGCAAGTCCCTTCAGAGCCCTAGCCTAGTACTGGTGCATCCAGGAAATCCATTACAATACTGAAAAATGTTGGTACGGCACTGACGAAGAGAAGAGAACCCATATGGGACATGTGTCAGAAACTTACTAAAACTACAACCATGATAGTTTTTATATTTTGAAACTCAACATATCCCTCCAAAACCCTCCCCTGTAAATTACTTTCTTAAAGCATCAGAAAGATAAGTTTGCATGACTTACTATGACCACTATGCCCGCCTGCTTGTCTTTCTCTGTTGGAACTGTTCTCGCTTGCTTGGTAAACACTGTAATAGGCGTTAGAGGTGTTAAAACTGTTTCCGATAGGCCCGCTCGCTTGGTCAACACTGTTCTGGATGTTAGAA
This sequence comes from Cerastoderma edule, assembly GCA_947846245.1. Lineage (NCBI taxonomy): Eukaryota > Metazoa > Mollusca > Bivalvia > Cardiida > Cardiidae > Cerastoderma > Cerastoderma edule. Next base: position 17,018,091 of record OX401412.1, read on the forward strand.
CTGCTGGGGCCGTGACGGCTGTGGCGGCCTACTTGGTGAAAGCAATTTTTGGCGTTGCAGCTGTGGGTATTGCGCGTCTTCGAGTCTCGTTTAGACCTTTTTCTAGGGTAAACCTCGACGGGTAAACATTGGTCACCGCACTGATAGCAAGGGCTCGCAGCAGGATTGCCCATTGATCCGAACCCACTGAGGAGAGATGAAAAGGAGAAATATGACTTACAGGCTCACAACGCAATACTTTTGTGCATAACAACGTCCTGGTTGAACAAAATCTTTAGGTGTTGTCCAAGTATAAAAATACTGTACACCCATGCAATGAATCGTCCCTGTCGAACAAGATTTAAGATGTTGTCCAAGTATAAAAATACTGTACACCTATGCAATGAATCGTCCCAGTTAAACAAAACTTTAAGGTGTTGTCTAAGTATAAAGATATTGTATACCCATGTTATGAATCGTCCCAGTTGAACAAAACTTTAAAGCATTGTCCAAGTATAAAACTATTGTACACCCCTGTAATGAATCGTCCCAGTTGAACAAAATCTTTAGGTTCTGTATAAGTATAAAAATACTGTACACCCATGTAATGAATCGTCCCAGTCGAACAAAATGTTAAGGTGTTGTCCAAGAATAATAATAATATACACCCGTGTAATGAATCGTCCCAGTTGAACAAAACTTTAGAGATTGTTCAAGTATAAAAATAGTGTAGACCAATGTGGTGAATCGCTCGAGTTGAGGTGTTGTCCAATTATAAAAAATTTGTACATCCATGTAATTAATCGTCCCAGTTGAACAAAACGTTAAGGTGTTGTCAAAGTATGATAATATTGTACACCCATGAAATGAATCGTCCCAGTTGAATAAAATGTTAAGGTGTTGTCAAGGTATGAAATAATGTACACCCGTGTAAATAATCGTCCCTGTAGAACAAAACTTTAAGGTGTTGTCAAAGTATTTTAATAGTGTACATCGATGCAATGAATTGTCCCGGTCGAACAAACCTTTAGGCATTGTCCAAGTATTTTAATAGTGTACATCGATGCAATGAATCGTCTCAGTCGAACAACACTTTAAGGGATTGTCCAAGCATAAAAATATTGTACAACCCTGTAATGGATCTTCCCAGTTGAACAAATCTTTAAGGCATTGTCCAAGTATGAAAATATTGTACATCCATGCAATGAATCGTCCCAGTTGAACAAATCTTTAAGGCATTGTCCAAGTATGAAAATATTGTACATCCATGTAATGAATCGGTCCAGTTGAACAAAAATTTAAGGAATTGTCCAAGAATAAGATGGTCGCCCGTGTATTGAATTGTCGCAGTTAAACAAAACTTTACGGAATTGTCCAAGTATAAGAATAATGTACATCCATGTATTGAATCGTCCCAGTTAAACAAAACTTTAAGGTGTTGTCCAAGTATAAAAATATTGTACATTCATGTATTGAATCGTCCCAGTTGAACAAGTGTTAAGGTGTTGTCAAAGTATGAAATAATGTACACCCGTGTAAATAATCGTCCCTGTAGAACAAAACTTTAAGGTGTTGTCAAAGTATAATAATATTGTATACCCTATAATGAATCGTCCCTGTAGAACAAAACTTTAAGGTGTTGTCAAAGTATCTTAATAGTGTACACCCATGTAATGAATCGTCCCTGTCGATCTAAACTTTAAGGCATTATCCAAGTATAATGGTATTGTACACCCATGTAATGAATCGTCCCAGTTGAACAAACCTTTAGGCATTGTCCAAGTATAATAATATTGTACATCCGTGTAAATAATCGTCCCTGTAGAACAAAACTTTAAGGTGTTGTCAAAGTATCTTAATAGTGTACACCCGTGTAATGAATCGTTCCGGTCGAACAAAACTTAATAGGATTGTCCAAGCATAAAAATATTGTACAACCCTGTAATGAATCGTCCCAGTTGAATAAATCTTTAAGGCATTGTCCAAGTATGAAAATATTGTACATCCGTGTAATGAATCGTCCCAGTTGAACAAAATGTTTAGGTATTGTCAAAGTATGAAAATATTGTTCATCTGTGTAATGAATCGTTACAGTTGAACAAAACTTTAAGGTGTGGTCCAAGTTTAATAATATCATAATGAAACTCCGATTAACGAACAAAACTTTAAGGTGTTGTCCAAGTATAAAAAATATTGTACATTCCTGTAATGAATCGTCCTGGCTGAACACAAATTTTTTTGGCATCTCTATTGTGTTGTCCAAGTATCATAAATACTGTTGAACATCTACGTAATGTCATTTAATGTGTCGTTCAAGTAGGATATAAAATTGACATCTTTTTAATGTGTTGTATCAATACAATTATATTGTGGACGTCGTCAAGGTGTATCCTTGACATATTGCTGTTTGAGCCTTGTGAAAAGTGTAGTTTTAGTGTAACAATATACATGGGTCGTAATTTGTAATTTGTCGTTCCAATACAATATACATGGTCACCTTTTTAATACAACGTTCCCTTTGAATAGTACTGGCCATCTTTTTGATACAAAGTTCCCGTATAATATCCTTTGGCATCATTTAATACATAAGTTCAGTGTGATAGGACTGGGTATCTTTTTAATACAAAGTTCGAGTATGAAAGCACCGGACATCTTGTATCATTGAAGTTAAATTGCATTAGCCATCTATTAGATGTATCGTTGCACAATGATAGCATTGGACAACCCCTTGGGTTCGACCAAAAATGATAACATTAGATATATGTGTAAAATGTTGTGTAAGTATAACAGTATTTGACATCTTTGTTAGCGCGCCACCCTTCCCTATCAAATGAGCTGTGTTTCAAAACATAACTCATGTTAACGATATCGAAAGAAAAAGAAATATAAAACTTACTGGAATTCATGCCCACATTGCTCACACTTGAATTTGCACCATCCCCATTCCTGATGACGTGGTATCGGTTCATATTTGGTCTTACAGCGGTTACATTTGGATACCTTCATTGAATAAAACAAACCATGTTGTTTGAATGGGTACTTAACTCGTTTTCAACGGGTTTCGTCTTGTTACATTGGTCAATATACCTATGTGAGGTCTTTCCTGGCGGTTCCAGGCCAATAGTGCGGACCATTGTTTAGACCCACCGCATAATTCCATAAAACATCGGGATAAATAATGCTACACCTGTTCGACCTTAAGCTAAACAACATGACTGCAATTTAGCGTCTTCAATTATTCAATATGTTAAATTATTCAACTCATCCATGAAATTGAATCATATGCGGCATTCAAAACCAACGAAAGATAAATAAATGATCATGAAATAATATTAAAAGTAAGACGTTCTCGGATATTTGTATTCTCATGAGATGAAAGGAATATTATTTTTCAAACATTTTCGATCTCTATGTACTTTTCTATAACAGAATAAAACCTTATAAACGGGATACTAAACATTGCAGACTGTGTGAGAAAACTGTTGAACAACAAGGAACACACATTCATTCCAACATAAGGTTTTAAGATTGTGTGTTTGACATGTTCCACTACGATTGATCGCAAACGTTGTAAAGGATTAATACGGTTAAACATAAGTGATATGTATACGATTTTTTCTGGTTATAACAAGTAAGCAAGTTGTTATTACGAATTAACAAATACTTATAACAAGCAAACACGTTCTATAACAAGTAAGCAAGTCTTTATATAATGAGAAAATAGGTTGTTATAACGGGTGAGAAAGTCGTTATAACGGGTAAGAAAATCGTTATAACGGGTAAGAAAGTCGTTATAACAAGTTAGTAAGTCATTATAACGAGATAGAAAGTCGTTATAACGGGTAAGAAAGTCGTTATAACAAGTTAGTAAGTCATTATAACGTGTAAGAAAGTCGTTATAACAAGTTAGTAAGTCATTATAACGAGATAGAAAGTCGTTATAACGGGTAATAAAGTCGTTATAACAAGTTAGTAAGTCATTATAACGGGTAAGAAAGTCGTTATAACAAGTTAGTAAGTCATTATAACGAGATAGAAAGTCGTCAAAACGAGCCTATTGATCCATCAGATAGTTTGTTACCTTTCACTGTACCATGACTGACATTAAATGTCTTGTGATGCATAAAGTAGTGAACTTTTGCTGTAATATAAGTGAAAATAAAATAGATATATCTCTTTTGGTTATAGTTCTTCATGATGATGTTATAAAAAAAGTGTTCATTACTGAGCATTTTCCGTCATGACGATATGGGATTTTACAATCCATCTGATAATTCAACTAACTCGTTTTTACGATTAAGTGACCTCGTTACAACGACTTAAACACTTGTTGACACCACTAACTTACTCGTTAAAACGACATAATTCAGGAATAACTTAACTCCCTAAAACGACTTACTTACTCGTTAAAACAACTTACAAACTTATTGTTACTACCACCATATTCGATAAAACGACTTACAAACTCGTTATATCTACATACATACTCGTTATTAATACTACTATACTCGTTAAAACAACTTACATACTCGTTAAAACGAATAACTTACTCGTTAAAACAACTAACTTACTCGTCAAAACATATTATTTACTTATCAAAGACTTACTTACATGTTAGAATGACTAAAATACTCGACATGAGGACTACCTAACATATAGGAACGATTTTCTTTCTGGTGATAACGACTACTTAACACGTTAAAAAGAGTTAATTAATATTTTTATTCAGTCGTAATGGCAAAATACGAAAAGAATTCAAACGAGTACACTTTGCGTCTATGCCACCATAGACTAAAGATGGCTTTAAAAAAATCCGGACGACAATTTTAGCCCTAATAGTGCTGGAACCGACTTTATGCTTATGCCAACACGTTAGATCCAGGCCAGCCACCAAGTAAATTGGTGGCTGGCCTGTGGTCTTACCTGTTTGCTAATCTGGGTATCTATCGTCTTCAAACTTTAGCAGATATTTAAGGTTTTGGAAAGCAGACGACACAATTGTTTTTAAGAAAATTACCCAGCATTCTCAGGGTGTACTTACTTGTTTCCGGCGTGGCACTGATCGCCACCAATATCGATCGCACTTCTTGCACGAAAACTGCTTGGTTTCCTTTTTATCTTCAAATTTTGAGTCTAAATCTCGGATCACCTCCTCTTTTGTAGGAAACCTTTGCTGAATCATACAGGATATAATATGCCAAGAGAATTGTTTCGTTGTGTTTTGCTGTTTTCAATTATTTCGTTTTATTTGCATTTTCCTTGATTTAAACCAATATCACAATAACACTAACCTGGTACTGGCTTTTCTATTTATATTTACAAGACGTTTCTAGAAGGCTTTCTCTTTAATACAGATAGAACACTCCTCTAACTATTTAGTGGCTACAATGTATTCTGCCGTGTTTACAAAAGAAGTTTGTAGCTTGTTTAAACCTTTACACAAACACGAAACACGACTGTCTCAAATTGAGAGAGTTTGCAGACGACAATTCAAAATGTGATGCAACTGAAAAATAATATTCTAATACGGCAGAAAACAATGCGAGAAAAGGAGAAATTTCTTGTTAATTGTAATTTCTCGTTTTCCCACAATGTTTTTCAGAGTTGTCTGCAATAAACTGGTCAAACGTCGTTATTGTTTGGTTATTGGTTCTGTAAAAGCTATAAACAAACTTTTCGTTATTTCATGCTTAATAAATTTATATTGAATTGAATATACCGGTATCCCATTTCCATAGAATGCCAGTGTGGAAGGGGATGCTATTTCTATTTTTACGTCTTTGTTAAAACCACACCGGAAATCGATTCCATGACGTCTCACAAAATGGATGGGTAATCCATTTTTTCGCCACTGCGATTTCCATTCGACTATCAATCGTTTCTACTCGGCAATTCCCGGCACAAATCGGTTGATAAATTATTTTGAAGAAATAGCCGAGGTGTTCCGATTGTCCAACTGTTTGTTGATTTTTTTTCTCGAACTTCGCGCAGGATAACCCCCATTTGCTACACTTTAGGACATTAAACAAATAAAAAGGGAGATCACTGCGTAGGAGACTAATTATTTTCTATCATTTTGGAATCCTATTGGTCGATATTCGACTGCGTCGTTGGATATACTTTATTTTTTATAACATAAATGGAATCATTTTGCGGAGAGTAAATAGAAAAGGTGGCTTTTTGATTTACACAGCCCTGCATACCTGCGTGTCCTGGCTCAAGACAATGTCCACAGCATACTCAATCACTCCCTCTGCCTGACTTAAACTGTCTTGTGCCGTGTCCTCTGTAATCTTCCCAACAACCGACTCCTGCAGGGATCGAGCCTGAATGTAAAGACATAACATGTTCAACCCGAGGTGCGTTTAAGACCGGGATAAGTGAGCCGGTAGCTCGGGTTAGCGGGTAAAAATGGGCTGACGGACAGACTGACAGACGTAAAGATAGACGTAAATACGTATGTAACGACAGACATACCGTAACGTACATATGTACAGACAGACATACGTACATATGTACTGACAGACATACGTACATATGTACTGTAAGACATACGTACAGACAGACATACGTACATATGTACTGTAAGACATACGTACATATGTACAGACAAACATACGTACAGACAGACATACGTACATATGTACAGACAAACGTACATATGTACAGACATACGTACATATGTACAGACAAACGTAAATATGTACAGACAGACATACGTACAGACTGACATACTTACAGACGGACATACGTACAGACAGACAGACATACGTGCGTACAGACAGACATACATACAGACAGACATACGTACAGAAATATGTACAGACAGGCAGACATACGTACAGACAGACGTACGTACGTACGTACAGACAGACGTACGTACGTACGTACGTACGTACGTACGTACGTACAGGCAGGCAGGCAGGCAGGCAGGCAGGCAGGCAGGCAGGCAGGCAGGCAGGCAGGCAGGCAGGCAGGCAGGCAGGGCAAGCAGGCAGGCAGGCAGGCAGGCAGGCAGGCAGGCAGGCAGGCAGGCAGGCGGGCAGGCAGGCAGGCAGGCGGGCAGGCAGGCAGGCAGGCAGGCAGGCAGGCAGGCAGGCAGGCAGGCAGGCAGGCAGGCAGGCAGGCAGGCAGGCAGGCAGGCAGGCAGGCAGGCAGGCAGGTAGGCAGGCAGGCAGGCAGGCAGGCAGGCAGGCAGGCAGGCAGGCAGGCAGGCAGGCAGGCAGCCAGGCAGGCAGGCAGGCAGGCAGGCAGGCAGGCAGGCAGGCAGGCAGGCAGGCAGGCAGACAGGCAGGCAGGCAGACCCCCCCCCACACACACACACACACACGCACACAGACACACACAGACATACACACAGACAGACACACAGACACAAAGACAGACAGTGTAATAATGGGAGAACAGATGATTTAGATGCTGTAGTTACATCTTACCTACTTTACTTCGGGCGGGACCATCTCCCCATCGTCAGACATGGTTCCTGGTAAAGAAAATTAAACAAAACAATTGGTCATTAAACATTGCTTCAAAGGTGCTTGTTCACAAACAGAAAATTTGAAAATGAAATGTTCTAAAAAATGCAGTTTTTGTATTTCTGTTTGATAAACAATTGAAAATAGCTGCTGAAAGGATAATTTATCCAGGAAGCGTTAATGTATCATTGTATATAAATGTTATATATGCTTTAGGTCTAAAATGCGATGTAACGTCTTTAGATTGAAATACATGTTTATTTATTGTATATACACATGATGAGACTTTAATAAGCAATGAACTGAACTACACACTTTAACCATTTTCCAAACAACAAATTTTCGATTGTACCAAATTGATGGAGCTTACAGACGACATATCAAAATGTGATGAAATTGGAAACTACTCTTCTGATAGGGCAGAAAACATTGTGGGAAAAGGAAAAATTGCTCGTCACGAGCAATTTCTCCTTTTCCCACAATGTTTGCTAAAGTCGTCTGCAGCAAAGTGGTTAAATGTCGTAATTGTTTGGGAAAAGGTTAAAAAACTAATAGCGATATGACTATGACAATGCCTTTTCTTCAGTGCCTATCGTATATAGTCATATAACAGTACAGCACTTAAGCAGTTTTAAAGAAATCAATTTTTAACTTCCATATTTCCCAAATTCTGTAAAGAAAAACCTTTAAGTGCCTATTCACAATATTTTACCCTTTTCTAAAGGTATGACTAGTTGCATCTAGAAGTAGTCCCAAAATACGTGACTAAAAGTGGACAAAACTGTTTCAGAACTGAAAAATGTAGGAACGGCCCCGACGAAGAGGACCCATATGGGACCTGTGCTGGGTAATGACTCTAAGCTAAGCCAAGCTAAGCTAAGCCAAGCCAAGCTAAGCTAAGCTAAGCTAAGCTAAGCTAAGCTAATACTTCCTTGTAGGTTGGAGTGATATTTTTCTTATCAAAACCAGTAAAGGGTGATTCCTCAACTAATTACTTCACAATTTCTCACTTTTATGGATCTGCTACAGACGACTTTAGAAAACACGGTGACAAAAGTATATTGCCTTTCTAACGTGGGGTTAACCCTTTGCCTTAGAATTTTACATAATTTCTCACTTTTATGGGTCTGCTACAGACGACTTTAGAAAACACGGTGACAAAAGTATATTGCCTCTCTAACGTGGATTTAACCCTTTGCCTTAGAATTTTACACAATTTCTCACTTGAACGGATCAGCTACAGACGACTTTAGAAAACACGGTGACAAAAGTTTATTGCCTTTCTAACGTTGGGTTAACCCTTTGCCTTAGAATTTTACACAATTTCTCACTTTTATGGGTCTGCTACAGACGACTTTAGAAAACACGGTGACAAAAGTATATTGCCTTTCTAACGTGGGGTTAACCCTTTGTCTTAGAATTTTACATAATTTCTCACTTTTATGGATCTGCTACAGACGACTTTAGAAAACACGGTGACAAAAGTATATTGCCTCTCTAACGTGGATTTAACCCTTTGCCTTAGAATTTTACACAATTTCTCACTTGAACGGATCAGCTACAGACGACTTTAGAAAACACGGTGACAAAAGTTTATTGCCTTTCTAACGTTGGGTTAACCCTTTGCCTTAGAATTTTACACAATTTCTCACTTGAACGGATCAGCTACAGACGACTTTAGAAAACACGGTGACAAAAGTATATTGCCTTTCTAACGTGGGGTTAACCCTTTGCCTTAGAATTTTACATAATTTCTCACTTTTATGGATCTGCTACAGACGACTTTAGAAAACACGGTGACAAAAGTATATTGCCTTTCTAACGTGGGGTTAACCCTTTGCCTTAGAATTTTACATAATTTCTCACTTTTATGGGTCTGCTACAGACGACTTTAGAAAACACGGTGACAAAAGTATATTGCCTTTCTAACGTGGGGTTAACCCTTTGCTTTAGAATTTACATACTTTCTCAGATTGTTGATAAAAATTATGGGATCCAACAAAAGGATTTTTTATTTTTTTCCAGGTCCTATTAGTTGTAACTGTATGGGGAAGGTTAGGGTTATTGCATACTGGTTTGAAAGAAGGAGTAATGTTTAGAATAGGAGTAGAAATCGAAATATGGTAGAATGGGCTATTATTGATGTCACGTTTACCTACGTCATCAGGCGAGTTCATGCACCCAGGCTATTTTTCTTACAAAACGATTTCAGAAAAATATTGGGAAGGGGGGGGGGGGAAGGAGGGGGAGTAGAAGGAGCGGGAGAAGTAGAAGAAGATGTTTAATTTCAAAATCGAACTTTACGTCTGCCAAAAATTGAGCACGTACTTACTTGTCTCTTCAGTAGACCTTCCAGTGAACTTTAAACTTCCTTAATAATCTCGTCAGGTGCTCTATATACAGTTACGTTGTCAGCCCATGCGCCACCTAGCGTCGATCAATGGTTAAAATGAATGTATATCTAAACAAAGAAATCAAGGAATCAAGGAATGTATTCTATAGATCCCAATACTAGGCGTAAGATTGACACTTACAAAAGTCGGACCCGAAAAATCCATAAACACAATTGTCTGTCGAAAGTGAAACAAGAATTTTCAGAAAATATCCACGCCGCATTTTCCATGAATTTCGGGACGTTTGTAACCCACTTCCCAGCCTGTACATCTAAGAAAGATTCAATTTGAATTGTTTAACCCTTTCCCAAACAATAACAACATTTGACCACTTTGTTGCAGACGACTTTAGAAAACATTAAGGGAAAAGGAAAAATTGCTCGTAACGAGCAATTTTTCCTTTTCCAATAATGTTTTCTGCCCTATCAGTAGATTATTTTCCAATTACATCACATTTTGAAATGTCGTCTGCAAACTCTTTCAATTTGGGACAGTCAAAATTTCGTTGTTTGGGAAAGGGTTAAGCCAATATGAAGAATGAAGATTTTGCAATATAGACTGATAGCTCTTGGCTTTTTCCCAATTAACAGGTTTATTTTAGCGGGGTTAATGGCACTGTCTTAGCCCATTGGATAACACCCGTTCCACTTTATTTAGAGTTACCTGTATGTAAGGGACGATTTCACATAATGTTGAAATGATAATTTAAACAATCATCAGCACTAGAAAGATAACCCCTTTCAAAACCTACATTTCAATGATGTTTTGATTGAGAAAAAAAGGTTTATAGATAGTAACGGTTGGCTTTCACGCGCATATTGCTAGTCTCACGTTATTTGGATGTCGGCCCATTTCACAATCTTTCAAAAACACTCTTACCCATTTCATTTATTTCATGGAGCGAAAATATAAGATCGTTGTTTACAAAATAAACCGTAGAAACGGTTTACTTAATCTGCAAAATAAATGTGCTATAACCTAAATACATGGTTAGGAAAGGAGATGAGAAGTGTATCATTAATCCAGTTTTCTTTAACTTTATCATTTTATCATATCGGTGATGTCATTTTATTCGCAGACGACATTTTATTTTGAAAAAGATTATATTCTCAACATGTGAGATAGTCCTTTTAAGGGTCAACTTTGAATATACACAATAACGACCTATAGTAAAGGCATATCTATTTTGACTCTCCAAAAAACAGAACCTCCGAGAAGGAATCCTTAATATTCCTTAAACACCTATGAAATATAAATATGGTCCATACATATAGGGTCTTAAAAGGGTAATATAACACAAACGTATTAGACCCACTGGTAAAACGAAAACAAAAACACAAACATTTCTATTATCTTTAAACGCCATTCTGTTTTTTTCCTTATATATATATATATATATATATATATATATATATATATATATATATATATATATATATATATATATATATATATATATATATATATATATATATATATATATATATATATATATATATATATATATATATATATATATATATATATATATATATATATATATATATATATATATATATATATATATATATATATATATATATATATATATATATATATATATATATATATATATATATATATATCTATATCTATATCTATATCTATATCTATATCTACGTATATATATATAACGCCATTCTGTTTATTTCATTGATATATATATATCAATGAAATAAACAGAATGGCGTTATATATATATACGTAGATATAGATATAGATATAGATATAGATATAGATAATGTATTTGGTGCACATCCAATGACATTGAGGATGTTTACCATTCATTTGTATTTGTGTATATTTCCAAATAATAAAAACAATATATACAGAGTGTTACTATAAAAGACCGTCTGTTTTTAGGTTCAATGTTCTCATGTCTACAAACGAAAAGATTTGTTAATGAATTTGGCAAAATACATTAAAGCAGCATTAGAGGCTCGTCAAACATTTTTACGTGTTCATAATCATACACAGCAATCTTATTTTTGTTTTTGAATAGTTTCTTCACTCTTTGATATCAAATATTGATTCTCGTATTTAGTATAACCTTCCTTAAAAACCACATGATATAATACTTTGTACAAAATATGTAAAATAAGACTATGCACTTTGTACATGTTTAATGAATTATATTCTGTTCTGTGCTGTTTTGTTGTTTTTATCTCCTTAGCAATCATGCAGATGGTCGACTTTTCATTAATTAAGCTGGACCCGTTTCTTACCAGCCAATTTTTGCTGGTTAAGGAAGAATACCCATACTCCGCCATTTTGAAACTCGTTCTTTCATCAGATTAATTCGGTAGTTCTCGGCAAACATCGGCCGGGTCGGAACTATTCGGTTTAATGCGAATAGTTCCGAGACAGACCAATGTATATCGATAATTACCGAAGTAAACCGACGAGAAAATGAGTTTCAAAATGGCGGAAAGAATGAGTTTCAAAATGGTGGGTTGTCCATTACCAAACAATAACGACATTTGACCAGTCTGTTTTGGACGACTTAGGAAAATATAATGGATAAATGAGAAATTGTTCTTACCGAGCAGTTCCTCCTTTTTCCACAATGTCTTCAACTCTATCAGAAAATTACTTTCCAATGTCATCACATTTCAAAATGTCGTCTGCAAAACTCTTTCAAATTGGGACAGTCGAAATATTTTTCGTTTGGCAAAGGGTTATCGGTAGAACCACAGTTTATACGTACGCCGGGAGACTTACTCTTGCAGTCATTAACAGATTCCGGGGGGTATGTCAGTTCAAGTCTAGGAGCCTTTTCACTTTTTCACTAGGCCATGGAGGTCTCTTATCATTCCATGATCTCTAAAGGTTTGTAATCTTATTTAAGATACATGTAGTTCACAAGTTACTAACTTACTACAGTGTAAACAAGAGAAAATTGATGCAAGCCTCAAAGTCGCCAGCAAAAAAAATGATTTGTCTTCCTAAACAAAACCTCCAACATAACATTAAAAGAATAGAATAGAAATGTATTTATAATACGTGCAAACATATCTCGTCATTCAAACTCATTAGAAAGAGCCTGTTACTCGGCTAATGAAAGCAATTGCCGAGGGAATAGCTGTCACAAAGTTTAAACATAGTTTTGTGGCTGACTGTTTCACCAAAAGTAGAAGAAATTAATCTGAAACGACTCATGATGAAAGACAATCAGATCTAGTCAACATAAGTTGGAGGAGCGTTAGACAGGTGCTGTTTTTTAATAGACTATTTCTTATAATCTTGTTTTCATGCTTTAATAAATTTCGTTCTTTTAATTGTTTTAAAGCTATTGAAACCAGAAACTTTTAAGACATTGTAACAAACCAAGATATATTTCTTGACTTTTGATACTTATCTTTACCGTTTATCACTTTGACTTCTTCGAAATTTCACAATATTAATTTTGTGCAGGTGTTTTCAATTTGGAGAATTTTATTCCAATGGGATCAAACGGGTTAAGAAATATGCAACAGAAGAATTAACCTGCAAACCCATATATAGAAATTGAGTATTTCTAAACTTTTATGAAAGTTGTCTGTAATTGTTTCCATTTTTGCCAACACAAAGTAATTATTGAAAATTGCTTGTTTAATGATATTGAATTGGGAAACCGATGTCTAACAGACACATGATAATACTCTTGCAGCAGAAGCTAGAATCTATTAAGGAGGAAGAAGAAAAAATTGTTCAATACAAACAATTTCTGTGTCTCATTTGTACTACATTGTAATTGTCGTCAGTTTAAGTTTACAAATTGGATTATTCTTATAATCTCATATACAAAAAAGCCTACACAATATAAATGGTCATGGAAACTGTACCAGTGTTCATTTTGTTTAAATGTCTACCAACAATGACTAAACAGATAAACCTGAAACCTGTCATTTATATGACAGTTTGGGAAATCATTGTGATGGAAGAAGAAATTCCTTACAATGAAGCACATTTCTCCCATTATTATTTACACTTGATACCCTTTTCTTTTTTTATAAGACAATCAATTTAATCATAACCTTAGATGTACCTTATGATGAGTTTTGTTTTCAATATTGACATAGTACTAAGGAAAAGGTCAAAAATGTGTGGCGAATTACTAAAGATAACTAATTAAATATGTCTTTTAACCCTTTCCCAAACGGCAAATTTTCGACTGTCCCAAATTGAAACAGTTTGCAGACGACATTTCAAAAAGTGATGAAATTGTAAAATATTCTTCAGATAGAGCAGAAAACCTTGTGGGAAAAGGAAAAATTGCTCTTAGCGAGCAATTTCTCCTTTTCCCACAATACTTTCCAGAGTCGTCTGCAACAAAGTGGTTAAATGTCGTCATTGTTTAGTAATGGGTTAAGAATGTTATTAAAATATATTAACATGTCATATATGGGTGAAAAAGCAATAATCTTTAATTGTAAAGAACGACGAAAATAAATGCAGGCAGCAATAATAAGATATGAATACAATATTTTAATTGCATTATTGGTTAGTTGAAACAGAGACATAGATAACAGTTATCTATGTCCCTGGTTGAAACCATAGCAAAAGAAAAGCAATGAACAAACTGTCTACTTATTACTTATATAACTTCATTTCTTTGAGACAGCATTGATAGCACACTAAAACGTTTAAGTGAGTATTAGCACTTATCATTCCAAGCCTTTTAGAATGTGTCATCAAGTAAAGTGATGTGCACCAACTTTGTACAGAAGACACATTTGTCTTATGCCAAAACAAACTATTACATGTACCTACTTTAAGAAAGAGCAGGACGTGGAACATTCTATATTGAACTAATTAGAACTACAAAAAGACCACATCTTCACATTTTACAGATGTCTTACTACTGTCATTTTTGAAACACAGACTTCGCATCACATTTAGGCTTGTTGTTGATACTATCGAGCTAAGTGACTTATAATTAAATGTACGGTACGAACGTAATATGGGTCGAATGGAAAAAGATCGAAGCGTTTTTGGTAATTACCTTTTATTTTTATCAATAAAACCTAAAAATCATCTGTATATATATTTTCTGATTTTGGACTGTTTCTTTACCGAAAGAAATTGAGTGATACGGACCCAATATGATACTCGTAGGCAATATGAACACATCGAGTTTATCCAATGAAAACGCATCTGAAATAATAGGGATGGCGCCATATTGTTTTCCGCGAGAATGAAGTCACTTTACTATCGTTTTTAAAAATATATCTTAAATGTGAAATCTAAAAAGTCGTTAAATTTGATTGAGGAAACAACTATACATGTCGCAACAACAATTTCGCCATTTGGTATGAGTTATTGATAAAAAAAATGATTAAAAAGGATGTCCAACACTTCCATACAGATTGAACTATTGACGTGCACGTTAAGAAAATGTGTAAATCGCCGGATGCCGATTTACCGGAAAAATTGTAACCGCCATCTTGGTTTTACTCGTTTTACCGGACAAACAAAGTTAGCCTTTGATACATTTGGTGTCATTTGCTTGCTTTCTGTTTTCTTGTGTGGATTATCTTCTGTTTTAAGACCACCCATAAATGAATTTGCCGTGGAAAAGTGATAACCCAACAGCCCAGAATTCTTCCACTTCGCTTGTAAAACGCATGCCGTGTACAGTTTTAGCATCATTGAATTTTACAACATCCCAAAACGGTTGGCTAGCAATATTTCTAGATTACCATCATTTACTTGTCTGAAGAATGATAGTCATTCATCAATATAACCTTTGTCAATAAAATGCTTTGTCACAGGTGGAAGGAGTTCTTTCCACCGCTGAACCCAAATATCCCACATTGAACAAAGCGTAGGTGTATTCTAACCTTTTTGATTGGACAAGTGTTTGGTGCAACACTCAAGTAAAAATCATTAATTCAAGCAACGAATATGACGCAGACCAAGTTTTTTTTGTTTGAGTTTATAAACGACACATAACGGATTAGAGGGGAATTATAGAATTCACATGTTAAGTAAGGAATCGCTTAATCTCCACCCATTATTGACAATTAAACATATTCAGTGTTTATATGTTGTTCAGATAACCAATAAGTGTAGGCCCTAAATGTTGTTTAAAACACATCGAATTCATAAGTTTTGGAATACATATATCGGAACAATAAACGAAAAGTTTTTGTCCGTAAACATGGACACCAACTTTGAATCGTCGTGTAAACAGTAACATCTCCGTCGTCCAGCAGACTCATTCTTCAATTTTGAAATTTCCGCGATATAAAAACCTTATATGTTCAGAATTGCAATAGGGGCCTATAAATTTTTGTTTATCTTAGGGAAAGTGCAAGCCTATATAGACCATATATATTCTTTATAAGAAAATACACATATTTTAAGATGTAATAGAATTAGAAGTAAAAAGTGCGAATTAAGTAAATGGTAACTTTAACGATGATTCATGCAATAATGATATAACTCGAAATAAAAAAAAAAGTATTTTCAAAATAAATATACTTTTATTCAATTGGTGTATCAGAAGATGTACAAGTCAAACCGCCATTTAATTTTACATCAACGGCTTTTGATATCAAATACAATTTACTCAAAACAGCATAAGGAGAAAATCATATCTTAATAAGTGAAATAATGGCGAGGGTGTCGTTTATTTGTATTCTATTCTTTATTAAATACATTATTTTAACGGTAAACACCGACCTCACTTTTTGTTTATGTCCTTGATCATAACTTAAAAGTTGTGATATGCGTATTTAATCATCATTTCATAAAAATAGTGTACTTTTTGTGTACTTTTTATCTCTGATGTTTTACGTATTAACCACAATTTTTTTCGCACTACTTTTTGTATGTATATAAGTATGTATTTACATGTTTTGTCCATTATTTCATGTATGTGTATATGTTGTTATGACGATGAACCTTAAGTGTTCAAGTCATGAAATAAACTTCTGTTCTGTTCTGTAACAAAATAGGATTATCGTACTAAAGAATACGTTTGCTTATCATTCTTGATGTGTGTAATTAATGCACAAGTCATTGGCTGTATAAGATTGTATGATATTGTATACTATTTGTTTTGTAAAGGCTGGGGCCGTATAACATTTAACCCTTGCAATGCTGGAACCAACTTTATGATTATGCAGACATCTTTGATTCAGGCCAACCGCCAAGTAAATTGGAGACTGACCTGTGAGACAACCTGTTTGCTTCTCTGAGTATCTTTCATCAACAAAATTAATTTGCTTCTCTGAGTATCTTTCATCAACAAAATTAAGCAGATATTTAAGGTTTTAGAAAGCAGTCGACCCATAAATCAATTTTTGGAGAACTACCCAGCAACCCCAAGGTTTAAAGATAAAGACACCCCGTGTATCATATCATATCATATTGCATTTGCTAGCCAACCATCAACTTGCTTGCCAAAATTGCTGCTTTGCGGAAGCTTGTAATATTGTACACATGTTGTCGCACTGTAATTACTGTTGTCGAACCGGAGTTATACGCCTTTTCCGAATGTATTATAGTGAATCAGGCTAACCCGTACATCAAGACATGTTTTCTACCTTTGGAGCAATAGTTAAATACAAAATTAAAATTTAATTCCCAACAAGCCGCGTACAGCTAGTCCTAGCAAATGAATTTGTTTTGCGACGAGTGACAAATTTAGCGGTGGGATTCAAACAAAGTTACAAGAATTTAAACAATTTGTCTAAGAGAATTTTGACCGTGCCTGGGTCTTGAACCCTGAGCGTAACGGCAAGCTTCACGAACAATATTCAGCATTAGCTCATGTGTTTTGTTTATAGAGAAAAATAACAAACCTGATACCAATGTCATGAAACTTAGAGAAATCTGGGGTCAGACACGAAATATTTCTATCCTCGTTTATAACTTGTTTAATCTTTGAATCAATGATACCTCACCCCTTTTTATTATTCCACTGGTGATGCCTTTAGAAACCATTGCAACAAAAAGACAAATTGCCTATAATAGACAGTTTGTCTTTTTGTTGCAATGGTTTCTACGAATTTCTATAAACAAAATCACAGCTTGGTTTCATACTTAATGTATATATATCTTCTGTTGTCGCATTTAATTCTAACCAGACAATATGTCCTTTTTTCGGAAATGGTCTGATACAATAAGTTCCACTGTTTGTTCCCTTTCCAACATGGTCATCGAATATGGGTTATGACTAGACGGGTTTCTACCAAGTCAAAACACTCATCTTTCAAAGGTTCAAAACATATCAATACACTTTGTAAGCCCTATCTGTGTCTTAATGGCTGAGAATATTTTCAGATTTTATCACTCGCAAGAAAATTGTCTAGACATTACGAATTTTGGCATGACCTGAGTGAACAAAATAAGAATGGCCCATATTCATGCAAATCGATAATCAAAATATATTAATTGATCAGTCGTCATGCAAATCGATAATCAATAAATATTGATGGATCAGTACTGGACTATAAAAAAAACCTGTGAATGACTTGCCATAGTCTTGCACAGAGCTCACGAAATATCACGCTATATGATCAATTCGGTAATTAACTATGTATTCTGATATGCCTGTATTCAACTGAACCGAATTTTGATTATAGTTTAAGCCTTTACCAATCCCCAAAATTGCGACTTTCCCAAATTGAAAGAGTGTTTGTAGAAGACATTTTAAAATTTGATGACATTGAACAAAAACTTCTGATAGGATAGAAAACATTGTGGGAAAAGGGGAAATTGCTCGTTACGAGCAATTTCTCCTTTTCCCACAATGTTGTCCAGAGTCGCATGCAACAAACTGGTCAAATGTCGTTATTGTTTGGTAATGGGTTAATCAGATTCTTCTTTTTTAATATGAGGTTCGAACACGCTAATATTACACAACCCCCGTGGCGAACTCCCAATTAAAACACTCATACATAGAACACCGTAAATGAGTTCATTGAAGCGCCTTACCACCTCAAAACGATATATTCATGACTCTCAATCATAACGATAAAAATCAAAAACGAAACAAAATCAACATTTCTCAATAATAATACTCGTCATCATAGGCTCGAGGGCCCCTGCTCTGTAGGTAGTCTATCAGGGCCACCAGGTCCTGCTTGTCAAGGCTGGCCGGGTCGATGTTCATGTCCAGATTCTTAATCTCTGAGAGAACATCCTTCTGGGGCGGCTTGGTTGCGTACAGACCAGGTGTCACCGTTTGCTGTTGAAATAGTAGATGGTTATTTTGATTATGCGGAGTTTAAGGTAGACTGCCAATAATCCGTCATTTTGAAACTCATTTTTCCGTCGGATTACTTCGGTCGTTCTCGGGATACATCGGTCTGGGTCGGGTCTATTAGCATTTAGATGAATACTTCCGGCCCGACCGGTGTACACCGTAAACGATAGGAGTTATGTTTGTGAAGAGGTTACAATAGTCTTGCATTGAACGCTCGATGTATTATACGCGGAAAATACATAGTATTGATCGGAGAGAGAGCTATAAAGACTTTCTATATTAACTCCACGACAATTTAATAATTTATGGAATCTATAATTGACTCTATATCTTTTTTTTTCATTTACGATCGTTTTTTTTATTAATTTAAATGTTAAGACATGTTTATAATTGATTATTTGACGTCGGCCAGTATTACAAATTACATAAGCTGAATTACTCTTTCATGAATTGTGGTTGAAAGGAAGACAACTCTGTGTAGAGATTTGAGTAAAAACCTGTTGCTGTTATGATTCCTAGCTAACTCGTAAAATGCTCGCTCGCCATACTGTGGGAAAAGTATACAGCGATAGAGTAAAGGCCCTAATGATTATGATTAGCTCCGATTACACAACAACATACCAACCAACTACTCATGCATTTCCATAACCTGAGAAATACATGTCTTCACTGACAATAATAAATGAAAAGATAAATGAAAAGAAATGGATAAATCCGATGAGTTAAGATTGTGTACTCACCATCAACGGCTTGGTTTCTCCGGGTACGAGACTGGCAGATTTCGGAATATTTTTGATATTATCCTTCATTCGTTTGTCAGTGGCCCAGTAATAGTTTGGAGGACCGGAGGTGAAGCAGTAGGTGTCCCTCATAACGGCATCGGCGTCGTCCGCGTAGTACATCATGTAAAAGTTACACATCTCGTCGTTCTGAGTGCTCCTGTAAGGATGGACAAAAAGGCCGTTTTTAGGCGTTATAATTGCATTGGCTTTTCGCCTAGGTCTCATTTACTTAAAAGTCTTGAGTGTAACTTCCTAAGAGAGAATGAAAAAAAATGTGCACAAAAGAAATCCCTCCTATTCTAGGTAAAATGTATTTGTAGAACAACTGTAGTCTCCAAGGTTTTCGCTCTTTAAAAACAGTTCTCGCTTGCATAAATTGCACTGAGAATCGTAGATGAAACTGCCTGAGAAGCCGGAACCACATGTGAATCGCATAGAATCTGTTGCGTTGGACACAAAGGTCCAATCTCCTTCATTGGATTTAGATTTGCTTTAAACAGATGACTTCAGCCAGATTCAGTCAGACGATATTATAAAAACATTTTTGTTTTTTTAAATAAATGTATCATTAAGAATTGATACCAATAAATGTTGCAAACTATTTTGATTATGTACCATTACAACTCGATTGAATCATTGTCAAAAACGTGAAGTACTACAATAATACAAACTCTTTCATGTTGTGTATCTTTAGGAAATATGTCAAAATAGAAATAACTTGACTGGATAAGAATGTGTTTATAACGGTATAGTGTAGCAGAGCCAAAAGTGCGATACATTTGGGCTTTTGTCTTAGATACTAAATAAGTTTATAGAACAAAAGTGCTTACCCAATGGCAACATCATGGTCCAGATCATTTTGCATGGTACAGCGGGCAGCCTGTAGATAAATAAGGAAAGGTTATGCCCAGTCCTTTATGTTCGATTATGTGTCCAATGAAAAGCTAAAAGCTTCAGATGACATTTGGAAAATGACACCTGTCTCTTCTTTAATTGCTTTATAAAGAAACCATTGTCATGATAGAAGGAATTTCTCGTTTTGAGCATTTCTTTTCTTTTGACGTAAAAGTTTTCTGATCTTCTGTTAGTTCATACGCATTCACAGCATATTTTCAAGAAAAATAGTGGATGAATATGGGACAATACTGAATGCTTCATTGTCTTGCCTATAAGTTACAAGGACCATTATACGTGTGCGAGAAGTAAAGATATTAGATCTATTTGACAGTTGATGGGAAAGCAGTTAATGTCATACGAGGTAACGTAAGGGTGCAGTCATAAGATTAATCATTTTCGTTTGATACTGATGTTCGTATTATGTTCGGCTCCTTTACGAAATGTACAAGTTATCAAATATAAAAAATGTGTACCATCAGAACAAAAAACAAATAAAAAGTTATACAAGCCTTACCAGAATGTCACCTTGCTTTACGACCATACCCGGTGTTGTGCTATTATAAAACATCTGGAAATAGAAAACAACGTGTTCATAATGATGGGTATGAATTAATTATCATTGTATTTCTGTTAAACGTAATGTTAGCGATATCTTAGTAACACTATTGCAACGATTCACATATTAATAACTCATTGCGTCAATGGTGTCTTACCGAAGGTAAGTTTGTCCGACAGGAACTGGCGCGGTTATAAGCACTTATAAAATCATGTTGAGATACGCACTTATAACATCATGATGTGATAAGCACTTATAACATCATGTTGTGATAAGCACGTATAACATCGTGTTGTGATAAGCACGTATAACATCGTGCAGTGATAAGCTCTCATAACACCATGTTGTGATAAGCACTTATAACATCATGTTGTGATAAATACTTATAACATCATGTTGTGATAAGCACTTATAACATCATGTTGTGATAAGCACTTATAACATCATGTTGTGATAAGCACTTATAACATCATGTTGTGGTAAGCACTTATAACATCATGTTGTGATAAACATTTATAACATCATGTTGTGATAAGCACTTAATAACAAAATGTTGTGATAAGCACTTATAACACCATGTTGTGATAATCACTAATTACACCATGTTGTGATAAGCACTTATAACATCATGTTGTAATGAACACGTATGACACCATGTTATGATAAGCACTTATAACATCATGTCGTGAAAAGCACTTATAAAATCATGTTGTGATAAGCACTTATAAAATCACGTTGTGTTAAGCACTTATAACATCATGTTGTGATAAACACTTATAACATCATGTTGTGATAAACACTTATAACATCATGTTGTGATAAACACTTATAACATCATGTTGTGATAAACACTTATAACCTCATGTTGTGATAAACACTTATAACATCATGTTGTTATAAACACTTATAACATCATGTTGTGATATGCTCTTATAACATTATATTATCATTATGATAAGTAAGAAAAGTAAAGAAACGAAAAGAACACAATTTGCTAGAAAGTGATAAATGGAAAACATGCTAATTGACTATACTTTGGGTGTATTCAAACAGTTTAAAAAACGCTTGTTTCTACCAATTAATGTCACATGTTTGATTTGGCTTTTGCATCACATCAGCAATATCTCAGGAATATTGTGAAATATGGTAAATATGCCTCGAACGAAGATCTAGCTCAGACCATCGCAATTTCCTTATGCAGACTGGAAACTGCCTTCCATGTAAATCGAAAACATCTGCTGCCGGAATTATAACCCACGCAGAGAGAATAATTCTGTTTACAAAGACAAACATTAAACGTGACCTTATGCAATTATCCTTTGACAAGACGTCTCAGAGCCTTGCCTAGTACTGGTGTAACTCAGGAGACTCGCAAAATATCTAAAATACTGTTTAGGTGATGTTAAACCCAATAGGCAAGATCAGTTTTGATTAAAACTTTATTTCCAATATGCCATATGCCAATTCTTGCACGCAGCTAATTCAAATTGAAAGCGTCAACAAACGACATAAAGTAACGGATCGGAAAATAACATGTTTACTTTATTGGAAAGTTGAAAGCAATCATTGTGACACAAAGAATAAATTGCTCAAATTGAGCAATTTATTCGTTTTGTCACAATGGTTTCTTCGTACCTGCTACAGATCCATCAGCGATATGAGTTTATGAAGTGAAGGGTAAACAACATACTGTATAAATTGAGACGCTGTTTCTCGTGGGCACTGTATAATGGAAGAGTAAACTTGTTCTGGGAAAGAAAAATCGATTTCCTAGCAATCCGAGACGCTCGTCTAGATTCCTGTCTCTCAAAGACAGGACACGTGTTGCTTTACCCTTTTCTTCATCTTCATTCTTTAAACACGTATTGATATTGATATCGGAATATCTCAGAAATGTATTGTGGCAAGAAAAGACGTTGTTTACCATAAGTATATTGAAAAGATTTATTATGACTAAAAACTGTCTTATGCTATTGCTATTACATCAGATCGGCCGTCACATCAAACATGGAAATAGTTTTCCTCGCGACTTTTGTATATGGTTAGCTTAGCCATTTTTGAGTTAATAGCAAATTTCTCCAGAAATAGGTTTAATTGGACTGATCCTAAGAGAAGTTCAAAGGCTTTTCTGAGACACACCTTAGGCATTTTTGTTTCCTTTTTGGCGAATCATGTCGTTTTGCAGGGTATAGTAAAACCTACTTACATATTGGGTTTAACACCGCGTCAACATTATTTCAGTTATTTTACGGCTTTACTGGATTTCACCAGAACTAGGCTAGGTCCCCCATATATGTACATTTACTAATGGTTATGTAGTTGTGTTACAATACAACTTCCGGGTTAATGCTGGGTAATTTTCTAATTATAGATTTTTGTGACGTTTGCTTCTCAAAACCTTAAATGCTTACTTTTTATAAGGGAAGATACTCGGAAAAGCAACAGGCTAAATCACAGGCTGGCCTGGATGTAATCTGTTTGCATAAGCATGAATTCGGTTCCGGCACTATAAGGGTTAAAGATACTACCTGAGGTTTTTGTGGAGACATTCTCCCTATTTCTGTCCATTGACCATTTCTTATCCTGTAGCCAGATGTCACTTTTCCTGGAAATGAAATGAATCAGAAGGCGTAAGTATCCCGAAACGACAATAATTGACCTACCCAAACGCGATGTTATTTCTAGGATACAAATGACAAACGACATTATGATATATAAAATACTATATATTGGTTGTGAGTATAATGTTCAACGCCCTGTCAAATGTTTCGGTTATACAGCATGTCCATTGACACTTCCACAAAGCCAGCGCCACCGATTTTGATTGATACCCATCACCAGCTATGCCACGCATAGACGATTATGCAACGGTCACGTAAATGTTAGTCTATAGAAATATCTACAGTTGCCTTTTAATACATATTTAACGGTTCTTTTCTATTTACGGTACGTATTTGATAGCTCTAGTTTCCCTGTTAATTGCATGTTATATACATGATCGTTATTCTTATCGTCGTTATTATTATTATAATCATTTTCATTATTAGGATTGAACATCGATCCAACATCATTTCAGTTATTTTGCTGTGCTCGTTTCATAATGGTCAAGGATGGCCAATTCTTAACTGCTTACAAAAGGGGGGTAAAGCCGCGTGGAACCATTGGCAATCCGTAAATCAATCAGGAACCAAACTCAAATGAAAACCAAATTGACGTCAAAGGAATTGAGGCCACGCAGAGAGGTCATGTACAAATACTGTACTATAACAACTTGGCCACGGACCACCCAATTACCTATGTTATGTATCACTTAACACATATTATGCAATAAGCAACAAAGCAGACGAATTAAAATGTTATGTTCGAACATGTGTGTTAATAGACAGACGTCAAAGAGGCTTGTAAAACATACATAATGATCATCGCATTTTACTCTTAGTTGAGCATGGATTGGTGGTTTATTTCACTGAGAACATACTAGTATTTACAACACGTCAACATTATTCCAGTTATGTTAAATTGCACATACTATTATTGATCAGGGAAGACATGCAGCTTAATTGACCACGAGCGTTGATCTAACAAGCTGGAACAATCGGCATAATAAGACAGCCGGGAAATATTCCTCTCATGAAAATCCAAATATAGCAATTCCTTGATTTGAGCCCTTGTCATGTGATATCATATGTTACACCAAAATTGTGTCCTCACGGATGTGGTTCCGATCCTTGTTCGAGCCTTATCATTTATTTCGTGGCGTTTACGTGAACAAGGCATTCAAACCTTACGCATTACATGTCGATTTCACAGAAGCATACAATGGCCTCCCTCCATTGCTCGGTGTGTTATGTGGCGACAACAGGTGACTAGAAAAGCGAGATCTGGGTAGAACATGTACCGAGAGTCCTGGGTTCGAAACCCCGTGAGGCGGGTGAAAACTGCCGGGACTAACCCACAAACTAACGCGATTACTGGTGTATTGTCCAGGAAGCAGTCATCGAGAGTGACTCGATGGTTTTATTAAGCCTCCTTCACAATCGATGTTAAACAAATTACGCAAACAAACAAACAAACAAACAAAATGGCGTAAGTTTGCTCTAGACCAAAAAAACCTAGCGATATTTATAACCTGAACAATGTTAGGCCGTTCAACCACATGGATAAGTAAACCGCCACCATAATCTAAAATGAAAACCACATACCGAGTGAGTGCGCATGTGTCCTGAAGGCAAACGGATGGACGATGAAGGACTCGCGATAAGGACACTGGGATTCCATATAGGTGATGGAATGGGCGGGAATATTACCGCCTGTACCAATCAAATACACCCCGGCACGTCGTCTTTGTCTGAAATGGACGAAAAGGGATTCTTAACCCTTAGAATGCTGGGTAATTTTTTGATCTTTTTTTATGTCTTCTTCTTTCCAAGACCTTAAACATCTGCTTAATTTTGACGAGGAAAGATACTCAGAGAAGCAAACATATTAGATCACAGGCCAGTCACCAGTTTACTTGGCAGCTGTCCTGGATCTAACCTGTTTGCATAAGCATTAAGTCAGTTCCAGCACTATAAGGGTTAAGTATACAACAATGTACCTAGCTTGATTGGTAGTTTCTTGCAAGGGATTATCAAATAAAGTTTCAAAAAGCTTTGATTGGTACATGTAACGGTAAAGTCAATCCGAACAAGCTTTTTTGCTCGATGACCGAATTCTTAATAAGTAAGCAGAGTTTGACAATATCGTTTGGTTGTGGCATGAAGACCTCAGTTGATCCTATCCAGTTGAATCGAGGTACCCTCATGATAAGCAAAGGATCCTTTCTCTTGAAAGGAAAGCTACCATGTGGGTGACAGTGGTGCAGTGGTAGAGCGTCGGTCATTTTTACCGAGAGTCCCGGGTTCGAAACCCCATTAGGCGAGGAGAAAGTTGCAGGGACTAACCCACACATCGGACTTGTGTAGTGTCTGTGAAGCAGTCATCAAGAGTAAATTCAATAAGCTTCAAGCTTGGTCACAATCAATGTTGAATAGATAAGTTTAAAACGAAATCTATTATATACGTTTGAATTAGTTCAGATGTTCTTCAGATAAATGCTTTATTAATAACTAAAGATATGTTTATGCACATCATCGTGATGCGGCGCTAAAGAAATGACCTTAACTATGAATGCGCCTTAAAACAACATTCAATCTTCCTTCAAGATACATGTGATCTATTCTTAAAAGTGATATAATTTTATTATTTCTAACATTGATACCACTACAAACAACTCAGAAGAGGTTTGTATAAAATGCCAATTTGGAATCATTGTGACAAAAAGATAATTTGGTCATGATGGCGCAATGAGTGCCATAGCTATTTATTCAATAGCCACAATTTTTGAATTCTCAAGAAGCTCAATCTTTCATAAGATTGAGGTCCCGTTTATATCTTTAGATAACTGGATTCTGGACCACTGTTAGAGTGAGACTCGTGTAAATGACGCTTGTGAAGGTTGATACTTACGGCTTCTCCGTCATCGTCATTGTGATTCCGGAACTGTCCTCACCATTAACTAAACGAGAGGATATAATAATGCGGATATTAGTCTGGTGTGCGTATAAAGCAAACTTTAATTACCCAATGAAATGAACGGATGCAGATAAAAAGCGTATAACCTTTACTTACTTCTCAAACGTATGATGTCCTTTTGGTTTTGGTGTGCTTACGTTTTTGTATTTAAGGCAAATATTCTCTAAGAGTTTCATGAAATTTATTTATTGTTAGACTCATAAGAATCGTCGATTATAAGTACTAACAAAAAGAACGTGTTGAATTGTTATTGAATCACTGCATGGGAAGGAAGAGTCCCTAATAAACCGTCTTGTAAGACCTCTGTAATGATGTCAATGGTTTATTTAGTATTATATGCATCTACATGTACCGATGAGACAGTGATCCCTGTCGGAACATTTCTGAAACTGATGTCTTTCTTGCCAGATGACGCTTTAAATTCGGCTTGACTGGAAAGATTTGGTGGCATGGTTTGAAAATTCTTAATTCAAGATATTGTTTCTTTGTTCAATGAATGTAGTTTTTCTTTTCTTCCTGATGGAAAAGGCTTGTAACAGACAGTTAACTTTAAAAAGAGTTTATACGATAGATTCTTTGATTTAAACCAACGTTATGAAATGTTTTTTTTTAACAAAAATTCATAAGGTTTATGATAAGGCTGGAGTTTTGTGTTACATGTAAAAAACCAATACACATTATAAACAGTGTATATACTTACATGGTGGAAGGAAGCCCGACACGTTTTTGTAGTGGACCTGGAGCACAAGATAGTTGATACCAGTGTCGCCACCAACCTTAAAACCAACATCTGGAGTAAAGAAAGGGAATTCATGGTTTAACCCTTTACCAAACGCAAAACTTTCGACTGTCCCAAAGAGTTTGCAGACGACATTTTAAAATGTGATGAAAATGGAAAGTAATCTTCTGATAGAATAGAAAAAATGTCGGAAAAGGAGAATCTCCCTTTCCCACAATGTTTTCCAGAGTCGTCTACAACACAGTGGTAAAATGACGTTATTTTTGGTAATAGTTAAAACGCCCTCAAGTCAAGTTTTGCGACGAAACAACTGTACGTTGAATTGTCTGCAGGCACCGTCTCAATCTGAACTTATCGAGTTAAACCAATGAAGACATCTCAGCTCGCTGAATTACTCGAAGAGTTACGATTGGCACCGTCTAACGACTCTCAGCAGACGACCCTGATGGAGTTATCTACCCTTTACTCCGTGTTACGTTACATTGACACGTTTGCTACCAAAGATTTTATAGAAAAAGGTGACAAACAGATAAATTGCTCATAACGAGGAGCAGTTTTTCTTTTGTCTCAACCGTTTCTACCATATGCATGCACCATAAAGTAAACGGTTTTCTTTTTGTTTTATTTTCGTCTGCTGTTGTTTTCATTTCCGATCATTCACACTTTTCGGTAATGGGGGAATTCAAAAACCTGCAAGGTGTGGTAGAAAAATAGTCTTGCTCTTTACAAAACTAAAGTTGAATCATTCAGAGACAATGTTTGTGGCAGATAGCGGGAGAAAGAGATGCTTGTACAACACTGTCAAGCTTCTATGCAATCTATACAACATTGTTAAATAACAGACGAATCCGATCATGTCCCGCGCATACATGTACACACGCACATATGCTCTTAAATACCGATGTACAGACATTCTCTCTAACGTACATACGAAAACATAATTATGCTTCATAACCTTCATCCCGATATTACAATAGCAGTGCGGCAACAAAGCGTTCGCGCTGCAGATAGATTCCTTATATTTTCGCACTCTATGTTATAAAGATTGCACTTTGGACCCTGAAACCCACCGAAATCGATAATTTGTATGTCCATTCATATTGGGAAGGATATATAAAACGCCAAAAAGGAAGGTTTCTGTTGGAATTTAGCAAATGTCCTTCGAAAACAGGCGTCGACCTTGTTTCATCGACTCATTTTCTAAAAAAAACCCTTTCTAACTGCTTGTTTTGAACTCCTATTGTAGTGTCGCATTGCTATTGTAGTATCGGGATGACGGGTGTAGGCTTGCACCAACCACAAACACGAATGCTCGACTCAATAAATACCTTCCGGTAGTTTCAGACTTGGTGCGTCCATGGCCCAAGCATAAAGGATCTTAGATCCAGATCCGCACACTTGTCCCTGCTGATAACGACCACCTTCCTTTGCAGCCATTTCTCCACAGTTCCTGAAACATGAAGTTAACGTTTTGATATTTTTATATTATTCAAAACGTTTCAATACTACCATTGAGTAACTTAAACGCACAAAGCTAACGGGAGTAAAATACAAAACAAATGCGCGTTATCAATAAAAGAGTTCTGTTGTAATGGAATCTTTAACACTTACACTAATTTTCTAAAAATAGATTTTTGTGTGTTCTTACTTTTGATGAAGGAATATACCCAGAGAAGCAAATAGGTTAGATGCAAACATATTATGCAAACAGGTTAGATCTCGGCCAGCCGCCAGGTAAATTGGCGGCTGGCCTCTGATCTTGTCTGTTTGCTACTCTGAGTATATTTCATCAACAAGATTAAGCAGATATATGAGGTTTTGGAAAGCAGACGGCACAGAAATATATTTTTAGAATATTACCAAGCATTCTGAGGGTTGATAAATATATCGCACACATGTATACTGAGAAACCGTTTCAAATAGTCGTATGCTGCAGAATGTCGCAGTGTCAATGAATGTAGAATCACGTGACTACGTACCAGACTGGTTCCTCACTTCCGGGAGTAGTGCAGCCATAAAGAAGGATATGATGGGCGATAGCCATGTCCGCATGCGGTTTGTAACCCACTGGAAAATTAGATAAAGAACACATACGTTACTCAGGTTCTTACAGATGGCATGCTATAAAACCACTCCTTATAGGTTAAAATGCGAGAAAACAAAGCTATATTAATTAGTCAAAGTTGCGGGACATAGACGTTCTTCCAGATGATATGCGATAACACAACTTCGATTAAAAGATTCACCATGATAAAATGACCGAAAAACAAAGCTATGTTATTCAATACTGCACGACAAAGTTGTCCGCCATGCAACAACACCACTCCTTTTATGTGGCTTATTATGATTAAATAAAATAGTAAAACAAAATTAGTCAAAATTGCGCGACATAGGCGTTCCTGTAACATGTACTGTTTTCAATTGACCGAATTCCCAAACGATCAAATAAGGAAAGAAAACCTACTCCATTATCAAATCGGTATGTGGTTTGTAACCCACAAAGTAGCCATGTTCTTCAAATGGTGTTTCCTTTCGTTAAAAATGTAAGGAATCGGTATATTGAGGGCTCAGCACAACACTCAAGTAAGTCTATCACTATATTGTTGCACTGACCCCATGATACGACAATAACAAAGAATGTTTTGTGACAAACTCAATGCATTCGGACGAAACCTTAAACTTACCTATATATTCCGGGGTGTTTTTCATCTGCATCGGCAGACAAAGGTAAGTATCGGGCTGAAAATAAGTTAGAAAAAAAATAATTTCAGCGACTCAAAACACACATAAAATGTAATGCTAAATTAAGGAAAATAAACGTGCATTCTTGAATTCGAAATTATTGAACTTTCTAAATTCATTCGATTACAGCTCATACATCTTTGACCATGCCAAAAAGACGTATATTCCTTGGTTGTTGTTAATGCTTTGTCAATATTCGTTATAGTGAAGTTTTGACTTATCAAAATGTGTTCGATAATTGCCAAAGCGTTGTATTGGCGAATATGTAGGTTTAACCTCACATACATTTATATAAAGAGAAAGGACTTCTTAGGTATTTCAATTTATAAACACTTTGTCATCTTTTACAGACGTGCCAAAGAGCGGATTAAGTTAATTTCATACATCACCAAATCTCTTGCATGGTTGATTTATATTTTGTAAAACACTTTGACGTGTTTAAAAGTATGTGTATCTCCAGAGATATCAGAACTAATGTTTATATTGTTTTTTTAATCATAATTTGTAACAACGAGTTTGTATTTCATATTGATTAATTTTAATGCGTTGCATATTATACCCCTTTTACAGGTTTAACGAACCGATCAGTGAAAAACATTGTCGTACACTGAACGGTTGAGTTGTCTATATATATACCTGCATGTACTCTACAAAAATGCATTAGGTTCCCTAATTTGCATAAACGTTCAACGAACGTTACACAGTTATAACCCTTTACCAAACACAAAAAGTTTGGACTGTCCCAAATTGAAAGAGTTTGCGGGCGACATTTGAAAATGTGATGAAATTGGGAAATAATCTTCTGATAGGGCATAAAACACTGTGGGAAAAGGAAAAATTGCTCGTCACGAGCAATTTCTCCTTTTTCCACAATCTTTTCCAGAGTCGTCTGGAACAAAGTGGTTGAATGTCGTTATTGTTTGGTAATGGATTAAATAAACATCTGATATGTTATGTTCACAATAAGATAACATATAACATACCGACTGTGGTGCAACTCTCGGCATGAGGAAATCCACATCCTTTGTCTCCTTGGTAACGCCACCATCGCCGCTAGGGGCCGCTAGGCTCACACCGACACATACCGCCGCCAATATAAACGCAAGCGCCATGCACTCTCGCTTGGTTCCTGGAAATATGACACAACCCGAAATTCTAAACAATCAGCAACATTACACAACCCGAAACATTACTTAATTCGAAACATTACACAGTCCAAAACATTACACTATTTCGAACGTTACACAATTCGAAACATAACAGATAATGTAGTGGTCAAATCCTATCTTTGTTTACATCATGTATAATTCATCAGTATGGTATTGAGTTTTAAACACATGCACATGAAGGGACTCGCTTTCACCCTGTTTAACCTTTTCC